>CM040433.1:59392022-60832967 GCA_022702705.1 Papilionanthe hookeriana x Papilionanthe teres
TCTTATGTAATGAATTAGATAATGTATAGGATTGAGATGCATTAAACATTGTATGTGTCAAATAGGAGCAATCCTATTCTTTACCCTTTGGTCTAGGCATAAAGAACATTGACCAATCCTTTGCTTGGTTACTGAATATGTGGCTAGGCTGGGAGGATACCGGCTCTCACTTCGGAGCTCCCACATTCCCCTCGCCTGAGGGCTAACATCTCCGCTTCAGCACCCAAACGATAGGACCAAATTGAGGATTTTAACCTGTCACTCTAAAATCTCCAATTCTACGCCCGATAATTATATTTCCCTATTTATTTGCATTCAATTCCCATGAACTTTACCATCCATGGAATTTGAATGTGGTTCCACTTTGTTGAGAATTACACCGCCCTTTCGGGTCGATGCAATTACAACGAATTTTAACACTACAATGGGCCCTTATTGCAATGTAAATGAAGTGCAAGTAAAAACCATCACATTTATAATTAAATTCACTTCTATCATGCATCACAAAATCCTAAACATGATTTCTACTCATTACAAAAGAAAAGTAAAATGAAAATAATGACATAATCTTCTCATGCCACTATTTCCAAAGAAGAAGAAAAAGTAAGAGAGATACGTCACAAAGCGCGAAGAAAACACAACGGAAACTTCATTTAACCAAAGCAAATCCACTAAATAAATGTTTACAAAATTATAAGATAATGAAGAACAATACTTAACTTTTTCCCTTTGAAAGAAAGACGAAGATCTCTCCCATAAAGTCTCCCGGTGATCCATGCAATGCTAGCAAAATCCCTTACAAATTCTCTCAAAATCTTCTCTCCAATCTCTCCAAAAGGGTAGAAATCTACATTTCTACTCTTAATCTAAGAATCCTAAAAATTCCTCAAAGTTTTCTCCACTTTTCTCCTCTCCAATTCCTCACTTTTCTAACCTATATTTGTCATTTTAAAGAGTATGGACGAAGTTTGAAGAGTTTCCATAAACACCCCTTCGAAAAAGCGTCCAAATACGTCAAATATTGGCCCAAAACCGCCAAAAGTTGGTTCATGGTCATCCGAACCACTGTCGGCGAGTTCGAGGCCGCTGTCGGCTGCCTTTTTAGCCATTTTCCGGCTATCTCTAGAAAATCTCGCTGTCGGCTAGATCGAGGCCGCCGTCGGCGAGATGACTCTACGCAGCTCCACCGTTTTGCTCCGTTTGGCTCTGTTTTAGCTCCGATTCGCCCCGTTTTAGTTGCGTTGCATTCATAACAGATAGCCCTACAAAATAAGCATAAAAACTACCTTTCTTTAAAGTGTAATCTTATTCAAAAATATGCAAGAAGTGTAAAGGAGATTAAGCATCGAAAGATTTATCGAAAGGTGTCAGGGCAGAATTTCATTTCTTGCTCGTTTTTGCTCCAAATTGCACCGTTTTTGTTTCTTTTTGCTCCAATCACCATTTCTTGTACCTAAAACCAATAAACATACAAAATAACTTCCTTTAAAGTGTAATATCATCAAAAATAAATAAAATGATATAGCAAAAAGTGTATATATTTTAGGCGTGTCACCCGTTCTATCAAATCTATATACCAAATGGTTCATATAAAACTAATGGAGGTTCTATATATGTTCCACCTAATGGAGAATTGAATTAAGTTCTTATGTTGTGTTAAGTGTTAGTCAGTCGTATTAAGTGTTAGTGTTTAGTGTTTTATGTTTTGTTGTGTGTTTAAAATTTGTTTATATTTTAAGTACTTGTTGAGTATTTTGTTTAAGCGTTTAAATGTGAGTAGAAAAGATGAGATCTTATCCAAGAATCATGGATTAAAGACTTGTGGTTTGTACTTGTAATTTGTACGTGTAATTTGTATTTGTTTTATTCAGTAAAGAGTTTGTGTATGTGTAAAACTTGTGTTGAATCCATTTTTAATCTGTAAAAGTTTAATTCTAGAGATAAAAAATTATAAGGAGATGATATACCTAGTAAAACATTTTAGGGTTGATTAAATGAGCAAAAATGTATATTTAAGAAAAAACAAATCGAAAATAGTGAATTTGCGGGTAAATGCGAAGACCCTGCTCTTACACGCCGTGCTTCGCAGCTATACACTAAACTTTCGCGCTTTGGCACCAGTTCTCGAAATTCAGTTTTCAGGTTTTAAAAACCCAAAAAATCACAATTTTTTCACCCCCATCATCTTCTTCATTTGAAGTTCGCGACTTAAGAAGTTTGGGCATCACCAAAATTTGCTATTTTGACAATTTCAAGTGGAATTTGCTAGATTTGATCTTCTTGAGGTAAGAGCACTACTTCTAGGTAAAAAATTTTTTATTTTTACCATATAGTTTTAGTGCATTTTGGAGGAATCCGAAAATCATTATTCATGGTGAAAATTTAAGAAAAAGCTTTAAAAATTACTTGGATTTAGTAGTTTAAGCCTTTAGAAGTTGAGTTTAGTGATTTTAAGTTAGACGTGAAATTTATGGTATTTTTTATGCAAATTTATGAAATGGCACCAAAAAGAAGCAAGGCGAGATCCACTTTTGATTCAGACAAGTTTGTAAGTTTGATGGCTCAAGATCGATATGTGCAAGCTCTACAATCACGTAAACTAATTCAAGTGTGAGGTTTTGATAAGCCAGGTGGAGTGATAGAAGATATGATCGTTAGGTGTCGTTGGGATAGGTTCTGCTGTTTTACGACTGTAGTGGTTACTTTTGTTGTACGGGAGTTATATGCAAATCTCCCAGAGTTAGAAGAAAACTTTGTGTTAGTACGAGAACTATTGGTACATTTTACTCTTGAGGTAATAAAAGAGTTTTATTTGTTACCACCGAATACATTTTGTTTCTATTTGAATTATAATCCTACAGAGGAAGAAGTGGATGAAATCATTTCTGCTTTGACTGATGGAAGGAGATTATGGAAAATAATGAATGAGAGATGAGTTAACGTTCTGCTTCAAAGTTGACTATCACCAATAAGGCCTGACATTATTTTATATCATCCAAGTTGCTTCCTACTAACTATCTGAGTGAGGTGACAAGAGCAAGACCTACATCTAATTACTGTATTCAGCAGGTGAAGGAGATCGATATTGGGAAGATTATTTATGATTTTATTTGGATTTCTATCAGAGCTGCTACCACTTCAGGTATGTGATTTGTTTCCCTAATACATTCATTGTGTGAGCGGCCAGGTGTAAGATCTGAAAATTAGGAAGTGGACCTTCAGCCTCTTAAGCCTTTTACTAGTACGAATGCGAAGACATATGCTGAGCATTAACTTTTTGGCTTGAGAGGAGAATTTTCTAGATAAAATACTTACCAAATTCCCTGGTTGCACTTTATTTGCCAACTCCACTAATAAAATTTGGTTAATCTGCAGAAAAGAGCTTCACTGGACAATCCAGATTGATCACCCACAGCTAGTGCATTTCCATTTCAATTTAGAGGGGAGCAATTTTGCTGCCACTTTTGTCTATGCTGGCTGCACCAAAACTGACAGAAGAAATATGTGGAATGAGATTATTGAAATTAGTAAGGTGGAGACCCTTAGCTGGATTGTGGGAGGAGATTTCATCAGTATTGCTTCAGCCTGTGAAAAGCTGGGAGGAAGATTACCAAACCAGACAAGGATTACTGAATTTAATGACAGTATTAATAAGGCAGATTTGTTTGACCTGGGTTTTCCGGGCAGCCAATTCACTTGGAGGAGAGGAGCCATTTGGGAGAGACTGGATCATTTTTTGGCCAATGACTCCTGGCATCAAAACTTTATAAACACTACCATCAACCACCTTAATTTTGCTGGCTCTGATCATAAGCCCCTTCTTCTCACCATCTCCACACCCTATACCCACCACTCTCCTCCTCCATTTAGATATATGAATTTTTGGTCCAGTCATCCTGAATTTAATTCTTTGATTCAGGAAAACTGGAGTGGTAGCCCCACCTCCAATCCTTTTACCAATCTACAAAATCTCCAATTAAAGCTGGCTAGGGCTTTGAGAAAGTGGAACTGGGAGTCTATTGGTGATGTCTTTCAGGGGGTCATCAAGGCTGAATGGGAAGTTAACAATGCTGAACTTGCAGCCCAAGTTGATGAGAATAAGTATAAAGATTTTGTGACTGCACAAGAAAAGTTACTTACTTATCTTAACTGGCAGGACCAAATACTTAGACAGAAAGCTTCTATCAACAAATTTAAGGAGGGAGATAGGAACACCAAGTACTATCATGCTTGTATTAAGTATAAAAGGAAGTGCAATGCCATCCTTTCTATTATGACAGATCAGGGGATAATGCTAAGGGATGGTACTGATATTGCAAATAATGCTGTCTCATTTTTTCAAAAACTTCTTACCTTCAAACACTGCTCCAGTCATTCTATTGACAGCAGCTTGTTTAAGGACATCTACCACTACACCAACACTCTCAATCTCACTGATATCCCCCTTCAGGATGAAATTTGGGTGGCTTTACAGTCCATTGACAGCTCTAAAGCTGCTGGCCCTGATGGGTTTAATGCAGATTTTTATAAGAAAACCTGGATCTTCTGTAAAAATGATATTACTGCTGCTATCCAAGGCTTCTTTCAAGGAATTGATCTCCCACAGTACTTTCATTCCTCTACCACTGTGCTCATCCCTAAAACAACTGCACCAAAAAATTGGAACCATTATGGACCTATAAGCCTCACCACTGTCATCAGTAAGATTATTAGCAAAGTGATTGTTGGGAGATTACAGCCTCACCTTAATAATATTATCAGTCCTCACCAATCTGCATTTGTTAAAGGAAGAGCCATTGCTGATAATGTTCTTCTTGCTCAAGAATTATTACTTGATTTAGATAAGCCTGCAGGGGTGGCAACCTGATATATAAGCTTGATATTAATAAAGCCTATGATACTCTGGATTGGAACTTCATCCTCCAGGTGTTACATGTTAGGGGCTTCTCTGCTGATTTATGCCTGCTGATTAAGAGATGGCTGAAATTTAACAACCATTTTATTCTTGTTAATGGCCAGATTTGGGGTGGTTTCCAAGCCACTAGAGGACTAAAATAGGGAGATCCACTATCCCCTTCCATTTTCATTATAGTTATGGACTATCTCTCCAGGCTCATTGAAGCTCAGGTTTCACCTTTCCAGTATGCCAGATATCATCACAGGTCTAATGTGGTTATCTCCCACCTTTTATATGCAGATGATCTTATGCTTTTTTCCAGGGCTTCCAAGATTGTTGTTAAAAAAGTTATTAATTGTCTTAAACACTTCCAAGTGGTATCTGGTCTTCAATTCAACAATGCTAAATGTGAGTTGATTCTTCCCAAGCATATTACTGCAGATTTATCTCATTGGATTACTAACTACACTGGATTCTCTAAAGCTAATCTTCCATTGAAATATCTGGGGGTGTTGTTTATTAAGGGTAGATCCAAACAGCTCCACTTTGAGGAGATTATTGGAAAACTAAATGCCCAGTTATCCAATTGGACAAATTCTTTCTTATCCTCAGGAGGCAGAATCACCCTGCTTCATAGTATCCTCACAACATTTCCAAATTATGTTCTCCATATGACCTGCATGAAGAAGAGTTCTAGAATCCAGATTGAAAGAATCTTCAACATATTTTTGTGGTCTGGATAAAGAAAGCAGATGCATTGGGTAAGCTTGCAGAAACTTGCTAAACTTGTTGGGGTAGGTGGATCGGGTTTCAAAGGACTACACCATCTTCAGAAAGTGAATTATTGTAAATTATGGATTCAATTTAGACAGCAAAATTCCCTGTGGGCTATCTTTATGAAAGGAAAATATTGTAAAGACAGCCACCCCAATTTGGCACAAATCAAACCAGGAATCTCCAGGATCTGGAAACAAATGCTTCTGAATAGAGACCTTGCTGACTCTCTATACTGCTGGGAACTTGGTAATGGGAAAGTGTTGTTTTAGCATGACAACTGGTGTCCCCCTGAGATGAAGAATACCCTCCCAAATATTAATAAACAGCTACTCCAAGTAGCCAACTGCTGGGATAATATGCAATGGTCCCCCATTAAGCTCCAGGAGCTGCTCACTGAGTCTTCTGTTCATCAGGTTGCCTCTATTCCTTTTGACAGTGCTAAACCTGACAGGATCATTTGGCAGAAGGGAAGGCTCCACAGTCTCACCAAGCATATCTACCTTAATATCTACAACTGGCCTTCCCTCAATTGGTGTAGGAATATCTGGAACAAGTACCTTACACCCTCCATGTCCTTCTTAATTTGGAGGATTTTTCATAATCTCCTTCCTACTGATGATATTCTCAAACTCAAGGGGATTAGAGGGCCATCTAAGTGCTACTTATGTGGGAATAATGCGGAAACTATTCAGCACTTATTTTTTAAGTGTAGCTTCTCTCAGGAGGTGTGGAAGGAGGTTATTAATCTTTTCAAAATCAACACTCTTCTTCTTGAGTGGCAGGTGTTATCTACTTGCTAGTTGTCCTGGCAAAAAGCTAAAGTGGGAGATATTCCTTTTATCATTGCTTGGTTTATATGGATGCACAGAAACAGTGTGAAGTATGAAGACAAGAGGAGTAGAGTCCTAACTGTGGTGGGAAATTTCCAGTCTATCTTAACTAAGCTCATCCAATTGAAGAAGTTTCATAATATCCTCAACACTTCAGTGCAAGACTACCCAAAGCAATCTAAAGTAATGTTAATTTACCGGAAAGCTCCTACCCACCCATTTATTAAAGTTAACACTGATGGGGCCTTCTCTGATCTTGGATCTGGTTGTGGTGGTGTTTTCAGGGACCAAGATGGTAAGTGTGTTTGTTTCTTCCAAACTCCCATTGATGCTGCTGATGCCCTGGAATCTAAATTAACTGCTGCTTTCTGGGCTCTCAATCTGGCCACTTCATGGCATTGGGGTAATGTTGTTGTAGAATGTGACTCGGCTACCCTTCTTCAGTACACACCTTGGCATCATTCCATATGGATTAATAGAATTAAGACATTATCGCAGCAGATTAACACTAAATTTGATTTTATTTATAGAGAAGGCAACAGGCCAGCTAATTGGCTTGCCAAGAGCGAACTTTCCTCCCAGCAAGTTCTAGTCTCCTCCGACCCCCCCTCCTCAGCTAATCTACCTCACTGAAGCTGATCGGAGGAAGGCTCCTCATTTCAGAGTTGTGGACATCTAAAGACTCCTTTCATGATGCTTCTTCTATATCTGCTCAATGGTGCTATCTGCCATGCAACTTGGGTTTTGGCTCCCTTTGGTCCTGAAGATTTTTTTTTTCTGATTTGTTGTGGGGCTTTTGATGTTTCAGAGTTTTTGTATGAGCATTTGTCTAGGATTTTTGGGAACTTGGGCTACAAATGTTTGTATTTTTATTTTTATTTTTATTTTGGAAGTCTTGTAACCTCTGAACTTTCACCTGTTAAACACGTAGGGAGCCTTTTGTAGCTCCTTTTTTCTTTTAAAAAAAAAATCTGTGTGTATGTGTGTGTGTGTGTGTGTTTTAGTTGTGGATTTCTGTTTAAGTATGTGTGAATTTACTTTTATTTCCCCCACTACTTTAGAAGTCTTTTGAATTTCTTTTATAAAATGTAAAGTTAAAAATTTGATCTAGTTATTTTCATTCCTATTTTGTTTTATTATACCTGCAGATTTAGGATATAAAAATTCATGCAAGCTTGATACTTATAGTTTTATATTCCTGCCCATGTATCTTTTTACTAGGCTTGAATGTTTTATTATAAAAAAAAATTTAAAGTTTCAGGGGGTTGAAAAATAAATTTTCAAAAACTTAAATTTTATTTCTTCTCAAATTTTCTAAAAAAAAAATTTTAATTTTAATTGAAAAATAATTATGTGTATAAAGTTATATTAGGGAAATAAAATTTTGAATATAGAAATGAGTAAGAGAATTTAGTTAATGTATAGTAAGGATAAAAATTTTAAGTTAAAATTTTCTTAGTGAAGAAATAATGAATTTTTTGTTACTATCTTTAGTAAAAAAGTTGTATTTTTGGAAAAATAGAAGGATTAGACTTTTTCTTTAATACTTCAATTTCTTTTATTGAAAATAATTTTCAAAACTTTTATTATATTTCTAAGTTAAAGATATATATCAACCTTATGCTTTAGCAAATGAAGGATGTAATTCAAAATTATTAAAGGCCTATCCAGATACTGTAATCCATGCTGTATAAAAATAAAATAAAAAAAAGTAAAAGAGAAAGAAAGGACAAAGAAAAGTTAAAAATAGTATGTGAAAAAGGAAGGAGAAGCTTGAGGATTTAAGGGACTAATAAAAAATTTATTCCAAACCTGATCTTTTTAGAGTATAAGATTTGAGAAAATCTTGAAGCTTATAAATATAATATAGTAAGAATAATTATTTTTAGTAAATTTTTTTTAAGTAAAGAAAATAAAATGCTTAAACCCTATATTTTGAAAAATCTATAAGTATTTCTGAATAAGATAGGAACTCATATTTTTCATTGACTTTTACCTAAGAGATTTCTAAACTTTAAATTGGTCTCATTTACTAAATTTTTTTCTAAATTAGACTACTACATTTCTAAAACAAAATTCTAGAAATTCCCAAAGAAACTCATCACATAATTTAATTGTTTGATTTTATGTGATTATAGTGTCACCTGAGGACAAGTAACAATTCAAGTTTGGGGGATTTTGATACACCTAAAATGTACAGTATTTTTATACCTATTTCTAATGACATTGCATTTTAATGAAATGTATTTTGTGTATTTTTCTTACAGGTATGATTAAATAGATGAATGTGATGAAAGGAGTGAAAAAGGATCACATTTAGAGCAAAAATGAAGAAAGGTGCAAAATTGTTCTGTGGAGGCTAAGCGCCTAAACCCGAGCTTACGCGCTAGAGCCCCGCGGCTATGCACCCAGAACTGAAGCTTATATGCCAGAAGCCTCGTGGCTAAGCACCAAAACCATTTTCTTACGCACGAATGTTACTAAAGATGAGTTATTTAATTTTTGGCACAATTTTAAAGAGGTGTTTGAGGCATCTCTTGGTAAGAACATGGGTAAGTTCCTATTTGCACCAAAATTAATTCAAAGTACTCTTTAAAGGATACATCTATTGAAGGATTCATTGATCTGAACACAATTTGAAGATATACAAAAGCACTTATTGGAAAATTATAAAAAGATGACTTGAAGATCATAAAAATGTTTGTTGTTTGAGAGTGTGGTTTATGCTTATTATGTAAGGATGCTATTTTAGTAACACACTACTACACTTCACCATTTCTACTTACTTTACTATAGTTTTTATTAGGATTAGAAGTGAGATTTGGAATCTTTAGAGTTGGGTACCAACCTCTAAGGAGTATTGTAAGGAAAATCAAAGTTTTCAAAGGAACTTCAAGAGTTTGGTGGAGAGGATTTACAAATAAGTCTTTATCTTTGTTATTACTTTAAGTTTTTAATTAAGAGTTCTTGTGTTTTCACTATGATTTCTACTTTTAAACCAAGTTGTGATTGTATTTTGTCCATGAATTTTGAGTAGTTTTTTTTATCTTTTTTCTTTAAAATGATGAAGTAATAATGTTATGGAAGAATGTTGTGTGAAGTATAGGAAATCAATGTTGGAAGAAGTTTTGATGATTCAAAACCTTGCACTTCATTTACTTCTTGATTTGGCCAATTATGATGTTAATATAAGTTGTGAGAACATGTGAGAACCGGCATGGTATTGTCTCAGTCAACAATTGGAAAGAATCACATGAGATTATATGAGTGAGAATGTAATTCATATGATTGAGTGTAAATAAATAGTCAGATATACTTTGATGGGTGTAGAAGTAGAGGACTTTAGAGTGGCAGGCTAAAGCCCCATATTTGATTTATTTTTTTATGTTTTGATATGAGATGTTAGCCCCTAGTTGGAGGGAGAAAAGGAAACTCTAGCTAGTATATTTCCTGCCTAGTCCGTCTTCAAGATTTATAAAGTAATAGATTAACCTATGTTCTTTATAGCATCTCTAGTAAGGGTAAAGAATATAATTACTCCTATTTGGCACAACACACTTTAGATACTTCCACAACAGAATTCATGACTTGTTACTGATTCATAATAAGGAAACAGATATCTTATTTGCATTTCTTTCATCTTGCAAAAATTTGGTTAAAGTAGTTGTTTACTTTCATTTAAAATTATAAAAACTAACAAAAGAATGCAATTTTCTTTCCTAGAATATTATCTTTAGTTTAAGTAAGTTCTTTCCTAAAAAGTAAAAAGTTATTTTTCTATTTTCTTAATTTAACACTTTCCCTGTGGGTTCGATATCTGAGGGCTTGTTGACCTCACTTTTGGTTGAGGCCTAGTATTTCTTTAGAATAGCCTAGAGTCTAGCCATAGGACTCTCCTGGTGATTTTCTTAGAAGACTAGTCATGAAACCCTCCCCATAGAAATTCAAACTTTTCTCACTTCACTAGGAGTTTTCATATGCTTAAGGCCTAACCTTCAGCTTTTGGGAGGAAGAGACCAAGCATAAGGAAGCCCAAGGGAAGTCTCCTATAGGTGGTCAGGCCATAGGATTTACCCTGGGAGGTCTGGAACTTACACCACACAAGCACTACACACACACAACCCTAAACAAAACACATCCCACTTTGATCCCCTAACTCTTTGGAAAATCATGCAAGTCCCAAGCTCTTATCCTAAGGTTAGGTTTTGGCTAGTACCAACACATAGAGAACCAAATGAGGGTGACCCTTGGTCCATGGCTCCACCTAAATAACTCCATATTACTCACTTTCAACCAATCCTAAGTTTCCCAAACATTCCAAATTTCTAACACCTTTGCCCCAAAATACACATATAGAAAATGCTCCCAAAACCCTAAAATCCCCAAAATTTTCCAAAATTACCCAAATTACCTATAATTCTCCAAAAATCATTCCAAAATACTCCCTACTACTCAAAATAGCCGAAATTACCGAAGATTGCCAAATTTCCCAAAAATCCCCAATATGACCAAAATGCCCCTCTTAACCCACAATTTCAAAAATTCCAAAAATTCCCATAAATTACCAAAACCTCCCAAATATTCCCAATTTCATTTCTCTCAACTACTACATGACCAAATATTGGGCAAATTTAGCCCAATTTAACCAAAACCTCCCAAAAGTGCCCAAATTAAACCCCATGTCTACTCAATTGACCCCAATCTTGCCTAATTTCAATTCCAAACTCTAATTCAACATCTAAAATGTCAATATAAACTAAATCTAAGCTCAATTTGACCCACATTTGAGTTCAATTTCACTTAAAATCCAAGATCCCCAATTTTTTTCTAAGTGACCCAAATCCCCCAAATTCACCTAACATTAATCAATTTCTCCCCAATTTCAGTTCTAAACTCTTCATAAAACTCTGCTAAACTGAATTGAACCATTAATTGCTCCCAATTCGAGCCCAAGTCTCACCCAAATCCACTTAAAGTCCAAAACTCCAAATTTTGACCCAAACATACCATATGCCCAAAATCTCCCAAATTGATTGCCCTACCCCCAAAAATTCCACCCAATTGATGTTGGGAACTCTTCATGACACCCCCATAGACCATTTGGAACCTTTAATTGTCCTTTGACCCACCTAGCCCACCCTAGTGGAGCCATGGACCAAAGGTCCCCCAAATTAGGGGATCTCCTCTTTTAAATTGTTAAACCTAAAGGATGTCTGTCATAATGCCTTAGCTATTAAAATCCATTGCACTCATGGCCTACCCACTGGCTCACCTGACCCATTGGACACCTCCCTGGCCTGCCCGCAGGCCTAGTCGCCGGAGGAGCCCAAACTGAGAGCCACCTTACACTTGGCCAAACCCAAACTCCACTCTATGGCCAAGTCAGCCTAAAATTTCCATTGGAGCTCATATGCCCTCCACCTAGGCAGTTGAATCCACCCATCAACAGTCCCTGAGCTAAGCCCAATGGCCATGGCCATAAATAGAGCTCTCCTTGGCCAAAACTGGGTGTTGAACTTTTCTTAAGGAAAATCCACCAAATTGCTTCCAGAGCTTCCTTGAGAGGTCTTAAGAGTGATTCCACTGTCTTTAGCCACTGATTCCCTCTGTCTGAGAGCAATTTCACCACTAAAATCTTAGTCGGAACCAAAATAAAATTTCTCCATAGCTCCACAGTGCACCAAACTTCAATTAACTGCACCCACACCTTCACAACAGTGAAAGAAGAAGATTCCCCATCGAAGCCCTGATGCACTTAAAATATATAGTGTTTTTATGCACATTTTTATACTTATTTTTGATGATATTGCACTTTAATGGAAGGTACTTTGTGTTTTTCTTGCAGTTATGATGAAAGGAGCGAAAAAAGATTGAATTTAGAGTAAAATTATAAAGTTTGAGAAATTTGGCCTCTGACGCTTAAGCGCCAAAGTGCCGACGCTTAAGCGCTATAGTTAAAAATCAAATTCAAAACAAATTTTGTCCCATTTTCAAAGGGTATTTGAAGCAACTTTTTTGGTGGTGATTTCCTTAACTTACTTTGGGTGGCAAATATGATTGAAGGGATGCATCTTTTTGTGGATACATTGAATCTGTATGATTTGAAGAGACATCAAGGCACCCTTTGGCAAAAAATAAACATGAAGCCTCAAAATTTGTATATGGTGATTATTAGTGTGTGAAGTGTGTGTCGTGGAGAGTACTAGTTATTAGTGTGTTCTTCTTTTCTATAGTAGAGAGTAGAGAGTAAGAAAGGAAAAAGGGTTGGTGTGAAGCCTTCTTCTCACCAATTTTCTTTTATCCTTATATCTAGCTTTTATTGAAGTTTAAAATCTTTATTAGATTCATCAGAGTTGGGTGCCAACCTCTGTAGAGTTGTGTTGTGGAAAGAAAAATTCCAAAGGAACTTCCAGAGTCGGTGGAGAGGATTTTCCGATAAGTATTTATCTTTGTTTTTACACTGTTTTTAAGTAAGATTGTTGTGTCTTCATTTTGGTTTATGCTTTCATATCAAGTTTTGTTTGTGTTTTATTCATGAAATCTGAGTAGTTTACTTTATCTTTTTCTTTCTTAGATGATGAAGTAATTAAATTATGGAAGTATGTTGTGGAAAGTATAACTGTTTAATGCTGGAATAAATTGTGATGATTCAATTCCTTAAACTTAATTTACTTCTTAATTTGGCCAATTAAGATGTCCAAATTTGTTGTGAGATTATGTAAGATCCAATACAGTATTATCTCAAACAACAATTTGAAAGAATCACATGCAATTATATGGGTGAGAATTGTAGTCCATATGATTGAATGCAAATATATAAGGAGATATGCTTTATTCGGGAGTAAAAGTAGAGAACTTTAGAGTGACAGGCTAAAGCCCCCTAATTTAGTTTGATATTTTAAATTTTTTTATGAGATGTTAGCCCCCAGTTGGAGGGAATTGAGGGAACTCTAGAGTGAGAGCTAGTATCTTCCCTGCCTAACCCATCTACAAAATTTAAATTTTCAAATTAACCAATTTTCTTTATAGAACCAAGTAAGGGTAAAGAATATAATTGCTCCTATTTGGCACAACACATTTAAATACTTCCACAACATAAATATCCATAATTATTACTGATTCATTGAAGAAGGAAAACGATATTTGATTATTTTAACTTTTATATCGTGTTTAGAGTATTGATAATTTTATTTCCTGCTTAACTTGTTATTAAACATATCAAAAACAACTTTTCAAAATTAAAACCTTAAAACATACTTACAAAAATCAATTAAAAAGTAAAAAAGTTATTTTTCTTATTTCTTTAAAGTTTTACACATTTCCCTGTGGGTTCGATATCTCTGGGCTTAATCAGAAATTCCTATATTACTTGATAAATGATATGTATACTTGCGTAGTATCCCATATTATAAGTCATAAATTTCATATCTAAATTGTAAGCATAAAATTTTCGGACATCAAGTTTTTGGCGTCTTTGCCGGGGAATTGATTAAAATTTCATTTAAAGAAAACTAAGAAAAATTAAAATTTTTTTACTGTTTTTTTTTTGTTAGTGTGTTTTTTTTTTATTTTGTTTAACATTTTATACGTAGTTCAAGGTCTGAGGGACTTGTGCCTTACGATTCTGAATTAGAAAGAACAAATCAGAAAATAAAAAAAAATTAAAAATTATGAAAAAGATAAAAACATTCAAGAAATGGAAAATCTTCAAAATTAAAATGTTGAAATCCATTAAGAATTTAAACTTTTAAGAGAATATGCTAACCCTATAGTTGATGAACTTCATGGTAGTATTCAACACCCTGCTGTAGCTGCTAATTCCTTTGAGCCTAAACCTGATATTATCCAAATGGTGTCTAATAATCAGTTTGGGGGAGCACTAACTGAGGATCCTAATTTACATCTTGTCAACATTCTAAAGTTGTTTCAGATGATGCTATTAGACTTAAACTTTTTCCTTTCTCACTAAGGGATAAAGCTAAGATATGGTTAAATTCGTTAGCACCTGGATCTATCAGAACTTGGGGTGATTTAGCACAAAAATTCCTTGCTAAATATTTTCCACCATCAAAGACAGCGAAGCTTATAAATGATATCACATCTTTTTGTCAGTTTAAAGGTGAATCTATATATGAGGCATGGGAATGATTTAAAGATCTCCTCAGAAAATGTCCACATCATTCGATACCAGATTGGTTAATAATTCAAACTTTTTATAATGGATTAGTTGGATCTCTTAGATCTATCATTGATGCTGCTACAAGAGGATCACTGATGTTTAAACAGTTTACTGATGCTTATGCTTTGATAGAAGAAATTGCTACTAATAATTTTCAATGGACTTCTGAAAGGTTAAATCCAAAAAATGCAGCCAATATTCATGAAAATGATGCTTTTACAATATTAAAAAATCAAGTTGCTACAATTTCAAGGAAGATAGAACAATTTGGGATGAATGTTTCTCAGCCAATTGCCATGATTGAAGAAAATTCATTAAGTCAAATGGTTGATTCTCATACTTCACCAGAAATTTTGAATGTTATAAGTAAGCCTAATAACCCTTATTCTAATTATTATAACTCAGGTTGGAAGAATCATCCAAACTTTAACTGGAATACCAGTAATCAGGGCGGTATTAATCAATAATGGGGGAACAACCAAGTAAACCCATTGGGGAACTAGAACAACCAAGGGAATAATAATTATAGATGAACCTATCCTCTGGGTTTTAATAATGCTTCACAATTTAACGAGAAGATGTTGTTTGTTGAAGAAGTGGTGTTACAGATGGGAAATCAAATGCAAAGTCAAGGAGCTACAATTAGAAATACTGAAAATCAATTGGGACAGAGTGCCAATACATTAAGTAATAGATCCCAATGTATGCTTCCTATTAATACTGAAGTAAATCCAAGAGATAAGAATAAAGAGCATGTAGAAGCAATTCAACTGAGAAGTGGAAGAGAGTTGGAAGGTAGAGTTCAAAAAGAAATTGAAGTAGAGAAAGAAGAGATTGAAGAACCAAAAGAGGATGCTCTGAAAGGTTTGGAAAGGTCTATTTCTCCACTTAAGGAAGATTTGGAAAAACCACCACCTCTATTTCCTCAAAGACTTCGTCAGCAAAAATTGGATAAGCAATTTTCAAAATTCTTGGAGATATTTAAGAAGATAACAATCAACATTCCATTTGCTGAAGCCTTGTCGGCATATTTTTAGGTTATGTGTTTTATTTTGAAAAGGGGGGTCGCCTACAGAAATTGTCGGCGAATTTTAGATTTAATTTAAATAAATAATTTGAAAAGTAGTATTTGATTTTGAAAATAATTTTTAAATTTGAAAATTTTAAGATATGAAATCAAACCGATCTCACATCCCAAATAGTTTATATAAATGAGCACCACACCACAAACCGTATATCTATCCCGGAGAATAGACATACTGCTCGATGATGGGGCTCTGCTAAATAAACTAGAAGATTTGTGACGTCCGTTTGGTCCGCGAACCAATTTTATAAGCCGACAAGTTCCCCGCTTAATATGAAAACATTAAACAGGGTTTATATTACTCGGGTTCTTAAAATTCCCTATAAGGGCAAGCCCTTATAGTTAATTACATCTTAAGTGACGGGAATCACCTAAGAAAACTCTCGATAATACTCAGTAGTTCTGCTCTCAAGAATTTCAAGGTTTAAGTTTTCAAGGGATTGAATTTTGGAATTTCAATAGGGAATGGATCAAATTTAGAGCATTATATTTTGGGAATCCGAAGGAAGAAAGGTAGGAGAAATCACGGATTCGAAGCGAACTTCGCAATTTCCCGACTATCCTATTTGTTTGGTTTGAATTTAGGAAGGTCCTAATGTTTATTTAATGTTTTGATCTCGCCAATTTTAATTAATTAGGACTTATATTTGTATGATAAAATCATACAAACAGCCTCGAAGATGTGAGGGTTTATGTTGTACCAAACGACTACCTCGGAGTCCTAAGACCGGTTAGGGCTTAATTTTCATGAAATGATCATGTGAATGCCTAACGAAGAGTTGAGGATTTATGTAGCACTAGGCAAACTACCTCGAAGTCCTATGGCTTGGTTATTTAATTCTGAGGAAGTTTTGCTGAAGTAGACTCAGGTTTTGCTGATGACGATGGCCGTGCTCGCCCACCATGCTCCGAGCTCCTTGTTGTTGCAGAGGTTTAGTTGTAGAAGGTGATAAATCAAGAGATGAGGGAAGTGTTTGGTTTTAGAGAAAGTCTTAATTTCCATGTGTCTTTAATATTTTAATTAAAACAGGTCTTAGAGTTGATTAAACAGAACCGATTAAGATCCCACGGTTCCGTCATCCCGGCACCGTTATTTTCATCGAATTCACTTAGTCCGTATGAATTTACTAAACTCAACTAAATGAGTTCCGCACTTTCATTTAGACCGTGGGAAATCCCGTTAGCAACACGTGGGTTACATCATCCGAGGTATTCCCGATCATTCGATGAGCGTTTTAATTTAGTTGTAGTTGTAGTTTTGTTGTTCTGTTTGTGATTAAATTTTGAGTTGTCTTATATTTTGAAATGTTGTGGCGGTGAATTTTATCTTGTAGTGTCTTTTAATTTAGTTATGGGTTTCAGCTTTGGTTTCTGTTCTAAAGGTGTAGGTTTTCATGCAACCGTTATTTATCATGCAAGAAAGGTAAAGTGCAACACGAGTAAATGAATTGCAAGTAAGATAAATCGCAATAAAATAAAGGCGTACTCCGGAGGGTCTTCCCTTCATACCAAGCCGCACTTAAAATACAATTTAGAGCATTTAAGCATTTATAAGCAATTTCCTAGGTAAAGCTAAAGGAAGGGTTATGGTTTTCTACCAAAATCCTAATCCTATAGCTAGTCATTCCTATGACGTCTAGGTCTTCAATTTTGGTTTTAAGGATGATTTTCTTCACCAAAGAACAATTAAGCTCAATTTGTTCTTAAGGACATTCCATCATATCGAGGAAGTGTTTAAGACGAATTTTAAACATCTTTTCAATATTTCGGGAATCGTCCTAAGTCCAAATGAATTCTATCATGCAAGTGAATTAATCATCCAGGGTGTTTGAGTTAAGTTTTATTTCTTGCTCAGTGAATTAGGATGTTCGAATATCCTTATGAGTGAAGTGTCATTTCACTCGATACTCCATTTAGGAGTTATAATAGTAAAAGCTCCTAAGGGCAAAATGATATTTAATGATTCGTGATTCAAATTTAAGTTCAAATTAATGATTTAAGTTTGGAATAGTTGTTCAAGTTATTTTAGATTCATTTTTGAATTCTTCATGTCTTAGGTGATGTCATTTAATTCAATTTAATTTAACTTTCGATTTAATTTAATTTAATTTAATTTAGTTCAGTTTTAATTTTAATTTAATTCTGATTTAATCCAATTTAGTTTAACTCGATGTGAATTAATTTAATTTAATTTAACTTGATTTAATTTAATTTGATTTAATTTAATTTAATTTAATTTAATTTGATTTAATTTAATTTAATTTAATTTAATTTAACATTTTTTAACTTAATTTAGTTTAATTTAATTTAATTTAATTTATTTATTTAACTTAATTTAATTTAATTTAATTATTTAATTTAATTTAATTTATTTATTCAATTTAATTTAATTTAGTTTTATTATTTTTTTAATTTAATTTTGATTTAATTTAATTTTTAATTTAATTTTATTTTTAATTTTAATTTTAATTGAAAATTTAAAAAGAGTTTAATAATTTAACTTTAATTCAATTTAAATGATCGAGTCTTTTAATATTTTAAAACTTAAATTTGAATTATCATTTTAATTAAGAATTAAATATTATTGAGATGATTAATTTAGGGATCTTTAGATTAAAGAATAAATCTCTTCCTAATAATATCCCTATTTTAATAATTCCAATTTTATTATTCTTCCAAATTTAATCAATTATTTAATTAAGCGTTTATTTCAATTATTTTAAATTGTTTAGTAGGTTTCTACCCTTTAATTATTTAAATTTCAATCATCCAAATCAGATTAAGATCAAATATTTTACTTATTAATTTTATTAAACCTAAAGTTTTAACCAAGGGTAAAAATTTTTAATTACCATTTTGCCCTTCAAGCTTAATAATTTCATAACTCACTAAATTGAGCTTAAATGAACTTGAGATTTTTATGTGACTTCACTCATATGCCAATAAAGACATGAGAGGAGAAAATGTGATTTTTCTATATTTAATTTATTTATGTAATTATTTTTGGTGGAAAATAGGAATTTCCAAGAAAAATTTAATAATATGACGAAGGGAAAGTTTCTGTCCTTAAGAAAATTATGGGATATTTCTAATGACTAGAGGACCACTTGGACCAATTTTTGTGATTTTTTGAATTATATTTTATTTATTAAAATTATTTTAAGTTCTGGAGTATTAATTAATTTAAAAATAGAATATAAGTTGAAAAATGAATTTTATAATTTTTAAAATTCTCTCTAATATCAAGGATTCCAGAGCACTAAATTTCACAATTTTCTGATTTTGCTTTGATTTATTATAATTATTTTAGTGAAAATGCTAGAAAATACATTTTTTAATTTTAAAATTACCCTAGGGCTTTAAAATTTAATATCTCATTAAATAGAACTAAGAAAAATATGGGGTTTGTTCCTAAGTGATTAAATTTCAAAATATGACATTTTGGTGAATTTTATTATTTTTGTGATTTTTATTATTTTTTAATTATTAAAATATTAAAATAATACTAAAAAATTAACTTTTTTAGAAAATTGAAATTTTAATTTTCTTAAATTCGACTGATATCAGAGAGGCTCCAAAACCAATTTGGTGAATTTTTGAAAGGTATTTTGAAGGTTATGAATTTTTAAAGTTTAAAATGACTAAATGGCTTAATCAACCCATTTAGTAGGGCTAACCAAGTCCAATTGACTTCAAATTTTTATGGTGGGTTCCTCTGATCCTAAAGGTCAGTGGAGAATTGATTTCAAGTCAATTTGATGTATGGTTAGCTCTAATTAATTAGGGGTCTATTTTGGGTGTTTAAGCCAATTAGGGTTATTTTGATTGAATTAACTCAAGTCCTATTTTTCCTAGGGTTCTCTAGACATAAGGAATATCACCAAATTTTCCTAGAATTTATTTCACAACATGCTAATTTTTGGAATTAAAATACTCAAAACAGCCACATGCATTTGATAAATCAATAACTTTTCACAGAGATGGCCTCTGACCTTAGAAAATTAAGGGAATGTTCCCAAGTTCAGAGGCTTCAAAAGCCCTATGGTCTCATGCCATGGTGAATTGTATGAATGCATGGAGAATTAAAATAATGCAGGGAGTAAATAATTAATTAAAAATAAAGTACTAGTGCAAAATTAATTAATTTCTTTTCCACATTATTCTCCTCTCGTTCACCGAGCAAGAGGGTATTTTTATTTTATTTTTGTGATTTTTCTACACAAAGATATGGATTTTTGAAGTTCTGGTATTTAAATAAATCAGAAAATACCCTATTTATCTACTTATCCACGCGGCGCTGACTCAACCTCGGCGGCTCCGAATCGACACGCGTCACTCCCTGGTTCGGCGCCGCCATCTGACTCGGCTGTCCGGGGCCCGCGGTTCACGTACCATCCGCCGGTCCGACGCAATCCAAGCCGTCCATCCGATACACGCGCGATCCGACGGCTCCCCGGTTATCGTCTACGACCGGTGCGATCCCGTGACCGTCCACACTCTAACCCTAAGAACTCTCTCGATTCTCAACGGATTTTCGTGTTCTTATGCTCTATGGATTCGTCTCGAAGAGACGAACACATCCATACGGTGAACATGTATTTAAATTGACTCAAATTAAAATGAGAATCTCCGGAAGCTCGGGAAGAAAAGGAGTCCATACCTTTGCTCGGAGAAGTGAAGCTTCGATCCGAGAGTTGTGTCACCTTCGATCGGGTCCAAGTAAGCTCCGGATGAAGTCCCTCGGCCTCGGTGAATCGTCTAGCTATGAAAGTGACCACAGCTCGATCACAAAGCTTGGAGGCTGGAGCAACTGGGTGGCCTGGAGATGGGTCTTTCAGTGGGAAACTTCTCCTCTTTGTCCAGTGAAGGTGTAGGACCAATCAATTTGGGGATTGGCTCACTGTGAAGAAGTGTCCTGGTTTTTGGGCTAAAGTACGAGCTCAAAATCGAGCTCACTTGGAGGGAATTGGGCTGGAATTCAGTGGGGATCAAGTGCTCTATGTGTTGAGAGTGATCCGGAATGATTTTGACGGAGTTTCCTTAAGGTTTGGTTCAAGCACCTCCTTTGGCCGAGAGGGTGAGGGGTTTAAATAGGCATGGTCGGAGGCTCTCCCGTGGGGTGTTGAGGGCTGGGATCAGCTGCTCTTGGCATGTGAAGAACAGCCATGGTGGCCAATGGGGATGGGGCAGCTCAGCAGGTGAGAATTCCAAGCTTGGGCTCACATGTGAGCTTTCGGCCATGGAGTTTTCCGGCGACCTGTGCGGCCGGCCGACAGGGCATGGGTCACCCTCGTGTCCAGTGGGTCGTGGCTGGGGTTTAGTGCGATCAATCGGGCCTTGCCATGTGTAAAGGAGATGGCTTGGAATGGAATGGGGAAGAGGCCATTTTGGCTAGGTTTGGGTCAACCCATCCTTTTGGGCTAGGTGCATCACCCAAGGTCCGGTTTTGGGCCGAAAAGAGTCACTTGGGTCGACCGCCATGGAGTGGTGAAGTCTCCATCCATGGTGAGGTGGCTAAGCATGGTTTAGTGTGTGACATGCTTAAGGTAAAAAAGGGTTTAAGAAGGATTAGGAAAGGGGGCCCTCCTTTTGCCATTAATGGCTTGATCACATGTCAAACCTTCCATGGCTCCATGTGGCTTGTCCATGGCTTGCATGGCTTGTCTTTGGCTTGGGAAAAGTCGAGTCAATTTCATGGAAATGGATTTAAGAAAAATTTTGGTATTTTAGGGGTGATTTGGCATGAGGCTTGATTTGGAATTATTTGATGATGTGATTAGAACTTAGGGAATGGCTTTGATTAAGTGGATGGCAAATGGAAATGTCATGTGGGCTTTAGGGTAGATTTTGGGCTCTTTGAAATGGTTTTAGATGGGCTTTTAAAATGGTTTAGGAAAGTGGGCTTTTGAATTTTAAAATGGATTTTGGGATGAAATTTTGGTAAAGGCTTGGGCCAAATAATTGTTGGGTTTAGCTCATAGATGTGTCATGAGTGACTTGGAGCAAATTGGGAGTGATTTGAGTTTGAATTGAGTTGAATTTGGGCTCCTTTGGTGAATGGGCCAATATAGGTCAAATTGGGCTAACTTGGGCCAATGTTGGGCTAGGGTTGAAATTGATGTAAAATTAATGTTGGGAAATGTTTATGGGAGTGTTTCAAAGAGGTTTTGGCTTTGGTTAGGTTTTGTTTTTGGGATTTGGGCTCATTTGGGTTAAGTTTGGGTTTAGGTCAAAATTGGGCCTTTTAGCTTTGGGTTGAATTTGAGTGGGGTTTGGGTCTAAATTTTGGGCAAATCATGTTAGTGTTTTGCTTGTGGGAATATTAAGGAAGATTTAGAAAAGATTTGGGGTTAATTGGAGTTGAATTGGGTGAGTTTGGGTTAGGTTTGGGTCATGGGTCCAAATTGGGCTTTAAGGCCAAAAGTGAAATTGGATCCAAATGTCAATCAAATTGGACTTGTATTTGGTCTAAATTGGTGTTGAGAATGTTGAATTGAAGTTTAGAATTGAATTGGACCAGAATTTGGGTCAGTTGGGTAGGTTTGGTTTGACATTGGGTTCACTTAGGGTTAAAATGGGTCAAATTGGGGGTTTTGACAAAAGTAGGGTAAATTGACAAAATTGGCCCATGATGTAGTTGAACAAAATGAAATTGGGAATATTTGGGATTTTCTGGAATTTTCTGGGAATTTTCTGAATTTTTGGATTTTTGGGTCAAGAGGGGTATTTTGGGTATTTGGAGGGTATTGGGAGGTATTTTTGGAATTTTTGGTATTTTTGGGTATGGATGATCAATTTGAGTAATGTGGAAATGTTTGGGATTGATTTTGGGTAATTTAGGTGATTTTGGAAATTTTGAGTAGTTTCAAGGGCATTTGGTAGGTTAGGCGGGTGTAGGGTCCCGGGGGTCAAAAATTGAAAATTTGGAAAATTGAAGATTGGGTGAATGTAAGTGGAATGAAATCATTTTGGTTGAGCCATGAAGCCACATCAAGCCCATATGAGCCATGAAGGGACTCATTTGAGGCATTCACTATGTTGTTCCTGACCCTCTTAGCAAGGGCTTAGGGGTTAAGGACCATCCATGTGAATCACCTACATGAGTCGGAGGTCAAGTTAGGTATGGGTGTGGTTTTAGGAGGTGTATGAAAGCGTAGTGTATGAGTGTAGTGTGTGTGTAAGTCAGCCCCTTCACTGGACCGAGGCCACCTGAGAGCGGTCCTAAGGCCAAAGAGTCCTATAGGAACTCATCCTTTAAACTTCCACATTTGATTTCAACCCTCTAGGTGATTAGGGGTCTACGATCAAGTTTGTGGAGTTTGCAGGGAGTTAAGAAGTGGTTTGAAATTCTAGATGGTGGATCCCAATTCTAGTCCTCTAAGATAGTCAAAGGAAAAGCCTAAGGCTAGATCCTAAGTACTAAAGAGAAGAAGAGAAGACCTCATCAAAAATGAGGTCAACAAGCCTTAGAACAGATGCCAAGCTATGTGAAATTTATGAAGGATATTTTCAACAAAAAAAGGAAGTTTGAAGATAATGAGACAGTTACACTTAGTGAAAAGCTTAAAGATCCTGGTAGTTTCACAATTCCATGTGCAATCAGAGACTGATTTCATGAAAAAGCTTTATGTGATTTGGGTGCAAGCATTAACCTTATGCCTCTATCAATATTTAAAAGACTGGGATTAGGAGAAATAACTCCAACTACTGTAACTCTGCAATTAGTAGATCATTGGATCACATATCCTAAAGGAGTTATAAAAGATGTTTTGGTAAAAGTGGATCAATTTATCTTTCCTATTGATTTCATTGTGCTGGATATGGAGGAAGATAAAGAGATACCCATAATTTTAGGAAGACCTTTCCTAGCCACAGGAGTAATGATAGATGTGCAAAAAGGGGAATTAACAATGAGAGTTATTGATCAGAATGTTGCGTTCACCATTTCAAAATCCATGAAATATCCTGCAAGAGGTTAAGATGATGAATGTTATAGGATGGATGTTATCAAATATTTGAGTGAATGTCATTTCAAATCAATTTATGAAAAAAAAATATGAAAGAGAAGAATTAGAACATGAGCAAGAAGATGAGTTACATCATTCTAAAGATTTTCATGAGGAAGATCTAAATTATGTTCATGAAAATTTTGAACTGTTGGACATGACTGAAAAAGATGAATCTTTTGGTCCATCAATTGAAAAACCTCTTGAACATGAGTTAAAGATGCTTCCTAATCATTTGAAGTATATTTTTTTAGGTGAGTCCTCAACGTTGCTAGTGATAATTTCCTCTCAATTAACTAAAAAAGAAGAAGAGAGTTTGTTTGAAGTTTTAAAGAAGTACAAGAAAGCCTTTGGATGGACGATACCTGATATTAAAGGAATTAGTCCTTCAATTTGTATGCATAAAATCCTTATGAAAGATAAGTTTAAATCTACTGCTGAACCTCAATGTAGATTAAATCCTAATATGAAAGTTGTTAAGAAAGAAATTTTAAACGTAGTTGGATGCTGGGATTATCTACCCTATTTCAGATAGTGAATGGGTTAGTCCTATTCACTGTGTTCCTAAGAAAAGAGGAGTAACTGTGATTGTTAATAAGAAGAATGAGATTATACCAACAAGACAAGTTACAGGGTGGCGGATATGCATTGATTATAGAAAATTAAATCTTGCTACAAGGAAAGATCATTTTCCACTCCTATTTCTAGATCAGATGTTGGATAGACTGACTGGGCATAAATACTTTTATTTTCTGGATGGATATACCGGGTACCACCAAATTCAAATTGCTCCTAAGGATCAAAAGAAAACAATGTTTACCAGTCCTTATGGTATGTTTGATTTTAGAAGAATGCTTTTTGGTTTATGTAATGCCCCTGCTACATTTCAAAGATGTATGATGGCTATTTTATGTGATTTAATTGAAAAAGGGATTGAAGTTTTTATGGATAACTTTTCAGTGTTTGGAAGTTCATTTGAATCATGTTTAGAACAATTATCTAAAGTTCTAAAACGCTGTGAAGAAACTAATTTGATCCATAATTGGGAAAAATGTCAATTTATGATAGCAGGAGGAATTGTATTGAGACATAGAATATCAGAAAAAGGTTTAGAGGTAGATCCTGCAAAAATTCAAGTTATCTCTAATTTACCTTATCCAACGAATGTAAAGGGAATTAGAAGTTTTCTGGGATATGCTAGATTCTATAGGCGTTACATTAAAGACTTTTTAAAAATTCAAAACACTTATGTCGTTTATTGGAAAAGGATTTAATTTTTTATTTTGATGATGAATGCATAAAAGATTTTGAAACATTAAATGAAAAATTAATCACTGCACCTATTATAATTTCACCAAATTGGGAAAAACCTTTTGAATTAATGTGTGATGCTAGTGATTATGCTATTGGAGCTGTTTTGGGTCAGAAATATGATAAAATTTTCAAAGTAATTTACTATGCTAGTAAAACTCTTAATGAATCTCAAATTAACTATACCGCTACTGAAAAAGAGTTATTAGCTATAATATTTGATTTTAATAAATTTTGATCATATTTAATTAGAACTAAATGTGTAGTGCATACTGATCATTCTGCTATCAAATATTTAATGAAATAGAAAGATGCGAAACCGGGATTGATTAGATGGATTCTTCTTTTGCAAAAATTTGATTTTGAGATAGTAGATGTGAAGGGTGTTGATAATCAAATTGCTGATCATCTATCCAGACTTGACACTAAAAAAATCTTTCAATGATACTGAAGAAATTAATGAACATTTTCCTGATGAAAAATTGTTCACTATTAAGAATGGTGTATTCTGTGGTATGCCAACATTGTAAAATTTATTGTCAGTGATATTTTACCATATGGTTTAACATACCAGGAAAGGAAGAAGTTTTTATCTGATGCTAAAACTTATTTTTGAGATGACCCATTTCTATATAAACAAGGAAATGATATGATCATTTGAAGATGTGTGCCTTTAGAAGAAACTTATGAAATTATTCAAAAATGTCATAATTCTGATTATGGGGGACATTTTAGAGTTAATAGAACTGCTTATAGAATTTTACAATCTGGATTTTATTGGCCTAAAATTTTTAAAGATGTTAATGCATATATTAAAAATTGTGATCGATGTCAGCGTGCAGGCAATATTTCTAGAAGAAATGAGATGCCCCTCAATTTTATGTTGGAAGTTGAAATATTTGATGTTTGGGGATTAGATTTTATGGGACCTTTTACACCATCTTTCAGAAAGAATTATATTTTAATAGCAGTAGACTATGTATCCAAATGGATTGAAGCTGTTGCTTTACCTCAATGTGATGCTAAAAGTGTTGCAAAATTTTTAAGAAAGAATATATTTTGCAGATTTAGAATACCAAGAGTAATTATAACAGATGGGGGAAGTCATTTTAGAATTGCAATTATGGAGAATTTAGTAAAGAAATATCATACTAACCATCGCATTGCTGCTGCTTTTCATCCGCAGACAAGTAGTTTGGTTAAATTATCCAATCGTGAAATTAAAAGAATATTGGAAATGTTTGTTAATCCAAACAGAAAGGATTGGTCAATCAAATTGGATTATGCTTTGTGGGCTTATAGGACTGCTTAAAAAACTCTTATAGGGATGTCCCCATATAGGCTAATTTTTGGAAAAGCTTGTCATTAACCTGTTGAACTTGAGCATAAAGCATATTGGGCTATTAAAGAGTTCAATTCTAATTTAAAGGATATTGCTGAGAAGAGATTATTGCAATTAAATAAACTTGAAGAGATAAGAAATGAATCTTATGAAAATGCTAAGATTTACAAAGAGGAAATGAAATTATGGCATGATCAGAAGATTCTTACAAAAAATCTTAAGCCAGGACAAAAAAGTTTTGTTGGAAAACTTAAGTCCAAATGGATGGGTCCATTTATTGTGATAAAAGTTTATTCTTATGGAGCTGTGGATATTCAAGATTCTAAGACTGGAAAAATATTCCAAGTTAATGTTCATAGACTTAAACCTTACATTTCGGTCGATCAACTTATACCTAATGAGAATCTGATGTTGGATCACTTAGAATAAGTTCTGGGTATGTCAGGCTGAAGACATTAAACCAAGCACTTTGTGGGAGGCAACCCATATTTATCGGTATGCATTATTTTATGTTTGCTTTGTTTTCTTTGTTTAGTTTTTTTTATGATAATGTGGTAGTATTATGAAGAGATTGGTTATAGTGGTGTTTATTTGACATTAATTGATGACTTAAAAGAGTCAGAATGAAAAATTTGGACATTTAGCAGACCTGTGCAATAATGTGCACTGGCGGCTAAGCGCAGCCTGGTTGGCGCTCAAGCGCCCCAGTTAAGAAAACGTGACAAATGAATTTCTAGAATCCAAAATCATGGGGAAGTTGTTTTAGAAGTTATTTTGGAGTTTTAAAACGTCTAGGGTCGGTTTAGCACTTCTGATATCTATAAAAAGGCCCTGAATTAAGAAAAACACTTGCCCCAGTCCCTATTTTCATTCCTGAGTCTTAAGAAGAGTGTTTTGAGTGCAAAAATGTCTTCTTGGGAGAGTGAAATCAAGAAGGAGGAAGCCAACAAGAAGAAATTTATTAGTGAAAATGTGCAAGAGTTATACAACGGATTCCTAACAGTTAATATTCAAGGTATTGCAAAAAGGATTGCGAAGACTGAAACCAATGTGGAGTTAATTGAAGCAAAGGTAAATGAAACTAACGCTCATTTAGCGCATATGGGATGGCAACTTAAAATGCAATTCATTCATACAAGTCATGTGGAAGAAGCGGATAAGGCGATGTTTCTGAAAAACAAATGGTTAGAAGAAGAGGATGTGAGAGTTTTCAACCATCGCCCTTTTTACCAGATCTATATTCCAGATGGTTTAAATGGAACTAATGGTGGTTCTGGATATATTCAACCTAATGGAGATTGGAATTAATTTAAGTATAATCTAGTGTTGTGGTTTTATGTGTTGTGTTTTGTGTCTACTGTTATATGTTTGTGTTTTATTGAACTTTAATTGTGTTTGTTACATCTTAATGATGTAAATTTATCTTTGTTTTGATGTATTTGAATTATTGTGTATTGGGAAATTTCATCCAAAATGTTTGGATAGAAATTTTTAGTTTATATTAAGTGTGGTTGTTTTTAATTAAATGAAAGTTTGTGTTTGTGTGAAATTTGTTTAGAATTGATGGAAATTTAAATTTCTTTGGAGAATTAGAAAAGTTTAGAGGGGAGAAATGATTATTTGAAGTGATTTAGGGTGATTAACCAAGGGGTTTAATACATTTTTTAATTAATTGTAAAAATCAAGGTACTGGCGGCTAAGCGCCAGAACTTAAGCCCTTAAGCACCAGATTTCGCGGTTAAGCGCCGATTCGCAAAAACTGGTTTAAAAACCCAAAAATTAACATTTTTAACACCTCTTGTCATCCTTAACCTCTCAAAATCATGAAATAGGATTTAGGGCATCCTTAGTTGGATCAATTAAGAGCCGATTTCAATTAGATTTGTCAGATTTAAATTCCTTGAGGTATGAACACTACTCCTAAGTAAAAATTTTTTATTTTCACCATATATTTTGAGTACATTATTGAAAAATCTTAAAATCATTATTTATGGTGAAATTTGAGGAAAAGCATGAGAAAATGCTTGATTTAGTGGAGATAGCCTTTGGAAGTTAATTAGCAAGTTTAGTTTAATTTTGGAATTTATGGAGAATTTTTGCGATTTTTTTTAGAGATGGCTTCAAAGTCAAAGCGCTCAAAAGATAAAGCAAAATTTGATTCCAACAAATTTGTTAGTGCGAGAGCAGAGGATCGATACGTCGACGCACTGTCGTCATGTAAATTGATTTCGGAACGAGTATTTAGTAAGCCAGGAGAAGTTATTAAAGAAATTATTACTAGAAGGAATTGGGAGAATTACTGTTACTTCTCCGCTGTCGTTGTTGTTTTTGTGGTCAGAGAGTTTTATACAAACTTGCCTGCAACAAGAGAGAATTTGGTGATGGTTAGAGGTGAACAACTGCATTTTTCACCTGCGGTAATCAATGTCTTCTACCACTTGCCTCCTGCATTGTTTTATTTTTATGTTAATTATCATCCTACCGAAGGAGAATTAGATAAGATCATATCATTTCTGACTGATGGAAGAGGTTTATGGAAGGTAACAAATGAGAAGAGTAAATTTTCAGGCCTCTAATTTGAATGTCATTTAAAAGGCATGGCATTATTTTATCTCATCTAAACTGATGCCTTCAAGTCATACTAGTGAAGTTACAAGGGAGAGAGCTGTTCTGAACCATTGTATTCAGTTAGGAAAGCCTATTGATGTAGGGGCTATTTTTTATTATGTGATGAACTGTGCCAGATCTGATACTACTTCAGGTATGGGATTTCCACCCTTAATTCATTCGATTAGTGAGCGGTCTGGTGTGAAGTTTGAAACATGGGAGGCAGTTCTTCAGCCATTGAGACCTATTACCAGTGTAAATGTTTGTGCTTACTCTGTACATTCAGAGTTTGGCTGGAGGGAGGATTTAGAACTTCCACTGCTTCTGCTTCTGCTGCTTCTACTTCAAGTGCCACTACTTCTAGAGCATCATCATCTAGTGATTCACAAACTGGACTATTAAAGAAGATTTTGAAGAAAGTGAGTCTGACCTGAGAGCATGTTAGAGATATGGATGGTATGATTGAAAATATTGAAAGGTATATTGTTAAGCATGATGAATATGAGGAGAATTATCAACAGTACATGGATAGAGTGATTAGAAATGATCACAGCGCTGAGATGCCCCCTCATCCGTTTTATATACCTTATGTGTCATCCAGAGACTGGGCTGAAGAAGATGATGATGAGGATGATGATTAGAGTTGTTGTGTTTAGTTTGTTTTGTTTTGTGATTTCTTATGTGTAGTTATGTTTTTATTTTGATGTTTTTTATATGTGATGTGATGTTTAATTGTTGTGTGATGTATTTATTATATGAACTCTGATTTTGTATAGAGCATAGTAGGACTATTTCTTTTTATGCTCATTCAGATGTTTATATGATAAATTATTGTTTTATGTTGTAGTTTGTGATATGTGTTTAGTAGTAAAAGTTTTAATGTGTGATTAGTGTTTAAATTTTTTTTAATAGAGTATAAATTAATTCAAATTTGTTAGGAAATGTAGAACACTATTAAAAACCACTATTTGAAAATTGCATGTTTAAAACTTTTCAAAATCTACTACCAATTATTATCTAGTATTATTATGATTTTAGTTATGTTAAGTTGGTGTGTATTTGCTTTGAAAACCTCTACTACTGTAGAAATCTTTTGAAATTTTTATTTTATGAAAAACTGAATCGAGTTTCTTTTTACTCCCGTTTTTTTTAAACTCGTTATACTTCGCATATTTATGATATTGAAATTCTCGCAAGCATGTTATTTTAGTTTTTAATTCTCACTCATGTATCATTTCTTATGCTTAAATGTTTTTATCCCGACTAAAAATTAAAGTTTGAGGAGAATTTAAAAAAACTAAATTTTTCAAAAACCTAAAATTTTACTTGTTCTCAAGAATACTTAAAATAAATTTGGTTTTTAAATGAAAATAATTATGTATATGAAGTTATATTAGGGAAACAAAATTTTGAATATAGAAATGAATAAAATAATTTAGTTAAAATTTAGAAATAATAATGAAAATTTTAAAGTTAAAATGTTCTTAATAAGGAAATGTTAAATAGAGTTAAACTATATTTAGTAAGAAATGTTGTTTTTTTTTTATGAATAGAAGATTTGACTTTTATTTTTCAAAGCTTAAATTTCTTTTATTGAGAAATAATTTACAGCACTATTATTATGATTTTTAAGTGAAAGATACATATCAGACCTTTATTTTAAAAGGAATGGTGGAATTCAAAATCATTAAAGGTCTATCCAGATACAGTAATCCTTGCCTTATTAAAAAAAAAAAAAGAAGAAGAAAAAGAAAAGAAAAGAAAAGAAGAAAAAGAAAAAGAGAAAAAAGTGAAAAAATAGTATGTGAAAAGGAAGGAGAAACTTGAGGATTTAAGGGCCTAATCAAAAAATTGGTTCCATGCCTAAAGTTTAAAATATAAGTTTTGAGAAAATCTAAAACTTAAGCTTATATTATAGTAAGTAAAATTATTCTCAATTAAAATTTTTAAGTGAGAAAAACAAAATGTTTGAATCATATATTTTGAAAAATCTACAAGTATTTCTAAATTAGATAGAAACTTATATTTTCATTATCCTTTATTTATGAACTTTCTAAACTTTAAATTTGTCTTATTTACTAAATTTTTTTCTAAATTGGATTATTTCATTTCTAAAACAAAATTTTGAAACCTCCCTGAAGAAACCCATTTACCTAATTTGCATGTTAAAATTTTTATGGTTAAGAGTCACTTGATGACAAGTAACATTTTAAGCTTAGTGATTTTGACGCACCTAAAATATATATATGTTTTTATGCACATTTTTATACCTATTTTCGATTATATCGCACTTTAATCGAACGTATTTTGTGTTTTTCTTGTAGGTATGATGAAATAATTAAATATGATGAAAGGAGCGAAAAAGGATCAAATTTAGAGTAAAATTATGAAGTTTGAGAAATTTGGCCTCTGGTGCCTAAGCGCCAAAGTGCCGGTGCTTAAGCGCCACAATTAAAAATCAAATTTAAATCAAATTTGGCGCCATTTTTAAGGGGTATTTGAAGCAACTTTTGGTGGTGACTTCCATAACTTCCTTTGGGCGGCAAATATGATTGAAGGGATGCATCTTTTGGTGGATACATTGAAACTAGGGGTGTAAAGGAACTGAACACGAACGAACAGAACTAGTGTTCGTGTTCGGTTCGTTTGAAAATTAAATTGTTCGTGTTCGGTTCGTGTTCGAAATTGTTCGTGAATGTTCTGTTCGTGTTCGGTTCGATTTGTTCGAAATTAGTTCTAATTGTTCATATTGTTCGAAATGTTCGAAATGTTTGAATCGTTCAAATCGTTCGAATCGTTCGAATTATTAGAATAGTTCGAATTGTTCGAATTTGTTCGAATTGTTCAAATTTGTTCGAATTGTTCGAATTTGTTCGAATTGTTCGAAATTGTTTATACTATTTATGGATTTTCTTTGTTGTGCTTATATTTTAATAGATATTTCTTTAAATGGGCTAAAAATACATTACTTTTGAAAAAAAAAAGTGCACATTAATACAATAAAAATACATGAATTGATCAAAATCATTATTACACAAGCCCCTAAAATGACTTCTGTAGATCTAGTAATAGCCAAATAGGGACACTCATCTCAATTATATAATCACTCATGAAATAAGATCTAGTAATAGCCAATTGAAAATGTTTGCGGCAGCATTGATAGCCTAATAAAGTGGTCAAAGTCTCGCCGCGTTGCTTGCTGACGTCCTTGCCCCTTCCTTTGAACTATCGATGTCCGGTCCATGCGAGAACGTACCTTGCAAAGGCAAACTAAGAAATTGGTATGAGAAGTAGGTGTACATGTAAATTTTCACATAGAAATTAAATGGGCATAAAAATTGAATGGTATGTGTGTAAAGTGAAATCTATGTTATATATGTAAATGCATAGAAATTGAGTGGCATATATGTAAAAAAAGAAAAGATAAAAGCTTGTGTTCTGATACTCTTTATAATGCCAACAATTTCGAGCGCATCCAATTTTATCTCCTTTTTTTTTTTAACAGTTGAGCAAATTTAATTGGAAACGTAAATGCAGCTAATACTTATACAAGAGTAATTCAAAATGTTCTCATGCTGCATTCAAAAGTTAAGCATCAAGTTTAAAAAAATAACAATAAATAATTTCTTTTTATAGAATAATTATTCAAAAGCATAAGTCCCGCAACTTTATTTGTATGGTGAAAATATAAGCTAATTAACATAATGAAGATTGAAAATTCAGACTAAAGGTAAAAAATGTATAATTATTGATGATTATTGATTCATTACATTTTTTATTCATGATATGCTATGTGTAAACTTGGTGAAAACTTGCTATGTGCAATAAAATGGTCTTCAAATAAAATGCTGATGAATCTACATTTTCCCTATCAATAAAACTTTCATCAGCAGTTAGACATAAAGGCAAGGGTCATCTAAGCTCCATCACAACTCAACTGCAATTTTGATGGACGACAAGTTTAGGCCGTTTGAAAAAACAAAGGCACCGCTAGGGATGTAAACGAACCGAACACAAACGAACAGAGCTAGTGTTCGTGTTCGAAATGTTCGAACACATCTTTGTTCGTGTTTTGTTCGTTTGCTTATCGAACGAACACAAACTTCCTGGTGAACCGAACACGAACTGTTCGCGAACAACGAGCTTTTTTGACAGCCATAGCTTTGATAGGATACTTCCTCAAAATGAAGCAAATTGATCAGGAATTCCGTACACATCAGGTAACCCATACTTCCTCAAAATGAAGCAAACCAAATAAGGTGTTTAGGGTTTTGATTAGGATTTTATTTTAATATATAGTATAGTATATAAATTATAATATTATAATATTTATATTAATATAATTAATACTATAATATTATTATTGTTATTAAAAAGTTATCATATATTATAATTTATAGAAGTTTAATTATTTAAAATATGATAAATTTTTATAATATATAATTATTTTTAAAATATCATAAATTTTTTATATATAATTATTTTAAATTATTTTATATTTCGAACAATAACGAATCGAACACGAACGAACACATCACTGTTCGTGTTTGGTTCATTTAATAAACCAAACGAAAAAAATTTTCGTGTTCGTCTCGTTTGCTTATCGAACGAATCGAACACAAACTTTTTGGCGAACCGAACACGAAGTGTTCGCGAACAACGAGCTTTTTTGACAGCCCTAATTGAATCTAGACATGATTTGAAGAGACACCAAGGCACCTTTTAGAAAATTGTAAAAATGAAGCCTCATAACTTGTGTATGGTGGTTATTAGTGTGTGAAGTGTGTGTTGTAGAGAGTAGTAGTTGTTAGTGTGTTCTTATTTTCTATAGTAGAGAGTAGAGAGTAAAAAAGGATTAAAGTCTTTATTAGAGTCATCAGATTTGGGCGCCGACCTCTGTAGATTTGTATTGTAGAAGGCAAAATTCCAAAAGAACTTCCAGAGTCTGGTGGAGAGGATTTCCAGATAAGTATTTATCTTTGTTTTTACACTTTGTTTTTAAGTAAGATTATTGTTTTTTCATTATGATTTATGCTTTCATATCAAGTTTTATTTGTGTTTTCTTCGTGAAATCTGAGTAGTTTACTTTATCTTTTTATTTCTTAGATGATGAAGTAATTAAATTATGAAAGCATGTTGTGGAAAGTATAAGTGTTTAATGCTGGAATAAATTGTGATGATTCACTTTCTTAAACTTAATTTACTTCTTGATTTGGCGAATTAAGATGTTAAAATTTGTTGTGAGATTATGTAAGATCCAATGCGGTATTGTCTCAAACAACAATTGGAAAGAATCACATACAATTATATGGGTGAGAATTGTAGTCCATATGATTGAATGCAAATATATAGGGAGATATGCTTTATTGGGGAGTAAAATTAGAAGACTTTAGAGTGACGAAGCTAAAGCCCTCTAATTTGGTTTGTTATTTTAAATTTTGTTATGAGATGTTAGCTCTCGTGTAGAGGAATCGAGGAACTCTAAGTGAGAGCTCAGTATCTTCCCTGCCTAACCCATCTACAAAATTTTAAAATTTCAAATTAACCAATTTTCTTTATAGAACCAAGTAAGGTTAAAGAATATAATTGCTCCTATTTGGCATAATACATTTTAATACTTCCACAACATAAATATCCATAATTATTACTGATTCATTGAAGAAGAAAAAAGATATTTGATTCTTCTAACTTTAATATCGTGTTTAGAGTATTGATATTTTTATTTCCTGCTTAACTTGTTATTAAAAATATCAAAAACAACTTTTCAAAATTAAAAACTTAAAACATACTTACAAAAATCAATTAAAAAAGTAAAAAAGTTATTTTTCTTATTTCTTTAAAGTTTTACACATTTCCCTAAGGGTTCGATATCTTGGGGCTTAATCAGAAAGTCTTATATTACTTGATAAACGATACGTATATTTGTGTAGTATCCCATATTATAAATCATAAATTTCATATCTAAATCGTAAGCATAAAATTTTCGGACATTAAGCCCCATCAAAGAAGGCCTCTGCACTAGACTTCAATCAACACCTGAAATCGGGTTTGGTCGTGTTTGGGTCTAGACAATTCACCAGGGCAAAAAGGCTCCATCTAGAGGTTTGTTGGGACCAATCAAAGCTACCACAACCATCTGATTGAGGCCTCCCCTCTCAGACAAAGGTATTGGACTCACTCTTCCTCCTGAACTTTTCTTCATCCTCCATAATTGTAGACCATATTTCATACCGTATAAACCGTATGGATAGGTTCGTCTAGGTTAGATGAAGCTCTAGGAACAAACCCCAAATGATTTGGTTGAGTATCAAGAGAGATCTTCGTTCTAGAAGGTGGACGGCTCTCAGGATGAACCAGTCAAAGACGATGAAGGAGCATTGTTGAATCGTGTGTGTAATGCTTGCACGACCAGGATGAAGGTGGACAGCGCTTCAGTGCATAAGGCGTGGGCCGAGTCAAAATACATGTGGATGGCAGCGTCAAATGGGAGTGCGCCACGTAGCCATTTGGAGCCGTCGTAGGATTGCGTGGCGCCGCGTGGTTTAAATAGAAAATAGGTTATTTATGAATTATTTAAGGCAACCAACTTAGAAAATTCATATGTTGGCCTAGAAAAGTCATAAAAATAAAATAAAAAACCATCTTGCTCAGTGAACAAAGGAGAATAATGTGGAAATAACTTGAAATTTATTTAATGCATGCATGATTTTCAATTAACTAAATATCCTCTGGGGTCTTTTGATTCTCCATGCATGTGGACATTTCACCATGGCCTAATATTTTGGCATGTTATTGTCTCTGTCATGAGGGATATTCTCTGATTTTTCCAATGTCAGAGGGGATCTGTAGATAGAGAACTTTATTTTTCAAATTTAGGCATCTATTTTCATAAATTAATTCTAATAATTAGCATGGTGGTTATAAAAATCTAGAAAAATCATGGTATGTTTCTTATGACCAGAGCACCTATGATAAAATTTTCATGGGTTAAATCATCAAGAAATGACCTAATTATCAACTTGGCTTAAAATTGAATTTAAATTAATTTGAGTTCACTAAATATGAAAATCACTTAAAAAACAATTTTTCACTATATTTTGAAGGTCAAAGAACCCCACATAAAAATTTCATGGCATTTCGAATTCATTTGGTTACCTAAATGAATTCTCTAAGTGAAATGATAATTTTGAACATTAAACTAATTTTAATAATTAAAATATAAATCAAAAAATTTTAAAATCGGTTTTGGGAGTTCTCTGTGATTAGAGGATTATTTTAAAAATAAAATTGGGATTTTCACAAAATTTTCATTTTTAAGTATATTTTTAATATTTAAATAATTAAATAATAATGAAAATCACAAAAATATTAAAAATCACCAAATTGTCACATTTGGTCTCCTAATTATTTAGGAATCATCCCCATAATTTTCCTAAGCTTCAAAATTAAAATATCAATTTTTAAAGACTTATATTAATTTTAAAAAGGGTAAAAAATAATTTTCTTAATTTTCAACTAAAATAATTCTAATAATTAAAATAAAAATCATAAAAATACATTATTTTTTTGGGTTCCCTGACCTCAGAGGGACTTAAGAAAAATATAAAATTGAATTTTCAACCTTTAAAATATTTCATAATTAATTAAAACTCCATAATTTAAAATAATTATATTAATTAAATTTAAACTCAAAAAATCATGAAGTATGGTCCAAGTGGTCCTCTGGTCTAGTTCTACCTCCCATAAAAATTTCAAAGTCATATGTTTTGTTTTCAAAAGTTAATGAATTTCCATTGAAAACCCATACTTTTGAATGAAAATAAATATATAAATTAAATCAGAATTTGAAAAATCACCGTTTCTCCTCTGATATTTTAATTAACCCATAAGTGGGGTCACATAAAAATTTCAAAGTCATTTGTGCTAAATTTAATGAATTATGAAGTGATAAATGCCTTTAAGGGTAAAATTGTAATTTTGGAAAATTTAACCTTAATTAATATTTAGGCTTAATCAAAATGGGAAAAGGGCAATAAATGATCTTAATTATTATGTTGGACGATTGAAACATTAACGGACAAATGGTAGAAACCCATTGCAATTTTGTCACATCAAATTTAAACATTTAAATTTCCTTAATTATTATAATTTGGAAGAAAAATTAAATTACAAGAACCTTAAAGTTAGGGGTTGATTTTGGAAGTTAATATTCCACTAATTTAATTCCCTTTCATTTGATGTTCATATGATAAATCAATATTTTGATAAGGATCATAATCATGAAAGTCATAAAATTCCTATTTCCAAAGACATAAAAATACCTACTAAAATTTAAGGGCTTAGTAATGAGCTAGGCTTAATCAAAAAAATTAACTAACTAGAGTTAGAAAAGAAAGGATGTTTAATTTTAAAACTACCTTTTAAAACATTACAAGCCCATCAAAATTTGATAAATTCTTCCATAAGTTAATTTTGCCTTTAAGGCCCCCCCTCACATAATTCCTAAGTAAAGTACCAAGTGATAATTAAACTCCCTTTCGGGATGACTAAAAGATTGGCTCACTGAGCATAAGGGTATGAAATAGATAAATCATTAATAACTATAATAAGTACAAAGGGACCTCAAGGAAGTTCAAAAGTAATGTGAAATATCTGGTTTATCCTGGACCATTTCACAAATGTTCTTGACACCTTGTAGGACTATTGCACCCATTATATTTATTAAATGAAAGTATCTCTCAAAAAAATGAATAGGAGATCACTGAGTTATGACCTAAAGCTTGGTAGGCCCGTGACGAATATATCCATAGGGTTTTACTTCCCTGCAAAATATAAATGTTTATTGCAAGAATACTAAAGTTTCAAGTAGAGAGGACGGGAAGACCTACCAGATATGCTCTTATTTTAATGCAATTTACTTACCTGCACTCTACTGTACTTTATTTTCTTGCAAATTTACATGTTAAACAACATTGCCACCCTGCATGAAAACTGAAACCTTTAGGATAGCTACAAAACTGAGACCAAAATCAAAATTAAGAAATCTCAACAAGATAAAATTCACCACCACAATATTCTAAACATAAAACAACTCAAAATTTAATCACAAACAAAACAAAAACCACAATTGTAGCTAACTTAAAACATCTCATTGGATGATCGGGAATTCGTCGGAGGAAGTAACCTATGTGTTGCTAACGGGGTTTCCCACGGTCTAAATGAAAGTACGGAACTCATTAAGTTGAGTTAAGTAAATTCATTTAGACTAAGTGAACCCAATGAAAATAGCAATGTCGGGATGATGGAGCCGTGGGATCTTAACCGATGTTGCTATAATCAACTTTAATGTTCTCCTAATAAAATATTAAGACATCTCAATTTAAATATTTCCAAAATATGACACTTCTCTTTTCTCTTCAATTAACACTTCTTTAAACTAAACCAGCCACGACGAGGAGCTTGGAGTATGCATAGTGGGTAGCACGGCCATCTTCAACAGTAAAACTTGTCTACATCAGTAAAACCATTCCTTAGTTTAAACAACAAGTCATAGGACTTCAAGGTAGCTTGCTTAGTGCAGCATGAATCCTCACATTTTCTTTAGGCCCTTGTACAACCATGTTGTGCAACATAAGCCCTAACTCGCTTTAGGATTCCGAGGTTGTCATCAGGTATGACATAAACCCTCCTATCTTCCTAGCCATTCATATGATCGGTATCACGTGAATGTAAGTCCTAAATAATAAAATTGATAGGATGAAACACTAAACAAATGTCCTAAATCAAAGCCAAACCATAGGATAGTTTGTGAAGACATCAAGATTTTTCTTTAACCTATGTTCTTCCCCTAGCCTTTCTCTCTCTTGAATTCTGACAAAATGAAATGTTCCAAAACTTGAGTCATTCACCTATTGAATTTCCGACTAGCACATGTTCTTTGAAAACCTTACCTTTGGAAGTCAAGAGTTTTCTTATGTGACTTCAGCTACCTAGGATGTAATTAACTATAGGGGCTTGCCTTTATAGGAAACTTAAAGACCAGATCAATATAAACCCTATCTAATTCCTTCGTATTAGATAGGAGAAATTGTCGGTCAAAAATGGTTCGCAGACTAAATAGATGTCATGAATTCTTTAGTTTATTTGATCAAGCTTCACCTCAAGCCATAGACTTATTCTTCGAGATAAATACATGTTTTGCGGTGAAATGCTTGATTATTTAAACTATTATTTATATGAGATCAGTTTGGTTTCGTATTATTCAAAATTAAAATATTACTTTCAAAATGCATATATATATATATATATATATATATATATATATATATATATATATATATTAAATTAAATCAATTTTCTATTTTTATAAAACTATATTCTAAAACCCTTTTAAAAACAAAATATTAACACACCCAATCCCTTTTTAAAAATTTAACGGCCGACAGGGCTTAATCAGAAAGTCCTATATTACTTGATAACGATACGTATACTTACATTGTATCCCATTTTATAATACAATTAAAGAGAAGTATCAATTCATATATAAAACTTAAGCATAAATATTTTGGGATCACAATAACAATATGTAACAATTAATTTTCACTATTTTTAATAGCAGCTCCTTGAATTTGCAATTGGTTCCCTTGACTTTGCAACTGATTCCCTTGACTTTGCAGTTGATTATCCATGTTTAATATCAATTTTTCCATAGAAAACATCTTTTCCTTAAATTGTGGGTTACTATTGAAACCTGGAGGATAAGAAGGTCTATAATTAGTGTTTCCCTGGTTGTTTGAATTTCCCAATGGGTTCACAGAATTGTTCCCCCACTTCGGGTTAACAGTAGTAGTGTTATTATTCCAGTTTAAGTTTAGATGGTTTTTCCAACCGGGATTATAATAATTAGAATAGGGATTATTGGGTTTATTATTGATAGCATTTAAAGTCTCAAAAGATGATTGAGAATCTAATATCTGACCCAATGAATTTTCCTCTAATACATGAGGTGTTTGAGAATAGTTCATTCTGAATTGGTCTATTTTCTTTAAAATTACTACAATTTGACAAACCAACATAGATATTGCATAATAATCATGAATACTAGCATTTAGAGGGCCACTGAAAATTATTTGTAATCATCCTTTCAATTAAAAAATATGCCTCAGTGGTGCGATTATTTTAAATTGCCAAAATTTATGAACTTCGATATATATATATGTATATATATATATATATATATATATATATACATATATATATATACATATACGTATATATATACGTATATATACGTATATACATATACGTATATATACGTATATATACGTATATATATACGTATATATACGATATATATATATATATATATATATATATATATATACATATATATACATATATATACATATATATACATATATATATATAGTTTTCTATTGAGTCACACTATTAAATGCAAGTATATGTATTGCTCAAGTCATACATTGCTCTAATGGATTCCTGATTATTGATCCCACGAGGAGGTATTTAATTTTATATTGGAGCACAAAAATTACTACACGAATTACAGTACAATTGCAGTAATTACTAATAATAAAAAGATTAATAAACAGTTGCAGTTACTAATTCTACCAAAGTATGTTCTAACTGTCTAACATAGTTAACTAACACAAGACTAAATTTATAACAAATGTTCAAATGTAAGAAAGAATCCTCCTCCTCTCCAATAATAATGTGATGATTTAGTGACATAGATCAGTAATGCAATAGTATTGTGCCAAATAGGAGCATTCCTATTCTTTAACCTCTTCCGAGTGATATAAAGAACATTGGCTAATCCTATGTTTAGTCTCCAAATGTGTGGTTAGGCTGAAAGGATACTGGCTCTCACTCCTTACCTCCCACTTCCCTTCGCCTGGAGGCTAACTCTCGCTTTGGTTTCCAAACCCTAGGACCAAATTGGGGATTTCAATCTGTCACTCTAAAATCTATACTCATCAAAATATATTTCCCTATTTATTTGCACCTAACCCCCATGAACTACTACACTCATTCATGGACATTGAATGTGACCTTTAATTTTGTTGTGGAACTCATAATCCTTTCGGAACATATGTTTCCCAACAAGTTTTAACAATTCAATTGGCCAAATTAAAAAGTAAATGAAGTACGAAGTGACAAGGTCATCACAAATTCTCCATAATAAATCGACACATCATTTCCATATCACAACATCAACACATAGGTTGCTTAAGCCTAATTTTAAGTAAGGGTTAAGGGTTAGTTAAGTCTAATTAGGGTTAGACTTAATTAGGGTTTAAGGTTACTTAAGCCTAATTTAAGTAAGGCATAAGGGTTAATTATGTCTAATTAGGGTTAAACTTAATTAGGGTTTTAAGGTTGCTTAAGCCTAATTTAAGTAAGGCTTAAGGGTTAATTAAGTGTAATTAAGGTTAGACTTAATTATGGTTTAAGGTTGCTTAAGCCTAATTTAAATAAGGCTTAAAAGTTAATTAATTCTAATTTGGGTTAGACTTAATTAGGGTTTAAGGTTGCTTAAGCATAATTTAAGTAAGGCTTAAGGGTTAACTAAATTTTATTAAGGTTAGACTTAATTAGGGTTTAAGGTTGATTAAGCATAATTGTAAGTAAGGCTTAAGGGTTAGTTAATTCTAATTAGGGTAGACTTAATTAGGGTTTAAGGTTACTTAAGCCTAATTTAAGTATGGCTTAAGGATTAATTAAGCCTAATTAGGGTTAGACTTAATTAGGATTTAAGGTTGCTTAAACCTAATTTTAAGTAAGGTTTAAGGGTTACTTAAGTCTAATTAGGGTTAGACTTAATTAAGGTTTAAGATTACTTAAGCCTAATTTAAGTAAGGCATAAGGGTTAATTAAGTCTAATTAGGGTTAGACTTAATTAGGGTTTTAAGGTTGCTTAAGCCTAATTTAAGTAAAGCTTAAGGGTTAATTAAGTCTAATTAAGGTTAGACTTAATTAAGGTTTAAGGTTGCCTAAGCCTAATTTAAATAAGGCTTAAGGGTTAATTAAGTCTAATTAGGGTTAGACTTAATTAGGGTTTAAGGTTGCTTAAGCCTAATTTAAGTAAAGCTTAAGGGTTAATTAAGTCTAATTAAGGTTAGACTTAATTAGGGTTTAAGGTTGATTAAGTCTAATTTAAGTAAGGCTTAAAATTAATTAAGTCTAATTGGGGTTAGACTTAATTAGGGTTTAAGTTTGCTTAAGCCTATTTAAGTAAGGCTATATGGTTAATTAAGACTAATTAAGGTTCGACTTAATTAGGGTTTAAGATTGATTAAGCCTAATGTAAGTAAGGTTTAATTGATTAAATAGACTTATTTACGAATAAGTCTAATTATGATTTAGGGTTAATTAAACATAATTTGGATATGGTTTAATTGATTAATTAGACTTAATTAGGAATATGTCTAATTATGGTTTAAGGTTAATTAAACCTAATTTAAGTAAGATTTAATTAAGTTAATTAGGTCTAATTAGGGGTTAGACCTAATTATAGTTTAGGGTTAATTAAACCTAATGTAAGTAATGTTCAATTAAGTTAATTAAGTCTAACTAAGGGTTAAACATAATTATGGTTTATGATGTTAAACCTAATGTGATTAAGGCTTAATAAGGTCAAATTAGTGTCTTAGACCTAATTAGGTTTTGATTTGTATTAAATCTAATTTAATTAAGGTTTAATGGGGGTTAATTAGGTCTAATGATGGGTTAAACCTAATTAGGGTTTGATTTGTATTAAACCCAATTTAATTAAGGTTTAATGCAGTAATTAGGTCTAATGATGGGTTAAACCTAATTAGGGTTTGATTTGTATTAAACCAAATTTAATTAAGGTTTAATGGGGGTTAATAAGGTTTAATGATGATTTAAACCTAATTAGGATTTGATTTGAGTCTATTTGGAGTTAGACTCAAAACTGACTTAGTCCAATATGGAATGGGCTAAGTAAGATGATTTGAGATGTTGATTTATGATTCAAAAGATTTTAGGGTTATTGAATATTAATTTATAATTTTAACCCTATGATTAAAGATGTCATCTCAAATTTCTAAATGATTAAAAATTATCATTTTAGAGTTTAAAAGTGCCACTCTAAATTTTTCTAACCATTTTTAAATTTAATTTTCAATTTCTTTAATTTTTATAATTATTTTTGGAAATAATTACAAAGTTTGATAGAAATTAGGAAATTAGATCCTAGAGAATTTTTCTAGCCTTGGAAAAATCAGGGAATGTCTCTAAGGATGAAAGTGTCAATCTGTGAAATTTTGAGAATTTTCGAATTATAAATAATTTTTAATAATTAAATTACTCTAGAGAGTAATTAATTAATTAAAAATAAAATATAACTCCATAATTTTATAGTTAATTTTTATAATTTTCTCCTCATTTTCCTGAATTCAGGGTTATGTTTGTTATATTTTTGTAATTTTTATTTTTCAAGATATAAATTTTTAAAGTTAAATAAGATTTTTCGAATATATTTAATCTTATTTATCCATTTGTCTGACTCAGCACCAACTCAAACCTCAGAGGTATCGAAAACCAAAGCGGCGGCTTCTGATTTGCAGGCAGATCCACGCAAGCACTGAGTTGGCCCACTGTTTTATTTGTTTCATACGGATAAAACGGTGGTCCGACGAGTTCACGGCCGTCCATTTTTATCACATAGAAATGGACAGCATCCCGTCATCGTCCCCAGTCTGTTATAACCCATGCACCACACATTTCAAAACCCTAAAATCTTTGTTAATTCTTCATGGATTTGACTGAGATTTATTTTTAAAGTTTCATCGAAGCAAGGAGATCACATCCATACAGCTATGTGGATGGTTTGAAGTGATCTTCTTCATAATGTTCCAAACCCGAGCTCATTTTAGGTTTAAATAGACATACCTGGCTTTGATGAGGTGAGGCCTTAATCAAATTTGATGGAAACGATTGTTGAGTCATTGTGAAGCTCCTGGTGAGTTCAATTTGGAGTGAAATCGTGTAGAGCTATATTTGAGCTGATATGGCCTCATAGTTTGGTGTTGAACTGGGTTAGAGCTCACGGGAAGACCCAATTTCGATTGGGAATTTTTTCATACACCTCAATGAAGGTATAAGAATGTCAACTTGGGATTTCAAATGGGTTTATGTCAAACCCGAAATATGTCATATTTTGGGGTGGTGAAATTGGAGGAGGTCAGTGAGTTTCAAGGCTTGATTCTGTGGGGGATCATATGCCTAAGGTCCGGGGAAGAAGTTCGTTGTTGAGGGTTTTTGGAATTGGGCAGTGTGGATGGGTCTCTCTTCTCCCTTAGGGCTCTTGGGTTAGCCTATTTATAGGCTTGGAGAAGCCATGGCTGAGCTTGGGCTTGCTTGAGGATGAAGGTAACAATGTCATGATGGCTGAGGATAAGTTTTGGGCTTGAGGATAGCTATGGATGGTCTTTCCCAAGCTTTCCATGATGAGCCTCCATTAAGGCTCAATATTCATTTTCATCTTAGCTCCCCTTTAATGGGTGGCTTTGTGAGGTGGATAAGATCCTTGGCTTGACCTGATTTTTCCTCCCCCACATAAATTTACAATCTCACTCAATAGGCTTGAGAGAGAATGACATATAAGCTTATCTTTCTCTCATTTCCAAGGCTAGCCATAATGAGGTTAACCATGGTGAGGAGTGCGACTTGGGTAAGGTTTTCTCTCCATTGGCTAGGGTTTGAGGTGCTCTCCACCTAAGCATACATGTCACACTTCAATTTTAGGAAGGCATGACACATATTTCTCTTCTTCATAATGGTGCATGATGTCTTTTAACTTTGTTTAAAAGTCATGTGTCATGGGTTGGTTAATGAGTTAACCATGTTATTATGAGTTTCATAGGTCATGGGTGACCCTCCATAAATTGAATTTGATTTTAAAAATCAATTATGGGTTTTTTATGTCATGTGTGATGTCATTCATTTAAATTTAATTTAGGGTTATTTAATTATAATTTCATTTTGAATTAATTATGTAATTAATTAAAAATGTATGAAATTATAATATTAACCCATAAATTGGTCAAAAGATTTTGGGTGTTAACCATTTGATCAATTTTATCAATTTGGTCCAAAATTGAGTATTTTGACGCAAGTTGATTAAAGTATGGTCGACCATGGTTAACTAGGGTTGACCATTTTAGGTCCAGAGTTGACCCAGATGATTTACTTAACCTTGTCATTGTTAGTTTAGTCATGGGGTCATTAAATTTGGTGGTATGACCAATGTTTGACCAAGGTTGATCAAATGGTCATGCTTTATCATTCTAGTGTTTTTGAATTGATCAAAAGAGTTAAATTTGACCAATTTGATGTCTAAATTGACCTAGTGGCCAATGGGTTGACCTTTGGGTCAATGTGGTGGTCATTAGATCATGGATTGACCATTTTGACCAAGTTTGATCAAAGGTCATTGGGTTGACATTTGGGTCAATGTGGTGGTCATTAGGTCATGGATTGAACATTTTAACCAAGTTTGACCATTTAGGTCATTGTGTTGACCTTTGGGTCAATGTGGTGGTCATTAGGTCATGGATTGGCCATTTTAACTAAGTTTGACCATTTAGGTTAAGTGTTGACCAGATTAGGGTTTGTAATTGTTGATCTGATCATTTTTAGGATGTCATAAAGATTTGGGTTAAAAAGGCTTTATTAGGGTTTTCCTCTAAACCTTAGGGTTGAATGACCCTTAATGAAATTTAAAATGTTAATATTGGTAGACTTCCTTTGTCAAAAAGAACCATAAATAGTCTCTCATAAAAGTGAGGTCAACATACTGCTTGAATTCTGACCACTCCATCGACATACCAGATTGTTCCCTTTAGTTGGATGGTATTCTCTATGTGCAATTGAGTACCTTAATGATGTCAATTTCGAGTGATTAGAGGCTTATTGGATTCGGCACGATGAGACGTTCAATTTGAATATAAACTTGTCATATTTGAAATCCATGCAACATTCAATTGCCCATCAAAAGCCTTTAATTTTTGCTTAAACAGCTTGATCTGGGCTTGATCAGACTCAAATCAAACCAAGCGTTATTATGCTTGCCTTGTTGAAACGGTCAGTTTGACTACGTGTTTGATGAAATCAAAGCTTGGATGACTATGAATTCATATATGGAATTATTTCTTGCTTAAAATGCTTCTAGATTCATGCATAATAATATTTTTTTGTGATGATGTATCAATTATTATCATATTGTTGAAGTTTTCCAGCAAAAATGATGCTGAAGTCAGAAAATTTGAATTACTCAACCAATCATCGAATGGTCTAAATTAAAGTCTACTCGACTGAAACGAATTATTAAAACAAAAGCAGTTTGATTCGATTTATCACCTTCATCTTACTAATTCGCACCTTTACATTGGAACTTATTTTTCTAATATAATAAATAACGGGCATTTTTATTCAGTTTTTGCTTATATGAGCCAGAGGCATTTAAAGTCAAATTTGTAATATTTATATATTAGAAATATATATTCTGTAGAAATTGTACTTAAAACATACTTTTAGTTACTGCAAATTTACATTAAAAATTTTCTTAATTTCCATTCATACATTTTACATATTTAACTTTATTTTGCATTTATAATTCTATATTTGTATTTTACAAATTAATTAGTATTTAAAAATATTATGAGAAGCGCCAAACTGAACAATTATGAAGTTTTCTACCAAACGTACACCTTTACCTTAAAACCAAAACTTATTTTATCATCTTTTTGTGGTAAACAAATTATTTCCACTTTGGACGATAAAATATATACACATTTTAGACTTCTTAAAAATTAATCTCCAAATATCGAATATAAACTCTGATAAGAGAAATCGTTTTTTAAAATAAAATGATGCATGCTATAAAATTTATTAATAAATTATTATCTTTGTATTGCATGAGAATTTAACATATGCTCAAGTAAATGAAAACAACCAGTAATGACACCAGAAGTTTTTACGTTGAAAATTCGTAAGGGGAAAAAACTATAGGGCACTGACTTGGTTATAAAAATCTACTATAGGTTGATGATAAAATAGACGCATTGTCACACAGACGAGAAAGTGTTACACAGTTTTCCAAGTTATAACGTTGACTGGTGTCTTCCAATTGGCAGTGGTCAACGGTTATTGGTGGTGATCGACAGCAGTTAGAGGTGGTCGAGAACGGTCTGTTGTAGTTGAAGGCGACAGTAGTGCTTGACGGCGGTCAGTGATTGTCGACGGCAGTCAACAGTGGTCGACGACTGTCAGCTATTGGTGCTTGTTAGCAGTGATAGGTGGCAATCGGTGGGTGTCGATGACGGTCAGAGGGATTCAACCGCGGTCAGTGGTTGTGGGTAGCGGTGGGAGGCGGTCGACGGCAGTGGGGGTGGTCGACGGCGGTCGAGGGTGACGACGGCGGCTGACAAGAATCGACGGTGACAGAGGTGGTGCTAGACTTCAGCTCATTATCAAAGCTTTAAATTCTCTCCCAAGCCTCAAGTCTTCTCGTCATGAGAGGGTTGGACTCTATTTATAGTGTTCTAGATGCAAATAATACAAGAAAATGAATCACTTTGATCAGAGGGTCTGAAGATCTTTCTTGTTCAAACAGAGTTCGATGGACATTTGAGTGACTTAACGATGTAGGAATTGAGCAATATTGGCCTCGCTGGATTCGTTTTATCAGGACGCTCGATTCGACTATAGGCTTGCCATATTCAACATTCGTTTAACCTTCAAAATATGTTTCAAAAACTTCCATGAATAATTTAATGACTTGATCTGAGCATGATTTGACTCGGATTGGACTAATTTTGATAACATTCAGTTCTTCTTATCGAGTCGGTTAGTATGACCGTAAGTTTGCTGAAATCGGAGTTCTGGATGAGTTTTTATCGATGTTCAAATATTTTTTGCTCAAAAAACCGTCTCGTGATCTATATCATACCTCAAGATTCGTACTGAGTAATGTAGGTTTATTGAAGATGTATCCGAAAATAATGAAAAAAAATTTGTCATAGAGTTTCAAGCGAAACCGTAGGTTAAACATATCATAAGAGTGGATGAGATAAAGATCTCATGATGGAGGATTTCTTCCCCATCCAAAATCCATGCTCTATTAAAATAAATAGGTAAATAAATAAATAAATAGAATAAGGGCATGCCGTAAGATAAGTATACTTCTTAATAAGAAACGTAATATTCTTAGAATGATATATATTATTAATTTTAAAAATAATCACATATCATTATCCATACCTACTCATATTTCTAACTTATAAGCTATCAACATTTAAAAGTTTGGGCAACAGCGTAACTCCATTCACAACTGAACTGAAGGCAAACCGCGTGTAGTCGTAGACCGTAACTTTAGTATACTTTTTATTATATTATAAATAATAGTTTTAAATAATTTAATAATATTTTTTAAATGAATTGAAAAATAAAATTAAATGAAGTACTTATTTTTGGTCAAAGTCATAACGTTTCCTGCGGCGACGTCATTGAAATTTATGCCTTGTTTTTAACTTTTCCACGGTGTGATTGCGCACCCCCCGTTCGGAAACGTTTTAAAACTAAATATTTTTTAATATATATTAACATTTTCCGTACGTTAAACTCAAAAAATGGGCGCAGCGGCGACTAGACGCGATGTGATCGCTGAGTCATTTTTTTCTTTTTTAATATTTCTTTCTTGCATCATACTTTAACGTTTGCAGATTTTTTTTTTCTTTTTTAATTAATTTTTCACCGATATTTTTTTGAAAAGATTTATCAACATGACTTGAATATTATATATATTTAATAATATATATATATATATATATATATATATATATATATATATATTAATAATTTATTAGATATAAAAACGTGTTAAAAACGTACCATATTCTATTTTTTTATAATTATATCATCTTCTTGTATTGGGTTGTATAGTGTCCGCGTCTGTGCTTCGTAAATGAGATATAATTTGTTTTCAAGTTTAAATGATAACTTTTATTTGAGATTTTATTTTGGTTAGAATAGTCAAGCTGTCATATTAACTATAAATTTGTTGAAATTAGAGTTCTAAATGAGATTTATTGAAAGTTTGATTGTTTCTTGGTGAATGAATTACCTTTAGATTCATGTTTGATGATAGAAATTTGTAGATGGCTATTTATAAAAAGAGACATTTAAATGCACACCACTCAAGTCCTCTATATTTATATATTTAATATTTAAAATAAATTTTCACATTTGTACCACTCAATGTTTCATATCATAAAAAAATACAACTATTTTAATTTTTAAAGTATTAGCTACAATTTTTTCATTTATTTGTAAAAATTTTAGTTTGTACATTACATATGAATATACATAGAGATGTCAATTCAGGTCAGCCGGTCGGGTTCGAGTCCGACCCAAAAATAACCCAACTCGAATAAGATTAATCCGAACCCGGCCCGAATATAAACTGGTGGAAAGCCCTAAAATTTTGTGCTTATTCAAATCAAGTGGGTTTTCGGGTTCAATTCTAACCTGACCCGAATAATAAACGGGTTGAATTCTCTAACTTAGAACTGGCTCAAAAATATTTGGGACAACCCTATCCTGAATTTTTCGAGTCAAGTTCGAATCGTGTTATCATATTGGGTCAATTTTTGACACCCCTAAATATTCATATGATTCAAGTGACATCTTATTAAATCTTCCTAAAAATACAGGTGAAATTTTAATTAAAAATAAAAATTTGCTTATTTCTAAATTTTAGTATTGAGATGCCGAAATTTTAATATATATTTATAAATATTTATTTTTAAAATTTGTCCCCCAATGTACTGTCTTGACGTTGGACATAGCTCTACGTGTGGACTCCTAGTAATATATTGTCATGTGTGTTATATCGAGTCCATCTAACAAAATATTGGAGTGGAATCGCATAAATTATTGAAGTGGAACTGCGGATGTTATTTGTAGGGTTATTGAGATGTCATTGGGAGGATATTGGGGTATCAACTCCAATAACGTTGCAATAACCCCTCAATAACCCCCCAATAACCTATGCGGTTTCACTTGAATAACCCTCTGCAATAACTCCCACAATAACCCACAATCAACCTCCCCGGTTCCACGTCAATAACTCCCTGCAATAACCCCGTCAATAAACCCCCAATAACACCCCAATAATCTCCGTGGTTCCACTTCAATTACCCCTTGCATTAACCCTTTCAATAACCCCCTAATAAACCCCCAGTAACCACGCCTAATAACTCCGCTGTTTCACCTCAATAACCTTCACGATACAGCACACGTGGCGCATGTTATTGGAGTCCGCACGTAGAGCGATACCCTGAGTCCACATAGAAAATTCTCCCTTTGTGTTGAGCAATTGATCATCCTAAAATTATATATTTTTCTTAATAATTAGATAAATTAATAATTTTACCCCCTTCGAAAACCCTTTTATACTAAAACTTCAAATAATATAAACCTAAAAAATATTTTATTTAATTCTTAATTCGATACTTATCTATCTTCAAAAAGAGGTCGGCTGCCCTCTATCATTCAATATATATATATATATATTGAAGTCTTAAAGTAAGAAACTAAAGCCTTCGGATTTTAGAAGCCGAAAAAAAAAAGGAGCGTGAAATATCGCAGTCGAGGTAGGTTTGCGAACTTTCAAAGAAGTTGCATGATAAAGTCGGCTTTTTGTTCTTTTTGACCTGTCATATTGACTTGTCAAACATCTAAGTAATCCATCTGCATCGGCTCTTCGTCATTCCTCGTCACAAAAACATTAGTGATTCATTTATATTTGTAATATTTTTGTCATAAATTTATATATTAAATATATACATTTGATTTTTAGAAAGTTTAATCATTATTGTTTATTAGAAGGTTCGAGATAGTAAAGTGATAATTTAACGTCTTAACGTCATAATGTTCGAACATAGACAATAAAAAAGATTCTATATGTTAAAAACCCAAGAAAGCGAAAATACTACGGGGCAATGGTTGGTTCTAAAGAAGCCGAGCTTGAGTTAGCTCACACTCTGCACATGTTCAGGTTGTTCGAAATTAATTTCATTTGAAATTGACTCTTTTTCAAATTTGCTCATAAATAATACGTACGTGTTAAGCTCGCTTCAACTATTATTGTTCTCGGCTCAAAGCTAGCTCATTTAAATTAATTACAAAATTAGATATAGGTTGCTAGATTCGAACATGTACTATTCTTATGCAATAAAAAAATACATAGACACATATGACCACATGAGTTGCACTGATGTAAACATAGAAATAAATATATAAAACATACTATTATATAAATAATATATTTAATTTTTTATTTCACCCTAAAATGACCCAAACACAGTCGAACAAATTGTTTCTCTTGTTTGGCTCGTTTATAATTACGAATAAAAATGTATTCTTGTTCCGCTTGCTTATTTAATGAACAATTCAAACAAGAGCTACTTAACGAGCTAAACACGAGCTATTAACAATAAACAAGCTTTTTTGACAGCCTTGCACGTGGCCAAACCCAATCACAATAATCTCCTATAAGATTGAAAAATATAGGTCAACTCTTCTCCCAAATTTAAGAAGATGGAATTACATTGTTGATAATTATAAATATACAAGTCATCTAGGTTTAATAGTCATAATTCGACTAACAAAAATGTAGTTCTCGGCAATAATATCAATAATGGGTCTTTAAGGCCATATTTGATTGCTGTAAAGGCAGTAGTTTGCATCCAAGACTGGAATCGATGACCGTGAAACCGCGAGTTGGTTATAGATGTCATAGTTGGAAACTATGTTAATGATTAGCCGCATAAGTTGTTGTTGGTCACATATGGCCATTTACTACTGTATGTCAATTGGAGTTCTTTTGACCCTCAAATTAACTAACCAAAGTCTCTAAATGCGGTTTATTAACTTGATTTGTGCTTGATCAAACTAGGATTTGAAAAATGTTTGTTTCATTGGGCTGTCTTATTGAGATGTTTAGTTCGATGACCATAAGCTTGTTGAATTTGGAACTCAGAATGATCTTTATTCTAAATCCGAAATGTTTAACACTACAAATTGAATTGAGATTATTACTGGATGATAAAAATTTATTGATGATACATCAATTTCCCCTTATTTTTAGGTGATAGTTTTTGTATCAGTTGATATTATAAGTCGCTATGAAAGTTTGTCATTGTTTTAGATCCCAAAAAATTGTGCACTTAATTAAAATAAAAAACCACCTATTTTGATACTTCATGGAGCTTCAAAAAGGCAAAATTAAATGTAGAACGCAAAAAATGGAAAAATAAATACATTTAGAAAGATATTGAATCTAGTTGTTGCTGATAGAGTTGGCAGTGGCTGGACAACAACGAGTCGGTGTTTATTACGTTGGCATGTATACATTGGTGCACATGCACATGTGTGGGAACACAATAGGCTCAAATTTGTTTTGTAGATATAATGGGGTTCGCATGCAAGCTTGGATGATAGATGGGATGCAATGGTGTGGGTAAGGATAAGCAAAGAAGATGGTAGGGGCCCGCGTGCGCCCATGTGCACAATTATCGGAATCATGCATGTGTGAGGCTTAGGATGTGTTGGCATGCATCAGACGACAGGTGTGCGGATATGCAGGAGCTAGTGGATATGTAAGGGTGTGCGAGACAATGAGCATGCATGACTAACTGGGTCTAGCCATAATATTTATCAGAGACAGTTATGTTGGTCGAATTGGGTTAAGTTGTGCCCTGGTATGTGGTAGAAGGTGACTGGATGGGCTTGGTTGGGTTGGATCAGGCTCATTAGTGCCACAAGCAATTCACGTATGGGATGCACAGTTACGTATGTTACACTGTGCACATGTGCATGTGCATTTGATGAAACTTGCACATCCATAGACTTGAGATCCTAAAATTTTCAAATTGTTTCGAAGATGTTCAATTTTGGCTCATTTTTATCCAATTTTTTGCCTATAAATAAGCGCAACAAGGAGGGCAGAAGGCTCATTCTTTGATGTGGTTTCAATTGGCTTATTATTGTGCCTCCTTTTTGGCCCATTGTTATGCCTTTTCATTTGCGCTTGTGTTGTGCTTTGAGTCCTTTCTTGACCTGTTGTTATGCATTTTCTTCTACGTTGCTATTGCACTCGGATTTTCTTTCTGAACTGTTGTTGTGCCCTTTATTGGGAATATTTTTTATGGTTTGATCTGCCAATGACTGGGGAATCCTAACCCCTAAAAAGAATATAAGTAGTACCAACATACATAGGAGTCAATATTGAGACAAACAGATTATAATCTGGGACATTCCTCAAAGCATTGAACACAAGTTTGTGAATATCAATAATCAGCTTTGTAGGTATAAGAAGATGTATAGTTCTAGTGTGAGTTAAATATTGTCACTCGGAATCAATTTGGAGAGTGCAAGATTGAATTATCCTCCCTGATGATTTTTACTTTTCACAAAGTTGAGAATCAATGAATACTTAAGAAGAACTAATAGAGGAACGAGCTATTTTCAGTCAGAATACTGAGAATGTGAGAGATTTTGAGTGAGATATAAGACTAGAACAAAAATTTGCAACCCAATGTGTCAAAATTGAGTTCCATCAAGGTTTCTAAAAAGGGTGTTGTCTGATGTATTGTTGGATTATAGCTGACATCGAGGACATGTCTTCTAACCAAGTGTATAAAGATCATGCTTCATATTCAAAAAAGGATAAAGCTTAAATCTACTTGAAGGAGCATATTCCTCGTGAGGGGGATATTTTAATATATTAGTACTTTATGTTTGTTGACTTATTGCAGTTTTTATGCGAATGAGTTGTTCGTTGTAGCTTTTCATTTACTTGTTATGACACATATCGTGATAGTGTATTTTTCTTTATAGCATTTTTTTTCTTGAAGAAGTTCTTACATGTTATGTTAATAAATTTATTTGTATATCTTCAGGCTTATTTGATATGGCTTTTATATTTTCTGAGAGTGAATATCTTTAGCATTATACTTTGTGACTGTATCCTTATTTTTTCTAGCAGAATATAGTGCTGAATTACAAAGCGAGTTGTGTGCTATCCAGAAATTTTAGAGATACTCAAACGATGTTAATCCCTCATAATTGCATTACTAGAGATCATAAAAAACCCCTTGTTAGTGGTGATAATTTATCATATGTTATTGGTTGGAGTAGGCTGATGGAAAATTCGTTATGGATATTTTGACACATCCTAGGTTGTTTTATCAAAGGTACTTGATGATATTAATATGTTTGATAAAATGGAATGAAATCCATAAATGATATAAGTTCCATCCTAGATTATACAGTCAAAGATGCTTGACAACATTAACATATTATGAAAAATATAAAATGAAATCAATTAAGGATGTATAACCCATCTTAGGTTCTATAGTTTGGGATGCTCGATGATGTTAACATGTTATGGATAAAGTTGAATTAAATTCAACAAGGATATAATAACTATCCTAGCCTGTATAGCTAAATATGCTCAATGACATTAAATTGTTGCAGAAAAAGATGAAAGAAATCCATCAGGGATGTTTGAACTCTCTTAGGTTGTTAATCAAAGCTTCTCCTTAATGAACATAACATGCTTTGGAAGAGGATGAAAGAAATCCACCACAAAATTTTGACCCATCCTAGGCCATCATTAAAACTTCTGCTTAATGGCCATAACATATTTTAGAAGAGGTCAAATGAAATTCATCATGGATTTCTGACCTATTCTAGGCTTTTAGTTGAAGCTTCTGGTTAACAGCCGTAGCTTGTTTTGGAAGTGGTCAAATTGAGTTCTCATAGGACTGATTAAGCCTAGAATGAGGTGTGAGAGATGGGCCATATAGAAATATGGCAATACCCATACTGAGGAGTAAAATTTAGCCATACTCAATAGCAAAATTTAGCAATGTTTATTATTACTTTTGAATTTATTGTTCCTAAGTGTGGGTGTTGAACAAACAGGCTTATAAATCATCCCATATAATGAATATTGTAGAGGTTAGCTTCTTAATGGAGTAGAGAAGGAACTCCAATCAAATTAGGGGGTGTTAAGAGAGCATTTTTTAGATGGACATGTCCAATAAATGGTTGAACTTATTCTTATGTTAAGATGTTGACGTTAGTGACCTCTTCTAGTTGTAGTAAAGGTTACCCACCAACATGTAATTGATACTTACAGAGTTGATGTCAAAATATAAAGTGGAAAAATCCCCGCCATATTCATGTTCTAGACGTTGATGTAAATGAATTTCAAAATTGCAGTGAGGGTTGCTCTTATACTAAAATTAGATTCTTGTAAACTTTATCTTTGAATGTTATGTGAAAAGACTTCCTCACCACAATCATGTTGAGTATCATAACATGAATTAGATTTCAATGTTGAAGTGAATGTTGCCCCTTCATAAGAGAATGCTTCAATAATCATTTAGTGACTCTCACTCACTTCAAAGAATCCCAAAAGTGTGATAAAGAGTCTATGAAAATCCTTCACCAACAAGGTGATGTGTATCATTAGAAAATGAAGAAGGAGCCTTGTGCCAAATGAGACATCTTTTCTCAGAGACAATGCCAAAAACTTATGTTGAAAGGTTCAAGGAAATAGAGTGGTAATCTAACATCACAATATTATATTAAAATCTAACACAAACACATATAATAGAAAAGTTATAGAAGCTGTCACTAGGATTTTCGATAAGAGAGAACCTCAGAAAGGGAAAAAAGACGAGGTCTAACCAAATCAAAGTAATCCATTATAAGATTATAAGTACATAAGTCTATTTTCTCTAGAATTAGAGATGATGAAACTATAATATTGATAATTATGTATGTATAAGTTAACATCAGTTAGCTATAGAGACCATAGTTGGAAGTTGTGGTAGTATTTAGCCAGATAAGTTGTAGTTCGTCACGATAGCCATAGTTGGTCAAATAGACTATAGTTAGAAGCAACATTAGTAAATGGCTAGATATGCCATAGTTGGAAGCTATACTAATAGCTGGCTAAATATGTCTTAGTTCAGCTCTAATAGCTAAATTATGTTATATGGCAAAGTACACAAAAAATCATGTAAATATACATGCTACTCAAGTAATATACATTTATGAGTCCATGTATCATCTGAAGTGAAACTTGTTAATTTCCAAAATAGGAATTCATTCAAGCTACTAGTCCTAAGCCTAGCTCGAAAAGTTAATATTATGATGAATTTTCAAAGATACTAAATCATAATACATTAAAAAGTATCCTAACTATGTTTGGAGAGAACGGTTATCAAGCAGATTAATTAATCTCCTTTGAATAGAACCAAATAAATACATATCAGTCCAATAAACCCTAAAATAATTGACTATCAAAAACAAATTTACTACGTATCCTCTTACAAGCCCATAAAATACATTAGAATTTCATGTTATAATTAAGCTCCTTGATTATGCCAAAATTTTCGTGTTCATAAATTTCTCCAAATGATTGCATTAGTCTAGTAGCATGATTCATATTCCCTTAAGTCGTTGTATGTTAACTAGCTTGTTCCACTCGATTAGTTTTAACATTCTAAGTGTCTGGTTTAGAAAGAAAATAAGCATATAAAATTAACATACCAACTTTCACTTGAAAGTATAAAAGTTTTAAGAAATTATGTATCAAATCTAAAATCCATATATCCTAATTCAAGGCAATTGAAATTTTAATGACTACAAATTACAAACAAAAATAATAAGTTCTTTATTACAAATAGAAAAGAAAGTTTACACTATTATGATCAATCAAGCGAGGTTGATCTTAGTTCATTCCAAAGAATTCCTCCCACATGTCGTTATAGTTGAAGAAGTTCACTCTCAGAAGATTCTCTCATTTTTCTTTAGGTGAATTACTCTCCTCACTTTTAATCACTTGCACTGTGTTCTTCTCGTGTCTCTGATTCTTTGCTTAGCACTCTATGCCTCTTTACATGCAATCACCTCCCAACTAGGTATTGTAGTATGGGTGTTCTTAGGCATAAGATGTGGCGGCATTGATTGCTCTATTTCTATAACATATTTAAAACTCGAAAGGGGTGTGGGTGCACTAGATGACGAAACAAGGGTTTTGATCATTGGGTTCAATAACTTCACCATGATCACTAGATGTGGCCAAGAGCATTAACAGCGGCACATGGGCACTAGGCTAGCACTAAGACAAATCTTTCTTCTATTCATCTCCTTACACTTCTCTAACAACATATATCTTACAAAAGTCAACAAAAATACCTTCTAAAAGCATTAAATTAATAGAGCACAAAAATTAACAACCAATTTTCACTATACATCAAATTCCCCCAAACTTGCATGTTACTTCCCTCAGTTAATCTTATATCTAAAATTAGATAAGTGAATGAATTTAGTAGCTCTCGTCTAAGGATTTTGTAATTCTTTGATATAATATATAATCTCCTAAAAAGTATGCAAATATCAATAAGGAATTGAATTTTCATCAATCTCTAATAACTTATCACTACTTCGAAAAGCTCCTTTCTTATCATATAAATTCTTGATTCGCTTATTCCAGCTTGACTAAAATAAATATTATCTTTTTATATATATATTTTTTAGTTGAAGGATGCTATTGCTCCCTACGCGTTTCATCAAAATAACAAAGAAACATCCCGAGAAAGAGGTGCTATCTAAACACCAAAAAGAAAAGAAAAAAAAACACTACAACTCACTCAATAAACGAGAATATAAGATCCTCTTTTCGAAAAAAAAAATACATCATAAAAAAATAAAAAAGACCACAACGACACAAAAACTAAATGACAAAGCAGCACAAAGCAAACCAAAACAACAAAAATAGAAAAACAAACTAAAAAAATAAACAATCAGAATAAACAATATGTCATAATTCAGTAGAAACAAAGTAAAAAATCCGAGCATCATGAAGCTTCAGACCCCATTTCGCAGACCAATGTGCAGCTTTGTTACCGTTTCTCTTAATATGCGACCATTTGATGATCAAATCTCTGGAAAAATAACGAATCAATTTCATTTGAGTAGCAATAATCCAATGGTATGATTCCTGCAAATAACAACACTTCCAAAGAATAAAAGAATCAGATTCCAATTAAATGAATTTCCATCCCTTAAAACAAGCTATAAGAAGATCATAAAATATAGCTTCGGCTTCTGCAACCAGAGGGGAGATAGGAAAAGATCTAGCAGCGAACCAGCAACAAATAAGGCTGAAAGAATAACGACAAATACCTCCAATGCTAGCAGCATTATCCTTCCAACAACCATCCACATTAATTTTTATAAAAGGGGGGCAAGGCTTGCACCAATGCACCATAGAATCCTTATTAACATGCTGCCCAACATTAAAACCACGAAATTGCAGCACATGAAACAGAGAAGAAGAAAATCCTTTTTTCGAGCCAGATAAAAATTTCAAACTTTTGAAAAGATAATTAAGAATAAGGTGAAAAGTATGATTCTGATTAGGAGCAACATTATTGAATTTAGCATTATTACGAGTGATCCAAATGAACCAAAGAATGACAGCGAGTATCGAGGCAATAAAACCTTTATCAACCGTCCTCCAATGATTGAATAAATCAAAAATAGAATTATACTCTTAAAAAGTGATGTTGAGATTAAAAAACTCAATACATCTAATCCACACATTAATAACAAAAGGACATCCCATAAAGAGATGATTTATAGTTTCTAAGTTGCAATTGCATAAAATCTTTTAATATATATAAATGAGTTAATTAATAAACAATCCAAAGTTCGTTAATTTTTTCCATGAATAATAGTAAAGAATCTCATTAACAAAGCTTTTAAGTTTTATAAATCTAGACAAGAATTAAACATCGATTTTTATTTTCATGCTTAATCTTAATTTTTTTCTCAAAGAGTTTAATTTTTCTTTCTTTTAATCTCCAAGTCTTCTAAAAACCATTTTATTTTCTCTTTTCCTTATCATACATTTTATTTTTATTTCTTTCAGTGAAGTCCAATAGTTTATAATTCTTAATCTCCTCCTCATTTGAATTCAAAAATATTAGAACTTATTTCAAATGTATATTTGAATTAGATTATTTGAGTTGATTATTAAGGAATTACATATGGTTGATTAATTAATTATATTTGTAGTCTTTATCTTTTAATTGCTTAGGACTTCTTGTTCTAAAAAATAAAGTAAATGGAGTAAAATATTAACAATTAAATAATAAATTCTAAATCTAATCTTTTAATGAATATTTATATAACTTTTTAATTCATCATATAAAAGTTATTAAATTTTATGGAATCCTATTCGGTGGAGTCTAAAGTTTAAATATATACCAAAGAAAAAAAATTGTTTAGAACCCTATATATAAACATGTGATCATAATAGTAAAGATAAATAAGTTTAGGAACTAACAACACACTATAACACATGGATATGAAAGAATTCACCTAACACACATCAAATAAGTACGTAGATATAAATGGAAGAAAACTAGTCTAAGAATAAATAATAGATGGCTAACACATGAGTTGTCTAAAAAAATAGCCAAAATATAATACATATCAACTCATAAACAACTTGTCAAATAAATCACCAGAATTCACCACGTCACTATAATAAACCATGTAAAAATTCCAAATCACCACACGCATGTCATAATGGTCCACAAATAAACTAAGAGCAGAATCACAGTCCAGAAGAATAAAAGTCCAGAAATCTCCAAAATCATCCATCGTCGCCTTTGTTGTCCTCCACCTCATCATTTTTTTCATCTTCTTCCATTTCCATTTGCTGAGCTGAATCATCATAAATCACGAATGGTGGAGCGGTGGGAAATTGCACAAGATGAGGTCGAGTGTTCACTGGCATATTTGGTACATCTCTTGCTGGGCTGCATTGTATTGGCCCTAGTACTCCTACTGGCGCTTCTGCTCATTTTCATTATATTCTGAGCACTCAGTCGGGGCGTGTAGCACTCATTATATAATCGCTGAATCTTGGGAGAGTGTTAGCAATATAAGAGTAAGGCCTAGGATGAGAGGGGATAGTTCTGGTGGAACTCTCTCCTCTCTCATATGTACAGGTTTTTTGTTTGGATGGACCTGCTCCTCCCAGTTCTCACCAATGAACACTGACTTAAAACACAAGCCATAAATCACGGTACGGTATCTCAAGCCTATATTTGTCAGCCCCTTGATGATATTGTGAAGGGAGATATTATGGGCAAAATCTTTGTATATGGATTTGTTCTTTTGGATGCAAGCATTTAGAGCATATCAATCCTTCATCTCCTCATTCGTGTTGATAAATAGCATGAGGCAAGAGGAGAAGAAGTATTGCCGGACTTTCAATTCAACATTCATAGTGTAGGGAGAAAAATTGATAATTTTTTCATCTCTAATCAACCACTCAGCATGAGAATTAGTAAGAAAGAAAATAAATACTTGATAATCAGGCTTGGTGGCAATGAAATTAGCATGCTCAAGCCTTGGTGTATGAAGGAGCCAAAAAGTAAATTGATGGTAACCAAATTAAAGGCTACCATCTTACACTTAATAATAACATTTTTGCTCACTCGTTCTTTTGCGTTAGCACATAACTCATGAATGATAAGGATGTTAATAGGTGTTGCAGCAGAACAAAAGTTGTCCCACTTCCTCTCTAAAATAAACCTTTCAATTCTAGCCACAAAATCAAGAATGACATGCTCGAGAATCAATTTATTTGATATCAAGAGACTGTAGAGTTGATTTTCTACCTAAACACTAACAATTTTTTTGTAATTAATGGTGAGCGTGTTTCAAACCTTTCATTCTATGACCAATGAATTTTCGATGAAATGGAAGGAAGGATTGAAGAGATCAAATTAATATAGCTAAAGGAATGAAGGTAGGAAAATTTTCTCATCTCAAAATAAAAAAATTCATAAGCTTCTCCTTCTACCCTTCTCTCCTCCTCTCTTCTCCTTCCAAGGTTTTTATTGTCTAGCATAGAGAAAAATGATTGAGCAAATGAAATGAGAAAGGATAATTGGCTTTAATTAGGACGCAATGTGGGTGCATAGAGGGATAGCTGTTGATCTCATTTTATATGATGCTACCCTATCATTCCTCTCTATCTAGAGCTTAGAATCCTGCCTTGGGTTTTTCCTTAGTGGCTCTCTAGTGATGGAACCAATACAAAAAATAGAACTTTAAACATCTCCTAACTCCTTATGATTATATATATGCTTGACTGGAAATCTTTACCTATTGGTTGAGCTAGTTAGAGTCACCTGACACCTGAGTTGAGTTTCCAGGGGATTGAACATGCCTTAAGCAGCCTTCTGACTTGCACTTCCCCTCCACAATTCCTTGGATAAATCTCTCTTTGATTCATAAAGATCGCATTTGGTGTGAGGCTCACCTTGGGATTTATCTTTTAATAAAAGAAAAAATAAAATGAAACTACAAATTAAAATTAAAACTAAACAATATCAAAATCAAATCATTGAAATATTAAAATCAAGCTCCACAAAATTATAAACTTGAAATTAAACCAAAATTTAATCACAAAATCAAAATAACGACAAATTTATTAAAATTGAACTCAAAGTTAATATCTCAAAATTACCTAAGTTATCAAAATTGAAACTAAAATAAGTTCACTAAAAGTTTCAAAGTAAAATTTGCAAAAAAAATAAAATTCACCCAAAATTATTAAGGCAACCTAAATTAAAAATTAAAAAATTAAAAACAAATATAAACTTGAAAAACAAAAATATCAATACAAAAATCAAAACACTAAAATTAAAATTAACTAAAATCAAAATCCACTAAATTTGTAATAGTTGAAGTCATTAAAAAAAATAAATAAAAACTAATTGCAACCAAAATCCACTTAAATTATGATAATTGAATTAATCATAATAAAAAATTAATTAATAAACTAAAAATGAGGAGAATCAATATCCAAAAAATAACATAAAATTTAATAAAATCCAAAACAAAATAAACACCACACATTTAATATTAAAATCTAATTTCCAAAGCTCATCAATTTCTCATGACAAAACCCAATAATCCATGCCACCAAATTTTACAAAGCCAAATCCATCATCCCAAAATCCCAAACCCAAATTCATAACAATAAGCCATCATCCCAAAAGCCCAAATTAAAGGGAAAAAAAGATGATGTCTGACCAAATTAAAGTAATCCACTCTAAGATTATAAGTACATAAGTCCATTTCCTCTATAATTAGAGATGATGAAACTATAATATTGATAATTACAGATGTATAAGTTAACATCAGTTAGCTATAGAGACCATAGTTGGAAGTTGTGGTAGTATTTAGCCAGATAAGTTGTAATTCGTCACAATTTCCATAATTGGTCAGATATGCTGTAGTTGGAAACAACATTAGTAATTGGCTAGATACGCCATAGTTGGAAGCTATACTAGCAGCTGGCTAAATACGTCGTAGTTCAGCTTTAATAGCTAATTTATGTTATAGGGAGAATTACACAAAAAATCATGTAAATATCCATGCCACTTAAGTAATATACATATATGTGTCCATGTATCATCTGAAGTGAAACTTGTTAATTTCCAAAATAAGAAAACATTCTGGCCTACTAGTCCTAAGCCTAGCATGAAAAGTTGATGTTATGATGTATTTTCAAAGATACTAAATCATAATACATTAACAAGTATCCTAACTGTGTTTGAAGAGAATGGTTATCAAGTAGATTAATTAATCTCCCTTGAATAGGACCAAATAAATTTAGATCAGTCCAATAAACCCTAAAGTGGTTGACGAAAAAATCTACTACTTAGCTTCTTCCAAGCCCATAGAATACATTAGAAATTCATATTATAATGAAGCTCCTTGATTATGCCAAAATTTCCGTGTTTGTAAATTTATCCAAATGATTACACTAGTCTAGTAGCAAGATTCATATTATCTTAAGCCGTAGTATGTTTACTAGATTGTTCCACTAGATTAGTTTTGTAGTAGTAGATCATAACCCATTTTAACATTATAAATGTCCGATTTAGAAAGAAATTAAGCATATAAAATTAACATACCAAATTTCACTTGAAAGTATAAAAGTTTTAAGAAATTATGTATCAAATCTAAAATCCACATATCCTAATTCAAGGGTGATTGAAATTTTAATGACTACACATTAAAAAAAATAATAAATTTTTTATTACAAATAGAAAAGAAAGTTTACATATAGTTATGATCAATCAAGCCAGGTTGATCGTAGATCATTCCAAAGAATTCCTCCCACTTGCCATTATAGCGGAGGAAGTTCACTCTCACAAGATTCTCTCATTTTTCCTTAACTGAATTACTCTCCTCACTTTCAATCACTTGCACTGCATTATTCTCGTGTCTCACATTCTTTGCTCAACACTTTGTGCCTCTTTACATGCAATCACCTCCCAACTAGGTATTGTAGTATGGTGTGATTGGATGTGGCAACATTGATTGCTCTATTTCTATAACATATTTCAAACTCCAAAGGGGTGTGGATGCACTAGCTGGGAGAACAAGGGTGTTGATCATTGGGTTTAATAACTTCTCCATGATCATTAGAAGTGGCCAGGAGCATTGACAGCTGCACATGGGCACTAGGCTATCACTTAGAAAAATCTAATCCTCTATTCATCTCCTTGCAATCTTCTAACATGCATCTTACAAACGACAACAAAAATTCCTTCTAAAAGCATTAAATCAATAAAGCACAAAAATAACAACCAATTTTCACTATACATCAAACTCCCCCAAACTTGCATATTACTTAAATAAGGTAATCTTACATCTAAAATTAGACAAGTGAGTGACTTTATTAGCTCTCATTTAAGGATTTTCTAATTCTTCAATATAAATACAATCTCTTAAAAACTATGCAAATTCAAAAAGGAATTGGATTTTCATCAATTTCTAATAACTTATCATTACTTCGATAATCTCCTTTCTTATCATAAAAAATCTGAATTCGCTTATTCGAGTTTGCTAAAATAAATATTATATAGATATGTATTATATATATATATATATATATATATATATATATATATATATATATATATATATATATATATATATATATATATATATATATATATATATATATGAGTTCATTAATAAAACAATCCAAAATTCGCTATTTTTTTCATGAATAATATTAAAGAATCTCGTTAACAAAGCTTTTAAGTTTTATCAATCAAGACAAGAATTAAACATCGATTTTTATTGTCATGCCTAATCTTAAATTTTTTCTCAAAATTTTTATATTTCTTTCTTTTAAGCTTCGAGTCTTTAAAAAATCATTTTTTTCCTCTTTTCATTTTCATATATTTCCTATTTATTTCCTTCAATGAAGTTTAGTATATTGTTATGCTTGTTTATTAATGATTTTGAATGTCAACTCTCCCATACATTATAAATCTTAGTCTCCACCTAATTTGAATTCAAAAATATTAAAACTTAAATTTGAATTAGATTATTTCAGTTGATTATTAAAGAATTACATATCTTTGATTAATTAATTATATTTGTAGTCTTTATCTTTTAATTGTTTAGGACTTCTTGTTCTAATAAATGAAGTAAATGGAGTAAATTATTAACTATTAAAAAATAAATTCTAAATCTAATCTTTTAATGAATTTTTACATCACTTTTTAATTCATCATATAATAATTATAAAATTTTATGGAATCCTATTATGATATACTACTACTCGGTGGAGTAAAGTTTAAATATATACCAAAGAAAAATGTAATGTTTATAAGCCTATATATAAACATGTGATCATAATAATGAAGAAAAATAAGTTGTGGAACTACCAACACACTACAACATAAATGGAAGAAAACTAGTCTAAGCATAAAGAATAGATGGCTAGCACATGAGTTGTCTAAAAATATAGCCTAAAATATAATACATATCAACTCATGAACAACTTATCAAATATATCACCAGAGTTCACCACACCACTATAAAAACCCTTGTCAAAATTCCACATCACCACACGCATATCATAATGGTCCACAAATAAACTAAGAGTAGAATCACAGTCCAGATGAATAAAAGTCCTGAAATCTCCAAAATCAGCCATCCTTGCCTCTATTGTTCTCCATTCCATCATCATTTACATCCTGTTCCATTTCCATTTGCTGAGCTGAATCATCATAAATCACGAATGGTGGAGCAGTGGGAAATTGCACAAGATCAGGTCTACTGTTCCACTGGCATATTTGGTATATCTCTTGCTGGGCTGCATTGTATTGGCCTTAGTACTTGACCCACAATTTTATATTATGATATTTTTAATTTAATTGCAACGACGCCAAAACTTGACCCCGCTATATTATATGTATAGAATTGTAATTATTTATGTTGTGGATGCTACGCAAGTATACGTATCGTATCAAGTAATACGGGGCTACAGTGGAGTCCTCGGTTATCGATCCCACAGGGAAAGAGAAAATTAAATAACAACTAATTTTAAAATAATAATAATAATAATTTTAAAATAGTATACGAAAATTTGGAATTCTAAATTTAAGCGCAATAAAGTAAACTAAGTATTTTTTTTAGGTAACTTAACTAAGTATAAAATTAATAAGTATTGAAAGTGCAGGAAATTAAACTAATTGCTAAATAAGTCTTAACTATTCAGAAAAAGTATCTTTCCCCTTGTTTAGAAATTTAAGTGATTGATGAATTTAAATAGATAATTTTAAGGTATTGTGACAAATAGGAGCATTCCTATTCTTTACCCTTTGGTCCAGTGTAAAGAATATTGACTAATCCTATGTTTGATTACCGAATCTGCGGCTAGAGCTGGGAGGATACCGATCGCCACTTCGTAGCTCCCACGTTCCCCTCGCCCGAGGGCTAACATCTACACTTCAGCTCTCAAACAATAGGACCGAAATGAATATTTTAGTCTGTCACACTAAAATGCTCAATTCTACGCCCAGTGATATTATTTCCCTATTTATTTGCATCGTCCTTCCAAGGCTTTTGAATTCCCCGAATATCAGATGTAATTTTTACTATAGTTGTAAATCAACACATTTTAACAAATCAAATGGCCAGTTTGAAAAGTAAATTAAGTTTTAAGTAAAAATTATCACAATTTATTAATATATAAAAGTATCTCTATTTTAATTTCATCAAGTCACTTAATTTCATAAACGAGGAGAAAGACTAAATAAACTACTCGAATGCATGGGAACTAAACTAAGCATGGATTTCATTTAAAGTTAAAAACAATAAATACAAATACTTATCTTGATTTATCCTCGAGCGGACTCCTCGTAGTTCCTTTGAATCTTCCTTCCAGTACAGCACGACTCACTAATTACTCACTAAACTCACTAAAGACTCACTAATTGCACTAATTAAGATTCTAAAGACTACTTAGAACACACAAAGACACACAAAAGACACAAGACACAAAAACTGCACTTAAAAGACACGAGACACAAAAACTGCACACAAAAGACTGATTTTCAGCCTCTATATATAGAGGTGAGCAAAGGACCAAGAGGTGTGTAAGCATCTCTTCAAAAGGTGTCCAAGTTCAATGTATCTGTGCCATTTGAACTAGCTCGCCGTCGGCAACGAACTACCTCGCTGTCGGCGAGGCTTCTGAAAGTCTTTGAACTCGCGCTATCTCGCCGTCGGCGGGCTTGGGCTCGCTGTCAGCGAGACAGTTATAAATCCTTCAGAATTTTCTTCCTCGTAACCTCACCGTCGACGGGCTCGATCTCGCCGTCGGCGGCTCAGCACAAATTGCATTATTTTCTTCCTTTTTGCTCCAAATCCGCTCCTTTTTATAATTTTTGCTTTTATCACCTAAATTCTCCATTCCTGCAACAAAATAAAGAAAATACCTTTCTTTAAAGTGCAATTTCATCAAAAATAGGTATGAATTTCTTAATAAATTTTTCAGTGATCAAAATCCCCCAAACTTACTTATTACTTGTCCTCAAGTAATTTTAGTACTACATAAAAATAATGAGTTCTATAATAAGATTTTTCAATTTAAATAAACTATGAATTAGATTAATTAATATCATAATAAAGTTAAATAAAAATAATTCATGTAATTTAATTAATCTTATAGAAATAAATTATTTAGTTATCGAGTCTAAGATTTCTAGCTTACTATTCATTTCGGGAATGACTATATTTAAAAGAATAACTACTTAAGATATTCATATGATAAGAAATTCAAGAAAACACTATTAGGTAAAATTCTAATCCATAAACATAAGTTTGGAAATATCTAAGTTTTTCCCTTTAGGTTAATTCAAATGAAGCCAATTTTTGATAAGGCATCTCCTCAAGCTTCTCCTCATTTTTCTTTTTCTTTTTCTTTTTCTTTTTCTTTTTCCTTTTTCTTTTTCTTTTTCCTTTTTTTTTAATGAGGATTACTGTATCTGGAGAGCCTGTTAATAATTTTGAACTTCATTTTCATCTTCCTAAATTTGAAACTTAGAAATATTTCTTAGCTTATATATACTTCATAGTTTTTACTTCATTGATTTTCAATCTTTTCTTTTTCACTTGAATACTTAAGAATTTTAATTTTAGAATATAGTTTTCCTTACTAAAAATAGTTTACTATATTCTTATTCCCTTTAACCAAATATTTTATTCTATTTAATTAATTAAAGCACTAGAAATATTTCATTTAACCTTTTATAATAATTAAATAAAATAATTCATATTAATTAAATTGAAAAATTTGCTTATAAAAATCATTTTATAATAATTTGAAAATTGAAATTGAGAACAAGTTAATAACTAAATTTGTATTTTACTCCCCCCAACTTAAATTTTTATATCTACTCTAAATAATGAAAAAGGGAAAGTAAATAAATCATACCTTTGAAGTTTAGGTATTTCTTTTTCTTTGAAATTTTTGCAGGCTTTTTCATTTTTCATTGAACATGTACTGTTAGTATTTTCCATATATATATAACAATTTAAAGAAAATGCAGGGATAAAATCTGAGATAAGTATTAAATACAATAATTAAAATTAACTCTACACTACACATATGAATTACTAACATATTAAAACAATTTAACTAACACATTAACAATTTTACAACTTAAAATAATACAGAATAAAATAAAAACATACTAAAGAAAACTAACATCCTATTTAACATAAAAACAAATGCAATTAACTAACACAAAAACAAAAACTAAACTACTATAACAATTCAAGCAAATAATCTAACAAACATCCAATGTCTCACAACATAAAGTACTGAATATTACAAACATATAAAAAGTTTCCAAAATAACTTAACATCAAACAAACAAAACAAATAAAGTCCTAATCTTCTATATTGAAGTCCCAAACTATAATGTCATCCCCTCCTTGATCTGTAGGCTGAGAAGACTGAGCAGGATGATACTGTGAATATCGGGGGCACTCAGGAAAGACAACATCTAAATCACCACTCCTATAACGACGTTCGGCTTCATAGTATGCAATCTCGTATTCCGAATGTCGCTCGTAGGTACTCACTATCATAATCATGTCTCCTCTCCGGATTATCAATCCTTTGATCAAAATGATCAAATCTTCTCCCTATTGTCTCTCCAACCGCTCAAAACTCCTCCTATGCGGTGTCGGCTCATTCATCGGATCTTGTAGGGTAGGAGTGGTAGGCTCGGGAGGTTCATGGCTAGTAGAGGGTATATCTCTACTGACCGAGTGAAATAACTTCTCACTCCTGATCTCCATCTTTCGTGGGATTCATATTTTTTTATATTAGCCTGAGTTAAGGGTTTCATAGGCTCTATCCATTCCTCATCATCTCTTGCCTCTACCCCAGATAATTGACAAAGTGCATAGATAAGACCAGGATGTCCTAGTCCTCCTCCACTTTCATTTCTAGCGATGGCTAATATGTTTTTATATATAACATTTCCCACATTAATACTCTTCGGTTCCGAATACGAAATTCGGAACTCGCTTTCATCTCTTGTTACCTCACTATGGTGGTAGGTAGGTAACAAAGTAGAACAAATAAAATAATGCCAGGCTTTAGATGTTGCATTTAGCATAGAAAGAGGAAAATTCACTCTTTCCCGCTGCTTTATCTTCCAAACTCCAGTCCCGTCAGTAAGAAAATTTATCACATCTTCTAGAGGTTCCGGCATAGTTCCAAATGTTTCGTACTCATTTGGACCGTCCCGAACTTCATAGAAGGCGTTAATTCTAGCCACGGCGAAGTCAACCATAAATCCACGTACCTTCTGCGGTGCGTCCTCTACGACGATCAAGGTTAGAATAAAATTCCTTTACTACTTCCACAGCGGCTATATTGGTGATGTAGCGGAGATTCTCCCAACCTCGTTCTTTAATGATCCGCTCAACTTCGCCTCCCGGATTCTTAAAAACTCGATTCGCAATGCACTTTCTTGCTTGAATGTTTTGAAAATACCAATTTTGTGCTCGTGCATTGACAAATCGGTCAGTATCGTAATCTACTCGTCTTTTCTGTCGCGGAGCCATTTTTCGATCGATCTATGAAATTCACAAAAATCATCACTAAACTTCCTAATATTGCTAAGGAGGCTTCCTACAACATCTAAGATCAAATTAAAACAAATTTTATGGATTTCTACCGAGTAATTCTTCCACATTTAGGATTTTTTAAAATTTTTCAATGTGGAGAAAATACATGGTGAAAATAAAAAATTTTTGCATAGGAGTGAAGCACTTACCAAGAGAAGATGAAATCCGGTATTTTTGAGTGATGAAATCGCCTCTAAATCCAAGATTTCTCAAGCCCTAGGTCGGTTTTTGCGAAAATGAGAGGTTGGGGATGATGAATAGTGTTTTTGACCGGTCAATTAAAGTGTTTTTCATGACCTCGCTGTCAGCGAGATTTTTCTCGCCGTCGGCGAGCTAATATTTTTCGGAACCAAAAACTCTCGGGAAAAATCCGCTGTCGGCGAGAAATTCTTCGCTGTCAGCGAGATCGATCTCGCTGTCGGCGGAATTTTTCTCGCCATCGGCGAGATTCCAAAAATTTAAATTTTCAAAATTCGTCACTCATTTTCGTCTTTGATTTGCCTTATATTATATTTCCGATCACATCATTTATTAATTTAATATGAAAATTAGCTACTTATACACAAACAAATTCACACAACACAACAAATTAACTTTAATATTGAAATCCATGAGATGTACAAACAAACATAATTTTAAACTCTATAATCAAACTTCAATTCTCCAATCCTTACTACTAATCAGCATCGCAAACCAATCCACGACACACTAAATGCCGATACAAAACTATGACGCATATCTCGATTAGGTTTTGAGATATTCAAATCATCACTCCACACATAATAAAATCTAAATCAAATCAAATAACATAAACATAAACATACTATGGAAATCTTTACTACTACTCTTCAATGTCGGAATCTTCATCTTCTCCGATATTTCCGATATGACGATGATGCACAAATAAGTTATAGAAAGGCTCGAAGGGAAACTTCGAGCGGATTCTTCGGTGATCCAACCCTTCGTCTCGGTAAATGAAGAAAGCTAGCTTCCGGGTGTCCGGAATGATCAAAGTGTTCCTCCATCCTCCGATTGATGTGATCGAATAAATCGGATATATTGTCGATTGAATCTCTCACTTTCTGCAGTTCTTACTCCATTCATTTAATTTTCTTCATAAGTAACTCCGTTTTATCCGAAATAGGCCTTGCTATAGGATTATTCCGTGAAGCTTCTATCGGAGATAAATGTAATGTCTTCATTATTGTCCAAAGTAGGGAACATATCCGTAGGATCAAGCGGCTTCCAAGGTAACGAGAACCTTTTCCCAAGCTTCATAAGAAACCCAGTACCGATCGCATAATGCAAAAATAGTAGATGGGTGTCCTAGTTCGTGAACTGACCCATGCACAATTAAGCCCAATGCGGACTTAACAATTATTGATCCAACATCAATAGGCGATCCATTTTGGATACAAAAATCAATATAGCGCATTCCTTCGAAACCTTGTTTACCCTCATAGTAGGTAACAATTTAGATGAGATGAAAAAGTGCCAGTGCTTTGAGACAGGATTCAAAAGTGATGCAGAGAAACTAACATACCCGTCTTCACGCATTTCCCGATCTTCCGGTTCATCGATCGGATATCGAAATATCTCATTCATATTATATCGAGAAGGCACAAAATTTGAATAGTGACATACCGGGTGTTTTCTATAGAGAATAATTCATTTACTCTTGATGGAGTAAACGTCACCCATCTTCCTCGGACGTAGACATTCCCATTGTTGATCGCATGTAAGTTAGAGTAGAACTCTTTCACAACTGGAATAACAACAGCAGACGTAGTGTAACAAAATACCTCCCAGCAGCGCTGCGCGATCGTTTCTTCTATCTTCATAGTGGAATTCTCTAATCCTCGATTGACAAATCCCCGTTCCTTGATAACTCTTTTCTTTACCAAAACCTTGTTGAAGATCCGCTACGCTTCCGCACTCACAAATTTCCTCCGGTTAAACACTCCAGAATTAGAGGAATCTAAGAATTTGGAGGCCATTATGGTGAATGGAATGAATTCTAGTGATGAAGACAAATCTAGAATGATTTAAGAATGGGTTTTCAAAAAGGAATTGGTGTTGAAACCGTCCAAATCGGCATTCAAATTATAAATAACTCATCTTTATAACTTCCTCGCTCTCGGCGAGGACGTTTCTCGCCGTCGGCGACTCAGTTATGAAAACTGCCTCCCATGTTCTCGCTGTCAGCGGGGACGTTTCTCGCTGTCGGCCGAGCTCGATAAATAAACTGAATCTAATTTAGGCGCGAACCTCGCTGTCGGCGAGTATCCACCTCGGCGTCGGCGAGATTCCAAAATAATGTCCAATTTCGCTCTAAATCGAATAATTTCTTTTCTCATCATAATGGTTCGAATATATGATGATTCTTAATAATAATTGAGTAGTAAAGTTTCAATAATATAGACTAACTATTAAGATACAATAAAAATAGATGACTAATATGGGTTGCCTCCCATAAAGCACTTGGTTTTACGTCGTCAGCCCGACCTAATTTCAATTATTAATCAGGTCGACTAAGCATTAAAACCTCTTTATAGTTAGGTCTTATACCTTCGAAATATGGTTTTAATATATCTCCATTAACTTTAAATTTATGTCCAGTTTTTGGATCTTCAATTTCTATAGTTCCGTATGAAAATATTTGAGTTATGGTAAAAGGTCCTAAACATCGAGACTTCAATTTTCCAGGAAATAATTTCAATCTAGTATTATATAGCAAAACTTCCTGTCCTGGTTCAAAATTTCTCTGATTAATCTTCTGATCATGCCATAATTTCATCTTTTCTTTATAAATCCGATCATTATCATATGATTCATTTCTTAATTCTTCCAATTCATTTAATTGCAGCAATCTTTTCTCACCAGCTTCTTTCATATTATAATTAAATTCTTTAATCGCCCAATTTGCTTTATGTTCTAATTCAACTGGTAAGTGGCATGCTTTTCCATATATAAGCCTGTAAGGAGTCATTCCAATCGGAGTTTTATAAGCAGTCCTATAAGCCCATAATGCGATTGTCTAATCTAATAGACCAATCTAACCTATTTGGGTTTACTGATTTTTCTAAAATACGTTTAATCTCACGATTAGATACTTCAGCTAATCCGCTAGTCACGTGGATGATAAGCAATGGATATCTTATGAGTAATATTGTATTTTTCTACTAGTTTGTGAATGTATTTATTTCTAAAATGAGTTCCTCCGTCGATGATAATCACTCTCGGCATTCCAAATCTAGTAAAAATATTTTTCATCGAAATTTTGAAACACTCTTTGCATCACACCTAGGTAAAGCTTGTGCCTCAATCCATTTGGAAACATAATCAACGACTACTAATATATATGAGTTTCCAAACGAAGGAATAAAAGGTCCCATAAAATCTAATCCCCAAACATCAAAAATTTCAACTTCTAATATAAAATTTAGAGGCATTTCGTTTTTTCTAGATATATTTCCTACTCTTTGACATTTATCGCAAGTTTTAATATATCTGTATACATCTCTAAATAGAGTAGGCCGGTAAAATCCGTATGTAGAATCTTATAAGCGTTTTATCGATCCCGAAATGTCCTCCAAAATCGAATCATGACATTTTTGAATAATTGATTCAGTTTCTTCATAAGGTATACATCTTCTAATAATTAAATCCTTACATTGCTTATATAAATATGGTTCATCCCAAAAATAGGTTTCGTATCATGGATGAATTTTTTCTGTTGTTGTAAAGTTAGCATAGGTGGTAAAATATTACTAACTATATAGTTTACTATATCGAGCATACCATGGTATTTTCCACTCATTGATATTATATAGTTGTTCATCGAGAAAACTGTCTATAATTTCATTTTCAATATCGAGATAATTCACGATTTTCTAATCTTGATAAATGATCCGCAATTTGATTATCGGTTCCTTTCTTATTAACGATCTCAAAATCGAATTCTTGCATTAATAGCATCCATCTAATTAATCTTGGTTTGGAATCTTTCTTTTGCATTAAATATTTGATAGCGGAATGATCGGTATGCACGATACATTTTGTTCCAATCGGATAAGGTCTAAATTTATTAAAACCATATACTACCGCTAATAATTCTCTTTCAGTAATCGTATAATTTATTTCGAGCATTATTTAGAGTTTTACTAAGCATAAGTATATAACTTTAAAAATATTTTCATATCTTTGCCAAGAATCGCTCCTACAGAGCATAATCACTAGCATCACACATAAGCTCGAATGGTTTCTCCCGGTTAGGTGAAACTATTATAGGTGCTCGTAATTAATTTTTCTTTTAAGAGTTCAAAAGCATTCAGGCATTCGATTGTAAATTCAAATTTCTTGTCCTTTTCGAGAAGTTGGCATAGAGGTTTAGTAATTTTTGAAAAATCTTTTGTATAACGTTTGTAGAATCCAGCATGTCCAAGAAAACTTCCTACCCATTTTACCATAGTTGGAGGTGGTAATTTAGCTATAACTTGAATTTTTGCAGGGTCCACTTCCATGCCTTTTTCCGAAATTTTATGCCCTAATACAATGCCGCCCGCAACCATAAATTGACATTTCTCCCAATTTAGAACTAAATTTGTTTTCTCACATACTTCTAATACTTTTTCAAGATGAGTTAAACATGTGTCAAATGATGTTCCAAATACAGAGAAATCATCCATAAATACTTCTATTCCATTGTCAATTAACTTACTAAATATAGACATCATACATCTCTGGAATGTTGCTTGGTGCATTACATAATCCAAAAGGCATTCTTCGAAAAGCGAAAGTTCCATAAGGACTAGTAAATGTAGTTTTCTCTTGATCCTCAGGAGCAATTTGTATTTGATGATAACCGGTGTATCCATCTAGAAAACAAAAATATTTATGTCCGGCTAATGTATCTAACATCTGGTCTAGAAATGGTAAAGGGAAGTGATCTTTCCTGGTGGCGGTATTTAATTTCCTATAATCAATACATATACGCCAACCAGTAAGTTGTCTTATAGGAATAAGATCGTTATTTTCATTGGCGAGTGACGGTCACTCCTCCCTTCTTAGGAACACAGTGAATTGGGCTTACCTGACAGCATCGTCGAAATAGGATATATAATACCATTATCTAACCATTTTAAAATTTCTTTCTTAACTACTTCTTTCATTATCGGGTTTAATCTCCTTTGGGGATCTGCTTTAGGTTTATGTTCATCATCTAAAATAATTCTATGCATACGGATTGAAGGACTAATTCCTTTAATATCTCGCTAAAGTCCAACCAAAAGTTTTCTTATATTTTTTTAAAGTTTCTAAAAGTTTTTGTTCTTGAGATTCGTTTAATGCGGATGAAATAATAACTGGTAAAGTTGAAGAATTACCTAAATAAACATATTTCAAATGATCGAGTAATATTTTTAGCTCAAGTTCGAGAGGTTTAATAATTGATGGAACTATATTCTTGTCAGTGTTTTCAGTATTATCCAAAAATTCAAATCTTTCCTGAATATAATCTAGTTCTTCATTATTATCTTTAATTAATTCAGTGTTTTATTTTTCTAATTTATCTTCGTAATATTCCATAAAATTTTCGCGTTGTAAATGTTCAAGTATTTCCATCCGAAAACATTCATCATCTTTTTCTAGCGCAGGATATTTCATTGATTTTGCAATATTAAATGTAACTTTTTGGTCATTTACTCTCATAGTTAATTCTCCTTTCTGAACATCAATCATAGCTTTTCGAGTAGCTAAAAATGGTCTTCCTAAAATGATAGGAATTTCTTTATCTTCCTCCATATCTAAAACAATAAAATCTACTGGGAAGATAAATTTATCCACTTTTACTAACACATCTTCAATAACTCCCTTAGGATAGGTAACCGAACGATCAACTAATTGAAGGGTTACCGAAGTAGGTGTAATTTTTCCTAATCCTAATCTCTTAAAAATCGATAGAGGCATTAGATTGATGCTTGCTCCTAAGTCACACAAAGCTTTTCCATAAAAATTTTCTCCTATAGCGCAGGGTATAGTGAAACTACCAGGATCTTTCAATTTTTCAGAAGCTTCTTCGAATAATAGCACTACACTCTTCACTAAGTGCGACTCGTTTCATTATCGGTGAATTTTCTTTTCTTATTTAGAATATCTTTCATAAATTTTACATAATTTGGCATCTGATCTAAAGCTTCGACAAAAGGTATATTGATTGTTAAATTCTTTAATATTTCAAGGAATTTAGCAAATTATTTATCTTTTTTATGTTGAGCTAGTCGTTGAGGAAATGGTGGTGGAGGTTTTTCAACAGAAATTTTCATAGGTATTAAAGGATGTTCTAAGTTTGAATCTTGTTGAATTGTTCCTTTTCAATTTCCACTTCCTCTTTTTGTCTTTCAAGTTCTTTTTGAATTTGAGGTTCTAATTCTTTTCCACTCCTTAGTTGTATTGCTTTAATTTGTTCTTTTCCTTGATCTTTAGGATTTATTTCCACATTACTAGGAAAAGTTCCAGGTATTCTATTATTTAGCTGCAGAAGTAATATGTCCAAGTTGAGTTTCGATATTTTTAATAGATGTTCCTTGAATTTGTAATTGATTTCCTTGAATTTGTAGTTGATTTCCTTGATTTTGTAGTTGATTTCCTTGATTTTGTAGTTGATGACCCATATTCAAAATTAATTCATCCATAGATAATTTCTTATCTTTGAATTGAGGGTTATTGTTATTAAATCCAGAGTGGGTAATTAGGTTTATAGTTTGGATTTGCTTGATTAGGTTGATTCATCCATTGTTGATTAGATGTGTTAATCCAATTAAAATTTGGATGAGTTTTCCAACCAGGATTATAATAGTTTGAATAAGGGTTATTAGCTCTATTATTAATAGCATTTAAAGATTTATAATTAGATTGAGATTCTATGATTTATCCAGATGAGTTTTCTTCTAAAGTAGGAGAGTAGTTCATTCCAAAATGATCTAATTTCTTAGATATAGCAGCAATTTGAGAAGCTAACATAGATATTGCATCGTTTTCATGAATGCCGGCTATCTTTTCGGATTTACTCTATCAACGAGCCATTGGAAATTATTTGTTGCCATTTCTTTGATTAGTGCATAAGCTTCATCAAATGGTTTAGACATTAATGAACCTCCAGCAGCAGCATCGATGATTGATCTTAAAGATCCTACTAATCCATTATAAAAGGTTTGAATAATCAGCCAATCTGGTAGCGCATGATGTGGGCATTTCCTAAGAAGTTCCTTAAATATCTCCCAAGCTTCATATATTGATTCTCCATCTAACTGACAAAAAGAAGTTATATAATTTCTAAACTTAGCAGTTTTAGATGGTGGAAAATATTTGGATAGAATTTTTTGTGATAATTCTCCCCAAGTTTTAATAGATCCAGAATGCTAACGAATTCAACCACATTTTAGCCTTATCCCTTAATGAAAAAGGAAAAAGTCTAAGTCTTATAAGCATCGTCGGATACTCCTTGATATTTAAAAGTAGCACAAAGTTCTAGAAAACTAGCAAGATTTAAGTTAGGATCTTCGATAGGTGAACCACTAAATTGATTGTTTTGTACCATTTGGATAATTGCGAGTTTAAGTTCAAATGAATTAGCAGCCTACATCGGGGTTTTGAATAGTTAAATGAATTTCATCCGATGTAGGGTTGGCATAATCTCTTAATGGTCTTTGTTGGTTCATATTTTGAATTTCGGGAATATTTGCCATTTGTGTTAAATTTATAATTTGTTTCTTTTGTTTTCTAATTCTTTTAATTGTACGCTCTAATTTAGAATCGTAAGGTATTAAATTTTCGTTTCCAAATTTGCGCATACAATTTTAGAATAGATATTAATTTATTTATTATGATTATTTTAAAATAGTCCGTTAGTCTAGTAAATTTTTCTTACCTTCCCCGGCAACGGCGCCAAAAACTTGACCCACAATTTTATATTATGATATTTTTAATTTAATTGCAACGACGCCAAAAACTTGACCCCGCTATATTATATGTATAGAATTGTAATTATTTATGTTGTGGATGCTACACAAGTATACGTATCGTATCAAGTAATACAGGGCTCTAGTGGAGTCCTCGGTTATCGATCCCACGGGGAAAGAGAAAATTAAATAACAACTAATTTTAAAATAATAATAATAATAATTTTAAAATAGTATACGAAAATTTGGAATTCTAAATTTAAGCGCAATAAAGTAAACTAAGTATTTTTTTTAGGTAACTTAACTAAGTATAAAATTAATAAGTATTGAAAGTGCAGGAAATTAAACTAATTGCTAAATAAGTCTTAACTATTCAGAAAAAGTATCTTTCCCTTGTTTAGAAATTTAAGTGATTGATGAATTTAAAAAGATAATTTTAAGGTAATGTGACAAATAGGAGCATTCCTATTCTTTACCCTTTGGTCCAGTGTAAAGAATATTGACTAATCCTATGTTTGATTACCGAATCTGCGGCTAGGCCGGGAGAATACCGACCGCCACTTCGGAGCTCCCACGTTCCCCTTGCCTCGAGGGCTAAAATCTACACTTCGACTCTCAAACAATAGGACCGAATTGAATATTTTAGTCCGTCACACTAAAATGCTCAATTCTACGCCCAATGATATTATTTCCCTATTTATTTGCATCTTCCTTCCAAGGCTTTTGAATTCCCGAATATCGGATGTAATTTTTACTATAGTTGTAAATCAACACATTTTAACAAATCAAATGGCCAGTTGAAAAGTAAATTAAGTTTTAAGTAAAATTTATCACAATTTATTAATATATAAAAGTATCTCTATTTTAATTTCATCAAGTCACTTAATTTCATAAACGAGGAGAAAGACTAAATAAACTACTCAGAATGCATGAGAACTAAACTGAGCATGGATTTCATTTAAAGTTAAAAACAATAAATACAAATACTTATCTTGATTTATCCTCAAGCAGACTCCTCGTAGTTCCTTTGACTCTTCCTTCCAGTACAGCACGACTCACTAATTACTCACTAAACTCACTAAAGACTCACTAATTGCACTAATTAAGATTCTAAAGACTACTTAGAACACACAAAGACACACAAAAGACACAAGACACAAAAACTGCACTTAAAAGACACAAGACACAAAAACTGCACACAAAAGACTGATTTTCGGCCTCTATATATAGAGGTGAGCAAAGGACCAAGAGGTGTGTAAGCATCTCTTCAAAAGGTGTCCAGGTTCAATGTATCTGTGCCATTTGAACTAGCTCGCCGTCGGCGACGAACTACCTCGCTGTCGACGAGGCTTCTAGAAAGTCTTTGAACCGCGCTATCGCTGTCGGCGGGCTCGGGCTCGCTGTCAGCGATACAGTTATAAATCCTTCAGAATTTTCTTCCTCGTAACCTCGCCGTCGGCGGGCTCGATCTCGCCGTCGGCGGCTCAGTACAAATTGCATTATTTTCTTCCTTTTTGCTTCAAATCCGCTCCTTTTTATAATTTTTGCTTTTATCACCTAAATTCTCCATTCCTGTAACAAAATAAAGAAAATACCTTTCTTTAAAGTGCAATTTCATCAAAAATAGGTATGAATTTCTTAATAAATTTTTCAGTGATCGTACTCATACTGGCGCTTGTTCTCATTTTCATAATATTTTGAGCACTCAGTCAGGTCGTGTAGCTCTCATTATGTAATCGCTGAATCTTGGGAGAGCGTTGTAAGGTGCTCAGAAATCCTAGCAATATAAGCGTGAGGTATAGGATGAGAAGGGATAGTTCTGGAGGAACTCTCTCCTCTCAAATATGTCTAGGTTTTTTGTTTGAATGGATCTGCTACTCCCTGTTCTCACAAATGAACTCTGCCTTAAAACACAAGACATAAATCACAGTACGGTATCTCGAGCCTACAGTTGTCTGCCCCTTGATTTTGTGAAGGGAAATTTTAATGACAAAATTTATGTTCAGGGATATGTTCTTTTGGATGCAAAAATTTAGAGCATATCTATCCTTCATCTCCTCATTCGTGTTGATAAATAGCACGAGGCAAGAGGAGATGAATTATTGCCAGACTTTCAATTCAACATTCATAGTGAAGGGAGAAAAATTGATAATTTTTTCATCTCTAATCAGCCACTCAGCATGAGAATTAGTAAGAATGAAAATAAATACTTGATAATCAGGCTTGGTGGCAATGAAATTAGCATGCTCAAGCCTTGGAGTATGAAGGAGCCAAAAAGTAAATTGATGGTAACCAAATTAAAGGCTACCATCTTACCCCTAATAATAACATTTTTGCTCACTTGTTCTTTTGCGTTAGCACATAACTCATGAATGATAAGGATGTTAATAGGTGTTGCAGCAGAACGAACGATGTCACACTTCCTCTTTAAAATAAACCCTTTAGTTCTAGCCACAAACTCAAGAAAGACATGCTCGAGAATCAATTTCATTGATATCATGAGGCTGAAGTACCGATTTTTGGCCTAAACACTAATAATTTTTTTTTGTAATTAAAGGTGAAAGAGTGTTTCAAACCCTTCATTCTAGGAGCAATGGATATTCGGTGAAATGGAAGGAAGGATTGAAATCAAAGCAATATAGCTAACGGAATTCATAAGTTTCTTCTATCCTTCTCTCCTTCTCCTTCCTGGGTTTTAATTCTGTGTATAGGGTAGACGAAATGGATTGAGCAAATGAAATGAGAAAGGATAATTGGCTTTAAATAGCGGGCATTGTGGGTGCATAGAGGGATAGTTGTTGATCTCATTTTTTTATGAGGTCTATCCTATGATTTCTCTCTCTACAGAGATTAGGATCTTACCTTAGGGTATTCCTTAGCGGCTCTCTAGTGGTGAAACTAATACAAAAATAGAACTTTAAACGTCTCCTATGCTTTACTTCAAACCCTCAGCTTTTGGTTGAGCAGGTTAAAGCCAACTGAGACCTCACTTGAGTTTCCATGGATTGAAAATGACTTGAGAAACCCTTTGATCTGCACTTCTCCTTCACAATTCCTTGGACAACTCTCTCTTTGGTTAATAAAGATCAATTTGGTATGAGTGACACCTTGGGCAAAGATGGGATTTATCTTTCAATACAAGAAAAATAAAATGAAAACTACAAATTAAATTAAAACTAAACAAAACAAAATCACTTCATTAAAATAATAAAATCAAGTTCCACAAAATTATAAAATTGAAATTAAATTCAAATTTACTAAAATTAAAATCAATGTTAATATCTCAAAATTACCAAAGTTACTAAAATTGAAACTAAACCCAATTCATTAAAATTTTCAAATTAAAATTAACATAAAATATTAAATGCACCCAAAATTATTAAGCCAACCTAAATTAAAATATTAAAATCAAGTATAAATTTTCAAAAATAAAATATTAATAACAAAATCAAAACTAATTAAAATCAAAATCAACTAAATTTGTAATAGTTGAATTCATCAAAATAAAAAATTCATTAATAAATAAAAATTAAGTGTAACCAAAATCCACTAAAATTATGACAAATGAATTAATCATATTAAAAAAATTAATTAATAAATTCAAAATAAGGAAAACCAACATAAAAAAAATTAACATAAAATCCAAAAAAAAAATCTTAAAACAAATAAACTCCTCTCATTTAAAATTAAAGTCTAGTTTCCAAAGCCCATCGATTTCCCATGAAAAAAACCTAATAATCCACGCAAACAAATTTTACAAACCCAAATCCATCATTCCTAAATCCCAAATCCAAATTCATAACCATAATCCATCATCCCAAAAGCTGAAGTTGAAAAGAATAACTGAAATTTAAAACCCAAAGACCTGATACTTATTAAAACTATGTTAGCCCAAGCCATCCAAGTCATCAAAATTTCATGACAAGCCTCATTAAAGCCACTACAAATACAATGATTAGTCAAAGTGAAACCTTGAAGCCAATGCCATGACCAATCACATCCAAATCCACATCATCCTAGGATGAATCAAGTCCAATCCAACTCACCCAAGTGACCCAAAATCCAAGCTCATGACCATGCCCAAAAAATGGTCACGACCAACCCTAGCTCCATCCATGCCAAACTAAGTCACCTAATGTGAAACCTCACCATCTTAAACCTAAGGGACCAACCCAAAACCCAAGTGAAATCTACTCTAAACCAAGTCAAGTCCAATCATGGTCATTTAAGCAAAAGTAAAACAAAATAAAATAAATATATAATACAACATAATAATACTAAGAGAAAAAAAAAAGAAAAGGAAACAAGCATAAAAATGTGGTCACACGAATATAGAGGGAATCCAATAAATCTCTCTAAGTAGACACTAAGGAATTGCATCAGGATAGTCAACAAACAGAGATGTCAATTGTCTTTTCCATCAGTCGAAACCACTAGCCGACTGAATAAAAGCTTAGCCAAATGAAAGAGCAGGAGGCATCTGATTTGAGAGAAAGTCAGATACAGCTAGCTCTATCAAATAATTTAGAAGTTCTTTACATAGACGGCCAAAGGATACCCCAATAACTTTCCAAACCTTTGAGAAGGCTCCTTCTTTGAGGGGAGTTGCCAACAAATCAAAGTCGTATAACTTCTTCTTGAAAGTCCAAGTTCATCTTAACGACAAGAAGGCCTATACAAATGAATTTTACAAGGAGGTCGGCTGAAGACACTCTAGCCAACTGAAGGCCTTCTACTCAATCAAACAATTACCAAATGACTGAATGACAACACTATAAGGCTCCGTTTGGGAGAGCTTATAAGTGCGGCGGCGTTTTTGAAAATGCCGCCGTAGCGTTTATTTTACAAATTTTACTAGCTTATTTAAAAACTGTATTTTTAATTTGTTAAAGAAATGGATCGCGGTAGGTTCCCCACGTCCGCTTTTCTTTCTGCATTTCCTCCTTCGTTTTACGCTTCTGCCCTCGTTGCCGCAACCTTTTGCAAATCTTCTCCTACCCTCGCCGATCACGCTTCCCTTCCCATTCGACAGCAGTAGCGAGGCGGATGAGGCGAGGCGAGGCGAGGACGAGGCGAGGACGAGGCGAGGCGAGGACGAGGCGAGGTGAGGCGAGGAAGACTCATGCCCAAAGGCTGCTACGAGGGCATCCTTGCGACGCTACGAGGGCATCCTTGCGATCCTTCGAGGGCATCCAGATCGCCATCTGAGGAAGGGAGGCCACTTGCGAGGCTGCCACTGTAGCCAAGAAGCTCGATCAAATTTTCCCTGGTTCGCATCTTGCTGCTGCTCCTCCCTCTGCTACGACAATTTCATCACTGATGCTACTCCCTGTTTCGCATCTTCTCATTAGCAAGATCAATTTTTTTTTTTTGGGAGACTTTTATTTTGGGATGTATACATATATTTAAGGTTTACATATATACCACTCATTTCATATGTTTTCACATATCTTTCTCCTAAATTTTATTTTCTTACATACATTTCACATTTTAAAAGTTAAAATGATGGTACTTTTTGGTGACATGAAAGTGTAACAATTGATCAATGTAAATAAAAGTTTAACAAGTTATTCGGTTCAGGGGCAGAATGGTCGTTCATCCACAAACAACTGCAAATCAGCTGTTCTGCATACGCTCAAACCAAACAGACAAACAACTTATCCAAATCAGCTGCGTATCAGCAGATTATCCAGATAAGCTGCTTATCAGCAGAAGCTGGATAAGCTGCAGCTCTCCCAAACGGACCCTAAGTCATTAAAAGCTTTCCACTTTTTAAATTGTTACCAACACGAAACAATGTCAATGTCAATTATGTATATTATAAGGACCCAGAGTCAGTTACAATTATGAAAAGTTTAGACAAAACATGGAAAAATATGTAAATTTTGACACCATATGATCTATAAATGGCGGGTCATTTCTTCAAGAAGAGCTACTGAATTTACTCTTTAAGAATTTGTGTTCATGTGCACTATAGTTATTTCTTCCTCTCACTCTCTCACTTTTTGTTCCTTATATCGTCTAATGCTCTATTTCTTGGGTTTGATCCATGGGATATTTTTGGGTTCAACATCCTCAAAATTGCAGTGAGTGTGGAATCATGTTTTCAATAAGAAGAGGAGTGTGCCACAGAGAAGGAACACACTTAGGAGAAATCTCGATCATAAAGTTCATTAGGGAATTTGTGTAATAACTAAGTCAGGAACTATAAAATAAAATAATGGAAAAAATGGTAGAACTAACCTGCACCATACTTAAATAGAGTTCACAAGTTTCTCAAGAACCAAACCCTTGAAGAGAATTCAAACCCCGATTTCTTTAGGTTCCAGAAATTACCCTGGAATACTGGTGGTTGCTGAGGTTTCTAGAGTTGGTTTCTTGTATTCTACCAATTACATCCACCATTATTGTTAGTATTTCCTCACTGTTGACTATTTTTACTCCATTAGAAATGAGGGTGCTTATTCTAGCCTAGGTTATAGTTGTTAGAATATGGGTTATAGGCATGATTTCCTATGGCATTCACATGCTAGGCTCTACCACTGGTCCATACATCATTCCATCTTTGGATGGGATGCCTGGCATGGGATTCATTTTGAGAAGATCTAACTTCTTAGATATAGTAGCTATATTGGTTACAAGGATATCTAATATATCAGATTAACGAACACACGCTTCCTTCTCGTGTACCTCTTTTAGCAGGCCATTGTAAATTATTGGTAGTCATTTCTTCTATTTGCTGTTATGCTTCCTAAAAAAAGGCTTAGGCAAGAGGAACCCTCCTATAGCGGTACCTTTGATGGATCTCAACGAACCTACCAATACATTGTAAAATTTTGAATGATTAGCCAATCAGGAGAGGCATGATGTGAGCACCAACCTTCATGAATAGACTCTCCATCAATTTGGTTAAATGAGGTGTGTCATTTCTATGTTTTACTATTTTGGATGGAGGAATATATTTGGCAAGAAATTTTTGGACCAACTCATTCTAAGTCGTGATTGATCCTAAGGCAAGGGAATTAAGCCATACTTTAGCCATATCCCTTAAAGAGAAGGGAAAAAGCCTCAGTCTAACAACATAATTGGGACACTATTGCACTAGAAGGTGACAAATAATTCTAAAAAATTGGCCAAATGAAGGTTGGGGTCTTCAGTGACATGTCCCCAAAACTAGTAGTTTTATACCATTTGAATCATGGTCGGATACAATTCAAAAGTTTTAGTCTCAACCATAGTATAGTTGACGCTCATATGATTCTCTTCAAAATAAGGGTTGGCATAATCCCTAACTGTTTCGTGGTAGGGGAATTAGGTTTAGCCATCTCGACAGGTGTTTTAGAAATTAGTTGTGATCTACTAAGACGTCTAAAAGTGTGATCAGTCTCAGGATAAAATGGGGCAAGGTCAGCCTAAGCTTTCCTAAGCGTAAATAGGATAATTTAAAAATATTCAAAGACAATCACACCAACCCACACAAGTCAATCAAAACACAAGCATGCAAATACAACACACAATATGTGAAATAAAATAAATAAAATAGAAAATAATTTAGAAGCAAAATTATTTTTTTTGGCTTTTTGGCTCCTTACCTTTCTTAATTTTGCAGCACTTGCAAGGAAAAAAAAATAAAAATAAAGAAAAAATGCCAAACTTAAATCCTAAATTTCTCAACTAAAGTTTTCCTAACAAAGAAAATAATTAGAAATGTCTTTCCCTGGTAACGACGCCAAAACCATGATGTGCCAAAACTTACCAGGACTCAAGTCGGCCGTATTGCACAAGTACATGTGTGAAGTAATAATATTGTTAAAGAGTAACACATATCGATCCCACAGATAAAGTGTAATGCTTGATTCCATAGAAGAATATCTAGTTTACTAATTTATTTAACATAGCTTGGAATTTATCAAGTCATTTGAAATCCTAATTAAAATGAGACAAAATAGATTCGCAGGTAGAGAAAACAAAAAAATGGGAAAGATATCAACAGTTCCTTCAAGATTGATGAGGCTTATGCTTCTGTAATTTAAGAATAGTGATGATTTTGGTTTCTTAAATGTTCTTCTATGTGATTGTTGTCAATCGAGGAAATGTTATTCCTTATGCCTATGTCTAGGTCAAATGAAGCCCAGAACCTATGAAGTTGACACTTCCTAAATCCCCATGGCATTCCGCATGATGATTATCATCCCCATAAAGTTTGTAGAATTTCTCTAGAATAAGTCTATTCTTCTGGAACTCTATGTTTAATCCTTCGTTTCCACTACAAGATGATTAGAAGTAGTAGTCTCACGAAGAATTTTAACATCCTACTTGGCAAGACTAGGAGTAAACTAAGATCATAGGTTAACCATCAACATTGGCCATGAAAGCTAAAAAAAACATTAACAAAAATCATTTTAGAAAACTCCCACACAAATCAATACCCCCACATCACAGAGATAAGAAGAAAATTCAAGCCATGCATTATCTAGAAAACTACAGACTCAAAATCCGTGCTTATTTTCAATGCAGGAAATAAAAAAGAATAAAGCCTTAATAAAAAAGAATGCATGTTTGGTGTTTGATGAGCTATACTGAGTAAAAGAATTGAAATGAGACTTAATCTAACTAGGAATTACTAAGACAAAGCATTAACCTACATCAACAACCACAACTGTGACTAGATTAATGAACCAGATTTCATCAAGAATTTGCCATGGGGGCGTGATGCACCAAAAATATGTTGGATTTTTCATATATATTTTGTACTCATCTTGGTGATATTACACTTTAAAGGAAGTTATTTTTCATATTTTGCTGTAGGTATAATGATTTTAGGTAATTGGAGCAAAAAGAAGCAAAAAGAAGCAAAAAGAAATGAATTTGAGCGAAAAAAAGGCAAAAACCAGAAAACTGTGTTCTGGCATCGACGGTGCCATTTTCCAAAGAGCATCAAATATTAAGTGCAATACGGTGTTGATGGCGCCCAATGTCAGTGGAGTCCATATTCAATGTATTTAGAATACTTTTGGAGAGATTCTTGAGGCATCTCTTGGAGAATTCATCCCTAGGCTATTTCAAAGCGAATTTGAAACTAGAAAAGGTTGGTGTGAGTGGAATAGGTTAGTGTGTGAGTGCTTCGTCAGTAGAGAGAAAAATTTTGTATAGAGTATAAAGTATAGAGTTTGGTGTTAAAAGTGTTATTTTGTGAGTGATTCTTCTCAAAAAAGTTTTAGGATGAGAGACAAAGTGAGAGATTGCTTCTTCCCTATTATTCTAAGAGAGAATTGTGAGTTGTATTGAAGAGAGAAGGAGATTCAAAGGAACTACAAGGGATTTGCTAGGGGAAGAAATTGAGATAAGTTGTGTTTACTTCTTATTTTTTGTATGACTTTGTTTTTATATATAAAATCCTTATTTTGTCATAACTTCTTCATAAATTCTGAGTAAATTTCTTCGTCTTTCTCTTTGCAATGAAAAATGGTGAAGTAATGATTTAGATTGGATGTGCCATATGAATGTTAAGAAATTTTGATGATTTTTCACATCTTACTTCATTTACTTTTCAGTCTAGCCAATTTAATTGTTAAAATATGTTGTGAAACATACGATCCAAAAGGACTATGTATTCTACGACAAAAGAAAAGATTACATTCAATGTCCATCAATAAGCAATGTAATTCATGGGGTTGGGTGTAAATAAATAAGGAAATATAGTTTTTTGAGCGTAGAATTGGAGATTTTAGGGTGACAGACTAAAATCCTCAATTTGGTCCTAGTGTTTGGAAACTAAAGCGAGAGTTAGCCTTCAGGAGAAGGGAAGTGGGAGCTCTAGAGTGAGAGCCAGTATCCTCCCAGCCTAACCACAGATTTAGGAACTAAACCTAGGATTAGCTAATATTCTTTATAGAACTCGTAACAGGGTAAAGAATAGGTTTGATCATATTGGCACAATAGAAGAATTTCACTAATCTTTATCATTCACTCACCATATCATCATTGTAAGGGGGAGGACACTTTCTCCAAAATTGAACCTTTCAGTACAAAACTTATTGTAGTAGAAGTTAACTTTAATTTGAATTTTAGAAAGTACTATAGTGATCTTAAAATATCTAGCATCTTTAAGCTTTAGTAACTTTAGTATTTACTTAATTTGCATTGTAATTTGAATATTGAATTTATGTGCTACGCTTTAAATGTTTGCTTCCTCCCTGTGGGACCGATAACTAGGACTCTACTAGAACCCTGTAATACTTGAGATACATATATTTGCGTATTGATTGGCTACTTTCCTATTAGAGTGATTATACTTTGTGACTGAACTGAAAATACTTATAAATACTTATTTAAGACAATCACGATCAAGTTTTTAGCACCGTTGTTGGGGAGGCAATAGTAAATTTAGTAGTAACTGAAAACCTTTGTTTCATAATTTATAATTGTGTGTGTTTACTTGATTTTAAGTGTGTCTACTATATTAGTGTATGCGTAGTATTGGATCTAAAGGTTTAGTACCTTACGATTCGGAGTTAGAACGTACTGTTAGAAAAATTCAAAAATAACAAAAAGAATCTAAAAATTTGAAGAAAATGACGAACAATTTAGATAATCAAAGAAATGAAAATGAACATTAACCTAAACCTTTAAGAGATTATGATAACCCTACAATGGATGAAATTCAATTAATTATTCAAAATCATGATATAGCTGCTAATTCATTTGAGCTTAAATATGCTATTATCCAAATTGTATAAAATAATTAATTTGGTGGAACACCGAATGAAGATCCTAACTTACTTCTTGTTAATTTTCTAGAATTGTGTGCTACATTCAAATATGACAGAGTGTCGAATGACGCTGTCAGGCTTAGAATTTTTTTCCTTTTTCATTAAGGGATAAAGATAAGGCGTGGTTAAATTTGTTAGCACCTGGATCTATCCAAACTTAGGGAGAACCATCATAAAATTTTTTGTCAAAATATTTTTCTCCATAAAAAACTGATAAGCTTAGAAATGATATTACATCTTTCTGTCAGTTTTAAGGGGAATCAATATATGAAGCTTAGGAAGGATTTAGAGATCTCCTTAGGAAGTAACCACATCATGATTTATCAGATTGGTTAATAATTCAAACATTTTATAATGGATTAGTGGAATCTCTTAGATCAATTGTTGCACTGTTTTTGGTGGATGATTAATGTCAAAAAATTTTGATGAGGCATATACTTTAATAGAAGAGAAGGCTACAAATAATTTTAATTGCCCTTTAAACGGGCAAATCTAAAAAGAGTAGCTAGTATTCATGATTTTGATGCAATATCTATGTTGGCTTCTCAAATTGCTACTATTTCAAAGAAAATAGATCAATTTAGAATGAATTATTTTCAATCACCTCAGGTGTTAAGAGGAAAATTCATTGGGTAAAATAGTAGATTTTCAATCAACTTATGAGACTTTGAATGCTATAAATAATTGACCCAATAATTCTTATTCTAATAATTATAATCCTGGTTGGAAAAATCACCCAAACTTAAACTGGAATAATAATACTGCTACTGTTAATCCGTAGTGGGGAAAACATTTTGCGTACCCATTGGGAAATTTTAACAACTAGGGAAACATTAACTATAGACCTTCTTATCCTACATAATTCAATAGTAACCTGTAATTTAAGGAAAAGAAATTATCTATGAAAGAATTGATATTAAACATGGGTAATTAATTTCAAAGTCAAGGGAATCAATTACAAAGTCAAGGTAACCAATTAAAAAGTCAGAGAGCTACTATTAAAAATATTGAAAATCAAATAGGACATATTGCTACTTCACTTAATAATAAACCTTTAGGAACTCTTCCTAGTAATGTTGAAGTTAACCTAAAGGATCAAAATAAAAAAAAATAAGGCTATACAGTTAAGAAGTGGAAAGGAATTAGAATCAAGAGTGCAAAAAGATGCTGAAGTTGAAAATTAGAAGGTGAAAACTGAAAAAATGTAATGATACTTTATATATCCAGATTTAGAATATCCGCTTAAACCAATGAAAATTACTGTAGAATAACACCACCTCTGTTTCCTCAAATATTGAAACAACAAAAGAGAGATGACCAATTCTCAAAATTCATAGAAATCCTTAAAAAATTAATTGTTATCATTCCTTTCGCTGAAGCCTTAGAACAAATGCTTAGCTATGTGAATTTTATGAGGGATATACTAAATAAGTAAAGGAAGTTTACAGATAATGAGACTGTTGCACTAAGTGAAGAGTGTATTGTAAATATTCCGTAAAAGCATAATGAAAAACTCAAAGATCCTGGTAGCTTCACTATACCTTATGCTATTGGAGAAAATTTTTTTGGAAGAGCCTTATGTGATATGGGAGCCAGTATTAATCTCATGCCTCTATCAACTTTTAAAAAAGATAGAAATAGGATAAATTTACCCTTTAGTAACTCTTCAGTTAGCTGATCGTTCTATTACTTATCCTAAAGGAGTTCTAGAAGACGTATTAGTAAAGATTGATAAATTTATCTTTTCTGTGAATTTTATTATTTTAGATATGGAGGAAGATAAAGAAATTACTATCATTTTGGGAAGACCATTACTTACAACTGGAAGAGCTATGATAGATGTTAAAAAAAAAAAATTATGAGATTTAATGATCAAGAGATGACATTCAATATATCAATAGCTTTGAAATACTCTGTAACAAAAAAAGATGATGAATGCTTTCGTATGGAAATTTGTGACTATTTAAAAAATGAGCATTTTAAGGAAAAGTTTGAAGAAAAAAAACAAGAAGATTTGAAATGTGAGGATGAAAATGAAATGGAAGATAAATATGATGAGATAGATAATGAAAAACTGGATTATATTTTGAAAAGATTTGAGATGTTGGATATTATAGAAAATGATAACAAAAGTCTAATTCCATCTATCATAATACCTCATGAACTTGAGATAAAAATACTTCCTAATCATTTAAAGTATGCGTTCTTAGGAAAATTATCTACATTACCAGTTATTGTATCCTCATATTTAAATGATTTACAAGAGAAGAAATTATTAGATACATTAAAAAGATACAAAAAAGCTTTTGGTTGGATTTTAGCTAATCTTAAAGGAATCAGTCCTTCGATCTATATGCATAAAATTTTATTGGATGAACAACATAAACCTAAAGCTGATCCACAAAGGAGAATAAATCTATTAATGAAGGAAGTAGTAAAGAAAAAAATTTTAAAATGGTTGGATGCTGGAATTATATATCCTATTTCAGACAGTGCGTGTGGAAGTTTAATTAATTGTGTTCCTAAGAAGAGAGGAGCGACAGTTGAGATGAATGAAAGAAATGAATTAATAACCATGAGATAAGTCACTAGTTGGTGAATCTGTATTGATTATAGAAAATTAAAAGCCGCCACTAGGAAAGATCACTTTCCCTTAACTTTTTAGACCAAATGTTGGATATGCTTGTTGGGCACAAATACTTATTCTTTTTAAATGGATATACCGACTATCATCAAATAACAATTGCTTTTGAGGATCAAGAAAAGATGACATCTACTAGTCCTTCTACAGCATTTACTTTTTGACGAATGCCCTTTGGATTATGTGACACACCTGCAACATTTCAAAGATGTATGATATAAATTTTTAGTAATTTGATCGATAATGAAATAAAAAATTTTATGGATGATTTTACCATATTTGAAACTTCATTTGATGCTTGCTTAAATAATTTAGAAAAAGTTTTGGAGTAATGTGAAAAAACAAATTTAGTTCTAAATTGGGAGAAATATCAATTTATGGTTCCAGGAGTAATTGTACATGTGCATAAAATTTCTGAATATGGCATGGAAGTATACCCTGCAAAGATTCAAATCATCGTGAAACTACCACCTCCTACTATTGTGAGAAGAGTTAGAATTTTTTTAGGGCATGCTGGTTTCTACATGCGATATATTAAAGATTTTTGAAAAATTTTTAAGCCTTTGTGCCAAGTTTTAGAAAAAGATAAGAAATTAGATTTTAAAGAAGAATGTTTCAATTCCTTTGAATTATTGAAAGAAAAATTAATCATTGTCCCTATAATATTTTGAGCTGATTGGGAGAAGCCTTTTAAACTAATTTGTGATGTCAGTGATTATGCGATTGGAGCTGTTCTAGGATAAATGTATGATAAATTTTTTAAAGTTATATACTATGCTAGTAAAACTCTTAATGAAACTCAAATTAATTATACCACTACTGAAAAAGAGTTATTAGCGATTGTATATGCTTTTGAAAAATTCAGGTCATATTTAATTGAGACTAAATGTATAGTGCTTAAAGACCACACTACTGTCAAATACTTATTGCAAAAGAAGGATGTTAAACCAAGGTTAATCATATGGGTACTTCTAATGCAAGAATTTGATTTCATGATAGTGGATAGAAAAGAAATTGACAATCAAATACTGATCAATTATCTAGGCTGGAAATACATGAATTATCTAATTTTGAAGATGAAGTTACGAAAACTTTTCCTGATGAACAGCTTTACAATATTAAAGAATGGAATTTACCGTCGTATGCTGATATTGTGAACTATATTGTAAGTGGTATTTTACCACATGAATTACCAAAGCAACAATAGAAAAAATTTATGTATGATGCCAAATTTTACTTTTGGGATGACCCATTTTTAAGTAAACAATGCAAGGACCTACTTGTTAGGAGATGTATGCCTTATGAAGAAATTGAACCAATTATTCAAAGATGTCATGATTCTGAATTTGGGAGACATTTTGGAACTAAAAAAATAGCACATAAAATTTTACAATCTGGATTCTATCGGCCAACTCTTCTTAAGGATGTTATTAGATATATTAAATCATGTGATTAATGTCAGTGATACACCTAAAATATATAGTATTTTTATGCACTTTTTTATACCTATTTTTAATGATATTGCACTTTAATGGAAGATATTTTGTGTTTTTCTTGCAGGTATGATGAAAATGGATGGTCATGATGAAATGAGCAAAATTGGATCAAATTTGGAGCAAAAAAAATGAAAAATGAAAATTTGGGCACTGGCGGCTAAGCGCCGCTGGGCCGACGCTTAGTCGCCATAGTTAAAAATTGAAATCTAAAGGAATTTGGCATCAATTTCAAAAGGGATGGGATGCAACTCTTGGTGGTAACATCCATAACATCCTTTGGGCGCCAAGTTTGAATGAAGGGGTGCATTCTTTGGTGGATACATTGAATCTGGACACATTTGAAGAGACACCAAGACACCTTTTGGTTTAATTTTTAAAGAGAGCCTTAGGAATGACTAAGTGCTCTTCCACTTGCATTTTGAAGAGAGTTTTTACAGTATTTTACATTTATTTTGCGAGATTTTTTATTAAGAGTAGGAGTAGAGAGTAGAAAAGAGAAAAGGGTCGGAGTGAAGTCTTCTTCTTCCCACTTCTTTTCTTTCTTTTAGTTTAGTTTCTATTGAAGTTTGAAGTTTATTCTGAGTCATCGGAGTTGGGAGATCCACTCTGAGGAGTAGTTTAGTGAAGAGTTAAAGTTTCAGAGGAACTTCCTGAGTCTTGTGGAGAGAATTTCATATAAGTGTTTACTTTTGTTCTTACATTTAGTTTTTTTAATTAATACTTGTTTTTCTTTTTTGTTTTTCTTATGGTTTTTAATTTCAAATCAATGGGTATTTGTATTTTCTCAATGCATTATGAGTGGTTTACTTTATCTTTTTCTTTCTTAAATGGAGAAGTAATTATTTTATAGGGAATTATTGTGGAAAGTATAAGTGTTTAAAGTTGGAAGAAGTTGTGAAGATTGATTCTGAATACTTTGTTTACTTCTTAATTTGGCCTGTTAAGTTGTAGAATTTCTTGAGATTATGTAAGATCCAATGCGGTAATGTCTCATAAAATTTAGTAAGAATCACATGCAATTATATGGGTGAGAATTGTAGTCCATAAAATTGAATGTAATATTAGAAGATATTTTTATGGAAGGAAGTAAAATTAGAGGATTTTAGAGTGACAGGCTAAAACCCCCTAATTTGGTTTGAAGTTTTGAGTTTTGTTATGAGAAGTTAGCCCCCAGTTAGCGGGAATCTAGGGAATTCTAGAGTAAGAGACTAGTATCTTCCCTGCCTAACCATGTTCAAAATGATAAAAATTTCAAATTAACCTCTGTTCTTTATAGAACCAAGTAAGGGTAAAGAACACATTTTCTTTTATTTGTCACAACAAATTTAAATACTTCCACAACAATACTTTAATAATTATTACTACTTCATAAAATGAAAGAAAAAGATATTCTAGTTAATAGTATTTTACATACGGTGTTATTAGTTATTATAATTTTAAATTCTTGCTTAACATTTTATTAAGGAAATTTCAAAAGACAAATCAACTTTCAAAACTTTTCAAAATCAAGATATACTTTCAAATGCCATTAAAAAAAAAGTAAAAAGATAATTTTCTAATTCCTTTAAAAATTTTCATATTTTCCTTGTGGGTTCGATATCTCGGGGCTTAATCATAAAATCCTATATTACTTAATAAACGATACGTATACTTGCGTAGTATCCACATTATAAATCAAAATCATCAGTATATATATATCCAGCGGGATCAAGTTCTTGGTACCGTTGCCAATTTTCATAATATATTTATAAGTATAAATATCAGGTGGATCAAGTTTTTGGCACCATTGCTGGGGAAAATAATTAAATTGCATTTTAAAGAGAATTAGAAAATTTTAAAGTTTTACTTTTCTTTATTTTTGTTAGTGTGTTGTGTTTTATTTTGTTTTATTGTTGTATGTGTAGCTCATGTTCTGAGGGACTTGTGCCTTACGATTATGAATTAGAAAGAACTATCAGAAAAATTAGAAAAATAAAAAATACAAAAAAAGATAAAAATATTCAAGAAATGGCAAATCATCAAAATCAAAATGTAGGTATCTATCAAAAATTAAGACCTTTAAGAGATTATGTTAACCCTACAGTAGATGAACTTCGTGGTAGTAATCAAAACCCTGCTGTAGCTGCTAATTCTTTTGAGCTTAAACCTGCTATTATCCAAATTGTGTCTAATAATCGGTTTGGGGGAGCAACAACTGAAGATCCTAACATGCATCTTGCTAATTTTCTAGAGTTGTGTGCTACTTTTAAATATGATGGTGTTTCGGATGATGCTATTAGACTTAGACTTTTTCATTTCTCACTAAGGGATAAAGCTAAAATATGGTTATATTCGTTACCACGTGGATCAATAAGAACTTGGGGTGAACTGTGACAACAATTCCTTGCTAAATATTTTCCACCATCTAAAACTGCTAAGTTAAGAAATGATATAACATCTTTTTATCAATTTGAAGGGGAATCAATATATGAAGCATGGGAAAGATTTAAAGATCTCCTTAAGAAATGTCCACATCGTGCGATACCAGATTGGTTAACAATTCAAACTTTTTATAATGGATTAGTTAGATCTCTTAGATCAATCAACGATGCTGCTGCTGGTGGATCATTAATGTCTAAACCTTTTTCTGATGCTTATGCTTTAATTGAAGAAATGACTACTAATAATTTTCAATGGCCTTCTGAACGGTTAAATCCTAAAAAGGTAGCCAATGTTTATGAAAATGATGCTTTTACAATATTAGCAAATCATGTTGCTGCTATATCAAGGAAGATAGACCAATTTGGGATGAATTTTTCTCAGCCAAATCTCATGATTGAAGAAAATTCATTAGGCAAAATGGTTGATTCTTATTCTTCACCAAAAACTGTGAATGCTATAATCAAACCTAACAACCTGTATTCCAATTATTATAACCCAGGTTGGAAGAATCATCCAAATTTTAACTGGAATAACAATAATCAGGGTGGTGTTAATCAATAATGGGGGAACCACTAAGTAAACCCATTGGAGAATTAGAACAACCAAGAGGTGATAATAATAATAGATTAACTTATCCTTCTAATTATAACAATGCTTTACAATATAAGGAGAAGAAGTTGTCTATGGAAGAAGTAGTATCACATATGGGAAATTAATTACAAATTTAAGGAGCAACCATCAAAATTATAGAAAATCAATAGGGACAAATAGCCAATGCCTTAAGTAATAGATCACAAGGAATACTTCCAAGTAATACTGAAGTGAATCCAAGAGAAAAGAATAAAGAACAAGTAAAAGCAATTCAACTGAGAAGTGGAAAAGAATTGGAAGGTAGAGTTCAAAAAGAAACTAAAGTAGAGAAAGAAGAGAATGAAAGACCTAAAGAGGACGCTCCAAAAGGTTTTGAAAGACTTATTTCTCCACCTAAGGTTGATTTAGAAAAACCACCACCTCCATTTCCTCAGAGACTTCGTCAATAAAAGTTGGATAAGCAATTTTCAAAATTCTTGGAGATATTAAAGAAGCTTACCATTAATATTCCATTTGTTGAAGCCCTAGAACAAATGCTAAGCTACGCGAAATTTATGAAGGATATTCTTAATAAAAAGAGGAAGTTTGAAGAAAATGAGACTGTTGCACTTAGTGAGGAGTGTAGTGTAATAATTCAGAAAAAGCTTCCTGAAAAACTTAAAGATCCTGGTAGTTTCACAATTCCATGTGCTAGAAAGATCCTGTGGAAAAGCTTTATGTGATTTGGGTGCAAGCATTAACCTTATGCCTCTATCAATATTCAAAAGACTGGGACTAGGAGAAATAACCCCAACTACTGTAACTCTGCAATTAGCAGATCGTTCAATCACATTCTTAAAGGAGTTATAGAAGATGTTTTTGGTAAAAGTGGATCAATTTATTTTTCCAGTGGATTTCATTGTGTTAGTTATGGAGGAAGATAAAGAGATACCCATAATTTTGGGGAGACCTTTTCTAGGTATAGGCAGAGCCATGATAGATGTGCAAAAAGGGGAATTAACGATGAGGGTTAATGATCAGACTGTTACATTTAATATTTCAAATTCGATGAAATATCCTGCTAGAGGTAAAGAAGATGAGTTTTATAGGATGAATGTTATTGAATATTTAAAATAATGTCATTTCAAATCAACTTATGAAGAGAAAGCTGAAAGAGAAGAATGTGAATATAAGCAAGAAGAGGAGTTACTTGATTCTGAAGATTTTCAAGAGGAAGATTTAAAGTATGTTCATGAAAGTTTTGATTTGTTGGATATGAATGAAAAAGATGAATCTTATGGTCCATCAATTAAAAAACCTCATGAACTTGAGCTAAAAAAGCTTCCTGATCATTTGAAGTATGTTTTTCTAGGTGAATCCTCAACCTTGTCTGTTATAATTTCCTCTCAATTAACTAAAAAAGAAGAAGAGAGTTTGTTTGAAATTTTGAAGAAGCACAAGAAAGCCTTTGGATGGACAATTGCTGATATTAAAGGAATCAGTCCTTCAATTTGTATGCACAGAATTCTTATGGAAGATAATTGCAAACCGTGGGCTGATCTTCAAAAGAGATTAAATCCTATCATGAAAGACGTTGTTAAGAAAGAAATTTTAAAATGGTTGGATGCTGGAATTATCTACCCTATTTCAGATAGTGCATGGGTTAGTCCTATTCACTGTATTCCTAAGAAAGGAGGAGTAACTGTGACTGTTAATGAAAAGAATGAAATGATACCAACAAGACAAGTTACAGGGTGGCGAATATGCAATGATTATAGAAAATTAAACCTTGCCACAAGGAAAGATCATTTTTCACTCCCTTTTCTAGATCAAATGTTGGATAGATGGGCTAGGCAAAAATACTTTTGTTTTACGGATGGATATACTGGTCACCACCAAATTCAAATTGCTCCTATGGATCAAGAGAACACTATGTTTACCAGTCCTTATGGTACGTTTGCTTTTAGAAGAATGTCCTTTGGTTTATGTAATGCCCCTGCTACATTTCAGAGATGTATGATGGCTGTTTTTTGTGATTTGCTTGAAAAAGGGATTGAAGTTTTTATGGATGACTTTTCAGTGTTTGAAATTTCATTTGAATCATGTTTAGAACATCTATCTAAAGCTCTAAAACGCTGTGAAGAAACTAATTTGGTGCTTAATTGAGAAGAATGACAATTAATGTTAGCAGGAGGAATTGTTTTGGAACATCGGATTTCAGAAAAAGGTTTGGAGGTAGATCCTGCAAAATTCAAGTTATATCTAATTTACCTTGCCCAACCAATGTAAGGGGAATTAGAATTTTTTTAGGACATGCTGGATTCTACAGGCGTTACATCAAAGACTTTTCAAAGATAACAAAACCTTTATGCCGTTTACTGGAAAAGGATGTAATTTTTAATTTTGATGATGACTACCGTAAAGCCTTTAAAACATTAAAAGAAAAATTAATCACTGCACCTGTAATAATTTCACCAAATTGGGAAAAACCTTCTGAATTAATGTGTGATGCTAGTAATTATGCTATTGGTGCTATTTTAGGTCAGAAATATGATAAAATTTTCAAAGTAATTTAATATGCCAGTAAAACTCTTAATGAAGCTCAAATTAATTATACCCCTACTGAGAAAGAGTTATTAGCTATAGTATTTGCCTTTAATAAATTTCGATCATATTTAATTGGAACTAAATGTGTGGTGCATACTGATCTTTCTGCTATTAAATACTTAATGAAGAAAAATGATGCAAAACCGAGACTGATAAGATGGATTCTTCTTTTGCAAGAATTTGATTTGAGATAGTAGATAGGAAGGGTTCGAATAATCAAATTGCTGATCATTTGTCCAGGCTTGAAATTGAAAAATCTCTCTGTGATATTGAAGAAATTAATGAACATTTTCTTGATGAAAAACTGTTCACTGTTAAAGAATGGCGTGTTCCGTGGTATGCAGACATAGTAAACTTTATTGTTAGTAATATTATACCCTATGGTTTACATACCAATAAAAGAAGAAATTTCTATCTCATGCAAAAACTTATTTTTTGGATGACCCATTTTTATAGAAACAAGGAAAGGATCTTATAATTCGAAGATGTGTACCTTTGGAAGAGACTTATGAAATTATTCAAAAATGTCATGATTGTGATTATGGGGGACATTTTGGATGTGATAAAACTGCATATAGAATATTACAATCAAGATTTTATTGGCCTACAATTTTTAAGGATGTGAATGTTTATATTAAAAATTTTGATAGATGTCAGCGTGTATGCAATATTTCTCGAAGAAATGAGATGCCCCTCAATTATATGTTGGAAGTTGAAATATTTGATGTTTGGGGACTAGATTTTATGAGACCATTTACACCATCTTTCGGAAATGTTTATACTTTGATAGCAGTAGACTATGTTTCCAAATGGATTGAAGCTATTGCTTTAACTTGATGTGATGCTCAAAGTGTTGTAAAGTTTATAGAAAAGAATATATTTTACAGATCTGGAATACCAAGAGTAATTATAACTGATGGGGGAAGTCATTTTAGAAATGCGATTATTGTGACATTAGCAGAGAAATATCATATTAATGATCGCATTGCTACTACTTATCATCCGCAGACAAGTGGTTAGGTTGAATTATCGAAACATGAAATTAAAAGAATATTAGAAAAATCTATTAATCCAAATAGAAAGGATTGGTCAATCAAACTGGATTATGCTTTGTGGGCCAATAGGACTGCTTACAGAACACCTATAGGAATGTCCCCATATAGGCTAATTTTTGGAAAAGCTTGTCATTTACCTTTTGAACTTGAGCATAAAGCATATTGGGCTATTAAAGAGTTCAATTATAATTTGAAAGATGCTGCTGAAAAGAGATTATGCAATTGAATGAGCTTGAAGAAATAAGAAATGAATCTTATGAAAATGCTAAGATTTATAAGGAAAAGATGAATTTATGGCATGATCGGAAGATTCTTACTAAAATCTTGTACCAGGACAAAACATTTTACTGTATAATGCTAGATTGAGAATATTTTTTGGAAAACTTAAGTCTAGGTGGATGGGTCCATTTATTGTGATAAAAGTTTATTCTTATGGAGCTGTAGATATTCAAGATCCTATGACTGGAAAAATATTTAAAGTTAATGGACATATACTTAAAATATATTTTTCATTCAATAAATCTAAATCTGATAATAATTTAATGTTGGGTCACTCAGAATGAGTTCTGGGTATGTCAGGCTGAAGACGTTAAAACAATCGCTTTATGGGAGGCAACCCATAATTATTGGTGTGCTTTGCTTAATGTTTGTTTAGTGTGCTTTGTTTGCTTGGTTTGGTTTGTTTTTATGTTTTTAGTGGTAGTAATTTGGAGTTTTTAAACTATAGTAGAGTTTATTTGACCTTAATTGATGATTTAGAGAAGTCAGAATGAAAATTTGGACACTTAGCAGACCTGTGCTAAATCGAGCACTGGCGACTAAGATCCGATTGGTTGGTGCTTAGGCGCCGCAGTTATAAAAATGTGAAAAATGAGGTTCTAGAAGGCTAGATCGTTGGGGAGTAGTTTTGGAAGTTATTTTGGAGTTTTAAAACATCTTGGGGCAGTTTTAGTACTTCCCAAGTCTATAAAAAGGACATGATTTAAGAGAAGCACTTGCCCCAAGTCCTATTTTCATTTCTGAGTCTTAAGAAGAGAGTTTTGAGTGCATCATGTCTTCCTGGGAGAATGAGATTAAGAAGAAGCAAGATTCTGACAAGAGTAAGTTCGTTAGTGACAGTGCTAAAAAGTTATTCAATGGATATCTTGCTATTAGTATTCAAGGGATTACTGAAATAATTGCAAAAATTGAAGCCCGAATGGCTTCAATGGAAGCAAAAATCCATGAAAGTAACCTACATTTGGAGCACATGGGATGATAACTCATAATGCAATTTAGTCATTCAAGGTACGTGGAAGAAGCAGATAGGCGATATTTCTGAAGAACAAATGGATTGAAGAAGATGATTTAAGGATGAACAATTATCGACCGTTTTATCAGATTTATATTCCAAAAGGGTCAAATGAGAATCATAATGGTTCGGGATATAATCCGCCTAATGGAGAATGGAATTAAGAGTGCTTTGTTATTATTTGTTTAGTGTTCTTATGTGTATGTTTAATGTTCATGTGTGTTATGTTTGGTGTGTTTATTGTTTATATTTAAGTATAAACTAAGCCTGATGATGTGATGGTTACATCCTATTGATGTATACTTATCAGTTTGAGATTAAAATCTCTTATATTTAGAGAATTTCATCCTTTATGTGTTGATAGAAATTCTAGAATTATATTAAGTGTTATGTTTGTTTTAATATAAGTTTGTCTTTGTGTGAAATTTGTGTGGAATCAATGGATATTAAATTTTGATTTGGAATATTGAAAGATTTATGTGGGAGAAATAATTATTCTGGAGTAATTAAGGGTGATTAACAAAGTGATTTAGCGCATATACCTTAATTGTGAAATACTGGGTACTGACGACTAAGCACCAGAGTGCCGGCGCTTAAGCGCCAGGTTTCACGGCTAAGCGCCGAGAGGTTCGCGCTTAGGCGCCAGTTCGCGGAAATTAGTTCACAGTAGTTAAAAACCCAAAAATTGCCATTTTTAAACCACCCTATAGTCTTCAACTTTCGGTTTATCGCGAAAGAGGAGCCTAGGGCATCATATTGTGGATCATTTAAGAGCCGATCTCAACAAAAATTGTTAGATTTGGATTCCTTAAGGTAAGAGCACTACTCCTAAGTAAATTTTTTTTTATTTTCACCATGTATTTTGAGTACTTATTGAAAAATTTTAAAATCACTATTCATGGTGAAAATTTGAGGAAAAACTTGAGAAATTGCTTGGATTTAGTGAAAATATCTTTTGGAAGATAATTTAGCAAGGTTAGTTTGATTTTGGAATTTATGGTGAATTTTTCGTGAATTTTTAGAGATGGCTCCAAAGGCAAAGCGTGCAAGAGAAAAGACAAAATTTGATTCTGACAAATTTGTTAGTACGAGGGCTGAGAAACGATACGTCGATGCATTGCAGTCACGTAAGTTGATTCCTAAGCATGTGTTTAGTAAACCAGGAGAGGTGATTGAAGATATGATTGCTAGAAGGAACAGGGAGAATTACTGTTGCTTCTCCGCTGTTGCTGTTGTTTCTGTGGTCAGAGAATTTTATGCAAATTTGCCTGCCTAGAAGAAAATCAAGTGATGGTTAGGAGGCATGAGGTCAACTTTTCTTCTGGGCAATCAACACTTTTTATGGACTACCTCCTGACATGTTCTGTTTTTATTCTAACTATCATCCTACGGAAAGAGAATTAGATGAGATCATGGAATTTTTGACTGATGGAAGAGGATTATGGAAAATAACAAATGATAGAAGAGTGAACTTTTCTACTTTCAAATTGAATGCCACTTCTAAGGCATGGCATTATTTTATCTTATCTAAATTGTTACCTTCGAGTCATACTAGTGAAGTAACGAGAGAAAGAGCTGTGTTGAGCCATTGCATTCAGCAAGGGAAGCCTTTTGACATTGGAGGTATAATTTATGATTATGTTTTGAACTGTGCTAGATCAACCACTACTGCAGCTATGGGATTTCCTTCCTTGATTCATTCATAATGTGAATGATCTGGAGTGAAGTTTGAAACCTGGGAATAGGTACTTCATCCATTGAGACCAATTACCAGTGTCAACGTTGGTGCTTACACTGTACATTCAGAGTTTGGTTGGAGAGGAGGATTTGGTAGGGCTTCTACTGCGTCTGCTACATCTACTTCTCGTGCTACTACTTCACGTGCTTCATCATCTACAGATTCACAGACTGGTTTGTTAAGAAAGATTTTGAAGAAAGTGAGTTTTACTCGTGAGCATGTTAGAGATATTGATGGTAAAGTGGATAATGTGGAAAGATATATTGTGAAACATGATGAGTATGAGGAGAGTTATTAGCAATATTTAGATAGACTGATTAGAGGTGATCAGAGTGCTAAGATGCTCCCTCATCCATTCTACATACCTTATGTGCATTTAGGGATTGGAACAAGTAGGATGATGATGATGATGAGGATGATGAGTAGATTCGTGTTATTTGTTTTCGTTGTGGTGTTGTTGTTGATGTACTGATGTGTGTTTTGTTTAGTATTTAGTTTGATCATTGTGTTGTGATGTGAACCTTGATAGTATGCAGTCTGTAGTTTGTATTATTTTTCTGTTACGCATATTCAAATGTACTGTTGTTGTTGTATTGATGTTTTATATGTTGCTTTGTGGTAGTGATGTGTAATAGTAAATGTTTTTATGTGTATTAATACACCTAAAATATATAGTATTTTTATGCACATTTTTATACCTATGTTTAATGATATTCCACTTTAATGGAAGGTATTTTGTGTTTTTCTTGCAGGTATGATGAAAATGGATGATCATGATGAAAGGAGCAAAATTGGATCAAATTTGGAGCAAAAAATGAAAAATAAAAAATTTGGCACTGGCGGCTAAGCGCCGCTGGGCCGACGCTTAGCCGCCACAGTTATAAATTAAACTTTAATTAGATTTGGCGCCAAATTCAAAAAGGAATGGATGCAACTCTTGGTGGTAACGTCCATAACTTCCTTTGGGTGGCAAATTTGAATGAAGGGGTGCGTTCCTTGGTAGATTCATCGAATCTGGACACATTTTGAAGAGACACCAAGACACATTTTGGTTCACTATTTAAAGAGTGTCTTAGAAGTGAAGAAGTGAAGAATTGAAGAGGCTCTTCACTGTATTTCGAACAGAGGAATTTGGGAGATTCTTCCACTGCATTTTAAGTTTTTATTTAGAGTAGGAGTAGAGAGTAGAATGGAGAAAAGGGTCGGAGTTAGGAGTTCTTCTCCCACTTCTTTTCTTTCTTTTAGTTTGGTTTTTATTGAAGTCTGAAGTCTGTATTCTGAGTCATCGGAGTTTGGAGACTTGCTCTGAGGAGTAGTTTAGCGAAGAGTCAAAGTTTCAGAGGAACTTCCTTAGTCTTGTGGAGAGGATTTTCATATAAGTGTTTACTTTTATTTAGTTTATCAATACTTGCTTTCGTTTATTATTTTCTTATTATTTTTAATTTCAAATCAATGTGTTTTTATCTTTTCTCAATGCATTCTGAGTAATTTACTTTATCTTTTTCTTTCTTAAAATGGAGAAGTAACTAATTTAAATAGAATTATTGTGGAAAGTATCAGTGTTAAAAAGTTGGAAGAAGTTGTGAAGATTGATTCTGAGAACTTTGTTTACTTCTTAATTTGGCCTGTTAAGTTGTAAAATTTCTTGAGATTATGTAAGATCCAATGCGGTATTCTCTCATTAAAGTTAAAAGGAATCACATGCAATTATATGGGTGAGAACTGTAGTCCATATAAGTGAATGTAATATTAGAAATTATTTTTATAGAAGGGATTAAAATTAGAAGATTTTAGAGTGGCAGGCTAAAACCCCCTAATTTGGTTTAAAGTTTTGATTTTTGTTATGAGAAGTTAGCCCCCAGGTGGTGGGAATCAAGGGAACTCTAGAGTGAGAGACTCGGTATCTTCCCCGCCTAACCATGTTCAAAATAATATAAATTTTAAATTAACCTATGTTCTTTATAAAACCAAGTAAGGGTAAAGAACACTTTTGCTTCTATCTCGTCACAACAAAATTTAAATACTTCCACAAAAATACTTTAAGAATTATTACTACTTCATGAAAGGAAACTAAAAGATATTTTAGTTAATAGTATTTTTACATCCAGTGTTATTAGTTATTGAAACCTTTACTTTCATTGCTTAGCATTTTATTAAGAAAATTTCAAAAGACAAATCAACTTTCTAAAACTTTTCAAAATCAAGACATACTATTTCAAAAACAATTAAAGAAAGTAAAAAGATAATTTTCTAAATTCCTTTAAAGATTTTCAACGTTTCTCTGTGGGTTCGATATCTCGGGGCTTAATCAGAAAGTCTTATATTACTTGATAAACAATACGTATACTTGTGTAGTATCCTATAATATAAAATCATTATTTTCATATCTTAAATCATCAACACATTTATCCAGCGGAACCAAGTTTCTGGCATCCGTCACACATATATTCCTCGCGGCCCAAGTTTTTGGCGCCTTTGCCAATTTTCATATCATACTTGTATGCACATATATTTATCGGGATCACGTTTTTGGCGCCGCTACCGGGGAAAATTAATTAAATTGTATTTTAAAAAGAATTTAGAAATTTAAAATTTTTACTTTTCTTCGTTTTTGTTAGTGTGTTGTGTTTTGTTTTGTTTTATTATTGTATGCATAGTTCAGGTTCTGAAGGACTTGTGCCTTACGATTCTGAATTAGAAAGAACTATCAGAAAAATAAAAAAAATCAAAAATACAGAAAAAGAAAAAAATATTCAAGAAATGGCAAATCATCAAAATCAAAATGTTGGCATCCATCAAGAATTAAGACCTTTAAGAGATTATGTTAACCCTACAGTAGATAAACTCCGTGCTAGTATTTAAAACCCTACTGTAGCTGCTAGTTCTTTTGTGCTTAAACCTGCTATTATCTAAATGGTGTCTAATAATCAGTTTGGGGGAGCAACAACTGAAGATCGTAATTTGCATCTTGCTAATTTTCTAGATTTGTGTGCTACTTTTAAATATGATGGTGTTTCGGATGATGCTATTAGACTTAGACTTTTTCCTTTCTCACTAAGAGATAAAGCTAAAATGTGGTTACATTTGTTAGCACCTGGATCAATTAGAACTTGGGGTGAACTGTCACAAAAATTCTTTGCTAAATATTTTCCACCATCTAAGACTGCTAGTTGAGAAATGATATAACACCTTTTTGTCAGTTTGAAGAGGAATCAATATATGAAGCATGGGAAAGATTTAACGATCTCCTCAGGAAATATCCACGTCATGCGATACCAGATTGGTTAATAATTCAAACTGTTTATAATGGATTAATTGGACCTCCTAGATCAATCATCGATGCTGCTGCTGGTGGATCATTAATGTCTAAACCATTTTCTGATGCTTATGCTTCAGTTGAAGAAATGGCTACTAATAATTTTCAATGGTCTTCTGAAAGGTTAAATCCTAAAAAGGTAGCCAGTGTTTATGAAATGGATGCTTTTACAATGTTAGCAAATCAAGTTGCTGCTATATCAAGGAAGATAGACCAATTTGGGATGAATTTTTCTCAGGCAAATCTCATGATTGAAGAAATTTCATTAGGCCAAATGATTGATTCTTATTCTTCACCAGAAACTGTGAATGCTACAATCAAACCTAACAACTCATATTCCAATTATTATAACCTGAGTTGGAAGAATCATCCAAATTTTAACCTGGAATAACAATAATCAGGGTGGTGTTAATCAACAATGGGGGAAAACCCAAGTAAACCCATTGGGGAATTGGAACAACCAAGGTAATAATAATAATAGATTAACTTATCCTTCAGGTTATAACAACGCTTTACAATTTTAGGAGAAGAAGTTGTCTATGGAAGAAGTAGTATCACATATGGGAAATCAATTACAAATTCAAGGAGCAACCATCAAAAATAGTGAAAATCAATTGGGACAAATTGCAAATGCCTTAAGTAATAGATCCCAAGGAATGCTTCCAAGTAATACTGAAGTTAATCCAAGAGAAAAGAATAAAGTACAAGTGAAAGCAATTCAACTGAGAAGTGGAAAAGAATTGGAAGTTAGAGTTCAAAAAAAGACTGAAGTAGAGAAAGAAGAGATTGAAAGACCTAAAGAGGACGCTCCAAAAGGTTTTGAAAGACCTATTTCTCCACCTAAGGTTGATTTAGAAAACCATCACCTCCATTTCCTCAGAGACTTCGTCAACAAAAGTTGGATAAGCAATTTTCAAAATTCTTGGAGATATTAAAGAAGCTTACCATTAATATTCCATTTGCTAAAGCTCTAGAACAAATGCCAAGCTATGCGAAATTTATGAAGGATATTCTTAGTAAAAAGAGGAAGTTTGACTGTTGCACTTAGTGAGAAGTGCAGTGCGATAATTCAGAAAAAGCTTCCTGAAAAACTTAAAGATCCTGGTAGTTTCACAATTCCATGTGCAATCGGAGAAAGATTCTGTGGAAAAGCTTTATGTGATTTGGGTGCAAGCATTAACCTTATGCCTCTATCAATATTCAAAAGACTTGGACTAGGATAAATAACCCCAACTACTGTAACTCTGCAATTAACAGATCGTTCGATCACATATCCTAAAGGAGTTATAGAAGATGTTTTGGTAAAAGTGGATCAATTTATTTTTCCCTGTGGATTTCATTGTGTTAGATATGGAGGAAGATAAAGAGATACCCATAATTTTGGGGAGACCTTTTCTAGCTACAGGCAGAGCCATGATAGATGTGCAAAAAGGGGAATTAACGATGAGGGTTAATGATCAGACTGTTACATTTAATATTTCAAAATCAATGAAATATCCTGCAAGAGGTAAAGAAGATGAGTGTTATAGGATGGATGTTATTAATTATTTAAGTGAATTTCATTTCAAATCAACTTATGAAAAGAATGTTGAAAGAGAAGAATTTGAATATAAGCAAGAAGAGGAGTTATTTGATTCTGAAGATTTTCAATAAGAAGATTTAAAGTATGTTCATGAAAATTTTGAATTGTTGGATATGACTGAGAAAGATAAATCTTATGGTCCTTCAATTGAAAAACCTCCTGAACTTGAGTTAAAAATGCTTCCTGAAAATTTGAAGTATGCTTTTCTAGGTGAATCCTCAACCGTTCCTGTTATAATTTCTTCTCAATTAATTGAAAAAGAAGAAGAGAGTTTGCTTTAAATTCTGAAGAAATACAAGAAAGCCTTTGGATGGACAATTGCTGGTATTAAAGGAATCAGTCCTTCAATTTGTATGCACAGAATTCTTATGGAAGATAATTGCAAACCGCGCGCTGATCCCCAAAGGAGATTAAATCCTATCATGAAAGAAGTTGTTAAGAAAGAAATTTTAAAGTGGTTGGATGCTGGAATTATCTACCCTATTTCAGATAATGCATGGGTTAGTCCTATTCATTGTGTTCCTAAGAAAGGAGAAGTAACTGTTACTATTAATGAAAAGAATTAAATGATACCAACAAGACAAGTTACAGGGTGGCAAATATGCATTGATTACAGAAAATTAAATCTTGCTATAAGGAAAGATCATTTTCCACTCCCTTTTCTAGATCAAATGTTGGATAGACTGGTTGGGCATAAATACTTTTGTTTTCTGGATGGATATACTGGTTACCACCAAATTCAAATTGCTCCTGAGGATCAAGAGAAAACTACGTTTACCAGTCCTTATGGTACGTTTACTTTTAGAAGAATGCTCTTTGGTTTATGTAATGCCCCTGCTACATTTCAAAGATGTATGATGGCTATTTTTTGTGATTTAATTGAAAAAGGGATTGAAATTTTTATGGATGACTTTTCAGTGTTTGGAATTTCATATGAATCATGTTTAGAACATCTATCTAAATTTTAAAACGCTGTGAAGAAATTAATTTGGTCCTTAATTGGAAAAAATGCCAATTTATGGTAGCAGAAGGAATTATTTTGGGACATCGGATTTCAGAAAAAGGTTTGGAGGTAGATCATGCAAAAATTGAAGTTATATCTAATTTACCTTGCCCAACCAATGTAAGGGGAATTAGAAGTTTTTTAGGACATGCTGGATTCTGCAGGCGTTACATTAAAGACTTTTCAAAAATTACAGAACCTTTATGCCGTTTACTGGAAAAGGATGCAATTTTTAATTTTGATGATAAATGCCATAAAGCCTTTGAAAGGTTAAATCCTAAAAAGGTAGCCAATGTTTATGAAAATGATGCTTTTACAATATTAGCAAATCATGCTGCTGCTGTATCAAGGAAGATAGACCAATTTGGGATGAATTTTTCTCAGCCAAATCTCATGATTAAAGAAAATTCATTAGGCAAAATGGTTGATTCTTATTCTTCACCAAAAAATGTGAATGCTATAATCTAACCTAACAACCTATATTCCAATTATTATAACCCAGGTTGGAAGAATCATCCAAATTTTAACTGGAATAACAATAATCAGGGTGGTGTTAATCAACAATGGGGGAACCACTAAGTAAACCCATTGGAGAATTAGAACAACCAAAAGGTGATAATAATAATAGATTAACTTATCCTTCTAATTATAGCAATGCTTTACAATATAAGGAGAAGAAGTTGTCTATGGAAGAAGTAGTATCACATATGGGAAATTAATTACAAATTCAAGGAGCAACCATCAAAATTATAGAAAATCAATAGGGACAAATAGAAAATGCCTTAAGTAATAGATCACAAGGAATGCTTCCAAGTAATACTGAAGTGAATCCAAGAGAAAAGAATAAAGAACAAGTCAAAGCAATTCAACTGAGAAGTAGAAAAGAATTGGAAGGTAGAGTTCCAAAAGAAACTGAAGTAGAGAAAGAAGAGAATGAAAGACCTAAAGAGGACGCTCCAAAAGGTTTTGAAAGACCTATTTCTCCACCTAAGGTTGATTTAGAAAAACCACCACCTCCATTTCCTCAGAGACTTCGTCAACAAAAGTTGGATAAGCAATTTTCAAAATTCTTGGAGATATTAAAGAAGCTTACCATTAATATTCCATTTGCTGAAGCCCTAGAACAAATGCTAAGCCAAGCTATGAGAAATTTATGAAGGATATTCTTAATAAAAAGAGGAAGTTTGAAGAAAATGAGACTGTTGCACTTAGTGAGGAGTGCAGTGCAATAATTCAGAAAAAGCTTCCTGAGAAACTTAAAGATTCTGGTAGTTTCACAATTCCATGTGCTAGAAAGATCCTGTGGAAAAGCTTTATGTGATTTGGGTGCAAGCATTAACCTTATGCCTCTATCAATATTCAAAAGATCGGGACTAGGAGAAATAACCCCAACTACCGTAACTCCGCAATTAGCGAGATCGTTCAATCACATTCTTAAAGGAGTTATAGAAGATGTTTTTGGTAAAAGTGGATCAATTTATTTTTCCATGTGGATTTCATTGTGTTAGATATGGAGGAAGATAAAGAGATACCCATAATTTTGGGGAGACCTTTTCTAGCTACAGGCAGAGCCATGATAGATGTGCAAAAATGGGAATTAACGATGAGGGTTAATGATCAGACTGTTACATTTAATATTTCAAAATCGATGAAATATCCTGCTAGAGGTAAATAAGATGAGTTTTATAGGATGAATGTTATTGAATATTTAAAATAATGTCATTTCAAATCAACTTATGAAGAGAAAGCTGAAAGAGAAGAATGTGAATATAAGCAAGAAGAGGAGTTACTTGATTCTGAAGATTTTCAAGAGGAAGATTTAAAGTATGTTCATGAAAGTTTTGATTTGTTGGATATGAATGAAAAAGATGAATCTTATGGTCCATCAAATGAAAAACCTCCTGAACTTGAGCTAAAAATGCTTCCTGATCATTTGAAGTATGTTTTTCTAGGTGAATCCTCAACCTTGTCTGTTATAATTTCCTCTCAATTAACTAAAAAAGAAGAAGAGAGTTTGTTTGAAATTTTGAAGAAGCACAAGAAAGCTTTTGGATGGACAATTGCTGATATTAAAGGAATCAGTCCTTCAATTTGTATGCACAGAGTTCTTTTGGAAGATAATTGCAAACCGTGGGCTGATCTCCAAAGGAGATTAAATCCTATCATGAAAGACGTTGTTAAGAAAGAAATTTTAAAATGGTTGGATGCTGGAATTATCTACCCTATTTCAGATAGTGCATGGGTTAGTCCTATTCACTGTATTCCTAAGAAAGGAGGAGTAATGCATGATCGTTAATGAAAAGAATGAAATAATACCAACAAGACAAGTTACAGGGTGGCGAATATGCAATGATTATAGAAAATTAAACCTTGCCACAAGGAAAGATCATTTTTCACTCCCTTTTCTAGATCAAATGTTGGATAGACTGGCTGGGCATAAATACTTTTGTTTTCTGGATGGATATACTGGTTACCACCAAATTCAAATTGCTCCTAAGGATCAAGAGAACACTACGTTTACCAGTCCTTATGGTACGTTTGCTTTTAGAAGAATGCCCTTTGATTTATGTAATGCCCCTGCTACATTTCAGAGATGTATGATGGCTATTTTTTGTGATTTGCTTGAAAAAGGGATTGAAGTTTTTATGGATGACTTTTCAGTGTTTGAAATTTCATTTGAATCATGTTTAGAACATCTATCTAAAGCTCTAAAATGCTGTGAAGAAACTAATTTGGTCCTTAATTGAGAAAAATGCCAATTAATGGTAGCAGGAGGAATTGTTTTGGGACATCGGATTTCAGAAAAAGGTTTGGAGGTAGATCCTGCAAAAATTCAAGTTATATCTAATTTACCTTGCCCAACCAATGTAAGGGGAATTAGAATTTTTTTAGGACATGCTGGATTCTACAGGCGTTACATCAAAGACTTTTCAAAGATTACAAAACCTTTATGCCGTTTTCTGGAAAAGGATGTAATTTTTAATTTTGATGATGACTACCGTAAAGCCTTTAAAACATTAAAAGAAAAATTAATCACCGCACTCGTAATAATTTCACCAAATTGGGAAAAACCTTCTGAATTAATGTGTGATGCTAGTGATTATGCTATTGGTGCTATTTTAGGTCAGAAATATGATAACATTTTCAAAGTAATTTATTATGCCAGTAAAACTCTTAATGAAGCTCAAATTAATTATACCCCTACTGAGAAAGAGTTATTAGCTATAGTATTTGCCTTTAATAAATTTCGATCATATTTAATTGGAACTAAATGTGTGGTGCATACTGATCATTCTGCTATTAAATACTTAATGAAGAAAAATGATGCAAAACCGAGACTGATAAGATGGATTCTTCTTTTGCAAGAATTTGATTTTGAGATAGTAGATAGGAAGGGTTCGAATAATCAAATTGCTGATCATTTGTCCAGGCTTGAAATTGAAAAATCTCTCTGTGATATTGAAGAAATTAATGAACATTTTCTTGATGAAAAACTGTTCACTGTTAAAGAATGGCGTGTTCCGTGGTATGCAGACATAGTAAACTTTATTGTTAGTAATATTATACCCTATGGTTTGACATACCAATAAAAGAAGAAATTTCTATCTCATGCTAAAACTTATTTTTTGGATGACCCATTTTTATACAAACAAGGAAAGGATCTTATAATTCGAAGATGTGTACCTTTGGAAGAGACTTATGAAATTATTCAAAAATATCATGACTGTGATTATGGGGGACATTTTGGAAGTGATAAAACTGCATATAGAATATTACATTCAAGATTTTATTGGCCTACAATTTTTAAGGATGTGAATGTTTATATTAAAAATTTTGATAGATGTCAGCGTGTATGCAATATTTCTAGTAGAAATGAGATGCCCCTCAATTATATGTTGGAAGTTGAAATATTTGATGTTTGGGGACTAGATTTTATGAGACCATTTACACCATCTTTCGGAAATGTTTATACTTTGATAGCAATAGACTATGTTTCCAAATGGATTAAAGCTATTGCTTTACCTTGATGTGATGCTGAAAGTGTTGTAAAGTTTTTAGAAAAGAATATATTTTGCAGATCTGGAATACCAAGAGTAATTATAACTGATGGGGGAAGTCATTTTAGAAATGCGATTATTGTGACGTTAGCAGAGAAATATCATATTAATCATCGCATTGCTACTGCTTATCATCCGCAGACAAGTGGTTAGGTTGAATTATCGAATCATGAAATTAAAAGAATATTAGAAAAAACTATTAAGCCAAATAAAAAGGATTGGTCAATCAAACTGGATTATGCTTTGTGGGCCAATAGGACTGCTTGCAGAACACCTATAGGAATGTCCCCATATAGGCTAATTTTTGGAAAAGCTTGTCATTTACCTTTTGAACTTGAGCATAAAGCATATTGGGCTATTAAATAGTTCAATTATAATTTGAAAGATGCTGCTGAAAAGAGATTATGCAATTGAATGAGCTTGAAGAAATAAGAAATGAATCTTATGAAAATGCTAAAATTTATAAGGAAAAGATGAATTTATGGCATGATCGGAAGATTCTTACTAAAATCTTGTACCAGGACAAGACATTTTACTGTATAATGCTAGATTGAGAATATTTTTTGGAAAACTTAAGTCTAGGTGGATGGGTCCATTTATTGTGATAAAAGTTTATTCTTATGGAGTCGTAGATATTCAAGATCCTATGACTGGAAAAATATTTAAAGTTAATGGACATATACTTAAACCATATTTTTCATTCAATAAATCTAAATCTGATAATAATTTAATGTTGGGTCACTTAGAATGAGTTCTGGGTATGTCAGGCTGAAGACGTTAAAACAAGCGCTTTATGGGAGGCAACCCATAATTATTGGTGTGCTTTGCTTAATGTTTGTTTAGTGTGCTTTGTTTGCTTGGTTTGGTTTGTTTTTATGTTTTTAGTGGTAGTAATTTGGAGTTTTTAAACTATAGTAGAGTTTATTTGACCTTAATTGATGATTTAGAGAAGTCAGAATGAAAGTTTGGACACTTAGCAGACCTGTGCTAAATCGAGCACTGGCGACTAAGCGCCGATTGGTTGGTGCTTAGGCGCCGCAGTTATAAAAATGTGAAAAATGAGGTTCTAGAAGGCTAGATCGTTGGGGAGTAGTTTTGGAAGTTATTTTGGAGTTTTAAAACATCTTGGGCGTTTTAGCACTTCCCAAGTCTATAAAAAGGACATGATTTAAGAGAAGCACTTGCCCCAAGTCCTATTTTCATTTCTGAATCTTAAGAAGAGATTTTTGAGTGCATCATGTCTTCATGGGAGAATGAGATTAAGAAGAAGCAAGATTCTGACAAGAGTAAGTTCGTTAGTGACAGTGTTAAAAAGTTATTCAATGGATATCTTGCTGTTAGTATTCAAGGGATTGCTGAAATAATTGCAAAAATTGAAGCCCGAGTAGTTTCAATGGAAGCAAAAATCCATGAAAGTAACCTACATTTGGAGCACATGGGATGGCAACTCAAGATGCAATTTAGTCATTCAAGGTACGTGGAAGAAGCAGATAGGCGATATTTCTGAAGAACAAATGGATTAAAGAAGATGATTTAAGGATGAACAATTATCGACCATTTTATCAGATTTATATTCCAAAAGGGTCAAATGAGAATCATAATGGTTCGGGATATAATCCGCCTAATGGAGAATGGAATTAAGAGTGCTTTGTTATTATTTGTTTAGAGTTCTTATGTGTATGTTTAATGTTCATGTGTGTTATGTTTGGTGTGTTTATTGTTTATATTTAAGTATAAACTAAGCCTGATTATGTGATGGTTACATCCTAGAGATGTATACTTATCAGTTTGAGATTAAAGTCTCTTATATTTAGAGAATTTCATCCTTTATGTGTGGATAGAAATTCTAGAATTGTATTAAGTGTTATGTTTGTTTTAATATAAGTTTGTGTATGTGTGAAATTTGTGTGGAATCAATGGATATTAAATTTTGATTTGGAATATTGAAAGATTTAGGTGGGAGAAATAATTATTCTGGAGTAATTAAGGGTGATTAACAAAGTGATTTAGCGCATATACCTTAATTGTGAAAATCTGGGTACTGGCGACTAAGCGCCAGAGTGCCGGCGCTTAAGCGCCAGATTTCACGGCTAAGTGCCGAGAGGTTCGCGCTTAGGCGCCAGTTCGCGAAAATTAGTTCCCAGTAGTTAAAAACCCAAAAATTGCCATTTTTAAACCACCCCATCGTCTTCAACCTTCGGTTTATCGCGAAAGAGGAGGCTAGGGCATCATATTGTGGATCATTTAAGAGCCGATCTCAACAAAAATTGTTAGATTTGGATTCCTTAAGGTAAGAGCACTACTCCTAAGTAAATTTTTTTTTTATTTTCACCATGTATTTTGAGTACTTATTGAAAAATCTTAAAATCACTATTCATGGTGAAAATTTGAGGAAAAACTTGAGAAATTGCTTGGATTTAGTGAAAATATCTTTTGGAAGATAATTTAGCAAGGTTAGTTTGATTTTGGAATTTATGGTGAATTTTTCGTGAATTTTTAGAGATGGCTCCAAAGGCAAAGCGTGCACGAGAAAAGACAAGATTTGATTCTGACAAATTTGTTAGTACGAGGGCTGAGGAACGATACGTCAATGCATTGTAGTCACGTAAGTTGATTCCTAAGCGTGTGTTTAGTAAACTAGGAGAGGTGATTGAAGATATGATTGCTAGAAGGAACAGGGAGAATTACTGTTGCTTCTCCGCTGTTGCTGTTGTTTCTGTGGTCAGAGAATTTTATGCAAATTGGCCTGCTGCAGAAGAAAATCAAGTGATGGTTAGGAGGCATGAGGTCAACTTTTCTTCTGGGCAATCAACACTTTTTATGGACTACCTCCTGACATGTTCTGTTTTTATTCTAACTATCATCCTACAGAAAGAGAATTAGATGAGATCATGGAATTTCTGACTGATGGAAGAGGATTATGGAAAATAACAAATGATAGAAGAGTGAACTTTTCTACTTTCAAATTGAATGCCACTTCTAATGCATGGCATTATTTTATCTTATCTAAATTGTTACCTTCGAGTCATACTAGTGAAGTAACTAGACAAAGAGCTGTGTTGAGCCATTGCATTCAGCAAGGGAAGCCTATTGACATTGGAGGTATAATTTATGATTATGTTTTGAACTGTGCTAGATCAACCACTACTGCAGCTATGGGATTTCCTTCCTTGATTCATTCATTATGTGAATGATCTGGAGTGAAGTTTGAAACATCGGGAATAGGTACTTCATCCATTGAGACCAATTACCAGTGTCAACGTTGGTGCTTACACTGTACATTCAGAGTTTGGTTGGAGAGGAGGATTTGGTAGGGCTTCTACTACGTCTGCTGCATCTACTTCTCGTGCTACTACTTCACGTGCTTCATCATCTACAGATTCACAGACTGGTTTGTTAAGAAAGATTTTGAAGAAAGTGAGTTTTACTCGTGAGCATGTTAGAAATATTGATGGTAAAGTGGATAATGTGGAAAGATATATTGTGAAACATGATGAGTATGAGGAGAGTTATCAGCAATATTTAGATAGAGTCGATTAGAGGTGATCGAGTGCTAAGATGCTCCCTCATCCATTCTACATACCTTATGTGCATTTAGGGATTGGAACAAGTAGGATGATGATGATGATGAGGATGATGAGTAGATTCGTGTTATTTGTTTTCGTTGTGGTGTTGTTGTTGATGTACTGATGTGTGTTTTGTTTAGTATTTAGTTTGATCATTGTGTTGTGATGTGAACCTTGATAGTATGCGGTACGTAGTTTGTATTATTTTTCACGTTACGCATATTCAAATGTACTGTTGTTGTTGTATTGATGTTTTATATGTTGCTTTGTGGTAGTGATGTGTAATAGTAAATGTTTTTATGTGTATTAATACACCTAAAATATATAGTATTTTTATGCACATTTTTATACCTATGTTTAATGATATTCCACTTTAATGGAAGGTATTTTGTGTTTTTCTTGCGGGTATGATGAAAATGGATGATCATGATGAAAGGAGCAAAATTGGATCAAATTTGGAGCAAAAAATGAAAAATAAAAAATTTGGCACCGGCGGCTAAGCGCCGTCGGCCGACGCTTAGCCGCCACGGTTATAAATTAAACTTTAATTAGATTTGGCGCCAAATTCAAAAAGGAATGGATGCAACTCTTGGTGGTAACGTCCATAACTTCCTTTGGGTGGCAAATTTGAATGAAGGGGTGCGTTCCTTGGTAGATTCATCGAATCCGGACACATTTTGAAGAGACACCAAGACACATTTTGGTTCACTATTTAAAGAGTGTCTTAGAAGTGAAGAAGTGAAGAATTGAAGAGGCTCTTCATCGTATTTCGAACAGAGGAATTTGGGAGATTCTTCCACTCGCATTTTAAGTTTTTATTTAGAGTAGGAGTAGAGAGTAGAATGGAGAAAAGGGTCGGAGTTAGGAGTTCTTCTCCCACTTCTTTTCTTTCTTTTAGTTTCGTTTTTATTGAAGTCTGAAGTCTGTATTCTTAGTCATCGGAGTTTGGAGACTTGCTCTGATGAGTAGTTTAGCGAAGAGTCAAAGTTTCAGAGGAACTTCCTTAGTCTTGTGGAGAGGATTTTCAGATAAGTGTTTACTTTTATTTAGTTTATCAATACTTGCTTTCGTTTATTATTTTCTTATTATTTTTAATTTCAAATCAATGTGTTTTTATCTTTTCTCAATGCATTCTGAGTAATTTACTTTATCTTTTTCTTTCTTAAAATGGAGAAGTAACTAATTTAAATAGAATTATTGTGGAAAGTATCAGTGTTAAAAAGTTGGAAGAAGTTGTGAAGATTGATTCGAGAACTTTGTTTACTTCTTAATTTGGCTCGTTAAGTTGTAAAATTTCTTGAGATTATGTAAGATCCAATGCGGTATTCTCTCATTAAAGTTAAAAGGAATCACATGCAATTATATGGGTGAGAACCGTAGTCCATATAAGTGAATGTAATATTAGAAATTATTTTTATAGAAGGGATTAAAATTAGAAGATTTTAGAGTGGCAGGCTAAAACCCCCTAATTTGGTTTAAAGTTTTGATTTTTGTTATGAGAAGTTAGCCCCCAGGTGGTGGGAATCAAGGGAACTCTAGAGTGAGAGACTGGTATCTTCCCTGCCTAACCATGTTCAAAATAATATAAATTTTAAATTAACCTATGTTCTTTATAAAACCAAGTAAGGGTAAAGAACACTTTTGCTTCTATCTGTCACAACAAAATTTAAATACTTCCACAAAAATACTTTAAGAATTATTACTACTTCATGAAAGGAAACTAAAAGATATTTTAGTTAATAGTATTTTTACATCCAGTGTTATTAGTTATTGAAACCTTTACTTTCATTGCTTAGCATTTTATTAAGAAAATTTCAAAAGACAAATCAACTTTCTAAAACTTTTCAAAATCAAGACATACTATTTCAAAAACAATTAAAGAAAGTAAAAAGATAATTTTCTAAATTCCTTTAAAGATTTTCAACGTTTCTCTGTGGGTTCGATATCTCGGGGCTTAATCAGAAAGTCTTATATTACTTGATAAACGATACGTATACTTGTGTAGTATCCTATAAAATAAAATCATTATTTTCATATCTTAAATCATCAACGCATTTATCCAGCGGAACCAAGTTTCTGGCATCCGTCACACATATATTCCTCGCGGCCCAAGTTTTTGCCGCCGTTGCCAATTTTCATATCATACTTGTATGCACATATATTTATCGGGATCACGTTTTTGGCGCCGTTACCGGGAAAAAATAATTAAATTGCATTTTAAAGAGAATTAAGAAATTTAAAATTTTTACTTTTCTTTGTTTTTGTTAGTGTGTTGTGTTTTGTTTTGTTTTATTATTGTATGTGTAGTTCAGGTTCTGAAGGACTTGTGCCTTACGATTCTGAATTAGAAAGAACTATCAGAAAAATTAAAAAAAATTAAAAATACAGAAAAAGAAAAAATATACAAGAAATGTCAAATCATCAAAATCAAAATGTTGGCATCCATCAAGAATTAAGACCTTTAAGAGATTATGTTAACCCTACAGTAGATAAACTTCGTGCTAGTATTTAAAACCCTACTATAGCTACTAATTCTTTTGTGCTTAAACCTGCTATTATCTAAATGGTGTCTAATAATTAGTTTGGGGAAGCAACAACTGAAGATCCTAATTTGCATCTTGCTAATTTTCTAGATTTGTGTGCTACTTTTAAATATGATGGTGTTTCGGATGATGCTATTAGACTTGGACTTTTTCCTTTCTCACTAAGGGATAAAGCTAAAATGTGGTTACATTTGTTAGCACCTGGATCAATTAGAACTTGGGGTGAACTGTCACAAAAATTCTTTGCTAAATATTTTCCACCATCTAAGACTGCTAAGTTGAGAAATGATATAACATCTTTTTGTCAGTTTGAAGAGGAATCAATATATGAAGCATGGGAAAGATTTAACGATCTCCTCAGGAAATATCCACATCTTGCAATACCAGATTGGTTAATAATTCAAACTGTTTATAATGGATTAGTTGGACCTCTTAGATCAATCATCGATGCTGCTGCTGGTGGATCATTAATGTCTAAACCATTTTCTGATGCTTATGCTTTAGTTGAAGAAATGGCTACTAATAATTTTCAATGGTCTTCTGAAAGGTTAAATCCTAAAAAGGTAGCCAGTGTTTATGAAATGGATGCTTTTACAATGTTAGCAAATCAAGTTGCTGCTATATCAAGGAAGATAGACCAATTTGGGATGAATTTTTCTCAGGCAAATCTCATGATTGAAGAAAATTCATTAGGCCAAATGATTGATTCTTATTCTTCACCAGAAACTGTGAATGCTACAATCAAACCTAACAACTCATATTCCTATTATTATAACCCAGGTTGGAAAAATCATCCAAATTTTAACTGGAATAACAATAATCAGGGTGGTGTTAATCAACAATGGGGGAACACCCAAGTAAACCCATTGGGGAATTGGAACAACCAAGGTAATAATAAAAATAGATTAACTTATCCTTCAGGTTATAACAACGCTTTACAATTTTAGGAGAAGAAGTTGTCTATGGAAGAAGTAGTATCACATATGGGAAATCAATTACAAATTCAAGGAGCAACCATCAGAAATACTGAAAATCAATTGGGACAAATTGCAAATGCCTTAAGTAATAGATCCCAAGGAATGCTTCCAAGTAATACTGAAGTTAATCCAAGACAAAAGAATAAAGTACAAGTGAAAGCAATTCAACTGAGAAGTGGAAAAGAATTGGAACTTAGAGTTCAAAAAAAGGCTGAAGTAGAGAAAGAAGAGATTGAAAGACCTAAAGAGGACGCTCCAAAATGTTTTGAAAGACCTATTTCTCCACCTAAGGTTGATTTAGAAAAACCATCACCTCCATTTCCTCAGAGACTTCGTCAACAAAAGTTGGATAAGCAATTTTCAAAATTCTTGGAGATATTAAAGAAGCTTACCATTAATATTCCATTTGCTAAAGCCCTAGAACAAATGCTAAGCTTTGCGAAATTTATGAAGGATATTCTTAATAAAAAGAGGAAGTTTGACTGTTGCACTTAGTGAGAAGTGCAGTGCGATAATTCAGAAAAAGCTTCCTGAAAAACTTAAAGATCTTGGTAGTTTTACAATTCCATGTGCAATCGGAGAAAGATTCTGTGGAAAAGCTTTATGTGATTTGGGTGCAAGCATTAACCTTATGCCTCTATCAATATTCAAAAGACTTAGACTAGGAGAAATAACCCCAACTACTGTAACTCTGCAATTAACAGATCGTTCGATCACATATCCTAAAGGAGTTATAGAAGATGTTTTGGTAAAAGTGGATCAATTTATTTTTCCTGTGGATTTCATTGTGTTAGATATGGAGGAAGATAAAGAGATACCCATAATTTTTGGGAGACCTTTTCTAGCTACAGGCAGAGCCATGATAGATGTGCAAAAAGGGGAATTAACGATGAGGGTTAATGATCGATCGTTACATTTAATATTTCAAAATCAATGAAATATCCTGCAAGAGGTAAAGAAGATGAGTGTTATAGGATGGATGTTATTAATTATTTAAGTGAATGTCATTTCAAATCAACTTATGAAAATAATGTTGAAAGAGAAGAATTTGAATATAAGCAAGAAGAGGAGTTATTTGATTCTGAAGATTTTCAATAAGAAGATTTAAAGTATGTTCATGAAAATTTTGAATTGTTAGATATGACTGAGAAAGATAAATCTTATGGTCCTTCAATTGAAAAACCTCCTGAACTTGAGTTAAAAATGCTTCCTGAAAATTTGAAGTATGCTTTTCTAGGTGAATCCTCAACCGTTCCTGTTATAATTTCTTCTCAATTAATTGAAAAAGAAGAAGAGAGTTTGCTTGAAATTCTAAAGAAATACAAGAAAGCCTTTGGATGGACAATTGCTGGTATTAAAGGAATCAGTCATTCAATTTGTATGCATAGAATTCTTATGGAAGATAATTTCAAACCGCGCGCTGATCCCTAAAGGAGATTAAATCCTATCATGAAAGAAGTTGTTAAGAAAGAAATTTTAAAGTGGTTGGATGCTGGAATTATCTACCCTATTTCAAATAGTGCATGGGTTAGTCCTATTCACTGTGTTCCTAAGAAAGGAGAAGTAACTGTTACTGTTAATGAAAAGAATGAAATGATACCAACAAGACAAGTTACAGGGCGGCAAATATGCATTGATTACAGAAAATTAAACCTTGCTATAAGGAAAGATCATTTTCCACTCCCTTTTCTAGATCAAATGTTGGATAGACTGGCTGGGCATAAATACTTTTGTTTTCTGGTTGGATATACTGGTTACCACCAAATTCAAATTGCTCCTGAGGATCAAGAGAAAACTACGTTTATCAGTCCTTATGGTACGTTTACTTTTAGAAGAATGCTCTTTGGTTTATGTAATGCCCCTGCTACATTTCAAAGATGTATGATGGCTATTTTTTGTGATTTAATTGAAAAAGGGATTGAAATTTTTATGGATGACTTTTCAGTGTTTGGAATTTCATATGAATCATGTTTAGAACATCTATCTAAATTCTAAAACACTGTGAAGAAATTAATTTGGTTCTTAATTGGAAAAAATGCCAATTTATGGCAGCAGAAGGAATTGTTTTGGGACATCGGATTTCAGAAAAAGGTTTGGAGGTAGATCCTGCAAAAATTCAAGTTATATCTAATTTACCTTGCCCAACCAATGTAAGGGGAATTAGAAGTTTTTTAGGACATGCTGGATTCTGCAAGCGTTACATTAAAGACTTTTCAAAAATTACAAAACCTTTATGCCGTTTACTGGAAAAGGATGCAGTTTTTAATTTTGATGATAAATGCCATAAAGCCTTTGAAACATTAAAATAAAAATTAATCACTGCACCTGTAATAATCTCACCAAATTGGGAAAAACCTTTTGAATTAATGTGTGATGCTAGTGATTATGCTATTGGTGCTGTTTTGGGTCAAAAATATGATAAAATTTTTAAAGTAATTATTTATGCTAGTAAAACTCTTAATGAAGCTCAAATTAATTATACCACTACTGAGAAAGAGTTATTAGCTATAGTATTTGCCTTTGATAAATTTCAATCATATTTAATTGGAACTAGATGTGTTGTGCATACTGATCATTCTGCTATCAAATACTTAATGAAGAAAAATAATGCAAAACCAAGACTTACAAGATGGATTCTTCTTTTGCAAGAATTTGATTTTGAGATAGTAGATAAGAAGGGTTCTGAAAATCAAATTGCTGATCATTTGTCCAGGCTTGAAATTGAAAAATCTCTCTATGATATTGAAGAAATTAATGAACATTTTCCTGATGAAAAACTGTTCACTATTAAAGAAAGGAATATTCCGTGGTATGCAGACATAGTAAACTTTATTGTTAGTAATGTTATACCCTATGGTTTGACATATCATGAAAAGAAAAAAATTTTGTCTGATGCTAAGACTTATTTTTGGGATGGCCCATTTTTATATAAACAAGGAAAGGATCTTATAATTCAAAGATGTGTACCTTTGGAAGAGTCTTATGAAATTATTCAAAAATGTCATGATTCTGATTATGGGGGGCATTTTGGAAGTGATAAAACTGCATATAGGATATTACAATCAGAATTTTATTGGCCTACAATTTTTAAGGATGTGAATGTTTATATTAAAAATTGTGATAGATGTTAGCATGTAGGCAATATTTCTAGAAGAAATGAGATGCCCCTCAATTATATGTTGGAAGTTGAAATACTCAAACGATGTTAATCCCTCATAATTGCATTACTAGAGATCATAAAATACCCCTTGTTAGTGGTGATAATTTATCATATGTTATTGGTTGGAGTAGGCTGATGGAAAATCCGTTATGGATATTTTGACACATCCTAGGTTGTTTTATCAAAGGTACTTGATGATATTAATATGTTTGATAAAATGGAATGAAATCCATAAAGGATATAAGTTCCATCCTAGATTATACAGTCAAAGATGCTTGACAACATTAACATATTATGAAAATATCAAATGAAATCAATTAAGGATGTATAACCCATCTTAGGTTCTATAGTTTGGGATGCTCGATGATGTTAACATGTTATGGATAAAGTTGAATTAAATTCAACAAGGATATAATAACTATCCTAGCCTGTATAGCTAAATATGCTCAATGACATTAAATTGTTGTAGAAAAAGATGAAAGAAATCCATCAGGGATGTTTGAACTCTCTTAGGTTGTTAATCAAAGCTTCTCATTAATGAACATAACATGCTTTGGAAGAGGATGAAAGAAATCCACCACAAAATTTTGACCCATCCTAGGCCATCGATAAAACTTCGCTTAATGGCCATAACATATTTTAAAAGAGGTCAAATGAAATTCATCATGGATTTCCGACCTATTCTAGGCTTTTAGTTGAAGCTTCGGTTAATGTACCGTAGCTTGTTTTGGAAGTGGTCAAATTGAGTTCTCATAGGACTGATTAAGCCTAGAATGAGGTGTGAGAGATGGGCCATATAGAAATATGGCAATACCCATACTGAGGAGTAAAATTTAGCCATACTCAATAGCAAAATTTAGCAATGTTTATTATTACTTTTGAATTTATTGTTCCTAAGTGTGGGTGTTGAACAAACGAGGCTTATAAATCATCCCATATAATGAATATTGTAGAGGTTAGCTTCTTAATGGAGTAGAGAAGGAACTCCAATCAAATTAGGGGGTGTTAAGAGAGCATTTTTTAGATGGACATGTCCAATAAATGGTTGAACTTATTCTTATGTTAAGATGTTGACGTTAGTGACCTCTTCTAGTTGTAGTAAAGGTTACCCACTGACATGTAATTGATACTTACAGAGTTGATGTCAAAATGTAAAGTGGAAAAATCCCCGCCATATTCATGTTCTAGACGTTGATGTAAATGAATTTCAAAATTGCAGTGAGGGTTGCTCTTATACTAAAATTAGATTCTTGTAAACTTTATCTTTGAATGTTATGTGAAAAAACTTCCTCACCACAATCATGTTGAGTATCATAACATGAATTAGATTTCAATGTTGAAGTGAATGTTGCCCCTTCATAAGAGAATGCTTCAATAATCATTTAGTGACTCTCACTCACTTCAAAGAATCCCAAAAGTGTGATAAAGAGTCTATGAAAATCCTTCACCAACAAGGTGATGTGTATCATTAGAAAATGAAAAAGGAGCCTTGTGCCAAATGAGACATCTTTTCTCAGAGACAATGCCAAAAACTTATGTTGAAAGGTTCAAGGAAATAGAGTGGTAATCTAACATCACAATATTATATTAAAATCTAACACAAACACATATAATAGAAAAGTTATAGAAGCTGTCACTAGGATTTTCGATAAGAGAGAACCTCAGAAAGAGAAAAAGACGAGGTCTAACCAAATCAAAGTAATCCATTATAAGATTATAAATACGTAAGTCCATTTTCTCTAGAATTAGAGATGATGAAACTATAATATTGATACTTACGTATGTATAAGTTAACATCAGTTAGCTATAGAGACCATAGTTGGAAGTTGTGGTAGTATTTAGCCAGATAAGTGGTAGTTCGTCACGATAGCCATAGTTGGTCAAATAGACTATAGTTAGAAGCAACATTAGTAAATGGCTAGATATGCCATAGTTGGAAGCTATAATAATAGCTGGCTAAATACGTCTTAGTTCAGCTCTAATAGCTAATTTATGTTATATGGCAAAGTACACAAAAAATCATGTAAATATACATGCTACTCAAGTAATATACATATATGAGTCCATGTATCATCTGAAGTGAAACTTGTTAATTTCCAAAATAGGAATTCATTCTAGCTACTAGTCCTAAGCCTAGCTTGAAAAGTTAATATTATGATGAATTTTCAAAGATACTGAATCATAATACCTTAAAAAGTATCCTAACTATGTTTGGAGAGAATGGTTATCAAGCAGATTAATTAATCTCCTTTGAATAGAACCAAATAAATTCAGATCAGTCCAATAAACCCTAAAATAATTGACTATCAAAAACAAATTTACTACGTAGCCTCTTACAAGCCCATAAAATACATTAGAATTTCATGTTACAATTAAGCTCCTTGATTATGCCAAAATTTTCGTGTTCATAAATTTCTCCAAATGATTGCACTAGTCTAGTAGCATGATTCATATTCCCTTAAGTCGTTGTATGTTAACTAGCTTGTTCCACTCGATTAGTTTTAACATTCTAAGTGTCTGGTTTAGAAAGAAAATAAGCATATAAAATTAACATACCAACTTTCACTTGAAAGCATAAAAGTTTTAGAAAATTATGTATCAAATCTAAAATCCATATATCCTAATTCAAGGCAATTGAAATTTTAATGACTACAAATTACAAACAAAAATAATAAGTTCTTTATTACAAATAGAAAAGAAAGTTTACACTATTATGATCAATCAAGCGAGGTTGATCTTAGTTCATTCCAAAGAATTCCTCCCACATGTCGTTATAGTTGAAGAAGTTCACTCTCAGAAGATTCTCTCATTTTTCTTTAGGTGAATTACCCTCCTCACTTTTAATCACTTGCCCGTGTTCTTCTCGTGTCTCTGATTCTTTGCTTAGCACTCTATGCCTCTTTACATGCAATCACCTCCCAACTAGGTATTGTAGTATGGGTGTTCTTGGGCATAAGATGTGGCGGCATTGATTGCTCTATTTCTATAACATATTTCAAACTGATCATTGGGTTCAATAACTTCACCATGATCACTAGATGTGGCCAAGAGCATTAACAGCGACACATGGGCACTAGGCTAGCACTAAGACAAATCTTTCTTCTATTCATCTCCTTACACTTCTCTAACAACATATATCGTACAAAAGTCAACAAAAATACCTTCTAAAAGCATTAAATTAATAGAGCACAAAAATTAACAACCAATTTTCAATATACATCAAATTCCCCCAAACTTGCATGTTACTTCCCTCAGTTATTCTTATATCTAAAATTAGATAAGTGAATGACTTTAGTAGCTCTTGTCTAAGGATTTTGTAATTCTTTGATATAATATATAATCTCCTCAAAAGTATGCAAATATCAATAAGGAATTGAATTTTCATCAATCTCTAATAACTTATCACTACTTCGAAAAGCTCCTTTCTTATCATATAAATTCTTGATTCGCTTATTCCAGCTTGACTAAAATAATTATTATATTTTTATATATATATTTTTTAGTTGAAGGAGGCTATTGCTCCCTACGCGTTTCATCAAAATAACAAAGAAACATCCCGGGAAAGAGGTGCTATCTAAACACCAAAAAGAAAAGAAAAAAAAAACACTACAACTCACTCAATAAACGAGAATATAAGATCCTCTTTTCGAAAAAAAAAATACATCATAAAAAAATAAAAAAAACCACAACGACACAAAAACTAAATAACAAAGCAGCACAAAGCAAACCAAAACAACAAAAATAGAAAAACAAACTAAAAAAATAAACAATCAGAATAAACAATATGTCATAATTCAGTAGAAACAAAGTAAAAAATCCGAGCATCATGAAGCTTCAGACCCCATTTCGCAGACCAATGTGCAGCTTTGTTGCTGTTTCTCTTAATATGCGACCATTTGATGATCAAATCTCTGGAAAAATAACGAATCAATTTCATTTGAGTAGCAATAATCCAATGGTATGGTTCCTGCAAATAACAACACTTCCAAAGAATTAAAGAATCAGATTCTAATTAAATGAATTTCCATCCCTTAAAACAAGCTATAAGAAGATCATAAACTATAGCTTCGGCTTCTGCAACCAGAGGGGAGATAGGAAAAGATCTAGCAGCGAACCAGCAACAAATAAGGCTGAAAGAAAAACGGCAAATACCTCCAATGCTAGCAGCATTATCCTTCCAACAACCATCCACATTAATTTTTATAAAAGGGGGGCAAGGCTTGCACCAATGCACCATAGAATCCTTATTAACATGCTGTCCAACATTAAAACCACGAAATTGTAGCACATGAAGCAGAGAAGAAGAAAATCCTTTTTTCGAGCCAGATAAAAATTTCAAACTTTTGAAAAGATAATTAAGAATAAGGTGAAAAGTATGATTCTGATTAGGAGCAACATTATTGAATTTAGCATTATTACGAGTGATCCAAATGAACCAAAGAATGACAGCAGGTATCGAGGCAATAAAACCTTTATCAACCGTCCTCCAATGATTCAATAAATCAAAAATAGAATTATACTCTTAAAAAGTGATGTTGAGTTTAAAAAACTCAATACATCTAATCCACACATTAATAACAAAAGGACATCGCATAAAGAGATGATTTATAGTTTCTAAGTTGCAATTGCATAAAATCTTTTTATATATATAAATGAGTTAATTAATAAACAATCCAAAGTTCGTTAATTTTTTCCATGAATAATAGTAAAGAATCTCATTAACAAAGCTTTTAAGTTTTATAAATCTAGACAAGAATTAAACATCGATTTTTATTTTCATGCTTAATCTTAACTTTTTTCTCAAAGAGTTTAATTTTTCTTTCTTTTAATCTCCAAGTCTTCTAAAAACCATTTTATTTTCTCTTTTCCTTATCATACATTTGTTTTTTATTTCTTTCAGTGAAGTCCCATAGTTTATAATTCTTAATCTCCTCCTCATTTGAATTCAAAAATATTAGAACTTATTTCAAATGTATATTTGAATTAGATTATTTGAGTTGATTATTAAGGAATTACATATGGTTGATTAATTAATTATATTTGTAGTCTTTATCTTTTAATTGCTTAGGACTTCTTGTTCTAAAAAATAAAGTAAATGGAGTAAAATATTAAAACTTAAATAATAAATTCTAAATCTAATCTTTTAATGAATATTTATATAACTTTTTAATTCATCATATAAAAGTTATTAAATTTTATGGAATCCTATTCGGTGGAGTCTAAAGTTTAAATATATACCAAAGAAAAAAAATTGTTTAGAACCCTATATATAAACATGTGATCATAATAGTAAAGATAAATAAGTTTAGGAACTAACAACACACTATAACACATGGATATGAAAGAATTCACCTAACACACATCAAATAAGTACGTAGATATAAATGGAAGAAAACTAGTCTAAGAATAAATAATAGATGGCTAACACATGAGTTGTCTAAAAAAATAGCCAAAATATAATACATATCAACTCATAAACAACTTGTCAAATAAATCACCAGAATTCACCACGTCACTATAATAAACCATGTAAAAATTCCAAATCACCACACGCATGTCATAATGGTCCACAAATAAACTAAGAGCAGAATCACAGTCCAGAAGAATAAAAGTCCAGAAATCTCCAAAATCATCCATCGTCGCCTTTGTTGTCCTCCACCTCATCATTTTTTTCATCTTCTTCCATTTCCATTTGCTGAGCTGAATCATCATAAATCACGAATGGTGGAGCAGTGGGAAATTGCACAAGATCAGGTCTAGTGTTCACTGGCATATTTGGTACATCTCTTGCTGGGCTGCATTGTATTGGCCCTAGTACTCCTACTGGCGCTTCTGCTCATTTTCATAATATTCTGAGCACTCGGTCGGGGCGTGTAGCACTCGTTATATAATCGCTGAATCTTGGGAGAGTGTTAGCAATATAAGAGTAAGGCCTAGGATGAGAGGGGATAGCTCTGGTGGAACTCTCTCCTCTCTCATATGTACAGGTTTTTTGTTTGGATGGACCTGCTCCTCCCAGCTCTCACCAATGAACACTGCCTTAAAACACAACCCATAAATCACGGTACGGTATCTCAAGCCTATATTTGTCTGCCCCTTGATGATATTGTGAAGGGAAATATTAAGGGCAAAATCTTTGTATATGGATTTGTTCTTTTGGATGCAAGCATTTAGAGTATATCAATCCTTCATCTCCTCATTCGTGTTGATAAATAGCATGAGGCAAGAGGAGAAGAAGTATTGCCGGACTTTCAATTCAACATTCATAGTGTAGGGAGAAAAATTGATTATTTTTTCATCTCTAATCAACCACTCAGCATGAGAATTAGTAAGAAAGCAAATAAATTCTTGATCAGGCTTGGTGGAAATGAAATTATCATGCTCAAACCTTGGAGTATCAAGGAGCCAAAAAGTAAATTGATGGTGACCAAATCAAAGGCTGCCTTCTTACCCCTAATAATAACATTTTTGCTCACTTGTTCTTTTTCGTTAGCACAAAACTCATGAATGATAAGGATGTTAATTGGTGTTGCAGCAGAACAAACGATGTCACACTTCCACTCTAAAACAAACCCTTCAGTTCTAGCCACAAACTCAAGAAAGACATGCTCGAGAATCAATTTCATTGATATCATGAGACTGTAGTACCGATTTTCGGCCTAAATACTAACAATAGTGTTTCAAACTTTTCATTCTAAAAGCAATGGATTTTCAATGAAATGAAAGGAAGGATTGAAATCAAAGTAATATAGCTAAAGGAATTCATGAGCTTCTTCTATACTTCTCTCCTTCTCCTTCCTGTATTTTTATTTTGTGTCTAGGGTAGAAGAAATGGATTGAGCAAATGAAATGAGAAAGGAAAATTGGCTTTAAATAGCAGGCATTGTATGAGGTTTATCCTATGATTTCTCTCTCTACAGAGATTAGGATCTTACCTCAGGGTTTTCCTTAATGGCTCTCTAGTTGTGGAACTAATACAAAAATAGAATTTTAAACATCTCCTAATTCTTTATGATTCTATATGCTTTACTTTAAACTCTTAGCCTTTGGTTGAGCAGGTTGGAGCCAACAGAGACCTCAGTTGAGTTTCCATGGATTGAAAATGACTTGAGCAACCCTTTGATCTGCACTTCTCCTTCACAATTCCTTGGACAGTTGGACAACTTTCTCTTTGGTTAATAAAGATCACAATTGGTATGAGTGTCACCTTGGGCAAAGATGAGATTTATCTTTCAATATAAGAAAAAATAAAATGAAAACTACAAATTAAATTAAAACTAAACAAAATCAAAATCACATCATTGATATATTAAAATCAAGCTCCACAAAATTATAAACTTGAAATTAAAACCAAAATTTAATAACAAATCAAATTAACCACAAATTTACTAAAATTGAAATCAATTTTAATATCTCAAAATTATCAAAGTTATTAAATTGAAACTAAACCCAATTCATTAAAATTTTCAAATTAAAATTAACATAAAATATTAAATGCACCCAAGATTATTAAGCCAACCTAAATTAAAAAATTAAACAATTTAAATCAAGTATAATTTTTTTAAAAAATATATTAATAACAAATTTAAAACTAATTAAAATCAAAATCAACTAAATTTGTAATAGTTGAATTCATCAAAATACAAAATTAATTAATAAATAAAAATTAAGTTTAACCAAAATCCACTAAAATTATGACAAATGATTTAATCATATTTAAAAAATTAATTAATAAATTCAAATGAGGAAAATGAATATAAAAAATTAACATAAATACAAAAAAAAAATCTAAAAACAAATAAACTCCTCTCATTTAAAATTAAAGTCTAATTTCCAAAGCCCATTGATTTCCCATGAAAAAACCCAATAATCCATGCGAACAAATTTTACAAACCCAAATCCATCACTCCTAAATCCCAAATCCAAATTTATAACCATAATCCATCATCCGAAAAGCCGAAGTTGAAAAGAATAACTCAAATTTAAAACCTAAAGACCTGATGACTTATTAAAAATATGTTAACCCAAGGCATCCAAGTCATCAAAATCTCATGAAAAGACTCATTAAAGCCACTCCAAACAATGATTAGTCAAAGTCAAACCTTGAAGTCAATGACATGACCAATCACATCCAAATCCACATCATCCTAGGATGAGTCAAGTCCAATCCAAGTCACCCAAGTGACCCAAAATCCAAGCTCATGACCATGCCCAAAAATTGGTCATGACCAACCCTAGCTCCATCCTTGCCAAACTAAGTCACCTTAAGTGAAACCTCACCATCTAAAACCTAAGGAACCAACCCAAAACCCAACTGAAATCTACTCTAGACCAATTCAAGTCCAATCAAGGTTATTCAAGCAAAAGTAAAATAAAATAAAATAAATATAAAATACAACATAATAAAACCAAGAGAAGGAAAAGACAAAAGGAAACAAGCATAAAATCTTGGTCACACGAATCTAGAGAGAATCCAATAAATCTCTCTAAGTAGACACTAAGGAATTGCATCGGGATAGTCAACAAGCAGAGTTGTTAATTGTCTTTTCCATCAGTCGAAACCACTAGCCAACCGAATAAAAGCTTAGCCAAACAAAAGAATAGGAGGCTCCTAATTTGAGAAAAAGTCAGATATAACTAGATCTATCAAATAATTCAGAAATGCTTTAAATAGATGACCAAAGGATACCCCAATAACTTTCCAAACCTTTGAGAAGGCACTTTTTCTGAGGGGAGTTGCCAATAAATGACAGTGATACAACTTCTGCTTGATCGTCCAAGTTCATCTTAATGACAAGAAGGCCTCTTCAAATGATTTTGACAAGGAGGTTGACTAAAGACATTCTAGCCAATCGAAGGTCTTCTACTCAATCAAAAAATTACCAAATGATTGAATGACAACATCAATAGGTTATTAAATGCTTTCCACTTTTTAAATTGTTAACAATACGAAACAGTGTCAATGTCAATTATGGATATTATAAGGTCCCAGAGTCAGTTACAATTATGAAAAGGTTCGACAAAACTTGGAAAAATATGTAAATTTTGACACCCTATGATCTATAAATGGGGTTTCATTTCTTCAAGAAAAACTACTAAATTTACTCTTTGAGAATTTGTGTTCTTGTGCATTGTACTTATCTCTTCCTCTCACTCTCTCTCTTTTTGTTCCTTCTATCTGTCTAATGCTTTATTTCTTAGGTTTGATCCATGGGATATTTTTGGATTCAACATCCTCAAAAGTGTAGTGAGTGTGGAATCATGTTTTCCATAAGAAGAGGAGCAAGCCATAGAGAAGGAACACACATAGGAGAAATCTCGATCATATAGTCCATTAAGGAATTCGTGTAATAACTAAATCAGGAACTCCAACATAAAATGATGGAAAAAATGGTAGAACTAACTTGCACCATACTTAAATAGAGTTCACAAGTTTCTTAAGAACCAAAGCCTCAAAGCAAATTCAAACCCCAATTTCTTTACATTCTGGAAATTACTCTGGAATTCTGGTGGTTGTTGAGGTTTCTAGAGTTAGTTTTTGTATTCTACCAATTACATCCACCATTATTGTTAGTATTTCCTAACTGTTGGTTATTTTTACTCCATTAGAAATGAGGGTCTTTCCTCTAACCTAGGTTGTAGTTGTTAGAATATGGGTTATGGACATGATTTCCTATGGCATTCACAGATTCTAAAGTTAACATGCTAGGCTCTACCACTTGTCCATACATCAATCCATCTTTGGATGGGATGCTTGGCATGGGATTCATCCTGAGAAGATCTAACTTCTTAAATATAGCAGCTATATTGGTTACAAGGATAGCTAATATATCAGATTCACGAACACTGGGTTCCTTCTAGGGCACCTCTTTTAGCAGGCCATTGTAAATTATTGGTGGTCATTTCTTCTATTTGTTAGTATGCTTCCTAAAAAAGGTTTAGGCATGAGGGACCCTCCTATAGCGGTATCTATGATGGATCTCAATGAACGTACCAATACATTGTAAAAGGTTTGAATGATTAGCCAATCAGGAGAGGCATTATGTGGGCAACTCCTAAGCAAATCTTTTAATTTCTCTCAACCTTCATGAATAGACTCTCCATCAATTTGGTTAAATGAGGTGATATCATTTCTATGTTTTACAGTTTTGGATGGAGGAATATATTTGGCTATAAATTTTTGGACCAACCCATTCCAAATCATGATTGATCCTAGGGCAAGGGAATTATGCCATACTTTAGCCATATCCCTTAAAGGGAAGAGAAAAAGTCTCAGTCTAACAGCATCATTGGGACACTATTGCACTAGAAGGTGACAAATAATTCTAAAAGATTGGCCAAATGAGGGTTGGGGTCTTCAGTGACATGTTCCCAAAACTAGTTGTTTTAAACCATTTGAATCATGGTCGGATACAGTTCAAAAGTTTTAGTCTCAACCATAGGATAGTTAACACTCATATGATTCTCTTCAATAGAAGAGTTGGCATAATCCCTAAGTACTTCGTGGTAGAGGAATTAGGGTTAGCCATCTCGACAGGTTGTTTAGAAATTAGTTGTGATCTACTAAGACATCTAAATTTGTGATCAATCTCAGGATCAAAAGGGGTAAGGTCAGCCTAAGCTCTCCTAAGCATAAACAAGACAATTTAAAAATATGCAGTAGACAATCACACCAACCCATACAAGTCAATCAACACATAATCATGCAAATACAACACACAATATGCTAAATAAAATAAAATAAATAAAAATTAATTTATCAAAAAAACTATTTTGTTTGGCTTTTTGGCTTCTTAGCTTTCTTAATTTTGCAACACTTGCAAGGAAACAAAATAAAAATTTTAAAAATGCCAAACTTAAATAATAAATTTCTCAACTAAAGTTTTCCTAACAACAAAAAATAATTATAAATGTCTTTCCCTGGTAACAACGTCAAAACCTTAATGCGCCAAAACTTACAAAGACGTAAGTCGGCCGTATAGCACAAGTGCATGTGTTAAGTAATAATATTGTTAAAGAGTACCACATATCAATCCCACTGGGAAAGTGTAATACTTGCTTCCACAGAAGAATCTCTAGTTTACTAATTTAATTAACATAGCTTGGATTTTATCAAGTCGTTTGAAATCCTAATTATAATGAGATAAAATAGATCGCAGGTAGAGAAAACAAAAAAAAAATGGAATGATCTCATGAGTTACTTCAAGATTGATGAGGCTCATGCTTATGTGATTTAGGAATCGTGATGATTGTGGTTTCTTAAATGTTCTTCTATGTGATTGTTGCCAATAGAGGATATGTTATTCCTTATGCCTATGTCTAGGTCAAAAGAAGCCCATAACCCATGAAGTTGACACTTCCTCAATTCCCATGACATTCCACATGATGATTCTCATCCCCAGAAAGTTTGTGGAATTTCACTAGAATATGTCTACTCTCTTGGCACCTTATGGTTAATCCTTCGTTTCCACTACACGATGATTAGAAGTAGTAGTCTCACGAAGCATTTTAACATCCTAGTTGGCAAGAATAGGAGTAAAATAGGATCATAAGTTAACCAGTAACATAGGCCATGAAAGCTCTAAAAAACATTAACAAAAATCATTTAGAAAACCCCCACACAAATCACTACCCTCACATCAAGAGATAAGAAGAAAAATCAAGCCACATAATATCTAGAAAACTACAAAGTCAAAATTCGTATTTATTTTTGTTGCAGGAAAAAAACAAGAATAAAAAATTACAATAAAACTTGTCCTCTCCACAATAGTATCCTTTCCTCTCATACAATCAATTTCTCAAGAACTCACAAGAATTTTATGGTGGAAACTCACCTCTTGAGGTTTCAATCCAAATGATAGAGAAAAACCTATGTCAAGATCTTTCTTTGATCAAAACCCTACCTTTAATACAACCTCCAGCCAAACATAATGCCTTAAGATCAGCCTCATGCATTAAATTATAGGCAAATCTTGGCAAAGGCAAGAAAAATCTTGCCAAAAAATAAATTATGTGATCTAGGACGTGGGAGCTATGAACACAATGCAGGTGTGTCGTAGCTTGTGTGAGATAGTCGTGATTACGGTATGGGTACGAGAAAGGTTGAACATATGAGTGGGCTTGAGTGCATGGGATTCAATGTAAGTGCTTCATTATGGACGTGAAGGGGCTAAACATTGCGTGGCTGCACCAGAGTTAAAGCAGGCGCACCGTTTAATAGGCTCGTGTGCGCTGGTCTGAAATCCTTATATTATGCTCATTTTTGTTCATTTTTTCTCTAGATTCTTCATTCACTCTATCCCCTGCACAATTAAGACAAAAATACCTTTCTTAAGCATAATATTAGTTAAAAGGAAGAAAATATATGGAGAAATTTGCCACCAAAATATCACATATTTCACTCATATTAATGACCATAAAAAAGAAAAGAATGCACGTTTGGTGTTTGATGAGCTATAATGAGTAAAAGAATTGTGAAGAGACTTAATCTAACTAGGAATTACTAAGACAAAGCATTAACCTACATCAACAACCAGAACTGTGACTAGATTAATGAATCAGATCTCATCAAAATGGTGCCATGTGGGTGTGATGCACAAAAATATGTTGGATTTTTCATATATATTTTGTACTCATTTTAGGTGATATTACACTTTAAAGGAAGTTATTTTTCATGTTTTGCAGCAGATATGATGATTTTAGGCAATTGTTGCAAAAAGAAGAAAAAAAGAATGAATTTGGAGTGAAAAATGGCAAAAACCAGAATACTGTGTTCTGGCGCCCACGGTGCCATTTTCCAGAGAGCATCAAATATTAAGCACGATAGGGCATTGATAGTGCCCAATGTCAGTGGAGGCCAGATTCAATGTATTTGGACGACTTTTGGAGAGATTATTGAGGCAACTTTTGGGAATTCATCCCTAGGCTATTTCAAAGTGAATTTAGAGCCTGAAAAGGTTGGTGTGAGTGGAGTATATTAGTGTGTGAGTGCTTTGTGAGTAGACAGAAAAAGTGTGTATAGAGTTTATAGTCTAAGGTTTGGTGTTAAAAGTGTTGTTTTCTGAGGGATTCTTCTCAAAAGAGTTTTAGGAGGAGAGGGAAAGTAAGATATTGCTTCTTCCCTATTATTCTTAGAGAAAATTATGTGTTGTTGTGAAGACAGAAGGAGATTCAAATGAACTACAAGGGATTTATTTGGAGAAGAAATATAGTTAAGTTGTGTTTACTTACTATTTTTTGTATGACTTTTTTTTATATAAAATCCTTATTTTTTCATATCTTCCTCATGAATTCTAAGTAAATTTCTTCGTCTTTATCCTTGCAATGATAAATGGTGAAGTGATGATTTAGATAAGATGTGTCATATGAACGTTAAGAAATTATGATGATTTTTCACTTCGTACTTCATTTACTTTTCGATCTGGCCAATTAAATTGTTAAAATATGTTGTGAAACATAGATCTGAAAGGACTATGCATTCTACAATAAAAGTGGAGATTACATTCAATTTCCATGATGAGTGATGTAATTCATGGGGTTGGGTGCCAATAAATAGGGAAATATGGTTTATTAGGCGTAGAATTAGAGATTTTTGCGTGACAGACTAAAATCCTCAATTTGGTCATAGTGTTTTGAAACTAAAGCGAGAGTTAGCCTTCAAGAGAAGGGAAGTGGAAGCTCTGGAGTGAGAGCCAGTATCCTCCCAGCCTAACCACGAATTTATGGACTAAACCTAGGATTAGCCAATATTCTTTATAAAACTCAGAAGAGGGTAAAAAATATGTATGCTTAAATTTGACACAATACAAGAATTTCATTAATCTTTATCATTTACTCACCATAACATCATTGTAAGGGGAGGGCACTTTCTCGAAATTTGAACCTTTCAATACAAAACTTATTGTAGTAGAGTTAACTTTAATTTGAATATTGGAAAGTACATTAGTGATCTTTAAATCTCTAGTATCTTTAAGCTTTAGTAACTTTAGTATTTACTTTACGTGCATTGTAATTTAAATATTGGATTTCTATGTTATGCTTTAAAAGTTTGCTTCCTCCCTGTGGGATCGATAACCAGAACTCCACTAGAACCCTGTATTACTTGAGTGATACGTATACTTGCATATTGATTGGATACATTCTTATTAAACTGATTATAATTTGTGACTGAACTGAAAATACTTATAAATACATATTTAAGACAGTCGCGGACAAGTTTTTGACACCATTGCTGGGGAGGCAAGAGTAAATTTAGTAGTAGCTGAAAACCTTTGTTTCATAATTTGCAATTGTGTGTGTTTACTTGCTTTTAAGTGTGCCTACTATATTAATGTACAAGTAGTTTTGGATTTGAAGGTTTAGTACCATACAATTCAGAGTTAGAATGTACTGTTAGAAAAATTCGAAAACAACAAAGAGAATCTTAAAATTTGAACAAAATGGCAAACAATTTAGATAATCAAAGAAATAAAAATGATTATTAGCCTAGACCTTTAAGAGATTATGCTAACTCTACAGCAGATGAAATTCACTTAGCTATTTAAAATCCTGATATAGCTGCTAATTCATTTCAGCTTAAACCTACTATTATTCAAATGGTACAAAATAATCAATTTTTTGGAACACCGAATGAAGATCCTAACATACATCTTGCTAAATTTCTAGAATTGTGTGTTATATTCAAATATGATAGAGCGTCGAACTACGCTATCAGGCTTAGAATTTTTCCTTTTTCATTACGGGAGAAAGCTAAGGTGTGGTTAAATTTGTTAGCGTCTGGATTTATAAGAACTTGGGGAGAACCATCACAAAAATTTATGTCAAAATATTTTCCTCCATAAAAAATTGTTATGCATAGAAACAATATTACATCTTTCTGTCAGTTTGAAGGGGAATCAATATATGAAGCTTGAGAAAGATTTAAAGATCTCCTTAGGAAGTTTCCACATCATGCTTTTTCAAATTGGTTAATAATTCAAACATTTTATATTGGATTAGTGGGATCTCTTAGATAAATTATTGACACTGCTGCTGGTGGATCATTAATGTCAAAACCTTTTGATGAGGCATATTCTTTAATAGAAGAGATAACTACTAATAATTTTTAATGGCCCTCTGAACGGGTAAATCTAAAAAGAGTAACAAGTATTCATGATTTTGATACAATATCTATGCTGAGTTCTTAAATTGCTGCTAATTCAAAGAAAATAGATCAATTCAGAAAGAGTTATTCTCAAACGCCTCAGGTGTTAAGAGGAAAATTCATTGTGACAAATAGTAGATTTTCAATCAACTTATGAGACTTTGAATGCTATAAATAATAGACCCAAAAATTTTTATTCTAATTATTATAATCCTAGTTAGAAAAATCACCTAAACAAACAGGGAAAAATTAACTATAGACCTTCTTATCCTCCAAGTTTCAATAGAAGCCCGCAATTTAAGGAAAATAAATTGTCTATGAAAGAATTGATATTAAGCATGGGTAATCAATTTCAAAGTCAAGGGAATCAATTACAAAGTCAAGGTAACCAATTACAAAGTCTGAGAGCTTCTATTAAATATATTGAAAATCAATTAAGACATATTGCTACTACACTTAATAATAAACCTTTAGAAACTCTCCCTAGTAATGTTGAAGTTAACCTAAAGGATGAAAATAAAGAACAAATTAAGGCTATACGGTTAAGAAGTGGAAAAGAATTGGAATCTAGAGTGCGAAAAGATGCTAAAGTTGAAAATGAGAAGGTGGAAACTGAAAAAGACAATGATAATATATATTCAGAATTAGAATACCCGCTTAAACCACAGAAAATTATGGTAGAAAACCCACCACCTCCGCCTCCTCAAAGATTGAAACAACAAAAGAGAGATAAACAATTCTCAAAATTATTAGAAATCCTTAATAAATTAACTGTAAACATTCCCTTCATTGAAGCCTTAGAACAAATGCATACCTATGTGAATTTTATGAGGGATAAACTAATTATGAAAAGGAAGTTTATAGATAATGGGACTGTTGCACTAAGTGATGAGTGTAGCATAATTATTCAGAAATAGCATCTTGAAAAACTCAAAGATCCAGGTAGCTTCACTATATTTTGTGTTATTAAAGAAAAATTTTTTGGAAGGGCCTTATGTCATATGGGAGCCAGTACTAATCTCATGCCTCTATCAACTTTTAAAAGGTTAGGAATAGGATAAATTCACCCTTCAGTAACTCTTTAGTTAGCTGTTCGTTCTATTATTTAGTAAAGGTTGATAAATTTATCTTTCCTGTGGATTTTATTATTTTAGATATGAAAGAAGATAAAGAAATTCCTATCATTTTGTGAAGACCATTACTTGCAACTGGAAGTGCTATGATAGATTTTAAAAAAGGAGAATTAAGTATGAGAGTTAATGATTAAGAGATGACATTCAATATATCAAAAGCTATGAAATACACTGCAACAAAAAAAAGATAATGAATGCTTTCGAATGGAAATTTTTAACTATTTAAAAAATGACCATTTTAAGGAAAAGTTTGAAGAAAAAAAGAACAAGATGATTTGAAATGTGAGGATGAAAATGAAATGGAAGATAAATATGATGAGATAGATAATGAAGAATTGGATTTATTCTTGAAAGATTTGAGATGTTGGATATTACAGAAAATGATAACAATAGTCTAGTTTCATCTATCATAAAACCTCATGAACTTGAGAAGAAAATATTTTCTAATCATTTGAAGTATGTGTTCTTAGAAAAGTTATCTACATTACCAGTTATTGTATCCTCAGATTTAAATGATTTGTAAGAGCGTAAATTATTACATACATTAAAAAGATACAAAAAAGCTTTTGGTTGGATTTTAGCTAATATTAAAGGAATCAGTCATTCGATCTGTATGCATAAAAAACCTAAAGTTGATTACAAAGGAGATTAAATCCATTGATGAAGGAATTAGTACAACAACAAAAACAAAGCCTTAATCCTGCTAAGTGGGATCGGCTACATGAATCCTTTTTCTCCATTGCGTCCTACTTAGTGTCAAATTTTCATTTAATTCTAATAAATTAAGATATTTTGTATGCAATAAGCCAAAGTTTTCCTAGGTCTACCTCTACCTTTCTTAACATAAGTTGTATCTAAAACATCTACTCTCCTAATCGGATCATCAGGTGGTCGACGTTTAATGTGACCAAACCATCTAAGGCGACTCTCTCTAATTTATCTGTCCCTGGTGCAACACCAACCCTATTATGGATATATTCATTTCGCATTTTGTTTCTAAGTGCATCCACCAAATCATTCTCATCTCGGCAACACTTAACTTAGCATTATGCTTCTCTTTTAAAAGCAACATTCAGCACCATAGAGCATTGCAGGTCACACCACCATCTTATAAAATTTTTCTTTCAGTCTAAGCGGTGCTTCTCTATCACACAATAGGCCGGACGCATTCCTCCACTTCAATCAACCATCCTAAATTCTACTATTAACATCCCCATCTATATCACCATTACTTTGAACAATGGACCTGATATATCTAAATCATTCACACCTTTTAATAATTTGAACACCCAAAGTTACACTTTTTTCACTAGAGCTACTATTACTACAATTACATTTCATGTATTTAGTTTTAGTTCTACTTAAATGAATACCTTTAGACTCCAATGTAAACCTCCATAATTCAAGTTTTTGTTGGGCATTTTCTCTCTTCTTATCCACGAGGAGAATATCATCAGCCAAAAGCATACATCAAGGTACATCCTCTCGTAAATGCCCAGTAAGACCATTCATAAATAAAACAAAAAGATAAGGGCTTAAAGCCGATCCCTGATGTAAACCAACAGAAATAGTAAAATATCTAGTTAATCCTCCTTCACTTCGAACACTTGTAACAACTATAGTATACATATATTTAATGACTTAAATATAAGTCATATAAACACCTTTCTTCTCAAGGACTCTCTATAAACATCTCTAGAAAACTTATCGTAAGCTTTTTCTAAATCAATAAAAATCAAATGTAGATCCTCCTTATTATCTATGTACTTCTCTATCAAACCTCTCAATAAATGTATAGCTTCCATAGTAAACCTACCCAACATAAATCTAAATTGATTATGAGAAACCTTGGTAATACATCTTAACATTTGTTCAATTACCCTCTCCCATAATTTAAAGTATGACACATCAATTTAATTCCTCTATAATTTGCACACTCTTGTGCATCTCTTTTATTCTTAAAAATGGGGACCAAAGTACTCTTCCTCCACTCCTCATGCATCTTTTTAGTTTTTAAAATAATATTAAAAAGGTTAGTAAGCCAAGTAACCCCCAAATCACCTAAAAATTTCCATACTTCAATTGGGATATCATCAAGTCCTACAGACTTTCCACCCTTGGTTTTCTTTAAAGCCTCCTCAACTTCTTTTCTGCTATTGCAATGGTAAAAATGAAAAGTATTATTATTATTAATGATATTAAGCTCACTAAGGTTGATCGTATTTTTAGCATCTTCAATAAAAATTTTATCAAAATAACTCACCCACTTATGTTGAATATCTTTTTCTAAGAAAAACACTTTATGATTTTCATCTTTAATACACTTTACTTGAGTTAAATCTTTACTTCTCTTTTCTCTTTGTTTGGCTAGTTTGTACATATATTTTTCACCCTCCTTAATATCTAACATGTTTTAAAGATCACTAAAGGCAAAATTTTTAGCGTCACAGATTATTCTTTTAGACTCCCTGCGAGCCATTTTATATTTTTCTCAGTTCTCTACGCTTTTACATTTAAACTAATTTTATAACATAACTTCTTATATTTTATCTTTTCTTGCACATTATTATTCCACCACCAACTATTTTTATTTATAGAAACTTTTTCTTTTGATTCTCCAAGTACATTGTTAGCCACTTGTTTATTAGTATTAGTTAATTTTTCGTACATAGCATTTGCGTCTCCATGGACATCCCAAATGTTTAAATCTTGAATTTTACTCATAAAAAAATTTTATGTGTCTTTTAGGTACCCCCATCTAATTCTATGATATTGAATCATAGTATTCTTTATTTTACAACTCTTCATCTTAAAATATAGAACTAATAATCGATGTTGGGTACTTAATTCCTCACTTGGAATGACCTTAGAATCCTTATAATCTCGACGATCTCTTGTTCTCATAAGAAAATAATCAATTTGTGTTTTATTAGTTCCACTCTTATAAGTAATAAGATGCTCATCTCTTTTCTTGAATAAAGTATTAGTAATAATCAGATCATAAACTAAAGCAAAATCTAAAATGACTCTACCTTCTTCATTAATCGCTCCATAACCATAGCCACCATGAATATTTCTGAAATCTTCTACCATTCTACCGACATGTCCATTTAAATATCCTCCAATAAAATTTTTTTCTTCAAGTGTTATCAAGTATATTAAATCTTCTAAATCATTCCATAATTTATCTTTAGAGCTTATATCTAAACCAGCATGAGGAGCATAAGCACTTATAATATTAAAAATCTTAGTATCAATAAAAATCTTAAGTTCCATAATTCTATCTCCAGCTCTATCAATTTTAACAACATTATCTTTCAAACTCTTATCTATAATTACACCTACACCATTTCTAGTATGACTCTTACCAGAATACCATAGTTTAAAAACCTAAGTTATCAATCTCCTTAGCATTTTCTCCAACCCATTTAGTTTTTGAACACATAAGATATTTATCTTTCTATGAATCATAATATCAACTAATTCCATTAATTTACCATTGAAAGTACCAAAATTCCAAGATCCTATCCTAATACTAGTATCATGGACTAACTTCTTTACCCGCATATGTCCGTAATGTGGGAACCCTTGCTTACTTGACACTACACCTGGGCGCCGGTGTAGCGACCTTTGCACACTTTCCACTATATTCAGGCCATACAACACGTCACTTGCAGGGTACGCCCTAACACTTACACAATGATAAAAAGGATTCATGTCATGATTGTTTTTGATAAGTTTTACTCTGGTACGTCGACTACTTAACGCAACCCTCCACTTTTTACATTCGAGCTTGGGACTGGCAACAGCAGTTTAGAAGGAAGTAGTAAAGAAAGAAATTTTAAAATGGTTGGATGCTGGAATTATATATCATATTTTAGATAGTGCGTGTGTAAGTTTAGTTCATTGTGTTCCTAGGAAAGGAGGATTGACGGTTGAGACGAATGAAATAAATGAATTAATAACCACGAGATAAGTCACTAGTTGGCAAATCTGTATTGATTATAAAAAATTAAAAACTGCCACTATGAAAAATCATTTTCCTTTACCTTTTTTAGACCAAATGTTGGATATGCTTGCTAGGCACAAATACTTTTTCTTTTTTAGATGAATATACTGACTATCATCAAATAACAATTGCTCTTAAGGATCAAGAAAAGACAACATCTACTAGTCCTTCTGCAACATTTGCTTTTCGACGAATGCCCTTTGGATTATGTAACATACCTACAACATTTAAAATATGTATGATGTAGACTTTTAGTAATTTGATTGTGTTGACCTCATTTTTTGATGAGGTCTTTCCTCTTCTCTTTCCTTTATACTTAGGATCTAGCCTTAGGTTTTTCCTTTGACTATCCTAGAGGATTAGAGATGGCACCCACCATTTAGAAATTCAAACACTTCTTAACTCCCTTTAAACCCCATATGTTTGATTGTAAACCCCTAAGCCACATGGAGGGTTAAGATCAAATGTGGAGGTTTAAAGGACGAGTTCCCTATAGGACTCTTTGGCCTTAGGACTACCCTGGGTGGCCTGGTCTGGTGAGGGTTGACCTGCACACATTACACTTTCACACACATTCCATATCCTAAAACTATTCATACCTAGCTTGACTTCCTGACTCATGTAGGTAATCCATATGGATGGTCCTCAACCCCTAAGCCCTTGGCTAAGAGGGTTAGGAACAACATAGTGAATGCCTCAAATGAGTCCTCTCATGGCTCTTATGGGCTTGATATGGCTTCATGGCTCAACCAAAGTGATTACATTCTACTCAAACTTGATCAATCTTTATTTTTTTAAAATTTCAATTTTTGACCCCTGGGACCCTACACCTAACATGCCTACCAAATGCCCCTGAAACTACCCAAAATTTGCAAAATTGCCTAAATTATCCAAAATTCCTCAAAACCAATTCTAAACATTTCCCACCACTTAAATTGATCACCCATAGCCAAATATACAAAAAATTCCAAAAATACCTCCCAATACCCCAAATACCCTCCAAATACCCAAAATGCCATTTTTAACCAAAAAATCCATAAATTCCAAAAAATTCCCAGAAAATTTTTAAAAATCACAAATATTCCCAGTTTCATTTTGTTCAACTAGGCCAATTTTTCCAATTTAGCCCACTTTTGCCAAAACCCCAATTTGACCCATTTTTAACCCAAGTGAACCCAATGTCAAACCAAACCACTCCAATTAACCTCAATGTTGATCCAATCCAATTCTAAACTTTAATTTAATATCCACAATATCAATTTAGACCAAATCCATGCCCAATTTGATTAACATTTGGATCCAATTCCAATTTGAAGCTTAAAGCCCAATTTTGGCCCATGACATAAACTTAGCCCAAACTAACCCAATTCAAATCCAATTGGCCCCAAATCTTTTCCTAAACCTTCCTAATATCCCCACAAACAAAACAATAACAAGATTTTCCCCAAATTTGAACCTAAACTCAAACCTAACCTAACCCAAAGTCAGAATCCCCTAAATTAGCCTAAACCCAAACCTAACCCAAATAGGCTCAAATCCCAAAATTAAAGCCCAACCAAAATTGAAAACTCTTTGTTACACCCCATAAACATTTCTCAACATTAATTTTACATCAAATCCAACATTAGCCCAACCTTAAACCAAGTTAGCCCAATTTGACCCACTTTGCCCCTTTACTAAAAAGACCCATATTAAACCCAATTCAATTCAAAATCACTTCAAATTTGTTCCAAATCACTCATGACACATCCCTAAACTAAACCCAACATTTTTTTAACCAAATCTTTTACAAAATTTCTATCTACCAATTTGTTTTCAAACCTAAAAGCCCACCTTCTTAAACCTTTTTAAAAGCCCACTTCCAACAAATTCAAAAGCCCAAATTTCATTCCAAAGCCCACATGAAATTTTCCCTCATCATTCCCTATGATTTAAATCACCCTTAAGTCCAAAACCCATCATTTTGATTAAACCAAAATAGCATCATGAAAAAACCAATCAAAAAATCCAAAGTTTTCAAAAAATTCCAAATAACCTTTTTTCATGAAAATTGACCGAGCCATGGACAAGCCATAGGCTAGCCATGAAGCCATCCTTAAGCCCCATGCAAGCCATGTGAGTGGTGTTCATGTGACCATACCATATCGGGCAAGAGGAGGAGCCTCTTTCTTGATTCCCTTAAAGTAATTAAGCACTCCCATGTCTCCCCTAACCCATGCTTAAGCCTAATTGTACTTGGATTGTGACTTCTCCCCACTAATCAAGCTGAATCAAGGGAGCTTTTCTCAGCCCAAATCAGACCATGGAAAGGTGAACCAAGCCCAACCTCATGCTTTGACCAATTTGAACTTAAACTCCTCTATTTAAGCTCCATTCATGGCTAAAGAGAAGAGATGCAAAAGATTACCTTGGGGAAACTCTGCCAAATTGTTCCCAAAGCTTCTCCAAGCACTCCTAAGCTCAATCCAACCATTTCCAATTGAGGCCTCACCTCTTGGGCAAAGGTATCAAATTTTTTCTCCTCCAACCGAGCTTATTTTAAATTTATGTAAATATTCACATGCTTTAAGTATATCATCACCATATTGATATGTGCTACTCGATTAGACAATCATTTTAAAAAAAAATTCACTAAATTTTGTTGAGAAACGAGTGAGATATCAAGGTTTGAAGGTAGACGGTTTTGGGTAAATAGTACTAGGAGAGAGGAGCAGTAGCCGTTCGATAACATGTGTATCACACGGACGGCCAAGATGCAGTCGAATGGGAGCTTCATCCATAAGCAGAAAAGCGCCAGCCAATCACGGAGCGACACGTGGCCCCCCTTGATAGCGATAGTTTGAGAGGGAAATTGAATTTTTGATTTATTTTTGAACATAAACTTCAAAAAATCATAACTTTTCATAAAAAAATCACAAAAATAAAATAATAATACTCACTTGCTCAGTGAATAGAGGAGAATAATGTGGAAAAAGAATTGGGTTAATTTGATGAGTATTTTATTTTTAATTAATTATTTACTGTTTTGAGTATTTTGATTCTCCATTTGCATACACAATTCACCATGGCATGAGACTATAAGGCTTTTGAAGCCTCTGATCTTGGGAACATTCCCTGAATTTTTCACGGTCAGAGGCTATCTCTATGGTAAGTTATGTATTTTTCAAGTTTATGTCACTATTTTGTTATTTTAATTCCAATAATTAGCATATTGCTCAATAAATTATAGTAAAATTTGGGAAAGTTTATTAGGATTAGAGGACCCTAGGATAATTATGGTTAGGCTTAATTCATTAAGAATAACCCTAATTAGTCTAAATACTCAAAATTAAATTTTAATTAATTAGGGTTAACTACACATCAAAATAGCTTGAAATCAATTCTCCACTGAACTTTAGGATACAGAGAACCTTACTGTACGGCTTATTTTTTTAGGTTTAGGTGTTTTATTTGGAAAGGGGGTCGCCTACAGAAATTGTCGGCGAATTTTAATTTAATTTAAATAAATAATTTGAAAAGTAATATTCAATTTTGAAAATAATTTTAAATTTGAAAATTTTAAGATATGAAATCAAACCGATCTCACATCCCGAATAGTTTATATAAACGAGCACCGCATCACAAACCATGTATCTATCCCGAAGAATAGACACATTGCTTGATGATGGGGCTCGAATAAATAAACTAGAAGATTTGTGACATCCGTCTGATCTGCGAACCAATTTTATAAGCCGACAAATTCCCCCGTTTAATATGAAAACATTAAATAGGGTTTATATTACCTGGGTTCTTAAAATTCCCTATAAGGGCAAGCCCCTATAGTTAATTACATCTTAAGTGACCGGAATCACCTAAGAAAACTATCGATAATAATCAGTAGTTCTGCTCTCAAGAATTTCAAGGTTTAAGTTTTCAAGGGATTGAATTTAAGAATTTCAATAGGGAATGGATCAAGTTTGGAACATTTTGTTTTGGGAATTCAAAGGAAGAAAGGTAGGAGAAATCACAGATTCGAAGCGAACTTCGATAATTTCCCGACTATCCTATTGTTTGGTTTGAATTTAGGAAAGTCCTAATGTTTATTTAGTATTTTGATCTTGCCAATTTTAATTAGTTAGGACTTATATTTGTATGATAAAATCATACAAATAGCCTCGAAGATGTGATGGTTTATCTCGTACCGGACGACTACCTCGGAAATCCTAAGACCGGTTAGGGCTTAATTTACATGATATGATCATGCAAATGCCTAACGAAGAGTTGAGGATTTATGTTGCACTAGGCAAACTACCTCGAAGTCCTATGGCTTGTTATTTAATTCTAAGAAAGTTTTGCTGAAGTAGACTCAGGTTTTGCTGATGACGATGGCCGTGCTGCCCACCATGCTCCAAGCTCCTTGTTGTTGCAGAGGTTTAGTTTTAGAAGTCATAAATCAGGGGATGAGAGAAATGTTTTGGTTTAGAGAAAATCATAAAATCCAGGTGTTTTTAATATTTTAATTAAACAAATCTTAAAGTTGATTATAACAACACCGGTTAAGATCCCACGGTTCCATCCTTCCGGCATCGTTATTTTTATCGTATTCACTTAGTCCAGATGAATTTGCTAAACTCAACTGAATGAGTTCTACACTTTCATTTAGACCATGGGAAATCCCGTTAGCAACACGTAGGTTACATCATCCGAGGTATTCCCGATCATCCAACAAGACGTTTTAATTTAGTTGTAGTTGTAGTTTTGTTGTTCTGTTTGTGATTAAATTTTGAGTTGTTTTATATTTTGAAATGTTGTGGCGGTGAATTTTATCTTGTAATGACTTTTAATTTAGTTTTGGTTTCAGTTTTAGGGGCTATCCTAAAGGTGTAGGTTTTCATGCAACAGTTGTTTATCATGCAAGAAAAGTAAGTGCAATGCTATTAAATAAATTGCAGTAAAGTAAATTGCAATAAAATAAAAGCGTACCTGGAGGGTCTTCCCGTCATCCCAAGCTGCACTTAAAACACAGTTAGAATATTTAAGCATTTAAAGTAAGTTCCTAGGTAAAGCTAAGGGAAGGGTTATGGTTTTCTACCAAGTTCCTAATCCTATAGCTAGTCATTTCCTATGACGTCTAGGTTCTTGTATTTTAGTTTAAGGACGATTTTCTCCATCAAAGAACAACTAAGTTCAATTGTTCTTATAAATATCCTATCATATTGAGGAAGTGCTTAAGACGAATCTTAAACATCTTTTCAACATTTCTAGGATTATTCTAAGTCCAAATGAATTTAATTATACAAATGAATTAGTCGTCCGGGAGTTTAAGTTTTGTTATCTTGCTCAGTGAACTAGGACATTTGAATATCCTATAAGTGAAGTAACGCTTCTTTTAACACTCCATTTTAAGAGTTATGACATCACGAGCTTTCGAGGGCAAATGGATGTTCAAGTGAGTTGTGATTTAATTTTAGTTAATGGATTTAAGTTTGGAATAGTGTTCAAGTTGTTTTAGATTTATTTTGAATTTCTTTATGTCTTAGATGATGTTATATTTAATTTAATTTAATTTAATTTAACTTAATTTAATTTAATGTGGTTTAATTTAATTTAATTTAATTTAAGTTAATTTAATATAATATGCTTCAGCTTAATTTAATTCAATTTGATTTAATTTAATTTGATTTAGTTTTAATTTAATTCAATTTAACTTAATTTAATTTGATTTAATTTAATTTAATTTAATTTAATTTAATTTAATGTAATTTAATTTAATTTAATTTAATTTAGTTTGATTTAATTTGATTTAATTTAATATGTTTTAATTTAATTTAATTTAAGTTAATTTAATTTAATTTAATTTGTTTTAATTTACTTTAATTTAATTTAATTTAATTTAATTTAATTTAATATTTTATTTTAAAAGGGTTTGCTTTAAATAATTTAACTTTAATTTAATTTAATGATTAAGTCTTTTAGCATTTTAAATCTTAAACTTGGATTATCATTTTAATTAGGAATTAAATGTTATTGGGATGATTAATCTAGGGATTCTTAAATTAAAGAGCAAACCTCTTCCTAATAACATCCCTATTTTAATAATTCCAATTTTATTATTCTTCCAAATTTGATTAATTATTTTAATTAAGGTTCATTTCAATTATTGTTGAATTGTTTAATAGGTTTCTACCCTTTAATTATTTAAATTTCAATCATCCAAATCAGATTAAGATCAAATATTTTACCTTTCCACTTTATTAAGCCTAAAGTTTTAATTAAGGGTTAAAATTTTAACTACCATTTTGCCCTTCAAGCTTAATAATTTCATAACTCATTAAATTGAGCTCAAATGATTTTGAAATTTTTATGTGACTTCACTCATATGTCAATAAAGACATTAGAGGAGAAAATGTGATTTTTCTGTATTTAATTTATTTATGTAATTATTTTTGGTAGAAAATAGAGATTTCCAAGGAAAATTTAATAATATGACCAAGGGAAAGTTTCTGTCCTTAAGAAAATTATGGGACATTCCTAATGACCAGAGGACCACTTGGACCAAGTTTGGTGATTTTTTGAATTATATTATTTTTATTATAATTATTTTGAGTTTTGGAGTATTAATTAATTTAAAAATAAAATAAAGTTTAAAAGATGAATTTTATATTTTTCAAAAATCTCTCTGATACCAAGGAAATCAGAGAATCAATTTTTATAATTTTCTAATTTTTCTTTGATTTATTAGAATTATTTTAGTAGAAATGCTATAAAATACATTTTTTTTAATTTTAAAATTACCCTAGGGCTTTAAAATTTAATAACTCATCATAGAGACCTAGGAAAAATATGTGATTTGTTCCTAAGTGACTAAAATTCAAAATGTGACATTTTGGTGAATTTTATTATTTTTGTGATTTTTATTATTTTTTTAATTATTAAAATATTAAAATAATACAAAAAATCAACTTTTTTAGAAAATTGAAATTTTAATTTTCTTAAATTCCCCTAATATCAGAGAGGCTCCAAAACCAATTTGGTGAATTTTTGAAAAGTATTTTGAAAATTATGAATTTTCAAAGTTTAAATTGGCTAAATGGCTTAATCAACCCATTTGATAGGGCTAACCAAACCCAATTGACTTCAAACTTTTATGGTGGGTTCCTATGATCCTAAAGGTCAGTGGAGTATTGATTTCAAGTCAATTTGATGTATGATTAGCTCTAATTAATTAAGGACCTATTTAGGGTGTTTAAGCCAATTAGGGTTGTTCCAAGTGAATTAATTCAAAACCTATTTTCCCTGTGGTCCTCCGGTCATAAGAAACATCACCAAATTTTCCTAGAATTTATTTCACAACATGCTAATTATTGGATTTAAAATACTCAAAACAAGCAACATGAATTTGAAAAATCAATAACTTCTCATAGGGATGGCCTCGACTTTGGAAAATTCAGGGAATGTTCCCAAATTCAGACGCTTCAAAAGCCCTATGGTCTCATGCCATGGTGAATTTCCCATATGCATGGAGAATTAAGACAATGCAGAGGGTAAATAAATTATTAAAAATAAAATACTTAATGAAATTAAATGATTTCTTTTCCACATTATTCTCCTCTGTTCACTGAGCAAGAGGGTATTTTTATTTTATTTTTAGAATTTTTCTACCCAAAGTTATGAATTTTCAAAGTTCAGGGAATTAAATAAATCAGAAAAATCCCTAATTTTCTATTTAAAACGGCGGCGCTGACTCAACCTAGGCAGCCCCGAACGCACACGCGTCGCCTCCCGATTCGGCGCCGCCTTCCGACTCAGCGCCACGCGGCCCGCGGTTCATGTATCATCTCCTCGTCCGACGCCATCTGAGCCGTCCGTCCGCGCGTGTATTAAATGAACGGCATCTGTTCATCGTCCCCAAGCCTCCTAGCCCGAGAACCGTCCACACTAAAACCCTAAGAACTCACTCATTTCTCAACGGATTTTCGTGTTCTTATGCTCTATGGATTCGTCTTGAAGAGACGAATACATCTAAACGGTGATCATGCATTGAAATTAAAGCATTTGAAATGGAGAATCTCCAGAAGCTCAGGATAAAGAGTTAGCTCATACCTTTGCTCAGAGAAGTGTGGCTTCAATCTGAGGGTTGTGTCACCTTCGATTGGATCCCAGCAAGCTCCAGATGAAGTCTCCTAGTCTGGTGAATTGCCTAGGTATGATTTCGACCAAGCCCGATCACAAAGCTTGGAGGCTGGAGCAACTGGGTGGCCTGGAGATGGGGCTTTCAGTGGGAAGCTTCTCCTCTTGGTCCAGTGAAGGTGTAGGACTAGTCAATTTGAGGATTGGCTCACCGTGGCAAAGTGTCCTGGTTTTGGATGAAATTTCGACTGAGAAATCGGATTCGTCGCAGTGAGGATTAGGGCAAATTGACACCTGGGATCAACTGCTCTAAGTATGGAGTAGGGTTTGGAACAATTTTGGCGTAGTTTCGGCAAGGTTTGTGCAACTCTCCTTCATGGCCGTGAGGGGGTCGAGTTTAAATAGAGGTGGCCGGAGAGCCTCACGGGGATGGCCAAGGGTTGGATCAGCTGCTCTGGCATGTGAAGAACAGCTATGGTGACCATCGGGCATGGGGCAGCTCGAGCAAGGTGGAATTCCAAAGTTTGGCTCCTCCTAAGGTCTCGGCCATGGTGTTTTCCTGTGACTCGGTGGCTGGCCGGCAGTGCACCGGTCACCATCTTGTTCAGGTGGGTCAGGGCTGGGGTTTAGTGTAGGCAATTGGCAAATGCCATGTGTAAAAGGCTTGGATTAGAATGGAATGGGAGAGGGCTCATTTTGGCTCAAATTAGTCAACCCATCCATTTGGGCTAGGTGCACCACCCAAGGCTTGGTTTAGGCTGAAGCGAAAGTGATTTGGATCAGCTTGATTAGTGGGGTCAAGTCACAATCCAAGTATAATTAAGTTTAAGCATGGTTTAGTGGAGTCATGGAAGTGGTTAATCTCTCTTAAGAGAGTATGGAAAGGGCCTCCTCCTCTTGCCATCTTGGGTATGGTGAGGTGGAAAGTAGATTCCATGGCTCTCATGGCTCCCATGTGGCTCATGCATGGCTTCATGGCTCATCTTTGGCTTGGGAAAAGTTAAGTCAATTTCATGGAAATGGATTTAAGAAAAATTTTGGTATTTTGATGGGAATTTGTATGGGGCTTAATTTGGAATGGCTTCATGATGAATTTTCAAACTTAGGGATTGATTTTAATTAATGGTATGATGAGAAGAATTTGTCATATGGGCTTTAGCATGAAATTTGGGCTTTTAGGAAGGTTTAAGAAGGTGGGCTTTTGGTTTAACAAAATAAATTTATGGATGGGAATTTTGTGAATGATTGGGCCAAACAAATGTTACAATTGGTTTAGGGATGTTCCATGAATGGTTTGGAGTCAATTTGGTGTGATTTGGAATTGAATTGGTTTGAATTTGGGTTCATTTGGTAAGTGGGCCAATGTAGGTCAAATTCGGCTAACTTGGGCCAATGTTGGGCTAGGGTTGAAATTGATGTAAAATAAATGTTGGGAAATGTTCATGGGAGTGTTTCAAAGAGGTTTTGGCTTTGGTTGGGTTTTGATTTTGAGGTTTGGGCCTATTTGGGTTAGGTTTGGGTTTAGGTCAAAATTGGGCTTTTTGATTTTAGGTTGAATTTGAGTGGGGTTTGGGTCTAAACTTTGGGCAAATCATGTTAGTGTTTTGTTTATGGGGATGCTAAGGAAGGTTTAGAAAAGATTTGGGGTTAATTGGAGTTGAATTGGGTGAGTTTGGGCTAAGTTTGGGTCATGGGTCCAAATTGGGCTTTAAGGTCCAAAAGTGAAATTGGATCCAAATGTCAATCAAATTGAACTTGGATTTGGTCTAGATTGGTGTTGGGGATGTTGAATTGAAGTTTAGAATTGAATTGGACCAGAATTTGGTTCAATTGGATAGGTTTGGTTTGACATTGGGTTCACTTTGGGTTAAAATGAGTCAAATTGGGGATTTTGACAAAAGTGGGGTAAATTGACAAAATTGGCCCATGGTGTAGTTGAACAAAATGAAATTGGGAATATTTGGAATTTTCTGGAAATTTCTGGGAATTTTCTGAATTTTTGGATTTTTTGGCTAAGAGGGGTATTTTGGGTATTTGGAGGGTATTGGGAGGTATTTTTGGAATTTTTGGTATTTTTGGGTATGGATGATCAATTTGATTGGTGAGGCAATGTTTAGGATTGATTTTGGAGAATTTTGGGTAATTTAAGTGATTTTGCAAATTTTGGGGGGTTTCAAGGGTTTTGGGTAGGCTAAGCGGGTGTAGGGTCCCGGGGGTCAAAAAATTAAAAATTTGGAAAATTGAAGGTTGGGTAAATGTAAGTGGAATGAAATCATTTTGGTTGAGCCATGAAGCCACATCAAGCCCACATGAGCCATGAAGGGACTCATTTGAGGCATCCACTATGTTGTTCCTAACCCTCTTGCCAAGGGCTTAGGGTTAAGGACCATCCATGTGAATCACCTTCATGAGTCGAGAGGTCAAATTGGGTATGGGTGTGGTTTTAAGAGGTGTGTGAAAGTGTAGTGTATAGGTATAGTGTGTGTGTAAGTCAGCCCCTTCACTGCACCAGTGCCACCTGTGGCGGTCCTAAGGCCAAAGAGTCCTATGGAACTCATCCTATAAACTTCCACATTTGATTTCAACCCTCTAGGTGATTAGGGGTCTACAATAAAGTTTTGTGGAGTTTGCAGGGAGTTAAGAAGTAGTTTGAATTTCTAAGTGGTGGGTCCCAATTCTAATCCTCTAGGATAGTCAAAGGAAAAGCCTAAGGCTAGATCCTAAGTACTAAAGAGAAGAAGAGAAGACCTCACCAAAAATGAGGTCAACAAATGGACCCCCAATAGGTGTGGTGTGCTAACCAAGCACACCGCGCGTATTGGCGTTGACCGAAAAGATCAACAAAACCAACACCGATGTCCAAGTGACAAACTTAGGACGAAGTAGAAGAGTTTCCGCTGGGGAGTGTCAAGTATATCTCTGAGACTGGAGATTCCTGAACTCTCGCTGGGGAAAGGAAAAGGAGGTGAGTCCCAAATCACATGATATGGGGGAATTTTGATTTAGATTTTCGTTTTGTTTTAGTTTAAGTTTTGATGTGTAAGTTTAGATTTTGAGTTTCAATTTAGATTGAAGTTTGGTTTAAAATCAATTTGAGGAAATTTGGATCTGAAGTTTGGATTCGAAACGAGGTTCCAATCCCGGATTGTGGAGAAAACTCGGAATCGGGGTACCGACATGCAGAATGAGAATCGGAGTTTAAGTGTTGATTGAAGGGGATGAAAATCAGAATTTAGGTACTGATCTCGAAAGTTTAATGAGAATTGAAACGGAGTTCCAATCTCGAAAGTTTAATGAGAATTGAAACGGAGTTCCAATCTCGAAAGTTTAAAGAGAACTGGAATCTGGTTCCAGCCTCGAAGGTTTAAAGAGAAATGGAAACTGGTTCCAATCTCGAAGGTTTAAAGAGAAATGGAAATTGGTTCCAATCTCAAAGGTTTAAAGAGAAGTGGAAACTGGTTCCAATCTCAAAGGTTTAATGAGAATTGGAAATGGTTCCAATCTCGAAGGTTTAATGAGAATTGGAAACTGGTTCCAATCTCAAAGGTTTAAAGAGAAATGGAAACTGGTTCCAATCTCAAAGGTTTAATGAGAATTGGAAATTGGTTCCAATCTCGAAAGTTTAATGAGAATTGGAAATGGAGTTCCAATCTCGAAAGTTTAAAGAGAATTGGAAACTGGTCCCAATCTCAAAGGTTTAATGAGAATTGGAAACTGGTTCCAATCTCGAAAGTTTAATGAGAATTGGAAATGGAGTTCCAATCTCGAAAGTTTAAAGAGAATTGGAAACTGGTTCCAATCTCAAAGGTTTAATGAGAATTGGAAACTGGTTCCAATCTCGAAAGTTTAATGAGAATTGGAAATGGAGTTCCAATCTCGAAAGTTTAATGAGAATCGGAAATGGATTCCAATCTCGAAAGTTTAATGAGAATTGGAAACTGGTTCCAATCTCGAAGGTTTAATGAGAATTGGAAATGGTTCCAATTTTGAAGGTCTAATGAGAATTGGAAACTGGTTCCAATCTCGAAGGTCTAAAGAGAAATGGAAACTGGTTCCAATCTCGAAGGTTTAAAGAGAAATGGAAACTGGTTCCAATCTCAAAGGTTTAAAGAGAAATGGAAACTGGTTCCAATCTCAAAGGTTTAAAGGGTTGAAATTTGCTGTGGAGATTTAAGTTTAGCAGGAGATTGAGAATGAGACATGAAAGTGTTTCACGTTTCACGAGAATCGATCAAAGCCTGATTACTTGGCGAAGGATATGAATCCATGCCATCATAACCAAATTAAAAAAAAGTTTCATGGTTTTGTGTCAGTAGATTCAGTCGACCTTCTCAAAAGGGGAAGGAAATATGAAGAGTCAAAAAGAGATTTGAGAATAGCCGAAGGTCAGGGATTTCGTATTCAGGAATTTGTCTTAGTCGCTTGTTGTGATTTGATTTTAGCTTGATTTTCAATTTAGGATTCACATTTATCTGGGGTTCGTTTTTATTTGTAGTTTGTTTTGACATTCAGATTTTTTTTAAAAGAGAGTTTTCATTTATTTTTATTTTCCCTTTGTTCTTTGCTCGAAGTTCTTTTGATTTAATGGCGTTTCCTAATCAATTTGCACAAAAGAGGTGAAGGCCAAAATTGTGACATGGTCACTTTCATTCCAATCATGTTGAAGATACATCATACAACTCGATCTGGAATACATCTCATACAATCCATATAGACTCAAAACGGACTATGTATGATCTTTGTCGATGCATCCAAAAAGGTATCTGTCAAAAATCCATGTCTGAATAGTGAGGTGCATGGTCAATAACATCACCTTCCAAGCCATCCTTGGCGAGGATGCCGTATGGATGTACGTTGGAGGTGTGATATTTTCCATGTAACTCACAGCTCGTAAGGCCGGAGGCTCTCCGACTCCGGTCCGGTCGGAAGTGGTAAGGTGCTTTCCGTCGTCCATCCTTCGAAAGTAACCGAGATCCGCTTCACCGGTACTCCCGGTATGCAATGTTTAGCGACATCCGCTCCGTTGCCCTTCGGCATCATGACGGAACCTACCGGTAATGGTATCTTTACCGGCCCTCGGAACTCACTCCGGGCTCGCTTATCCGGAGGTCGGATCCGAACATGATATTACACTCATTCGGAAAAGAAACCGTGCGAAGTTGTCCGACAAAGTCGTGGTGATCTATGTGCGGGGGTATGTAGTCACCCTTCTTGTAAATATTAATGATGCAACTGTTGGGTATGCAATCCGTCGGCGTACCCTCCATGTTATCATTCTTTTTACCATCCTTTTAATGACTAATGGCATCGGATCCACCCGGCCATGACGGAGTATTCCCGGTGGGTTTCCCTTCCCGTCTTCTCGCGAAGTTGTAGCAGCATCCACATTGTATTGTAATCCTCCCCTTCCCCGGCATCCATCTCCGGGTTCCGAGTAAGTGTTTTCTCTTAAGCGACCTCGCTCGGCCCATCTTTTTCAAATCCCGGATGCGATCCACGATTTGTTGTTGTTCGTATTCCGAGAACACGTCCGTATGTAACTCGAGGCCTTCTAGTATATTGATCCTCCCGCTCTCGATTCTCTCGAAGTATTCAAAAGTTTTCTTCGGACATTCCGTATTCTTTCTAGCTCGTATTCCGGGATAATTTGCAAATGGCGAGGCCTCGTGACGTATCGTGGGATATATGGCTCAATCCCTTCACGTTCTCCCCGCATACCTCGGCTCCTCGGGGATGATGTCCGTCGGGACATCCTCCGGGTTGCTTCGCAACAAGGTCATGCATTATTGGTGGTTTTGTCCGGTGGCGTTGTAGCCTTCTTCTTCTCGTTCTTCTCGAGATTTCCCCGGTTCCTTCGTTATCCTCTGAGTCGGCCTCCTTCCTTCAGTGTTCCGGCGAACCGGTATCCTCGAAGTATATGCACCGGCAAGAAGAATCGTCTCGTCGCGCCTGGTCCGTCGCTAATTTAGTTAACATCTTGCGGATACGGCGATTTTTATTTCTTTGTTGAGTTGTCGTGAGAGTAGCTCTTCGCACTTCCTAAATTTCGTGGGCGCGGCGCCGACAAGCTCGCCCTCTCGCCGTAGCGACTACGGACTTGATTCTCTTGTCCTCTTCGAGTGTTTGTTTTTCTTTTCTTACTCGCCGGACCGGTGGCTTGGGCCACCCACTTTCATTATCGTCTGACTAGGCAGTTCCTCTCGGTCAATCGGGACCCAGTCACTTTCCTCGTATTGCAGGCCTGCTGGTGCGAAGTCTGAGTCAATCTCTATTATCGCTCCATCCTTCACCCTCTTTTCGTCGAGTGCAAGGCTTACGACATTTCTAAAGTTCAGGACCAACCGCCCGTTTGACATTTCCCTGCGAAAAGACAAGGAAAAGGATCAGGGGCTGTACTAAGAACAAGAACATTAAGAAAATGTTTATTAAAGACAGTTTTTTTTTATTATTTTTATATTTTTCAATTTAACAGGAATGAAGTGGGATAAGATCAGGAAAAAGATTTTGATTTGGAAGAGAGAACAAAGAAAACTTTATTATCATGATTTTATTTATTTTAGCACATTTTTATTATTTTTGGGTTCGGACTCGATCATAAGTAATTACTTCACCCGTGCTTCTAGGGATGAAGGATTCATTCCTTCGAAACATCAGGTAGCGTAATACTTCTTAAAGTATCGTTCATTGATCGGAAGCATATGTCGTTCTCCTTAGCAGTTCACTAGTTGGTAGGAGCCTCCTGAGTAGACTGCCTCAACTACAAATGGTCCCTCCCAAGTGGGTTCAAATTTTCCTCCTATCTTGCGGTGTGCAAGGATAGGTCTCTTGAGAACGAGAACTAAGTCACCAACTTTGAAGGTTCTTGGGCGGACCAGTCTGTCATGAGCTTGAACCATCTTAGCTTGGTATAGTTCTAAATTCTGCTGCGCTGCAAGTCTTTTCCCTTCCGAGCTTTCCAATTCTTCTAGTCGCAATTTGGCATTCTCTTCGTCGTGATCTTGTTTGCAATCGCAATTCCGAGTGAAGGAAGCCTGGACCTCTAAGGGTAACACTCGCTCGGACCCATACACCATAGCGTAAGGTGTAGCTTCGAGTAGGAGTTCGAAGGTTGTCCGGTAGGCCCATAAGGCTTCTAACAATTTCTCGTGCCAATTTCTCTTATTGTCGTCTAAAGTCTTCTTTAAAATTTGAACGAGAGTTTTATTAAAAGCCTCGACAGGGCCGTTTGCTCTTGGGTAGTAAATTGTTGAATATCGCCGGTCGATTCTCGTGTCTCCCGACAAAATTGTTGATTTGCGTGCTTCTGAATGCTGACCCATTATCTGAGATGATCCTGCGCAGCACTCCGAAACGGTAGACAACTTGGTTCTTGAAAAATTGTAGCACGTGATGTGCTTTCACTTCTCTAAGTGGAACTACCTCCGCCCACTTGGAAAAGTAATCTGTAGCCTCAAGAATGAAGCGATGTCCTTTTGAAGACGGTGGTTCTATTGGCACTATATTCGTGCCCCAACATTCAAATGGCCACGACGCAATTGTCGGATGTAGCACATTTGGAGGTTGGTGTAGAACCACTCCGTGCACTTGACACTGGTGACAGCTCTTGGCGATTTTCATGTAGTCGGTCATCATCGAGGGCCAGTAGTACCCTAGTCTTTTAATTTTCATTTTCATCTTCGGACTCGACTGGTGAGCGCCACAGAGTCCTGAATGCACCTCTTTAACGATTTCACGGGCCTCGGACCAGCTTAGGCACCTTAGCCACATTTGATCAAAAGATCTTCTGTATAATGTGTTGTTTATTAATGCGTAGGACAGAGTTCTTTTCTTGATCTGATGGGCTAACGACCTATCGTCTGGTAGTTTTCCTGTTTGCGGTGTAGTTCGATTAATGGCCGTCGCCAATCTTCGTGTTTTCTCATTCATCGTTGCAACCGATTCTTCTCCTTTTTCCGATTTGTGTATTGTGTCTATGTCGAGCCGCGACAGGACTCGACGTCCGTGAACCGACACTTCCATCGATTCATCTTGTAATCGAGCAAATTCTTTCGCGAGGCGGGCTAACGCATCCGCTAAAGCGTTTTCTTTCGGGAATTTTGTAGATTGTCACATTTGGAATCCGTTCCAACAATTTGTATGACATACCGGAAGTATTGTTCGAGTCTTGGTTTTAAAATTCGTATTGTCCGGAGATCCGTTGAATGATTAGCCGCGAATCCCCGTAGATGTTGATGTCCGTTATACCCATTCGAATAGTTAATTCCAGCTCCGTTATGAGGGCTTCGTATTCTGCTTCGTTATTTGTACACGGCTCCGTCAAGTGGTAGGAGTATCTTAACATCCCCCGCTCCGTGTTATAAAGATTAGTCCGATCCCCGCCTTACGGCACTATCACTTGCGATTCTTCGTCTTTGTGTGCTCGAAGATGCTCCGTCGAAATATAATTGCCAACGTCGATCATCGTGGTCTTCTAGGTTCATTATTTGTTCATCCGGCAAATCGTCATCGAGAGGAGATTCCGCCGCAAAGGGTGTGCTTGCGAGGAAGTCCGCTAGGACTTCTCCCTTTACGACACGAAGAGGCACGAAAGTTATATCGAATTGCAATAATATCATCGACCACCGGCAAGTCCGCCGTAAAGCGTTGGACGGGTCATCAAGTATTGCAATGGATTAAATTTCGAGATCGAGTTGACCTTATGAGAAAGCATGTAGTGCCCGAGCTTTTGAGCGGCGAAGATCGGGGCTAAACGGTGCTTTTCGATTGCGGGATACCTTATTTCCGTCGAAAGTAAACGACGGCTTAGGTAGTAAAGAGCATTTTCTTTACCCTCATCATCGACCCAGGCTAACGAGGCTCCGAGAGAGTCATCTAAAGCCGCGGTATAAAGTATCGACGGTCTACTCCGAGACTGGGCCGCTAAGACGGGAGGTGTCATTAAATATTGTTTAATGTCCTCGAAGGCCCTCTAGCATTTCTCTTCCCAATAAAATTTGGCGTCCTTTTTAACTAATGCCGAGAAAGGTTGACACCTACCTGACAAGTTTGAGATAAAGCGTCGAAGATATGCCAGCTTCCCTTGAAAAGATCGTAGTTGTTTTAAGGTTTTGGGAGGTGGCATTTCTAGAATAGCTTTAATCTTTTCCGGGTCGATTTCAATTCCACGATGTCGGACAACGAATCCTAAGAATTTCTCGGAGGTGACGCCGAAGGCGCATTTTAAGGAATTCATCTTAAGGTTAAATTGTCTTAATCGTTCGAAAAAAATTCTCAAATCATACAGGTGGTTTTCCTTTACTTTGCTTTTGATGACCACATCGTCCACGTAGCATTCGACTCGATTGTGGATGAGATCATCAAAAATTCTTGTCATCGCTCTCCGGTAGGTTGCTCCCGCGTTCTTCGGTCCGAATGGCATCACCGTGTAGCAATATACTCCGATCGGCGTTCGAATGTCGTAAGTTTTTCATCTTCTAGAGCCATTTTTATCTGGTTGTACCCTGAAGATCCATCCATGAATGAGAATATTTCATGTGTTGAAGCGATGTCGATCATCAATTCTGGGATCGGTAGAGGAAATTCATCTTTCGGACATGCCTTATTTAAATCTCTGAAATCCACACAAATTCTGATCTGACCATTCTTCTTCCTGATCGGTACCACATTTGCTAACCAAGTCGGGTATTGTTCTTCACGGACAAATTTAGCGTCTATTAGCTTTTTAACTTCAGCTATGACTTGTTGTTCGATTTCTAGACGCATTCTTCCGGGACCTCGCCTCGACCGAACGAATCGGGATCCACCCCTAGCTTATGGACTCGCGACCTCCGGAGCTAAACTCGGCATCTCATCGTAGCTCCAAGCAAAACAAGTCTTTAAATTCCATTAATAACTCGATTATTTCTTCGGAGTCTTCTTTATCGAGTAAGGAGCTAACAAAGGTAGGTTCTAGGTTCTTCGCTAGTACCTAAGTTAACTTCCGTTAACTCGTCTATCGTAGATTCGATCTCTTCTTCGAATTCGGTGGAGCATCTCCAATTTGTAAATCTTCGAGTTCTTCCGTAGTTTCCATGCAGTTTTCATTAGACTCGCAGGTGACAACCATGCAAAATTCAGTATCGTCAACTGATCCTACTGTGCCGAATCCGAGACCATGTTTTGAATTGGGTGGACGACCGGAGTTATTCCATAAATTTTCAAAATGTTTGTCGGCATATTTTTAGGTTATGTGTTTTATTTTGAAAAGGGGTCGCCTACAGAAGTTGTCGGCGAATTTTAAATTTAATTTAAATATAGATATAATATAGAAAATAGTATTTGATTTTTGAAAATAATTTTAAATTTGAAGATTTTAAGATATGAAATCAAACCGATCTCACATCCCAAATAGTTTATATAAACGAGCACCGCATCACAAACCGTGTATCTATCCCTAAGGATAGACACACTGCTTGATGATGGGGCTCGGTTAAATAAACTAGAAGATTTGTGACATCCGTTCGGTCCGCGAACCGATTTTATAAGCCGACAAATTCCCCGCCTAATATGAAAACATTAAACAGGGTTTATATTACCCAGGTTCTTTAAAATTCCCTATAAGGGCAAGCCCCTATAGTTAATTACATCTTAAGTGACGGGAATCACCTAAGAAAACTCTCGATAATAATCAATAATTCCGCTCTCAAGAATTTCAAAGGTTTAAGTTTTCAAAGGATTGAATTTTTGAATCTTAATAGGGAATGGATCAAGTTTGGAACATTTTATTTTGGGAATTCAAAGGAAGAAAAGTAGGAGAAATTACGGATTCGAAGCGAACTTCGGTAATCTCCCGACTATCCTATTGTTTGGCTTGGATTTAGGAAAGTCCTAATGTTTATTTAATGTTTTAATCTTGCCAATTTTAATTAATTAGGGCTTATATTTATATGATGGAATCATACAAATAGCCTTGAAGATGTGAGGGTTTATGTCGTATCGGACGACTACCTCGGAATCCTAAGACCGGTTAGGGCTTAATTTGCAATGCAAATGCCTAACGAGGAGTTGAGGATTTATGTTGCACTAGGCAAACTACCTCGAAGTCCTATGGCTTTGTTGTTCAATTCTAGGAAAGTTTCGTCGAAGTAGATTCAAGTTTCGTCGACGACGATGGCCGTGCTCGCCCACCATGCTCCGAGCTCCTTGTTGTTGCAGAGGTTTAGTTTTAGAAATCATAAATCAGGGGATGAGAAAAGTGTTTTGGTTTAGGGAAGTCTTAGTTTCCAAGTGTTCTTTGTGTTTTAATTAAAACAAATCTTAAAGTTGATTATAACAACACCGGTTAAGATCCCACGGTTCCATCCTTCCGGCATCATTATTTTTATCGGATTCACTTAGTCCAGATGAATTTGCTAAACTCAACTGAATGAGTTCCACACTTTCATTTAGACCGTGGGAAATCCCGTTAGCAACACGTAGGTTACATCATCCGAGGTATTCCCGATCATCCAACAGGACGTTTTAATTTAGTTGTATTTGTAGTTTTGTGTTATGTTTGTGATTAAATTTTGAGTTGCTTTATATTTTGAAATGTTGTGGAGGTGAATTTTATCTTGTAGTGTCTTTTAATTTAGTTTTGGGTTTCGGCTTTGGTTTCGTCCTAAAGGTGTAGGTTTTCATGCAACCGTTGTTTATCATGCAAGAAAAGTAAGTGCGATGCGATTAAATAAGTTGCAATAGAGTAAATCGCAATAAAATAAAAGCGTACTCGGAGGGTCTTCCCGTCATCCCAAGTCGCACTTAAAACACAGTTAGAATATTTAAGCATTTAAAGTAAGTTCCTAGGTAAAGCTAAGGTAAGAGTTATGGTTTTCTACCAAATTCCTAATCCTATAGCTAGTCATCTCCTATGACGTCTAGGTCTCTTGTGTTTTTAGTTTGAAGACGATTTTCTTCATCAAAGAACAACTAAGTTCAATTGTTCTTATAAATATCCTATCATATTGAGGAAGTGCTTAAGAAGAATCTTAAACATCTTTTCAATGTTTCTAGGATTGTTTTAAGTCCAAATGAATTTAATTATGTAAATGAATCGATCGTCCGAGGTTTTCAAGTTTTGTTAACTTGCTCAGTGAACTAGGATATTTGAATGTCCTATAAGTGAAGTAACATTTCACTTGATACTCCATTTAGGAGTTATAATAGTAAAAGCTCCTAAGGGCAAAATGATATTTAATGATTTGTGATTCAAGTTCAAATTGATGGTTTATGTTTGGAATAGTGTTCAAGTTATTTTAGATTTATTTTTGAATTCTTCATGTCTTTATATTTAATTTAATTTAATTTAATTTAACTTAATTTAATTTAATGTGGTTTAATTTAAATTAATTTAACTTAAGTTAATTTAATGTAATATGATTTAGCTTAATTTAATTTAATTTAATTTAATATAATATAATTCAGTTTTAATTTAATTTAATTTAATCTAATTTAATTTAATTTAATTTAATTTAATATAATTTAATTTAATTTAATTTAATTTAATTTAATTTAATTTAATTTAATTTAATTTAATTTAATTTAATTTAATTTTTAATTTAATTTAACATAATTTTATTTAATTTAATATAATTTAATTTAATTTAATTTAATTTAATTTTATTTAATTTAATTTTTAATTTAATTTAATTTAATTTAATTTAACTTAATTTTTAATTTTTAATTTAATTTTTTAATTTTAAAGGGATTTGTTTTAAATAATTTAACTTTAATTTAATTTAATGATTAAGCCTTTTAGCATTTTAAATCTTAAACTTGGATTATCATTTTAATTAGGAATTAAATATTATTGGGATGATTAATTTAGGGATTTTTAAATTAAAGAATAAATCTCCTCCTAATAATATCCCTATTTTAATAATTCCAATTTCATTATTCTTCCAAATTTAATTAATTATTTAATTAAGGTTTATTTCAATTATTTTAAATTGTTTGGTAGGTTTCTACCCTTTAATTATTAAATTTCAATCATCCAAATCAGATTAGGATCAAATATTTTACCTATTAATTTTATTAAGCCTAAAGTTTTAATTAAAGGGTTAAGATTTTAATTACCATTTTGCCCTTCAAGCCTAATAATTTCATAACTCACTAAATTGAGCTCAAATAAACTTGAAATTTTTATGTGACTTCACTCATATGTCAATAAAAGACATTAGAGGAGAAAATGTGATTTTTCTGTATTTAATTTATTTATATAATTATTTTTGGTGGAAAATAAGGATTTCCAAGGAAAATTTAATAATATGACCAAGGGAAAGTTTCTATCCTTAAGAAAATTATGGAACATTCCTAATGACCAGAGGACCACTTGGACCAAATTTTGTGATTTTTTGAATTATATTTTATTTATTAGAATTATTTTAAGTTCTGGAGTGTTAATTAATTTAAAAATAAAATAAATGTTGAAAAATGAATTTTATAATTTTTAAAATTCTCTCTGATATCAAGGATTCCAGAGAACCAAATTTTACAATTTTCTGATTTTTCTTTGATTTATTATAATTATTTTAGTGAAAATGCTAGAAAATACATTTTTTAATTTTAAAATTACCCTAGAGCTTTAAAAATTAATATCTCACCAAATAGACCTGAGAAAAATATGGGGTTTGTTCCTAAGTGATTAAAATTCAAAATGTGACATTTTGGTGAATTTTATTATTTTTGTGATTTTTATTATTTTTTAATTATTAAAAATATTAAAATAATATTAAAAATCACCTTTTTTAGAAAATTGAAATTTTAATTTTCTTAAATTCCCCTGATATCAGAGAGGCTCCAAAACCAATTTGGTGAATTTTTGAAAGATATTTTGAAAGTTATGAATTTTTAAAGTTTAAAATGACTAAGTGGCTTAATCAAACCAATTAATAGGGCTAACCAAGTCCAATTGACTTCAAACTTTTATGGTGGGTTCCTCTAATCCTAAAGGTCAGTGGAGAATTGATTTCAAGTCAATTTGATGTATGGTTAGCTCTAATTAATTAGAGACCTATTTTGAGTGTTTAAGCCAATTAGGGTTATCTTAAGTGAATTAACTCAAGTCCTATTTTTCCTAGGGTTCTCTAGTTATAAGGAACATCACCAAATTTTCCTAGAATTTATTTCACAATATGCTAATTTTTGGAATTAAAATACTCAAAACAGCAACATGCATTTGAAAAATCAATAACTTTTCACAGAGGTGGCCTCTGACCTTGGAAAATTCAGGGAATGTTCCCAAGTCCAGAGGCTTCAAAAGCCCTATGGTCTCATGCCATGGTGAATGGTATACATGCATGGAGAATTAAATGTATGCAGAGAGTAAATAAATTATAAAAAATAAAATACTTGATGAAATTAAATGATTTCTTTTCCATATTATTCTCCTCTGTTCACTGAGCAAGAGGGTATTTTTATTTTATTTTTGTGATTTTTCTACACAAAGTTATGAATTTTTAAAGTTTCTGATATTTAATAAATACATTAAATACCCTATTTATCTACTTATCCACGCGGCGCCGCCGAAACATCGGCAGCTCCGAAGGGGTACGTGTCGCGCCGTGATCGGGCGCCGCCATCCGAGTCGCCCGTCCCGGACCCGCGGTTCACGTAACATTCCCTGGTCCGGCGCAATCTGAACCGTCCGCTCGATACACGCGCGATCCAACGGCTCCTGGTCATCGTCTACGACTGGTGTGCACCCGTGACCGTCAACCTTCTAACCCTAATTTCTCACTCGATTCTCAATGGATTTTCGTGTTCTTATACTCTATGGATTCGTCTTGAAGAGACGAACACATCCATACGGTAAACATGCATTTAAATCGATTCAAATTAAAATGAGAATCTCCGGAAGCTCGGGAAGAAGAGGGTGTCCATACCTTTGCTCGCAGAAGTGAAGCTTCGATCCGAGAGTTGTTGCACCTTCGATTGGATCCTAGCAAGCTCCGCATGAAGTCTCCTGGTCCAGTGAATCGTCTCAGGTTGGACTTCGACCACGGCCGATCACAAAGCTTGGAGGCCGGAGCAACCGGGTGGCTCGGAGATGGGACTTTCGAGTGGGGAACTTCTCCTCTTGGTCCGGTGAAGGTGTAGGACCAATCAATTTGGGAATTGGCTCACCGTGAAGAAGTGTCCTGGTTTTGGGCTAAAGTTCGAGCTCAAAATCGGGCTCGACTGGAGGGAATCGGGGCTGGAATTCAGTGGGGATCGGGTGCTCTATGTGTGGAGAGTGATCCGGAGTGATTTTGCGCGAGTTTCCTTAAGGCTTGGTTCATCACCTCTTTTGGCCGAGAGGGAGAGGGGTTTAAATAGGCATGGCTGGAGGCTCTCCCAGGGGGTGTTGAGGGCTGGGATCAGCTGCTCTGGTGAGGAGAAGAACAGCTGCAATGGCCGTTTGGAGTGAGGCAGCTCGACAAGGTGGAATTCCAAAATTTGGCTTCTCCCGAGGTTTCGGGCATGGTGTTTTCCGGCGACCGGGTGGCCGGCCGGCCGTGGTCGGGTCACCCTCGAAGCTCGAGTGGGTCGTGCTGGAGGCTTGTGCAATCAATCGAGGTTTGACATGTGTAAAGGAGTTTGATTTAAATGGAATGGGAGAAGGCTCACTTTGGCTTGGTTTGGGTCAACCCACCATTTTGAGCTTGGTGCACCCTTCCAAGCTCTGATTTTGAGCCGAGGGAATCATTTAGGTCGGCTTAGAAGGAGTGGTGAAGTCTCCATCCATGATGAGGTGGCTAAACATGGTTTAGTGTGTGACATGATTAAGGTAAAAAGGGTTAAAGGAGGTTTAAGAAAGAACCCCCTCTTCTTGCCATAAATGGACTAATGACAAGTCAAAGCCCTCATGGCTTCATGTGGCTTCGAGAATGGCTTGTTCATGGCTCCATTTGGCTTGGGAAAAGGTTGATTTGTTTCATGAAAATGGATTATAGGAATTTTTTTGGTAATTTGATGGAAATTTGTATGGAACTTGATTTGGAATGATTTGATGATGAATTTAGGACTTAGGTATTGAGTTTAATTGAAAGTATGATGAGGGGAAATGTCATATGGGCTTTGGGACCAATTTTGGGCCTTTGGATGTGGTAAAGGATGGGCTTTTAAAATGGTTTAGGAAAGTGGGCTTTTGAATTTTAAAATGAATTTTGGGATGAAATTTTGGTAAAGGCTTGGGCCAAATAATTGTTGAGTTTGGTTTAGGGATGTGTCATGAGAGGTTTGAAACAAATTTGAGGTGATTTGAGTTTGAATTGGGTTGGATATGGGCCTTTTTGGTAAAGAGGCTAAGGTGGGCCAAAATGGGCTACCATGGGCCAAAGTTGGGCTAGAGTTGAAATTGATGTAAAATTAATGTTGGGAAATATTTATGGGAGTGTTTCAAAGAGGTTTTGGCTTTGGTTAGGTTTTGATTTTGAGGTTTGGGTCTATTTGGGCTAGGTTTAGGTTTAGGTCAAAATTGGGCTTTTTGATTTTGGGGTTGAATTTGAGTGGGGTTTGGGTCTAAATTTTGGGCAAATCATGTTAGTGTTTTGTTTATGGGGATGTCAAGGAGGGTTTAGAAAAGATTTGGGGTTAATTGGAGTTGAATTGGGTGAGTTTGGGCTAAGTTTGGGTCATGGGTCCAAATTGGGCTTTAAGGCCAAAAGTGAAATTGGATCCCAATGACAATCAAATTGGGCTTGGATTGGGTCTAGATTGGTGTTAGGGATGTTGAATTGAAGTTTAGAATTGAATTGGACCAGAATTTGGGTCAATTGGGTGGGTTAGGTTTGACATTGGGTTTACTTTGGGTTAAAATGGGTCAAATTGGGGGTATTGATAAAAGTGGGGTAAATTGACAAAATTGGCCCATGGTGTAGTTGAACAAAATGAAATTAGGAATATTTGGGATTTTCTGGAATTTTCTGGGAATTTTCTGAATTTTTGGATTTTTTGGCTAAGAGGGGTATTTTGGGTATTTGGAGGGTATTGGGAGGTATTTTTGGAATTTTTGGTATTTTGGCTATGAATGATCAATTTGAGTGATGTGGGAATGTTTAGGATTGATTTTGGGGAATTTTGGGTAATTTAGGTGATTTTGGAAATTTTGGGTATTTTCAAGGGCATTTGGTAGGTTAGGCGGGGTGTAGGGTCCCGGGGGTCAAAAATTGAAAATTTGGAAAATTGAAGATTGGGTGAATATAAGTGGAATAAAAATCATTTTGGTTGAGCCATGAAGCCATATCAAGCCCACATGAGCCATGAAGGGACTCATTTGAGGCATTCACTATGTTGTTCCTAACCCTCTTAGCCAAGGGCTTAGGGGTTAAGGACCATCCATGTGAATCACTTACATGAGTCAGGAGGTCAAGTTAGGTATAGATGTGGTTTTTTAGGAGGTGTATGGAAGTGTAGTGTATGAGTGTGGTGTGTGTGTAAGTCAGCCCTCACTGCACTCGAGCCACCTGGGGCAATCCTAAGGCCAAAGAGTCCTATAGGAACTCATCCTTTAAACTTCCACACTCGATTTCAACCCTCTAGGTGATTAGGGGTCTACAATCAAGTTTGTGGAGTTTGCAGGGAGTTAAGAAGTGGTTTGAATTTCTAGGTGGTGGATCCCAATTCTAGTCCTCTAAGATAGTCAAAGGAAAAGCCTAAGGCTAGATCCTAAGTACTAAAGAGAAGAAGAGAAGACCTCATCAAAAATGAGGTCAACAATGTTGTGATTGACCTTTTGTCCATTGTCGAGGTAAGAAACCACGCTGAATTAAATTTTGAACACAGGGAGAGTACCACTCAAAAGGCAATTCCATTAATTCTGATGAAGTAGCATCTTCAAATTGTACATTATTTTCAGTTTTGGAGGAAGGAGTACCACGGTAGAATTTGATTGGCTTTGCACCACCGCTACGTACCTCTTTGACCTCCATACCCTCGATCTTATTAGAATGGATCGGGGTCAGGGTCATAGTATGTACATAGTGGTTAATCTTCTCGTACATCGATTTATATTCTTCGTTTCTTTCATCTTCGAGAGGGATCCCTGAATTGCGGCTTCTTCCGACTTATTGTCGCTGCTTCTTGTTTGATTTCTTTTTCTTCTTCGAACTATCTTCCCAATCAACATTGATGGTCGGTTTCTCCGTCAAATCGTCCTAACGTCTCGCCACGACCTCGTCCTCGGCCTCGACCTCGGATGCGAGTTGTGGAGAAACCTTCACCATCTCGCCGTAAGGGAGTGGTGAGTGATCGTTGGACTAGAATTTCGTGTTCTTCGTTGTCCCAAATTTCCTTTGCTTCATTTGTTATGGTATCTCCGGAGAAGATTGTTTTCTTCGGAGGTGCATAATAAGTCGCATCTTCATGGATTCCAATTTCATGTACGGAGAACGGTTGTAAGTCACCTTTAATGCACTCGTTCCCCTCCATCGTAGTACTTGATGCATTGATGTAGAGATGATGGTACCATCCGGTTTTCATGTATCCATGGTCGGCCCGAGTAGAGCGTTGAACGACGTTTCGAATCAATTATGTGAAATTTCGCGGTTGTCTTTGCTAAGTCACCGGTCTTCATTAGTAGTGTTATTGATCCGAGGGCTCTTTCTCCTTTCTGGTTGAATTCTCTTAATAAAATTTTGTCCGCCTCGAGCTCGCGAGCATCAATTTCCAAGTATGCTAGCATTCAAAGATTCGTTATATTGATTGATGCTCCTGGATCCACCAATACTCTGGAGAGTGTAAACTTCCCAATTGTAACTGAAATGTACAATGGTCGGTTGTGGTCTGTTGTCCCAAGTAATAGTATCATTGTCCGTGAAGGTAACACCTCGTCGTTCCTTTAACGAGCAAACCTCATCTAAGGACTCTACGGCCATTTGAGCTAAGCAAATTTCCGGATCAAGTAAGGCCTTGATCGGAGCTTCTCTCATCTCCTTTGATAAGATGAGAGCGTCGTAGATGCTCGGTTGGTCGGTAGTTTCCTAAGATGGGCTAGCACGTTGTAATCCACTTTGTTTTCATGTGCCTCGTTTTCTTCTTGAATGGGTATTTCTTCCGCCGGGTTGGTTCTTCCCGAACAACCACCGCTTTCCTTTGTCTTTTGGACCCATTCGGGGGTATAACTCTTCCACTTCTTAAGTTGACTTCGTGATTTCTTCGAATCTAGCATTGAGTTTGCTGGTGTCTCCTTCTGAATTGGAATGACAAGTTCTTCAGGATTAGCTTCGGAGTCTGAAGGCTCTAACTCTATTGTGATTGGAGCTCCTCGGAACTCACAAATAGATTCGTTGCTTGTTGAACTCTCGTAGCCTCCCTGGGGGATGTCTTCTTCGTCATTGTGATCGTCGAGATTGTGTATGATTTGAGAATTGTCATTTTTATCGGAATCGACGTCCGGATTAGGTTGATTGTTGCTAGTTACGTAATCGTTAGAAACAGTCAAAACGTAGCCAACGCCATAACCCTCATCATTATAAGATCCCATCGGAGTGGGCAGATAATCATACAGAGTCAGAGGTTCGAGGGATTTCTCCCCCGAATCAGAAACAACTATCCTAGGATAAGCAGCCCCTAGTCTAGCCTTAGGTGCCTCGGTCTTGTCTTCTTCGTCAATTTTCTTCTTTTCTTCAGTCATCTCTTGTTGAGGTGGTTCTTCTATCGCAAGTGATAGCACCGACTTGACAGTTTTCGAACTCTGAATTGAGGCTTGCACCGAAGCGGTTTGGATGTGATCCAAAACCTTCTTCGAAGACTTTGTCCAAGCGGTAGTCCATCCATCGTCGATCGCATAGGGATCTATCGAACAATGAAATCCGTCGAGATAACATCGACGGAACCTCCTTTCTGGGGTTCCTACATATATTCTTTCGGGATCGTTATATTCCCTTTCCGAAGATTGTCGTTGAGCCAACTTTTGAAGGTAATACAATCTTCTATCTCGTGTCCAAGCATCCGGTGGTAAGGGCAAAAGTTGGGATCTCCTTTCTTGTCGACTTCTTCTGGTCTTTTAGGCTCCGGCGACTGGAAATCCGGAGTCTTCATCGAGCCGCGGAACATTTTCGGCATCGCCTCATTCTCGAACGGATACTCCTCGCTCGAGAACTCCCTAAACGTACGTTGTGGACGAGGCGGTTGTTCATATCGTCGAGATGGCCGATAGCCGGGTCGGGGTTGCCTGGCAACTCGTTGAGGTTGTCGCGGCCGTTCGATGATATTCGTATCGGTTGCTTGCCTTTATCGATCGTCGCGACGATCCCGTACTTCTTTTCAAAAGTTTTCACGGGCTTCGTTTGTCCGCTTTATCGGTGAAACTTAATTGCTTCGCCTCCTCTTGCAAGCTTCGGCCTTGCTTAACAATTTCTCAAAAGTCTTAATAGTAAATCCTCGAGGAGAAGTGCTATCGGGCCATGGATGCTCTTAAGTAAAATGCCGATCGCATGTCTGTTCTTAGTAATCGTGGCTCACACTTCATACTTAGGTTCCTCCATCGAAGTATGTAGTCCACCAAGGTTTCATTCGGCTTCGTTTCTCTACCACTAAATCACCTATAGTGATGTGGTGCCGAGCTCCGACAAATCGCTCGATGAAGAGGTTCTCTAATTCGAAAATGTCTTCACCGAACCGTTCGGTAATTCCGCATACCAATCAAAGGCGATTCCCGACGAGTCGCCGACAAATTGTCGGAAGAGTAAAGCATCACTTCCGCCGCATTGCAACAACTCGGCACGAAAATGTACAACATGTCGTCGAGGGTTTCCGGCTCCATCAAAGGTCTTGAACGGAGGTGGTACAAAGCCTTTCGGATATTGGACGGCGTCAAATTCTTCGTGGTAAGGTCTACCCGTCCGAATGGATGTCCCGCTCTTCGATTGTGCCAAGGCTTCTTGCACTCGCCGTTCCACCAAGCTCTTGATATCCTTTTCTGGAATCATACTTTGTGTTGCATCCTTCTTTAGTTGATCATCCCCGTTGACGGATGTAATCTCCTTTCCTCCGTCTACAATGTGAATGACTTCTGGGGGTCTTTCTCTTTGGGGTTGAACCTGACTCTGGAGAGTGGCTAGGGCTACAGCCATCTCTTCCATCCTTTTGCCATTCGGGCGATCGTATCATCTTTCTCTTGAAGCTGCCTCCTCATTACTTCCGGCTCCTCTCTTCTCGCGCCGTAGGAGCACCTTGTGAAGCCGATGAAGCTCGTGTTTCAACCATGTTAATTTCTGCATATTCATCATCCATGAACTCTGACGAGTCAACTTCATCTCCGAATTTCTCTTCTCTTTCCCTTGCTAGTCGCCGAATATCAGTTCTTAACTTTTCCATAGAATCTTCCAGTGGTCTTTTCTGTACATCCTTGCAGTTGTCATGTGACAATCGTCGAGTTTCTTTCTCATGAGTCCCCTTTATCGCAAGAAGCACTTTCCTCGGACTCAAGTCTCCTCGACGAGACTTTCCTTTTCCGGTCATTGTTTCGGCCTTAATCGGCCGAGTAGTGGGACGACATACCATCCTTCTAGCGGCAGAAGGCCCAGGACCGGATGGTCCGTCTAGCCGAATGCTCGGAAGGTGGTATCCTCCTCGATCCGTAAACCCGAAACAACAACGAGGTGGACTAGCCTTCATCTTCTTATTCGGCTCTTCTCGCAGCGATAGCAGATTCTACTCGCGGCCCAAGACGGGATTTGGCCGGCGCCCGCCCTATCCTTCTTAAAATTTCCGATACAGGGCATCTTTCTTTCCTCGCCAACTTCTCAATCACAGTCTGTAGTCGGGCAAGTGGTGTAACCCTAGCCCTCTTCCTTTTGTTGTCGCTATAGTATGCGGGTCGTGGTAATGCAGAAGCAATCCTACGGACATTTTCCTCGTCAGCTGCGGCGGAAAGGGGATGGAATCTACTTCCTTCCAAAAGGGGTGTATATTCGAGCAATGGTATGTATTCGAGTAGTGGTGTGTACTCGTGGATTTCTTCTAAGAAAGCGACTTCGAGCAGCCTCCGGCCTTCCCGGCAATCTTCCCGCCCTCGTTTCTCCTCCGAGTCCGTGTTAGGGGTGGAACCCTCGAGCCGGACCCAATTTCAAAAACGAAGGTCTTGCACGGAAATCCGTACCCTCCACGGTAACATACTCGTTACAAATTCGAACTTCCTTCCCTTTCGGCTTGGCGGGAGCCGGGTAGGTGCGAGACGACTAGACTCGTGGGGGTAGAGATAAAGGTCCTTCTATGGACAGAGTGGTACTTCTCTCACTGGAACCCTTTGCAGGGGAGGAAATTCTTGAGTCGACTTAAGGTCGAACTCAATCATGGGTTTCTCGCTTCCGGCACTTTGTCCATCGGTGCGAAAAGGGTAACGTCAGCGATCTTGACATTTGTGTTTTCGAATCCTTGTCCAAACCGGATGATCCCATTGTCGGGCAGCTCATCCTTGTAAACAGCGAAGTCCAGTCCATTGGTGAAGGAGAAAATTAGTTTTGGGGCTTCCATTTCTGCAAGGTAGATTCTGATTGTCAGTCCCAAGTTATGCTTCTTCTCATCAGGACGAAAAGAAAGGAATCGAAAAGAGTCCGAACACATTCTTGTTCATGTATATTTGTTAAAAGAGTCATTCATTAGAGGGTTTGTTTATTTAGAACGGAATGTTCAAAGGTGTAGAGAAGGTAATGAATCTGATTCAGAATTAGAAAGGAAAAGGAAGTCTTATGCAAGACTTCTCGACTCGAAGGATCACTCCTAAACTAACACCTATTTGGGGTCCACCCCACCTCAGAAATGAGGTAAAAGGATCTTGGAACCTCTCGTTTAGGGGTGTCTAAACAGTGGCTCCTAGTTCCGAGAGAATGTTGGTTATACTCATTCAAGGTAGAAATGAACATAGTATTCCAACGGAAAGAAGGGTAGTTTGATCCATTAGGGGCATGGATACACTACCGATTTTTGAAAGCAGAACTATTTGATTAAAAATGGAGAGAGGAATTATCCCCAGCGGAGTCGCCAGAAATTGTACGGCTTATTTTTTTAGGTTTAGGTGTTTTATTTGGAAAGAGGGTCGCCTACAGAAGTTGTCGGTGAATTTTAATTTAATTTAAATAAATAATTTGAAAAGTAATATTCGATTTTGAAAATAATTTTAAATTTGAAAATTTTAAGATATGAAATCAAACCGATCTCACATCCCGAATAGTTTATATAAACGAGCACCGCATCACAAACCATGGATCTATCTCGAAGAATAGACACACTGTTTGATGATGGGGCTCGATTAAATAAACTCGAAGATTTGTGACATCCGTCCGATCTCGCGAACCAATTTTATAAGCCGACAAATTCCCCGTTTAATATGAAAACATTAAACAGGGTTTATATTACTCGGGTTCTTAAAATTCCCTATAAGGGCAAGCCCCTATAGTTAATTACATCTTAAGTGACGGGAATCACCTAAGAAAACTCTCGATAATAATCAGTAGTTCTGCTCTCAAGAATTTCAAGGTTTAAGTTTTCAAGGGATTGAATTTTAGAATTTCAATAGGGAATGGATCAAGTTTGGAACATTTTGTTTTGGGAATTCAAAGGAAGAAAGGTAGGAGAAATCACATATTCGAAGCGAACTTCGATAATTTCCCGACTATCCTATTGTTTGGTTTGAATTTAGGAAAGTCCTAATGTTTATTTAGTATTTTGATCTTGCCAATTTTAATTAGTTAGGACTTATATTTGTATGATAAAATCATAAAAATAGCCTCAAAGATGTGAGGGTTTATGTCGTACCGGACGACTACCTCGGAAATCCTAAGACCGGTTAGGGCTTAATTTACATGATATGATCATGCAAATGCCTAATGAAGAGTTGACGATTTATGTTGCACTAGGCAAACTACCTCGAAGTCCTATGGCTTCGGTTATTTAATTCTAAGGAAGTTTCTGTTGAAGTAGACTCGAGTTTCGCTGATGACGATGGCCGTGCTGCCCACCATGCTCCAAGCTCCTTGTTGTTGCAGAGGTTTAGTTTTAGAAGTCATAAATCAGGAGATGAGAGAAATGTTTTGGTTTAGAGAAAATGTTAAAATCCAGGTGTTTTTAATATTTTAATTAAACAAATCTTAAAGTTGATTATAACAACACCGGTTAAGATCCCACGGTTCAATCCTTCCGGCATCATTATTTTTATCGGATTCACTTAGTCCGGATGAATTTGCTAAACTCAATCGAATGAGTTCCACACTTTCATTTAGACCGTGGGAAATCCCGTTAGCAACACGTAGGTTACATCATCCGAGGTATTCCCGATCATCCAACAAGACGTTTTAATTTAGTTGTAGTTGTAGTTTTGTTGTTCTGTTTGTGATTAAATTTTGAGTTGTTTTATATTTTGAAATGTTGTGGCGGTGAATTTTATCTTGTAATGACTTTTAATTTAGTTTTGGTTTCGGTTTTAGGGGCTATCCTAAAGGTGTAGGTTTTCATGCAACGATTGTTTATCATGCAAGAAAAGTAAGTGCAATGCGATTAAATAAATTGCAGTAAAGTAAATTGCAATAAAATAAAAGCGTACCCTGGAGGGTCTTCCCGTCATCCCAAGCCGCACTTAAAACACGGCTAGAATATTTAAGCATTTAAAGTAAGTTCCTAGGTAAAGCTAAGGGAAGGGTTATGGTTTTCTACCAAGTTCCTAATCCTATAACTAGTCATTTCCTATGATGTCTAGGTTCTTGTATTTTAGTTTACAGACGATTTTCTCCATCAAAGAACAACTAAGTTCAATTGTTCTTATAAATATCCTATCATATTGAGGAAGTGCTTAAGACGAATCTTAAACATCTTTTCAACATTTCTAGGATTATTCTAAGTCCAAATGAATTTAATTATAGAAATGAATTAGTCGTCCGGGAGTTTAAGTTTTGTTATCTTGCTCAGTGAACTAGGACATTTGAATATCCTATAAGTGAAGTAACGCTTCTTTTAACACTCCTTTTTAAGAGTTATGACATCACGAGCTTTCGAGGGCAAATGGATGTTCAAGTGAGTTGTGATTTAATTTTAGTTAATGGATTTAAGTTTGGAATAGTGTTCAAGTTGTTTTAGATTTATTTTGAATTTCTTTATGTCTTAGATGATGTTATATTTAATTTAATTTAATTTAATGTGGTTTAATTTAATTTAATTTAATTTAAGTTAATTTAATATAATATGCTTCAAACTTAATTTAATTCAATTTGATTTAATTTAATTTGATTTAGTTTTAATTTAATTCAATTTAACTTAATTTAATTTGATTTAATTTAATTTAATTTAATTTAATTTAATGTAATTTAATTTAATTTAATTTAATTTAGTTTGATTTAATTTGATTTAATTTAATATGTTTTAATTTAATTTAATTTAGTTTAATTTAATTTAATTTAATTTGTTTTAATTTACTTTAATTTAATTTAATTTAATTTAATTTAATTTAATTTAATATTTTATTTTAAAAGGGTTTCGCTTTAAATAATTTAACTTTAATTTAATTTAATGATTAAGTCTTTTAGCATTTTAAATCTTAAACTTGGATTATCATTTTAATTAGGAATTAAATGTTATTGGGATGATTAATCTAGGGATTCTTAAATTAAAGAGCAAACCTCTTCCTAATAACATCCCTATTTTAATAATTCCAATTTTATTATTCTTCCAAATTTGATTAATTATTTTAATTAAGGTTCATTTCAACTATTGTTGAATTGTTTAATAGGTTTCTACCCTTTAATTATTTAAATTTCAATCATCCAAATCAGATTAAGATCAAATATTTTACCTTTCCACTTTATTAAGCCTAAAGTTTTAATTAAGGGTTAAAATTTTAACTACCATTTTGCCCTTCAAGCTTAATAATTTCATAACTCATTAAATTGAGCTCAAATGATTTTGAAATTTTTATGTGACTTCACTCATATGTCAATAAAGACATTAGAGGAGAAAATGTGATTTTTCTGTATTTAATTTATTTATGTAATTATTTTTCGTAGAAAATAGAGATTTCCAAGGAAAATTTAAATTTATGACCAAGGGAAAGTTTCTGTCCTTAAGAAAACTATGGGACATTCCTAATGACCAGAGGACCACTTGGACCAAGTTTGGTGATTTTTTGAATTATATTATTTTTATTATAATTATTTTGAGTTTTGGAGTATTAATTAATTTAAAAATAAAATAAAGTTTAAAAGATGAATTTTATATTTTTCAAAAATCTCTCTGATATCAAGGAAATCAGAGAATCAATTTTTATAATTTTCTGATTTTTCTTTGATTTATTAGAATTATTTTAGTAGAAATGCTAGAAAATACATTTTTTTTTATTTTAAAATTACCCTAGGGCTTTAAAATTTAATAACTCATCATAGAGACCTAGGAAAAATATGGGATTTGTTCCTAAGTGACTAAAATTCAAAATGTGACATTTTGGTGAATTTTATTATTTTTGTGATTTTTATTATTTTTTAATTATTAAAATATTAAAATAATACAAAAAATCAACTTTTTAGAAAATTGAAATTTTAATTTTCTTAAATTCCCCTAATATCGAGAGAGGCTCCAAAACCAATTTGGTGAATTTTTGAAAAGTATTTTGAAAATTATGAATTTTCAAAGTTTAAATTGGCTAAATGGCTTAATCGACCCATTTGATAGGGCTAAGCAAACCCGATTGAATTCAAACTTTTATGGTGGGTTCCTCCGATCCTAAAGGTCAGTGGAGAATTGATTTCAAGTCAATTTGATGTATGATTAGCTCTAATTAATTAAGGACCTATTTAGGGTGTTTAAGCCGATTAGGGTTGCTAATTATTGGATTTAAAATACTCAAAACAAGAACATGAATTTGAAAAATCAATAACTTCTCATAGGGATGGCCTCTGACTTTGGAAAATTCAGGGAATGTTCCCAAATTCAGAGGCTTCAAAAGCCCTATGGTCTCATGCCATGGTGAATTTCCCATATGCATGGAGAATTAAGACAATGCAGAGGGTAAATAAATTATTAAAAATAAAATACTTGATGAAATTAAATGATTTATTTTCCACATTATTCTCCTCTGTTCACTGAGCAAGAGGGTATTTTTATTTTATTTTTAGGATTTTTCTACACAAAGTTATGAATTTTCAAAGTTCGGGGAATTAAATAAATCGAAAAATCCCTAATTTTCTATTTAAAACAGCGCCGCCGACTCAACCTAGAGCGACCCCGAACGCACACGCGTCGCCTCCTGATTCGGCGCCGCCTTCCGACTCAGCGCCACTCGGCCCGCGGTTCATGTATCATCTCCTCGTCCGACGCCATCTGAGCCGTCCGTCCGCGCGTGTATTAAATGAACGGCATCCGTTCATCGTCCCCAAGCCTCCTAGCCCGAGAACCGTCCACACTAAAACCCTAAGAACTCACTCATTTCTCAATGGATTTTCGTGTTCTTATGCTCTATGGATTCGTCTTGAAGAGACGAATACATCTATACGGTGATCATGCATTGAAATTAAAGCATTTGAAATGGAGAATCTCCAGAAGCTCAGGATAAAGAGTTAGCTCATACCTTTGCTCAGAGAAGTGTGGCTTCAATCTGAGGGTTGTGTCACCTTCGATTGGATCCCAGCAAGCTCCAGATGAAGTCTCCTAGTCTGGTGAATTGCCTAGGTATGATTTCGACCAAGCCCGATCACAAAGCTTGGAGGCTGGAGCAACTGGGTGGCCTGGAGATGGGGCTTTCAGTGGGAAGCTTCTCCTCTTGGTCCAGTGAAGGTGTAGGACCAGTCAATTTGAGGATTGGCTCACTGTGGCAAAGTGTCCTGGTTTTGGATGAAATTTCAGTTGAGAAATTGGATTCTGTCAGTGAGGATTAGGGCAAATTGACACTGGGGATCAACTGCTCTAAGTATGGAGTAGGGTTTGGAACAATTTTGACAGAGTTTCGACAAGGTTTGTGCAACTCTCCTTCATGGCCGTGAGGGGGTCGAGTTTAAATAGAGGTGGCTGGAGAGCCTCACAGGGATGGCCAAGGGTTGGGATCAGCTGCTCTGGGCATGGGAAGAACAGCTATGGTGACCATTGGGCATGGGGCAGCTCAGCAAGGTGGAATTCCAAAGTTTGGCTCCTCCCAAGGTCTCGGCCATGGTGTTTTTCGGCGACTCGGTGGCCGGCTCGCCGAGCACCTGGTCACCATCTTATTCGAGTGGGTCGGGGTTGGGGTTTAGTGTAGGCAATTGGCAAATGCCATGTGTAAAAGGCTTGGATTAGAATGGAATGGGCGAGGGCTCATTTTGGCTCAAATTGGTCAACCCATCCATTTGGGCTAGGTGCACCACCCAAGGCTTGGTTTAGGCTGAAGAGAAAGTGATTTGGATCGGCTTGATTAGTGGGGTCAAGTCACAATCCAAGTACAATTAAGTTTAAGCATGGTTTAGTGGAGTCATGGAAGTGGTTAATCACTCTTAAGAGAGTATGGAAAGGGCCTCCTCCTCTTGCCATCTTGGGTATGGTGAGGTGGAAAGTAGATTCCATGGCTCTCATGGCTCCCATGTGGCTCATGCGTAGCTTCATGGCTCATCTTTGGCTTGGGAAAAGTTAAGTCAATTTCATGGAAATGGATTTAAGAAAAATTTTGGTATTTTGATGGGAATTTGTATGGGGCTTAATTTGGAAAGGCTTCATGATGAATTTTCAAACTTAGGGATTGATTTTAATTAATGGTATGATGAGAAGAATTTGTCATATGGGCTTTAGCATGAAATTTGGGCTTTTAGGAAGGTTTAAGAAGGTGGGCTTTTGGTTTAAAAAAATAAATTTATGGAAGGGAATTTTGTGAATGATTGGGCCAAACAAATGTTACAATTGGTTTAGGGATGTTCCATGAATGGTTTGGAGTCAATTTGGTGTGATTTGGAATTGAATTGGTTTGAATTTGGGTTCATTTGGTAAGTGGGCCAATGTAGGTCAAATTGGGCTAACTTGGGCCAATGTTGGGCTAGGGTTGAAATTGATGTAAAATAAATGTTGGGAAATGTTCATGGGAGTGTTTCAAAGAGGTTTTGGCTTTGGTTGGGTTTTGATTTTGAGGTTTGGGCCGATTTGGGTTAGGTTTGGGTTTAGGTCAAAATTGGGCTTTTTGATTTTAGGTTGAATTTGAGTGGGGTTTGGGTCTAAACTTTGGGCAAATCATGTTAGTGTTTTGTTTATGGGGATGTTAAGGAAGGTTTAGAAAAGATTTGGGGTTAATTGGAGTTGAATTGGGTGAGTTTGAGCTAAGTTTGGGTCATGGGTCCAAATTGGGCTTTAACGTCCAAAAGTGAAATTGGATCCAAATGTCAATCAAATTGAACTTGGATTTGGTCTAGATTGGTGTTGGGGATGTTTAATTGAAGTTTAGAATTGAATTGGACCAGAATTTGGGTCAATTGGATGGGTTTGGTTTGACATTGGGTTCACTTTGGGTTAAAATGGGTCAAATTGGGGATTTTGACAAAAGTGGGGTAAATTGACAAAACTGGCCCGTGGTGTAGTTGAACAAAATGAAATTGGGAATATTTGGGATTTTTTGGAATTTTATGGGAATTTTCTGAATTTTTGGATTTTTTGGCTAAGAGGGGTATTTTGGGTATTGGAGGGTATTGGGAGGTATTTTTGGAATTTTTGGTATTTTTGGGTATGGATGATCAATTTGATTGGTGAGGCAATGTTTAGGATTGATTTTGGAGAATTTTGGGTAATTTAAGTGATTTTGCAAATTTTGGGGGGTTTCAAGGGTTTTGGGTAGGCTAAGCGGGTGTAGGGTCCCGGGGGTCAAAAAATTAAAAATTTGGAAAATTGAAGGTTGGGTAAATGTAAGTGGAATGAAATCATTTTGGTTGAGCCATGAAGCCACATCAAGCCCACATGAGCCATGAAGCCACATCAAGCCCACATGAGCCATGAAGGGACTCATTTGAGGCATCCACTATGTTGTTCCTAACCCTCTTAGCCAAGGGCTTAGGGGTTAAGGACCATCCATGTGAATCACCTTCGTATGGGTGTGGTTTTAAGAGGTGTGTGAAAGTGTAGTGTACAGGTATAGTGTGTGTGTAAGTCGGCCCTTCACTGCGACCAGAGCCACCTGAGGCGGTCCTAAGGCCAAAGAGTCCTATGGGAACTCATCCTATAAACTTCCACATTTGATTTCAACCCTCTAGGTGATTAGGGGTCTACAATAAAGTTTTGTGGAGTTTGCAGGGAGTTAAGAAGTAGTTTGAATTTCTAAGTGGTGGGTCCCAATTCTAATCCTCTAGGATAGTCAAAGGAAAAGCCTAAGGCTAGATCCTAAGTACTAAAGAGAAGAAGAGAAGACCTCACCAAAAATGAGGTCAACACTTACATAAAAATTTAAAGTCAATTGGAAATGATTAGCCCCCCTAAATGAATTAATTAAGCCACATGATCAAAATTAAACTTTAAAAATTCATAACTCCAAAAATACATTTAAAAAATTCACCAAGTTGGTTTTGTGGGCTCTCTGATTTTAGAGGAGTCTATAAAAATTAAAATTGGAATTTTCTAAAGTTTTTCATTTTTAATGATATTTTTGATATTTAAATAATTAAAAAATAATAAAAATCACAAAAATAATAAAAATCATAAAAATGTCACATTTTGACTCCTAATAACTTAGAAACCATCCAAATATTTTTCCTAAGTCTCTAAGGTAAGATATTGAATTTTAAAGGCTCAAAACAATTTTTAATATTAAAAAATGTATTTTCCAACCTTTTCACTAAATTAATTCCAATAAATCAAACAAAAATTAGAAAATTGTAAAATTTATTTCAGTGAACTCCTTGAGGTTAGAGAGATTTAAGAAAAATATAAAATCTATTTTTTAACTTTAATTTTATTTTATAATTAATTAACACTCCAAAAGTCAAAATAATTATAATAAATAAAATATAATTTAAAAAATCACCAAAATTAGTCCAGGTGGTCCTCTGGTCATTAGGAACATCCCATAATTTTCTTAAGGACAGAAACCTTACTTTGGTCATGTTGTTGAATTTTCCTTGAAATCCCTTATTTTTCACCAAAAATAATTATATAAATAAATTAAATTCAGAAAAATCACATTTTCTCCTCTAATGTCCTAATTGACATGTGAGTGAGGTGACATAAAAATTTTAAGTTTATGTAAACTCAATTTAGTGAGTTATGAAATAAATAAGCCTAAAAGGGCATAAAGGTAATTAAAGAATTTAAACCCCTTTATTAAAATTTTAGGTTTAATTAAAATGGAGGGTAAAATATTTGATTTTATCTTTCTTGGATGATTGAAACTTTGGGAAATTAAAAGGGTAAGAACCCATTAATCACTTTTAATAAACCAAAAATGAAACTTTAATTATTTAAACAATTTAAATTTTGGAAGATTAATGAAAATTTGAATTATTAAAAATAGGGATATAACTTGAGCGGATATTAATTCTTTAATAAAAAAATCCCTAAATAAATCACTTCAATAATATTTAACTCTTAATTAAGATTAAAATGATAATCCAAACTAAATAAATTAAAAATTAAAAAAAATAACCCTTAAATTAAAGGAAAGCTCAAAATATTAAGTGGTTTAACAATTAAATTAAATTAAATTAAAATTAAATTAAATTAAATTAAGTATAAATTAAATTAAAATTAAAATTAAATTAAATTAACATTTTAACAATTCAATTAAATTAAATTTAGAATATTGAAATTAAATTAAATTAAGTTAAGTTAAATTCAATTAAATTAAATTATTATATTAAATTAACATCACTCAATAATAAAAGTAAAACAAATTTGAAATATTAAGACAATTCATAATTAAGAATATAAAAAATCAAACTAATCAAGATTAACCTAAAATATCATAATTAACCTAAACCAAATCATTAAGATATATGAATAATCTAAGTGAATTTGAAACACCAAAGATTAATTTAAAATATTAAGATCACTTAAAGTATAAAGATTTAAACCAATAATAATTTGAACACTATTCCAAACTTAAAATTATTAATTAAAACCTCATAATTAAGTTAAATCACTTTAAACCATTAACTCAAACTTCGAATTAAGAATGATTAAAATTCTCAACAAACCAACTTGCCCCTAAAGGCTTTAATTATTATAACTCTTAAATGGAGTATTAAGTGAGATGTCACTTCATTCATCGAGTAATTAAATGCCCAAGTTCACTCGAGCAAGAGACAAAGCTTAAATAAACTCCCTGGATGATTAATTCACTCGTGCAACCAAATTTACTTGGACTCAAAATAATCTCGAAGTATTGAAAAGATGTTTAGGACTCGTCCTAAGCACTTTCTCAATATGATGAGATGTTTTAGAAGAACAATTGAACTTAATTATTCTTTGGTGAAGAAAATCATCCATAAACAAAACACAAGAACCTAGACGTCATAGGAAATGACTAGTTATAGGATTATGATCTTGGTAGACAATCAGAACCTTTCCTTTGCTTTACCTAGGTACTTGTTGAAATATTTAAATGCCTTAACATTTGTTTTAAGTGCAGCTTGGGATGACGGGAAGACCCTCAAGGTATGCTTTTATTTTATTGCAATTTACTTACATGCATTCGCACTTTACTTTTTCTTGCATGTTAAACAAGATTGTTGCATGAAAACCGAAACCTTTAGGATAGTCACATAAGCCGAAACCCAAAACTAAATTAAAAGTCACCACAAGATAAAATTCACCGCCACAACATTCCAAAATATAAAACAACTCAAAATTTAATCACAAACAGAATAACAAAACTACAATTGCAACTAAATTAAAACGTCTCGTTGAATGATCGGGAATGCCTCGGATGATGTAACCCACATGTTGCTAACGAGATTTCCCATGGTCTAAATGAAAGTGTGGAACTCATTCTGTTGAGTTTAGCAAATTCATCTGGACTAAGTGAATTCGATGAAAATAACTGCGTGCGGGATGACAGAACCAGTGAGATCTTAATCGGTTCTGTTTAAACAACTTTAAGATTTGTTTTAATTAAAATATTAAAAATATTTGGACTTTAAGATTTCTAAACCAAAACACTTCTCTCATCTCCTGATTTTCACATTCTAAAACTAAAACTCTGCAACAACAAGGAGCTCGGAGCATGGTGGGCAGCACGGCCATCTTCGTTAGCAAAACTTGTGTCTACTTCAGCAAAACCTTTTCCTAGTTTTAAATAACCAAGCCATAGGATTTCGAGGTAGTTTGCCTAGTGCAACATAAATCCTCAACTCTTCGTTAGGCACTTGCATAATCACATTATGCGAATTAAGCCCTAACTGGTCTTAGGATTCTGAGGTAGTCGTTTGGTACGACATAAACCCTCACATCTTCGAGGTTATTTATAGATTATGTCATATAAATATAGGTCCTAATTAACTAAAATTGGCAAGATTAAAACATTAAATAAACTCTCAAATTGAAGCCAAACAATAGGATAGTTTGTGAAGTTGCCAAGATTCCTCTTGGATCCTCAATTTCTTCTACCCTTCCTCCTTTGGATTCCTAAAATAAACTGTTCCAAATTTGATCCATTCTCTATTGAAATTTCCAAAATCCAATTCATTTGAAACCTTAAACTTTGAAATTCTTGAGAGCAAAATCACTGATCGTTATCGAGAGTTTTCTTAAATGATTCTCATCATTTAAGATGTAATTAACTATAGGGGCTTGCATATATAGGGAACTTTAAGAACCCAGGTAATATAAACTCTGTTTAATTTCTTTATATTAAGCAGGGGAACTTGTCGGCTTATAAAGTTGGTTTGCAGACCAAACGGATGTCACAAATCTTCTAGTTTATTTAACCGAGCCCCATCATCAAGCAATGGTGTCTATTCTTTGGGATAGATATACGGTTTGTGGTGCGGTGCTCGTTTATATAAACTATTTGGGATGTGAGATCGGCTTGATTTCATATCTTAAAATTTTCAAACTCAAAATTATTTTCAAAATCAAATACTACTTTCTATATTATATATATATTTAAATTAAATTTAAAATCTAAAAAATTCGCCGACAACTTCTGTAGGCGACCCCTTTTCAAAACACATAACCTAAAAAATAAGCCGTACAGATTGATAATAGAATAAAAGTTTTTATGAATGATTTTTCGTATTTGGAACTTCATTTGATGCTTACTTAAATAATTTAGAAAAATTTTTGGAGTTATGCAAAAAAAGTTAGTTCTAAATAAGGAGAAATGTCAATTTACGGTTCTAGGAGTAATTGTACAAGGTAAAATTTTTGAAAATGGCGTGAAAGTAGACCCTACAAAGATTTAAATCATCACGAAACTACCACCTCCTACTACTGTGAGAAGGGTTTAAATTATTTTAGGGCGTGTTGGTTTCTACATGCGATATATTAAAATTTTTTTAAAACCTTCTAAGCCTCTGTTCCAACTTTTAGAAAAAGATAAGAAATTTGATTTTAAAGAAGAATGTTTAAATTACTTTGAATCATTGAAAAAGAAATTAATTACTGCCCCTACAGTATTTTGACCTGATTGGGAGAAGCATTTTGAACTAATTTATGATGCCATTGATATGTGATTGGAGCTGTTCTAGGATAAATGTATGATAAAAATTTTAAAGTTATATACTATGCCAGTAAAACTCTTAATGAAACTCAAATTAATTATACCACTACTCAAAGAGAGTTATTAACAATTGTATATTCTTTTGAAAAAATTAGGTCGTATTTAATTGGGACTAAATGTATATGCATAAAGACCACACTGTTACCAAATACTTAATGCAAAAGAAGGATGCTAAACCAAGATTAATCATATGTGTACTTAAGAATTTGACTTCATGATAGTGGATAAAAAAGAAACTGACAATCAAATACTAATCATTTATCTAGGCTGGACCAACATGAATTATCTGATTTTGAAGATGAAAATACGAAAACTTTTCCTGATGAACAACTTTATAATATTAAGGAATGGAATTTACCGTGGTATGATAATATTGCGAACTATATTGTATGTGATATTTTTCCACCTGAATTACCAAAGCAACAGTAGAAAAAATTTATGTATGATGCCAAATTTTACTTTTGGGATGACCCATTTTTACATAAACAATGCAAGGACCTAGTTATTAGGAGATGTGTGCCTTATGAAGAAATTAAACTAATTATTCAGAGATGCCATGATTCTGAATTTTGAGGTCATTTTGGAATTGAAAAATAACTGCACATAAAATTTTACAATCTGGATTCTATTGGCCTACTCTTTTTAGGAATGTTAATAGATATATTAAAACATGTGATTAATGTCAGCGAGTAGGTAATATTTCTAGAAGAAATAAAATGCCCCTAAATTTTACATTGGAAGTTGAGATCTTTGATATTTGGGGATTAGATTTTATGGGACCATTCATTCCTTCATTTGTGAATATGTATATATTGATTGCAGTGGATTATGTATCAAAATGGATTGAAGTATTAGATTTACTCAGATGTGATGCTTGATGTTTTTCAAATTTTTTAATTAAAAATATTTTTACAAGATATGGAATGCCAAGAGTTATAATTAATGATAGTGGATCTCATTTTAGTCATAATCTGATTTAGAGATTGGCTGAAAAATATAATATTATGCAAAGAATCTCAACTGCTTATCATCCCCATACAAGTGGTTTATCTGAAGTACTAATAGCGAAAATAAATGAATTTTGGAGAAATCTGTAAATCCACATAAATTAGATTGGTTTGCTAAATTGGATACTGCATTATAGGCATATATGATTTTTTATAAAACTCCTATAGAAATGTCTCTTTATAGACTAATTTTTGGAAAAACTAGCCATTTACTAGAAGAATTAGAACATAAAGCATATTGGGCTATAAAGGAGTTTAATTTCAATTAAAAGATGCTGGTGAGAAAAGATTATTGCAACTTAATGAATTGAAAGAAATTAGAAATGAATCTTATGATATTGATAGAATTTATAATGAGAAAATGAAGTTATGTCATTACCAGAAGATTATAAGAAAGAAATTTGAACTTGGACAGGAAGTTTTTTTTTATAGTACAAGATTGAAATTATTTCCTGGAAAACAAAAGTCTAGGTGGATAGGACCTTTAACTGTTATAAAATCTTATCAATTTGGAGCTGTTGATATTAAATATCCTAAAACTGGAAGAATATTTAAAGTTAATGGGCATCGATTAAAACCATATTATGAAGAGTCACGGCCGAATTTTAAAAAGGTTTTAGTGTTAAGTCATCCTGAATAAAACTAATATTTGTCGGGCTGTCGACGTTAAACCAATCACTTTATGGGAGGCAACCCATAGTTATCTTTATTATTTAGTTTGTTTGAATTGGTTATAGTTGATATTATTCATAGTTAATCGAATATTTGAGTCCTACTCACTCATAAATATCGTAAATGGTACTAATTATTGGATTGTATCAAAGATTCAGAGTTTATTTGGACCAAAATGAAGTTGGAGCATAACGTTGGTCTGGTGCCGATACCACCAAAATGGGCACATAAGGTTCATTTTTCCAGAGAAGAATGTCTAATTTCAGAGCTTAGGCACCGAGGGAGCAGTATCCAACACCGACACTGCTAACGGATGTTGACCTCATTTTGATGAGGTCTTCTCTTCTTCTCTTTAGTACTTAGGATCTAGCCTTAGGCTTTTCCTTTGACTATCTTAGAGGATTAGAATTGGGACCCACCTTTTAGAAATTCAAACCACTTCTAAACTCCTTGCAAACTCCACAAACTTGATCTGTAGACCCCTAATCACCTAGAGGGTTGAAATCAAATGTGGAAGTTTAAAGGATGAGTTCCCTATAGGACTCTTTGGCACTTGGGACCTGCCCAGGTGGCACAGTGCAGTGAAGGGTTGACTCACACACACACTACACTCATACACTACACTTCCATACACCTCCTAAAACCACACCTATACCTAACTCGACCTCCTGACTCATGTAAGTGATTCACATGGATGGTCCTTAACCCCTAAGCCCTTGGCTAAGAGGGTTAGGAACAACATAGTGAATGCCTCAAATGAGTCCCTTCATGACTCATGTGGGCTTGATATGGCTTCATGGCTCAACAAAAATGATTTTATTCCACTTACATCCACCCAATATTCAATTTTCCAAATTTTCAATTTTGACCCCGGGACCCTACACCCGCTAACTTACCCAAAGCCTCGAATAACTTCAAATTTCTCAAAAAATTTCCAAATCACCCAAAATTCTCCAAAATCATTCCCAAACATTTCCACATCACTCAAATGGATCATCCATACCCAAAAATATCAAAAATTCCAAAAATACCTCCCAATACCCTCCAAATACCCAAAATACCCCTCTTAGCCAAAAAATCCAAAAATTCAGAAAATTCCCAGAAAATTCCAGAAAATCCCAAATATTCCCAATTTCATTTTGTTCAACTACACCATGGGCCAATTTTGTCAATTTACCCCACTTTTATCAAAACCCCCAATTTGACCCATTTTAACCTAAAGTAAACCCAATGTCAAACCTAACCTACCCATTTGACCTAAATTCTGGTCCAATTCAATTCTAAACTTCAATTCAACATCCCAACACCAATCTAGACCAAATCCAAGCTTAATTTGATTGACATTTGGATCCAATTTCACCCATGACCTAAACTTGGCCCAAACTCACCCAATTCAACTCGAATTAACCCCAAATCTTTTCTAAACCTTCCTTGACATCCCCATAAACAAAAAACTAACATGATTTGCCCAAAATTTAGACCCAAACCCCACTCAAATTCAACCCAAAAATTAAAAGGCCCATTTTTGACCTAAACCCAAACCTAGCCCAAATGAGCCCAAATCCCAAAATCAAAACCCATCAAAGCCAAAACCTCTTTGAAACACTCCCATAAACATTTCCCAACATTAATTTCACATCAATTTCAACTCTAGCCCAACATTGGCCCAAGTTAGCCCAATTTGACCTACATAGGCCCACTTACCAATTAAACCCAAATTCAAACCAATTCAAGTCCAAATCACACCAAATTGACCCCAAACCACTCATGACACATACCTAAACCAAAATCAACAATTATTTGGCCCAACCTCTTTACAAAATTTCTATCCATAAATTCATTTTCAAACCTAAAAGCCCACTTCCCTAAACCTTCCTAAAAGCCCATTTCCACCAAATACAAAAGCCCAAAATTGGTCCTAAAGCCCACATGACATTTCCATTTGCCATCCATTTGATCAAAGCCATTCCCTAAGTTCTAATCACATCATCAAATATTTCCAAATTAAGCCTCATGCCAAATTACCCCCTAAATGACAAATATTTCTAAAACCCTTTTTCATGAAACAAGTCAACTTTTTTCAAGCCAAATGCAAGCCATGCAAGCCATAGACAAGCTACATGAAGCCATGGGGGTTTGACTTGTCACCATGCCCAAAATGGCAAGAAGAGGGGACCCTTTAATGATTCTCTTAAGAGTGATTAACCACTCCCATGTCTCCCCTAACTCTTGCTTAAGCTTAATTGTACTTGGATTGTGACTTGACCCCACTAATCAAGCTGATCCAAGTGACTTTCCCTTCAGCCCAAATTGGCCTTGGAGGGTGAACCTAACCCAAAACCAAGAGTTGACCCATTTAGACCCAAAACTAGTCCTTTTCCCATTCCACTTTGATTCAAACCCTTTACACATGGCAAGGCCCAATTGACTGCACAAGCCTCCAGCCCTGACCCACCTGGACCTGAGAGTGACCCATGCTCGCCGGCCACTGCTCAGGTCGCCGGAAAACACCATGGCCGAGACCTTGGGAGGAGCCGAACTTTGGAATTCTCCTTGTCGAGCCGCCCCATGCCCATGGCCACCATGCGTCTGTTCTTCACATGCCAAGAGCGAGCTCGATCCCAACCCTCAACTCCCCCTGGGAGGCCCTCCAGCCTCTCCTATTTAAACCCTTCACCCTCACGGCCATGAAGTGGTGCTGAACCAGACCTTACTGAAACTCTGCCAAAATTGCTCCAGATCATTCTCCATACTTAGAGCACTTGATCCCCAGTGAGATCCCCCTGCCATTTCTTCTCTGCGAGCTCGATTTCGGAGTTGAAATTCCACCCAAAACCAGGACACTTCTCCACAGCTGAGCCAATCCCCAAATTGATTGGATCTACACCTTCACCGGACCGAGGGAAGGTGTCCACCAGCAAAAGCCCCATCTCCGAGCCACCCAGGTTGCTCCAGCCTCCAAGCTTTGTGATCGGGCTTGGTCGAAATCACATCTGAGACAATTCACTGGACCGAGAGACTTCATCCGGAGCTTGCCGGGATCCAATCGAAGGTGCAACAACTCTCGGATCGAAGCCACACTTCTCCGAGCAAAGGTATGAACTAATTCTTCATCCCGAGCTTCGGAGATTCTCCATTTCAAATGCCTTAATTTCAATGCATGATAACCGTATAGATGTGTTCGTCTCTTTAAGACGAATCCATAGAGCATAAGAACATGAAAATCCATTGAGTATCGAGTGAGATATTAAGGATTTAGTGTGGACGGCTCTCGGGTGAGGACACTTGGGGACGATGAGCGGATGCCGTCCATTTAATACACGCGCGCACGGACGGCCAGGATCGCGCCGGACGAGGAGACGGAACGATACAGCGGGCCCCGGGACGGCTGACTCAGATGGCGGCGCCCAATCACAGCGCGACACGTACCCCTTCGGAGCTGCCGATGTTTCGCTGGCGCCGCGTGGATAAGTAGAAAATTAGGGGTATTTTCTATTTATTTAATTCCCTAAACTTCAAAAATTCATAACTTTGTGTAGGAAAATCATAAAAATAAAATAAAAATACCCTCTTGCTCAATGAACAGAGGAGAATAATGTGGAAAAGAAATTAATTAATTTTGTCCAGTATTTTATTTTTAATTAATTATTTACTCCCTGCATTGTTTTAATTCTCCATGCATTCATACAATTCACCATAGCATGAGACCATAGGACTTTTGAAGCCTCCGAATTTGGGAACATTCCCCGAATTTTCCAAAGTCGAGGCCATCCCTATGAAGAGTTATTGATTTTTCAAATTCATGTCACTGTTTAGAGTATTTTAATTCCAATAAATAGCATGTTGTGTAATAAATTCTAGGAAAATTTGGTGATGTTCCTTATGACCGGAGAACCCTAGGAAAAATAGGTTTTGAGTTAGTTCATTGTAGACAACCCTAATTGGCTTAAACACCCAAAATAGGTCTCTAATTAATTAGAGCTAACCATACATCAAATTGACTTGAAATCAATTCTCCACTGACCTTTAGGATCAGAGGAACCCACCATAAAAATTTGAGGTCAATTGGACTTGGTTAGCCCCACTAATTGGGTTGATTAAGCCACTTAGTCATTTTAAACTTTAAAAATTCATAACTTTCAAAATATCTTTCAAAAATTCACCAAATTGGTTTTGGAGTCTCTCTGATATCAGGGAGTTTAAGAAAATTAAAATTTCAATTTTCTAAAAAAGTTGATTTTTAATATTATTTTAATATTTTTAAATAATTAAAAAATAATAAAAATCACAAAAATAATAAAATTCACCAAAATGTCACATTTTGAATTTTAATCACTTAGGAACAAATCCCATATTTTTCCTAGGTCTATTTAGTGAGATATTAAATTTTAAAGCTCTAGGGTAATTTTAAAATTAAAAAAATGTATTTTCTAGCATTTTCCACTAAAATAATTATAATAAATCATATAAAAATCAGAAAATTGCAAAATTTGATTCTCTGATTTCTTTAATATCAGAGAGATTTTTGAAAAATATAAAATTCATTTTTCAACATTTATTTTATTTTTAAATTAATTAATACTCCAGAACTTAAAATAATTCTAATAAATAAAATATAATTCAAAAAATTACAAAATTTGGTCCAAGTGGTCCTCTGGTCATTAGGAATGTCCCCTAATTTTCTTAAGGACAGAAACTTTCCCTTGGTCATGTTATCAAATTTTCCTTGAAAATCTCTATTTTCTACTAAAAATAATTATATAAATAAATTAAATACAGAAAAATCACATTTTCTCCTCTCATGTCTTTATTGACATATGAGTGAAGTCACATAAAAATTTCAAGTTCATTTGAGTTCAATTTAGTGAGTTATGAAATTATTAGGCTTGAAGGGTAAAATGGTAATTAAATTTTAACCCTTAATTAAAACTTTAGGTTTAATAAAAAATTAACAAGTAAAATATTTGATCCTAATCTGATTTGGATGATTGAAATTTAAATAATTAAAGGGTAGAAACCCATTGAGCAATTTAAAATGATTAAACCTTAATTAAATAATTGATTAAATTTGGAAGAATAATAAAATTGGAATTATTAAAATAGGGATATTATTAGGAAGAGATTTATTCTTTAATTTAAAAATCCCTAAATTTAATCATCTCATTAATATTCAACTCTTAATTAAAATGATAACTCAAATTTAAAATATTAAAAGACTTAATCATTAAACTAAAATTAAATCATTAAACTCTTTCAAAAATTTCAATTAAAATTAAATTAAATTAAATTAAAAATTAAATTAAATTAAGTAAATTAAATTAAAATTAAATTAAATTAAATTAAGATTAAAAGTTGAATTAAATTAAATTAAATTAAATTAAATTAAACAAACAAATTAAATTAAATTAAATGAATTAAATAAATTAAATTAAATAAATAAAATTAAATTAAATTAAATTAAATTAAATTAAATAAATAAATTAAATTAAATTAAATAAATTAAATTAAATTAAATTAAATTAAATTAAATTAAATTAAATTAAATTAAAAATTAAATCAAATCAAACTAAATTGAATTAAATTTAATCAAATCAAACTAAATTAAACTAAATTGAATTAAATTAAATTAAATTAAATTAAATTGAATTAAGTTGAATTAAATAACATCACCTAAGACATAAAGAACTCAAAAATAAATCTAAGATAACTTGAACACTATTCCAAACTTAAATCATTAATTTGAACTTAAATTTGAATCACAAACCATTTGAACACCAATTTACCCTCAAGAGCTTTAGTTATCATAACTCCTAAACAGAATATAAAATGAAATGTTACTTCACTTATAGGATATTCAAATGTCCTAGTTCACTGAGCAAGTTAACAAAAAATTGAAAACCTCGGACGATCGATTCACTTACACAATTAAATTCTCTTGGACTTAAAACAATCCTAGAAATATTGAAAAGATGTTTAAGATTCTTCTTAAGCACTTCCTCAATATGATAGGATATTTATGAGAGCAATTGAACTTAGTTGTTCTTTGATGAAGAAAATCGTCTTCAAACCAAAAACACAAAGAACCTAGACGTCATAGGAAATGACTAGCTATAAGATTAGGAATTTGGTAGAAAACCATAACCCTTTCCCTTAGCTTTACCTAGGGACTTGCTTAAATATTCTAATTGTGTTTTAAGTGCAGCTTGGGATGACGGGAAGACCCTCCAGGTACGCTTTTATTTTATTGCGATTTACTTTACGGCAATTTATTTAATGGCATCGCACTTATTTTTCTTGCATGATAAAACAACAGTTGCATGAAAACCTACACCTTTAGGACTGAAACCAAAACTGAAACCCATAACTAAATTAAAAGACACTACAAGATAAAATTCACCTCCACAACATTTCAAAATATAAGACAACTCAAAATTTAATCACAAACGAGAACACAAAACTACAATTACAACTAAATTAAAACGTCTTGTTGGATGATCGGGAATACCTCGGATGATGTAACCTACGTGTTGCTAACGGGATTTCCCACGGTCTAAATGAAAGTGTGGAACTCATTCGATTGAGTTTAGCAAATTCATCCGGACTAAGTGAATCCGATAAAAATAATGATGTCGGAAGGATGGAACCGTGGGATCTTAACCGTGTTGTTATAATCAACTTTAAGATTTGTTTTAATTAAAACACAAAAAACACTTGGAAATTAAGACTTCTCTAAACCAAAACATTTTTCTCATCCCTGATTTATGATTTCTAAAACTAAACCTCTGCAACAACAAGGAGCTCGGAGCATGGTGGGCAGCACGGCCATCGTCGTCAGCAAAACTTGAATCTACTTCAGCAAAACTTTCCTAGAATTAAATAACAAAGCCATAGGACTTCGAGGTAGTTTGCCTAGTGCAATATAAATCCTCAACTCTTCGTTAGGCATTTGCATGGCAAATTAAGCCCTAACCGGTCTTAGGATTCCGAGGTAGTCGTCCGATACGACATAAACCCTCATATCTTCCGAGACGATTTGTATGATTCTATCATATAAATATAAGCCCTAATTAACTAAAATTGGCAAGATTAAAACATTAAATGAACATTAGGACTTTCCTAAATCCAAGCCAAACAATAGGATAGTCGGGAAATTACCGAAGTTCGCTTCGAATCCATAATTTCTCCTACTTTTCTTCCTTTGAATTCCCAAAATAAAATGTTCCAAACTTGATCCATCCCCTATTGAGATTCAAAAATTCAATTCTTTGAAAACTTAAACTTTGAAATTCTTGAGAGCGGAATTATTGATTATTATCGAGAGTTTTCTTAGGTGATTCCCGTCACTTAAGATGTAATTGACTATAGGGCTTGCCCTTATAGGGAATTTTAAAGAACCTGAGTAATATAAACCCTGTTTAATGTTTTCATATTAAGCGAGGAATTTGTCGGCTTATAAAATTGGTTCGCAGACCAAACGGATGTCACAAATCACCTAGTTTATTTAATCGAGCCCCATCATCAAGCAGTGTATCTATTCTTCGGGATAGATACACGGCTTGTGGTGCGATGCTCGTTTATATAAACTATTTGAGATGTGAGATCAGTTTGACTTCATATCTTAAAATTCTTTAAAATTATTTTCAAAATCAAAACACTACTTTTCAAATTATATATATATGTAAATTAAATTAAAAAATTCGCCGACAACTTCTGTTAGGCGACCCCTTTTCAAAATAAAACACATAACCTAAAAATATGCCGACAACGGAGCGAGTTACGATTTTTAGAGTTTCAATTGGCAGATTTTGCAGTTTTGAGCGGGAATTTCACCCCTATAATTCCCTAAACTTTTTTTATAACTCATTAACTGCATGAAAATGAGAAGGTAGTTCCAAAATTTGCATTCCATGGCTTAAAAATTCTTAGAATCTCTAAGATCTAAAGTTTTCAACAATAGAAAGTTTGTTAGTTTTGAGGCGCAACGACTTTGCGACAAAATTCTTATAAAGTGAGGCTAATCAAGGAACGAGGCTTTGTCAATTGAGTAGAAGAAATTATTATGCAGAGATAATGGGAAGTGTTTTGCTACACTACTACCGCATTAGTCATTCTTTTGGTGAAGGAATTTTGTACAAATCTTCATGTAGTCATCCAAGGAGTCGTTTATGTACGAGGTAGGTGGATACCATTCACTCCTACAAAGATAAATGAACTTTACATGATAGATAATGTGCCGATTTGTCGTCACACAAGTTTTGCCCCTATGAGAGGCAACATGAATGAAATCTATCGATATTTGATGGATGAACGTGAAGATTGGGAGATAAGAGACAACGGGTATGTAAATTTCTCTACTAACTTATTGAATCCTCTATCGAAGCAATGAGATTTTTTTATATCTTCAAAATTACTCCCAACCATGAAAATAAGCAGTGTGATGAAGGAAAGTACAATACTGAACCATTGCATTCAATTTTGAAGGCCTGTTGATATTGGCACCATAATTATGAAATCTGTTTTGGGATTGATTATGCATGGATCAAATTATGGTTTGGGACATCCTTCCACTATATTTCTTCTCTAAAGCCAATCACAAGTGCCATATGAAAGCTAGGAAAAAGTGCTTCTCCCTTGGAAGCCCATGGACCCAACTAACATTTATGACTGTCCAATAACTGAAGATGAGAATGATCTGAGCATATTTGTTGACCAACCATCTCAGAGTTTACTACCTATTCAACCTCGCTTTCCTGAAAGTTTGCAGTTGATTCTAAAGAAGATCAAGAAACAAGAAAAAGATGTACAAAATCTTATGAATGTAATTAATGATATTTCTGAATTATTTGATCATCAGGATTAGAGATGAAGGAACAATTCGATCATACTGGGCGTATTGAAGAAGGATTGGTATGATTGATGAAGAAAAAGGCTTGGATTAAAGAGGAATTGACTGATGAATTCTCTTATCAACCCTTCTTCAATTTGTTCGTGCACCACCAATTCAAGGGAGATATTAGATAAGATAGCACTGGCATTGACGAGGAGTAGTGATTCTCTATTTTATCTAGTATTTAGTATTTGGACTTTATATGTTTAAGTGTGTTTTGTATTTGGTTTTCCTTATGGTGTGATTTCAGACTAATTATGCTTGAGATTTGAGTTTATGTTATATTTACAGTGTTGGAGAGTTGTAGTTTGATTGTGACGCTGAATTATTGTTATGGTAGAGTGATTTAAATGTGTAAGTTTGTAATTGTGGATTATATATATAAGTGAGGTTGTGTGTTGTTACTATAAAATTTTTATTTGTTGATCACTTAAATATGAAAATACATGTTGAAAAAGGTTAATTAAATGTAGTTGTAACTTAGAAATGATCAAAATCACAAAATTTTTTGAAACCCTGAAAATTGGGCTAGCACTAACAACGCCAGAATGGGCGGCGACGGCGCCCAAAACCCAAAACATAATCTAGGCCTTTCAAAGTCTCAATTTTGAGCAGTTGACCCAATTTGACCACCTTCTACCTCCGACCAAGGCCTAATTTGACTCCTAAGGATTGCTAGAATTTGGATTTGAGGCGATTTCAAGGCTTTTAGAGGTTGGATCTCATCTTCTCTTGGTAAGAGCTCTACTCTAAACTAAAAACCTTTTATTTTCACCATTGAAATCTCTTACATTGAGGAGATCCGAAAATTTGATTTTTTTAAGAAAGCTTTGAGATGAACCATGGTGAAATGTTCTTACCTATTAGATTTGGCTTTCGAGTCTACTAAATTACAAATTTTGTAATTTATTGGGATTTATTTGTACAATTTCTAGAAATTTTGAAATGGCTCCAAGGATGTTTAAGGGGGAAGATAAAGGTGGATTTAAATGAAAGTAAATTTATAAATATCAAAACATAATACCTTTTCAGCTCTAGCCTCCGAAGTAAAAATTCTATAAAGGATTGAGAATTTGAAAATCCAGGCGGAGTTGTGTAACAGGTAATTGCTGATCAAAATTGGGAAACATTTTGTTATTTTTGCTGATGCAATTGCAGATGTAGTCCGTGAATTTTATGCTAACCTGTGGTAGACTAAAGATAAATATTTGCTTATTTGAGGACAAATAGTAGAATTTACTCCTGAACAAATTAATGCTTTCTACCAATTGAGAGATAATCCATTCTATGAGTATAAATCTTTTGGTACTTTGGATGATGACTTAAAAGAGGTAATTACTTTCCTTACTGATGGAAAAGGGGAGTGGAAAGCAAAACAAAGATAAAAGATAAATTTTCCTGCTTCCACTTTAAACGTTGCATCTAAGGCCAGACATTATTTTATTTCTGCAAGATTACTGCCTACTTATCATCATAGTGAAGTTTTTAGAAATAGAGCTATTCAGAATTTTTGTATTCAAAATTTGAAGATGATTAGAATTGGTGTTATTATTTATAATATTATCCAAACCATGGCTAAAGGAGAGACCACTGGAGGATTAGGACATCCTACCCTGATTTACACATTATGTGTACAAGCAGAAGTTGAGGTTGATAATAGTGAAGAGTTTGTCCATTCTTTAAAGCCTATTAGTACAACTAACATTTGCACTTATGAATCTCATGTAGGATGGAGATCTGGAAGTAAGAGTAGTGAGGTTCTTTCTACTAGTTATGATATACCTTCTAGCTCCGAAACTTCTACTATTTCTGATGTTATGAAGCAGTTGATGATACAACAGGGTGATATTGTGAGGCTTCATAGCAGAATTGATGGATTAGAATCAAGAAATAGTATTAATGATGATTATCGGAGGTAAAGAGTGGAGTATGATGTATCTTATCATGATGCTCATATGAGATTCATGAGGGCAGAATCTGCTGTGATATTTCCTACTTGCGCCCGCTATATTCCATACCAGTCTAAAGAGGAAGAAGAAGCAGAAAAAGGAAAAGAAGTTGATTGGTATGGTAGTATTCTTTTAGTTTGTTATTGATGTGAAACTTATGTGTTTGTTATTTGCTTTTTTTGTATTTGATATGTGTAGAGATTGTACTATGTCAAGTTAGTTAAGTTGTATCAAAACTTGTGTTTTTTTGTTTATTAGATGTATTGAAATTGTACTGGATGTATGTTTGTATTAGGTGTTTAAAAATATGTTTTAAAATTTTCTTCACCTTGCAAATCTCTGATATGTATGTGAAACAATGCTTCTAACTGTTTTATGCATTTAATTAAAATTTTTATTAACATCTGCAAGCTTCAAATGTATCAAAAGCCCGGCATAAAAAGGTTAGTTTTCTTCTTATTTTCTCTCTCATTTATTAATTATATATACACTGAAAACTTAAGTTTGGGGTAGAAAAAATTAAATTTTATTTGTTCTCAATTAAAATATATTTTCAAAATTATTTTAACATGACTTAAAGTAGTTGAGCTTAACTTTAGATAACTAAATTTTAATTTTATTTGAATATCGTAGGTAATGAAGGTTAACTTTATGAGGCTAAGATATTTAGTATAAGAGGATTAGACTGTAGCTGCTTATTTAAAGTAAAGAAAATTCTATTTTTTTTAATATTAAGATTCTTAAAGGTATATGTAAGTAGAAAAAATTGGGGCTCTATGATGAATCATTTAAAAACTAATATATATATCTATAAAGTTAAGAGATGCTTCAAGTTCCAACTATAGGGGGATGAGAGTGAAGTTTAAAATTATTAAAGGCTATCCAGATATAGTAATCCTCACAAGAAAAGCAAAAGAAAAAAATAAAAAGAGGATTGAAAAGCAATCCCAAAATGAAAAAGAGAAAAGAAAAAAAAAAGAAAATATATATGAGGAGAAGCTTGAGAAGATGTCTAATAAAAAATTAGCTTCACTTGAATCAACTTAAGGGAAGAGCTTAGATGCATTTCTAAATTTATATTTAAGTATTAGCATGCTTACTAATAGAGTTCTCATGAGCTTCTTTTTTAGATTATCCTTCAAAGCACCCTTAATGTGACAAATTATGGTTTTTCTTGAAATGAATATGAGACTAGAACTCTTATACTTGATTACTAAATGTCCTTACACCTATAGTTTTGACTTGAGTTACTGAAAGTCTTTCTAAAAGTCTCGCTATTATATTCATTTAAATAAAAAATCATAATATTTTATAAGTAAAGTTCATTACTATGAGTCATATTTTTATGTAGTAAAAGGATTACTTAAGGACAAGTAATATTTAAGTTTGGGGAATTTTGATGCACAATAAATATGTTGTATTTTTCATATATATATATATATATTGTACTCATTTTGGTGAAATTGCACTTTAAATAAAGATATTTTTCATTTTTTGCCCTAGGTATAATGTTTTTAGGCAATTGGATCAAAAAGAAGACAAAAATGAATGAATTTGGAGCGAAAAAAGGAAAAAAATGAGAAAGTTGTGTTCTGGAGCCGATGTCACTAGAATGGGTGCGGACGACGCCATTTTCCAAAGATCATCAAATATTACGCGCGATAGGGAGCCAATTGTACCAATGCCAGTGGAGGCCAGATTCAATATAATTGGACGAATTTTAGAGGGATTCTTAAGGCATCTCTTAGGTAATTCATCCCTAGACTATTTCAAGCCAAATTTGATGCCTGAAAAGGTGGGTGTGAGTGGAGTACATTAGTGTATGAGTGCTTTGTGAGTAGAGAGGAAAAGTGTGTAGATAGTTTAGAGTCTAGGTTTTGGTGTTAAAAGTGTTTTTTTGTGAGGGATTCTTCTCAAAAGAGTTGTAGGAGGAGAGGGAAAGTGAGAGATTGCTTCTTCCTTACTATTCTAAAAGAGAATTGCGTGTTGTTGTAAAGAGAGAAGGAGAATTAAAGGAACTTCAAGGGATTTTCTTAGGGAAGAAATTAAGAGAAGTTGTGTTTACTTCTTATTGTTTGTATGAATTTGTTTTTAAATATAAATTCCTTTTTTTGTCGTATCTTCCTCATCAATTCTGAGTAAATTTCTTCGTATTTCACCTTGAAATGATAAATGGTGAAGTGATGATTTAGATTGGATGTGCCATATGAGTGCTAAGAAATTATGATGATTTTTCACTTCGTACTTCATTCACTTTTTATGTGGCTAATTGAATTGTTAAATTATGTTGTGAAACATACTATTTGAAAGAACTATGCATTCTACAACAAAAGTGAAGATTACATTCAATGTCAATGAATGAGTGATGTAATTCATGGGGTTGGGTGCAAATAAAGAGAGAAATATGATTTATTATAGAACTGGAGATTTTAGGGTGACATACTAAAATCCTCAATTTGGTCTGGGTGTTTGGTAACTAAAGCGAGAGTTAGCCTTCAAGCAAAGGGAAGTAGGAGCTCTTGAGTGAGAGCCAACATACTCCTAGCCTTTACCTTGGATTTAGGAACTAAACCTAGGATTAGCCAATGTTCTTTATAGAACTTGAAAGAGAGTACAGAATAGGTATGCTCCTATTTAGCGCAATACAAGAATTTTACTAATCCTTATCATTCACTCACCATAATATCATTGTAAGGAGGAGGACACTTTCTCCAAATTTGAACATTTCATTACAAAACTTGTTGTAGTTGTAGTTAACTTTAATTTGAACTTTAGAATGCACTTTGGAAAACTTAAAATCTCTAACATCTATAAGCTTTAGTAACTTTAGTATTTACTTTACTTGCATTATAATTTAAATATTGGATTTTTGTGTTATGCTTGAATGGTTTGCTTCCTTGTGGGATCGATAACCAGGACTCCACTAGAGCCTTATATTACCTGAGCGGTGTGTATACTTGCATATAGATTTGTTGCTTTCTTATTAGACCGATTATACTTTGTGATTGAACTGAAAAAACTTATAAATACTTATTTAAGGCAGTCGTGATCCGGGCGCACACCAACTTCTAATGGATCATTAGTTTGACCTGTCAAAATGAATGGTTAAGGCGAAACCAGATTTAGTTATCTTACCACTAAGGCATTTGATTAATATACTAGAGAGTAGTGATACACCTAAAATATATAGTATTTTTATGCACATTTTTATACCTATTTTTTATGATATTGCACTTTAATGGAAGGTATTTTGTGTTTTTCTTGCAGGTATGATGAAAATGAGTAATTATGATGAAAGGAGCAAAATTAGATCAAATTTGGAGCAAAAAAATGAAAAATGAAAAATGAAAATTTGGGCATTGGCGGCTATGCACCGCTGGGCCGACGCTTAGCCGCCACAGTTAAAAATTAAGTTTAATTTGAATTTAGTGCCATTTTCAAAGGGGATGGGATGCAACTCTTGGTGATAACTTCCATAACTTCCTTTGGGCAACAAGTTTTAATGGAGGGGTGCATTATTTGGTGGATACATCAAAATTGGACACATTTTGAAGAGACACCAAGGCAACTTTTGGTTTAATATTTAAAGAGAGTCTTAAGAAAGATTAAGAGCTCTTCCTTTGCATTTTGAACGGTTCTTCTATTGTATTTTTATAGAGTTTTTATTTTAGTTTTAATTAGGAGTGGGAGTAGAGAGTAGAAAAGAGAAAATGGTAGGATTGAAGCCTTCTTCTTTCCACTACTTTTCTTTCCTTTAGTTTAGTTTAGTTTTCATTGAAGTTTGAAGTCTGTATTCTGAGTCATCGGAGTTTGGAGACTTACTCTGAGGAGTATTTTAGTGAAGAGTCAAAGTTTCAGAGGAGCTTCCTGAGTCATGTGAAGAGGATTTTCAGATAAGTGTTTACTTTTATTATTACATTTAGTTTCTACTTAATACTTATTTTTATTTGTTGTTTTTCTTATGGATTTTAATTTCACATCAATGTGTTTTTGTATTTTCTTAATGCATTCTGAGTAGTTTACTTTATCTTTTTCTTTCTTAAATGAAGAAGTAGTAATTCATGAAGAATTGTTATGGAAAGTATATGTGTTTAAAGTTGGAAGAAGTTGTGAAAATTGATTCTATAAACTTTTTTTACTTCTTAATTTGGCCTGTTAAGATGTAAAATTTGTGGTGAGATTATGTAAGATCCAATGCGGTATTGTCTCATAAAAGTTAGTAAGATTCACATGCAATTATATGGGTGAAAATTGTAGTTCATATAATTGAATGTAATATATTAGAAGATTTTTTAAAAAAAGGAGTAAAATTAGAGGATTTTCAGTGTGACAGGCTAAAAGCCCCTAAATTGGTTTGAAGTTTTGAATTTTGTTATGAAAAGTTAGGCCCCAGGTGGAGCGAATCGAGGGAACTTTAGAGTGAGAGCTGGTATCTTCCCTGGCTAACCATGTTCAAAATGATATAATTTCAAATTAACCAATGTTCTTTATAGAACCAAGTAAGGGTAAAGAATACATTTGCTTCTATTTTTCACAACAAATTTAAATACTTCCAAAATAATACTTTCATAATTATTACTACTTTATAAAAGAAAGAGAAAGATATTCTAGTTAATAGTGTTTTTCATACCAATTATAGTTAATAGTGTTTTTCATACCGTGTTTATAGTTATTATCATTTTAATTTCTTGTTTGACTTTTATAAGAAAATTTAAAGAGCGAAATCAACTATGAAACTTTTCAAAATCAAACATACTTACAATAGCCAATTAAAAAAGCAAAAAGATAAATTTCGTATTTCTTTAAAGATGTATAACTTTCCCTGTGGGTTCGATATCTCGGGGCTTAATCTGAAATTCCTATATTACTTGATAAATGATACGTATACTTGCGTAGTATCCCATATTATAAAATCATAATTTTTCATATCTAAATCATCAGCACATATATTCGGTGTGGAGTCAAGTTTTTTGCGCACATGTATTTAACGACCGACCAACTTTTTGGCACCATTGCCGGGAAAAGAAACTAATTAAAATTACATATTAAAGAAAATTAAGAAATTTTAATTTTTTACTTTTCTTTGTTTTTGTTAGTGTGTTGTGTTTTTTATGGTTTTATTATTGTATGTGTAGTTCAAGTTCTGAGGGACTTGTGCCTTACAATTCTGAATTAGAAAGAACTATCAGAAAAATCAAAAAAATTAAAAATATAGAAAAAGATAAAAATATTCAAGAAATGGCAAATCATCAAGATCAAAATGTTGGCATCCATCAAGAATTAAGACCTTTAAGAGATTATGTAAACCCTACAGTGGATGAACTTCATTGTAGTATTCAAAACCCTGTTGTAGCTGCTAATTCTTTTGAGCTTAAACCTGCTATTATCCAAATGGTGTCTAATAATCAGTTTGGGGAGCAAGAACTGAAGATCCTAATTTACATCTTGCTAATTTTTTAGAGTTGTGTGCTACTTTTAAATATGATGGTGTTTCAAATGATGCTATTAGACTTAGACTTTTTCCTTTCTCACTAAGGGATAAAGCTAAAATATGGTTACATTTGTTAGCACCTGGATCAATTAGAACTTGGGGTGAACTGTCATAAAAACTCCTTGCTAAATATTTTCCACCATCTAAGACTGTTAAGTTGAGAAATGATATTACATCTTTTTGTCAGTTTGAAGGGGAATCAATATATGAAGCATGGGAAAGATTTAAAGATCTCCTCAGGAATGTCCACATCATTCGATACCAGATTGGTTAATAATTCAAACTTTTTATAATGGATTAGTTGGATCTCTTAGATCAATCATCGATGCTGCTGCTGGTGGATCATTAATGTCTAAACATTTTATGATGCTTATGCTTTAATTGAAGAAATGGCTACTAATAATTTTCAATGGCCTTCTGAAAGGTTAAATCCTAAAAAGGTAGCCAGTGTTTTTTAAAATGATGCTTTTAAAATGTTAGCAAATCAAGTTGCTGCTGTTTCAAGGAAGATAAACCAATTTGGGATGAATTTTTCTCAGCCACATTTCATGACTGAAGAAAATTCATTAGGCCAAATGGTTTATTCTTATTCTTCACCAGAAACAGTGAATGTTATAATTAAGCCTAACAACCCATATTCTAATTATTATTACCCAGGTTGGAAGAATCATCCAAATTTTAACTGGAATACCAATAATCAGTGTGGTGTTAATCAACAATGGGGAAACCGCCAAGTAAACCCATTGTGGAATTGGAACAACCAAGGAAATAATAATAATAATAGATTAACTTATCCTTCAGGTTATAACAATACTTTATAATTAAAGGAGAAGAAGTTGTCTATTGAAGAAGTGGTGTCAAATATGGGAAATCAATTAAAAGTTCAAGAAGCAACCATCAGAAATATTGAAAATCAATTGGGACAAATTGCAAATGCCTTAAGTAATAGATCCTAAGGAATGCTTCTAAGTAATACTGAAGTTAATCCAATAGAAAATAATAAAGAACAAGTAAAAGCAATTCAACTGAGAAGTGGAAGAGAATTGGAAGATAGAGTTCAAAAAGAAATTGAAGTAGAGAAAGAAGAGATTGAAGAACCAAAAGAGGACGCTCCGAAAGATTTGGAAAGACATGTTTGTCCACCTAAGGTTGATTTAGAAAAACCACCACCTCCATTTCCTCAGAGATTTCGTCAACAAAAGTTGGATAAGCAATTTTCAAAATTCTTGGAGATATTTAAGAAGCCTACTATTAATATTCCATTTGCTGAAGCCTTAGAACAAATACCAAGCTATGCGAAATTTATGAAGGATATTCTTAAATAGAAAAGGAAGTTTGAAGATAACGAGACTATTGCACTTAGTGAGGAGTGCAGTGCAATAATTCAAAAAAAGCTTCCTGAAAAGCTTAAAAACCCTGGTAGTTTCACAATTCCATGTGCAATCGAAGACAGATTCTATGGAAAAGCTTTATGTGATTTGGGTGCAAGCATTAACCTTATGCCTCTATCAATATTCAAAAGACTGGGACTAGGAGAAATAACCCCAACTACTGTAACTCTGCAATTAGCAGATCGTTCGATCACATATCCTAAAAAAGTTATAGAAGATGTTTTGGTTAAAGTGGATCAATTTATTTTTCCTGTTGATTTCATTGTGTTAGATATGGAGGATGATAAAGAGATACCTATAATTTTGGGAAGATCTTTCCTAGCTATAGGCCGAGCCATGATAGATGTGCAAAAATGGGAATTAACGATGAGGGTTAATGATCAGACTGTTACATTTAATATTTCAAAATCGATGAAATATCCTGCTAGAGGTAAAGAAGATGAATGTTATAGGATGGATGTTATCAAATATTTGAGTGAATGTCATTTCAAATTAACTTATGAAGAAAAATCTGAAAGAGAAGAATTGGAACATAAGCAAAAAGAGGAGTTACTTGATTCTGAACAATTTCAAGAGGAAGATTTAAAGTATGTTCGTGAAAGTTTTGAATTGTTGGATTTGACTGAAAAAGATGAATCTTGTGGTCCATCAATTGAAAAACCTCCTGAACTTGAGTTAAAAATGATTCCTGATAATTTGAAGTATGTTTTTCTAGCTAAATCCTCAACCTTGCCAGTTATAATTTCCTCTCAATTAACTGAAAAAGAAGAAGAGAGTTTGCTTGAAATTTTGAAGGAGCACAAGAAAGCCTTTGGATGGACAATTGCTGATATTAAAGGAATCAGTCCTTCAATTTATATGCACAAAATTCTGTCGGCATATTTTTGCATTTGATTTTGAAAATAATTTTAAGTTTGAAAATTTTAAGATATGAAATCAAACTGATCCCACATCCCGAATAGTTTATATAAACGAGCACCACACCACAAACTGTATATCTATCCCGGAGAATAGACACACATCGCTCGATGATGGGGTTCGATTAAATAAACTAGAAGATTTGTGACATCCGTTTGGTTTGCGAACCAATTTTATAAGCCGACAAGTTCCCCGCTTAATATAAAGGAATTAAGCGGGGTTTATATTACTCGGGTTCTTCAAGTTCCCTATAAGGGCAAGCCCCTATAGTTAACTACATCTTAAATGACGGGAATCACTTAAGAAAACTCTCGATAATAATCAATAATTCTGCTCTTAAGAATTTCAAAGTTTAAGTTTTCAAGGGATTGAATTTTGGAATTCCAATAGGGAATGGATCAAATTTGGAACATTTTATTTTGGGAATTCAAAGGAAGAAAGGTAGGAGAAATTACAGATTCGAAGCGAACTTCGGTAATTTCCCGACTAAACTATTGTTTGGCTTGAATTTAGGATAGTCCTAAAGTTTATTTAATGTTTTGATCTTGCCAATTTTAATTAATTAGGACTTATATTCGTATGATGTGATCACATAAATAGCCTCGAAGATGTGAGGGTTTATGTCGTATCGGACGACTACCTCAGAATCCTAAGACCGGTTAGGGCTTAATTTACAATGCAAATGCCTAACAAAAGGTTGAGGATTTATGTTGCACTAGGCAAACTACCTCGAAGTCCTATGGTTTAGTAATTTAATTCTAAGAAATGTTTAGCCGATGTAGAGTTGTTTTGTCGACAAAGATGGCCGTATCGCCCACCATGCTCCGAGCTCCTTGTTGTTGCAGAGGTTTAGAAATCATAAATCAAGAGATGAGAGAAGTGTTTTGGTTTAGAGAAGTTCTTAATTTCCATAGTGTTTTCTATGTTTTAATTAAAAAAAATCATAAAGTTGATTATAACAACACCGGTTAAGATCCCACGGTTCCATCCTTCCGGCATCGTTATTTTTATCGGATTCACTTAGTCCAGATGAATTTGCTAAACTCAACTAAATGAGTTCCACACTTTCATTTAGACCGTGGGAAATCCCGTTAGCAACACGTAGGTTACATCATCCGAGGTATTCCCGATCATCCAACAAGACGTTTTAATTTAGTTGTAGTTGTAGTTTTTTTGTTCTGTTTGAGATTAAATTTTGAGTTGTTTTATATTTTGAAATGTTGTGGTGGTGAATTTTATCTTGTAATGATTTTTAATTTAGTTTTGGTTTCAGTTTTAGGGACTATCCTAAAGGTGTGGGTTTTCATGCAACAGTTGTTTATCATGCAAGAAAAGTAAGTGCGATGCAATTAAGTAAATCGGAATAAAGTAAATTGCAATAAAATAAAAGCGTACCTGGAGGGTCTTCCCGTCATCCCAAGCTGCACTTAAAACACATATCAGAGCATTTAAGTATTCCAACAAGTACCTAGGTAGAGCTAAGGGAAAGGTTTTTGTTTTCTACCAAGTTCCTAATCCTATAGCTAGTCACCACCTATGACGTATAGGTTCTTGTGTTTTGGTTTAAGGACGATTTTCTTCATCAAAGAACAATTAAGTTCAATTGTTCTTATAAATATCCTATCATATTGAGGAAGTGCTTAAGACGAGTCTTAAAACATCTTTTCAATACCTCTAGGATTGTTTTAAGTCCAAGAGAATTTAATTATACAAGTGAATTTATCGTCCAGGAGTTCAAGTTTTGTTCTCTTGCTTAGTGAACTAGGACATTTGAATATCACTATAAGTGAAGTAACACTTCACTTAATACTCCGTTTAGGAGTTATGACAACAAGAGCTTTTGAGGGCAAATTAATGTTCAAGTGATTTGTGATTTAATTTAATTTCAATTAATGGGTTTAAGTTTGGAATAATGTTCAAGTTGTTTTAGATTTATTTTGAATTCTTTATGTCTTAGGTGATGTTATATTTAATTCAATTTAATTTAATTTAATTTTAATTTATTTTAATTTGGTTTATTTTTAATTTTAATTTAATTTTATTTTTTAATTTAATTTTAATTTTATTTTAACATGATTTAATTTAATTTAATTTAATATGTTTTAATTTAATTGAATTGAATTTAGTTTAATTTAATTTAATTTAATTTAATTTAAATTTAATTTAATTCAATTTAATTTAATTTAATTTGATTTTAATTTTAATTTAATATTTTATTTTTTATGCTTTAAGGATGGTTTAATTTTAATTGTTAAAATATTAATTTAATTGAAATCTTAGAAGGATTTAATTTAAATGTTTTAACTTTTTAATTTAATTTAATGATTAAGTGTTTTAGCATTTTAAATCTTGAATTTGGATTATCATTTATTTTAGGAATTAATTATTATTGAGGTGATTAATTTAGGGATTCTTAAATTAAAGAACAAATCTCCTCCTAATAGTATCCCTATTTTAATAATTCCAATTTTTTATTATTCTTCCAAATTTAATTAATTGTTTAATTAAGGTTTATTTTAATTATTTTCAAATTGTTTGGTAGGTTTCTACCCTTTAACTACCTAAGTTTCAAACATCCAAAATCAACTTAGTATCAAATATTTTACCCACCCTTTTAATTAAACCTAAAATTTTTAATTATAGGTTAAAATTTTAATTACCATTTTGCCCTTTAAACTTACTAATTCCATAACTCACTAAATTGAGGTTAAATGAATTTGAAATTTTTATGTGACTTCACTCATATATCAATCAACACATTAGAGGAGAAAATGTGATTTTTCTGTATTAAATTTATTTATGTAATTATTTTTGGTGGAAAATAAGGATTTTCAAGGAAAATTCAACAAAATGACCAAGGGAAAGTTTCTGTCCTTAAGAAAATTATGGGACATTCCTAATGACTAGAGGACCACTTGGACAAATTTTGGTGATTTTTTGAATTATATTCTTTTTATTATAATTATTTTGAGTTTTGGAGTATTAATTAATTTAAAAATAAAATAAAGGTTGAAAAATGAATTCTATATTTTTCAAAACTTTCTCTGATATCAAGGAAACCAAAGAACCAATTTTTATAATTTTCTAATTTTTTTTTATTTATTAGAATTATTTTAGTGGAAATGCTAGAAAATACATTTTTTTTAATTTTCAAATTACCTTAGGGCTTTAAAATTTGATATCTCATCATAGAGACTTAAGAAAAATATGGGGTTTATTCCTAAGTGATTAAAATTCAAAATATGACATTTTGGTGAATTTTATTATTTTTGTGATTTTTATTATTTTTTAATTATTAAAAATATTCAAATAATGCAAAAAATCAACTTTTTTGGAAAATTGCAATTTTAACTTTTTTAAGTTCCCCTGACATCAGAGAGGCTCCAAAACCAATTTGGTGAATTTTTAAGAAGTATTTTAAAAGTTATGAATTTTTTAAGTTTAGGTTTGGCTAAATGGCTTAATCAACCCATTTGATAGGGCTAACCAAGTCCAATCGACTTCAAACTTTTATGGTGGGTTCCTCTGATCCTAAAGGTCAGTGGAGAATTGATTTAAAGTCAATTTGATGTATGATTAGCTCTAATTAATTAAAGCTCCATTTTGGGTGTTTAAGCCAATTAGGGTTATTACAAGTGAATCAACTCAAAACCTATTTTCCCTAGGATCCTCTGGTCATAAGAAACATCACCAAATTTTTCGAGAATTTATTTCACAACATGCTAATTATTGGAATTAAAATACTCAGAATAGTGACCTAGAATTGAAAAATCAATAACTCTTCATAGGGATGGCCTCTGACTTTGGAAAATTCCGGGAATGTCCCCAAATTTAGAAGCTTCAAAAGCCCTATGGTCTCATGCCATGGTGAATTGTATACGTACATGGAGAATTAAAAATGTGCAGAGAGTAAATAAATCATTAAAAATCAAATATTCAATGAAATTAAATGATTTCTTTTCCACATTATTGTCCTCTGTTCACTGAGTAAGAGGATATTTTTATTTTATTTTTAGGATTTTCCTACACAAAGTTATGAATTTTCTAAGTTCTGGTAATTAAATAAATAAGAAAAATCCCTATTTTTCTACTTATCCACGCGGCGCCACGCCATCCTCGGCAGCTCCGAAGGGCCACGCGACGAGCTCTGATTCGGCGCCGCCATCCGACTCAGTGCTCCAGGGGCCTGCGGTTCATGTACCATCGTGCTATCCGGCTCGATCCAGACCGTCCCCACGATACACGCTCGATCCGACGGCTCTCAGTCATCGTCTACGACTGCTGTGCACCCGTGACCGTCAACCTTCTAACCCTAATTTCTCACTCGATTCTCAACGGATTTTTGTGTTCTTATGCTCTATGGATTCGTCTTGAAGAGACGAACACATCCATACGGTAAACTGCATTGAAATTGATTCAATTAAATGGAGAATCTCTGTAAGCTCGGGAAGAAGAGTGAGTCCAAACCTTTGCTCAGAGAAGTGAAGCTTCGATCTGAGAGTTGTGTCACCTTCGATTGGGTCCAAGCAAGCTCCCGATGAAGTCCCTTGGCCTGGTGAATTGTCTAGGTATAATTTCGACCACAGCCGATTTCAACCTTTGGAGTCCGGAACCGGTGGGTGGCCCGGAGAGGGGCTTTCACTCTGGGAACTCCTTCTCTTGGTCTTGTGCAGGTGTGGGTGAGTTTAATTTGACTTTGGTGGAGGATTTGGGAATGTCCTGTTCTGACCTGAGAATTGAGCTCCAAAATTGAGCACAATTAGTGGGGAATTAGGGCAATAGAACAGTGCGGATCAAATGCTCTAAGTGTGGGGGAGAGTCTAGAGTGATTTTGGTAGAGTTTCCTTAAGGTTGGTTCAGCACCTCCTCATGGCCGAGAGGGGTGAGGTTTAAATAGGAGAGGGCGGAGGGCTTCCCAAGGGGGTTTAAGGCTTGGGATCAGCTGCTCCATGCAAGAGAAGAACAACCATGCTGTTCAATTGGGCTGGGACACTTCAGCAAGGGGGAATTTCAATGTTGGCTCACATGTGAGCTTTCGACCATGGTGTTTTTCGGCGGCCTGGTGGCTGGCCGGCCAGGCACTGGTCACCATCTTGACCAGTGGGGTCAGGGGTTGGCAATGGTGCAGTCAATTGGAGTTTGACATGTGTAAAGGGGCTGGATTGAAATGGAATGGGGAGAGGCTCATTTTGGGTTCAAATTGGTCAACCCATGATTTTGGGTATGGTTCACCTCCCCAAGACCTGGTTTTGGGCTGGGTGAATCAGTTGGGTCAGCTGGTCTTAAGTGGAGAAGTCTTCATCCAAGAATATTTGGATTATATTTGGGTTAAGGGGAATCATAAGTAAGGTTATTGGATTTTAGGAAGTGCTTAAAGGACCTCCTCCTTTTGCCCAATGTAGTAAGGTCACATGTAAACAACTCACATGGCTTGCATGTGGCTTAAGAATGGCTTCATGGCTTGCCTATGGCTTAGGATAAAGCTTGGTCAATTTCATGGAAGTAGAATTTAGGAATTTTGGTATTTTGGTGGAGAATTTTCATGAAGCTTGATTTGGAATGGTTTAATGATGATTTTGAAACTTAGGGGTGAATTTAATTAAATGGATGATATGAGAGAAATGTCATGTGGGCTTTGGATTGAAAACTTGGGCTTTTGAAATGGTCTTGGGTGGGCTTTTAAAGTGGTTTAAGGAAGTGGGCCTTTAGGTTTGAAAATGGGCTTTTGAATAGAAAAATTTGCAATGGGCCATGCCAAATAAATGTTGAATTTTGTCTAAGGATGTGTCATGATTGATTTGAAACAAGTTTGGAGTGATTTGGGTTTGAATTGGGTTGGATTTGGGCTTCTTTGGTAAAGGGCCAATGTAGGTCAAATTGGGCTAATTTGGGCCAATGTTGGGCTAGGGTTGAAATTGATGTAAAATTAATGTTGGGAAATGTTTATGGGAGTGTTTCAAAGAGGTTTCAACTTTTGTTGGGGTTGGATTTTGGGGTTTGGGTCTATTTGGGTTAAGTTTGGGTTTAGATCAAAATTGGGCTTTTTGGTTTTGGGTTGAATTTGAGTGGGTTTTGGGTCCAAATTTTGGGCAAATTATGTTAGTGTTTTTTTTTTGGGGATTTTAGGGAAGGTTTATAAAAGGTTTGGGGTCAATTCTAGTTGAATTGGTTTGGTTTGGGCTAAGTTTGGGTCATGGGTCCAAATTGGGCTTTAAGGTCAAAAGTGAAATTGGATTCAAATGCCAATCAAATTGGGCTTGGATTTAGTCTAGATTGGTGTTGGGGATGTTGAATTGAAGTTTAGAATTGAATTGGACCAGAATTTGGGAAAATTGGGAAGGTTTGGTTTGACATTGGGTTCACTTTGGGTTAAAATGGGTCAAATTGGGGATTTTGATAAACGTGGGGTAAATTGACAAAATTGGCCCATGGTGTAGTTGGACAAAATGAAATTGGGAATATTTGGGATTTTCTGAAATTTTCTGGGAATTTTCTGAATTTTTGGATTTTTGGGTCAAGAGGGGCATTTTGGTAATTTGGAGGGTTATGGGGGTATTTTTTGGAATTTTGAGTATTTTGGGTAAAAATGGTCAATTTGATTGGTGGGAGAATGTTTGAGATTGATTTTGAGGAATTTGGGTGATTTTGGAGAATTTTGAAAAATTTGGGTAATTTCAAGGTTTTGGGTAAGATAGCGAATCCGGGGTTCCGGGTCAAATAATTGAAAATTTAGAAAATTGAAGATTGGGTAAATGTAAGTGGAATGAAATCATTTTGGTTGAGCCATGAAGCCATATCAAGCCCACATGAGCCATGAAGGGACTCATTTGAGGCATTCACTATGTTGTTCCTAACCCTCTTAGCCAAGGGCTTAGGGGTTAAGGACCATCCATGTGAATCACCCCCATGAGTCAGGAGGTCAAGTTGGGTATGGGTGTGGTTTTAGGAGGTGTGTGAAAGTGTAGTGTATAAGTGTAGTGTGTGTGTAAGTCAGCCCTTCACCAGAACAGACCACCCAGGGCAGTCCTAAGGCTAAAGAGTCCTATAGGAGCTCATCCTTTAAACTTCCACATTTGATTTCAAACCTCTAGGTGATTAGGGGTCTACAATCAAGCTTGTGGGGTTTGCAAGGAGTCAAGAGGTGTTTGGACTTCTAAAGGGTGGGTTCCACTTCTAGTCCTCTAAGATAGTCAAAGGAAAAGCCTAAGGCTAGATCCTAAGTACTAAAGAGAGAAGAGAAGACCTCATCAAAAATGAGGTCAAAAAATGGACCCCCAATAGGTGTGGTGTGTTATCCAAGCACACCGCGCGTATTGGCATTGACCGAAAAGATCAACAAACCAACACAGATGTCCAAGTGACAAACTTAGGGCAAAGTAGAAGAATTTCCGCTGGGGAGTGTCAAGTATATCTCTGAGACTGGAGATTCCTGAACTCTCGCTGGGGAAAGGAAAAGGAGGTGAATCCCAAATCACATGATCTGGGGGAATTTCGACTTAGATTTCATTTTGTTTCAGTTTAAGTTTTGATGTGTGAGCTCAGATTTTAGTTTGAGTTTCAATTTAGATTGAAGTTTTGTTAAAATTAATTTAAAGGGATTTGAACTTGAAATGAAAATTGGAATTTTGTTGTTTTAGATGTAACATCTTCATCCTCAAAAAATTTGAATTGATTGGATTGAACCATTACAATGAGGAAAGAACTCGTAGCAAAGGCAAGTATTGGATGTAAAATCCTTAACCTCAACAGCTTGATTTGGTGTGCTTCATTGCAATAGGGAGAGAACCCAAAGCAATGTGGTATTGGATGTAAAATCCTTAACCTCAAAAGTTTGATTTTGATGTATTTCATTGCGATAGGGAAAGAACCTAAAGCAATGCAGTATCAGATGTAAAATTCTCAACCCCAAAAATTTGATTTTGATGTATTTCATTGCGATAGGGAAAGAACCTAAAGCAATGCAGTATCGGATGTAAAATCCTCAACCCCAAGAATTTGATTTTGATGTATTTCATTGTGATAGGGAAAGAACCTAAAGCAATGCAATATCGGATGTAAAATCCTCAACCCCAAGAATTTGATTTTGATGTATTTCATTGCGATAGGGAAAGAACCTAAAGCAATGCAGGTATCGGATGTAAAATCCTCAACCCCAAGAATTTGATTTTGATGTATTTCATTGCGATAGGTAAAGAACCTAAAGCAATGCAAGTATTGGATGTAAAATCCTCAACCCCAAGAATTTGATTTTGATGTATTTCATTGCGATAGGAAAGAACTTAAAGCAATGCAGTATCGGATGTAAAATCCTCAACCCCAAGAATTTGATTTTGATGTATTTCATTGCGATAGGAAAAGAACCTAAAGCAATGCAGTATCGGATGTAAAATCCTCAACACCAAGAATTTGATTTTGAATGGTTATTGATTTTGCAAAGATTTGTAGTGTTGATTTGAAAAGTGTGAAATTTTGGTGTTTCGAGAATTTCATGAAAGTTGTAAAAGATTTTTGTGGAAAGAAACAGATTAGGAGGGAATATATAGATGCTACATATCCCATTCAAAAGAGTTGATCGAAAGTTGCTGGTTTGGATTGGATACAATTCCTCGCCATCAGATCCGAATCGAAAACCTTGTGGCTCCGTGTCAATGGAATCGACCGCTTCCATCCCAGACAAGGGAGAGAGTAGAACGGATTGGATTTCAGATTTGGAAGGTTGAGTTTGAATTTGATTGAGATTTGATTTGAGATCTGGAAGGTTGAATTTGAATTTGATTGAGATTTGATTTAAAATTTGTGTTTATTTTGTTTGTCCTTCAACGATTCAAATTTGCTTTTTCGTTCATTTAATGTTCATGTGAATTTGGCGTTCATCATTTTTTTTTTAGATTTTTAAGGAAAGTTTTATTTTATTCTTTTTGTTTCATTTTTGTTCTTCGTTCGAAGTTCATTTAACTTTAATGGCGTTTCCCAGTCAACTTGCACAAAAGAGGTGAAGGCCAAAAATGTGACATGGTCACTTTCATTCCAATCATGTTGAAGATACATCACACAACTCGATCTGGAATACATCTCATACAATCCATGTAGACTCAAAACGGACTATGTATGATCTTTGTTGATCCATCCAAAAAGGCATCTGTCAAAAATCCATGTCTGAATAGTGAGGTACATGGTCAATAACATCACCTTCCAAGCCATCCTTGGCAAGGATGTCGTATGGATGTACGTTGGAGGTGTGATATTTTCCATGTAACTCACGATTCGTAAGGCCGGAGGCTCTCTAGCTCGGGTCCGGCCGGAAGTGGTAAGGTGCTTTCCTGTCATCCATCCTTCTGAAAGTAACTGAGATCCGCTTCATTGGTACTCCCGGTATGCAATGTTTAGCGACATCTGCTCCGTTGCCCTTTAGTATCATGACGGAACTTACCGGTAATGGTATCCTTATCGGCCCTCGGAACTCACCCGGGCCTCGCTATCCGGAGGTCGGATCCGAACATGATATTACACTCGTTCGTAAAAGAAACCGTGCGAAAGGTCCGACAAAGTCGTGGTGATCTATGTGCGGGGGTATGCGATCACCCTTCTTGTAAATGTTAATGATGCAACTGTTGGGTATGCAATCCGCCGCGTACTCTCCATGTTATCATTCTCTTTACCATCCTTTTGATGACTAATGGCATTGGATCTACCTTGCCATGACGGAGTATCCCGTGGGTTTCCTTCCCGTCTTCCGCGATGTTGTAGCAACATCCACATTGTATTGTAATTCTCCCTTTCCCTGGCATCCATCTCCGGGGTTCCGAGCAAGTGTTTTCTCTTAGGCGACCTGCTCGACCCATTCTTTTCAAATCCCGTATGCAGTCCACGATTTGTTGTTGTTCGTATTCTGAGAACACGTCTGTATGTAGCTCGAGGCCTTCTAGTATATTGATCCTCCTGCCTCTAATTCTCTCGAAGTATTCAAAAGTTTGCTTCTCGACATTCCGCATTCTTTCTAGCTTCGTATTCCGGAATAATCTGCAAATGGCGAGGCCCGGTGACGTACCGTGGGATATATGGCTCAATCCCTTCACGTTCTCCCGCATACCTCGGCTCCTCGGGGATGGTCTCCATCGGGACATCCTCCGGGGTTGCTTCGCAACAAGGTCATGCATTACCGGTGGCTTTATCCGGTGGCGTGGTAGCCTTCCTTCTTCGATCTTCTTGAGATTTCCCCGGTCTCTTCGTTATCCTCGGAGCCGGCCTCCTTTCTTCGTGTTCCCGGCGAACCGGTATCCTCGAAGTATATGCACCGGTAGTAGCGATCGCCTCGTCGCGCTGGTCCGTCGCTAGTTTAGTTAACATCTTGCGGATACGGCGATTTTTATTTCTTCGCCGAGTTGCTGTGAGAGTAGCTCTTCGTACTTCCCGAATCTCCGTGGGCGCGGCGCCGACAAGCCCGCCCTCTCGCTACGTAGCTTTTCTTGTCTCGTCGGGTTGGTGGCTTCGGCCACCCACTTTCATTACTCGTCCGATCGGGCGCTTCCTCTCGGTCAACCGGGACCCGAGTCACCTTCCTCGTATTGCGAGCCCGCCGGTGCGAAGTCTGAGTCAATCTCTATTATCGCTCCATCTTTCACCCTCTTTTCGTCGAGTGCAAGGCTTACGCCATTTCTAAAGTCCAGGACCAACCGCCCGTTCAACATTTCCCTGCGAGAAGACAAGGAAAAGGATCAGAGGCTGTACTAAGAACAAGAACATTAAGAAAATGTTTATTAGAGACAGAGTTTTCTTTTTTCTCTTTTTTTTATTATTCCTTTTGTATTTTTAAATTCAACAGGAATGAAGTGGGAAAAGATCGGGAAAAAGATTTTGATTTGGAAGAGAGAACAAGGAAAACTTTATTATCACGATTTTATTTATTTTAGCACATTTTTTTATTATTTTTGGGTTCGGACCCAGTCATAAGTAATTACTTCACCCATGCTTCTAGGGATGAAAAATTCATTCCTTCCAAACATCAGGTAGCGTAATACTTCTTCAAGTATCGTCCGTTGATCGGAAGCATATGTCGTTCTCCTCGGCAATTCACTAGCTAGTAGGAGCCTCCCGAGTAGATCGCCTCAACCACAAACGGCCCTTCCCAAGTGGGTTCAAATTTTCCTCCTATCTTGCGGTGTGCAAGGATAGGTCTCTTGAGAACGAGAACTAAGTCACCAACTTCGAAGGTTCTTGGGCGACCCGCTCCGTCATGGCCTTGAACCATCTTAGCTTGGTATAGTTCTAAATTCCCGTCGCGCCGCAAGTCTTTTCCCTTCCGGGCTTTCCAATTCCTCTAGTAGTAATTTGGTATTCTCTTTTGTCGTGATTTTGTTTGCAACTGCAATTCTGAGTGATGGAAACTGGACCTCTAAGGGTAACATTGCCTCGGACCCATACATCAGAGCGTAAGGTGTAGCTTGAGTAGGAGTTCTGAAGGTTGTCCGGTAGGCCCATAAGGCTTCTAATAACTTCTCGTGCCAATTTCTCTTATTATCGTCCAAAGTTTTTTTTAAAATTTGAACGAGAGTTTTATTAAAAGCCTCGACCTGTGTCGTTTGCTCTTGGGTAGTAAATTGTTGAATACCGCCGACCGATTCCGTGTCTCCCGACAAAATTGTTGATTTGCGTGCTTCCGAATGCCGACCCATTATCCGAGATGATCCCGCGCGGCACTCCGAAACGGCAGACAACTTGGTTCTCGAAAACCGTAGCATGTGGTGTGCTTTCACTTCTCCGAGTGGAACTGCCTCTGCCCACTTGGAAAAGTAATCTGTAGCCGCAAGAATGAAGCGGTGTCCTTTTGAAGATGGTGGTTCTATTGGACCCACTATATCTGTGCCCCAACATTCAAATGCCCACGACGCAATTGTCGGATGTAGCACATATGGAGGTTGGTGTAGAACCACTCCGTGCACTTGGCATTGGTGATAGCTCTCGGCGATTTTCATGCGGCTCGGTCATCATCGAGGGCCGTAGTACCCTAGTCTTTTAATTTTCATTTTCATCTTCGGACCCGACTGGTGAGCGCCACGCAGTCCCGAATGCACCTCTTTAACAATTTCACGGGTCTCGGACCCGCTTAGTGCACCTTAGCCACATTTAATCGAAAGACCTTCTGTATAACGTGTTGTTTATGAATGCGTAGGACATAGTTCTTTTCTTGATCTGATGGGCTAACGACCTATCGTCCGGTAGTTTTTCCGTTTGCAGTGTAGTCTCATTAATGGCCGTCGCCAATCTTCCGTGTTTTCTCGTCACCGTCGAACCGATTCTTCTTCTTTTCTCGATTTGTGTATTGTGTCTATGTCGAGCCGTGATAGGACCCGACGTCCGTGAACCGAAACTTCCATCGATTCATCTTGCAAGCAGTGTAAATTCTTTTGCGAGGCGGGCTAACGCATCCGCTAAAGCGTTTTCTTCGGGAATTTTGTAGATCGTCACATTCGGAATCCGTTCCAACAACCGTATGGCATACCGGAAGTATTGCTCGAGTCTTCGGCTTTAAAATGTCGTACCGTCCGACGATCTCGTTGAATGATCAACCGCGAATCCCCGTAGAAGTTGATGTTTGTTATCCCCATTTAAATAGTTAATTCCAATCCCGTTACGAGAGCTTCGTATTCTCGCTTCGTTGTTCGTACACGGCTCGTTAAGTGGTAGGAGTATCTTAACATCCCCCGCTCCGTGTTATAAAGATTAGTCCGATTCCCGCCTTACGGGCACTATCACTTGCGATTCTTCGTCTTTGTGTGTCGAAGATGCTCCGTCGAAATATAATTCCCAACGTCGATCATCGTGGTCTTCTAAGCTCATTATTCGTTCATCCGGCAAGTCGTCATCGAGAGGAGATTCGCCGGCAGAGGGTGTGCTGCGAGGCAGTCTGCTAGGATTTGTCCCTTTACAGTACGAAGAGGCACGAAAGTTATATCGAATTGCAATAATATCATTGACCACCTGGCAAGTCTGCCAGAAAGCGTTGGACGGGTCATCAAGTATTGCAAAGGATTAAATTTCGAGATCGAGTTGACCTTATGAGAAAGCATGTAGTGCCCGAGCTTTTGAGCGGTGAAGATCGAGGCCAAACAAAGTGCTTTTCAATTGTGGGATACTTTATTTCCGTCGGAAGTAAACGACGGCTTAGGTAGTAAAGAGCATTTTCTTTACCCTCATCATCGACTCTGCCAACACGGCTCCGAGAGAGTCGTCTAAAGCCGCGATATAAAGTATCAACGGTCTACCTGAGACTGGGGCTGCTAAGAGAGGAGGTGTCATTAAATATTGTTTAATGTCCTCGAAGGCCCTCTGGCATTTCTCTTCCCAAATAAATTTGGCGTCCTTTTTAACTAATGCCGAGAAAGGCTGACACCTACCTGACAAGTTCGAGATAAAGCGTCGAAGATATGCCAACTTCCCTTGAAAGATCGTAGTTGTTTTAAGGTTTTGGGAGGTGGCATTTCTAAGATAGCTTTAATCTTTTCCGGGTCGATTTCAATTCCACGATGTCGGACAACGAATCCTAAGAACTTCTCGGAGGTGACGCCAAAGGTGCATTTTAAGGGATTCATCTTAAGGTTAAATTGTCTTAATCGTTCGAAAACAATTCGCAAATCATACAGGTGGTTTTCCTTTACTTTGTTTTTGATGACCACATCATCCACGTAGCATTCAACTTGATTGTGGATGAGATCATCAAAAATTCTTGTCATCGCTCTCCGGTAGGTTGCTCTCGCGTTCTTCAGCCCGGATGGCATTACTCGTGTAGCAATATACTCCGATCGGCGTTCCGAATGCTCGTAATTTTTTCATCTTCTCGGAGCAATTTTTATCCGGTTGTATCCTCGAAGATCCATCCATGAATGAGAATATTTCATATGTTGAAGCAATGTCGATCATTAATTCCGGGATCGGTAGAGGGAATTCATCTTTTGGACATGCCTTGTTTAAATCTCTCGAAATCCACACAAATTCCCGATACGACCATTCTTCTTCCCGACCGGTACCACATTGGCTAACCAAGTCGGGTATTGTTCTTCAAGGACAAATTTGGCGTCTATTAGCTTTTTAACTTCAGCTATGACTTGTTGTTCGATTTCTAAACGCATTCTTCTCGGAACCTCGTCCGACCGGAACGTAGTAGGATCCACTCCTAGCTTATGGACTACGACCTCTGGAGCTAATCCTGGCATCTCATCATAGCTCCAAGCAAAACAGTCTTTAAATTCCATTAATAACTTGATTAATTCTTCGGAGTCTTCTTTATTGAGTAAGGAGCTATCAAAGGTAGGTCTAGGCTCTTCGCTAGTACCTAAGTTAACTTCCGTTAACTCATCTATTGTAGATTTGATCTCTTCTTCAAACTCGGTGGAGCGTTTCCAATTTGTAAATCTTCAAGTTCTTCGTAGTTTCCATGCAGCTTTCATTAGACTCGCAAGTGACAACCAAGCAAAATTCAAGCATCGTCAACCGATCCTACCGTGCCGAATCCGAGACCATGCTTTGAATTGGGTGGACGACCGGAGTTATTCCGTAATTTTTCAAAATGTTGTGATTGACCTTTTGTCCATTGTCGAGGTAAAAAACCACGCAGAATTAAATTTTGAACACAGGGAGAGTACCACTCAAAAGGCAATTTCATTAATTCGGAGGAGTGACACCTTCAAATTGTACTTTGTTTTCAGTTTTGGAGGAAGGAGCACCACGGTAGAATTTGATGGGCTTTGCACCGCCGCTACGTACCTCTTTGACCACCATACCCTCGATCTTATTAGAATGGATCGGGGTCGTGGTCATAGTATGTACATAGTGGTTAATCTTCTCGTACATCGATTTATATTCCTCGTTCTTTTCATCTTCGAGAGAGATCCCGAATTGCGGCTTCTTCCGACTTATTGTCGCTCGCTTCTTGCTTGATTTCTTTTTCTTCTTCGGAACTTTCTTCCCAATCAACATTGATGGCCGGTTTCCTCTCGTCCAACTCGTCCTAACGTCTCGTCACGACCTCGTCCCCGGCCTCGACCTCGGATGCGAGTCGTGGAGAAACCTTCACCGTCTCGCCGTAAGGGAGCGGTGAGTGATCGTTGAACTAGAACTTCAAGTTCTTCGTCGTCCCGAACTTCCTTTGCTTCATTCGTTATGGTATCTCCGGAGAAGATTGTTTTCTTCGGAGGTGCGTAATAAGCTGCATCTTCATGGATTCCAATTTCATGTACGGAGAATGGTTGTAAGTCACCTTTGATGCACTGTTCCCCTCCATCGTAGTATTTGATGCACTGATGTAGGGATGATGGTACCATCTAGTTTTCATGTATCCATGGTCGGCCCTATAGAGCGTTGAATGACGTTTCTGAATCAATTATGTGAAATTTCGCGGTTGTCTTTGCTAAGTCACCGGTCTTCATTAGCAGTGCTATTGATCCGAGGGCTCTTTCTCCTTTCTGGTTGAATCCTCTTAATAACATTTTGTCCGCTTCGAGCTCGCGAGCATCAATTTCCAAGTACGCTAGTGTTCGAAGATTCATTATATCGATTGATGCTCCCGGATCCACCAATACTCCGGAGAGTGTAAACTTCCCAATTGTAATCGAAATGTACAACGGTCGGTTGTGGTCCGTCGTCCCAAGTAGTAGGTCATTGTCCGTGAAGGTAACACCTCGTCGTTCCTTTAACGAGCAAACCTCATCTAAGGAATCTCCCGTCATTTGAGCTAAGCAAATTTCCGGATCAAGCAAGGCCTTGATCGAGCTTCTCTCATCTCCTTTGATAAGATGAGAGCGTCGTAGATGCTCGCTTGGTCGGTAGTTTCCTAAGATGGGCTAGCACGTTGTAGTCCACTTTATTTTCATGTGTCTCGGTTTCTTCCCGAATGGGTATTTCTTCTACCGGGGTTGGTTCTTCCTGAACAACCACCTGCTTTCCTTTGTCCTTTGGACCCATTCTCGGAGGTAGAACTCTTCCACTTCTTAAGTTGACTTCTGTAATTTCTTCTGAATCTGGTATTGAGTTTGCTGGTGTCTCCTCCTGAATCGGAATGACAGGTTCTTCTGGATTAGCTTCGAATCCGAAGGCTCTAACTCTATTATGATCGGAGCTCCTCGAAACTCGCAAATAGATTTGTTGCTTGTTGAACTCTCGTAGCCTCCTTGGTGGATGTCTTTTTTGTCATTGTGATCGTCGAGATTGTGTATGATTTGAGAATTGTTACTTGTATCGGAATCGATGTCCGGATTAGGTTGGTTGTCGCTAGTTACGTAATCGTTAGAAACGGTCAAAACGTAGCCAACGCCATAACCCTTATCATTATAAGATCCCACCGGAGTGAGCAAATAATCATACAGAGTCAGAGGTTCGAGGGATTTCTCCCCCGAATCGGAAACAACCATCCTAGGATAAGCAGCCCCTAGTCTAGCCTTAAGAGCCTCGGTCTTTTCTTCTTCATCAATTTTCTTCTTTTCTTCAATCGTCTCTTGTTGAGGTGGTTCTTCTATCGCAAGTGATAGTGCCGACTTGACAGGTTTCGAACTCTGAGTTGAGGCTCGCACCGAAGTGGTTTGGATGTGATCCAAAATCTTCTTCGAAGACTTTGTCCAAGCGGTAGTCCATCCATCATCAGTCGCATAGGGATCTATCGAAACAATGAGATCCGTCGAGATAACATTGACGGAACCTCCTTTCTGGGGTTCCTTCATGTATTCCTTCGGGATCGTTATGTTCCCTTTTCGGAGATTGTCGTTGAGCCAACTTTTGAAGGTAATACAATCTTCTATCTTGTGTCCAAGCATCCGGTGGTAAGGGCAAAAGATGGGATCACCTTTCTTGTCGACTTCTTCTGGTTTCTTAGGCTCGCGTAGTTGGAAATATGGAGTCTTCATCGATCGCGGAACATTTTCGGCACTCGCCTCATTCTTGAACGGATACTCCTCACTCGAAGCTCCCTTAACGTACGTTGTGGACGAGGCGGTTGTTCATACTCGTTGAGATGACCGATAGCCGGGTCGGGGTTGCCGGTAATCTCGTTGAATTTGCCGCGGCCGTTCGGCGGTATTTGTATTGGCCGATTGCCTTTATCGACCGCCGCGACGATCCCGGACTTCTTTTTAAAAGTTTTCACGGGCTTCTGTTTGTCTGTTTTGTCGGTGAAACTTAATTGCTTTGCCTCCTCTTGCAAGCTTCTGGCCTTGCTTAACAACTTCTCGAAAGTCTTAATAGTATATCCATTGAGGAGAAGTGCTATCAGGCCATGAATGCTCTTAAGTAAAATGCCGACTGAATGTTGTTCTTGTAGCTGTGGCTCACACTTCATACTTAGATTTCTCCATCGAAGTATGTAGTCCACCAAAGTTTCGTTCGGCTTCTGCTTCTCTACCACTAAATCACCTATAGTGATGTGGTGCTAAGCTCCGACAAATCGCTTGATGAAGAGGTTCTCTAATTCTGAAAATGTCTTCACCGAACCGTTCGGTAATTCCGCATACCAATCAAAGGCGATCCCCGATGTAGTTGCCGACAAATTGTCCGAAGAGTAAAGCATCACTTCCGCCGACATTGCAACAACCGGCACGAAAATGTGCAACATGCTGCCGAGGGTTTCCGGTTCCATCAAAGGTCTTGAACAGCAGGTGGTACGAAGCCTTTCGGATATTGGACGTCGTCGAATTCTTCGGGTAAGGCCTACCCGTCCGAATGGATGTCCCGCTCTTTGATTGTGCCAAGGCTTCTCGCACTCGCTCGTTCCACCATGCTCTTGATATCCTTTTCCGGAATCATGCTTTGTATTGCATCCTTTTTAACCGATCATCCCCGTTGACGGATGTAATCTCCTTTCCTCCGTCTACAATGTGAATAACTTCGGGGGTGTTTCTCTTCGGGGTTGAACCCGACTCTAGAGAGTGGCTAGGGCCGCAGCCCATCTCTTCTATCCTCTTTGCCATTTGGGAGATCGTATCATCTTTCTCTTGAAGCCGCATCCTCATCACTTCCGGCTCCTCTCTTCTCGCGGCCGCAGAGCACCTCGTGAAGCCGACGAAGCTCGTGTTTCAACCATGTTAATTTCGCATATTCATCATCCATGAACTCGACGAGTCGACTTCATCTCCGAATTTTTTTCTCTTTCTCTTGCTAATCGCCGAATATCGCTCTTAGCTTTTCCATAGCATCTTCTAATGGTCTTTTCCGTACATCCTCGCAGTTGTCATGCGATAATTGTCGGGTTTCCTTCTCATGAGTCCCCTTCATTGCGGTAGCACTTTCTTCGACTCAAGTCTCCCGACGAGACTTTCCTTCTTAGTGTTGTTGTTTTAATCTTAATTGTCCGGTAGTGGGACGCCATACCATCCTTCTAGCAGACGAAGGTCTAGGACCGGATGGTCTGTCAGCCAAATGCTGGAAGGTGGTATCCTCCCTAATTTGTAGTCCTGAAACAACGACAGGTGGACTAGCTTTCATTCTCTTATTCGGCTCTTCTGCAGCGATAGAAGTTTCTACTCGCGACCCAAGACGGGATTTGGCCGACACCCGCCCTATCCTTCTTAAAATCTCTGATACAGGGCATTTTTCTTTCTTTGCTAACTTCTCTATCAGGGTCTGCAATCGAGCAAATGGCGTAATTCTAGCCCTTTTCTTACGGCTGTCGTTGTAATATGCGGGATGAGGCAATGCAGAAGCAATCTTGCGGACATTTTCCTCGTCCTCTGCGGCGGAGAGGGGATGGAACCTACTTCCTCCCAAAAGTGGTATGTATTCGAGCAACGGTGTATACTCGGGCAGTCTCCGGATTTCCTCCAGAAAGCAACTTCAGCAGCCTCCGGCTTCTCTAGCAATCCTTCTACTTCGTTCCTCCTCCGAGTCCGTGTCGCTGGAGGAATTCTCGAGCCGGACCCGACCTCGAAAAGGAAGGTCTCACAGGAAGATCTGTACCCTCCACAGGTTCATCACAGTTTTGAATTTCCTTCCCCTTTAGTCTGGCAGAAGCCGGGGTAGGTACAGAGACAACTAGACCGGTGGGAGTAGCAACAACAGTCCTTCTGCGAACAACAAGATTCCTCTCGACTGGAATCTTTTGCAGAGGAGGGAATTCATGAGTTGACTTGAGGTTAAACTCAATCAACGACTTCTCAGTTTCTGGTACTTTGCTTGCGAGTGAAAAGAGAGTGACGTCGGGGATTTTGATATCGGTGTCCCCGAATCCTTGTCCGAATCGAATGATTCCATTATTAGTGCGCTCGTCCTCGAACATAGCCGAGTCCAGATCCGTTGACGAAGGAGAAGATCGCTTTGGGGCTTCCATTTCGCGAGGCGGATTCCAAGTGTTAGTCCCCGAATCGTGCTTCTTCTTGTCGTAAAACTTATGACGAAAAAGAAAGAGTCCGAACACATTTCCGTTTATCTTAGTGTATTTGTGGTATTAAAAGAAATTTTATTTAGCTAATTGTTTTTCGAAAAGATTTGTTCATTAGGACAGAGAATTATTAAAAGAAGGAGAGTTGTAGGAAGGGTAAAGGAATTGATTAGGAACCGGAAAAGTAAGAGAAAGTCTTGTAGAAACTTCTCGACCCGCAAGACCGCTCCTAAACTAATACCTATTGGGGGTCCACCCCACCTCAGAAATGAGGTAAAAGGATCTCGGAACCTCTCTGTTTAGGGGTGTCTAAACAGTGGCTCCTAAATCCGAAAGGATGTTGGCTATACTCGTCCAAGGTAGAAATGAACATAGTATTCCAACGGAAAGAAGGGTAGTTCGATCCACTAGGGACATGGATACACTACCAATTTTTTGAAAGCGTAACTATTCGATTAAAAATGGAGAGAGGAATTTTTTCCCGCCGTGAGTCGCTAGAAATTGTCGGCATATTTTTAGATTTTAAATTTGATTTAAATATATATATATATATAATTTAGAAAGTAGCATTTGATTTGGAAAATAATTTTAAATTTGAAAATTTTAAGATATGAAATCAAACTGATCCCACATCCCGAATAGTTTATATAAACGAGCACCACACCACAAACTGTATATCAATCCCGGAGAATAGACACACTGCTTGATGATGGGGCTCGATTAAATAAACTAGAAGATTTGTGACATCTGTTTGGTTTACAAACCAATTTTATAAGCCGACAAGTTCCCCTGCTTAATATAAAGGAATTAAGCAGGGTTTATATTACTCCGGGTTCTTAAAGTTCCCTATAAGGGCAAGCCCCTATAGTTAATTACATCTTAAATGACGGGAATCACTTAAGAAAACTCTCGATAATAATCGCAATTCGCTCTCAAGAATTTCAAAGTTTAAGTTTTCAAGGGATTGAATTTTGGAATTTCAATAGGGAATGGATCAAATTTAGAACATTTTATTTTGGGAATTCAAAGGAAGAAAGGTAGGAGAAATTACATATTCGAAGCGAACTTCGGTAATTTCCTGACTATCCTATTGTTTGGCTTGAATTTAGGAAACTCCTAATGTTTATTTAATGTTTTGATCTTGCCAATTTTAATTAATTAGGACTTATATTCGTATGATGTGATCACATAAATAGCCTCGAAGATGTGAGGGTTTATGTCGTATCGGACGACTACCTCGGAATCCTAAGACCGGTTAGGGCTTAATTTGCAATACAAATGCCTAACAAAAGGTTGAGGATTTATGTTGCACTAGGCAAACTACCTCGAAGTCCTATGGTTTAGTTATTTAATTCTAAGAAATGTTTAGCTGATGTAGAGTTGTTTTGCTGACGAAGATGGTCGTGCTGCCCACCATGCTCCGAGCTCCTTGTTGTTGCAGAGGTTTAGAAATCATAAATCAAGAGATGAGAGAAGTGTTTTGGTTTAGAGAAGGTCTTAATTTCCATAGTGTTTTCTATGTTTTAATTAAAACAAATCTTAAAGTTGATTATAACAACACCGGTTAAGATCCCACGGTTCCATCCGTCCGGCATCGTTATTTTTATCGGATTCACTTAGTCAAGATGAATTTGCTAAACTCAACTAAATGAGTTCCACACTTTCATTTAGACCGTGGGAAATCTCGTTAGCAACACGTATGTTAAATCATCCGAGGTATTCCCGATCATCCGACAAGACGTTTTAATTTAGTTGTAGTTGTAGTTTTATTGTTCTGTTTGTGATTAAATTTTGAGTTGTTTTATATTTTGAAATGTTGTGGTGGTGAATTTTATCTTGTAATGATTTTTAATTTAGTTTTGGTTTCAGTTTCAGGGACTATCCTAAAGGTGTGGGTTTTCATGCAACAGTTGTTTATTATGCAAGAAAAGTAAGTGCGATGCAATTAAGTAAATTGCAATAAAGTAAATTGCAATAAAATAAAAGCGTACCTGGAGGGTCTTCCCGTCATCCCAAGCTGCACTTAAAACACATATCAGAGCATTTAAGTATTCCAACAAGTACCTAGGTAAAGCTAAGGGAAAGGTTTTGGTTTTCTACCAAGTTCCTAATCCTATAGCTAGTCACCACCTATGACGTCTAGGTTCTTGTGTTTTGGTTTAAGGATGATTTTCTTCATCAAAGAATAATTAAGTTCAATTGTTCTTATAAATATCCTATCATATTGAGGAAGTGCTTAAGACGACTCTTAAAACATCTTTTCAATACCTCTAGGATTGTTTTAAGTCCAAGAGAATTTAATTATACAAGTGAATTAATCGTCCAGGAGTTCAAGTTTTGTTCTCTTGCTTAGTGAACTAGGACATTTGAATATACTATAAGTGAAGTAACACTTCACTTAATACTCCGTTTAGGAGTTATGACAACAAGAGCTTTTGAGGGCAAATTGATGTTCACGTGATTTGTGATTTAATTTAATTTCAATTAATGGGTTTAAGTTTGGAATAATGTTTACGTTGTTTTAGATTTATTTTGAATTCTTTATGTCTTAGGTGATGTTATATTTAATTCAATTTAATTTAATTTAATTTTAATTTAATTTAATTTGGTTTAGTTTTAATTTTAATTTTATTTTATTTTTTAATTTAATTTTAATTTTATTTTAACTTGATTTAATTTAATTTAATTTAATATGTTTTAATTTAATTTAATTGAATTTAGTTTAATTTAATTTAATTTAATTTAATTTAATTTAAATTTAAATTTAATTTAATTCAATTTAATTTAATTTAATTTAAATTTAAATTTAATATTTTATTTTTTATGCTTTAAGGATGATTTAATTTTAATTGTTAAAATATTAATTTAATTGAAATTTTAGAAGGATTTAATTTAAATGTTTTAACTTTTTAATTTAATTTAATGATTAAGTGTTTTAGCATTTTAAATCTTGAATTTGGATTATCATTTTAATTAGGAATTAAATATTATTGAGGTGATTAATTTAGGGATTCTTAAATTAAAGAACAAATCTCCTCCTAATAGTATCCCTATTTTAATAATTCCAATTTTTTATTATTCTTCCAAGTTTAATTAATTATTTAATTAAGGTTTATTTTAATTATTTTCAAATTGTTTGGTAGGTTTCTACCCTTTAACTACCTAAGTTTCAAACATCCAAAATCAACTTAGTATCAAATATTTTACCCACCCTTTTAATTAAACCTAAAATTTTTAATTATAGGTTAAAATTTTAATTACCATTTTGCCCTTTAAACTTACTAATTGCATAACTCACTAAATTGAGCTTAAATAAATTTGAAATTTTTATGTGACTTCACTCATATATCAATCAACACATTAGAGGAGAAAATGTGATTTTTCTGTATTTAATTTATTTATGTAATTATTTTTGGTAGAAAATAAGGATTTTCAAGGAAAATTTAACAACATGACCAAAGGAAAGTTTCTATCCTTAAGAAAATTATGGAACATTTCCAATGACTAGAGGACCACTTGGACCAATTTTGGTGATTTTTTGAATTATATTCTTTTTATTATAATTATTTTGAGTTTTGGAGTATTAATTAATTTAAAAATACAATAAAGGTTGAAAAATGAATTTTATATTTTTTAAAAATCTCTCTAATATCAAGGAAACCAAAGAACCAAATTTTATAATTTTCTGATTTTTCTTTGATTTATTAGAATTATTTTAGTGGAAATGCTAGAAAATATATTTTTTTTAATTTTAAAATTACCTTAGGGCTTTAAAATTTGATATTTCATCATAGAGACTTAAGAAAAATATGGGGTTTGTTCCTAAGTGATTAAAATTCAAAATATGACATTTTGGTGAATTTTATTATTTTTGTGATTTTTATTATTTTTTAATTACTAAAAATATTAAAATAATGCAAAAAAACAACTTTTTTGGAAAATTTTAATTTTAATTTTCTTAAATTCCCCTGATATCATAGAGGCTCCAAAACCAATTTGGTGAATTTTTTAGAAGTATTTTGAAAGTTATGAATTTTTGAAGTTTAGGTTTGGCTAAATGGCTTAATCAACCCATTTGATAGGGCTAACCAAGTCCAATTGACTTCAAACTTTTATGGTGGGTTCCTCTGATCCTAAAGGTCAGTAGAGAACTGATTTCAAGTCAATTTTATGTATAATTAGCTCTAATTAATTAAAGCTCCATTTTGGGTGTTTAAGCCAATTAGGGTTATTATAAGTGAGTCAACTCAAAAACTATTTTTCCTAGGGTCCTCTGGTCATAAGAAATATCACCAAATTTTCCTAGAATTTATTTCACAACATGCTAATTATTGGAATTAAAATACTCAGAATAGTGACCTAGAATTGAAAAATCAATAACTCTTCATAGGATGGCCTCTGACTTTGGAAAATTCAGGGAATGTCCCCAAATTCAGAGGCTTCAAAAGCCCTATGGTCTCATGCCATGGTGAATTGTATACATGCATGGAGAATTGAAAATGTGCAGAGAGTAAATAAAACATTAAAAATCAAATATTCAATGAAATTAAATGATTTCTTTTCCACATTATTCTCATCTGTTCACTGAGCAAGGGTATTTTTATTTTATTTTTAGGATTTTCCTACACAAAGTTATGAATTTTCTAAGTTCTGGTAATTAAATAAATAAGAAAAATCCCTATTTTTCTACTTATCCATGCGGCGCCACGCCATCCTCTAGCACTCCAAGGGCCACGCGGCGCGCTCTGATTCGGCGCCGCTGTCGGCATATTTTAGGGTTAAGTGTTGTATTTTGAAAAGGGGGTCGCCTACAGAAATTGTCGGCGAATTTTTTATATTTTAAATTTAATTTAAATATATATATAGTTTAAAAGATAACATTTGATTTTTGAAAGTAGTTTTAATTTTAAAAGTTTTAAGATATGAAATCAAACCAATCTCACATCCCAAATAGTTTATATAAACGAGCACCGAACCACAAACCGTGTATCTATCCCGAAGAATAGACACACTGCTTGATGATGGAGCTCGATTAAATAAACTAGAAGATTTGTGACATCCGTTTGGTCTGCTAACCAATTTTATAAGCCGACAAGTTCCCCTGCTTAATATAAATGAATTAAGCAGGGTTTATATTACCTGGGTTCTTAAAGTTCCCTATAAGGGCAAGCCCCTATAGTTAATTACATCTTAAGTGACGGGAATCACATAAGAAAACTCTCGATAATAATCAGTAGTTCTGCTCTCAAGAACTTCAAAGTTTAAGTCTTCAAGGAATTGAATTTTGGAAATTTCAATAGGGAATGGATCAAATTCAGAACATTTTAATTTGGGAATTCAAAGGAAGAAAGGTGGGAGAAATCACGGATTCGAAGCGAACTTTAGTAATTTCCCGACTATCCTATTGTTTGGCTTGAATTTAAGAAAGTCCTATTGTTTATTTAGTGTTTTGATCTTGCCAATTTTAATTACTTAGGACTTATATTAGTATGATAAAATCATACCAATAGCCTCGAAGATGTGAGGGTTTATGTCGTATCGGACGACTACCTCGGAATCCTAAGACCTAGGTTAGGGCTTAATTTACATGATACGATCATGCAAATGCCTAACGAAGAGTTGAGGATTTATGTTGCACTAGGCAAGCTACCTCGAAGTCCTATGGCTTGGTTATTTAATTCTAAGAAAGTTTGCTGCAGTAGACTTAGGTTTTGCTGATGACGATGACCGAGCTGCCCACCATGCTCCGAGTTCCTTGTTGTTGCAGAGGTTTAGTTTTAGAAGTCATAGATCAGGAGATGAGAGAAGTGTTCTGGTTTAGAGAAAGTCTTAATTTCCAAGTATTTTTTATATTTTAATTAAAACAAATCTTAAAGTTGATTATAACAACACCGGTTAAGATCCCACGTGCTCCATCCTTCCGCATCGTTATTTTTATCCAATTCACTTAGTCCGGATGAATTTGCTAAACTCAACCGAATGAGTTCCACACTTTCATTTAGACCGTGGAAATCCCGTTAGCAACACGTAGGTTACATCATCCGAGGTATTCCCGATCATCCAACAATACGTTTTAATTTAGTTGTAGTTGTAGTTTTGTGGTTTTGTTTGTGATTAAATTTTGAGTTATTTTATATTTTGAAATGTTGTGGCGGTGAATTTTATCTTGTAATGACTTTTAATTTAGTTTTGGTTTCAGTTTTAGGGGCTATCCTAAAGTGTGGGTTTTCATGCAACAGTTGTTTATCATGCAAGAAAAGTAAGTGCGATGCGATTAAATAAATTGCAATAAAATAAAAGCGTACCTGGAGGGTCTTCCCGTCATCCCAAGCTGCACTTAAAACACAATTAGAATATTTAAGCATTTAAAGCAAGTTCCTAGGTAAAGCTAAGGGAAGGGTTATGGTTTTCTACCAAGGTCCTACTCCTATGCCTAGTCATCTCCTATGACGTCTAGGTGCTCGGTATTTTGGTTTCGAGGACGATTTCCTTCATCAAAGAACAATTAAGTTCAATTGTTCTTATAAACATCCTATCATATCGAGGAAGTGCTTAAGACGAATCTTAAACATCTTTTCAGTATTTCTAGGATTATTTTAAGTCCAAGAGAATTTAATTATAATAATGAATTAATCGTCCGGGAGTTCAAGTTTTGTTATCTTGCTCAATGAACTAGTGACATTTGAATATCCTATAAGTGAAGTAACACTTCACTTAATACTCCATTCAGGAGTTGTGACAACAAAAGCCTTCGAGGCAAATTGATGTTCAAGTGACTTATGATTTAATTTAATTTCGATTAATGGATTTAAGTTTGGAATAGTGTTCAAGTTGTTTTAGATTTATTTTTGAATTCTTTATGTCTTAGGTGATGTTATTTTTAATTCAATTTAACTTTAATTTAATTTAATTTGGTTTAGTGTTGATTTTAATTTAATTTAATTTGATTTTAATTTTAACTTGATTCTATTATTTAATTTAATTTAATTCAATTTAATTTGATATGATTTAATTTAATTTAATTTAAATTAATTTAATTTAATTTAATTTAATTTAATTTAATTTAATTTAATTTAATTTAATTTAATTTAGTTTGATTTAATTTAATATGTTTTAATTTAATTTGATTTAATTTAATTTAATTTAATTTAAATTTTAATTTGATTTTATATATATATATATATATTTTTAATTTTAATTTAATATTTTATTTTAAAAGGGTTTAATTTAAATAATTTAATTTTAATTCAATTTAATGATTAAGTCTTTTAGCATTTTAAATCTTAAATTTGAATTATCATTTTAATTAGGAATTAAATATTATTGAGATGATTAATTTAGGAATTCTTAAATTAAAGAACAAATTTCTTCCTAATAATATCCCTATTTTAATAAGTCCAATTTTATTATTCTTCTAAATTTAATCAATTATTTAATTAAAGTTTATTTCAGTTATTTTTAAATTGTTTAATAGGTTTCTACCCTTTAATTATTTAAATTTCAATCATCCAAGTTAGATTAGGATCAAATATTTTACTCTTTAAATTTATTAAACCAAAAGTTTTAATTAAGGGTTAAAATTTTAATTACCATTTTGCCCTTCAAGCTCAATAATTTCATAACTCACTAAATTGAGCTTAAATGAACTTGAAATTTTTATGTGACTTCACTCATATGTCAATAAAGACATGAGAGGAGAAAATGTGATTTTTCTATATTTAATTTATTTATGTAATTATTTTTGGTGGAAAATAGGGATTTCCAAAGAAAATTTAATAATATGACCAAAGGAAAGTTTCTGTCCTTAAGAAAATTATGGGACATTCCTAATAACTAGCGGACCACTTGGACCAATTTTGGTGATTTTTTTAATTATATTATTTTTATTACAATTATTTTGAGTTTTGGAGAATTAATTAATTTAAAAATAAAATAAAGTTGAAAAATGAATTTTATATTTTTCAAAAATCTCTCTGATATCAAGGAAATTAGAGAATCAATTTTGTAATTTTCTGATTTTTCTTTGATTTATTAGAATTATTTTAATAGAAATGCTAGAAAATACATTTTTTTTATTTTAAAATTACCCTAGGGCTTTAAAATTTAATAACTCATCATAGGGACTTAAGAAAAATATGGGGTTTGTTTCTAAGTGATTAAAATTCAAAATGTGACATTTTGGTGAATTTTATTATTTTTGTGATTTTTATTATTTTTTAATTATTAAAATATTAAAATAATACAAAAAATCAACTTTTTTAGAAAATTGAAATTTTAATTTTCTTAAATTCCCCTAATATCAGAGAGGCTCCAAAACCAATTTGGTGAATTTTTTAAAAGTATTTTGCAAGTTATGAATTTTTAAAGTTTAAATTGGCTAAATGGCTTAATCAACCCATTTATTAGGGCTAACCAAGTCCAATTGACTTCAAATTTTTATGGTGGGTTCCTCTGATCCTGAAGGTCAGTGGAGAATTGATTTCAAGTCAATTTGGTGTATGATTAGCTCTAATTAATTAAAGACCTATTTTGGGTGTTTAAGCCAATTAGGGTTATTCCAAGTGAATTAATTCAAAACCTATTTTTCCTAGGGTCCTCTGATCATAAGAAACATCACCAAATTTTCCTAGAATTTATTTCACAACATGCTATTTATTGGATTTAAAATACTCAAAACAGTAACATGAATTTGAAAAATCAATAACTTTTCATAGGGATGACCTCTGACTTTGGAAAATTCAGGGAATGTTCCCAAATTCAGAGGCTTCAAAAGCCCTATGGTCTCATGTCATGGTGAATTTCCTATATGCATGGAGAATTAAAATAATGCAGAGGGTAAATAAATCATTTAAAATAAAATACTTGATGAAATTAAGTGATTTCTTTTCCACATTATTCTCCTATGTTCACTGAGCAAGAGGGTATTTGTATTTTATTTTTCTGATTTTTCTACACAAAGTTATGCATTTTTGAAGTTTAGGGAATTAAATAAATAAGAAAATCCCTATTTTTCTATTTATCCGAATCGGCGCCGCGTCAACCTTTGCATCTCCGAAGTGCCGCGTGGCGCTTTCTGATTCGACGCCGCCATCCGACTCAGCGCTCCAGGGGCCCGCTGTATCGTTCCGTCTCCTCATCCGGCGCGATCCTAGCCGTCCGTCCGCGCGTGTATTAAATGAACGACATCCGTTCATCGTCCCCAAGCCTCCTAACCCGAGAACCGTCCACACTAAATCCCTAATATCTCACTCAATACTTAACGGATTTTCGTGTTCTTGTGCTCCATGGATTCGTCTTGAAGAGACAAATACATCTATACTGTGATCATGCATTGAAATTAAGGCATTTGAAATGGAGAATCTCCAGAAGCTCGGGATAAAGAGTTAACTCATACCTTTGCTCAGAGAAGTTTGGCTTCAATCTGAGGGTTGTGTCACCTTCGATTGGATCCCAGCAAGCTCCGGATGAAGTCTCCTGGTCTGGTGAATCGCCTAGGTATGATTTCGACCAAGCCCGATCACAAAGCTTGGAGTCTGGAACAGATGGGTGGCCTGGAGAGGGGGCTTTTGCTAGTGGACTTCTTCCTTTGGTCTGGTGAAGGTGTAGGACCAATCAATTTGAAGATTGATCCACCGTGGAGAAGTGTCCCGGTTTTGGGTGGAATTTTGGTCGAGAAATTGGGCTCCGTTGGTGGGGATTAGGGCAAATTGGCACTGGGGATCAACTGCTCTAAGTATGGAGAGTGATCTGGAGCAATTTTGGCAGAGTTTCAGTAAGGTCTGGTTCAGCACCTCTCATGGCCGAGAGGGGGTGGTGTTTAAATAGGAGAGGGTGGAGGGCCTCCCAGGGGGAGTTAGGGCTTGGGATCAGCTGCTCTTGGCAAGAGAAGAACAACTACAATGGCCACTGGGGATGGGGCAGCTCAGCAGGTGAGAATTCCAAGTTTGGGCTCACATGTGAGCTCTCGGCCTGGTGGTTTCCGGCGGCTGTGGTGGCTGGCCGGCCAGGGTCAGGTCACCCTCAGGCTCAGGGAGGTCAGGTCTTGGCAATGGTGAAATCAATTGCAGTTGGCCATGTGTAAAAGTGTTGAATCAAAGTAGAAGGAGGGAGGGATCATTTTAGTTTAGTTTAGGTCAACCCATGGTTTTGGGCATGGTGCACCCTCTAAGGGGCTTTGGGTGCTGTGGGGAATCAGATAGGCTAGCTGAGATGGACTGGTGATGTCCTTATCCAAGAATATTTGGATTAAATCTTGGTTAAGGGGTATCATGGGTGAGGTTAAAGACTTTTAGGGATTAAGGAAAGCTCCCCTCTTCTTACTCAATGTGGTATGGTCACATGTCAAACAACTCACATGGCTTACATGTGGCTTAAGAATGGCTTCATGGCTCACCTTTGGCTTGAGGAAAAGCCAAGTCAATTTCATGGAAATGGGTTTAAGAAAATTTTGGCATTTTGATGGGAATTTGTATGGGGCTTAATTTGGAATGGCTTCATGATGAGTTTTGAAACTTAGGGATTGATTTAATTGAGAATATGGTGTAGAGCAATTGTCATATGGGTTTTGGATTGATTTTGGCCCTTTGGATTTTGGTGGAGATGGGCTTTAGGAAGGTTTCATGTAAGTGGGCTTTTAAGTTTCAAAATGGGCTACCATGAGCTAAGGTTGGGCTCAAGTTGAAATTGATGTAAAATTAATGTTGAAAATGGCTTATGGGGCTGTTTTAAAGAGTTTTCAACTTTGATTGGGTCTTGATCTTGGGGTTTGGGCCTATTTGGGCTAGGTTTAGGTTTAGGTCAAAATTGGGCCTTTTAGCTTTGGGTTGAATTTGAGTGGGGTTTGGGTCTAAATTTTGGGCAAATCATGTTAGTGTTTTGTTTGTGGGAATGTTAAGGAAGGTTTAGAAAAGATTTGGGGTCAATTGGAGCTGAATTGGTTTGGTTTGGGCTAAGTTTGGGTCATGGGTCCAAATTGGGCTTTAAGTTCAAAAGTGAAATTGGATTCAAATTCCAATCAAATTGGGCTTGGATTTGGTCTAGATTGGTGTTGGGGATGTTGAATTGAAGTTTAGAATTGAATTAGACTAGAATTTGGGTCAATTGGGTAGGTTTCGCTTGACATTGGGTTCACTTTGGGTTAAAATGGGTCTAATTGGGGATTTTAACAAAAGTGGGGTAAATTGACAAAATTGGCCCATGGTTTAGTTGGACAAAATGAAATTGGGAATATTTAAGATTTTTTGGAATTTTCTGGGAATTTTCTGAATTTTTGGATTTTTTTGGTCAAGAGGGGCATTTTGGGTATTTGGAGGGTATTGAGGGGGTATTTTTGGAATTCTAGGTATTTTGGGTAAAAATGGTCAATTTGAGTGGTGGGAGAATGTTTGAGATTGATTTTGAGGAATTTGGGTGATTTTGGAGAATTTTTGAAAATTTTGGGTAATTTCAAGGGTTTTTTGGGTAGGCTAGGCGGGTCTGGGGTCCCGGGGGTCAAAAATTGAAAATTTGGAAAATTGAAGATTAAGTGAATGTAAGTGGAATGAAATCATTTTGGTTGAGCCATGAAACCATATCAAGCCCACATGAGCCATGAAGGGGCTCATTTGAGGCATTCACTATGTTGTTCCTAACCCTCTAGCGCAAGGGCTTAGGGGTTAAGGACCATCCATGTGAATCACCTTCATGAGTCAGGAGGTCAAGTTGGGTATGGGTGTGGTTTTAGGAGGTGTGTGAAAGTGTAGTGTATAAGTGTAGTGTGTGTGTGTAAGTCAGCCCTCACGGACCGGGCCACCTGGGCGGTCCTAAGGCCAAAGAGTCCTATGGAACTCATCCTTTAAACTTCCACATTTGATTTCAACCCTCTAGGTGATTAGGGGTCTACAATCAAGTTTGTGGAGTTTGCAGGGAGTTAAGAAGTGGTTTGAATTTCTAGGTGATGGGTCCCAATTCTAATCCTCTAGGATAGTCAAAGGAAAAGCCTAAGGCTAGATCCTAAGTACTAAAAAGAAGAAGAGAAGACCTCATCAAAAATGAGGTCAACAGCCGCCATCCGACACAGTGCTCTAAGGGCCCACGGTTCATGTACCATCGTGCTATCCGGCTCGATCCAGACCGTCCGCAGGATACACGCTCGATCCGACGCCTCTCAGTCATCGTCTACGACTGGTGTGCACCCGTGACCGTCAACCTTCTAACCCTAATTTCTCACTCGATTCTCAACGGATTTTTGTGTTCTTATGCTCTATGGATTCGTCTTGAAGAGAAGAACACATCCATACGGTAAACTGCATTGAAATTGATTCAATTAAATGGAGAATCTCTGTAAGCTCGGGAAGAAGAGTGAGTCCAAACCTTTGCTCAGAGAAGTGAAGCTTCGATCTGAGAGTTGTGTCACCTTCGATTGGGTCCAAGCAAGCTCCAAATGAAGTCCCATGGCCTGGTGAATTGTCTAGGTATGATTTCGACCATAGCCGATTTCAACCTTTGGAGTCTGGAACTGGTGGGTGGCCTGGAGAGGGGGCTTTCACTGGGGAACTCCTTCTCTTGGTCTTGTGCAGGTGTGGGTGAGTTTAATTTGACTTTGGTGGAGGATTTGGGAATGTCCCGTTCGACTCGAGAATCGAGCTCCAAAATTGAGCTCGATTAGTGGGGAATTAGGGCGATAGAACGGTGGGGATCAAATGCTCTAAGTGTGGGGGAGAGTCGCGGAGTGATTTTTGGCAGAGTTTCCTTAAGGTTGGTTCAGCACCTCCACATGGCCGAGAGGGGTGAGGTTTAAATAGGAGAGGGTGGAGGGCCTCTCAGGGGGGTTTAAGGCTTGGGATCAGCTGTTCCATGCAAGAGAAGAACAGCCATGTTGTTCAATTGGGCTGGGACACTTCAGCAAGGGGGAATTTCAATGTTGGCTCACATGTGAGCTTTCGACCATGGTGTTTTCCGGCGGCCTGGTGGCTGGCCGGCCAGGCACTGGTCACCATCTTGACCAGTGGGGTCAGGGGTTGGCAATGGTGCAGTTAATTAGAGTTTGACATGTGTAAAGGGGCTGGATTGAAATGGAATGGGGAGAGGCTCATTTTGGGTTCAAATTGTTCAACCCATGATTTTGGGTTTGGTTCACCTCCCCAAGACCTAGTTTTGGGCTGGGTGAATCGGTTGGGTCAGCTGGTCTTAAGTGGAGAAGTCTCCATCCAAGATTATTTGGATTATATTTGGGTTAAGGGGAATCATAAGTAAGGTTAATGGCTTTTAGGAAGTGCTTAAAGGACCTCCTCCTTTTGCCCAATGTAGTAAGGTCACATGTAAACAACTCACATGGCTTGCATGTGGCTTAACAATGGCTTCATGGCTTGCCTATGGCTTAGGATAAAGCTTGGTCAATTTCATGGAAATAGAATTTAGGAATTTTGGTATTTTGGTGGAGAATTTTCATGAAGCTTGATTTGGAATGGTTTAATGATGATTTTGAAACTTATGGGTGATTTTCATTAAATGGATGATATGGAGAAATGTCTTGTGGGCTTTGGATTGAAAACTTGGGCTTTTGAAATGGTCTTGGGTGGGCTTTTAAAGTGGTTTAAGGAAGTGGGCCTTTAGGTTTGAAAATGGGCTTTTGAATAGAAAAATTTACAATGGGCCATGCCAAATAAATGTTGAGTTTTGTCTAAGGAAGTGTCATGATTGATTTGAAACAAGTTTGGAGTGATTTGGGTTTGAATTGGGTTGGATTTGGGCTTCTTTGGTAAAGGGCCAATGTAGGTTAAATTGGGCTAATTTGGGCCAATGTTGGGCTAGGGTTGAAATTGATGTAAAATTAATGTTCGGAAATGTTTATGGGAGTGTTTCAAAGAGGTTTCAACTTTTGTTGGGGTTGGATTTTGGGGTTTGGGTCTATTTGGGTTAAGTTTGGGTTTAGATCAAAATTGGGCTTTTTGGTTTTGGGTTGAATTTGAGTGGGGTTTGGGTCCAAATTTTGGGCAAATTATGTTAGTGTTTTGTTTGTGGGGATGTTAGGGAAGGTTTATAAAAGGTTTGGGGTCAATTGGAGTTGAATTGGTTTGGTTTGGGCTAAGTTTGGGTCATGGGTCCAAATTGGGCTTTAAGGTCAAAAGTGAAATTGGATTCAAATGCCAATCAAATTGGGCTTGGATTTGTTCTAGATTGGTGTTGGGGATGTTGAATTGATGTTTAGAATTGAATTGGACCAGAATTTGGGTCAATTGGGTAGGTTTGGTTTGACATTGGGTTCACTTTGGGTTAAAATGGGTCAAATTGGGGATTTTGACAAAAGTGGGGTAAATTGACAAAATTGGCCCATGGTGTAGTTGGATAAAATGAAATTGGGAATCTTTGAGATTTTCTGGAATTTTCTGGGAATTTTATGAATTTTTGGATTTTTGGGTCAAGAGGGGCATTTTGGTAATTTGGAGGGTATTGGGGGTATTTTTTGGAATTTTGAGTATTTTAGGTAAAAATGGTCAATTTGAGTGGTGGGAGAATGTTTGAGATTGATTTTGAGGAATTTGGGTGATTTTGGAGAATTTTGAAAAATTTGGGTAATTTCAAGGGTTTGGGTAGTTGAGGCAGTGTCGGGGTCTCGGGGGTCAAAAAATTGAAAATTTAGAAAATTGAAGGTTGGGTAAATGTAAGTGGAATGAAATCATTTTGGTTGAGCCATGAAGTCATATCAAGCCCACATGAGCCATGAAGGGACTCATTTGAGGCATTCACTATGTTGTTCCTAACCCTCTTAGCCAAGGGCTTAGGGGTTAAGGACCATCCATGTGAATCACCTGCATGAGTCAGGAGGTCAAGTTAGGTATGGGTGTGGTTTTAGGAGGTGTATGAAAGTGTAGTGTATAAGTGTAGTGTGTGTGTAAGTCAGCCCTTCACTGCACTGCACCACCCAGGGCAGTCCTAAGGCTAAAGAGTCCTATAGGAGCTCATCCTTTAAACTTCCACATTTGATTTCAACCCTCTAGGTGATTAGGGGTCTACAATCAAGCTTGTGGGGTTTGCAAGGAGTCAAGAGGTGTTTGGACTTCTAAAGGGTGGGTTCCACTTCTAGTCCTCTAAGATAGTCAAAGGAAAAGCCTAAGGCTAGATCCTAAGTACTAAAGAGAGAAGAGAAGACCTCATCAAAAATGAGGTCAACAAATTCTTATGGAAGATAATTGCAAACCGAGGGCTGATCCCCAAAGGAGATTAAATCCTATCATGAAAGACGTTGTTAAGAAAGAAATTTTAAAATTGTTGGATGCTGGAATTATCTACCCTATTTCAGATAGTGCATGGGTTAGTCCTATTAACTGTGTTCCTAAGAAAGGAGGAGTGACTGTGACTGTTAATGAAAATAATGAAATAATACCAACAAGACAAGTTACAGGGTGGCGAATATGCATTGATTATAGAAAATTAAATCTTACCACAAGGAAAGATCACTTTCCACTCCCATTTATGGATCAAATGTTGGATATACTGGTTGGGCATAAATACTTTTATTTTCTGGATGGATATACAGGTTATCACCAAATTCAAATTGCTCCTAAGGATCAAGAGAAAACTACGTTGATCAGTACTTATGGTACGTTTGCTTTTAGAAGAATGCCCTTTGGGTTATGTAATGCCTTTGCTACATTTCAGAGATGTATGATGGCTATTTTTTGTGATTTAATTGAAAAAGGGATTGAAGTTTTTATGGATGACTTTTCAGTGTTTGAAATTTCATTTGAATCATGTTTACAACATCTATCTATGGTTCTAAAACGCTGTGAAGAAACTAATTTGGTCCTTAATTGGGAAAAATGCCAATTTATGGTAGCAGGAGGAATTGTTTTGGGACATCGGATTTCAGAAGAAGGTTTGGAGGTAAACCTACAAAAATTCAAGTTATATCTAATTTACCTTGCCCAACCAATGTAAGGGGAATTAGAAGCTTTTTAGGACATGCTAGATTCTACAAACGTTACATCAAAGACTTTTCAAAGATTACAAAACTTCCATGCCATTTACTGGATAAGGATGCAATTTTTAATTTTCTTGATGATTGCCTTAAAGCCTTTAAAAAATTAAAAGAAAAATTAATCACTTCACCTGTAATAATTTTACCAAATTGGGAAAAACCTTTTGAATTAATGTGTGATGCTAGTGATTATGCTATTGGTGTTGTTTTGGGCCAGAAATATGATAAGATTTTCAAAGTTATTTATTATGGTAGTAAAACTCTTAATGAAGCTCAAATTAATTATACCACTACTGAGAAAGAGTTATTAGCTATAGTATTTACCTTTGATAAATTTTGATCATATTTAATTGGAACTAAATGTGTTGTGCATACTGATCATTCTCGCTATCAAATAATTAATGAAGAAAAAGATGCAAAACCGAGACTCGATAAGATGGATTCTTCTTTTGCAAGAATTTGGCTTTGAGATAGTAGATAGAAAGGGTTCTGAAAATTAAATTGCTGATCATTTGTCCAGGCTTGAAATTAAAAAATCTCTCTGTGATGTTGAAGAAATTAATGAACATTTTCCTGTTGAAAAATTGTTCACTGTTAATGAGTGGCATGTTCCGTGGTATGAAGACATAGTAAATTTTATTGTCAGTGATATTAGACCCTATGGTTTGACATATCAGGAAAAGAAGAAATTTTTGTCTGATGCTAAGACTTATTTTTGGGATGACCCATTTTTATATAAAAAGGAAAGGATCTTACAATTCGAAGTTGTATACCTTTGGAAGAGACTTATGAAATTATTCAAAAATGTCATGATTCTAACTATGGGAGACATTTTGGAAGTGATAAAACTGCATATAAAATCTTACAATCTGGATTTTATTGGCCTACAATTTTTAAGGATGTGAATGCTTATATTAAAAATTGTGATAGATGTCAGCGTGTAGGCAATATTTCTAGGAGAAATGAGATGCCCCTCAATTATATCTTGGAAGTTGAAATATTTGATGTTTGGGGATTAGATTTTATGGGACCATTTACACCATCTTTCAGAAATGTTTATATTTTGATGGCAGTAGACAATGTTTCCAAAATTGATTAAAGATATTGCTTTACCTCGATGTGATGCTCATAGTGTTGCAAAGTTTTTGATGAAGAATATATTTTGCAGATTTGGAATACCAAGAGTAATCATAACTGATGGGGGAAGTCATTTTAGAAATGCGATTATTGGAAAGTTAGCAAAGAAATATCATATTAATCATCGCATTGCCACTGCTTATTATCCGCAGACAAGTGGTTTGGTTGAATTATCTAATCATGAAATTAAAAGAATATTGGAAAAGACTATTAATCCAAATAGAAAGGATTGGTCAATCAAACTGGATTATGCTTTGTGTGTCTATAAGACTGCCTACAGAACCCCTATAGGAATGTCCTCATATAGGCTGATTTTTAGAATAGCTTGTCATTTACATATTGAACTTGAGCATAAAGCATTTTGGGCTATTAAAGAGTTCAATTATAATTTGAAAGATGTCACCGAGAAGAGATTATTGCAATTAAATGAGCTTGAAGAGATAAGGAATGAATCTTATGAAAGTGCTAAGATTTATAAGGAAAAGATGAAGTTATGGCATGATCGGAAGATTATTACTAAAAATCTTGTGCCAGGACAGAAATGTTTGTTGTATAATGCCAGATTGAGAATTTTTTCTGGAAAACTTAAGTCCAGGTGGATGGGTCCTTTTATTATGATGAAAATTTATTTCTATGGAGCTGTGGATATTCAAGATCCTAAGACTGAAAAAATATTTAAAGTTAATGGAAATAGACTTAAACCATATTTTTCAGTCGAGCAATCTAAATCTGATGAGAATCTGATGTTGGGTCACTTAGAATGAGTTATTGGTTTGTCAGGCTGAAGACGTTAAACCAAGCGCTTTGTGGGAGACAACCCATATTTATCAGTGTACTTTGCTTTATGTTTGTTTTGTGTGCTTTATTTACTTTGTTTGGTTTGTTTTTTATGATTTTAGTGGTAGTAATTTGGAGTTTTTAAATTAAATAGAGTTTATTTGACCTTATTTGATGACTTAGAAGAGTCAGAATGAAAATTTAGACATTTGGTAGACCTGTGCTAAATTGAGCACTGGCGGCTAAGCACCGCCTAGTTGGTGCTTAGGCGTCGGAGTTAAAAAAAATGTGAAAAATGAGATTCTAGAAGCCTAGATCATGGGGAAGAAGATTTGGAAGTTATTTTGGAGTTTTAAAACATCTTGGGGGTAGTTTTAGCACTTCCCAAGTCTATACAAAGAACCTGATTTAAGAGAAACACTTGCCCCAAGTCTTATTTTCTTTCCTGAGTCTTAAGAAGAGTATTTTGAGTGCATCATATCTTCCTGGGAGAATGAGATAAAGAAGAAGCAAGATTCTGACAAGAGTAAGTTCATTAGTGACAGTGCTAAAGAGTTATTCAATGGAATTCTCGCTGTTAGTATTCAAGGGATTGCAGAAATGATTGCAAAAATTGAAGCTCGAGTGACTTCAATGGAAGCAAAGATCAATGAAAATGACTTACATTTGGAGCACATGGGATGGCAACTCAAGATGCAATTTAGTCTTTCAAGATACATGGAAGAAGCAGATAAGGTGATGTTTTTGAAGAACAAATGGATTGAAGAAGATGTAAGAATGAACAATTATCGCCCGTTCTATCAGATTTATATTCCAGAAGGGTCAAATGAGAATAATAGTGGTCTTGGATATAATCCGCCTAGTGGAGAGTGGAATTAAGTATGCTTTGTTTTTATATGTTTAGTGTTCTTCTGTGTTTTGTTTAATATGTTTTGTGTTCTTACGTGTTTTGTTTGGTGTGTTTAGTGTTTATGTTTAGGTTTTTAATTACGCCTTATGATGTGATAGTTACATCCTAGAGATGTAAATTTATCAATTTGAGAATAAATCTCTTGTATTTAGAGAATTTCATCTTATGTACGTGGATAGAAATTCTAGGATTGTATTAAGTGTAATGTTTTTTTTAATGAATATAAGTTTGTGTTTGCGTGAAATTTGTTTGGAATCAATGAATATTAAACATTTGAATTGAAATATTGGAAGATTTATGGGGAAGAGATAATTATTTTGAAGAGATTAAGGGTGATTAAAGAAGTGGTTTAAAGCATATAACTTAATTGTAAAAATCTGGGTATTGGCGGCTAAGCGCCAGAGTACCGGCGCTTAAGCGCCAGATTTCACGGCTAAGCGCCGAAGGATTCACTCTTAGGCGCCAGTTCGCAAAAATTGGTTCCCACCCATTAAAAAACCTTGAATCACCATTTTGAACTCCCTGTTCATCTTCAACCCGTCATTTTCACGCGAGAGAGAGTCTAGGGCATCCTTGATTTAGACCATTTAAGAGCCGATCTCAACAAAAAATTTGTAGATTTGGATTCCTTGAGGTAAGAGCACTACTCCTAAGTAAAATTTTTTAATTTTTCACCATGTATTTTGAGTACATTTTGGAAAATCTTAAAATCACTATTCATGGTAAAAATTTGAGGAAAAACTTAAGAAATTGCTTAGATTTAGTGGAGACATCATTTGGAAGATAATTTAGCAATTTTAGTTTGATTTTAGAATTTATGGTAAATTTTTTGTGAATTTTTAGAGATGACTCCAAAATCAAACTCGCAAGAGGAAAGTCGAAGTTTGATTCCGACAAATTTGTTAGTACGAAGGCTGAAAAACAATACGTTGACGCGTTGCAGTCAGGTAAATTGATTCCTGAAAGAGAGTTTAGTAAGCCTGAAGAAGTGATTGAAGATATAATTGTTAGGAGGAACTGGGAGAACTAATGTTGCTTCTCCGCTGTTGCTGTTATTTCTGTTGTTAGAGAATTCTATGCGAATTTGCCTACATCAGAAGAGTATTTGGTGATGGTTAGGGGGCAAGATGTGGACTTTTCTTCTGGGGTAATTAACACTTTCTATCAAATGCCTCCAGCTTTGTTTTGTTTTTATTCTAATTTTCATCCTACAGAGGGAGAGTTAGATGAGATAATGGGATTTTTTACTGATGGAAGAGGATTATGGAAAATAACAAATAATAGAAGAGTAAATTTTCCTGCTACCAAATTAAATGCCACTTCTAAGGCATGGCATTATTTTATCTCTTCTAAACTGTTGCCTTCAAGTCATTCAAGTGAAGTGACGAGGGAAATAGTTGTTTTGAACCATTGCATTCAGAAAGGGAAGCCTATAGATATTGGAGTGATCATTTACGATTATAATGTGAATTGTTCCAGATCTACCACTACTGCAGGTATGGGATTTCCTTCCCTGATTCATTCATTATGTAAACGGTCTGAAGTGAAGTTTGAAACCTTGGATGAGGTGCTTCAGCCTTTGAAACCTCTCTCTAGTGTAAACATAGGAGCTTACACTGTACATTCAGAATTTTGCTGAAGAGGAGGATTTGGTAGGGCTTCTACTGCTTTTTCTTCTGCTGCATCTACTTCACGTGCTTCATCATCTACTGATTCGCAGACTAGTTTATTAAGAAAAATTTTGAAGAAAGTGAGTCTTACTCGAGAGCATCTGAAAGATATGGATGGTAAGATGGATAATGTGGAGAGATATATTGTTAAACATTATGAGTATGGGGAGAATTATCTGCATTATTTGGATAGACTGATTAGAGGTGATCAGAGTGCTCAGATGCCCCCTCATCCATTCTACATACCTTATGTGCCATCCAGGGATTGGAACGAGCAAGATGATGAAGATGAAGAGTAGATGTATGTTGTTTTTTAGTTGTTGTGTTGTTGTGTTGTTTTATTGTGTACTTTATCTAATATTTTGTTTGATGATTGTGTTGTGATGTGAACTCTGATAGTATGCAGATTGTAGCTGTACTATTTATCTGTTATGCATATTCAGATGTATTGTTGTTGGATTGATGTTTTATATGTTGCTTTGAGTATAGTGTGTGTGGTAGTAAATGTTTTAATGTGTATGTTGTACTAGAGTTTTTTTAGGGTGTACTTTAATTCTAAAACTGTTAGAGATTAGAGAACACTATAGAAACTACTATTTAGGAAACTGCATTCTTAAAAACTTTACAAAAATCTATCACTACCATTTGCTATCTAGTATCAGTGTGATTTCAGTTAGTGTGTATTTGCTTTCAAAACCTTCACTACTGTAGAAGTCTTTTGAAATTTTTTACTTTTCTTGTTATAAAAAGAAAATGTTTTGATAAACTGAATTTGATTTCATTTTACTCCTGTTGTTTAAATTGTTATACTTGCATATTTAGGATATTTAAATTCCTGCAAGCATCTTATGTTAGTCTTTAATTCTCACCCATGTATCATTTCTTATGCTTAAATGTTTTATCCTAACTAAAAATTAAAGTTTGGGGGGAAATTTAAAAATATTTTTTTTAAAAAAAAAAACCCTAAAATTTTATTTGTTCTCAAGAATACTTAAAATAAATCTTATTTCTTGATTGAGAACAGTTATGTATATGAAGTTATATTAGGGGAACAAAAATTTTGAATATAGAAATGAATAAAAGAATTTATTTGAAAATTTATAGTAATCATGAAAATTTTAAAGTTAAAATTTTCTTAGTGAAGAGATGTTAAATATAGCTATCTATCTTTAGTAAGAAATTTTATATTTTTGGATAAATAGATGATTTGACTTTTATTCTTCAAAGCTTAAATTTCTTTTATTGAGGAATAATTTTCAAATACTATTATTATGATTTTTAAGTGAAAGATATATGTCTGACCTTTATTTTAAATGGAAGGGTGGAATTCAAAATCATTAAAGGCATATCCAGATACAGTAATCCTTGCCTTATAAAAAAAAAAGAGAAAAAGAGAAAAAAAAGAAAAAAAAAAGAAAAGAAAAAGTGGAAAATAGTTGTCGGCATATTTTTAGGTTATGTGTTGTATTTTTGAAAAGTGGTCGCCTACAGAAATTGTCGGCGAATTTTAGATTTTAAATTTAATTTAAATATATATGTAATTTTATAAAGAAGCATTTGATTTTGAAAATAATTTTAAGTTTGGAAATTTTAAGATATGAAATCAAACCGATCTCACATCCCGAATAGTTTATATAAACGAGCACCGCACTACAAACCGTATATCTATCCCGAAGAATAGACACATCGCTTGATGATGGGGCTCGATTAAATAAACTAGAAGATTTGTGACATTCGTTTGGTCTGCGAACCAATTTTATAAGCCGACAAGTTCCCCTGTTTAATATAAAGGAATTAAACAGGGTTTATATTACCTGGGTTCTTAAAGTTCCCTATAGTTAATTACATCCTAAGTGACGGGAATCACTTAAGAAAACTCTCGATAATGATAAGTGGTTTTGCTCTCAAGAATTTTAAAGTTTAAGGTTTTCAAAGGATTGAATTTTAGAGATTTCAATAGGAATTAGCTCAAATTTGGAACAGTTAATTTTAGGAGTCCAAAGGAAGAGAAGTAGGCGAAGCTGAGGATCCAAGAAGAATCTTGGCAACTTTTCAAACTATCCTATGGTTTGGCTTCAATTTGAAAGAATTATTCAATGTTTCCATCCTGCCAATTTTAATTAATTAGGACTTATATTTGCATGACATGATCATACAAATAGCCTCGAAGATATGAGGGTTTATGTCATACCAAACGACTACCTCATAGTCCTAAAGCAGGTTAGGGCTTAATTTGCATAACATGATTATGCAAATGCCTAACGAAGATTTAAGGATTTATGTTGAACTAGGCAAACTACCCCGAAGTCCTATGGCTTGGTTATTTAATTCTAAGAAAGGTTTAGTTGATGTAGATTCAAGTTTTGCTGATGACGATGGCCGTGCTGCCCACCATGCTCAAAGCTCCTTGTTGTTGCAGAGGTTTAGTTTTAGATGGTGAAAATCAGGAGGTGAGAGAAGTTTTCTGGTTTAAAAAAAAGGTCTTATGTTCAAGTGTTTTTAATATTTTAATTAAAACAAATCTTAAAGTTGTTTAAACAGAACCGATTAAGATCCTACGGTTCCATCATCCCGGCACCGTTATTTTCATCGAATTCACTTAGTCCAGATGAATTTGCTAAACTCAACTGAATGAGTTCCGCACTTTCATTTAGACCGTGGGAAATCCCGTTAGCAACACGTGGGTTACATCATCTGAGGTATTCCCGATTATTCAACGAGACGTTTTAATTTAATTGCAATTGTAGTTTTGTTGTTTTGTTTGTGATTAAATTTTGAGTTATTTTATATTTTGGAATGTTGTGGCGGTGAATTTTATCTTGCAATGACTTTTAATTTAGTTTTGGTTTTAGTTTAGGGACTATCCTAAAAGTTTTAGTTTTCATGCAACAGTCTTATTTAACATGCAAGGAAAGTAAAGTACAATGTACGTAATAAAGTAAACTGCAATAAGATAAAAGCGTACCTGGAGGGTCTTCCCATCGTCCCAAGCTGCACTTAAAACACATGTTAAAGCATTCAAATATATTTTGCAAGAAATACCTAGGTAAAGCTAAGGGAAAGGGTTTTGGTTGTCTACCAAATTTCTAATCCTATAACTAGTCATTTCCTATGACGTCTAGGTTGTTGGTTTGGTTTAAGGATGATTTTCTTCATCAAAGAACAATTAAATTCAGTTGTTCTTCTAAAACATCCCGTCATATTGAGGAAGTGCTTAGGACAAGTCCTAAACATCTTTTCAATACTTTTGGGATCATTTTGAGTCCAAGTAAATTTCATTATACTGGTGAATTGATCATCCAAGAGTTTGGTTAAGCTTTGTCTCTTGCTCAGTGAACTTAGGTATTTGATTACCTGATGAATGAAGTGACATCTCACTAAATACTCTATTTAAGAGTTATAATAATTAAAGCCTTTAAGGGCAAGTTGGTTTATCGCGGATTTTAATCATTCTTAATTTAAGGTTTGAGTTAATGGTTTAAAATGTTTTAATTTAATTATGAGGTTTTAATTAATACTTTTAAGTTTGGAATAGTGTTCAAATTATTTTAGATTTAATTTAAATCTTTACATTTTCAATTATTTTAGTATTTCAAATTGATGTTCGCGTTTTAAGTTTACTTAAATAGAACGAGGTGTTGAAATTATTGATATGTTTTAATTTAACTCTTAACGATTTCATTTAGGTTTGTTGTTAAATGATTTTAATTTAATTTTAATTTAATTTAACTTAATTTAATTTAATTTTATTTAATTTAATTTTAATTTAACTTAATTTTTAATTTAATTTAATTTAATTTAATTTAATTTAAGTTTTAATTGTTAATTTTAGTTTAACTTTAATTTTAATTTAACTTAATTTAATTTAACTTAATTTAATTTAATTTAATTTAATTTTAATTTTAGTTTTAATTATTAATTTGGATTATTATTTTAATTTTTAATTAAGAATTAAATATTATTAAAGTGACTTATTTAGGGATTTTAAAATTAAAGAATAAATATCCTCTTAATAATATCCCTATTTTTATTAATTCCATTTTAAATGTATTCATTCCAAAATTTAAATCATTTAATTAATTAAAGTTTCATTTTGATATTTTCAAAGTATTTAATGGGTTTCTACCCTTTAATTTTCCTAAGTTTCAATCATCCAAGAGAAAGTTAAGATCAAATATTTTACCCCCCATTTTGATTAAACCTAAAGTTTTAATTAAGGGTTAAATTTTTTTTAATTACCTTTATGCCCTTTTAAGCTCATTTATTTCATAACTCACTAAATTGAGTTCGAATGAATTTAAAATTTTGATGTCACCTCACTCACATGTCAATTAAGACATTAGAGAAGAAAATGTGATTTTTCTGAATTTAATTTATTTATATAATTATTTTTAGTAGAAAATAGGGATTTTCAAAGAAAATTCAACAACATGACCAAGGAAAGGTTTCTGTCCTTAACAAAATTATGGGATATTTCAACTGACCAGAAAACCACTTGGACCAAATTTTGTGATTTTTTGAATTATATTTTATTTATTGTAATTATTTTGAGTTTTAGAGTATTAATCAATTTTAAAATATAATAAAAGTTAAAAAATAGATTTTATATTTTTCTTAAATTTCTCTGACCTCAAGGAATCCATAGAAATAAATTTTATAATTTTCAGATTTTTCTTTGATTTATTAGAATTATTTTAGTGAAAAAGGTTGAAAATTCATTTTTTTTTAATATTAAAAATTACATTAAGCCTTTAAAATTCAATATCTTATCCTAGGGACTTAGGAAAAATATTTGGTTTGTTCCTAAGTGATTAGGAGTCAAAATGTTACATTTTTATGATTTTTAATATTTTTGTGATTTTTATTGTTTTTTTAATTATTAAAATATTAAAATATTGTGAAAAATCAACTTTTTTGGAAAATTCCAATTTTAATTTTCCTGAACTCCCCTAATATCAGAGAAGCTCCAAAATAATTTTTGTGAATTTTTGAAAAGTATTTTTGGAGTTATGAATTTTTAAAGTTTCATTTTGCTTATGAGGCTTAATTAATCCATTTGGTGGGGCTAATCAAGTCCAATTGGTTTCAAGTCAATTTGATGTGTGGTTAAACCTAATTAATTCAAATTCAATTTTAGGGGTTTAGGCCAATTAAGGTTATTATGAATTAATTAACTCAAAATATATTTTTCATAGGGTCCCCTGGTCCTAGGAAACATCACCAAATTTTCCTAGAATTTATTTCACAACATGATAATTATTGGAATTAAAATACCTAAAACAGTGACATGAACTTAAAAAATCAATAACTCTTCACAGAGATGGCCTCTAACCTTGAAAAATTCAGGGAATGTTCCCAAGATCAGAGGCTTCAAAAGACCTATGGTCTCATGCCATGGTGAATTGTCTATGCAAATGAAGAATCAAAATACTAATAATAGTAAATAAATTATTAAAAATAAAATACTCATTCAATTAACTTGATTTCTTTTTCACATTATTCTCCTCTGTTCATTGAGCAAGTGGGTATTTTTATTTTATTTTTGTGATTTTTCTATGCAAAGATATGAATATTTGAAGTTCAGGGCATTTAAATAATTCAAAAATACCCTAATTTCCTACTGATCCACGCGGCGCCGCGTCAACCTCGGCAGCTCCGAAGCCCCTACGTGTCGCGCTCCCATTCGACGCCGCCATCTGACTCAGCTCTCTAGGGGCCAGCGGTTCACGTACCATTGCGCTGTCTGGCTTGATCTCGACCGTCCGCTCAATACACGCGCGATCCAACGGCTCCCGGTCATCGTCTACAACTGGTGTGCACCCGTGACCGTCCACAGTAAAACCCTAAGATCTCACTCGATTCTCAATGAATTTTTGTGTTCTTATACTCTATCGATTTGTCTTGAAGAGATGAACACATCCATATGGTTTATAGGCTATGAAATCAACCCAAACAAAATGGAGAATTACTGGAAGCTCAGGAGGAAGAATGAGTTCATACCTTTGCTCAGAGAAGTGAAGCTTCGATCTGAGAGTTGTGTCACCTTCGATTGAGTCCAGGCAAGCTCCAGATGAAGTCTCTGGCTCTGGGGAATCGTCTAAGTATAAAAGTGTCCACAGCCGATCACAAAGCTTGGAGGCTGGAAGCAATGGCTGGCCTGGTGAGGGGGCTTTTGCTGGGGAACTTCTCCTCTTGGTCTGGTGAAGGTGTAGGACCAATCAATTTGGGGATTGGCTCACTGTGGTGAAGTGTCTTATTTTTTGGGTGGGTTTTCGGCTCAGAAATTGAGCTCACAGAGAGGGTTTCAGGGCTGGATTTCAGTGGGGATCAAGTTCTCTATGTCTGGGGAGGAGTCTGGAATGATTTTGGCAGAGTTTACTTAAGGTTCATCACCTTGTTTGGCCGAGAGGTGAGTGGGTTTAAATAGAGGTTGCTGGAGGGCCTCCCAGGGGGGTTTAATGGCTGGGATCAGCTGCTCTGGTGAGGAGAAGAACAAACATGGTGTCCATTTGGGTTGGGACAGCTCAGCCAGGGAGAATTCAAAAATTGGCTCACATGGGTGCTCTCGGCCTGGTGGTTTCCGGCGGCTGTGGTGGCTGGCCGGCCAGGGTCAGGTCACCATCCTGATCAGGAGGGTCAGGGCTTGAATTTGGTGAAGTCAATTGGAGTTGGCTAAGTGTAAAGGGGCTGAATTGAAATGGAATGGGGAGAGGCTTATTTTGGGTTTAATTTGGTCAACCCATGGTTTTAGGCTTGGTGCACCACCCAAGGCCTGGTTTGGGCTGAAGAGAAAGTCATTTGGATCAGCTTGATTAGTGGGGTCAAGTCACAATCCAAGTACAATTAGGCTTAAGCATGGGTTAGGGGAGACATGGGAATGGTTAATGACTCTTAAGGAGTGCTTAAAGGCCTTCCTCCTTTTTCCATTTATGGGGTGTTGACAATCCTAAGATTCTCATGGCTCTCATGTGGCTTGTGCATGGCTCCAAGGCTCCATGTGGCTTGGGAATGGCTTAGCCAAGTTTCATGAAAATGGATTTTAGGGATTTTTGGCATTTAGGGATGATTTGGCATGAGGCTTGATTTGGAATCATTTGATGATGGAATTGGGACTTAGGGAATGATTTTAATTAAATGGATGGCAAATGAAAATGTCATATGGGCTTTAGAGCCAATTTTGGACTTTTGAAATTATCTTGGGATGGGCTTTTAAGGTGGTTTAAGGAAGTGGGCTTTTGGATTTAAAATAATTTTGGGATGAAAATTTTGTAAAGGATTGTGCCAAATGAATGTTGGGTTTAGTTTAGGGATGTGTCATGAGTGGTTTGGAAAAAGCTTGAAGTGATTTTGAATTGAATTGGGTTTAATGTGGGGTCTTTTTTTTGTAAAGGGGCTAAGGTGGGCCAAATTGGGCTAACTTGGGTTAAGGTTGGGCTAAAGTTGGATTTGATGTAAAATTAATGTTGATAAATGTTCATGGGAGTGTCACAAAGAGTTTCAAACTTTGGTTGGGCTCTAATTTTGGGATTTGGGCCCATTTGGGTTAGGTTTGGGCTTAGGTCAACTTAAGGGATTTTGGTTTTGGGTTAGGTTTGGGTGGAGTTTAGGTTCAAATTTTGGGCACATCAAGTTAGTGTTTTGTTTATGGGGATGTTAGGAAGGCTTTAGAAAAGATTTGGGACCAATTGGAGTTGAATTGGGCTAGGTTTGGGCTAGGTTTGGGCCATGGGTCAAGATTGGGCCTTAGGCTTCAAATTGAAATTGGTCCCAAATGTCAATCAAATTGGAGTTGGATTTGATCTAAATTGATATTGGGGATATTGAATTGAAGTTTAGAATTGAATTGAACCAAAATTGAGGTCAATTGGGGTGGTTTGGTTTGACATTGGGTTCACTTGGGTTTAAAATGGGTCAAATTGGGGGTTTTGGTAAAAGTGGGGTAAATTGGAAAAATTGGCCCATGGTGTAGTTGAACAAAATGAAATTGGGAAAATTTGGGATTTTCTGGAATTTTTGGGAATTTTTAGAATTTTTGGATTTTTTTGGGGTAAAAGGGTATTTTGGTAATTTTGGGGGGTTTTAAGGGTATTTTTGGAATTTTTGGTATTTTTGGCCAAAGATGGTCAATTTGAGTGGTGGGAAGTGTTTGGGATTGGTTTTGAGGAGTTTTGGGTAATTTAGATGATTTTGCAAATTTTGGGTCATTTCAAGGGTATTTGGTAGGTTTGGTGGGTCCGGGGCCCCGGGGTCAAAAATTGAAATTTTGGAAAAATGAAGATTGATCAAGTGTGAGTGAAATGAAATCATTTTGGTTGAGCCATGAAGCCATATTAAGCCCATATGAGCCAAGAGAAGACTCATTTGGGGCATTCACTATGTTGTTCCTAACCCTCTTAGCCAAGGGCTTTAGGGGTTAAGGACCATCCATATGAATTACCTACATGAGTCAGGAAGTCAAGTTGGGTGAGAATGTGGTTTTAGGACTCGGAATGTGTGTGAGAGTGTAGTGTATGTGCAAGTCAACCCTCACCGGACTCGAGCCGACTGTGGTATTCTTAAGGCCAAAAAGTCCTATAGGGAACTCATCCTTTAAACCTCCACATTTGATTTCAACCGTCTAGGTGATTAGGGGTCTACAATCAAGCTTGCGGGGTTTGCAGGGAGTTAAGAAGTGGTTTGAATTTCTAATTGGTGGGTTCCACTTCTAGTCCTATAAGATTAGTCAAAGGAAAAGCCTAAGGCTAGATCCTAAGCACTAAGGAGAGAGAGATCAGACCTCACCAAAAATGAGGTCAACAATAGTATGTAAAAAGGGAGGAGAAGCTTGAGGATTTAAGGGTCTAATTAAAAATTGGTTCCATACCTAAATTTTAACATATAAGTTCAGAGAAAATCTAATGCTTAAGGTTATAATATAGTAAGTAAAATTATTTTCAAAAAAAAATTTTAAAGTGAAAAAAATGAGATGTTTGAATCCTATATTTTGAAGAAACGACAAATATTTCTGAATTAGATAGACACTTATATTTGTCATTTTTCTATCCTTAAAAACTTTCTAAACTTTAAGTTGGTCTTAATTACTAAATTTTTTTTCTAAATTGGATTATTCCATTTCTAGAACAAAATTTTGTTATCTTCCTAAGAAACTCATTACATAATTTGCATGTTAAAATTTTTTCTATAAGATTAACTGTCACTTGAGGACAAGTAACATTTTAAGTTTGAGGGATTTTGATACACCTAAAATATATAGTGTTTTTATGCACATTTTTAAACCTATTTTTAATGATATTGCACTTTAATGAAAGGTATTTTGTGTTTTTCTTGCAGGTATGATAAAAATGAGTAATTATGATGAAAGGAGCAAAATTGGATCAAATTTGGAGCAAAAAATGAAAAATAAAAATTTGGGCACTGGCGGCTAAGCGCCGCTGGGCAGGTGCTTAACCGCCACAGTTAAAAATCGAGTTTAATTTGAATTTGAAGCCATTTTTAAAGGGGATGGGATGCAACTCTTAGTGATAACTTCCTTTAGGCGGTAAGTTTGAATGAAGGGTTGCATTCTTTGGTGGATACATCGAATCTGGACACATTTTGAAGAGACAGCAAGGCACCTTTTGGTTTAATATTTAAAGAGAGTCTTAGGAAAGATTAGGAGCTCTTCCTTTGCATTTTGAAGGGTTCTTCCATTGCATTTTTACAGAGTTTTTATTTTTGTTTTAATTAGGAGTAGGAGTAGAGAGTAGAAAAGAGAAAAGGGTAGGATTGAAACCTTCTTCTTTCCACTAATTTTCTTTCCTTTAGTTTAGTTTAGTTTTTATTGAAGTCTGAAGTCAGTATTCTGAGTCATTGGAGTTTGGAGACTTGCTCTGAAGAGTAGTTTAGTGAAAGTAAAAGTTTCAGAGGAAATTCCTGAGTCTTGTGAAGAGGATTTTCATATAAGTGTTTACTTTATTCTTACATTTAGTTTTTAGTTAATACTTATTTTTGTTTGTTGTTTTTTTATGGCTTTTAATTTCAAATCAATATGTTTTTTGTATTTTATCAATGCATTCTGAGTAGTTTACTTTATCTTTTTCTTTCTTAAATGAAGAAGTAAGTAATTCATGAAGAATTGTTGTGGAAAGTATATGTGTTTAAAGATGGAAGAAGTTGTGAAAATTTAATCTATAAATTTTATTTACTTCTTAATTTGGCCTGTTAAGATGTAAAATTTGTGGTGAGATTATGTAAGATCCAATAGGGTATTGTCTCATAAAAGTTAGTAAGAATCACATGCAATCATATGGGTGAAAATTGTAGTTCATTTAATTGAATGTAATATTTTAGAAGATGTTTTAAAAGGGGAGTAAAATTAGAGGACTTTTAGTGTGACAGGCTAAAAACCCCTAAATTGGTTTAAAGTTTTGAATTTTGTTATGAGAAGTTAGCCCCCAGGTGGAGTGAATCGAGGGAACTCTAGAGTGAGAGCTTGTATCTTCCCCGCCTAACCATGTTCAAAATGATAAAATTTCAAATTAACCAATGTTCTTTATAGAACCAAGTAAGGGTAAAGAATACATTTGCTTCTATTTTTCACAATAAATTTAAATACTTCCACAACAATGCTTTCATATTTAATACTACTTTATAAAAGAAAGAAAAAGATATTCAAGTTAATAGTGTTGTTCATACCAATTCTAGTTAATAGTGTTTTTCATACCGTGTTTACAGTTATTATCATTTTAATTTCTTGTTTGACTTTTATAAGAAAATTTAAAGAGCAAAATCAACTATCAAACTTTTCAAAATCAAAACATAATTTCAAAAGCCAATTAACAAAGTAAAAAGATAAATTTCTTATTTCTTTAAAGATATATCACTTTCCCTGTGGGTTCGATATCTCGTGGCTTAATTAGAAAGTCCTATAATACTTGATAAACGATACATATACTTGCATAGTATCCCATATTATAAAATCATAATTTTCATATCTAAATCATCAGCACATATATTCGGTGTGGAGTCAAGTTTTTGGCTCACATAAATTCATCAGGGATCAAGTAGTTATCCTAATTTTACATTAGATTTACTCAGCAAAGGCCAAGACCTTGCGTCGTTGTAAAATAACAATCCATGAACATGGTAGAAAAAGTTTTTCGTAGGAATTCAATAGACTCTATGATTCGAATATGCCCATGGAATGGTCCAAGATTTGAAACTTTAAAGTACTAAATTGATTTTACCCAGACATCCATTGACATCTCCATTGGCTAATCATAGATTTTTAAGTCTAAAGTGTTGAATTGATTGGACTAAAAAATACATCGACATCAGTTAAAACTACCATCTTCATAAGTTAATCTAAATTAAAATTTAAGTACAACATTCTGACAGATTCGGGCAACGACTGACTGTAGGGAACAATTACATAGACGAAACCTTATCCTAGTTTTACTCAAATATGGTGTCATTTCTAAAGGAGCCAATTTCAGAAAAATCAAAACTAATGGAATCTGAAGGAAGGGATAATTTATCTTTTCGATGTGTGATAAGTAAAATTAAGAAGAGGCTCATCAAGGTACTTTCATTATCTTATAATTACTAACCTAAAGGAGTACAAAAAACCTACGTGGACTAGCTTAGGATCAATAAACCTAGTCACATAATGATGATATTGTGTGGGACGAGCTTTAATTTTCAATAAACTAAATCCAAACTTATGGATAGTTTGAATAGGATCAAACTAAGTTTGGAGGACCCGTTCGGTGTGTTATGAGTATACTGAGTAAATGTAAGATGTATCTCAAATCAGATTTACTACCGTAAAGGATTGACAATCGTAGGGAGGTCAATCAACCTAATCACACTGTGCTAGTGCCATGTGTAGTGTGCTGCAAATTTGAATGGATTTAAAACAGGTTTAAACATAGTTTATGATGAGTTAAAATATTAAAGGTTTACTAGTTCAAGGGATTGATAGCCAAAATTAGTCATGATTAATTTGAAGGAAATTATCTGATCATATCGTGAAGGTGCCATGTGAGGTGTGCTCTAACTTCTAATGAGTCAAAAGCAAGCCTTTATTGTGCGAGATGGGCTAAATTGAAAAGACACCAATAACGCATCTATGCTCAGGATTATTAGCCTAAATGATTGATCTCTGAAACCAACCTTGATTGTCCTTAGGTTAGTCTACCTTGTTTCATTCTGATGTTGCTACATAGGGTGTGCTCCAACTTTCGACGAACCCGAAGAAGCACAGATAGATTCATCGTGCTCATTGTTTAATTTGTGAAGGAATTTGGTTTGTTGACTTGATTTATTGATTTTTTGAAGGAATTTTCCCATTCCTAGGTATTTGTTAGTTCTCCAATTGTGTTGGATATTAGACACAATAAGGGACATTACAACTTGTCCCAATAACATTTAGGATAGTTTAAGGACAATATCCTTAACATTAGAATAGTTTTAATATTTAGTTTTGTTTTTGGAGGTTTTGGTTTGTTGTGCTTGATTTGAATGTTTATTTTGAGAGATATTTTTTGTTTTAACGTTCCATTGGATTAATCATGCTTAAAAGTTTCCAGACCAGTGTCAATGTCAAGAATTTGGGACTACTATTTTATTTGTCATCTAAACATCATCTTGATGAAGAATCAAGACTCATTCAACATCATTTCATTCATTCAGAAAAGATTTTTCATCTTTAAAATGAAAGAACATTGATTCATTTATAAGTTATTCACCTGCAGTGTTACATTTATATAACTGAAATGCCAAACAATATTTTTTATACCTAACACGTAACAAACATTGGCAATCTTTAAGAGGAGATGATTAAATCTACAATGGCTTGATATTATGTAGCATTGCATCCCTGAGGTAATTGAGTGGCCTATTTGAACTCTCATTTTTCTAATTGTTATGGAGACCCTCTTCTCATGGACAGATGGTTCACATTACTTGGCTAAATCAACACTATTCTTACTGAAGACTATTGCTGATCTTGGAGGTAAGGTAATGGAGCGTGACTTAAAAAACATGGATTGGCTATCTAAGGTTCCTTACTGAAGATCATGTCGCATGTACTAAAGAAAGAGACAATGCAAACATGCACTCAAATTCATGGGAGTCGACATTTGGTATGATGTAGTCGTCATGCTCACGTATATCAATGATGCAACTATTTGGTAAACATGAAGGGCGTAGGATATGTCGGGATACCAAAATTTTTATCATGAACCAGAATACCTAGGTGTTGTCTTCCACTTCTATGCTCCATAAAATCCCTATTGGATGTCCATCACTATCTCAGATGTAATTGTAGCAACATCCATATGCGAAGAGTCGCTCTGCCCTTTCTCTTCATCCATTTTAAGGCTTAGGATAAGTGTATTTCTTGAGTTCTCCTTAGTGGACTTTTTCTTGAAAATCATAATTATTATGGATGATTTTCTATTGCTCTATCTCCCAAAAACATCTCTTGTGAAAAGTCTTAGTCTTTCCGAAATAGTGTCTGGCTTCCCTCAGACTCACTCATAGTTTTGTATTCTCTTTTACTTGTACTGGTCCAATGGGTTGTTAGTTTTGGTCTCTGGAGGTTGCTTTGGTTTCTTGTCGAATAAATCAATGGAAAGAAGGTGGTATATATATCTAAATCTACTATCTCAAAGGATTTGAGATGGCTCTATAGGAATGTATTCTGCAATGTTGGTTCTTTTTCAGACTTGGTCTCTCTGAAAATCCTAGCATACTTTTTCTTTATCATCTTATTGTTATACCTTTGTTGTGTTTTAGTGATTGTTTGTTTTATTCTTACAGACTTCATTCATGGGTCAGAAAGCATCTGAGATATACTCCTGCATTTTTTTCAATGAAGAGCTATCAACTGATTCTTTTACTGAGATCAAAATCAATGGCTTCTTGATGCACTAAAAATTTGTTGGATTTTTCATATAAATTTTGCACTCTTTTTTGGTGATATTGTACTTTAAAGGAAGGTATTTTCATGTTTTGCTGCAGGTATGATGATTTTAGGCAATTGGAGCAAAAAGAAGCAAAATGAATGAATTTAGAGTGAAAAAAGGCAAAATCAGAACTCTTAGTTTTGGCACCGACGGTGCCAAAATGGTCCTCGACGGTGTGCTTTTCCAAAGAGTTCAGAATATTTTGCTTGATAGGGTACCGACGGTACCCATCATCGGTGGATGTCAGATTCAATGTATTTGGACAACTTTTAGAGGGATTCTTAAGGTATCTCTTGGGGAAATCATCCCTAGGCTATTTTAACATGAATTTGGCGCCAGAGTTAAGGAGAAGAAGTGGTGTGAATGAAGTAAATTAGTGTGTGAGTTGAGACAAAGTGTTTGTAGAGAGTTTAGAGTCTAGGGCTTCGTAAAATTATTATTTTGTGAGGGATTCTTCCAAAAATAGTTGTAGTAGGAGAGGGAAAGTGAGAGATTGCTTCTTCCCTACTATTCTAAGAGAGACTTGTGTGTTGTTGTGAAGAGAGAAAGAGATTCAAAGAAACTTCAAGGGATTTGCTTGAGAAAGAAATTGAGATAAGTTGTATTTACTTCTTATTGTTTGTATGACTTTGCTTTTATATATAAAATCTTTTTTTTGTCGTATCTTCCTCATGAATTTTAAGAATATTTCTTCGTATCTATCCTTGCAATGATATATGGTGAAGTGATGGTTTAGATTGTATGTGTCATATGAATGTTAAGAAATTGTGATGATTTTAAACTTCGTACTTTATTTACTTTTTGATCTGGCTAATTGAATTTTTAAAATATGTTTTGAAACATGCAATCTGAAAGGACTATGCTTTCTACAAAAAAATTGATGATTACATTCAATATCCATGAATGAGTGATGTAGTTTATGGGGGTGGGTGCAAATAAATAGAGAATATGTTTTATTGGGTGTAGAATTGGAAATTTTAGGGTGACAGGCTAAAACCCCAATATGGTCCTAGTGTTAGGAAACATAAGTGAGAGTTAGCCTTCAGGTGAAGGGAAGTGGGATCTCTAAAGCGAGAGCCAGTATCCTACTAGCCTAACCATGAATTTAAGGATTAAACCTAGGATTAGCCAATATTTTTTATAGCACTTTGAAGAGCGTGAAGAATAGGTATGCTCCTATTTGGGACAATACAAGAATTTTACTAATCTTTATCATTCACTCACCATAACATCATTGTAAGGGGAGGACACTCTCAAAATTTGAACCTTTCAATACAAAACTTATTGTAGTAGCAGTTAACTATAATTTGAAGTTTGAAGAGTACTTTAGTGATCTTAAATTTCTAGCATCGTTAAACTTTAGCTTTTACGTTAAGTGCATTGCAAATTTGAATATTAGATTTCTGTTCTACATTTTAAGGTTTGTTTTCTCCCTGTGGGATCGATAACTAGAACTCCATTAGAGCCCAGTATTATTTGAGAGATACGTATACTTGCATATAGATTGGTTGCTTTCTTATTAGACTGATTTTACTTTGTGACTGAACTGAAAATACTTATTAAAACTTCCTTAAGATAGTTAAGGTCACATCCTTTAGGCTAAACTACAGTCACTTCTGGGCCATCACAAAGCATATTCATGTCTTTAAAAGAAACTCTGAATCTAATAACTAGATTTTTTTAAGTGCTTAGTCAATCCTCAGACATACGTGATCCTCCAAAGAAAGTATGAACTTTCCTGAGAACATTTCCCTACAATAAAATAAATGAAGAGTTAGATTTCATCTAAAAGGTCATGATCATTTGCTTTAAATTTATAAAATTTTAGATAATATAGTTTAGAATGTGGTAGTATGTTTTAGGATGTCATCAGGATTTGATTAAAGAAATTTAACGTATATCAGATCTTAAATTAAACACAAAAACAATCTAAAATTTCATTTAAACTTTTAAAGATGTAATGGTTATTTAACTCTCATGTTTCCTAAATAGATTTTAATCCTATTTTATACACCCTTTGATACATTTTACACATTATATTTTGTTAGATAGTGTCCATTAATCGAAGGCATTGAATGTTTACCCATATAATCTATCAAGTTGGCAAGACCCTCCCTATAAGATTTTTTCTATTACAAATGGAAACTTCCATGTTGGTTCAAATTTGTTGCTGGTCTTCCGGTGAGTTAAAATTAGCCTTTTAAGGACTAAAATGAATTAAACAACATGAAAAGTTCAGGGTCTAATGATCTCGTTGTGTGATTGAATCATTCGTGATTGGAATAGTTCGAGATTTGTTTAGCTATCAGGCAAGCTTTATGAAGTCCTTCAAGTTATTCTCATTATAAAAAATGTTTTATTCTCATGGATTTGCAAGGCATTTAGTAATTATTAATGAGGGAAGTAGAAATTTTTGGGGAGCATGGCTTTGGACCCATCCAAAACTAATGAAAATGAAGTAGATTGAGTTTGTGTTCTTTATGTAGTTCAATAAGCTTATTGTGCTTCCACCAACTGTTTGTGTTATTATCTTTTGTGATGAAGAATTTTTTGAAAATTTAGACTAGTTTTTTGTTGATAGCTTCTGTTAATACTTCTGCTTGAGGATAGTAGACTGTTGAATATTGGCAATCAATGTTATGTTCATAAAATTATTGATTTTCGTACATTTGAAGGCTTGACCATTATTTGATATAATTTTTTGAGTAATACCAAATCTATATACAACATGGTTCTTTAAGAGCTGGAGTACATGGTGTATTTTGGCTTTCCTCAACGGTACAACATTCTCTCATTTTGAGAAGTTGTTTGTTGTGACTAATATAAACTTAATTCCTTTGGATGAGGGAGGAATAATTGGTCTTGTTATATCCATACCCTAACATTCAATGCGCTAAGAGTCTATTGTTGGGTGCAATACATTAGGGGGATAATTTAGGACTACTCCATGTACTTTACATTGGTAGCAATGTTAGTGGTCTCCATACAGTCGTTTATCATTATTGGCTAGCATTATCCCATTCTTCTAAACTTTGCTTTCATTTTGATGCCAAACTAGTAGGAATTGTATAATCCAAATTTTACCTCTTTAATAATTGTTTGGGTATTTGGCTTTTTCAAACATCATAGCCACTTATGATGAAATGATCTTCGATATAGTGTAACATTTAACAAAGTAAAAATTAATGTTCTTGAATTTATTTGGTCGGTGAGAGATTTATCCTTAGGAAGTTTTTCTTCATGCAGGTAGTTTATAAAATAGAGTTTCCGATCCGAGGCTTCCACTTGACGTGTCAATGTGGTAATTTATTCCTTGGATTTTATTTTATTAAAGTTCCATATAAATTGGGAGAAGACATGCTAACCTTGAACTTCGGTTGTAATAGAATCTTCCTCTAAGTAGATCATGTTTTAAGCCAACCTTAATAAAGTTTTAATAATGGTATTACTACACTTGGATATTAAGTATAAGTTGCATGGTATTTGCTCAAGCAATTTCATAGTATATTGATGGCACTGATGAGCTTGGGTTTTAAGATCTGATAAGTCTTAGCAACTTTGTTAATCACAAATTGCAGTTCTCTAAAAATTTTTATCTTTTTTCATTTCCATCATGATGGTTAAATGTAAGTCAGTGATAAGAGTGTATACTTTGCTTTATTTTTGGTACATGGCTTTAATTGGTGATATACAAATCTTAACATTATTTGGTTATGGGTTACAAAGATCAACCCTATTCCTTGTTTGCTAAGGATGGTCACATGTGAGTTAACATCTTTCATGATAGATAAAGCTTCATCTAAATATAATTCTCAGTATGGTTTATCTTATTCTTCAAGACTTAGGATTCACTCTTCAAGGATATCTTCATTGAGAGAAGAATTTCCGAGCAATAGATGCATTGCTACAAATTCAGCTATATCTTGACTTTTGATGGCACACAAAAGAATAAAAATTATATCAAACTTTAATGGAATCATCGACCTTATTTCTTGCCTTCTAGATAGTGTTGGATGATTCATCAGATATTGCAAAGCATTAAATTTAGAAATGAAATTGGGTTGGTGAGAGAGCATTTAATGCCTTAATTTTTTTATTGTGAATATAAGCCTAAGCAATATTTTTTGATTGGAGGATCATTCTTGTTGTCTAGTATCAGTTATTGAATCAAGTAATAAATATAATTTTCTTTCCTTTCCTTATTAACATAACCTAATAAGGCACCAAGATATTTGTCTAAAGTAGCAGTGTATAATATTTAATGGTCACGTCAAAATGGCTACCATAATTACTAGAGGTATTATTAAATTAGGTTTTATAGTTTCAAATGCTTGTTAACCTTTATGATCTCAAACAAACTTGGAATTTATTTTATTCAACAAAAAAATGTTGAATTAATTTAGAAAGATTAGAGTTAAAGCGTCTTAGATATGTCAACCTACTTTGAAATGATCTCAGTTTGATGAAGGTCTTAGTGGCTGCATTTCTAATATTGGTTTGAAAATTTCTCCGAATCTATCTTAATCTGCAATGCCATACTGAAAGTCCAAGAAATTTCCTAGAATTTGCACCAAATACACATTTTAAGGGATTCATCTTAATATTATTGAAATATAATCATTCAAATACAATTCTCAAGTTATATAGTAATCTCACATTTGTTAGGATTATTTCAAAATCAACTAGAGACAAGAAAGTCTACCAACATTCACTTCCTAATCCTTACTAATGGTCATTAAATCTAATGTCTAGGGTAAAACCCTAATGAAGAATTTTAAACCAAAATTTTAATGAAATCTTAAAATGATCAAATCAGAAATGACAAACTCTGATCTGATTAACTATTGACCAAACTACTCAACCTTTGACCCAAAAGTCCAATTTGGTTAAACTGGTTAATTTCTGACCCAATGACCACCCCATTGACCCTACTGATCAAACTTTGACCCAAAAAGTCAACTTTGGTCAAACTGGTTAATTTTTGACCCAATGACCACCACATTAGTCAACCTTTGACCTAACCAGTGAACCCATGACCTAAAAACCAACACATTGCCATCATAGGTTAAACCTTGACCTAAAGAGATCAAATTGGTTAAATTAATCAACCTAAGACCTAAAAGACTACCACATTGACAACATTGGTCAACTATTGACCTAATCAACTCAACATTGGTCAAGGAGACCATCATAAAATCCAAAAGCCACCACATTGACAAATGGGTTAACCTAAAACCATAAACATGGTCATTATGACCAAATAAACCCAAAAATTCATAAAACTTGGACCTTATGGTTAACCAAACCATGAAAAGGATGGATGAGTCACATTAGACACCCTTGGATCAGAACAGGTCAACCTGGGTCAGCCTAGGTCAATATTGGTCAACCTTAGTCAAATTTGGTCAAAATACCCAATTTTGAACCAAAATTGATAAAATTAATCAAATAATTACTTCCAAAAATTATCTTAATTAATTTATTGGCTAAAAATATAATTTCCAATGTTTTTTATTAATTGCATAATTAATTAAAATCTGAATTATGATAAATAACCATAAAATGGATTTAATTCCATGACATCACATGTGACATAAAAAAATTCCATGATTTCTTTTTGAAATCAAAATTAAATTATTGGGGATCATCAATGAGTCACTCATGACTCATTAAACCCATCATGACATAAATCAACACATGAAAAACCCATTAGGCATCATGGTTAATCATGGGTTAAAGCTCATCATGACTTTTTTTTGAAGCGGCATGATCTCCCCATTTCAAAGCATGACTCACCCCCTCCCTAAGATGATGTGGTCAACCAATCCAAGGGAAATCTTGCCCACCTCCTAGACCATCTAAAGGAGGAGAAACTTGGCTTAAAACAATCCTTTACCATGGCTAAAGGCAATCATAACTAACCCATGAGAAAAAGGCTTATGTGTTACCTCATGCCAAAGTAATGGTATGATTTGTAAGCTTATAGGAAGGAATGAATCCAACTCATTCTAAGAGGCCAAACCACCTCATGGAATGCCCAATCAAATAAATCCACTGGCTTAATCAAATCATCACCATAATGAAGACCCATTATGAGTGTGACCTTGGGAAAGCCATTAGAGATAATTCTCAGCAAAGAGACTTATCCATAGCCATTATTAACTTGGTAGAACCTCCCATAGGTGAAACAAAGCCAGCCCATGCCTCCCCATGGCCATCCACGACTATAAATAAGCCAAACCCAAAAGCTCCCACGGAGAGGATAGACAGAGAGACAATCCCCAAACCCTGAAACTCTCAACAGCAAAAATGTTCCCTAGAACCTACATAGTTGAGCCCCCAACCATTCAAGCCCTTAAACCCATTTAATTTTCTTAATTTGGCCAATCTGAAGCTCTAAAATAGGACAAAAATGAAATTTGGAATGAAGTTGTTGAAAAATTCAAATTAACCTTCCTTGAGGCTTCCTAAAACCTTACAAAGATGAGCCCAATCAAAATTGGCCATCCTCATAGGTCCTAACCCATAGTTTGACCTTCTCCTCTAAAACTGAGCCACCTTGAGATCAAATTCATATAAGGAATCAAGTTAAATTCAAATTGAGCTAGGGGAAAGTCTTCCGAGAATAGAACAAAGCTTCCAAGCCATTCAATTGGAGCCTACATCCACTGTGGCCAAGGTATGGTTCTTCACACCCAACTCGAGCTCGGGGTTGGTCTACAGTGGTTCAAGCCAATTAAAAACCCATAAAAATTCATATGGAAGTATTTGTCTCTTTTGGATGAAGCTTTAGAAAGAAAAATCACTGAAATCCATCAAGTATCGAGTGAGATCTTACCTATAAACCATGGAGGGTCCATGGGTTATAACACAACGGAGGGGATGAACGGATGTCGTCCATTTTCGTGTTTTGGAAATGGACAGCCCTGATCTATTCCAACTCATTCCGCCTACAGCGGGTCGAGTGTGTTTTTGACAAATACGAGGACACGCGGTGGTGTCCAGTTATTTTGGATTAGTTAAGGATTTAATTAAATCAGTTAAACATTAAATTAATCAAAAATTCATACCTTTGCACACAAAAATCACAAAAATAAAAAAAATACCTCTGAACTCAAGGCAGTGAGAGAAATAATGTGGAATTAAAATCATGAATTAAGGACTTATATTTAATTTTTAATTAGTTAAATACTTTTTGGATTATTTTAATTATTAAAAACTATTTATAAATCAGAAAAAAATGAAATTTTTAAGGATTAATCTTTGGGTCCTTAGGAACAATCTCTGATTTTTCCAAGGCTAGGAAAATTCTTTAGGACAATATTTTCTAATTTCTATGAGATTTAGTAATTATTCTCAACAATAATTCTAAAAATCAGAAAATAGAAAAATTAAATTGGAAATTGGTTAGAAATTTAGGGTAACAAATTAAACCTTAAAATGACAAACTCTAGCCTCTTGAAATTTAAGATGACATTTTTCTTATTAGGGTTAAAAATCCTAATATTTAAAACCCTAAAAACATTAAAAATAAAAAATTCATTTCATTTAACTCATGCCACAATGAGTTAAGTTAAATTTGAGTCTAAACATCAAATGGACTCAAACCAAAACATAATTAGGTTTAATCCAACATTAGACTTAATTAACCCTATTAAACCTTAAAAAATTAGATCTAATATAAATTAAATTCTATTTAGGTCTAGGACATCATTAGGCTCAATTAAACATCATTAAACCTTAACAACATTAGATTTAATACAAATTAAATCCCAATTAGGTCTAACCCATTAGACCTAATTAAATCATTAAACCTTAACTAATTAAGGTTTAACCATGCCTATACCCTAATTAGATATAACCCATTAGACTTAATTAAATCATTAAACAACAACTAACTAATGGTTAACCATACTAAAACCCTAATTAGGTTTAACCCATATTGAACCTAATTAATCAACTTTAACCTTACATTAGGTTTAAGAAATTATTAAACCCTAATTAGGTTTAACCCATATTAAACCTAATTAATCAACTTGAACTTCACTTACATTATTTTAACCTAACTTAAACCTAAGTCAAACCCAACTTATGTTCAACTCATATTGAACTTTAGTTAAACCCATCCCTTAGGTTCAACTTAACTTGAACCTAAGTTAAACTTAAGTTCAACTCATATTGAACTTAAATCAAACATAAATCCAACTTAAACTTGAGTTTTAACTCAAACTGAAACTAACTCAACATAAACCTTAGGTTCAATCCAAACTGAACCTAACTCAACATAAACTTTAGGTTCAGCCCAAACTGAACCTAACTCAACATATCTTAGTTTCAATCCAAATTGAACCTAACTCAACCTAAACATTAGGTTCAACCCATATTGAACCTAACTAAACCAAAACCTAAATTGGGTTTAACCTAACTTGAACCCAAGTTAACCTAACCTTATATTCAACTCAAACTGAACCTAACTCAACTTGAACCTTTGGTTCAATCCAAACAAAACCTAACTTAACATACACTCTAAGTTCAGCCCAAACTGAACCTAACTCAACATATCTTATGTTCAATCCAAATTGAACCTAACTCAACCTAAACATTAGGTTCAACACATATTGAACCTAACTAAACCAAAACCTAACTTAAATCCAAGTTAACCTAACCTTAAGTTCAACCCATATTGAACCTAACTCAAACAAAACCTAACTTGAGTTCAATTTAAATTGAACCAAAGTTAACTTGAACTTAAATTCAACTCATATTGAATTTAAGTCAACTTAAATTGAACCCAAGTTAATTCCAACATTAATTTTAACCCACATTGAAATTAAATCAATATTTCTAACTTAGGTTCAACCTAAATTGAACCCAAGATAACTCAAACTTAAGTTCAACTCATATTGAATTTTAGTCAACATTTCTAACTTAGGTTCAACTTAAATTGAACCCAAGTTTAACCTACATTAAACCTAAATCGAACTTTTGACTTAAGGTCAATTCAAAATTGAACTTAAGACAAAACTCTTAATTTAAGTTAAAACCACTTTGAACTTAAAACATTAAATCAAAGATATTAGATTCAAACGACATTGAATCTAATTATCAAAGTCTAACCTACATTAGACTTAACAGGTTTTTAGATTCAAATGACATCGAATCTAAAATTCTAAAATCTAACTTATGTTAGATTTTATGTAAGTCTAACCTACATTAGACATAACATCTTTTTAGATTCAAATGACATCAAATCTGAAATTCTAAAGTTTAACTTATGTTAGATTTTATTTAAGTCTAACCTACATTAGAATTAACACCTTTTAGATTCAAATGACATCGAATCTAATGTCTTTAAAATCTAACTTATGTTATAATTTTTAAATTCAAACGATATTGAATCTAAAAATTCTCAAGTTTAATTAGATCTTACAGACATTGAATCTAAATAAACTTGACCCCCCCCCCTTTCTTTAAGTCTAAATTACATTAGACTTAAAATAAACAAATTAAAACTGATCAAAATGACATGAAAAATTTTAATTAGTTAATAAATAATAAATAACTTAAAATTTTCCAAACTAAAATCCAGAAAGAACAAAGATCACCGAACACAACTTGAACCCCAGTATTCTTGATCTACAAAGATTTCTTGGATGACACAATTCTGATTGCTGACAGAAGTCTTCCGGTCCTGGTTTAAACACCTTTTGGATCTGGACACATTTGAAGAGACACCAAGGCACCTTTTAGTTTACTATTTAAAGAGAGTCTTAGGAATGATTAAGGAGACCTTCCTTTGCCTTTTGAAGGGCTCTTCCACTTGCATTTTGAAGAGAGTTTTTATAGTATTTTACTTTTATTTTGCGAGAGTTTTTTATTAAGAGTGTGAGTAGAGAGTAGAAAGGAGAAAAGGGTCGGAGTGAAGTCTTCTTCTTCCCACTTCTTTTCTTTCCTTTAGTTTAGTTTCTATTGAAGTCTGAAGTTCATTCTGAGTCATCAGAATTGGGAGATCCGCTCTGAGAAGTAGTTTAGTGAAGAGTTAAAGTTTCAGAAGAACTTCCTGAGTCTTGTGGAGAGAATTTTCAGATAAGTGTTTACTTTTGTTCTTAGACTTAGTTTTTTAATTAATAATTGTCTTTGTTTGATGTTTTTCTTATGGTTTTTAATTTCAAATTAATGTGTTTTTGTATTTTCTCAATGCATTCTGAGTAGTTTATTTTATCTTTTTCTTTCTTAAATGAAGAAGTAATTAGTTATAGAGAATTGTTGTGGAAAGTATAAGTTTTTAAAGTTGGAAGAAGTTGTGAAGATTGATTCTAAAAACTTTGTTTACTTCTTAATTTGGCCTGTTAAGTTGTAGAATTTCTTGAGATTATGTAAGATCCATTTTATAGTATTTTACTACTTCATAAAAGGAAATAAAAAGATATTCTAGTTAATAGTGTTTTACATACAGTGTTATTAGTTATTATAATTTTAATTTCTTGCTTAACATTTTATTAAGCAAATTTCAAAAGACAAATCAACTTTCAAAACTTTTCAAAATCAAGACATACTTTCAAAAGCCATAAAAAAAGTAAAAGATAAATTTCTGAGTCCTTTAAAGATTTTCAAATTTTCCCTGTGGGTTCGATATCTCGGGGCTTAATCAGAAAGTTCTATATTACTTGATAAACGATACGTATACTTGTGTAGTATCCCATATTATAAAATCATAATTTTCATATCTAAATCATCAGCACAAATATATATTTGGTGTGGAGTCAAGTTTTTGGCGCACATATTTTTATCGGGGATCATTAACATTAATCAGAAATTTCCTTAGACAATTTTAGTTGTCTAAGATGTAATTAACTATAGGAGCTTGCTCCTATAAAAGATTCAAGAACTTAGAATAGCTATCACATCTATAAATCTATAGTTATCAAAATCTTACTAGTGATCCTCCTTATATAAAATTTATGGAATAAGGCATTTTGGAATCCCCTACTATAAGGATTATCACTGACATTTTAATTCTACCATTTTCTATTTTATCAGCCCTTATTTTCTTCAAATCTCTTATTATATGAGGGTCCTCTACATGATCCAAAGAAATAAGATCTTTTGAAGATTAGGGCGATATGATAGATAAACAAAGAGGCGACTCCAAAACATCACATCAACATCGACACGAGAAATTCTCCGACATGGCTCCGGACGCCATCAGGCACTGCTTAGTAATACTGAGGTGAATTTGAAAGTCAAAATTTAGAGTGCAAGGTTATAAGAGTGAGGGATAGAGAAGAAAGGGAAGAAAACCATAAGAATTAAAGTACCTTTGTGAAGTCAAACTTATGAAAATATTCCTCTGCCATTCAGATTAACCAAAATGAGAGACTTACATCCCCATTCCCTCGGAGGATATAGAACCCGATAAAAATCATGGTAGTTTCACTATTCCATGCACCATAGGAATTGTGTTTCATGGGAAGTTGCCTTGTAATTTAGGAGGAAGTAGTAATCTCATGCCTCTAAATATTTACAAGCAACTTAGAAGAGAAGAAGTTATGCTTGCCAATCTAACACTTCAATTATCAGACTAATATACGGCTCATCTTCTAAGAATTGCTAAAAATTTATCTTTCACAATGGATAGATTCACCTTTCTTATTAATTTTGTGATATTTCACTTGAAGATAAATAAGGAAATGCATATGATTTTTTGGTGAACTTTCTTAGTCATTAGAAGGGCTACTATTGATGTTCAAGAGGGGAAGGAAATTTTGAGAGAGAATGATCAAGAATTCAGATTTGATTTTTTAAAATCATCAAAGCTTCCAAAAACCTCTAGAAATGATCAAAACTAGAAAGTTAATGTGGTGGTACAGGTAGTACAAAGCTAATCTATTGAATTCGATGAAATGACTCTTGAAGAGAAAATGATATTAAATGAATTTTTAAATAATTTGATTAATGATGATCTTTCTCTTCTCATAGAATAAGTTTAGCTAGTAGGCCAAGACTTGTTATGTGAACCTCTTTGTCTAACCCTTGTGAACACTGATGATTATCTAATTTAAAATGAGAGGTTACTACAAAACCTCAGTCTTGGAATAAGGCAAGATAGTATGTGTGGGAATAGTCTACAACAAATACATTATTCAAGGATGTCGGAGAGAATCCAGAACAACCTGAATTTGAGATGAGTGATCGAGGATTACTGAATTGGAAATTTAATTATGGATACCTGGTTTATGATGGATTTAGGAACTTTTTCTGGCTAAGGAAGTTAAACCAAGCAATTTCTTGAGAGGCAACCAAGCACTATTCTATGATTTGCTTTATTTCATACGATCTTCTATTTTATTTCTATTTTGGATTTTGTGTCTGTGTTGAGTTTTTGTTATCGTCAGTTCATCATTTTTAATGTTTAGACTCTCTATGGTGTAGATCATCTACATGTTGGGGTTTTACAAAAATTTTTTTTTGGTTCAGCTGAGGTAGGCAGGACCACGCCAGTGTTGGCATGACCACACTAACCTGTGGCATGACTATGCCCACTTGTGGCATGACCAAGCCCATTTGTGGAATGACCACACTATCTAGGTTTCCTTCAAAGCCATAAGAAAGTGCACTGTGAATATGTTGAAACCTAGTGCGACCACGTTGCCATGCACTTAAGGCAATGAAATCCTCTTTTCATGACAATTCCTCCATTCTTTCAACTCGAACACCCTCTCCACTGCCTTCTTAGTACCCTTGTTCACTATAGAAAGTTTTCCCTCCCCTACTCTAACCTTAATTATCAAGATCGGGCTATGATTCTTAAGTTTTGGTATGTTTTCTTTGACAGCTCCATTTTTTCTCCATTCTTTTTGAGATACGCACATTTTTCACCCACATTTCTGTGCTTTTGCTTCATCTCTGGTATTCTATTGTTTTTGTGTGATTCTTGCTAAAATACTTTCTTTCATGGCCAAAAATTGAAAGCTTTTCCTCCTCTTTGCTTCAACCAAAATTTTCTTTGATTATTGCTCCAAAAACCAAAAGAAAAGGGTTCTAGCTTTGTTCAAACAAGATTTGTTAGCCATGTCATTGCGTAGTGGTACAAGAATATTCTAGTCCAAAAATAGTTGATTCTAGAGTGGGTTGTTCATTTTTCAGAGGATAGGATTGCTACAAAGATTGATTTGCTAGGGTGATGAAGTTTATGCTATCTCGTTAACCCCATTGTTGCTCTGCTCATCAATGAGTTCTACGCGAAATGCAAAAAAATTAGTGGATGGGTAGGTCTACATGCGAGGGAAACATATTACCTTTGGCCATCCACCATAAAAAACCTCTTTAATCTTCCAGCATGCCCAGTGTGGCTTTGAGCATTTTTTTGCTCTAGATTATGAAGAGATTATTTCCATTACTAACTGATGGCATTAGTTAGTGGAAGGTTTGTGCGAAAAGAGAGAGAGAGAGACACTTGTTAATTTTCCTTCGAATTATTTGCTTCCCATCTCCCATTCATGACATTACTCATTGTTTTCCATCTACTCTATACCATGATACTCATTGATGTTATTAGTGATAGTGTTATTCTGAATGTTTGTATCTAGATGGGCAAGTCTATAGATAACGGGATCATTCTCACTAGTCCATCATGCACATCGCCAGTGGCCAAACCATAGGTTTATGACACCAATGTAGTATTTCTATATTTTTCAATAAAGTGGGGGTTGTTGGAGGGAGTGAAGCTGAGATGGTCGCACCACAGAAGGTGATTAATAGGTTCACGTTTCCTTCAACTGGCTCTGCATGGGATTCGTCACTAGAGAGGGAATATAGCTCCTCAAGATGTCATGAGGCATCACATCCAGACCATTCAAACGCTGAGGAGATGAGGCAGTTTAAGGATATGTCTTTGGAGCTTCACGATTTACGCATGTAGAGTGATATACCAAAAATATATAATATTTTTGTACTCATTTTTATACCTATTTTTGATGATATTGCACTTTAATGGAAGGAATTGGTTTGTTTTTCTTTCAGGTACAATTAAATAGACAAAATATGTCAAAAGGAGAGAAAAATAATCAAATTTGGAGCAAAACTGAAGAAGGTGTTAAAATAAACTGAGGTGCATGAGCGCTTAGATCTGGTGTCTAAGCACTGAAAGTCAAAGAAAGCCGCACCTAAGTGCTAGAGACCCTGTGCTTAAGCACGTGGTAGTTACTTTGCAATTTCAAGCAATGTTTGGCAAATTTAGAAGAGGTGTATTAGGCACCCTTTGGTACAAACGTGGAAAACTGATCAAGCGCGCTAATAGACATTCAAATATTACTTGAAAGGATGAATCTCTTAGGTAGATTGATTGAATATGGACACATTTTGAAGATACTCCAAGGTACCTATTGAGAAAGTATAAAAGAATGGACTTGAAGTAGAAGAAGAAGAGGCTGGAGAAGGCAAGTAGTAGGTTGTAGAGAGAGTTATAGAGTTAGTTTTTATAGAGTTTCATAGTAAGGATTTATAGTATCTTTACTTAGATTTTCTTAAAACTTATCTCATTCCTTGTGAAAGGGAAGGTGAGTAGATATTTCTAAGAAAAAAATTCATTGTTTTAGAGAGATTTAATCCTCTTAGGTTGGTCGAATAGTTTAAGGGAGTCTTGTAAGAGAAATTAAGAGATCCAAAGGAACTTTAAGAGTTTGGTAGAGAGGAACTTGAGATAAGTTTTCATCTTTGTACTTCATTTAGTTTTAATTGAGATTTCTTGTATTTTCTACATGATTTCTACTTTTAAAACTACTTGTTTTTGTGTTTTCTCCATGGATTATGAGTAGTCTTCTTTATCTTTTTCCTTAAAATGAAATGTAATTAAGTGCTGGATGGAAGTTGTGAAAGTATTGATCTTTAATGTTGGAAGAAGTTGTGCTGATTTAATCCTTGTACTTCATATACTTCTTGTTTTGGCCAATTAATATGTTAACATTTGTTGTGAGAACATGTATGATCCTAGTAGGTATTATCTCAATCAACAATAGGTAGAAATCACATGAGATTGTATTGATCAGAAAGTAATTCATATAATTTTTTGCAAATAAACAGGGAAATATACTTTGATAGGTGTAGAATTATAGTACTTTAGATTGCCAGACTAAAGCCCCCAATTTTGTTTATTATTTTAGTTTTTTATGCAAGATGTTAGCCCCAGGTGGTGGGAAAGGAGGGTACTCTAGAGTGAGAGCTAGTATCTTCCCAACCTAACCATTCTTTAAAACTATTCAAACATTAAACTAGCCAATGTTCTTTATAGCATCTCTAGTAAGGGTAAAGAATATTATTGCTCCTATTTGGCACAATACATTTTGAATACTTCCACAATATAACTCCTATACTTACTACTTATTTAGGATAAGGAAAAAGATATTTTCATTCATACTTCTTTAATCTTACAATAATCTCAATAGAGTTAGTTAATTATTTACTTTATTTCAAAATTTAAGAAAATACCCAAAAGATTTGCATTTTCAAGTTTTCTATTATCTAAGACTGTTTAAGTAAGTATCTTTTCCCAAATAGATTTTTTGATCTAAAACCTTTTTATTTCTTTTAAAATATCCAAAACTTATCCCGGTAGGATTGATATTTCAGGGCTTAATCTGAAAGTCTTATATTACTTGATAATGATATGTATAATTGCGTAGAATCCCTAAATTTCAAATATAACTATTGTATTCTTATTTACATTGGAGACAAGTTTTTGGTGTCATTGTAAAGAAGAAATTTATATCATAAATATAATTATAATATTATTAACACAAGTAAAACTATACATGTATTAGTGTGTCAGGGATCATAGAGCCAGCATTATGCAAAATAACACTAGGAATACTACAAATACTTGTGTCATTGCATTCAGGAAGTACAGTGATTGCTACTGTCAGTAACATTCCTGAATGCTCCACCCTTCAAGCTTTCAATTTTAGAGTATGATGATGTGGATGCGACTGACAGTGATCAGAAAACTCTAGTATTTTCATGTGCTTGCACCTAGTTTCGTTCTTGCATTTTTTAGGTCAAGGGAGTGTAGTACAAGTGGTAATGTCAATGGCTTGAGTGACTACTAAATTCATGAGTTGCTTATATCAAGATTCTTTGTGTTGTTATCCCTACTAATCTTACATGACTTGTTTTCTTGGGCATACTACTGCATTATTGTTTGTATGCTAGTGTGAGTCCTAGTTTCTTTTTGTGTTGTTGTCCTCGTTGATTGCTTATAGAATATTATTAAACTCATTTTATTTTCACTTATAGTGAGATTTGTAGTTTGCAGTGCTTTCTTACTTTTTTGGAATGATTCTACATGCTGAGTTTTCTTCTATATTTTATGAAATTCATTTGACTACTTCTACTTTTACTTTACTTGCATACATCTGTTTTATAATTTACTGCTACTTCATGCTATTCATGTTAGAGAAAGGTAAGTTTGAGGAAGAGAAGAATACTTATTTACAAACCTAAAAGTAGCTAACATAACTCAGTAAAGGATTCAATATTCACAAGGTAACTCCTCTAGGAGACTAATGTATTCAAACTACTTATCATAGCCTTTTAAAAGAGGATAAATGTCATGTAGGAAAGATTAACCTTAATGATTTTATAGTAATATTTTAGAAATTAATAAACTTGGACCTTACCTAAGGAAATCTTTAGATTATTAAAAAGATGAAATTGAAATGTTAAGTTGCCAACTTAAGATGTCTTTTAAGTCTTTTTCAGATCATTTTCACCGATGTAATGTAATCTTAATTTGTAATATAAAAGATAGCATAAATGTGTGATATTAATTATCATTGTTGAGATTTATTAATTAAGGAATAGTACCCTTCATCACATTTAAAATTAGAAAAAAATTGTTATGAAAAAGATATAGTAATTCTAAGGAGAGAGAAAACGGAAATAGAAAAAGAAAAAAGAAAGAAAAAAAAGAAAAGTTAGAAAGTAAAAGGCCCTGAAAAGAAGCTAGAGGTTGGCACAACAAAATTCAAGAAAAAAGGAACTAGGATGGTGTTTAGTGGAACTTAAGTTCTGATGGTTCTTATATTCTTTAACGAGACTTCTTAAAGTTATCTTTAGAGGTTGAAAGTAAAGGAATTTTAAGTTGTTGAAGCCACTAAAACTATTTTAAATACATTTAAGGTTAATGAAAGATATTTTAAATAACATTAATTTAAGAATCTATGGGATTTCTTAAAGACAAAACAAGTGGAATTAAGGAAAATGTTGGGTTATTAATCATTAAAGATAACTATACAAAAATGGCATTTAAACACATTTAGTTCACTTCGATATACAAGTTGAATAGTTATGAGCCTACTCGAGTACCTATTATTTTGATGGGATCCTTGTTAAGCTATAAGATTACCTGAGGTAAAGTAATGTGATAAGTTTAGAGGTATTGACATGCGTCAATTTTACGTGATTTATTCTACATTTTATCCTGCATTTCACTTTTTATTTTTAGTGATATATAATAGATTTACACTTGAGCAAAAATTTTGTTAATTTTGTGCTGGTTACAGGGTAAGACACATGTATTTTGGAATAAGAAAAACCAATCTAAAAGCGGCCTAAAATGATGTGATCTTGCTTGAAAGTGGTGTGACCATTCCATGGTATCTACACCAACAGTGTGACCACACCTGGTTTCAGTGTAAGTAGGTGTTGACCGCATTTTTGATGAGGTCTAGTTTTCTCTTAGAACTTGGGGTCTAGCCCTAGGATTATTCCTATTGACTATCCTAGTAGACTAGTAATGGGACTCACCTACTTAGGAGTTCAGACCACTTCCTAGCTCTTTTGAGAAGTCTTACATGCTTGGTCAAAAACCCTTGACATTTTGTTGAGTTGGTTGAAACCAACATATAGAGACTCAAATAATGAGTTCTTATAGGATCATGAGGCTTTAGGTCAACCTTGAATGGCTTTCTCATTCACACCCTCATACGAATTTTTTTTTACAACTTTGCATACCTTCGCACTCCCCACTTACACCTTCACAACCCTAATCCACTAAAAAAATCCTTAATTTACTCAAAATTCTACTAAATTAGCAAAATTACCAAAAGTGCCTAAAATTGTCCAAGTTCACCCAAAGTACCTAAATCACTAAATTGTCCACCACTAATTTCCCAAAAGTATCCAAATCTTTGAAATTTTCTAAAGTTACCCAAATTTTCACAAAAATTATACAAATTTATTAAAATCCCCAATTTCACTCAAGAACCCATCAAAATCAATTCAAGCCATCAAACCTACCTCAATTCCACCAAAATTAGAAAATCAAACCCAATTTCTCCAAACTTTAAGCCTTAATCCCAAGACACCAAAATTCAAATCCAAATCCATCGAAGTTCACCCCAAGCCCAAAATTCATCAAAAATTGAACCCTCATGCCAAGCTCAAAATTCACCAAGTCCAAACCTTGAATTCCTTCACGATGAATTCATGTCTACATTAAATTTACCATGGCTAATTTTAAATCAAAATAATCAAGCCCAAAATTCAAGCCCGAAATTACCCCCTTCATATCAAAATAAAAAAGCCCATAATTTGAGCCAAACTTCCAAATCTCATTAAACCCCAGCCCAAATAACAAATTTCAGCCCCCGACATCAAATTTAGTCAAACCCATGGTGGAAATTCTCATGAATTAATTAACCAAATGTGGAACCATGGAAAATATTTTTAAGAGCTTAAAAGTCCCCCTTCATTTCTAATTCAAGCCATGTAGGCCATGCATTAGCCATAGGTAAGCCATATGGATTTATCCAAACCAAATGGAAGCCATGAAGCCATGCATGAGCCTCTTACAAAACATCATGCCATTTGTGGCTAAAGGAGTGCCTAACCATACCCATGCTTCGCTCTAACCCATGATTAGGCCTTAAACTTAGGATGGGGACTTAACCAAATGATTACCACTATTTCAAACCACCATGGAGCCACCCAAACCAATTTCCATGAGCCTAACCCATAGCCCAAACCCATTTTCATTTCAATTAAACAAACTTACCCATGCTTTAGCCCAACTGGCTTCACTAATAACCACCACTGACCTCCTATAGCTAGATGGTGACCTCCCATGGTCTGGCCGGCCACCTTGGTCGCCAGAAAATCCCAAACCCGACAGCAACCCCATGGATCAAACCCAAAATTCTACCCATCCAATGTGGCTCATTCCAATTGGATTTTTGCCTCCACCTCCGCACCACATAAGAGCCACTTTCCACCTCATGGTTTGGCCAAGTGAAACCCCTAGCCGATCCTATAAATCCACAACTCCTCATGACTAAATAAGAAGCATTACGTAAACCTTGGGGAAACTTGATCCCCGAATACTTACCCTTACTTTTTTCAATTTATATTTCTTTCCAATGATATTATCTCTTTCTTTGCAACGACGCCAAAAACTTGATTCTGAAGCAAATAAGAGATATATTTTAATTATTTATAATATGGGATACTATGCAAGTATATTTATCATTTATCAAGTAATATTGGATTTTTTCATTAAGCCCTGAGATATTGAACAAACAGGGAAATGTCTAAAATTTTAAAGAAATAAGAAGAAAAACTTTTTACTTTTTTAAAATGATTTTGTAAAGTATGTTTTAAGATATAAAGTTTTTAAATTTTTTTTTGGTATTTTATGAATAAAAAGTAAAGCAAACAACTAAAGTTAACACAACTATTAAATTGTATGAAAGCAAATGAGAATAAAATATATTTTTCCTCTTTGAATGAATAATAATAATTACGGAATTTCATTGTGGAAGTATCTAAGTGTGTTGTGCCAAATAGAAGCAATTATATTCTTTACCCTTACATGGTTCTATAAAGAACGTTGGTTAATTTGAAGTTTTGAAATAATGTAGAAGGGTTAGGCAGGGAAGATACTAGCTCTCACTTTAGAGTTCCCTCTATTCCCTCCACCTGCGGGCAAATATCACATAACAAAATTTAAAACATCAAACCAAATTATGGGGCTTTAGCATGTCACTCTAAAGTCCTCTAATTTTACTCCCCATTAAAAACATATCATCCTATTTATTTGCACCCAACAATATGTACTACAATTCTCACCCATACAATTGCATGTCTTTCTAATTATCGATTGAGAGAATACCGCATTGGTTCTTACATGTTCTCAAAACAAATTTTAACAACTTAATTGGCCAATCAAGAGGTAAATGAAGTGCAAGGTAGTGAATCATCACAACTTCTTCCAACATTGAAATCCTATACTTAACACAACTTCCTTCCATAATTTAATTACTTCATCATTTAAAAGGAAAAAGATAAAGAAAACTACTCAAAATTCATGGTGAAAACACAACCATAACCTGATTTGAAAGTAGAAATCATAGTCAAAACACAACATGTCGTACTTTAAAATCAAATGTAAAACAAGCTAAACACTTATCCGAAAATCCTCTCCACATGACCCTTGAAGTTCCTTTGAAACTTTGATTTCCCTTTACAAGGCACAATAGAGGTTGGCGCCCAACTCCATTGACTCTGAATCTCTATTCTAATCTTAATAAAAACTAGATACAATTGATATTATAAGTGGTGAAGTGGTAAGGTGTGCTCTCAATAACTCTCTAACATAAACTTTACACTTAGCACTAAACACACCCTCCAACAACAACCATTTTTCTGATCTTTAACTCTTCTTTTTAAAATTTTCTAAAAGGTGCCTTGGTGTCTCTTCAAATCATTTCCAGATTCAATGTATCCACCAAAGAATGCATCTCTTCATTCAAATCTGTCGCCCAAAAGAAGTTAAGTAAGTTACCATCAAAAGTTGCTTCAAAAACCCATTGAAAATGGCACCAAATTTGTTTTAATTTGTATTTTTAACTGTCGTGCCTATGGGCGGAGCTTAGCTGCCACAGGTCAAATTTTTCATTCTTTAAATTTTTGCTACAAATTTGATCCTCTTTTGTTCCTTTCATCATAGTTAGTCATTTTAATCATACCTACAAGAAAACACAAATATACCTTCCATTAAAGTGAAATATCATCAAAAATAGGTTTAAAAATGTATTTAAAAACACTATATATTTTAGGTGTATCAAAATCCCCCAAACTTAAAATTTTACTTGTCCTCAAGTGACACTTAATCACATAAAAAATCTTAACATGAAAATTATGTAAATGAGTTTCTTTACGAAGGCTTTAAAATTTTGTTCTAGAAATGAAATAGTCCAGTTTAGAAAAAGTTTTAGTAAATGAGACCAACATATTGTTTAGAAGGTTCTTAAGTAAAGGATAATGAAAATTATTAGTTCCTATCTAATTCAGAAATACTTGTATATTTTTTAAAATATAGGATTCAAGCATTTCATCTTCCTCACTTAAAAATTTTCATTTGAAAATAATTTTACTTACTATATTATAACCTTAAGTATTAGATTTTCTCAAAACTTATATTTTAAGCTTTAGGTATGGAACTAATTTTTGGTTAGACCCTTAAATCCTCAAGCTTCTCCTTCCTTTTTACATACTATTTTTCTCACTTTTTCTTTTTATTTTTCTTTTTTTCTTTTCTTCTTTTTCTTTTTCTTTTTCTTTTCTCTTTTTATAAGGCAAGGATTATTGTATTTGGATAGGCCTTTAATGATTTTGAATTCCACCCTTTCATTTACAACAAAGGTTTGATATATATCCTTCACTTAAAAATCATAATAATAGTGTTGAAAATTATTTCTCAATAAAAGAAATTTAAGTTTTGGAAAATAAAAGTCAAGTCTTCTATTTATCCAAAAATACAACACTTCATACTAAAGATAGTTTTACTATATTTAACATTTTTTCTAAGAAAATTTTAACTTTGAATTTTTCATCATGACTATAAATTTTAACTAAATTCTCTTATTCATTTCTATATTCAAAATTTTCCTTCCCTAATATAATTTTATATACATAATTATTTTCAATCAAAAATCAAAGTTTATTTAAGTATTTTTTAGAACAAATAAAATTTTAGTTTTTGAAAAATTGTTTTTAAATCCCCTCCAAGCTTTAATTTTTAATTAAGATAAAACTTTTAAGCTTAAAAATGATACATGGGTAAGTATTAAAAAACTAGAATAACATGCTTGCAGGAATCTTAATATTCTAAATATGCAGGTATAACAGATTAAAAACAAAAGTAAACAGTAGATCAAATTCATATTTTCATAAAACAGAAATTTCAAAATTTTAAAGGACTTCTACAATAGTGGAAGTTTTCAAAGCAAATACACATCAACTTAACAAAACACAAATCACAACATACTAGAAAATAAATGGTAGCAAATTTTGAAAAGTTTAATCATTCTATATATAGGGGTTTCTAATAGTGTTCTAAATTTTTCTAATATTTATAGGAATCAAATTTGACACTACTAAAAACTCAAACACTAGGAACACTTAAAAATATTTACTACCACAAACACATCACATATTACCATATAAAACATCTGAATGTCCATAAAAGAAATAGTCTAACTATAATCTTCACAACATCAAAGTTCATATAAAAATACATCACATCACATATGAGAATATCAAATTAAAACATCACAACAAGTAAGAAAATCACATCACAACATCACAAACTCAACATTACAATCCTTATCATCATCCTCATCATCATCTTATTCATTTCAGTCTCTGGTTGGCACATAAGGTATTTAAAGAGGACGAGGGGGCATCTCAGCACTATGATCTCCTCTAATCAGTCTTTCCATGTATTGATGATATTTCTCCTCATAATCATCATGTTTCTGAATATACCTCTCAAAATTGTCTAACTTACTCTCTGGTAAGACTCACCTTCTTCAAAACCTTCTGCAATAATCCAGTTTATGAATCTCTGGAGGATGATGCATGTGTAGTAGAAGCACGAGAAGTTGAAGCAGCAGATACAAAAGCACTAGAAGCTCTAACATATCCTCCTTTCTAGCTAAATACTGAATGTGCAGTGTAAGTGTTCACGTTTACACTGGTAATAGGTCTAAGTGGTTGAAGAACCTCTTCCCATGTTTCAGACTTAACACCAAACTACTCACAAAGTGAATGAATCAGGGAAGTAAATCCCATACCTGTAGTAGTAGCAGCTCTGACACGGTTCATAATATAATAAAAAATAATAGCCCTAATGTCTAAAGGCTTTCCCTGCTGAATACAATGGTTCAGAACAACTCTCTCCCTTGTAAATTCACTGACATGACTTGAAGGTAGAAGCTTAAATGAGATAAAGTAATGCCATGCCTTTGAAGTGACATTCAACTTAGAGGCATGAAAATTCACCCTTCTTTCATTTATAATCTTCCATAAACCTCTTCCATGAGTAAGAAAAGACATTATCTCATCTACTCTCCCTCAGAAGGATGATAGTTCACATAAAAAGAAAAAATCACAGGAGGTAATCGGTAAAAAGTATCAATTACTGCAGGTGAAAAATCCAATTGTTGCCCCCTAACCATCACCAAATTTTCTTCAGCTGCTACCATGTTAGTATAGAACTCTCTGACTACAGAAACAATTGCAACAACGAAGAAGAAACTATATCTTTCCCAATTCCTTCTAGCAATCTTCTCCTCAATATCTCCTCCTGGCTTGTTAAAAACTCATTCTGGAATCAATTTCCACGATGCGAGTGCATTGACGTAACAATTCTCTGCTTGAGAACTGACAAATTTGTTGGAATCAAATCTTACTTTTTCTTTCGAGTGTTTTAACTTTGGAGCCATCTCTAAGAATTCACAAAAAATTCACCATAAATTCCAATTTTAAACTAAACCAGTTAACTCAACTTCCAAAGGCAGGCAAACTCCATTAAATCCAAGCCATTTCTCATGCTTTTCCTCAAATTTTTACCATGAATAGTGGTTTTTGAATTTTTCAATAATGTACTTAAAATACATGGTGAAAATAAAAAAAAATTACTTGGGAGTAGTGATCAACGAAATTGGCTTTAAAATGATCCAATTTGATGATCCCTAGGCTCTTATTTCACAAAATCGAGAGGTTGAAGCTGATGGGGGTGTTAAAAATGGCGAATTTCAGGTTTTTAACTGCAGAAAATCAATTTTTGCAAATTGGCGCCTACATGCGAGGCATACGTTGCATAGCCGCGAAATCTGGCGCGTATACGCCATCGGTTTGGCGCTTAGCTGCTAGTGCCCAGATTTTGGCAATTAAGTTAATTCTATCAAAAATCTAAGTTAATCACATTTAATCACTTCAAATAATTATTTCTCCCCATAAACTCTTCTAATACTCAAAAAGTACACTATAATCTCCAATGATTCCACACAAATTTCATACAAACAAAAACATATATTACTTAAATATCAAAACACACTTAATACAAACTACAAATTTCTATCCAAACACTTTGGATGAAATTCCCCAATACATAAGTCAAGCACATTTCAATTTAAACACAAATTTACATCATTGAGATGTAATAAACATCAAATTAGAGTGCAACAAAAAAAATCACAAACACAAATTACTTAACACAGAAAACTAAATCACAAGACTACACTTAATTTAATTCTAATCTCCATTAGGTGGATTATATCCAGAACCACCATTAGTTCCATTTGAACCATCTGAATGTAAATATGATAAAACGAGCGATGATTGAAAGCTCTTGTATCTTTTTCTTCTATCCATTTGTTCTTCGGAAACATCACTTTATTTCATTTTAAGTGAATTGCATTTTGAGTTTCCATCCAATGTGCGCTAAATGTGCATTAATTTCATTTACCTTTGCATTAATAGAGTCCACTTTGGCCTCGATCTTCGTAATCCTTGCTGTTTTTCCTTGGATACTCATGCCAGAAATCCATTATATAACTCTTACGCACTACCACAAATATACTTCTTCTTGTTAGCATCTTCTTTCTTCGTAACTTCGCTCTCCCAAGATGATATTTTTGCACTCAAATTACTCTTTTTAAGACTCACAAATGAAAATAAGAACTGGGGCAAGTATCTCATAAGTTCAGGGTCTTTTAATAGACTTAGGAAGCCTTAAAACTGACCCTAAAGGTTTTAAAACTCCTTAATAACTCCAAAAACTACTCACCCACAATTTAGGCTTCTAGAACCTCATTTTTCATGTTTTTTATAGCTGTGGTGCCTATGCGCCAACCAGCGGCGCATACCCGCCAGTGCATATTTTGCAAAGTTCTATCAAACATCAACATCTTCATTCTGATTCCTTTAAGTCATCAAATAAGGTCAAATAAACACTACTATAACGTAAAAAACTCCAAAATGCTACCACATTTCTCAAATCAAACCAAATAAAAGCACACAAAGCAACATAAAGAAAAGCACATCGATAAATATGGGTTACCTCCCACAAAGAACTTAGTTTAATTTCATCAGCCTGACATACCTAGAGCTTATTCTGAGTGACCCAACGTCAGATTCTCATCAGGTTTATATTGATCGACTGAAAAGTAAGGTTTAAGTCTATGACCGTTCACTTTAAATATTTTTCCAATCTTAGGATCTTTAATATCCACAGATCCATATGAACAAACTTTCATCACAATAAATGGGCCCATCCACCTGGTCTTAAGTTTTTCTAGTAAAACTTCTCAATCTAACATATATAGTAAAACTTTTTGCCCTGGCTCAAGATTTTTAGTAAGAATCTTCCGATCATGCCACAACTTCATCTTTTCTTTATAAATCTTAGCACTTTCATAAGATTCATTCCTTATCTATTCAAGCTCATTTAATTGCAACAATCTCTTTTCTCCAATATCTTTCAAATTATAATCAAACTCTTTAATAGCCCAATATGCTTTATACTCAAGTTCAAGTAAATGACAATTTTTTTCCAAAAATTAGTTTATATGGGGACTTTCCTATAGGAGTTTTGTTGGCAGTTCTATAGGCCCACAAAGCATAATCCAATTTGATTGACCAATTCTTTCTATTTGGATTAACAGTCATTTCGAATATACTATTAATTTCACAGTTGGATAATTCAACCAAACCACTTGTCTGCAGATGATAAGCAGTAGCAATGTGATGGTCAATATATATTTCTTTACTAACTTCTCCTTAATTTAATTTCTAATATGACTTCCCCCATCAGTTATGATTACACTTGGTATTCCGAATCTGCAAAATATATTCTTATTTAAAAACTTTGTAACACTTTGAGCGTCACATCGAGGTAAAGCAACGACTTCAATCCATTTAGATACATAGTCCGCTGTTATCAAAATGTATGTATTTCCGAAAGATAGTATAAATGGTCCCATGAAGAATCCTCAATCGTCAAATATTTCAACTCCCAATATATAATTGAGGTGCATCTCATTTCTTCTAGAAATATTGCCAACATGTTAACATCGATCACAACTTTTAATATAAACATTAACGTCCTTAAAAATTGTAGGCCAATAAAATCCATATCATAAGATTTTATATGCAGTTTTATCAAATCTAAAATGTCCCCCATAATCAGAATTATGACATTTTTTGAATAATTTCATAAGATTCTTCTAAAGGCACAGATCTTTGAATAATCAAATCCTTTCCTTGTTTATACAAAAACTGGTCATCCCAAAATAAGTCTTAGCTTCAAATATAAATTTCTTTTTCTCCTAGTATGTCAAACCATAGGGTATAATATCATTAACAATAAAGTTTACAATGTCGGCATACCATGGAACACACCACTCATTAACAGCGAACAATTTTTCATCAGGAAAATTTTCATTAATTTCTTTAGCATCACAGAGAGATTTTTCAGTTTCAAGCCTGGACAGATGATCAGCAATTTGATTATCAACACCCTTCCTATCTACTATCTCGAAATCAAATTCTTGCATAAGATGAATCCATCTAATCAATCTTGGTTTTGCATCCTTCTTCTTCATTAAATACTTAATAGCAGAATGATCAGTATGCACCACACATTTATTTCCAATTAAATATGATCTGAATTTATCAAAGGCAAATACTATGTCTAATAACTCTTTCTCAATTGTGGTATAATTAATTTGAGCTTCATTAAGAGTTTTACTAGCATAGTAAATCACTTTGAAGATCTTGTCATATTTCTGACCTAAAACAGCTCCAATAGCATAATCACTAGCATCACACATTAATTCAAAAGGTTTTTCCTCGTTTGGTGAAATTATAACAAGTGCAGTGACTAATTTTTCTTTTAAAGTTTCAAAAGGTTTTAGGCAATCATCATCAAAATTAAAAATCACATATTTTTCCAGTAAACGGCATAAAGGCTTCAAAATTTGTGAAAAGTCTTTAATATAACGCTTGTAAAATCCAGCATATCCTAGAAAACTTCTAATTCCCCTTAGATTAGTTGGGCAGGGTAAATTAGAGATCACTTGAATTTTTGCAGGATCTAATTCCATACCATTTTCTAATATACGATGTTCCAAAACAATTCCTCCTGCTCCAATAAATTGGCATTTTTTCTAGTTAAGGACCAAATTAGTTTCTTCACAACATTTCAGAACTTTAGATAGATGTTCTAAACATGATTTAAATGAAATTCCAAACACTGAAAAGTCATCCATAAAAACTTCAATTCCTTTTTCTATTAAATCATAGAAAATTGCCATCATACATCTCTGAAATGTAGTAGAGGCATTACATAAACCAAAGGGCATTCTTCTAAAAGCAAATGTACCATAAGGACTGGTAAACATTTTTTTCTCTTGATCCTCAAGAGCAATTTGAATTTGGTGGTAACCAATATATCCATCCAAAAAACAACAGTATTTATGCACAGCCTGTCTATCCAACATCTGATCTAGAAAAAAAAGTGGAAAATGGTCTTTCCTGGTGGCAAGGTTTAATTGTCTCTAATCAATGCATATTTGCCACCTGTAGCTTGTCTTACAGGTATTATTTCATTCTTTTCATTCACAGTCATAGTAACTCCTCCTTTCTTAGGTACACAGTGAATAGGACTAACCCATGCACTATCTGAAATAGGATTGATAATTCCAGCATCCAACCACTTTAAGATTTCTTTCTTAACAACTTCTTTCATGATAGGATTTAATTTTTTTGAGGATCAGCCCGAGGTTTGCAGTTATCCTCCATAAGGATTCAATGGATACAAATTGAACGATTGATTCCTTTAATATCAGCTATTGTTCATCCAAAGGCTTTCTTATATTTCTTCAAAATTTCAAGTAAACTCTCTTCTTCTCATTCAGTTAATTGAGAGGAATTATAACTAGTAAAGTTGAGGAATCATCTAAAAATGCATACTTTAAATGATTAGGAAGTATCTTTAAATCAAGTTTAGGAGGTTTTTCAATTGATGGACCATAAGATTCATCTTTTTCAGTCATGTCCAACACTTCAAAATTTTCATGAACATAATTTAAATCTTCCTCATGAAAATCTTCAGAATCTTGTAATTCCCCTTCTTGCTTGTGTTCCAATTCTTTACTTTCATATTTCTCTTCATAAGTTGACTTGAAATGACATTCACTAAAATATTTTATAATATCCATTCTATAACATTCATCATCTTTACCTCTTGTAGGATATTTGAATAACTTTGAAACATTGAATGTAACAGTTTGATCATTAACTCGCATAGTCAATTCCCCTTTTTACACATCTATCATCGCTCTCCTGTGGCTAGGAAAGGTCTCCCTAAAATTATGGGTATCTATTTATCTTCCTTCATATTCAACACAATAAAATCAACAGGAAAGATAAATTGATCCACTCTCACCAAACATCTTCTATAACTCCTTTAGGATATGTGATTGAACGATCAACTAATTGCAAAGTTACAGTAGTAGGGCTTACACAGTCTTTGAATATTGATAATGGCATAAGGTTAATTCTTGCACCCAAATCACATAAAGCTCTTCCAAAAAATCTGTCTCTGATTGTACATGGAACTGTGAAACTTCCACGATCTTTAAGCGTTTCAGGAAGCTTTTTCTGAATTATAGTCCTACACTCTTCACTGAGTGTAACTGTCTCATTATCTTCAAACTTCCTCTTTCTGTTGAGAATATCCTTCATAAATTTCACATAGCTTGGCATTTGTTCTAAGGCTTCAGCAAATGGAATATTGATTGTAAGCTTCTTAAATATCTCCAAGAATTTTGAAAATTGCTTATCCAATTTTTGTTGTGGAAGTCTTTGAGGAAATGGAGGTGGTGACTTTTCTAAATCAACCTTAGGTGGAGAAATAGGTCTTTCCAAACCTTTCAGAGTGTCCTCTTTTGGTTTTTCAATCTTTTATTTCTCTACTTCAGTCTCTTTTTGAACTCTACCTTCCAACTCTCTTCCACTTCTCAACTAAATAGCTTGTACTTGCTCTTTAGTCTTGTCTCTTAGATTTACTTCAGTATTTCTAGGAAGCGTTCCTTGGAATCTACTACTTAATGAATTGGCAATCTATCCCAATTGATTCTCAATATTTCTGATTGTAGCTCCTTGACTTTGTAATTGATTTCTCATTTGTAATACCACTTCTTCAATAGACAACTTCTTTTCCTTAAATTGTGAAGTATTATTACAACCTAGAGGATAGGTTGGTCTATAATTATTATTCCCTAGGTTGTTCTAGTTTCCTAATGGGTTTACTTGGTTGTTCCCCCATTATTGATTACTACCACGCCGATTATTGTTATTCCAGTTAAAGTTTGGACGGTTTTTCCAACCTGGGTTATAATAATTACAATATGGGTTATTAGGCTTACTTATGGAATTCAAGGTTTCTGATGAAGTTTGAGAATCAACCATTTGGCCTAATAAATTTTGTTCAATTATGGAAGTTGGCCGAGAAAAATTCATCCCAAATTGGTTTATCACAACAACTTAATTTTCTAGCATCGCAAAAGCATCATTTTCATGAATTTTGGCTACCTTTTTAGGATTTAACCTTTCAGAAGGCCATTAAAAATTATTAGTAGCCATTTTTTTAATTAAAGCATAAGCATCAGCAAATTGTTTAGACATCAGTGAACCACCAGCAACGACATCGATAATAGATCTAAGAGATACAACTAATCCATTGTAAAAGGTCTGAATTATTAATCAATCTGGTATTGAATGATGTGGATACTTTCTTAGGAGATCTTTAAAATGTTCTCATGCTTCATATATAGATTACCCTTCAAACTGACAAAAAGATGTAATATCATTTCTAAGCTTTGAGTCTTCGATGGTGGAAAATATTTAGCAAGGAATTTTTGTGCTAAATCACCCCAAGTTCTAATAGATCCAGGTGTTAACAAATTTAAAAAATTCTTAGCTTTATTCCTCAGTGAGAAAGGAAAAAAGTCTAAGTCTAATAGCATCTTTTGAAACACCGTCGTATTTAAAAGTAGCGCACAATTCTAGAAAATTGGCAAGATGTAAATTAGGATCTTCAGTTGGTGCTCCCCCAAACTAATTATTGAATACCATCTGGATAAAAGCAGGTTTAAGTTCAAATGAAATAGTAGCTACAACAGGGTATTGAATACTACTATGAGGTTCATCCACTGTAGGGTTATCATAATCTCTTAAAGAACTAAACTCTTGATGGATTTCAACATTTTGATGGTCATGATTTGCTATTTCTTAAATATTTTTATCTCTTTCTATATTTTTAATTTTTTTAATTTTTTGATAGTTCTCTCTAATTCAGAATCGTAAGGCACAAGTCCCTCAGAACCTGAACTACGCATAAATAATTAATAAATAAAATAAAGCACACTAACAAAAACAATGAAAAGTAAAAACTTATTTTTTCTTAAATTTTCTTTAAATGATATTTTAATTAACTTCCCTTGCAAAGGCTACCGAATACTTGACTCCGTCGGATAGGTACCCTTACGTATTTTAATTTATATTTCTTTCAAATGATATTATCTCTTTTTTTGCAACGGCACCAAAAATTTAATTCTGAAGAAAATAAGAGATATATTTTAATTATTTTAATATGGGATACTATGCAAGTATACATATCATTTACCAAGTAATATAGGACTTTTGATTAAGCTCTAAGATATCGCACCCACAAGGAAATGTCTAAAATTTTAAAGAAATAAGAAAAAACAACTTTTTACTTTTTAGAATGATTTTGTAAAGTATGTTTTAAGATATAAAGTTTTTCAAATTTGTTTTTGGTTTTTTCTGAATAAAAATTAAAGCAAACAACTAAATTTAGCACAACTATAAAATAGTATGAAAACAAATGAGAATAAAATATCTTTTTCCTCTTTCAATGAATCAGTAATAATTATGGAATTTCGTTGTGGAAGTATCTAAGTGTGTTGTGCCAAATAAAAGTAATTATATTCTTTACCCTTACTTGGTTCTATAAAGAAAATTGTTTAATTTGAAGTTTTGAAATCATGTAGATGGGTTAGGCAGGGAAGATACTAGCTCTCACTCTAGAGTTCCCTCTATTCCCTCCACCTAAAAGCTAACATCACATAACAAACTTTAAAACATTAAACCAAATTAGAAGTCTTTAGCCTGTCACTCTAAAGTCTTCTAATTTTACTCCCCATTAAAAACATATCTTCCTATATATTTGCACCCAACCATATGGACTACAATTCTCACCCATACAATTACATGTGATTCTTTCCAAATATTGATTGAGACAATACCACATTGGTTCTTACATGTTCTTACAACAAATTTTAACATCTTAATTGGTAAAATGAAGAAGTAAATGAAATGCAAGGTAGTGAACCATTACATCTTCTTCCAACACTGAAATCTTGTACTTCACACAACTTCCTTCCATAATTTAATTACTTCATCATTTAAAAGGAAAAATATAAAGAAAACTACTCAGAATTCATGGAGAAAACACAATCGCAACTTGATTTAAAAGTAGAAATCATAGTGAAAACACAACAATTCGTACTTTAAAACCAAATGTAAAACAAAGATAAGCACTTATCTGAAAATCCTCTCCACAAGACTCTTGATGTTCCTTTGAAACTTTTCTTTCCCTTTACAAGACACAATAGAGGTTGGTGCCCAACTCCATTGACTTCAAATCTCTATTCTACTCTTAATAAAAACTAGATACAATTGACAATAAAAGTGGTGAAGTGGAAACGTGTGCTCTCAATAACTCTCTAACATAAACTTTACTCTTGACACTAATCACAGCCTCCAACAACAACCCTTTTTCTGATCTTCAAGTCTTCTTTTTAAAATTTTTCAAAAGGTGCCTTGATGTCTCTTCAAATCATGTCCAGATTTAATGTATCCACCAAAGAATGCATCTCTTCATTCAAATCTACCACCCAAAAGAAGTTAAGAAACCTACCATCAAAAGTTGCTTCAAACACCCCTTGAAAATAGTGCCAAATTTGATTTAACTTGTATTTTTTAACTGCTGCGCCTATGCACCAAGTGTCCGGCGCTTAGCCACCATAGGTCAATTTTCATTCCTCAAATTTTACTCCAAATTTGATCCTCTTTTGCTTCTTTCATCATAGTCGGTCATTTTAATCATACCTACAAGAAAATACACAAATATACCTTCCATTAAAGTGCAATACCATCAAAAATATGTATAAAAATGTATTTAAAAACACTACATAATGTAGGTGTATCAAGCATGCATCCCAATATCCTAAACATGAATCCTACTCATTGCAAAAGAGAAGTAGAATTAAAATAATGGAATAATCTTTTTATGCCATTATTTCCAAACAAGAAGAAAGAGTAAGAGAAAGACACAAAAAGCACGAAAAAAATAGAATGGAAAACCTCATTTCAAAGCAAATCCACTATATAAGTGTTTACAAAATCATAAGATAATGAAGAACACAATACTTTGCTTTTTCCCCTTGAAAGAAAGATGAAGATCTCTCCCCCAAAGTTTCCTACTGATCCATACAATGCTAGTACCAACCCTTACAAATTCTCTCAAAATCCCCTCACCAATCTCTCAAAAAAGGTAGAAATCTACATTTATACTCCTATTATAAGATCTCTAAACATTCTCCATATTTTTCCTATTTTCTTATCACTTTTTTGACATAAAAATCTCTCTAATATAGTGTAGGGATGAATTTCTTAAGAGGTGCCTCAAGAAACCTTCCAAAAAGCGTCTAGGTTCAATGTATGTGGCCAATAAACGCTCCTGGCGCCACCGGCGCCGTGCTTGGGCACTGCCGACACCCAAATTTTGTGCTCTCGGGTTTCTGACACCGCCAGTGCCCTATCGAGCACGGCCGGTGCCCTACTCTGTGCAGCTCCACCATTTCGCTCCTTTTGGCTCCGCTTTAGCTCTGATTCGCCCCGTTTCAGTTGATTATGTTCCAAATAGATAGCCCTACAAAATAAGCATAAAAATAACATTTCTTTAAAGTGTAATCTTATTAAAAAATATGTAATAATTATAAAAGAGATTAAGCGTAGAAAGACTTATCAAAAGGCGTCAGACCAAAATTTGCTTTCCTGCTCGTTTTTGCTCCAAATTGCATCGTTTTTTATTTTTTTTCTCCAATAGTCCATTTATTTTAATTAAAACCAAAAATATTAAAAATACCTTCCTTTAAAGTGCAATATCATTAAAACTAAGAATAAAATGTATACATAAAATCATTCATTTTTTAGGCTTATTAACTCCCCCAAACTTAACTGTTACTTGTCCTCAAGTAACACTATAACTTTAAAGACCAAATATGTTGACTTGTGGTTGTGGGTTTCATTAGATTTTCCTAAAATTTTATCTCAGAAATATTATAGTGTAACATAGGAGAAATTCTAGCAAATCAACCTAGGACTAGAATGTATGTGTATCTCATATTCAACTTAGGAATCCTAATTTTCTATTTACTTCAAAAGTTATTAAAACTTGTCAAACTAAAGATTCAAAGAAAGTATAAAGATAACCAATACCAATTTAACCAATACCTTTTGAAATAAGAATAATCTTAGGATTCTTTTTAAGTCTTTTCATTTAAAAAGATTCAAGTGAAACCAATTTTTTATTAGGCTTCTCCTCAAGCTTCTCCTCACATATTTCTTTTAACTTTTACTCTTCTTTTCTTTTTTTTTCCTTTTGTTTTCTTTCTTAGGGATCATTTCAATCCCCCCTTTTTTATGTGAGGATTACTATTTCTGGATAGGCCTTTAACAATTTTGAATTTCGTTATCCCCTTTCTAAAGTCCAAAACTCAAAACTTTCCCTCACTTTTTAAAAGTGTAAGTATTAGTTTGAAAACATTTTCAATAAAGGCTCAATTCTCAATAAGTATAAATCTAAGAATCTTAGCTTTCCAAAAATTCAACTCATTTCTACCATAAATAATAAAATCATTTTCCTAATGTTTCCTAAAAAATATATTAACTCTAGAATAGTTTCTTCACATAGGATTTCAACTAAGTTATTTTTCTAATATTTCTAAAATCAAAATTATAGTAACCTAAAGATAACACCACATGCCACATGTCATTTTAAAAGTGATATTAAACTAAAAACAAGCTACTGAGGACAAATAAAATTTCACTTTCAAAGTTATTTTTCTTTCTCCCCCCAAATTTTAACTTTAAAATATTTTGCAATTAATTACATAAAATGTAGCAGGAAGAAAAAGTAAAAGTTGAATCTACTAAATACTACAACATTCTATCAAATTCATATACATGCATAATCAGGACAGAATGACTGCAGGAGAAAGTAAATCTAACCAAAAATATGCTTGCAATAATATTCAACTAAAAGGAAGTATACTCACTTTAAAATTTTGTTTTTCTTCCTACCCTTAAACTTAATTTTTAACATATATTGCATTTAGTACAGATAATATAAGCAGGAAGAAAATCGTTTAGAAATTCTATCTACCACAAATGTCTATCAAAAACATCTATGATTATTCATCAGGACAGAATAATATGAAGTAGAAAGTAAATCTAAACTAATCATGTCGAAATGAAATTCATTTAATAAACGTTTAACTAGCATAACAGGTATTAGCATAAAAATATAAAAATGTTCTTCAAGTCTTATATAAAGTTGTAACACATAAACAAACACATATAATAAATGAGGTTAATTTTTTCATTAACACTTCACATCTCACTAACTTACTTCCAATTTCTAACAGAATCACTACACTAATAAATTAGGTACACTATAAAGATTTTATAGATTATAATCCCAAAGCTAAGATTAATCCCGATATATTGGCTCTTAGGCACTTATCTCAGGAAATCATCTAATCTTTATAATTAAGCACCTCTAACCGTTATAAATCGAAATGTAAAATTATCTGCATGTTATTCATCGAATAGGTTCATGAATCCTATTGAATGAAAACAAAGTTAGAGAAAATAAGTAACAAAATTGAAATGGATCTGTCACTATTCAAATTCATGATATCTCTTGTAAAACTCAAGTCCGATGAGACCCAAGTAATAGTGGACTCGTTAATCCAACTACTACAAGATAACATATAAGTCTAACCATAATAAAAAGTTTAGGAATCACCTCCCTCATAACACACAAAGATCAAATCAAACCACTAACAATCCAAACATCTACCAATCAATAATCAAATTGAATAATCCATTATGACACATAAAGATCAAGTCAATCCACTCTAAAGTAAACACAATACAAATCTAACATTCATGACTCTCAAGCATATTAAATCAGACCACACTTATAATTATGGGTTGCCTCCCACAAAGCACTTGGTTTAACGTCGTCAGCCAGATGAATGATTCATCCTGGATCAAAAATCCGTTTAAGTGATCCCCAATCTTTTTCAGATCCAGGGATTCCTATAAAACCCTCAAATTGTAGTTTTTCATTTATCTCTTCCTTTTGAGATTGATTCATATCAATGTTCCTCATATTTCTTTCTAGATCCAATATTCTTCCATTGATTTTCTAAATTTTCATATTAATATCATCATTGAAATTCATAAGAAATGGATCCCTATAAGATACTTTCAAGATCTCCCAAATTTTGGATCAGATTCTCTCTACATAATTTAGATTCTGGATCCAAATCTTCTATATTACTCTTCTATTTCAAGTTATCTTCCAATTCTTCCCCTTGGTACTGAGTAAATAATGGAGGTGGTCTTTCTATATCTATCATAGTTGAGGAAATAGGTTTTTATAATTCCTTAGGAATTTCTTCCAATGGTCATTCAATATCCTTATTCTCCTTTCTCAACTCAAAGTTTTTTCAAAATATATACTCAATTTATTTTCCAAGTCTTAGTTCAATAACATTATCTTGTTCATCACTCAATTCTTTTTCTTGTTATTGAATCGAATCTGAAGATATAAAGACTGGTGGTTGATCCACTTAAAAAGTACTTATTTTTATGCCTTATTTATGATTCAATTTTTAAGGATATTATGCTTTAATGAAAGGTATTTTTAAGTTTTTGGATATAGGTGATGAAAAAATAGTTTAAGAAGGAAAAAAGGAGGAAAAAGGAGCAAAAATAGAGCTATAAAGCAAAGTTGCCAAAATTATAGGTCTGGCGCCTAAGCGCCAGTTCGAGACTGAAGCAGTTAAGATTTTTGACAACTTTAGGCAGTTATTTTGACAATGTTAAGTGGTTATCACACCTTCTAGAAGATTAGAAGTTACTCCTGATACATAGGGCATGTGATACAATGCATCTGGACACAGGAAAACAGTTTTAATTGCGAAGAGGTGTAATCTAAAGTGAAGGGGTGCGAAGACTTGGTCACGGAGTCTGGCGCCTAGGTGCTAGACTCTTGCACCTAGGCATCACAGTTACTTTCTAGAAGATTCATTGAATTTGAATAAATTTTGAAGAGGTGCCTTAAGCAACCACTGATCATTTTTGAAGCTCTATAAATAGGAGACATTTCTACAGAGAACGGTGCCCCCTAGAACTCCAGCATTCGGAGATAGTTTTAGCGAGCCACCATATTTTCTTCTTAAGTATTTAGTGAGTTATTTTAGTTATTTTGAGTGTTACTACTCAATTCCTTGAGTAGTAAGTGAGATTTAGTAAGTTTTGGTGCTGTTGGAGTCTTGTACTTTGCATTAGAGTCAGTAGGAGTCAAAGGATCACTTGAAGGAACATTCCAGATAAGTATTTGTAACTTGGTTCAAAGTTTTATAAATATGTTTTGTTGTGTGAATTTAATGTGGTCTGAGTAGTTACTTTTCTTTCTCCTTTCAACTATGAAAAGATAATAAGATAATTTGAATTCGTTGGAGAACTTAACTTAATTTTAAAATTATTGCGATGATATTCATACCTGATCTTAATTTACTTTTTAAACTTTCCATTTAAATTATTAAAACCTATTGAAGAATTCTGAGACCTATCCGGAGAAGAGTTCTTAACTAGTAGATATCACATGAATCATTGGATAATCGAAGGCCTTGAGCGGGTTATTCATGGTGAAGTGCAAATAAATAGGGAGATATTATTTATTGGGTGCAGAATTGATTAGTTTTTAGAGTGATAGACTAAACTCTAATGATTTGGTTTATAGAAAGGGAACGGGTCACTAGTAGGGCCGACCATAGCTACCCTTAGACCTCTAGAAGTGTGAGCCTAGATTAACCCATTCTACTAATAATACATCCTGAACCAATCCATAGATTAGTCAATATTCTTTATACTATCGAGCGAAGGTAAAGAATAGAATTGCTTATATTTGGCACAATATCATAATCTCAAGTTCTCCACGAATGATAATTATTCTGAAAAATCTTGGATTAGTTGAAAAGGAGAAAGTTGTTTTATTTATACTTGCATTAACCTTTACTTTAATGGTGCTTAGTTACATCTGGTAGAAGTTTCATTAAATTTAAAATCTGAATTTTGAAAAGAAATAAAAGTTATAATTACTTTTAATTTGAAAATCTATTAATTTCTTCCAATTATTCTTCCCTGTGTGATCGATAAGCAAGACTCCAATAGAGCCCTATATTACTTAAAACGATACGTATACTTGCGTTTGAAATTGTGACTTTACGAAATCATTATAAATATATAAATATAAGATCATAAATTCTTACATAAACAGAAAGTCGTAAAGCATTAGGTTCAAGTTTTTTGCACTGTTGTCGGGGAAGGAAAGAAGTGAAAGATAATTTTTAGATTTCTAAAATTAAAAAAATTTTATATACACTTTTATTTCTTTAAAAATACAAAAATATTTACAAAATCAAATACCAAAAAGATTTTATTTTATTTTATTCCAGTCTTTTATTTAATTTTTATACATAGTTCTGGATTTGAAGGATTATTACCTTTTGATTCTGAATTAGAAAGAACAGTTAAAAGAATTAGAAAAGGAAAACAAATTCAAAAATATCAGGAAATGGCTAACTTACATAAAAATAATCAAAATCCAATAGAAATTAATGAACAAAATGTTTATAAACCATTAAGGGATTATGCAAACCCTACAGTTGATGAACTTCATATTTGTATTGAAATGCCTACTGTAGATGCTAATTCTTTTGAGCTTAAACCTTCTATTATTCAAATGGTTCAAAATAATCAATTTTGAGGAACACCAAATGAGGATCCAAACTTACATCTTGCTAGTTTCTTAGAACTTTGTGCTACCTTTAAATATAATAATGTTTCTGATGATGCTATTAGGCTTAAACTCTTTCCTTTTTCCTTAAAAGATAAAGCAAAGATGTGGCTTAACTCATTAGCAACAGGTTCTTTTAAAACTTGGGCAGATATGGCACAAAAATTCCTTGCTAAATATTTTCTCTTTCTAAAACTGCTAAATTAAGAAATGATATTACTTCATTTATGCAATTTGATGGAGAGACAATTTATGAAACATGGGAAAGATTTAAAGAACTATTAAGAAAATGTCATCATCATACTTTACCAGATTGGTTAATTATTCAAACATTTTATAACGGACATATTTGATCATTTAGATCTATTATAGATGTTGCTGCTGGTGGTTCTTTAATGGCTAAGACATTTGATGAAGCTTATACCTTAATTGAAGAAATGGCTAACAATAATTTTCAATGACCTTCTGAAAGGCTAATCCTAAAAGAGTGGAAAGTATTCAAGATAATGAAGCATTTTCTATTTTAGCTTCACAAGTGGCTGCGATATCTAAGAAATTGGATAATTTTTCTATTAACATATCGCATGTAAGTAATAATAATTCTGCATATTGATGATTCTCAAACAATGGAGACATTGCAAGCTATTGCTAGTAAAACTAATAACCCTTATTCGAATTATTATAATCCAGATTGGAAAAATCACCTTAATTTTAATTGGAATAATGTACATCAACAATGGAGTAAAAATCAAGTTAATCCAACCAGAAATAGGAACAATCAAGGAAATTCAAACTTTAGACCTACTTATCCTCCTGGTTTTAACAATCAACAGAAAAAGTTATCTTTAAAAGAATTGATATTACAATTAGGTAATCAGTTACAAAGTCAAAACACTGCTATTCGAAATATTGAGAATCAGATGGGACAAATTGCTAATTTAATTAATTACATACCTCAAGGAACACTTCCTAGCAATGTCAAAATTAATCCAAAAGAAATTGGAAAAGACCATGAACAAGCAAAAGCTGTACAACTTAGAAGTGGAAAGAAATTAAAAGAGAAAATTCAGAATGAAATCGAAAAAGAGAGAGAGGTTGGAGAGATTAAAAAATCTAAAGAAACTCTTTCTCCAAGTAAAGATCAAACTATAATTCCTATTTAAGTGAAAGTTGAAAAACCACCACCACCTTTTCTTCAAAGACTAAAACGGTAAAAGCTTGACCATCAATTTTCTAAATTCTTTGAGATTTTAAGAAACTTACCATCTACATTCCTTTTACTGAAGCTTTGGAACATTTGCCTTAAAAGAATGCCTTTCGGTTTATGTAATGCAACTGCAACTTTTAAGAGATGTATGATGTCAATATTCTGAGATTTAATTGAAAAAAGAATTGAAGTATTTATGGATGATTTTTCAGTATTTGGAACTTCTTTTGAGTCCTGCTTGGAAAATATAACAAAAGTTCTGAAAAGATGTGAAGAAACAAATTTGGTTCTAAACTGGGAAAAATGTCAGTTTATAGTGACAGAAGAAATTTTAATTGGACATAAAATTTCACAAAAAGGGATGGAAGTTGATCAGGCGAAAGTGAAATTTATTGTTGAACTTCAACCACCTACTACTGTTACTGATGTGAGAAGTTTTCTGGGTCATGCTGAATTTTATAGAAGATATATAAAGGATTTTTCTAAGCTTGCTAAACCTCTTTGTCATTTATTAGAAAAAGAAGCTAAGTTTGAATTCAATGAAGATTTTCTGAATGCTTTCAATATTCTAAAAGAGAAATTAATCACTGCACCTGTCATTATTGTACCTGATTGGAGTAAACCTTTTGAATTAATTTGTGATGCAAGTGATTATGCAATTGGAGCTGTATTGGAACAAAAATATGAGAAAATTTTCAAAGTTATATATTATGCTAGCAAAACTCTTAATTAAACTCAAAAAAATTATACTACTACTGCGAAAGAGCTCTTATCAACAGTATATGCCTTTGATAAATTTAGACATTATCTTCTTGGGACCAAATGTATCGTACATACTGATCATTCCACTTATAAGTATTTAATATCGAAAAAAGATGCTAAACCTAGATTGATAAGATGGGTTCTACTTTTACAAGAATTAGATTTTCAAATAGTGGACAGAAAAGAAGCTGACAACCAAATTGCTGATCGTTTATCAAGAATTAAAAATAATAGTGAGAAGATTACTGAAGAAAACATAAATGAGAAATTCCCTGATGAACAGTTATATGTTATTCAAGGATTACAAATGCCTTGGTATGCAGATATAGTTAACTATTTGGTTAGTAATATTTTACTGTATGGATTGAATAGCAAATATATTAAGAAATTCAAGAATGATTCAAAATCATATATTTGGGAAGATCCTCATTTTTTAAAAATAGGCATAGATTCTGTGATTCGAAGATGTGTACCTTATGAAGAAACTTTTACAATTATTCAAAAATGTCACGATTCTGAATTTGGAGGACACTTTGGAGTGGATAAAACTGCGTTTAAAATTTTAAATTCTGGATTTTATTTGCCTACATTATTCAAAGATGTTGGATATTATGTGAAAACTTATGATCGATGTCAAAGAATGGGGAATATATCCAGAAAAGATGAAATGCCTCTAAGCTATATATTAGAAATTGAGATTTTTGATGTATGGGTGTCGGCATATTTTTAGTTTGTGTGATATTTTAAAAAGGGGTCGCCTAACAGAAGTTGTCGGCGAACTTTTAATTTAATTTAAATAAATAATTTGAAATAAGTAGTATTTGATTTTTGAAAATAATTTTAAATTTGAAGATTTTAAGATATGAAATCAAACCGATCTCACATCCCAAATAGTTTATATAAACGAGCACCGCACCGCAAACCGTGTATCTATCCCTAAGGATAGACACATCGCTTGATGGTGGGGCTCGGTTAAATAAACTAGAAGATTTGTGACATCCGTTTGGTACGCGAACCAATTTTATAAGCCGACAAATTCCCTCGCTTAATATGAAAACATTAAACGGGGTTTATATTACTCAGGTTCTTTAAAATTCCCTATAAGGGCAAGCCCCTATAGTTAATTACATCTTAAATGAAATGAATCATTTAAGAAAACTCTCGATAATAATCAATAATTCTGCTCTCAAGAATTTCAAAGTTTAAGTTTTCAAGGGATTGAATTTTGGAATTTCAAAAGGGATTAGCTCAAATTTGGAACATTTTTTTTTTATTTTGGAAATTCAAAGGAAGAAAAGTAGGAGAAATTATGGATTCGAAGCGAACTTCGGTAATCTCCCGACTATCCTATTGTTTGGCTTGGATTTAGGAAAGTCCTAACGTTCATTTAATGTTTTAATCTTGCCAATTTTAGTTAATTAGGGCTTATATTTATATGATAGAATCATACAAATTGCACTGGAAGATATGAGGGTTTATGTCGTATCGGACGACTACCTCGGAATCCTAAGACCGGTTAGGGCTTAATTTGCAATGCAAATGCCTAACGAAGAGTTGAGGATTTATGTTGCACTAGGCAAACTACCTCGAAGTCCTATGGTTTTGTTGTTTAATTCTAGGAAAGTTTTGCTGAAGTAGGTTCAAGTTTTCGTCGACGACGATGGCCGTGCTTTGCCCACCATGCTCCGAGCTCCTTGTTGTTGCGGAGGTTTAGTTTTAGAAATCATAAATCGGGGGATGAGAAAAGTGTTTTGGTTTAGAGAAGTCTTAATTTCCAAGTGTTCTTTATGTTTTAATTAAAACGGATCTTAAAGTTGATTAAACGAACCGATTAAGATCCCGCGGTTCCGTCATCCCAGCACAGTTATTTTCATCGAATTCACTTAGTCCGGATGAATTTGCTAAACTCAACTAAATGAGTTCCGCACTTTCATTTAGACCGTGGGAAATCCCGTTAGCAACACGTGGGTTACATCATCCGAGGTATTCCCGATCATTCGATGAGACGTTTTAATTTAGTTGTAGTTGTAGTTTTGTTGTTCTGTTTGTGATTAAATTTTGAGTTGTCTTATATTTTGAAATGTTGTGGAGGTGAATTTTATCTTATAGTGTCTTTTAATTTAGTTATGGTTTCGGTTTTGGTTTTACGTCCTAAAGGTGTAGGTTTTCATGCAACGAGTTGTTTTATCATGCGAGAAAAGTAAAGTGCATTTGCGATAAAATAAATTGCAAGAAAATAAATTGCGAGTAAAATAAAAGCGTACTCGGAGGGTCTTCCCGTCATCCCAAGCTGCACTTAAAACACAATTAGAATATTTAAGCAAGTTCCTAGGTAAAGCTAAGGGAAAGATTTATGGTTTTCTACCAAGTTCCTAATCCTATGGCTAGTCATTTCCTATGACGTCTAGGTTCTCGTGTTTTTAGTTTGAGGACGATTTTCTTCATCGAAGAATAACTAAGTTCGATTGTTCTTATAAATGTCCTATCATATTGAGGAAGTGCTTAGGAAGGATCCCAAACATCTTTTCGATATTTCTAGGATTGTTTTAAGTCCAAGAGAATTTAATTATGTAAATGAATCGATCGTCAGAGGTTTTCAAATTTTATTAACTTGCTCGAGTGAACTAGGACATTTGAATATCCTATAAGTGAAGTAACATTTCATTTAATATTCGTTTAGGAGTTATGATAACTAAAGCTCCTAAGGGCAAAATGATATTTAATGATTTGTGATTAAATTTAAGTTAAATTAATGATTTAAGTTTGGAATAGTGTTCAAGTTATCTTAGATTTATTTTTGAGTTCTTTATGTCTTAGGTGATGTTATTTAATTCAACTTAATTCAATTTAATTTAATTTAATTTAATTCAATTCAACTCAATTTAGTTTGATTTGGTTTAATTTTTAATTTAATTTAATTTAATTTAATTTAATTTAATTTAATTTAATTTAATTTAATTTAATTTTATTTAATTTAATTTAATTTAATTTAATTTATTTAATTTAATTTTTAATTCATTTAATTTAATTTAACTTGTTTATTTAATTTAATTTAATTTAATTTTATTTAATTCAACTTTTAATCTTAATTTAATTTAATTTAATTTAATTGAAATTTTTGAAAGAGTTTAATGATTTAATTTAAGTTTAATGATTAAGTCTTTTAATATTTTAAATTTGAGTTATCATTTTAATTAAGAGTTGAATATTAATGAGATGATTAAATTTAGGGATTTTTTAAATTAAAGAATAAATCTCTTCCTAATAATATCCCTATTTTAATAATTCCAATTTTATTATTCTTCCAAATTTAACCAATTATTTAATTAAGGTTTAATCATTTTAAATTGCTTAATGGGTTTCTACCCTTTAATTATTAAATTTCAATCATCCAAATCAGATTAGGATCAAATATTTTACTTGTTAATTTTTTTATTAAACCTAAAGTTTTAATTAAGGGTTAAAATTTTAATTACCATTTTGCCCTTTAAGCTCTAATAATTTTATAACTCACTAAATTGAACTCAAATGAACTTGAAATTTTTATGTGACTTCACTCATATGTCAATAAAGACATGAGAGGAGAAAATGTGATTTTTCTGTATTTAATTTATTTATATAATTATTTTTAGTAGAAAATAGAGATTTTCAAGGAAAATTTGATAACATGACCAAAGGAAAGTTTCTGTCCTTAAGAAAATTAGGGGACATTCCTAATGACCAGAGGACCACTTGGACCAAAATTTGTGATTTTTTGAATTATATTTTATTTATTAGAATTATTTTAAGTTCTGGAGTATTAATTAATTTAAAAATAAAATAAATGTTGAAAAATGAATTTTATAATTTTAAAAATTCTCTCTGATATCAAGGATTCCAGAGAACCAAATTTTACAATTTTCTGATTTTTCTTTGATTTATTATAATTATTTTAGTGAAAATGCTAGAAAATACATTTTTTAATTTTAAAATTACCCTAGAGCTTTAAAAATTAATATCTCACCAAATAGACCTAAGAAAAATATAGGGTTTGTCCCTAAGTGATTAAAATTCAAAATGTGACATTTTGGTGAATTTTATTATTTTTGTGATTTTTATTATTTTTTAATTATTAAAAATATTAAAATAATATTAAAAATCAACTTTTTAGAAAATTGAAATTTTAATTTTCTTAAATTCCCCTGATATCAGAGAGGCTCCAAAACCAATTTGGTGAATTTTTGAAAGGTATTTTGAAAGTTATAAATTTTTAAAGTTTAAAATGACTAAATGGCTTAATCAACCCAATTAATAGGGCTAACCAAGTCCAATTGACTTCAAACTTTTATGGTGGGTTCCTCTAATCCTAAAGGTCAGTGGAGAATTGATTTCAAGTCAATTTGATTTATGGTTAACTCTAATTAATTAGAGACCTATTTTGGGTGTTTAAGCCAATTAGGGTTAATACGAGTGAATTAACTCAAATCCTATTTTTCCTAAGGTTCTCTGGTCATAAGGAACACCACCAAATTTTCCTAGAATTTATTACACAACATGCTATTTATTGGAATTAAAATACTCAAAACGGTGACATGAATTTGAAAAATCAATAACTCTTCATAGGGGTGGCCTCTGACTTTGGAAAATTCGGGGAATGTTCCCAAATTCAGAGGCTTCAAAAGCCACTATGGTCCGATGCCATGGTGAATTGTATACATGCATGGAGAGTTAAATGTATGCAGAGAGTAAATAAATTATAAAAAATAAAATACTTAATGAAATTAAATGATTTCTTTTCCACATTATTCTCCTCTGTTCACTGAGCAAGAGGGTATTTTTATTTTATTTTTCTGATTTTCCTACACAAAGATATGAATTTTCCAAGTTTAGGGAATTAAATAAATCAGAAAATACCCTATTTTTCTATTTATCCGAGTCGGCGCCGCGTCAACCTTAGCCTCTCCGAAGCGGTACGTGTCGCGCTGTGATTGGGCGCCGCCATCCGAGTCGGCCGTCCCGGGACCCGCGGTTCATGTAACATTCTGCGGTCGGCGCAATCGATCCGTCCGCTCGATACACGCGCGATCCAACGGCTCACGGTCATCGTCTACGGCGGGTGTGCACCGTGACCGTCGACCTTCTAACCCTAATTTCTCGCTCGATTCTCGATGGATTTTCGTGTTCTTATGCTCTATGGATTCGTCTTGAAGAGACGAACACATCCATACGGTAAACATGCATTGAAATTTACTCGAATGAAATGGAGAATCTCTGTAAGCTCGGGAAGAAGAATGAGTTCATACCTTTGCTCGGAGAAGTGAAGCTTCGATGCGAGAGTTGTTGCACCTTCGATTGGATCTAGCAAGCTCCGGATGAAGTCTCCTGGTGCAGTGAATTGTGCAGGTTGGACTTCGACCACGGCCGATCACAAAGCTTGGAGTACGGAGCAGCCGGGTGGCTCGGAGATGGGGCTTTCGTTGGTGGACACCTTCCCTTGGTACGAGTGAAGGTGTAGGACCAATCGATTTGGGGATTGGTTTGCTTGTGGAGAAGTGTCCTGGTTTTGGGTGGAATTTCGACTGCGAAATTGAGCTCGCGGAGAAGAAATGGCGGGGGGATCTCCTTGGGGATCAAGTGCTCTGTGTATGGGGAGGAGTACGGAACAATTTTGGCGAGTTTTGGCAAGGTTTGTGCAACTCTTCTTCTATGGCCGAGAGGGGGTGGTGTTTAAATAGGCATGGGTGGAGGCTCTCCCGGGGGGTTTAATGGTTGGGATCGAGTTGCTGCGGTGAGGAGAAGAACAGTTTGCGATGGCCATTTGGAGTGAGGCGGCTCGGCGAGGTGGAATTCCAAAATTTGGCTCCTCCCGAGTTCTCGGCCATGGTGTTTTCGGCGACCCGGGCGGGTGGCCGGCAGGCATGGGTCACTCTCGGAGTCCGAGTGGGTCGGGGGTGGAGGCTTGTGCGATCAATTGGGCCTTGCCATGTGTAAAGGGTTTGAATCGAAATGGCATGAGGAGGTGGCTTCTTTTGCACTTGGTTTGGTCGACCCATTGAAAATGGGCTTGGTTCACCTCTCCATGGTTGATTTGGGGTGAGGGAGGATCGGGTAAATCGGCTAGAAAAGGGTGGAAAGGTCACCATCCATGAATATTTTGATTAATCATGGATTAAGGTGAAGCATTAAAAGGGTTAAAACCTTTTTAAGGGGGCTTAAAAGAGGCTCCTCCTTTTGCCATTAATGGCTTGATCACATGTCAAACCTTCCATGGCTTCATGTGGCTTGTTCATGGCTTGCATTTGGCTCCATTTGGCTTAGGAAAAGTTTAGTCGATTTCATGGAAATAGAATTTAGGAATTTTGGTACTTTGGTGGAGAATTTTCATGAAGCTTGATTTGGAATGGCTTAATGATGATTTTAGGACTTAGGTATTGAGTTTAATTGAAAGTATGATGAGGGGAAATGTCATGTGGGCTTTAGGATGATTTGGGCTCATTGAAATGGTTTTAGATGGGCTTTTAAAATGGTTTAGGAAAGTGGGCTTTTGAATTTTAAAATGGATTTTGGGATGAAATTTTGGTAAAGGCTTGGGCCAAATAATTGTTGAGTTTTGTTTAGGGATGCTTCATGAGTGGTTTGAAACAAGTTTGAGGTGATTTGGGTTTGAATTGGGTTGGATATGGGCCTTTTTGGTAAAGTGGCTAAGGTGGGCCAAAATGGGCTACCATGGGCCAAAGTTGGGCTAGAGTTGAAATTGATGTAAAATTAATGTTGGGAAATGTTTATGGGAGTGTTTCAAAGAGGTTTTGGCTTTGGTTAGGTTTTGATTTTGGGATTTGGGCTCATTTGGGCTAGGTTTAAGTTTAGGTCAAAATTGGGCTTTTTGATTTTGGGTTGAATTTGAGTGGGGTTTGGGTCTAAATTTTGGGCAAATCATGTTAGTGTTTTATTTATGGGGATGTTAAGGAAGGTTTGGAAAAGATTTGAGGTTAATTGGAGTTGAATTGGGTGAGTTTGGGTTAAGTTTAGGTCGTAGGTCCAAATTGGGCTTTAAGGCCAAAAGTGAAATTGGATCCCAATGCCACTCAAATTGGGCTTGGATTGGGTCTGGATTGGTGTTGGGGATGTTGAATTGAAGTTTAGAATTGAATTGGACCAGAATTTGGGTCAATTGGGTGGGTTAGGTTTGACATTGGGTTTACTTTGGGTTAAAATGGGTCGAATTGGGGGTTTTGATAAAAGTGGGGTAAATTGACAAAATTAGCCCATGGTGTAGTTGAACAAAATGAAATTGGGAATATTTGGGATTTTCTGGAATTTTCTGGGAATTTTCTGAATTTTTGGATTTTTGGGTCAAGAGGGGTATTTTGGGTATTTGAAAGGTATTGGGGGGTATTTTGGAATATTCGGCATTTTTGGGTATGGATGATCAATTTAAGTGGTGTGGAGATGTTTGGGATTGATTTTGGAGAGTTTTGGGTAATTTGGAAATTTTTGAGAAATTCGGGTAGTTTCAAAGGCATTTGGTAGGTTAGGCGGGGTGTAGGGTCCAGGGGTTAAAAATTGAAAATTTGGAAAATTGAAGATTGGGTGGATGTAAGTGGAATACAACCATTTTGGTTGAGCCATGAAGCCATATCAAGCCCACATGAGCCATGAAGGGACTCATTCGAGGCATTCACTATGTTGTTCCTAACCCTCGTAGCGAGGGCTTAGGGGTTAAGGACCATCCATGTGAATCACCTACATGAGTCGGGGAGGTCAAGTTGGCTAAGGGTGTGTTTTTTAGGAGGTGTATGGAAGTGTAGTGTGTGTGTAGTGTATGTGTAAGTCGGTCCCTCACCAAACCGAGGCCACCAGGGCGATCCTAAGGCCGAAGAGTCTATAGGAACTCATCCTTTAAACTTCCACATTTGATTTCAACCCTCTAGGTGATTAAGGGTCTACGATCAAGTTTGTGGAGTTTGCGGGGAGTTAAGAAGTGGTTTGAATTTCTAAAAGGTGGGTCCCAATTCTAATCCTCTAAGATAGTCGAAAGGAAAAGCCTAAGGCTAGATCCTGAAGTACTAAAGAGAAGAAGAGAAGACCTCATCGAAAATGAGGTCGACAAATGGACCCCCGATAGGTGTGGTGAGTCGACGGAGCACACCGCGCGTATTGGTGTTGACCGAAGCGATCAACAAAACCAACACGGATGTCAAGTGACAAACTTAGGACGAAGTAGGAGAATTTCACGTGGGGAGTGTCGAGTATATCTCTGGGCCGGAGATTCTTGAACTCTCGGCAGGGAAAGGAAAAGGAGGTGAATCCCAAATCACATGATGCAGGAGAATTTCGATTTAGATTTTATTTTGTTCCATGTTCGAGTCGTGATGTGTGAGTTTAGATTTCGATTTGTTGTTTCGATTTAGATTGAAGTTTGTCGAGATTAATTTGAAGGAATTTGATTTGAAATGAAAATTGGAGTTTTGAGGTTTTAGATGCAACACCTTCGACCCCAAAAGAAGATCGAATCGATTGGATTGGATCATTACAATGAGGAAAGATCTCGGAGTAATGCGGTATTGGATGTAAAATCCTTAACCTCAAGAGTTTGATTTTGATGTATTTCATTGCGATAGGGAAAAGATCCTAAAGCGATGCGGTCTCGGATGTAAAATCCTCGACCCAAAAGTTTGAATTTGATGTATTTCGGTGCGATAGGAAAGAATCCTAAAGCGGTGCGGTCTTGGATGTAAAATCCTCGACCCAAAGGTTTGAATTTGATGTATTTCGGTGCGATAGGAAAAGAATCCTAAAGCGGTGCGGTCTTGGATGTAGAATCCTCGACCTAAAAGTTTGAATTTGATGTATTTCGGTGCGGTAGGAAGAGAATCCTAAAGCGAGTGCGGTCTTGGATGTAAAATCCTCGACCCAAAAGTTTGAATTTGATGTATTTCAGTGCAATAGGAAGAGAATCCTAAAGCAGTGCAGTCTTGGATATAAAATCTTCGACCCAAAGGTTTGAATTTGATGTATTTCAGTGCAGTAGGAAAAGAATCCTACAGCAGTGCAGTCTTGGATGTAAAATCCTCGACCCAAAAGTTTGAATTTGATGTATTTCAGTGCGATAGGAAAAGAATCCTAAAGCGGTGCGGTCTTGGATGTAAAATCTTCGACCCAAAGGTTTGAATTTGATGTATTTCGGTGCGGTAGGAAAAGAATCCTAAAGCAGTGCAGTCTTGGATGTAAAATCCTCGACCTAAAAGTTTGAATTTGATGTATTTCAGTGCAATAGGAAGAGAATCCTAAAGCAGTGCAGTCTTGGATATAAAATCTTCGACCCAAAGGTTTGAATTTGATGTAGGTTTGATGTGAGGTCCGGAAAGATCGAATTTGAGATTTGAAATTTGGTCGAGATTTGATTTAAGATACGGAAGATCGAATTTGAGATTTGATAGAGATTTAGAATGCGGAAAGATTGAATTTGGAATTTGGAAGGATGAGTTTGAACTCGGTTGAAATTTGATTTAAGATTTGATTTGAAATTTGGAAGATCACATTTGAAATTTGTTTGAGAATTTGATTTAACATTTATGTTGATTTTGTTTATCTTTTAACGATTCAAATTTTGTTTTATCGTTTGTTTAATGTTCATGTGAATTTGGTGTTTGTCATTTTTTAGATTTTTTTTTTTTTTTTAGGAAAGTCTTCTTTTATTCTCTATTTTTTTATTCCTTTTCGTTCTTTGTTCGAAGTTCATTTAACTTTAACGGCGTTTCCCAATCGATTTGCACAAAAGAGGTGAAGGCCAAAAATGTGACATGGTCACTTTCATTCCAATCATGTAGAAGATACATCATACATCTTGATCCGGAATATATTTCATACAATCCATGTAAACTTAAAACGGATCTATGTATGATCTTTGTTGATCCATCCAAAGAAGCATACGTCAAAAATCCATGTACGAATAGTGGGGTACATGGTCGATAACATCACCTTCCAAGCCATCCTTGGCAAGGATGCCGTATGGATGTACATTGGAGGTGTGATATTTTCCATGTAACTCGCGGCTCGTAAGGTCGGAGGCTCTCCAGCTCCGGGTGCAGTGGAAATGGTAAGGTGTCTTTACGTCGTCCATTCTCCGAAAGTAGCCGAGATCCGCTTCATTAGTACTCTGGTATGCAATGCTTAGCGATATACTGCTCCGTTGCCCTTCGGTATCATGACGGAACCTACCGGTAAAGGTATCTTCAGCGGCCCTCGGAACTCACTCGGACCTGCTATCCGGAGGTCGGATCCGAACATGATGTTACACTCGCTCGGAGAAAGAGGCGTGCGAGAGGTCGACGAAGTCGTGGTGATGCTATGTGTGGGGGTATACGGTCACCCTGTTTGTAGATATTGATGATGCGGCTATTGGGTATGCAATCTGCGGCGGTACCCTCCATGTTATCAATCTCTTTACCATTCTCTTGATGACTAATGGCATCGGATCCACTTGCCCATGACGGAGTATTCCGGCGGGTTTCCCTTCTGTCTTCCGACGAAGTTGTAACGACATCCACATTGTATTGTGATTCTTCCTTTCCACGGCATCCATCTCCGGGGTTCGAGTATGTATTTTCCCTTAGGCGGCCCGCTCGGCCCATTCTTTTCAAATCCGGATGCAATCCACGATTTCTTCTTGTTCATACTACGAGAATACGTACGTATGTAGCTCGAGGCCCTCCGGTATATTGATTCTTACGCCTCTAATTCTCTCGAAGTATTCGAAAGGTTTTCTTTTCAACATTCGCATTCTCTCCGGCTCGTATTCGGAATGATCGCGGATGGCGAGGCCTTGTGACATATTGTGGGATATACGGTTCAATCCCTTCACGTTCTCCGCATACCTCGGCTCCTCGGGGATGATGCTCTGTCGGGACATCCCCGGGGTTGCTTACGCAACAAGGTCATGCATCATTGGTGGTTCTATCCGGTGGCGTGGTAGCCTTCTTTCTTCCGATCTTCGAAGATTTCCACAGTTCTTTACGTCATCCTAGGAGCTGGCCTCCTTTCTTCGGGTTCTCGGTGAACCGGTGTCCTTGACGTGTATGCAGCGACATTAGCAATTGCCTCGTCGTGCTTGATCCGCGGCTAGTTTTGTCAACATCTTACGGATACGGCGATTCTTATTTCTTCGTTGCGTTGCTTGTGAGAGTAGCTCTCCGAACTTCTTGAATCTCCGTGGGCGCGGCGTGACAAGCACGCCCTCTGTCGTAGCGACTACGGACTTCATTTTCTTATCTTCTTCGATACTTGTCTTTCTTTTCTTGTTCTTTGGATTGGTGGCTTGGGCCACCCACTTTCATCCTTGTATGTCCAGGGCGGTTCTTCTCGGTCAGCCGGGACCCGGTCACTTTCTTCGTCTTGTAGGCCTGCTTGGTGCGAAATGCGAGTCGATCTCGATTATCGCTCCATCTTTCACCCTCTTTTCATCGAGTGCGAGGCTTATGCCATTCTTAAAGTTCGAGACCCGACCGCCGTTCGACATTTCCCTGCGAAAAGACAAGGAAAAGGAACAGGGGCTGTACTAAGAACAAGAACATTAAGAAAATGTTTATTAAAGACTTTTTTATTTTATTATATTTTTAAACTTAGCAGGAATGAAGTAGGATAAGATCAGGTAAGAGATTTTGATTTGGAAAAGAAAACAAGGAAAAATTTATTATCAGGATTTTATTTATTTTAGCACATTTTTGTTATTTTTGGGTTCGGACCCGGTCATAAGTAATCACTTCACCCGTGCTTCTAGGGATGGAAAGTTCATTCCTTCGAAACATCGGGTAGCGTAATACTTTTTCAAGTATCGTCCATTGATCGGAAGCATATGTCGTTCTCCTTGGCAGTTCACTAGGCTGGTAGGAACCTCCCGAGTATCTTGCTTCGACCACGAAACGGTCCTTCCCAAGTGGGTTCAAATTTTCTTCCTATCTTGCGGTGTGCGAGAATAGGTCTTTTGAGAACGAGAACTAAATCACCAACTTTGAAGGTTCTTGGGCGGACCGGTTTGTCATGGGCTTGAACCATCTTAGCTTGATATAGTTCTAAATTACGATTGCATGCTGCAAGTCTTTTCCCTTCCGGGCTTTCTAATTCTTCGAGTCGTAATTTGGTGTTCTCTTCTGTAGTGATTTTGTTTGCAACTGCAATTCGAGTGAAGGAGGCGAACCTCTAAAGGTAACTACTTGCCTCGGACCCATACACCGGAGCGTAAGGTGTAGCTTGCGTAGGAGTTACGAAGGTTGTCCGGTAGGCCCATAAGGCTTCTAACAACTTCTCGTGCCAATTTCTCTTATTGTCGTCTAAAGTCTTCTTTAAAATTTGAACGAGAGTTTTATTAAAAGCCTCGACGAGGCCGTTTGCTCTTGGGTAGTAAATTGTTGAATACCGCTAGTCGATTCCGTGTCTCCGACAAAATTGTTGATCTTGTGTACTTCGAATGCTGACCCATTATACGAGATGATCTGCGCGGCACCCGAAACGGTAAACAACTTGGTTCTTGAAAAATTGTAGTACGTGGTGTGCTTTCACTTCTCCGAGTGGAGCTGCATCGCCCACTTGGAAAAGTAATCACGTAGCGCAAGAATGAAGCGATGTCCTTTTGACGACGGTGGTTCTATTGGACCCACTATATACGTACCCCGACATTCGAATGGCCACGATGCGATTGTCGGATGTAGCACATTTGGAGGTTGGTGTAGAACCACTCCGTGCACTTGGCAGCGATGACGGCTCTTGGCGATTTTCATGCGGTCGGTCATCATCGAGGGCCGGTAGTACCCTAGTCTTTTAATTTTCATTTTCATCTTTGGACCAGGTGGTGAGCGCCACGGAGTCTCGAATGTACCTCTTTAACAATTTCACGGGCCTCGGACCCGCTTAGGCACCTTAGCCACATTTGATCGAAAGACCTTACGTATAATGTGTTGTTTATTAGTGCGTAGGACGAGTTCTTTTCTTGATCGATGGGCTAACGACCTATCCTACGGTAGTTTTCCTGTTTGCGGAGTAATCCATCGATAGTTGTCGCTCGATCTTACGTGTTTTTACGTTAGCATTGCAGATTAATCCTTTTTCCTTTTCGATTTGTGTATTGTGTACATGTCGAGTTGTGATAGGACTCGACGTCCGTGAATTGACACTTCCATCGATTCATCTTGCAAACGAGCAAATTCTTTTGCGAGACGAGCTAGCGCATCCGCTAAAGCGTTTTCTTTTACGGGAATTTTATAGATTGTCACATTTGGAATCTTTTCAACAATTTGTATGGCATCTTGGAAGTATTGCTCGAGTCTTGGTTTTAAAATTCATGTCTTGTCCGTGATACGTTGAATGATTAGCTGTGAATCCCAGTAGATGTTGATGTCCGTTATACCCATTTGAATAGTTAATTCCGGATCTGTTATGAGGGCTTCGTATTACGCATCGTTATTTGTGCACGGCTCATCGAGTGGTAGGAGTATCTTAACATCCCCCGCTCCGGTGTTATAAAGATTAGTCCGATCCACGCCTTACAGAGCACTTATCACTTGCGATTCTTCGTCTTTATGTCTTGAAGATGCTCCGTCGAAATATAATTCCCAACGTCGATCATCATGGTCTTCTAGGTTCATTATTTGTTCATCTGGCAAATCGTCATTGAGAGGAGATTCTGCCGGCAAAGGGTGTGCTGCGAGGAAATCTGCTAAGATTTGTCCCTTTACGGCACGAAGAGGCACGAAAGTTATATCGAATTGCAATAATATCATTGACCATGCGGCAAGTACTGCGGAAAGCGTTGGACGAGTCATCGAAGTATTGCGATGGATTAAACTTCGAGATCGGGTTGACCTTATGAGAAAGCATGTAATGCACGAGCTTTTGAGCGGCGAAGATCGAGGCCGAACAATGCTTTTCGATTGCGGGATACCTTATTTCCGTCGGCGATAGACGACGGCTTAAGTAATAAAGAGCATTTTCTTTACCCTCATCATTGACACAGGCTAACGGGGCTCAGAGAGAGTCGTCTAAAGCCGCGGTATAAAGTATTAGCGGTCTACCAAGGCCGGAGTCTGCTAAGACGGGAGGTGTCATTAAATATTGTTTAATGTCCTCGAAGGCCTTACGGCATTTCTCTTCCCGAATAAATTTGGCGTCCTTTTTAACTAATACGAGAAAGGTGACACCTACTGACGAGTTCGAGATAAAGCGTCGAAGATATGCCGACTTCCCTTGAAAAGATCGTAGTTGTTTTAAGGTTTTGGGAGGCGGCATTTCTAAGATGGCTTTTATCTTTTCGGATCGATTTCGATTCCACGATGTCGGACAACGAATCCTAAGAATTTCCGGAGGTGACGCCGAAGGCGCATTTTAAGGGATTCATCTTAAGGTTAAATTGTCTTAATCGTTCGAAAACAATTCTCAAATCATACAAGTGGTTGTCCTTTATTTTGCTTTTGATGACCACATCGTCCACGTAGCATTCGACTTGATTATGGATGAGATCATCAAAAATTCTTGTCATTGCTCTTTGATAGGTTGCTCCTGCGTTCTTCAATCCGAATGGCATCACTGTGTAGCAATATACTCCGATCGGCGTTACGAATGCTGTAAGCTTTTCATCTTACGGAGCCATTTTTATCTGGTTGTATCACGAAGATCCATCCATGAATGAGAATATTTCATGTGTTGAAGCGATGTCGATCATTAATTACGGGATCGGTAGAGGAAATTCATCTTTCGGGCATGCCTTGTTTAAATCTACGAAATCCACACAAATTCCGATCGACCATTCTTCTTCACGGTCGGTACCACGTTGGCTAACCAAGTCGGGTATTGTTCTTCACGGACAAATTTAGCGTCTATTAGCTTTTTAACTTCGGTATGACTTGTTGTTCGATTTCTAGACGCATTCTTCGGGACCTTGTCGTCGGAACGAAGTGGGGTCCACTCCTAGTTTATGGACTGCGACCTGCGGAGCTAAACACGGCATCTCATCGTAGCTCCAAGCAAAACGGTCTTTAAATTCCATTAATAACTTGATTATTTCTTCGAGTCTTCTTTATTGAGTAAGGAGCTAACAAAGGTAGGTCTAGGCTCTTCGCTAGTACCTAAGTTAACTTCAGTTAATTCATCTATCGTAGATTTGATTTCTTCTTCGAATTACGGTGGAGCGTCTCCAATTTGTAAATCTTCGAGTTCGTCCGTAGTTTCCATGCGGTTTTCATTAGATTCGCAAGTGACAACCAAGCAAAATTCGGTATCATCGGTCGACCCTACGTGCGAATCCGAGACCATGTTTTGAGTTGGGTGGACGGCGGAGTTATTCCATAAATTTTCAAAACGTTGTGATTGACCTTTTGTCCATTGTCTGAGGTAAGAAACCACGGCTGAATTAAATTTTGAACACGGGGAGAGTACCACTCGAAAGGCAATTCCATTAATTCGATGAAGTAGCATCTTCGAGTTGTACATTATTTTCGAGTTTTGGAGGAAGGAGCACCACGGTGGAATTTGATGGGCTTTGCACCATCGCTACGTACCTCTTTGACCTCCATACCCTCGATCTTATTAGAATGGATCGGGGTCAGGGTCATAGTTTGTACATAGTGGTTAATCTTCTCGTACATTGATTTATATTCTTCGTTTCTTTCATCTTCGAGAGGGATTCTGAATTGCGGCTTCTTCGACTTATTGTCGTTGCTTCTTGTTTGATTTCTTTTTCTTCTTCGGAACTATCTTCCCGATCGACTTTAATGGTTGGTTTCCTGCATCCGATTGTCCTAACGTCTCTACCACGACCTCGTCCCGGCCTCGACCTCGGATGCGAGTTGTGGAGAAACCTTCACCATCTCGCCGTAAGGGAGTGGTGAGTGGCTGTTGGACTAGAACTTCGAGGTTCTTCGTTGTCCCGAACTTTCTTTGCTTCATTTGTTATGGTATCTCCGGAGAAGATCGTTTTCTTCGGTGGTGCATAATAAGTCGCATCCTCGTGGATTCCAATTTCATGTACGGAGAATGGTTGTAAGTCACCTTTGATGCCTTGTTCCCCTCCATCGTAGTATTTGATGCAGCGATGTAGAGATGATGGTACCATCCTGTTTTCATGTATCCATGGTCGGCCCGAGTAGAGCGTTGAATGACATTTACGAATCAATTATGTGAAATTTCGCGGTTGTCTTTGCTAAGTCACCGGTCTTCATCGGTAGTGTTATTGATCCGAGGGCTCTTTCTCCTTTACGGTTGAATCCTCTTAATAACATTTTGTACGCTCGAGCTCGCGGGCATCAATTTCCAAGTATGCTTAGCGTTCGAAGATTCATTATATTGATTGATGCTCCTGGATCCACCAATACTGCGGAGAGTGTAAATTTTCCGATTATGGCTCGAAATGTACAATGGTCGGTTGTGGTCTGTTGTTCCAAGTAGTAGGTCATCGTCCGTGAAGGTAACACCTCGTTGTTCCTTTAACGAGCAAACCTCATCTAAGGACTCTCCGGCCATTTGAGCTAAGCGAATTTACGGATCGAGTAAGGCCTTGATCGAGCTTCTCTCATCTCCTTTGATAAGATGAGAGCGTCGTAGATGCTCGGTTTGGTGCAGTAGTTTCCTAAGATGAGCTAGCACGTTGTAGTCCACTTTGTTTTCATGTGTCTCTGCTTCTTCTCGAATGGGTATTTCTTCTGCAGGGGTTGGTTCTTCTCGAACAACCACACGCTTTCCTTTGTCTTTTGGACCCATTCTCGGAGGTAGAACTTTTCCACTCCTTAAGTTGACTTCGTAATTTCTTTTGAATCTATTGTTGAGCTTCGCGGTGTCTCTTCTTGAATCGGAATGACGGGCTCTTCGGATTAGCTTCGGAGTACGAAGGCTCTAACTCTATCGTGACTGGAGCTCCTCGAAACTCGCAGATAGATTCGTTGCTTGTTGAACTCTTGTAGCCTCCTTGATGGATGTCTTCTTCGTTATTTTGCTTGTCGAGATCGTGTATGATTTGAGAATTGTCGTTGGTATCGAAATCGATATCCGGATTATCGTTAGTTACGTAATCGTTAGAAACGATCAAAACGTAGCCAACGCCATCACCCTTATCATTATATGATCCCACCGAAGTGAGTAGATAATCATACGAGTCGGGGGTTCGAGGGATTTCTCCCCGAATCGGAAACGACTATCCTAGGATAAGCGGCCCCTAGTCAGCCTTAGGTGCCTCGGTCTTCTCTTCTTCGTCAATTTTCTTCTTTTCTTCGATCGTCTCTGTTGAGGTGGTTCTTCTGTCGCAAGTGATAGTACCGGCTTAACGGGTTTCAAACTACGAATTGAAGCTCGCACCGAAGCGGTTTGGATGTTGTCTAAAATCTTTTCGAAGACCTCGTCCGAGCGGTAGTCCATCCATCGTCGGTCGTATAGGGATCTATCGGAATGATAGGATCGGTCGAGACAACATTGACGGAACCTCCTTTACGGGGTTCCTTCATGTACTCCTTTGGGATCGTTATATTCCCTTTCCGAAGGTTGTCATTGAGCCAACTTTTGAAGGTAATACAATCTTCATTTTGTGTCCGAAGCATACGGTGGTAAGGGCAAAAGTTGGGATCACCTTTCTTGTTGACTTCCTGCGGTCTTTTAGGCTCTGGCAGTGGAAATCCGGAGTCTTCATCGGACTACGGAACATTTTCGGCACTTGCTTCATTCTTGAACGGATATTCTCTGCTCAAAGCTCTCTTAATGTACGTTGCGGACGAGGTGGTTGTTCATCTTGCGGAGATGGTGATAGTTGGGCGGGGTTCTTGGTAATTCTGTTGTAGTTCTTTGCGGCCGTTACAGTGGTATTTGCATCGGTTGCTTGCCTTTGTCAGCTAGCTGCAACGACCCGGATTTCTTTTCAAAAGTCTTTACGGGCTTTTGTTTATCATTTTATCGGTGAAACTTAATTGTTTTGCCTCCTCTTGTAAGCTTCCGGCCTTGCTTAACAACTTCTCGAAAGTCTTAATAGTAAATCCCTTGAGGAGAAGTGCTATCGGGCCATGGATGCTTTTAGTAAAATGCGATCGCATGCTTGTTCTTGCGGTTGTGGTTCACACTTCATGCTTAAGTTCCTCCATCGAAGTATGTAATCCACCAAAGTCTCATTCGGCTTACGCTTCTCTACCACTAAATCACCTATAGTGATGTGGTGCTGAGCTCCGACAAATCGCTTGATGAAGAGGTTCTCTAGCTGCGAGAACGTCTTTACCGAACCATTTAGTAATTCGCATACCGGTCGAAGGCGATTCTGACGGACTGGCGACGAGCCGTCGGAAGAGTAATGCATCGCTCCCGCCGGCATTGCAACAGCCGGCACGAAAGTGTGCCACATCTTGTCGGGGGTTCCGGTTCCATCGAAGGTCTTGAACGAGAGGTGGTACGAAGCCTTTCGAGTATTGGACGGCGTCGAATTCTTCGGGTAAGGTCTACCCGTCCGAATGGATGTCCCGCTCTTCGATTGTGCTAAGGCTTCTCGCACTTTGCTTGTTCCACCAAGTTCTTGATATCCTTTTCGGGAATCATACTTTGTGTTGTATCCTTTTCGGTGATCATCCCCATTGACGGACGTAATCTCCTTTCCTCCGTCTACTGATGTGAATGACCTCCGGGGGTGTCTCTCTATGTGGTTGTACTTGACTCTGGAGAGTGGCCAGAGCTACGGCCATCTCTTCCATCCTTTTTGCCATTTGAGCGATCATGTCGTCTTTTTCCTGAAGTTGCCTCTCATCGGCTCCTCTCTTCTGCGGTGCGCGGGAGCACCTTGCGAAGGCGATGAAGCTCGTGTCTCAACCATGTTGATTTCGCGTATTCGTCGTCCATGAATTCCGATGAATCGATCTCGTCTACGAACTTTTCTTCTCTTTCTTTTGCCAATCGTCGGATATCGGTTCTCGACTTTTCCATGGCATCTTCTAGCGGGGCTTTACGTGTGTCTTCGTGGTTGTCGTGCGATAGGCTGCCGGGTCCCTTTCTCGCGAGTCCCCTTCATCGCGGTAGCACTTTCTTCGGACTCGAGTCTCTGGCGAGACTTTCTTTCTCGAGTTGCTTGTTTCGGTCTCGATCGCCCGATGGTGGGACGCCATACCATCCTTCAGCGGCGGAAGGTCTAGGACCGGATGGTGCAGTCGGCCGAATGCTTGGAAGGTGGTATCCTCCTTAATTTGTAATCTCGAGACGACAACGAGGTGGACTAGCCTTCATTCTTTTACTTGGCTTTTACGTCATGATGGCGGGTTCTACTCGGGGCCCAAGACGGGATTTGGCGGCACCCGCCACTATCCTTCGTAGAATTTCGACACGGGGCGGTTTTCCTTCTTTGCTAACTTTTCTACCAAAGTTTGCGGTCGAACGAACGGCGTAGTTCTAGTTCTTTTCTTGCGGTATCGTTGTAATATGCGAGTACGTGGTAATGTGGCGACAATCTTGCGAATGTTTTCTTCATCTTCGCGGCGGAGAGGGGATGAAACACGCTTCCTCCCAAGAGTGGTATGTATTCGAGCGGCGGTGTATATTCTAGCGGTTACGTAATTTCCTCTAGGAAAGCAATTTCGGCGGCTACGGCCTCTCTAGCGATCCTTCTACTTCGTTTCTTCTTTGGGTCCTTGTCGGTGACGGAATCTTTGAGCTGGACCCGATTTCGAAAACGAAGGTCTTACGGGAAGATGCTGTACCCTCCACGGTAACGAGTCCATCATAATTACGGATTTCTTTCCCCTTTGATTTGGCAAAAGTCGGGGTAGGTGCGAAACAACTAGACCAGGTGGGGGTAGAGATAACGGTCCTTCTATGGACATCGGTACTCCTCCTAGTTGGGATCCTTTGCGGAGGAGGGAATTCTTGGGTCGATCTAAGGTTGAACTCGAGCGGCGGCTCCTCGGCTTCGGATACCTTGTTCATCGGTGCGAAAAGGGAGACGTCGGTGATCTTGACGTTCGTGTTTTCAAATCCTTGTCCAAATCGGATGATTCCATTGTCGGGCGGCTCATCCTTATAAACGGCGAGGTCCGGTCCAGTTGGTGAAGGAGAAAATCGGTTTTGGGGTTCCATTTGCGGGGTAGATTACGAGTCGTCGGCCACGAGTTATGCTTCTTTTCTTTAGGACGAAAAGAAAGGTGAAAAGTCGAGAACTCGTTCATGTTCATGTATTGCAGAAGGAATCACTTATTAAAAAAATCATTTATTAGAGGGTTTGTTTATTTAGAACGGAGTATTCAAGGGTATGAAAGGTAAAGAATCGAATCGGAGTTGGAAAGGAAAAAGAGTCTTAAGCAAGACTTCTCGACTCGAAGGATCACTCTAAACGCTTTATTGAGTGCGCCCTTTCAGTAGGGGTAAAAGGATCTCGGAACCTCTCTGTTTGGGGGTGTCTGAAATAGTGGCTCCTAAATCCGAGAGGATGTTGGTTATACTTGTTCGAGGTAGAGCTGAACATAGTATCCCAGGGAAAGAAGGGTAGTTTGATCCATAAGGGACATGGATACACTAGATTTTTGAAAACGAAATTGTTTGATTATAATGGAGAGAGGAATTTTCCGTGAGTCGCCGAGAAATTGTCGGCATATTTTTAGGTTGTGTGATATTTTAAAAGGGTCGCCTAACGAAGTTGTCGGCGAACTTTTAATTTAATTTAAATAAATAATTTGAAATAAGTAGTATTTGATTTTGAAAATAATTTTAAATTTGAAGATTTTAAGATATGAAATCGAAGCCGTCTCACATCCCGAATAGTTTATATAAACGAGCACGCACGCAAACCGTGTATCTATCCCTAAGGATAGACACCTTTGCTTGATGGTGGGGCTCGGTTAAATAAACTAAATTGTGACATCCGTTTGGTACGCAAGACAATTTTATAAGCGGAAAACGAATTCCTGCTTAATATGAAAACATTAAACGGGAGTTTATATTACACAGGTTCTTTAAAATTCCCTATAAGGGCAAGCCCCTATAGTTAATTACATCTTAAATGAAATGGATGTTTTAAGAAAACTCTCGATAATAATCTAGTTAAGCTCTCGGGAATTTCGAAGTTTAAGTTTTCGAGAGTTGAATTTTGGAATTTACCAAAGGATTAGCTCGAATTTGGAACATTTTTTTTTATTTTGGAGATTCAAAGGAAGAAAGTAGGAGAAATTATGGATTCGAAGCGAACTTCGGTAATCTCCCATTATCCTATTGTTTGGCTTGGATTTGGGAAAGTCACAACGTTCATTTAATGTTTTAATCTTGCCAATTTTAGTTAATTAGGGCTTATATTTATATGATAGAATCATACAAATTGCACGGAAGATATGAGGGTTTATGTCGTATCGGACGACTACCTCGGAATCCCAAGACCGGTTAGGGCTTAATTTGCAATGCAAATGCCTAACGAAGAGTTGAGGATTTGCTTGTGTTGCACTAATGAAACTACCTCGAAGTCTTTATGGTTTTGTTGTTAATTCTAGGAAAGTTTCTTTGATAGGTTCGAGTTTCTTGTGACGATGGCGTAACATATAATACTCGAGCTCCTTGTTGTTGCGAGTTTAGTTTTAGAAATCATAAATCGAGGGATGAGAAAAGTGTTTTGGTTTAGAGAAGTCTTAATTTCCAAGTGTTCTTTATGTTTTAATTAAAGCCAGGATCTTAAAGTTGATTAAATAGAGCCGATTAAGATCCCGCGGTTCCGTGTCCGGCACAGATTATTTTTCATGTCGAATTCACTTAATTAAGATGAATTTGCTAAACTCAATAAATGAGTTCCGCACTTTCATTTAGACCGTGGGAAATCCCGTTAGCAACACGTGATTGCATCATCCAGAGGTATTCCAGGTCATTGATAGAGACGTTTTAATTTAGTTGTAGTTGTAGTTTTGTTGTATTCTACATGATTAAATTTTGAGTTGTCTTATATTTTTGAAATGTTGTGGAGGTGAATTTTATCTTATAGTATCTTTTAATTTAGTTATGGGTTTCAGTTTTGGTTTACGCTCCTAAAGGTGTAGGTTTTCATGCAACGGTTGTTTTATCGTACAAGAAAAGTAAAGTGCATTTCTGATAAAATAAATTACGAAAGTAAGTGCAGAGTAAATAAAAGCGTGCAGGAGGGTCTTCGTCATCCCATTTGCACTTAAAACACAATTAGAATATTTAAGCAAGTTCTAGGTAAAGCTAAGGGAAAGATTTATGGTTTCTACACGAGTTCTGAAAATCACATATTTGATAGAATTTCTGTAGCGTACGGGATTCTCGTGTTTAGTTTGAGGACGATTTACTTCATCGAAATAACTAAGTTGATTGTTCTTATAAATGTCCTATCATATTGGTAACGGAAGGATCCCAAACATCTTTTCAATATTTCTAGGATTGTTTTAAGTCAAGAATTTAGTTATGTAAATGAATCGATCGACTGGGGTTTTAATTTATTAACTTGCTCGGTAATTTAGGACATTTGAATATCCTATAAGTGAAGTAACATTTCATTTAATATTCTGTTTAGGAGTTATGATAACTAAAGCTCTAAGAGGCAGAAATGATATTTAATGATTTGTGATTCAAGATTTAAGTTAAATTAATGATTTAAGTTTGGAATAGTGTTGAAGTTATCTTGATTTATTTTGAGTTCTTTATGTCTTAGGTGATTTATTTAATTCAACTTAATTCAATTTAATTTAATTTAATTTAGTCAATTTAACTCGATTTAGTTTGATTTGGTTTAATTTTTAATTTAATTTAATTTAATTTAATTTAATTTAATTTAATTTAATTTAATTTAATTTTTATTTTATTTAATTTAATTTAATTTAATTTAATTTATTTAATTTAATTTTTAATTCATTTAATTTAATTTAACTTGTTTATTTTAATTTAATTTAATTTAATTTAATTTTATTTAATTCAACTTTTAATCTTAATTTAATTTAATTTAATTTAATTGAAATTTTTGAAAAGTTTAATGATTTAATTTAAGTTTAATGATTAAGTCTTTTAATATTTTAAATTTGAGTTATCATTTTAATTAAGAGTTGAATATTAATGAGATGATTAAATTTAGGGATTTTTTAAATTAAAGAATAAATCTCTTCCTAATAATATCCTATTTTAATAATTCCAATTTTATTATTCTTAAATTTGTGGATTATTTAATTAAAGGTTAATCATTTTAAATTGCTTAATGGGTTTCTACCCTTTAATTAGTAAATTTGATATTAAAATCAGATTAGGATCAAATATTTTACTTGTTAATTTTTTTATTCAACCTAAAGTTTTAATTAAGGTTAAAATTTTAATTACCATTTTGCCCTTTAAGCTTCAATAATTTTTTATAACTCACTAAATTGAACTCGAATGAACTTGAAATTTTTATGTGACTTCACTCATATGTCGATAAAGACATGAGAGGAGAAAATGTGATTTTTATGTATTTAATTTATTTATATAATTATTTTTAGTAGAAAATAGAGATTTTCAAGGAAAATTTGATAACATGACCAAGAGAGAAGTTTCTGTCCAGCAATTAGGATACATTCCTAATTACCCGAGGACCACTTAGACCAAAATTTGTGATTTTTGAATTATATTTTATTTATTAAATTATTTTAAGTTCTGGAGTATTAATTAATTTAAAAATAAAATAAATGTTGAAAAATGAATTTTATAATTTTAAAATTCTCTCTGATATCAAAGGATTTAGAGAACCAAATTTTTACAATTTTCTGATTTTTCTTTGATTTATTATAATTATTTTTTGGTGAAAATGCTAGAAAATACATTTGTTTAATTTTAAAATTACCCTAGAGCTTTAAAAATTAATATCTCACTAAATAGACCTAAGAAAAATATGGGGTTTGTCCTTTAAGTGATTAAAATTCAAAATGTGACATTTTGGTGAATTTTATTATTTTTGTGATTTTTATTATTTTTTAAATTATTAAAAATATTAAAATAATATTAAAAATCAACTTTTAGAAAATTGAAATTTTTAATTTTCTTAAATTCCCCAATATCGAAACTCCCAAAAACCAATTTGGTGAATTTTTGAAAGGTATTTTGAAAGTTATAAATTTTTAAAGTTTAAAATGACTAAATGGCTTAATCGACCCAATTAATAGGGCTAACCAAGTCAATTGACTTCAAACTTTTATGGTGGGTTCCTCCTAATCCACAAGGTCAGTGGAGAATTGATTTCAAGTCAATTTGATTTATGGTTAACTCTAATTAATTAGAGACCTATTTTTAGTGTTTAAGCCGATTAGGGTTAATCTGAGTGAATTAACTCAAATCACTGACACTAGGGATTCTCTGGTCATAAGGAACATCACCAAATTTTCCTAGAATTTATTACACAACATGCTATTTATTGGAATTAAAATCTTTTAGCTTGATAGCGTGAATTTGAAAAATCAATAACTCTTCGTAGAATTGGCCTCTGACTTTGGAAAATTCAGGGAATGTTCCCCAATTCGAGCCCATGCAATGGTACGATGTCATGGTGAATTGTACATGCATGGAGGGAGTTAAATGTATGCAGAGAGTAAATAAATTATAAAAAATAAAATACTTAATGAAATTAAATGATTTCTTTTCCACATTATTCTCCTCTGTTCAACGACGAATGGTATTTTTATTTTTATTTTCTGATTTTCCTACACAAAGATATGAATTTTCCAAGTTTAGGGAATTAAATAAATCCAGAAAGCCACCTATTTTCTATTTATCAGTCGGCGCCGCGTCCCGGCCCTTCGCCTCTCCGAAGCGGTACGTGTCGCGCTGTGATTGGGCGCCGCCATCGAAGTCGGCCGTCCGGGACCCGCCGGTTCATGTAACATTTCTCAGTCCGGCCTTGATCGATCCGTCCCGCTCGATGCCGCGCGATCCGGCGGCTCACAGGTGGCCCGTCTACGGCGGGTGTGCACCGTGACCGTCGACCTTCTAACCTGATTTCTCACTCGATTCTACCTCGATGGATTTACACGTGTTCTTATGCTCTACATGGATTCGTCTTGAAGAGACGAACACATCCAATACGGTAAACATGCATTGAAATTCCTCCAAAATGAAATGGAGAATCTCGTAAGCTCGGGAAGAAGAATGAGTTCATACCTTTGCTCGGAGAAGTGAAGCTTCGATCGGGAGTTGTTGCACCTTCGGTGGATCTGGCTTCCATAGCAAGTCTCCTGATGCAGTGGTGTCCCAGGTTGGACTTCGACCACATTGCGTCCACAAAGCTTGGGTATGGAGCAGGCGGGTGCTTTGGAGATGGGGCTTTCTTGGTGGACACCCTTCCCGCAGTACGAGTGAAGGTGTAGGGCCAAATCAGTTGGGGATTGGTTTAACGTAAGGAGAAAGTATCCTTTGGTTTTGGGTGGAATTTGACTCGGGGTGGGCTCACATAGAAGAAATGGCGGGGGATCTCTTGGGGATCAAGTGCTGCGGCTGTATGGGGAGGAGTCTGAACAATTTGGCGAGTTTTGGCAAGGTTTGTGCAACTCTTCTATGGCCAAGAGGGTGTGGTGTTTAAATAGGCATGGTAGGCTCTCCGGGGGGGTTTAATGGTTGGGATCGAGCATTTGCTACGAGGTGAGGAGAAGAACGGTGTGATAGCCATTGGAGTGGGCGGCTACGGCAAGGTGGAATTCAAAATTTGTGGCTCCTCCCGGGTCTCGGCCATGGTGTTTTTGACGACCCGGGCGGGCGGCGGCCGAGCATGGGTCACTCTCGAGGTCCGGGTGGGTCGGGGGCGGGAGGCTTGTCTGATCAGTGGGCCTTGCCATGTGTAAAAGGTTTGAATCAAAATGGCATGAGGAGGAGTGGCTTCTTTTGCACTTGGTTTGGTCGACCCATTGAAAATGGGCTTGGTTCCTCTCCATGGTTGATTTGGGCTGAGGGAGGATGGGTAGTGATGAAGAATTGGAAAGGTCACCAGCCTTGAATATTTTGATTAATCATGGATTAAGGTGAAGCATTAAAAGGGTTAAACCTTTTGGGGGGCTTAAAAAGAGGCTCCTCCTTTTGCCATTAATGGCTTGATCACATGTCGAACCCATGGCTTCATGTGTGTTCGTAGCTTGCATTTGGCTGCATTGGCTTAGGAAAAGTTTAGTCAATTTCATGGAAATAGAATTTAGGAATTTTGGTACTTTGTGGAGAATTTTCATGAAGCTTGATTTGGAATGGCTTAATGATGATTTTAGGACTTAGGTATTGAGTTTAATTGAAATTATGATGAGGGGAAATGTATTGTGGGCTTTAGGAGGATTTGGGCTCATTGAAATGGTTTTAGATGGGCTTTTAAAATGGTTTAGGAAAGTGGGCTTTTGAATTTTAAAATGGATTTTGGGATAATTTTGGTAAAGGCTTAGGCCAAATAATTGTTGAGTTTGGTTTGGGATGCTTCATGAGTGGTTTGAAACAAGTTTGAGGTGATTTGGGTTTGAATTGGGTTGGATATGGGCCTTTTAGTAAAGTGGCTAAGGTGGGCCAAAATGGGCTACCATGGGCCAAGATTGGGCTAGAGTTGAAATTGATGTAAAATTAATGTTGGGAAATGTTTATGGGAGTGTTTTCGAAAGTTTTTGGCTTTAGTTGAGTTTGATTTTGGGATTGGGCTAAATTTGGGCTAGGTTTAAGTTTAAAGTCGAAATTGGGCTTTTGATTTTGGAGTTGAATTTGAGTGGGGTTTGGGTCTAAATTTTGGGCAAATCATGTTAGTGTTTTTGTTTATGGGGATGTTAATTAGGGAAGAGTTTGGAAAAGATTTGAGGTTAATTGGAGTTGAATTGGTGAGTTTGGGTTAAGTTTGGTGTGGAGGTCAAATTGGGCTTTAAGGCGAAAAGTGAAATTGAATCCCAATGCCACTCAAATTGGGCTTAGTTAGTGCGGATTGGTGTTGGGGATGTTGATTGAAGTTTAGAATTGAATTGGACCAGAATTTGGGTCAATTGGGTGGAGTTAGGTTTGACATTGGGTTTACTTTGGGTTAAAATGGGTCGAATTGGGGGTTTGATAAAGTGGGGATAAATTGACAAAATTGGCCCATGGTGTAGTTGAACAAAATGAAATTGGGAATATTTGGGATTTTCTGGAATTTTCTGGGAATTTTCTGAATTTTTGGATTTTTGGGTCGAGGGTATTTTGGGTATTTGAAAGGTAGTAGGTATTTTGGAATTTTTGGCATTTTTGGGTATGGATGATCAATTTAAGTGGTGTGGAGATGTTTGGGATTGATTTTGGAAGTTTGTTAATTTGGAAATTTTTGAGAAATTCGGGTAGTTTGAGCATTTGGTAGGTTAGGCGGGGTGTAGGGTCCGGGGGTTAAAAATTGAAAATTTGGAAAATTGAAGATTGGGTGGATGTAAGTGGAATACAGCATTTTGGTTGAGCCATGAAGCCATATCAAGCCCATGAGCCATGAAGGGACTCATGCGAGGCATTCCTTATGTTGTTAACAACCTACTCTTCCAGCAGAGGCTTGAGGGTTAAGGACCGTAAAAAAAAAAAAAAAGCTGTGGGAATCACTGCACGTGAGTCGGGAGGTCGAGTTGGCTAAGGGTGTGTTTTGAGGTGTATGGAAGTGTAGTGTGTGTAGTGTGTGTAAGTGGGTCCTCATAGAGCCAGACCATGGGCGGTCTGAGCCCGAAGTCTATGGAACTCATCCTTTAAGCTTCCGCGTTGATTTGACCCTGCAGGTGATTAAGGGTCTACGATCAAGTTTGTGGAGTTTGCGGGGAGTTAAGAAGTGGTTTGAATTTCTAAAAGGTGGGTCCCAATTCTAATCCTTAAGATAGTCGAAGGAAAAGCCTGAAATTCAGATCTTTTAAGTACTAAAGGAAGAAGAGAAGACCTCATCGAAAATGGGGTCGGCTCCGTGTTGGGCCCCCGATAGGTGTGGTGGTGACGGAGCACACCGCGCGTATTGGTGTTAATGAAGCGATCAGCAAAACCAACACGGATGTCCCGAGTGACAAACTTAGGACGAAGTAGGAGGAGAATTCACGTGGGGAGTGTCGAAGTATATCTACGGAAGCTGGAGATTCTTGAACTCTCGGCAAGGAAAGGAAAAGGAGGAGTGAATCCCGAAATCCATGATTTGGGAGGAAATTCGATTTAGATTTTATTTTGTTTCATGTTCGAGTCATGATATGTGAGTTTAGATTTTAATTTGGAGTTTTAATTTAGATTGAAGTTTCGAGATTAATTTGAAGGAATTTGATTTGAAATGAAAATTGGAATTTTGAAGTTTTAGATGTAACATCTTGACCGAAAAGAAGATCGAATCGATTGGATTGAGTCATTACGATGAGGAAAGACTCGGAATAATGCGGTATTGGATGTAGAATCCGTAACCTCGAGTTTGATTTGATGTATTTCGGTGCGATAGGAAAAGAATCCTAAAGCGATGCGGTCTTGGATGTAAAATCCTCGACCCCGAAAGTTTGAATTTGATGTATTTCGGTCTGATAGGAAGAGAATCCTAAAGCGGTGCGGTCTTGGATGTAAAATCCTCGGCCAAAAGTTTGAATTGATGTATTTCGGTACGATAGGAAGAGAATCCTAAAGCGGTGCAGTCTTGGATGTAAAATCCTCGACCGAAGGTTTGAATTGATGCTTGTTTCGGTGCGGTAGGAAGAGAATCACAGCGGTGCGGTCTTGGATGTAAAATCCTCGACCCCAAAGGTTTGAATTTGATGTATTTCGGTGCGATAGGAAGAGAATCCTAAGCGTGCGATCTTGGATGTAAAATCCTCGACCCGAAAAGTTTGAATTTGATGTATTTCAGTGCGACAGGAAAGAATCACAAAAGCGGTGCGATCTTGGATGTAAAATCCTGAGACGAAGGTTTGAATTGATGTATTTCGGTGCGTCGGAAAAGAATCTAGCGAGTGCGATCTTGGATGTAAAATCCTCGACCCGAAGGTTTGAATTGATGTATTTCGGTACGATAGGAAGAGAATCCTAAAGCGATTGCAGTCTTGGATGTAAAATCCTCGACCCGAAAGTTTGAATTTGATGTATTTCGGTGCGGTAGGAAAGAATCCTAAAGCGGTGCGGTCTTGGATGTAAAATCCTCGACCGAAGTTTGGATTTGATGTATTTCGGTGCGATAGGAAGAGAATCCTAAAGCGGTGCGATCTTGGATGTAAAATCCTCGACCCGAGTTTGAATTGATGTATTTCGGTACGGTAGGAAGAGAATCCTAAAGCGGTGCGGTCTTGGATGTAAAATCCTCGACCCCGAAGTTTGAATTTGATGTATTTCGGTGCAATAGGAAGAGAATCCTAAACGGTGCGATCTTGGATGTAAAATCTCGGCCGAGTTTGGTTGATGTATTTCAGTACGATAGGAAGAGAATCCTAAAACGTGCGATCTTGGATGTAAAATCCTCGACCCGAGTTTGAATTTGATGTATTTCGGTGCGATAGGAAGAGAATCTGAAAACGTGCGATCTTGGATGTAAAATCCTCGACCCGAAGTTTGGATTTGATGTATTTCGGTCTGATAGGAAGAATCCTAAAGCGAGTGCAGTCTTGGATGTAAAATCCTCGACCCGAGTTTGAATTTGATGTATTTCGGTCTGATAGGAAGAGAATCATAAAGCGGTACGGTCTTGGATGTAAAATCCTCGACCCCGAAGTTTGGATTTGATGTATTTCGGTGCGATAGGAAGAGAATCCTAAAGCGATTGCAGTCTTGGATGTAAAATCCTCGACCCAAAGGGTTGAATTTGATGTATTTCGGTGCGGTAGGAAAAGAATCTACAAGCGATGCGGTCTTGGATGTAAAATCCTCGACCCAGTTTGAATTTAATGTATTTCGGTCATGATAGGAAGAGAATCCTAGAGCGGTGCGGTCTTGGATGTAAAATCCTCGACCCCGAGTTTGAATTTGATGTATTTCCGGTAACGATGAGGAAGAGAATCTAGAGCGGTGCAGTCTTGGATGTAAAATCCTCGACCCGAGTTTGAATTGATGTATTTCGATTTTGATAGGAGAATCCTAGAGCGGTGCGGTCTTGGATGTAAAATCCTCGACCCGAAGAGTTTGAATTGATGTATTTCGGAGTGCGGTAGGAAGAGAATCGGCCGGTGCGGTCTTGGATGTAAAATCCTCGACCCCGAGTTTGGGTGATGTATTTCGGTGCAATAGGAAGAGAATCCTGAGCCGGTGCGGTCTTGGATGTAAAATCCTCGACCCCGAGTTTGAATTGATGTATTTAGGTGCGGTAGGAAGAGAATCTAGCGGTGCGAGTCTTGGATGTAAAATCCTCGACCAAAAGTTTGAATTGATGTATGTTTGATGTGAGATCTGGAAGATCGAATTTGAAATTTGATAGAGAGATTTGAAATGCGGGAAAGATTGAACTTGAATTTTGATAGAGATTGGATTCGAAATTTGATTGAGAATTTGATTTAACATTCTTGTTGATTTTGTTTATCCTTTAATGATTCGAATTTTATTTTGTTGTTTGTTTAATGTTCATGTGAATTTGGTGTTTGTCATTTTTTAGATTTTTTTTAAAAGTTTTCTTTTATCTTTTTTTATTTCTTTTAAATTTCTTTGTTGAAGTTCATTTAACTTTAATGGCGTTTCCCGATCGATTTTACCTGAGGTGAAGGCCCGAAAAATGTGACATAGTCACTTTCATTCAATCATCTTTTGAAGATACATCGTACGACTTGATGCGGAACATATTTCATACAATCCATGTAGACTCAAAACGGTGTGTATGATCTTTGTTGATCCATCTAAAGAAGCATCATCGAAAAGTCCATGTACGAATAGTGAGATACATGGTCGATAACATCACCTTCCGTCCATCCTTGGCAAGGATGCCGTATGGATGTACATTGGAGGTGTGATATTTTCCATGTAACTCACGGCTAAATGAGCGGAGGCTCTCTAGCTCCGAGGGTACGTGGAAAATGGTAGGTGTCCTTAAATGGTCATCCTTGACAATATTTGAAATCCTCTTCTTGGTACTCTGGCATGCAATGCTTGGCGATATCTGCTCCAGATTACCCTTGAGTATCATGACGGAACCTACGTGAAGTGGTATCTTTGCGGCCCTCGGAACTCACTGGGCACCGCTGTCAGGAGGGTCGGATCCGAACATGATGTTACACTCGCTCGGAAAAGGGCGCGTGCGAAGGTCGGCAAAGTCATGGTGATCGATGTGTGGGGAGGTATACGGTCCTTTTGTTTGTAGATATTGATGATACGGTATTGGGTATGCGATCTGGCCCAGCGTGCCCTCCATGTTATCAATCTCTTTACCATTCTCTTGATGACTAATGGCATCGGGTCCACTTGCACATTGACGGGTATTCCGTGAGGTTTCCCTTCTCGTCTCGACGAAGTTGTAACGACATCCACATTGTATTGTGATTCTTCCTTTCTGGCATCCATCTCGGGGCTGCGAGTATGTGTTTCCCTTAGAGCGCTGCTCGGCCGGTCTTTCAAATCCGGATGCAATCCACCGATTCTTCTTCTTTCATTACTGCGAGAATACGTACGTATGTAATTCGAGGCCTGGAATTGTATTGATTCTTACGCCTCTAATCTTTTGAAAGTATTCGAAGGTTTTCTTTTCAACATTTTGCATTCTCTCCGGCTCGTATTCCGGAATGATACACGGATGGCGAGGCTGGTAACGTATTGTGGGATATAAGGTTCGATCCCTTCGCGTTCTCACACGCCTCGGCTCCTCGGGGATGATGTACGGCGGGACATCCGGGTTAACCACCGCGACAAGGTCATGCATCATTGGTGGTTCTATGCGGTGGCGTGGTAGCCTTCTTTCTTCTGGTTTTACGAAGATTTCCACAGTTCTTTCGTCATCCTAGGAGTTGGCCTCCTTTCTTCGGGTTCTGGTGGGCGGGTGTCCTTGAAGTGTATGCGGCGACATTAGCGAGCGCCTCGTCGTGCGTCCGCCATTAGTTTTGTTAACATCTTGCGGATACGGCGATTCTTATTTCTTCGTTGCGTTCTTTGTGAGTAGCTCTCCGGACTTCTTGAATCTCTGTGGGCGCGGCGGCGGCAAACTGCCCTGCGCGCGACTACGGACTTCATTTTCTTATCTTCTTCGATATTTGTCTTTCTTCTCATACAACTGCTTCGGATTGGTGGCTTGGGCCACCCACTTTCATCTTGTATGTCGAGGCCGGTTCTTCTCGGTCAGCGGGACCCGAGTCACTTTCTTCGTGCGTAGGCCTCTTGGTGCGAAATGCGAGTCGATCTCGATTATCGCTCCATCTTTCACCCTCTTTTCATCGAGTGCGAGGCTTACGCCATTCTTAAAGTTGAAGACCAACCGCCGCTCGACATTTCCTGTGAAAGACGAGGAGAAGGATCGAAATTTGCTAAGAACAAGAACATCAAGAAAATGTTTATTAAAGACATCTTGTTTTATTATTATTTTTATATTTTCAAACTTAACGGGAATGAAGTGGGATAAGATCCAATTAAGAGATTTTGATTTGAAAAAGAAAACAAGGAAAATTTGTTAATCGGGATTTTATTTATTTTAGCACATTTTGTTATTTTTGGGTTCGGACCCGGTCATAAGTAATCACTTCACCCGTGCTTCTAGGATGGAAAGTTCGTTCCTTCGAAACGTACGAGGTAGCGTAATACTTTTCGAAGTATCGTCCAAGTGATCGGAAGCATATGTCGTTCTCCTTGGCAATTCAACTAGTATTTGGTAGGAACCTCCACCGAGTATACGCCTCGACTACAAATGGTCCTTCCCAAGTGGGTTCAAATTTTCCTCCTGTCTTGCGGTGTGCGAGAATAGGTCTTTTGAGAACGAGAACTAAATCACAGCTTTGAAGGTTCTTGGGCGGACCGGTTTGTCATGGGCTTGAATCATCTTAGCTTGGTATAATTCTGGTCTGTTCTTGGTACCAAGTCTTTTCCCTTCCGGGCTTTCTAATTCTTCGAGTCGTAATTTGGCGTTCTCTTCTGTTGTGATTTTATTTGCAAGTTTGCAATTACGAGGAAGGGAGGCGAACCTCTAAGGGAGTAACCTTTGCCTCGGACCCGTACACCGGGCGTAAGGTGTAGCTTGCGTGGGAGTTCTGAAGAGGTTATCCAGAGTAGGCCCATAAGGCTTCTAACAACTTCTCGTGCCAATTTCTCTTATTGTCGTCTAAAGTCTTCTTTAAAATTTGAACGAGAGTTTTATTAAAAGCCTCGAGTAGGCACGTTTGCTCTTGGGTAGTAAATTGTTGAATACTTAGCCGATCGATTCAGTATATACGACAAAATTGTTGATTTGTGTGCTTCTGAATGCTGACCCATTATACGAGATGATCTTAACGCGGCACCTGAAACGGTAAACAACACAGTTCTTGAAAAATTGTAGCACGTGATGTGCTTTCACTTCTACGAGTGGAGCTTGCCTGCGCAGCTTGGAAAAGTAATGCGCGCGCTGCAAGAATGAAGCGATGTCATGACGACGGCGGTTACATTTGGACCCACTATATCCGTGCCCCAACATTCGAATGGCCACGATGCGATTGTCGGATGTAGCACATTTGGAGGTTGGTGTAGAACCACTCCGTGCATGACAGCGGTGGCAGCTCTTGGCGATTTTCATGCGGTCGGTCATCATCGAGGGCCGGTAGTACCTAGTCTTTTAATTTTTATTTTCATCTTTGGACCAGTAGTGAGCGCACGGAAGTCTGAGATGCACTTATTAACAATTTCGCGGGCTTCGGACCCGCTTAGGCACCTTAGCCGCATTTGATCAAAAGACCTTACGTATAATGTGTTGTTTATTAATGCGTAAGACGAGTTCTTTCTTGATACGATGGGCTAACGACCTATCATCTGGTAGTTTTCTTTTGTTTGTAGGTAATCCATCAATGGTATGTGATCTTCGGTGTTTTACGTCCTTTATTCTGTTGATCCTTTTTCCTTTTCGGTTGTGTATCGTATCACATCGAAGTGACGATGAGACTGGCGTCCGTGGTGACATTTCCTTTGATTACATCTTCCAAACAGGCAAATTCTTTTGCGAGACGGGCTAGTGCATCCGCTAGAGCGTTTTCTTTTAAGGGTATACAAGTGTCACGTTCGGAATCTGTTCAGCAGTGTATGGCATCTTGGAAGTATTGCTCGAGTCTTGGTTTTAAATTCTGTATTGTCCGTGATCTGTTGAATGATTAAGCTGTGAATCCCGTAGATGTTGATGTCACATTTATCCCGTTTGAATGGTTAATTCCGGTCCTGTTATGAGGGCTTCGTATTCTGCTTCGTTGTTTGTACGCGCTCGTAGTGGTAGGAGTATCTTAACATCCCCAAGCTCAGGTGTTATAAAGATTGGCAGGTCTGCCCTTCAGGGCAGCATCACTTCACGATTCTTCGTCTTTGTGCGGCGAAGATGCTCCGTCGAAATATAATTCCCAACGTCGATCATCAAGGTCTTCTAGGTTCATTATTTGTTCATCGCGGAGTCGTCGTTGAGGCGATTCGGCAAAGGAGTGTCTTTGCGAAAGTCTGTAGGGCTTGTCCTTTACGGCACGAAGAGGCACGAAAGTTATATCAAATTGTGACTAATATCATTGACCATGCAGCTGGTACGCCGGAAGCGTTGGACGAGTCATCAGTATTACTTGATGGATTAAACCGAATCAGTTGACCTTATGAGAAAGCATGTAATCTTTGAGCTTTGAGCGCGGCGAAGATCGGGGGCCAAACAATGCTTTTTCGATTGCGGGATACCTTATTTCCGTCGGCGATGAAAACGACGGCTTAAGTAATAAAGAGCATTTTCTTTACCTCATCATTGACTTTGGGCTAACGAGCTCCGAGAGAGTCGTCACAGGCTGCGGTATAAAGTATTAGCGGTCTCTGCAAGGCTAAGAATTTCTTAAGACGGGAGGTGTCATTAAATATTGTTTAATGTCTTGAGGAGCCCTACGGCATTTCTCTTCCCAAATAAATTTGGCGTCCTTTTTAACTAGTGCCGAAAAGGCTAATGGCATACGCTGAGTTTGAGGTAAAGCGTCGAAGATATGCTAGCTTCCCTTGAAAGATCGTAGTTGTTTTAAGGTTTTGGGAGGCGGCATTTCTAAGATGGCTTTAATCTTCTCGGATCGTGCAATTCCACGATGTCGGACAACGAATCCTAAGAATTTCCGGAGGAGGTGACGCCGAAGGCGCATTTAAGGGATTCATCTTAAGGTTAAATTGTCTTAATCGTTCGAAAACAATTCTCAAATCATACAAATGGTTGTCCTTTACTTTGCTTTTGATGACCACATCGTCCGTAGCATTCGACTTGATTATGGATGAGATCATCAAAAAATCCTTTGTCATTGCTCTCTGGTAGGTTGCTCCTGCGTTCTTGATCCCAGGAATGGCATTCTTGTGTAGCAATATACTCCGATCGGCGTTACGAAGATCTTGTAAGTTTTTTCGTCTTACGGAGCCATTTTATTTGGTTGTATCACGAAGATCCATCCATGAATGAGAATATTTCGTGCGTTGAAGCGATGTCGATCATTAGTCCCGGGATTGGTGAGGAAATTCATCTTTTGGACATGCCTTGTTTGATACGAAATCCGCACAAGTCAGTCGACCATTCTTCTTCTACGGCGAGTACCACGTTGGCTAACTTGAGTCGGGTATTGTTCTTCACGGACAAATTTAGCGTCATTAACTTTTTAACCTACATTTTATGACTTGTTGTTTAAATTCTAGACGCATTCTTCGGGACAGCAATACGTGGAGCAGTAGGGTCCATTCCTAGTTTATGGTGCGACCTGCGGAGCTAAGCTTGGCATCTCATCGTAGCTCCGAAGCAAAACGGTCTTTGAATTCCATTAATAACTTGATTATTTCTTTGGGTCTTCTTTATTGAGTAAGAGCTAACAAAGGTAGGTACGAGCTCTTTGTTGAATTCTAAGTTAACTTCTATTAACTCATCTATTGTAGATTTGATTTCTTCTTCGAATTAAATTGGAGCGTCTCCAATTTGCAAATCTTCGAGTTCTTAGTTTCCATGCGGTTTCATTAGACCCGCGGTGACAACCAAGCAAAATTCAGTATCGTCGGCGTCTGCGGCTGCCGAATGCGAGACCATGTTTTGGTGGAGTAGCGACGGAGTTATTCCATAAATTTTCAAAACGTTGTGATTGACCTTTTTGTCCATTGTCGAGGTAAGAAACCACGTTGGAATTAAATTTTGAACACGAGGGGAGAGTACCACTCGAGCGATTCCATTAATTCGATGAAGTAGCATCTTGAATTGTACATTATTTTCGGTTTTGGAGGAAGAAGCACCACGGTAGAATTGATTGGTTTTGCACCACCGCTATGTACCTCTTTGACCTCCATACCCTCGATCTTATTAGAACGGATCGGGAATTTCGGGGGTCATAGTATGTACATAGTGGTTAATCTTCTCGTACATCGATTTATATTCTTCGTTTCTTTCATCTTCGAGAGGGATTTTGAATTGCGGCTTCTTTTGACTTATTATCGGCTTCTTCTTGTTTGATTTCTTTTTCTTCTTGATTATCTTCCCGATCGACATTGATGGTTGGTTTCCCTGCGTCCGATCGTCCTAACGTCTCTGCCACGACCTCGTCCCCGGCCTCGACCTCGGATGCGAGTTGTGGAGAAACCTTCGCCATCTCGCCGTAAGGGAGTGGTGAGTGGTTGTTGGACTAGAACTTCGAGTTCTTCGTTGTCCGAACTTTCTTTGCTTCATTTGTTATGGTATCTCTGGAGAAGATCGTTTTTCTTCGGTGGTGCATAATATTGCATCCTACAGCGGATTCCAATTTCATGTACGGAGAATGGTTGTGATCATGGCCCCCGGTCTGCTAATTTCCCCTCCATCGTGGTACTTGATGCCTTGATGTAGAGATGATGGTACCATCTTGTTTTCATGTATCCATGGTACGGCCCGGTAGAGGCGTTGAATGACGTTTACGAATCGATTATGTGAAATTTCGCGGTTGTCTTTGCTAAGTCACCGGTCTTCATCGGTAGCGTTATTGAGCCGAGACTCTTTTCTCCTTTCTGGTCCCGGAATCTTAATAACGACACGTACGCCTCGAGGGCGGCGAGAGCATCAATTCCCGAGTATGCGCGTTCGAAGATTCATTATATTGATTGATGCTCCTGGATCCACCAATACTGCGGGAGGTGTAAATCTTCCGATTATGGCGAAATGTACAACGGTCGGTTGTGATGCAACGTTCGAGTAGTAGGTCGTCGTACGTGAAGGTAACACCTGTTTGTTCCTTTAACTATGACAAACCTCATGCAGGGACTCTCAAGCCATTTGATAGCAAATTCTGGATCGAAATAAGGCCTTGATCGGAAGCTTCTCTCATCTCCTTTGATAAGATGAGAGCGTCGTGAATACTCGGTTGGTAGTAGTTTCTAAGATGGGCTATGGTGTAATTACTTTGTTTTGTGTGCCTACCTTCTTCTCGAATGGGTATTTCTTCTTGGGTTAGTTCTTCACCGAGCAACCACACCTTTCCTTTGTCTTTTGGACCCATTCTCGGAGGTAGAACTTTCCCACTTCTTAAGTTGACTTCTTTAATTTCCTACGAATCTATCGTTGAGCTTGCCGGTGTCTTTCTTGAATCGGAATGACGGACTCTTCCGGATTAACTTCGGAGTCCGAAGGCTCTAACTCTATCGTATTGGAATGCTTGAAACTCGAGATAGATTCGTTCGCAGCATTCTGAACTCGTAACCTCCTTGATGGATGTCTTCTTCATTATTTTTCTTGTCAGAATCGTGTATGATTTGAGAATTGTCGTTGGTATCGAAATCGATATCCGGATTATCGTTAGTTACGTAATCGTTAGAAACGATTCAAACGACGACGCCATCGCCTTGTCATTATATGATCCGCAGAAGTGAGTAGATAATCATACGGAGTCGGGGGTTCGAGGAGTTTCTCCCGAATCGGAAACGACTATCCTAGGATAGCGGCCCCTAGTACGGCCTTAGGTGTCTCGATCTTCTCTTCCGTCGATTTTCTTCTTCTCTTCGATGTCTCCTGGTGAGGTGGTTCTTCTATCGCAAGTGATAGTACGAAGCAGGGTTTCAAACTACGAGATTGAAGCTCGCACCGAAACGGTACGGATGTTGTCTAAATCTTTTAGAGAAGACCTCGTTGTGGTAGTCCATCCATCGTCGGTTGTATAGGGATACATCGGAATGATGAGGATGGTCAGAGACAACATTGACGGAACCTCCTTTGCAGGTTCCTTCGTATGCTCTTTCGGGATCGTTATATTCCCTTTCCGCGAGGTTGTCCGTGAGCCAACTTTTGAAGGTAATGCAATCTTATTTTGTCTGACATTTGGTGGTAAGGGCGAAAAGTTGGGATCACCCTTCTTATTGACTTCCTGCGAGTCTTTTAGGCTACGGTGGAAATGCGGAGTCTTCATGTTACTTGAACATTTGCGACCTTTGCTTCATTCTTGAACGGATATTCTCTGCTTTCAGCTCTCTTAATGTACGTTGCGGGCGGGACGGTTGTTCACATGCGGAGATAGTGATATTTGGGCAGGTTCTTTGTGGTGTTGTGGATTTGTTGGCCGTTACGGTGGTATTTGCATCGATTGCTTGCACCTTTGTCAACTCTTTGCCGAAGACGATCCCGGTTCTTTTCAAAAGTCTTTACAGGCTTTTGTTTGTCCGTCTTGTCGGTGAAACTTAATTATCGCCTCTTCTTGCAAGCTTCCGGCCTTGCTTAACAACTTCTCGAAAGTCTTAATAGTAAATCCCTTGAGGAGAAGTGCTATCGGGCCATGGATGCTTTTTAGCAAAATGCAATGCATGCGCATTCTTGCGGTTGTGGTTCACACTTCATAGAAGTTCCTCCATCGGAGTATGTAATCCACCAAAGTTTGTTACGGCTTTTGTTTATCTACTAAATCACCTATAGTGATGTAGTGTGAAACTCCGACGAATCGCTTGATGAAGGGTTCTCTGGCTACGAGAATGTATGTAGCTTCGAACCGTTTGGTAATTCTGCATACCCGGTCGCGGCGATTCCTGACAGGCGCGACGGCGCCGGAAGAGTAATGCATCGCTCCCGCCGGCGTTGCAACAGGCGGCACGAAAGTGTGCCACATGCGTCGAGGTTCCCGGATTCCATCGAAGGTCTTAAACGGAGGTGGTACGGAGGCAACTCGGGTATTGGACAGCGTCGAATTCTTCGGGTAAGGTCTACCGTCCGAATGGATGTTCCGCTCTTCGATTATTTCAAGGCCTCTCGCACCTGCTGTACAAGTTCTTGATATCCTTTTTCGGGAATCATACTTTGTGTTGTATCTTTTTTGGTGATCATCCCCGTTGACGGACGTAATCTCCTTTCCTCAGTCCCACCCGATGTGAGGCCTGACCTGCGGGGGTGTCTCCTTTTGTGGTTGTACTTGACTCTGGAGAGTGGCCAAGGCTACGGCATCTCTTCCGTCCTTTTCGCCGTTTGAGCGATCGTGTCGTCTTTTTTCTTGTTGTCTTCTGGGTTGCGGCTCCTCTCTTTCTGCGAGCTGCCGGGAGCACCTTGCGAAGGCGGTAAAGCTCGTGTCTCGGCCATGTTGATTTACGCGTATTCGTCGTCCATAAATTCCGATGAATCGATCTCGTCCCGAACTTTTCCTCTCTTTCTTTTGCCCCGGCCGTCGGATATCGGTTCTCGGCTTTTCCATGGCATCTTCGCGGGGAGCACTACTGTGTGTCTTAGGATTTGTCGTGCGATAGGCTGAGATCACCTTCTCACGGGTCCCTTCATCGCGGTAGCACTTTCTTGATTCCGTCTCTGGCGAGACTTTCTTTCTCATTTCTTCATTTCGTCCCTGTTGCCCAGGTAGTGGGGCAGCCATGCCATCCTTCGGCAGCGGAAGGTGCAGGACCCCGAGATGGTACGTCGGCCCCGATGCGGAAGGTGGTATCCTCCTGTCTGGCAATCACGAGACGACAACGGGCGGACTAGCCTTCATTCTTTTACTTGGCTTTTACGCCGTGATGGCGGGCTGCTCGGGGCCCGAACGAGGATCGGCGCACCCGCCACATCCTCGTAGAATTTCGAGTACGGGGCGGTTTTCCTTCTTCGTACTTTCTGCCAAAGTTTGCGGTCGAACGGCGTAGTTCTAGTTCTTTTCTTACATTTATCGTTGTAATATGCGGGCGTAGTAATTTGGCGGCAATCTTGCGAATGTTTTCTTCATCTTAACGGCGGAGAGGGGATGGGCTGCTTCCTCCCAACGGTGGTATGTATTCGGGCGGCGGCGGGTATTACGGCGATTCTGGAATTTCTTAAGACGATTTCAGCGACCTGGCTTCTTTGGCGATCATACATTTACATTTCTTCTGCGGGTCTTTGTCGATGACGGAATCCTTGAAGCTTGGACCCGATCTCGAAAACGGAAGGTCTTACGGGAAGATGCTGTACCCTCCGCGGTAACGGGTCCGTGTAGTGCGGATTTCTTTTCCTTAGATTTGGCGAAAGTCGGGGTAGGTACGAGAAAGCAACTAGACCGAGTGGGGGTAGAAAGAACGATCCTCCGTAGGCGAGCGGTGTTCCTCTTAGTGGGGATCCTTTGCGGAGGAGGGAATTCTTGGGTTGACTTTAAGGTTGAACTCGAGCGGTGGCTCTTCGAGTTTCAGATACCTTGCTCGTTAGTGCGAAAGGGAGACGTCGGTGAGCCTTGACGTTCGTGTTTTCAAATCCTTGGCCAAATCGGATGATTCCATTATCGAGCGACTCATCCTTATAGACGGCGAGTCCGATCCATTGGTGAAGGAGAAAATCAGTTTCGGGGCTTCCATTTTAACGAGGGTAGATTACGGTTGTCGATCCCGAATTATGCTTCTTTTCTTTAGGACGAAAAAAAGGAATTGAAAGAAGTCGAACTCGTTTCATGTTCATGTATTTATAAAAGGAATCACTTATTAAAGGGTTTGTTTATTTAGAACGGGTGTTGAGGTGTAGAGAAGGTAAGGAATGCGGAGCGGAGTTGGAAAGGAAAAGAGAGTCTTAGCGAACTTCTCGACAGAAGGATCACTCTAAAGCCCAACTTTTGTGGGGTCCGCCCCACCTCGAAATGAGGAGTAAAAGGATCTCGGAACCTCTCTCACATTTTATGGGGTGTCTGAAACGGTGGCTCCTAAATCGAGGGGAATGTTGGTTATACTTGTTCGAGGTAGAAATGAACACGGTATTCCAACGGAAGAAGGTAGTTTGATCCGTTAGGGACATGGATACCTTTACCGATTTTTGAAAACGAAGCTTATTTGATTAAAATGGAGAGAGGAACTAGTCCCCATTGAGTCGCCGAAGTTGTCGGCATATTTTTAGGTTGTGTGTTTTATTTTGAAAAGTGCTTTACGAGGGTGTCGGCGAATTTTAATTTAATTTAAATAAATAATTTGAAAAGTAGTATTTGATTTTGAAAAATAATTTTGAATTTGAAAATTTTAAGATATGAAATCGAAGCCGATCTCACATCACGATCAGTTTATATAAGCGAGGCGCACACCCTGAGCCGTGTGTCTGTCCAGGAAGAATAGGCAACGTGGCAGCCAATAGGGCTCGATTAAATAAAGCTTAGAAAGGTTTGTGACATCCGTTTGGTGTTGTAAACTGGAAGATTTTATAGTAAAAGACAGTCCACTTGCTTAATATGAAACTATTAAACGGGGTTTATATTTTGGGTTCTTTAAAATTCCCTTTATGAGGCAAGCGCATAGTTAATTACATCTTAAGTGACGGGAATCACCTAAGAAAACTCTCGATAATAATCGATAGTGCTCTCGAAATTTTAGTTTAAGTTTTCGAAAGTTGAATTTTGGAAATTTCGATAGGGAATGGATCAAATTTAGAACATTTTTTATTTTGGGAATTCAAAGGAAAGAAAGTAGGAGAAATTATGGATTAGTGAACTTCGATAATTTCCCATTCTATTGTTTGGCTTAATTTAGGAAGTCTAATGTTTATTTAATGTTTTAATCACTTATAGATTTTAATTAATTAGGGCTTATATTTATATGATAGAATCATACAAATTGCACAGAAGATATGAGGGATTATGTCGTATCGGACACATTCTGCCAAGATCTAGGAGCAGGTTAGGGTTTAATTTGCGATGCAAATGCACAACGAAAGTTGAGGATATGTTGCACTAGACGAGCTACCTCGAAGTCTTATGGCTTTGTTATTTAATTAAACTTTTCTTGAAGTAGGTTCGAAGTTTTGCGCGGCAGTGGCCGTGCTGCCCACCGTACTCCGAACTCCTTGTTGTTGCGAGAGGTTTGGTTAGAAATCATAAATCGAGAGATGAAGTGTTAGGTTTAGAGAAGTCTTAATTTCAGAGTGTTTTTTTGTGTTTTAATTAAAACAAATCTTAAAGTTGATTATAACGACAGGTTAGATCCCACGGTTCCATCCTTCGACATCATTATTTTTATCGGATTTCACTTAGTCCGGATAGATTTGCTAAACTGTTGAATGGTTTCCACACTTTCATTTGGGCCGTGGGAAATCTAGTTAGCGGCAAGTAGGTTACATGCGTAAAAGGTATTAGATCAATCGACGAGAAAGCGTTTTAATTTAGTTGTAATTGTAGTTTTGTGTTCTGTTTGTGATTAAATTTTGAGTTGTCTTATATTTTGAAATGTTGTGGGAGGTGAATTTTATCTTGTAGTGTCTTTTAATTTAGTTATGGGTTTGAGTTTTGGTTTACGTCCTAAGGTGTCGGTTTTCATTACATTGTTGTTTATCATGTGAAAAATAATTTGTTGCAATAGAATAAGCTACGATAAAATGAAAGTACTGGAGGGTCTTCCGTCATTCAGTACACTTAAAACACGATTAGAATATTTAAGCAAGTTCTAAGTGAAAATTTAAGGGAAAGGTTTATGGTTTTTTGCGAGTTCTTTGATACATGTTGATGATTTCTATGACGTCTAGGTTCTTTGTGTTTTTTAGTTTGAAGACGATTTTCTTCATCAAAGAACAATTAAGTTCAATTGTTCTTATCGACATCCCATCATATTGAGGGAGTCTTGGAAGAGTCTAAACATCTTTTCAGTATTTTAGGATTGTTTTAAGTCAAGATGAATTTAATTGTGTAAGTGAATCGATCGTCGAGGTTTTCAAATTTTGTTAACTTGCTCGATTAGTAGGACATTTGAATGTCACATAAGTGAAAGTAGCATTTCATTTAATGTTAATTTAGGAGTTATGATAACTAAATACTGAAATGAAATGATATTTAATGATTTGTGATTCGAATTTAAGTTAATTAATGATTTAAGTTTGGAATAGTGTTCAAGTTATTTTAGATTTATTTCTTCATGTCTTAAGTGAGGTTATTTAATTCAATTTAATTTAATTTAATTTAATTTAATTTAATTAAATTTAGTCGATTTAGTTTGATTTGATTTAATTTAATTAAATTGATTTTAGTTTATTTAATTTCTTAATTTAATTTAATTTAATTTTTAATTTCATTAATTTAATTTAATTTAATTTATTTAATTTAATTTAATTTATTTAATTTAATTTAATTTTATTTAATTTATTTAATTCATTTAATTTAATTTAATTGACTTTTAATCTTAATTTAATTTAATTTAATTTTAATTTAATTTTTTTACTTAATTTAATTTAATTTAATTTTTAATTCAATTTATTTAATTTAATTCAACTTTTAATCTTAATTTAATTTAATTTAATTTTTAATTTAATTTACTTAATTTAATTTAATTTTTATTTAATTTAATTTAATTTTAATTGAAATTTTTTTGAAGAGTTTAATGATTTAATTTTTAGTTTAATGATTAAATTTTAATATTTTAAATTTGATTGTCATTTTTAATTAAGTTGAATATTAATGGGATGATTAAATTTAGGGATTTTTAAATTAAAAGAATAAATCTCTTCTAAATAATATCCATATTTTAATAAATTTACGATTTTATTATTCTTCCAATTAAATTAATTATTTAATTAAGGTTTAATCATTTTAAATTACTTAATGGGTTCTACCCTTCAGTGTTAAATTTCAATCATCCAAAATCTGAATTAGGATCAAATATTTTACTTGTTAATTTTTATTAAGCATAAAGTTTTAATTGAGGTTAAAATTTTAATTACCATTTTGCCGCCTTTAATAATTTCATAACTCACTAAATTGAACTCAAATGAACTTGAAATTTTTATGTGACTTCACTTATGTGTCAATAAAGGCAAGAGGAGAAAATGTGATTTTTCGCCATTTAATTTATTTATATAATTATTTTTTTGTAGAAAATAGAAATTTCAAGGAAAATTCAATAATATGACCAAGGAAAGTTTCTGTCCTTAAGAAAATTAGGGGACATTCTAATGACAAAGGGGACCACTTGGACCAAATTTTACTTAATTTTGAATTATATTGTTATTAGTTATTTTAAGTTCTGGAGTATTAATTAATTTAAAAATAAAATAAATGTTGAAAAATAAATTTTATAATTTAAAATTCTCTCTGATATCAAGGATTCCAGAGAACCAAACTTCACAATTTTCTGATTTTTCTTGATTTATTATAATTATTTTGGTGAAAATCTTTAGAAAAATATATTTTTTAATTTTTAAAATTACGCAGAAGGCTTTAAAAATTAATATCTCACTAAATAGACCTAGGAAAAATATGGGACTTGTTCTAAGTGATTAAAATTCAAAATATGACATTTTGGTGAATTTTATTATTTTTGTGATTTTTATTATTTTTTAATTATTGAAAATATTAAAATAATATTAAAAATCAACTTTTTTAGAAAATTGAAATTTTAATTTTCTTAAACTCCCCGATATCAGAGAGACTCCAAAACCAATTTGGTGAATTTTTGAAAGATATTTTTGAAAGTTATGAATTTTAAAGTTTAAAATGACTAAGTGGCTTATTTGACCCGATTAGTGGGGCTAACCGAAGTCCGAATTGACCTCGAATTTTTATGATGGGTTCCTCGATCCTAAAGGTCAGTGGAGAATTGATTTCAAGTCAATTTGATCTATAGTTAACTCTAATTAATTAGAGATCTATTTTGGTATTTAAGCGATTAGGGTTAATAAATTGAATTAACCCAGAATCCTATTTTCTAGGGTTCTCTGGTCGTATGGAACATCATGGAATTTTCCTAGAATTTATTTCACAACATGCTAATTTTGGAATTAAAATACTTAGAATAGCAACATGCATTTGAAGAATGTGCTTTTCATAGGGATGGCCTCGACTTTGGAAAATTCGGGGAATGTTCCCAATTCGAAGGCTTATTTTTTATGGTCTCGTACCATGGTGAATTGTATGAATGCATGGAGAATTAAATGTATGCGAGAGAGTAAATAAATTAATAAAAATAAAATGTGGACAAAATTGAATGATTTAACTTTTCGCATTATTCTCATACGTTCAACGACGAGGGTATTTTTATTTTATTTTTGTGATTTTCTACACGAGATATGAATTTTCCAAGTTTAGGAATTAAATAAATAGGGAAAATACCCTATTTTCCTGTTATCCACGCGGCCGCCGCGTCGGCCTCGGCGGCTCCGGGAATGCACACGCGGCGCGCTCCATTCGGCCGCCGCCATCTGAGTCAGCAACCGCGCGGTTCTCGTACCGTCTCTGGTCCGACGCCATACGGGCCGTCCGTCCGCGCGTGTATTCGACGGACGGCATCCGTTCATCGTCCCCCAAGTGTCCTCACTAGAGCCGTCTACACTAAATCCTTAAGATCTCGCTCCGATACGACGATTTTATGTTCTTATGCTCATGGATTCGTCTTGAAGAGACGAACGCATCTATCTGATTATCATGCATTGAAATTAAGGCATTTGAAATGGAGAATCTCCGAAGCTCGGGATGAAGGGTAATTCATGCCTTGGCTACCGAGGGTGAAGCCTCGATCAGAGATGCTTGGCACGTTCGTTGGAGCTGCGGGGAGGTTTAGGGATGACACAGGGATGTGGTGAATTTGCGGTGTGATTTCCACCAAAGTGATCGCGACCTTTGGAGTGCGGAACAAGCCGGTGACTGGAGATGGGGCTTTTCTTTGGTGGACACCTTCCCTTGACTGGTGCAGGTGTAGGACCAATCAATTTGGGGATTGGCTCGCTGTGGAGAAGTGTCTGGTTTTGGGGTGAAATTTGACTCGAAATTGAGCTCGGAAAGAAATGGCGGGGGATCTCCTTTGGGGATCAAGTGCTGTTTGTGTGTGGGGAGGAGTACGGAACAATTTTGGCGAGTTTCGGTAAGATGCAGTTTCAGCACTTCTCATGGCCGAGAAAGGTGAGGGGTTTAAATAGGAGATGTTGGAGAACTCCCGAACGGAGAGTTAGTGGGATCCATTGCTCTTGGCATGTGAAGAGCCGTGGTGGCCACTAGGCATGGGGCGGCTCGGCGGGGGAGAATTCCAAAGTTTGGCTCCTCCCGAGGTTTCGGCCATGGTGTTTTCCGGCGGCACAGTGGCTGGCCGGCAGGACGTGGTCACCATCTTGTTCGAGTGGGTCGGGGGCGGGGTTTAGTGTAGGCGATTGGCAAATGCCATGTGTAAAAGGCTTGGATTAGAATGGAATGGGAGAGGGCTTATTTTGGCTCAGGTGGTCAGCCTCCACTTGGGCTAGGTGCACCACCCAGGAAACTGGTTTTGGCTGAGGAAAAGTGATTTGGCTCGGCATAATGGTTCAGTCACCGTCAAGCACGATTAGGCATAAGCATGGTTAAGAATCATGGGAGTGGTTAATCACCTTTAGGAATTAAGAAAGAGCCTCCTCCTTTTGCCCAAAATGGCATGGTGACATGTAAAGAGGCTCTCATGACATATGGCTTGTGCATGGCTCCATGGCTCCATTTGGCTTGGGAAAAGGTTGGGTCGATTTCATAAAAATGGGTTTTAAGAATTTTGGATATTTTGGTGTGAATTTGTATGGGGCTTGATTTGGAATTGTTTGATGATGGAATTATAACTTAGGGAATGGCTTTGATTAAATGGATGGCAAATGGAAATGTCATGTGGGCTTTAGGGCCAAATTTGGGCTCATTGAAATGGTTTTAGATGAGGCTTTTAAATGGTTTAGGAAAGTGGGCTTTTGAATTTTAAAATGGATTTTTGGGATGAAATTTTGGTAAAGGCTTGGGCCAAATAATTGTTGAGTTTGGTTTAGGGATGCTTCATAGTGGTTTGAAACAAATTTGAGGTGATTTGGGTTTGAGTGGGTTGGATATGGGCTTTTTGGTAAAGAGAGTAAGAGTGGGCCAAAATGAGCTACCATGGGCAAAGTTGGGCTAGAGTTGAAATTGATGTAAAATTAATGTTGGGAAATGTTTTTGGGAGTGTTTCAAAGGTTTTGGCTTTGGTTGGGTTTTGATTTTGGGGTTTGGGCTCATTTGGGCTAGGTTTAGGTTTAGGTCAAGGTGGGCCTTGTGATTTTGGGTTGAATTTGAGTGGGGTTTGGGTCTAAATTTTGAGCAAATCATGTTAGTGTTTTGTTCATAGGGATGTTAAGGAAGGTTTGGAAAAGATTTGGGGTTAATTGGAGTTGAATTGGGTGAGTTTGGGTTAGGTTTGGGTCATAGGTCCAAATTGGGCTTTAAGGCGAGTGAAATTGGATCCCAATGCCAATCAAATTGGGCTTGTATTTGGTCTAGATTGGTGTTTGGGATGTTGAATTGAAGTTTAGAATTAGGGTGGGCTTAAAATTTGGGTCAATTGGGTAGGTTAGGTTTGACATTGGGTTTACTTTGGGTTAAAATGGGTGAATTGGGGGTTTCGACAAAGTGGGGTAAATTGACAAAATTGGCCCATGGTGTAATTGAACAAAATGAAATTGGAAATATTTGGGATTTTAGGATTTTCGGGAATTTTCTGAATTTTGGATTTTTGGGTCAAAGGGAGTATTTTGGGTATTTGGAAGGTATTGGGGGTATTTTTGGAATTTTTGGCATTTTGGGCATGGATGACCAATTTGAGTGATGTGGAAATGTTTGAGATTGATTTTGGAGAAATTTGGGTGATTTGGGAATTTTTTGAAATTTGGGGTATTCGGGGGTTTTGGGTAGGTTGGCGGGTGTTGGGTCCCGGGGGTCAAAAATTGAAAATTTGGAAAATTGAAGATTGGGTGGATGTAAGTGAAATGAAATCATTTTTGTTGAGCCATGTGAAGCCATATCGAGCCCACATGAGCCATGAAGAGACTCATTTGAGGCATTCGACATGTTGTTCCCCCAACCCTCTTAGCCGGGGCTTAGGGGTTAAGGACCATCCATGTGAATCACATGAGTCGGGAAGTTAAGTTGGGTAAGGGTGTGTTTTAGAGTGTGTGAAAGTGTAGTGCATAGGTGTAGTGTATGTGTAAGTCGGCCCTTTACCGGACCGAGCCGCCCGAGGCCGATCTAGGCCGAAGGTATAGGAACTGCGTCTGGCTAAGCTTGGCATTTGATTTCAACCCTCTAGGTGATTGAGGGTCTATAGTCGAGTTTTGTGGAGTTTGCGGGGAGTTAAGAAGTGGTTTATTTCTAAAAGTGGGTCCCCGATTCTAAGTCCTCTAAGATAGTCGAAGGAAAGAAACTTTGAGGCTAGATCTGAAAGTACTAAAGAGAAGAAGAAGACCTCATCGAAAATGGGGTCGACACTCCTTTCCAGTACAAGCCAGATCTAAGGCTGGAAAGATTACAGCCTCTCGAGCTATGATATATGTAAGGGACAACACACCATTAAGTGTGCTTGAAGGAACGTCTTGTTCTAAAAGGTGCCTTAGGAGGTGAGGTTAGAAATTACATAGCTTCTTGGTCAGATATGGATATAGAGATAATTGATGCATGATACACCTAAAATATATAGTATTTTTATGCACATTTTTATACCTATTTTTAATGATATTGCACATTAATGGAAGGTATTTTGTGTTTTTCTTGCAGGTATGATGAAAATGGATGGTCATGATGAAATGAGCAAAATTGGATCAAATTTGGAGCAAAAATTGAAAAATTAAAATTTTGGCAGCCGCGACTAAAAATCAAGATTAAATTGAATTTGGCGCCATTTTCAAAGGGGATGGGATGCAACTCTTGGTGGTAACTTCCATAACTGTTGGGCAGCATGATTGAATGAAGGGTGCATTCTTTGGTAGATACATTGAATGCGGATACATTTTGAAGAGACACAGAGGCACCTTTTGGTTTAATATTTAAAAAGAGAGTCTTAGGAAAGATTAGGGGGCTCTTCCTTTGCATTTTGAAGGGTTCTTTCTGTCTTTTGGGGCTCTTCCTTTGCATTTTGAAGGGTTCTTTCTTTCTTTTAGTCTTCCACTTGCATTTTAAAGAGGAGTTTTACAATATTTTACTTTTATTTTGTGAGAGTTTTTAATTAAGAGTAGGAGTAGAAAGTAGAAAGAAGAAAAAGGGTTGGGTAAAGTCTTCTTCTTCCCACTTCTTTCTTTCTTTTAGTTTAGTTTCTATTAAAGTCTGAAGTTTATTCTGAGTCATCCAGAGTTCGGAGATCCGCTGCGAGGAGTAGTTTAGTGAAGAGTTAAAGTTTTAGAGGAACTTCACGAGTCTTGTGGAGAGAATTTTCGGATAAGTGTTTACTTTTGTTCTTACATTTAGTTTTTAATTAATACATGTTTTTGTTTGTTGTTTTTCTTATGATTTTTAATTTCAAATCAATGTGTTTTTATATTTTCTCAATGCATTCTGAGTAGTTTACTTTATATTTTTCTTTCTTAAATGGAGAAGTAATTAGTTTATAGAGAATTGTTGTGGAAAGTATAAGTGTTTAAAGTTGGAAGAAGTTGTGAAGATTGATCGAAAACTTTGTTTACTTCTTAAGTGGCTGTTAAGTTGTAGAATTTCTTGAGATTATGTAAGATCCAATGTGGTATTGTCTCATAAAGTTAGTAAGAATCACATGGAATTATATAGGTGAGGTGGTTTATATAATTGAATGTAATATTAGAAGATATTTTTATGGAAGGAGAAAAATTAGGGAATTTTTAGAGTGACGAGCTAAAACCCCCTAATTTGGTTTGAAGTTTTGAGTTTTGTTATGAGAAGTTAGCCCCTGGGGCGGTGGGAATCGAGGGAACTTCAAGTGAGAGACTAGTATCTTCTGCCTAACCATGTTCGAAATGATAAAAAATTTCAAATTAACATATGTTCTTTATAGAGCCAGTGGGTAAAGAACACATTTGCTTCTATCTGTCACAACAAATTTAAATACTTCCACAACAATACTTTAATAATTATTACTACTTCATAAAAGGAAAGAAAAAGATATTCTAGTTAATAGTGTTTTACATATAGTGTTATTAGTTATTATAATTTTAATTTCTTGCTTAACATTTTATTAAGGAAATTTCAAAAGATAAATCAACTTTCAAAAGTTTTCAAAATCAAGACATACTTTTCAAAAACCATAAAAAAGGTGAAAAGATAATTTTCTGATTCCTGTAAAGATTTTCATCCTTTCCCTGTGGGTTCGATATCTCGGGGCTTAATCAGAAAGTCCTATATTACTTGATAAACGATACGTATACTTGCGTAGTATCCACATTATAAATCACAATCATAAGCATATATATCCGGCGGAATCAAGTTTTTGGTGTCATTGCCAATTTTCATATCATATTTGTAAGTATAAATACCCGATGCGGACCAAGTTTTTGGCGCTGTTGCCGGGGAAAGAAAAATAATGCATTTTAAAGAGAATTAAGAAATTTAAAATTTTTACTTTTCTTTGTTTTTGTTTGTGTGTTGTGTTTTGTTTTGTTTTATTGTTGTATGCGTAGTTCAGGTTCTGAGGGACTTGTGCCTTACGATTCTGAATTAGAAAGAACTATCAGAAAAATCAAAAAAATTAAAAATACGAAAAAAAATAAAAATATTCAAGAAATGGCAAATCATCAAGATCAAAATGTTAGCATCCATAAAGAATTAAGACCTTTAAGAGATTATGTTAACCCTACAGTAGATGAACTTCATGGTAGTATTCAAAACCCTGCTGTAGCTGCTAATTCTTTTGAGCTTAAACCTGCTATTATCCAAATGGTGTCTAATAATCAGTTTGGGGGAGCAACAACTGAAGATCTTAATTTGCATCTTGCTAATTTTTTAGAGTTGTGTGGTACTTTTAAATATGATGGTGTTTCGGATGATGCTATTAGACTTAGACTTTTTCCTTTCTCACTAAGGGATAAAGCTAAAATATGGTTAAATTCGTTGCCACTTGGATCAATAAGAACTTAGGGTGAACTGTCACAAAAATTCCTTGCTAAATATTTTCCACCATCTAAGACTGCTAAGTTGAGAAATGATATAACATCTTTTTTTCAGTTTGAAGGGGATTCAATATATGAAGCATGGGAAAGATTTAAAGATCTCCTCAGGAAATTTCCACATCATGTGATACCAGATTGGTTAATAATTCAAACTTTTTATAATGGATTAGTTGGATCTCTTAGATCAATCATCGATGTTGCTGGTGGTGGATCATTAATGTCTAAACCATTTTCAGATGCTTATGCTTTAATTGAAGAAATGGCTACTAATAATTTTCATTGGCCTTCTGAAAGGTTAAATCCTAAAAAGGTAGCCAGTGTTTATGAAAATGATGCTTTTACAATGTTAACGAAATCAAGTTCTTCTTTGTATAAAGGAAGATAAACCAATTTGGGATGAATTTTTCTCAGCTAAATCTCATGATTGAAGAAAATTCATTAGTCCAAATGGTTGATTCTTATTCTTCACCAGAAACTGTGAATGCTATAATCAAACCTATCAACCCATATTCCAATTATTATAACCCAGGTTGGAAGAATCATCCAAATTTCAACTGGAATAACAATAATCAGGGTGGTGTTAATTAAAAATGTTTACCAGAATTTCAACTGAGGATTAAGAGAAAACTATGTTTACCAGTCCTTATGGTACGTTTGCTTTTAGAAGAATGCCCTTTGGTTTACGTAATGCCCATGCTACATTTCAGAGATGTATGATGGCTATTTTTTGTGATTTGATTGAAAAAGGGATTGAAGTTTTTATGGATGACTTTTTAGTGTTTGGAATTTCGTTTGAATCATGTTTAGAACATCTATCTAAAGTTCTAAAATGCTGTGAAGAAACTAATTTGGTACTTAATTGGGAAAAATGCCAATTTATGGTAGCAGGAGCAATTGTTTTGGGACATCGAATTTCAGAAAAAGGTTTGGAGGTAGATCTTGCAAAAATTCAAGTTATATCTAATTTACCTTGTCCAACCAATGTAAGGGGTATTAGAAGTTTTCTAGGACATGCTAGATTCTACAGGCGTTACATCAAAGACTTTTCGAAAATTACAAAACCTTTATGCCGTTTACTGGAAAAGGATGCAATTTTTAATTTTGATGTTGACTGCAGTAAAGCCTTTGAAACATTAAAAGAAAAATTAATCACTGCACCTGTAATAATTTCACCAAATTGGGAAAATCCTTTTGAATTAATGTGTGATGCTAGTGATTATCCTATTGGTGCAATTTTAAGTCAGAAATATGATAAATTTTTCAAATTAATTTATTATGCCAATAAAACTCTTAATGAAGCTCAAATTAATTATACCAATACTGAGAAAGTGTTATTAGTTATAGTATTTGCCTTTGATAAATTTTGATCATATTTAATTGGAACTAAATGTGTTGTGCATACTGATCATTCTACTATTAAATACTTAATGAAGAAAAATGATGCAAAATCGCGACTGATAAGATGGATTCTTCTTTTGCAAGAATTTGATTTTGAGATAGTAGATAGGAAGGGTTCTGATAATCAAATTGTTGATCATTTGTCCAGGCTTGAAATTGAAAAATCTCACTGTGATATTGAAGAAATTAATGAACATTTTCCTTATGAAAAACCGTTCACTGTTAAAGAATTGTGTGCTTTGTGGTATGTAGACATAGTAAACTTTATTGTTAGTAATATTATACCCTATGGTTTGATATACCAAGAAAAGAAGAAATTTTTGTCTTATGCTAAGACTTATTTTTGGGATGACCCATTTTTATATAAACAAGGAAAGGATCTTATAATTCGAAGATGTGTACCTTTGGAAGAGACTTATGAAATTATTCAAAAATGTCATGGTTCTGATTATGCGGGACATTTTGGAAGTGATAAAACTGCATATAAAATATTACAATCAGGATTTTATTGGCCTACAATTTTTAAGGATGTGAATATTTATATTAAAAATTGTGATAGATGTCAGCGTGTAGGCAATATTTCTAGATGAAATGAGATGCCCCTCAATTATATGTTAGAAGTTGAAATATTTGATGTTTGGGGACTAGATTTTATGGGACCATTTACACCATCTTTCGGAAATGTTTATATTTTGATAGCAGAAGACTATGTTTCCAAATGGATTGAAGCTATTACTTCACCTCGATATGATGCTCAAAGTGTTGAAAAGTTTTTAGAAAAGAATATATTTTATAGATTTGGAATACCAAGAGTAATCATAACTGATGGGGGAAGTCATTTTAGAAATGCGATTATTGGAAAGTTAGCAAAGAAATATCATATTAATCATCGGCTTATCATCCGCAGACAAGTGGTTTGGTTGAATTATCCAATCGTGAAATAAAAAGAATATTGGAAAAACCGTTAATCCAAATAGAAAGAATTGGTCAATCAAACTCGGATTATGCTTTGTGGGCTATAGGATCGCTTACATAACACCTATAGGAATGTCCCCATATAGTCGCTTTTTGGAAAAGCTTGTCATTTACCTTTTGAACTTAAGCATAAAGCTTATTGGGCTATTAAAGAGTTCAATTATAATTTGAAAGATGCTGGTGAAAAGAGATTATTGCAATTGAATGAGCTTAAATAAATAAGGAATGAATCTTATGAAAATGTTAAGATTTATAAAGAAAAGATGAAGTTATGGAATGATCAGAAGATTCTTACTAAAAATCTTGTACGAGGACAAAAAGTTTTACTGTATAATGTTAGATTGAGAATATTTTCTGGAAAACTTAAGTCCAGGTGGATGGGTCCATTTATTGTGATAAAAGTTTATTCTTATGGAGCTGTAGATATTCAAGATCCTAAGACTGGAAAAATATTTAAAGTTAACGGACATAAACTTAAAGCAAATTTTTCTGTCAATAAATCTAAATCTGATAATAATTTGAAGTTGGGTCACTCAGAATGAGTTCTGGGTATGTCATGCTGAAGACATTAAAACAAGCGCTTTGTGGGAGGCAACCCATAATTATCAGTGTGCTTTGCTTAATGTTTGTTTAGTGTGCTTTGTTTGCTTGGTTTGGTTTGTTTTTATGTTTTTATTGGTAGTAATTTGGAGTTTTTAAACTATAGTTGCGTTTATTTGACCTTATTTGATAACTTAGAGGAGTCATAATGAAAATTTAAACACTTAGCAGACCTGTGCTAAATTGAGCACTGGCAGCTATGCGCCGACTGGTTGGCGCTTAGGCACCGCAGTTATAAAAAAACGTGAAAAATGAGGTTCTAGAAGCCTAGATCGTGGGGGAGTAGTTTTGGAAGTTATTTTGGAGTTTTAAAATGTCTTGTGGTTGTTTTAGCACTTCCCAAGTCTATAAAAAGGAACTGATTTAAGAGAAACACTTGCCCCAAATTTTTTTTTTCATTTATGAGTCTTAAGAAGAGAGTTTCGAGTGCATCATGTCTTCTTGGGAGAATAAGATTAAGAAGAAGCAATATTCTGACAAGAGTAAGTTTGTTAGTGATAGTGCTAAAGAGTTATTCAAAGGATATCTCACTGTTAGTATTCAAGGGATTGCTGAAATAATTGCAAAAATTTAAGCCTGAGTGACTTCAATGGAAGGAAAAATCCATGAAAGTAATCTGCATTTGGAGCACATGGGATGGCAACTCAAGATGCAATTCAGTCATTCAAGGTACGTGGAAGAAGCGGATAAGGTGATGTTTCTGAAGAACAAATGGATTGAAGAAGAAGATGTAAGAATGAACAATTATAGCCCGTTTTATCAGATTTATATTCCATAAGGGTCAAATGACAATCATAATGGTTCGGGATATAATCCGCCTAATGGAGAATGGAATTAAGAGTGCTTTGTTTTTATTTGTTTAGTGTTCTTATGTGTTATGTTTAATGTGCATGTGTGTTATGTTTGGTGTGTTTAGTGTTTATATTTAAGTATTAACTAAGCCTGATGATGTGATGGTTACATCCTAGAGATGTATACTTATCAGTTCGAGATTAAAGTCTCTTGTATTTAGAGAATTTCATCTTTTATGTGTGGATAGAAATTCTAGAATTGTATTAAGTGTTATGTTTGTTTTAATATAAGTTTGTGTTTGTGTGAAATTTGTGTGGAATCAATGGATATAAAATTTTGATTTGGAATATTGGAAGATTTATGTGGGGAGAAATAATTATTTTGGAGTAATTAAGGGTGATTAACAAAGTGATTTAGTGCATATACCTTAATTGTGAAAATCTAGGTACTGGCGGCTAAGCGCCAGATTTCGCGGCTAAGCGCCGAGGAGTTCGCATTAAGGCGCCAGTTCACGAAAATTGGTTCCCAGCTGTTAAAAACCCAAAAATTTCCATTTTGAAACCACCCCATCGTATTCAACCTTCGGTTTATCACGAATGAGGAGCCTAGGGCATCATATTGTGTATCATTTAAGAGCCGATCTCAACAAAAATTGTTAGATTTGGATTCCTTGAGGTAAGAGCACTTCTCCTAAGCAAAATTTTTTTTATTTTCACCATGTATTTTGAGTACATTTTGGAAAATCTTAAAATCACTATTCATGGTGAAAATTTGAGGAAAAACTTGAGACATTGTTTGGATTTAGTGAAAATATCTTTTGAAAGATAATTTAGCAAGTTTAGTTTGATTTTTGAATTTATGGTTAATTTTTTGTGAATTTTTTAGAGATGGCTCCAAAGTCAAAGCGTGCGAGAGAAAAGGCCAGATTTGATTCTGACAAATTTGTTAGCATGAGGGTTGAGGAACGATACGTTGACACACTGCAGTCACGTAAGTTGATTCCTGAGCGTGTATTTAATAATCCAGAAGAAGTAATTGAAGATATGATTGCTAGAAGGAACTTGGAGAATTACTGTTGCTTCTCCGCTCTTGCTGTTGTATCTGTGGTCAGAGAATTTTATGCAAATTTGCCTGCTACAGAAGAGAATCAAGTGATGGTTAGGAGGCATAAGGTCAACTTTTCTTCTAGGGCAATCAACACTTTTTATGGACTACCTCCTGACATGTTCTGTTTTTATTCTAACTATCATCCTGCGGAAGCTGAATTAGATGAGATCATGGAATTTCTGACTGATGGAAGAGGATTATGGAAAATAACAAATGATAGAAGAGTGAACTTTCCTACTTCCAAATTGAATGCCACTTCTAAGGCGTGGCATTATTTTATATCATATTAATTATTACCTTCAAGTCATACTAGTGAAGTAACGAGAGAAAGAGCTGTGTTGACCATTGCATTCAGCAAGAGAAGCTTATTGACATTGGAGGTATAATTTATGATTATGTTTTGAACTGTGCTAGAGCAACCACTACTGCAAGTATGGGATTTCCTTCCTTGATTCATTCATTATGTGAACGATCTGGAGTGAAGTTTGAAACCTGGAAGAGGTACTTCAGCCATTGAGACCAATTACCAGTGTCAACGTTGGTGCTTACACTGTACATTTAGATTTTGGTTGGAGAGGAGGATTTGGTAGGGCTTCTACTGCTTCTGCTTCTGCTGCATCTACTTCTCATGCTACTACTTCACGTGCTTCATCATCTACTGATTCACAGACTGGTTTATTAAGAAAAATTTTGAAAAAAGTGAGTCTTACTCGAGATCATATGAAAGATATGGATGGTAAGATTGATAATGTGGAGAGGTATATTGTAAAACATGATGAATATGAGGAGAATTATCAGCATTATTTGGATAGACTGATTAGAGGTGATCAGAGTGCTGAGATGTCCCCCTCATCCATTCTACATACCTTATGTGCCATCCAGGGATTGGAACGAGCAGCATGATGATGATGATGAGGATGAAGAGTAGAGGTATGTTGTTTGTTTTAGTTATTGTGTTGTTATTCTGTGTTATTGTGTACTTTATCTAGTATTTTGTTTGATGATTGTGTTGTGATGTGAATTCTGATAGTATGCAGATTGTAGTTGTACTATTTATCTGTTATGCATATTCAGATGTATTGTTGTTGTATTGATGATTTATATGTTGCTTTGAGTGTAGTGTGTGTGGCAGTAAATGTTTTAACGTGTATGTTATGTCAGAGTTTTTAGTAGTGTGTACTTTAATTCAAAAACTGTTAGGAGATTATAAACCACTATTGGGAACTTCTACTTAGGAAACTACATGTTTAAAATTTTTCAAATTCCATTACCATTTGCTATCTGTATCAGTGTGTTATTTTAGTTGGTGTGTATTTGCTTTAAGACCCTCAACTACTGTAGAAGTCTTTTTGAAATTTTTACTTTTCTTGTTATAAAAAGAAAATTATTTTGAAAAAACTGAATTTAAATTCATTTTACTCCTGTTATTTAAATTGTTATACTTGCATATTAGGATATTAAAAATTCCTGCAAGCATGTTATGTTAGTCTTTAATTCTCACCCATGTATCATTTCTTATGCTTAAATGTTTTATCTTAACTAAAAACTAAAGTTTTGGGGAGGATTTTAAAAACAAATATTTTTAAAAACCTAAAATTTTATTTGATTCTCAAGAATACTTAAAGTAAATCTTATTTTTGATTGAGAACAATTATGTACATGAAGTTATACTAGGGAAAGAAAAATTTTGAATATAGAAATGAATAAAAGAATTTAGTTAAAATTTATAGTAATCATGAAAAACTTAAAGTTAAAATTTTCTTAGTAAAGAGGTGTTAAATATAGTTAAACTATCTTTAGTAAGAAGTTTTGTATTTTTGGATAAATAGAAGATTTGACTTTTATTCTTCAAAGCTTAAATTTCTTTTATTGAAGAGCAATTTTCAAATATTATTAATATGATTTTTAAGTGAAAGATGTATATCTGACCTTTATTTTAAATGGAAGGGTGAAATTCAAAATCATTAAAGGCCTATCAAGACATAGTAATCCTTGCCTTATAAAAAAAAAAAAAAGAGAAGGTGAAAAATAGTATATAAAAAGGGAGGAGAAGCTTGAGGATTTAAGGGCCTAATCAAAAATTGGTTTCATACCTAAAGTTTAAGATATAAGTTCAGAGAAAATCTAAAGCTTAAGGTTATAATATAGTAAGTAAAATTATTTTCAAATAAAGATTTTTAAGTGAGAAAAATAAGTGTTTGAGTCCTATATTTTGAAGAATCTACAAATATTTCTAAATTCGATAGAAACTTATATTTGTCATTTTCCTTTACTTAAGAACTTTCTAAACTTGAAGTTAGTCTTAATTACTGAAATTTTTTCTAAATTGGACTATTCCATATCTAGAACAAAATTTTGTTATCTTCCTAAGAAACTCATTACAAAATTTTCATGCTAAAATGTTCTATAAGATTAGCTGTCACTTGAGGACAAGTAACATTTTAAGTTTGGGGATTTTGATACACCTAAAATATATAGTATTTTTATGCACATTTTTATACCTATTTTTATGATATTGCACTTTAATGGAAGGTATTTTGTGTTTTATTGCAGGTATGATGAAAATGGATGGTCATGATGAAAGGAGCAAAATTGGATCAAATTTGGAGTAAAAAAAGGAAAAATCAAAATTTTGGCACTGGCGGCTAGCGCCGGTCCGCCGGCGCCTAGGCGCCACAGTTAAAAATCGAGATTAAATTGAATTTGGTGTCATTTTCAAAGGGGATGGGATGCAACTCTTGGTTGTAACTTCCATAACTTCCTTTGGGCGGCAAGTTTGAATGAAGGGGTACATTCTTTGGTAGATACATTGAATCTGGACACATTTTAAAGAGACACCAAGGCACCTTTTGGTTTAATATTTAATGAGAGTCTTAGGAATGATTAGGGGGCTCCTCCTTTGCATTTTGAAGGGTTCTTTATTTCTTTTGGGGCTCTTCCTTTGCATTTCGAATGGTTCTTTCTTTCTTTTGGGGCTCTTCCTTTGCATTTTGAAGGGTTCTTTCTTTCTTTTGCTCTTCCACTTGTATTTTGAAGAGAGTTTTTACAGTATTTTACTTTTATTTTGTGGGAGTTTTTATTAAGAGTAGGAGTAGAGAGTAGAAAGGAGAAAAGGGTCGGAGTGAAGTCTTCTTCTTCCCACTTCTTTTCTTTCTTTTAGTTTAGTTTCTATTAAAGTCTGAAGTTTATTCTGAGTCATCGGAGTTGGGAGATCTGCTCTGATGAGTAGTTTAGTGAAGAGTTAAAGTTTCAGAGGATTTCTCTGAGTCTTGTGGAGAGAATTTTCAGATAAGTGTTTACTTTTGTTCTTACATTTAGTTTTTTTTAATTAATACTTGTTTTTGTTTGTTGTTTTTCTTATGATTTTTAATTTCAAATCAATGTGTTTTTGTATTTTCTCAATTCATTCTGAGTAGTTTACTTTATCTTTTTCTTTCTTAACTGGAGAAGTAATTAGTTTATAGAGAATTTTTGTGGAAAGTATAAGTGTTTAAAGTTGGAAGAGGTTGTGAAGATTGATCAAGAAAACTTTGTTTACTTCTTAATTTAGCCTATTAAGTTGTAGAATTTCTTGAGATTATGTAAGATCCAATGCAGTATTATCTCATAAAAGTTAGTAAGAATCACATGCAATTATATGGGTAAGAATTGTAGACCATATAATTGAATGTAATATTAGAAGATATTATTATGGAAGGGAGTAAAATTAGAGGATTTTAGAGTGACAGGCTAAAACCCCCTATTTTGGTTTGAAGTTTTGAGTTTTTTTATGAGTAGTTAGCCCTCAATTGGTGGGAATCGTGGGAACTCTAGAGCGAGAGACTGGTATCTTGCCTGCCTAACCATGCTCAAAATAATAAAAATTTCAAATTAACCTAGAGTGACAGGATAAAGAACACATTTGCTTCTATCTGTCACAACAAATTTAAATACTTCCACAATAATACTTTAATAATTATTACTACTTCATAAAAGGAAAGAAAAAGATATTCTAATTAATAGTGTTTTACATGCATTGTTATTAGTTATTATAATTTTAATTTCTTGCTTAACATTTTATTAAGAAAATTTCAAAAGACAAATCAACTTTCAAAACTTTTCAAAATTAAGATATACTTTTCAAAAACCATTAAAAAGGGTAAAAAGATAATTTTATGATTCCTTTAAAGATTTTCATCCTTTCCCTGTGGGTTTGATATCTCGGGGCTTAATCAGAAAGTCATATATTACTTGATAAACGATACGTATACTTGCGTAGTATCCACATTATAAATCAAAATTATAAGCATATATTTATCCGGCGGGATCAAGTTTTTGGTGCCATTGCCAATTTTCATATCATATTTGTAGGTATAAATATCGGTGTGGAGTCAAGTATAAATAGCAGTGCTTAGCCGCCAGTGCCAAAAATTTTATTTTTCATTTTTTTGCTCCAAATTTGATCCAATTTTGCTCCTTTCTTCATGACCATCCATTTTCATCATACCTGCAAGAAAAACACAAAATAACTTCCATTAAAGTACAATATCATTAAAAATAGGTATAAAAATTTGCATAAAAATACTATATATTTTAGGTGTATCAATGCACAAATACATGATACATAGATATGAGTTGATATGATATTCGATTTATAGATATAATTTGTATAAGCTTTGATGCACAATACAGTGGTATAGATGGACATGTATGAATCGTATGATTTTCATTGGAAATAGAGAGGTGCTCTACCATATCTCTATACACTGTATTATCTGATTTTGTACTTATCATTTTTAAGATATCAATGAAGAATGATTTTTCTGTAGCAGTTGATTGAAGATTAGTATGTTGCATTTATCTCTAACTAATATGACAGCATGTCTACGCAATTGATTTTGAAGACCGTTGAATTGAGTTTATCTTAGTTCCTGAAAGAAGTTGATAAACAAAGAATGATACAAACAAAAAAAGTAAAAAAAAGAAATAAAATCAAATTAATCAAATTGAATAAAAAAATAACAACAAAGCAAATCAAAATAAAATGAAATAACCTAAAACAAAATTAAATTTTAAATTACTCTCCTAACTTGGTACTAAGTTGAGCATTCTCAACCCAGTGTTGTTATTTAGTTTTCTTTTCATCCCTTTGTTAACAATTTCTTTTCAAAGAATTTATAATCCTTCCCTCATGTAGAAATGGTTTGGCTAGTTCTATTGACTTTGAACTACATCTCTTTTCACACAGATATTCCTTCTTCACCTCTTAAGTCAGATATAGGTCCCCAGACATTCTTTCCAAAAGTGACAAATATTCCTTCATTTACCACTTGGGTTAGTAATAAGTCCCTTGACATTCTTTCCCAATGTGGCAGATATTCCTTCGTTCTCGTCTTAGGTTAGATATATGTCCATCGACATTATTTCTCAATGTGTTAAGCATTTCTTCGTTCACCTCTTGGGTTAGATATAAGTCCCCCGGCATTCTTTACCAATGTGTTAGATATTCCTTCATTAAACACTTGGGTTAGATATAAGTCCCCTAGCATTATTTCCCAATGTGACAGATATTCTTTCGTTCACCTCTTTGGTAAGATATATGTACCTTGGCATTCTTTCCCAATGTGACAAATATTCCTTCATTTACCTCTTGGGTTAGATATAAGTCTCTTATCATACATTCCCAATGTGAGAGCTTTTTCTTCATTCACCACTTGGGCTAGATATAAGCCCATCAACATTCTTTCCCAATATGATAGATATTCAATTTTTCACCTCTTAGGTGATATAAGTCCACACCCATTCTCCGTTATTCATTTGCCTTTTTGGCCATGATTACATTTGAGACTCAAGTTGAGTATTGTACCTCCAAATTGTAGATGACCTCTTTAAGCTTCTTCACCTCTTTGCAGACTTTCCTGGCCAAGGTTAGAATAATGTTCTCATCTTCTACTTCATCAATTGGGTGGCTAGATGAACATCCAAGTGGTGGCATGTGATCCCTTTCTGATATTTATACTTGTGGTGATATAATTTATAATTATATTTATGATATAATATATTATTCTTCCTTTAATAAAATCTCCTTCTTTAAAACGACACCAAAAACTTGATTCCAATGTAAATAAGAATTTAACAGTTATATTTAAATTTAGGGATTCTACGCAAGTATATGTATTGTTATCAAGTAATATATGATTTTCTTGTTAAGCCCCAAAATATCAAACCCATAGGGAATTTCTTTCTGGTTATTTAAAATAATAAGGATTAGATCACAAAATCTATTTAGAAAAAGACCTTACTTAAAACTATTATAGATAGCAGAAAACTTGAAAATGCGATTCATTTTGGTATTTCTTATTTTATGAAATAAAGTGAACAATTAACTAACTATAACGAGATTTTTGTAAGATTAAAGAAGTATAAATGAAAATATATTTCTCCTTATCATGAATAAGTAATAAGTACAGTAGTTTGGTTGTGAAAGTATCTAAAATGTGTTGTGCCAAATAGGAGCAACATTATTCTTTCCCCTGACTAGAGATGCTATAAATAATATTGGCTAGTTTAATGTTTGAATAGATTTGAAGATGTGTTAGGTAGGGAAGATACTAGCTCTCACTCTAGGGTTCCCTCCTTTCCCTCCACCTGGGGGCTAAAATCTCATATCAAAACCTAAAATAATAAATCAAGTTGGGGGCTTTAGTCTATCACCTTAAAGTCCTCTAATTCTACACCCATCAAAGTATATTTCCCTATTTATTTGCACAAAATTATATGAATTACTTTCTCATACATACAATCACATATGGTTTCTACCAATAGTTGACTAAGACAATACCTACAAGGATCTTATATGTTCTCACAACAAATGTAACATCTTAATTGGCCAAATCAAGAAGTAAATGAAGTGCATGGATTAAATCAACACAACTTATTGCAGCATTAAAGATCAATACTTCCAAAACTTCCTTCCATCACTTAATTACTTTTTAAGGAAAAAGATTAAGAAAACTACTCATAATTGATGGAGAAAACACAACAACAAGTAATTTTAAAAGTAGAGATCATGTAGAAACATAAGAAGTCTCAATTAAAACCAAATGAAGTATAAATTTTATTAGCTTAATATAACCTCTTTCACATAATCATTTTTCAAATAAAAAATCAAATTTATTTGTAGTATCTTTGAGAAAAAATAAATTTCAAGTTTTGAAAATTAATTTTTCATCCCCCAAAAACTTATATTTCTAATAATATTAAACATTTTATCATATCATATATATAGACAGGAATGAAAAGATAAAACATAATGCTTACAGGGATTTTCACATCCTAAGTATAGATGTTTAAAAAATTAAAAACAGGAGTAAAAAAGATCAAATTTCATTTTGATTTTAACATATATAAGATTCAAAAGTCTTCCATGCAGTAGAGGCTCATGATGCACCAAAAATATGTTTGATTCTATATATATATATCTTATACTCATTTTTGGTGATATTGCATTTTAAAGGAATGTATTTTGATGTTTTGTTACAGGTATGAGATATTTGGCACTTGGAGCAAAAGGAAGCAAAAAAGGAATAAAAAATGATAAAATTTGGAGTCAAAAGAAGAAAACAAATATTTGAACTGCCGCCAGGATGGGCGTCGACAGTGCCATTTTACAGAGAGAAGCAAAATTAAATCGGGCTCTGGTGCCGACGGCGCCCTGAGTAGTTATTGCGCAATTTCTAGAAGGATTCAATGTATTTGAACATTTTTTAAGGGTTGCTTGTGGCACCTCTTGAAAAATTTATTCCTACACTATTTTTAAGAAGAAAAACTACCATAAAAGTGACTTTCATCCAATTGTTGTTCAGTTTTAGTCTAGATCTTGTCATTCTTAGTGAGTCCTTCAGTCTTTTGTCATCCGTTGACTTTTATGAGAGTTTGACTTGTGGTTGAATCTTGTGAGAGTTTATTCTCTCGAGTTGTTGGAGAGAAAGTGATTTAAAGGAACTTCAAGGGATTTTCTTCGAGGAAAAGTTTCATATAAGTTGTGTTTATTTCCTGTTGTTTGTATGAACTTTCTTTTATATATAAAATTCATGTTTTGTCGTATCTTTCTCTTGAATTCTAAGTATTTTTCTTGTCTTTAGCTCTACAATGAGATATGATAAAATGAAAAGATAGACTAGATATGCTAGTTAAATTTTAGATACTTGTGATGATTTCTACACTTCAAACTTCATTTAGTTTTTTATCTGGTCAATTGAAATGTTAAATTGCTTATGAAACATATGATCCGAAAGGGCTATGAGTTCTACAACAAAGTGAGAATCACATGCAAGTCCATGAAGGAGTCTGTCGTTTATGGGGTTGAATGCAAATAAATAGGGATTATACTGCGTTGGGCGTAGAATTGGAGATTTTTGGGCGATAGACTAAAATCTCTAATTTGGCTCTAGTGTTTGGAAACTAAAGTGAGAGTTAGCCCTCAAGTGAGGAGGAAGTGGGAACTCTAGAGTGGGAGTCAGTATCCTCCCAGCCTAACCACGGATTTACGAACTAAACCTAGGATTAGCCAATGTTCTTTATACACTTGTTCGAGGGTAAAGAATAATGCTTCTCCTACTTGGTACAATACATATTCCAACAATCTTAATTTTTCATTAACCATAAACTCATCGTAGAGGGAAAGATACTTTCTCCAATTTGAACTTTCATTACATAAATATAAAATTTAGTCTATAATAGGTTAACTTTACTTTAAAGTAAATTTAGTATATGATAAATTTAATTCTGGTTGAAACATTTAAACACTTTCAAACTCGTGCTTTATACTTTGATTTTTATAATTTGAATATTGTGTTATGGATAGTATTGTTATCTATACACCTTCCCTATGGGGTCGATAACTAGGACTTCACTAGAGCCTTGTATTACTAAAGCGAAACGTATACTCACGTTTATTTACCTGTGACCGTATATATAAAATTGATAAACTTCATTTATCATTAAGAGTGCATTAACTTCATTAATTTGTTTATATCTACATATTAAAAATAAATATCAAGTAATTGCATCAAGTTCTTGGTGTAGTTGCTTAGGGTTAAAATAACTGCTAGTCCTGTCGTACATCACATCAAGTTTTTGGCGCCGTTGTCGGGGAAGGTAATGATAAATTTAAGAATTTAACGATAAATTTAGTAGTATTCGAAAGACTATCATTTATATTATTGCTCAAAGTGTTTGTTTATGTATAGTAGTGGATCTGAAGGTTAGTACCTTATGATTTGGATATAGAACGTACTCTTAGAAAATTTTAAAAACAACAAAATAAATGTAAAGATTTTAATGAAATGGAGAATAACTTAGATAATCAAATAATTGAAAATGAACATAGGTAGAGACCTTTAGAAGATTACGCTAATCCTAGAGCAGATGAAATTCACTTAACTATTCAAAATCTTGATGTTTGTGCTAATTCATTTGAACTTAAAATCTACTATTATCCAAATGGTACAAAATAATCAGTTTGGAGGATCACCTACTGAAAATCCTAACTTAAATCTTGCTAGTTTTATTGAAATATGTGCTACTTTTAAATATAACGGAGTGTCAAATGATGTTGTCAGACTTAGACTTTTTTCTTTTTCATAAGGGACAAAGCTAGGGTGTGGTTAAATTTATTTGCACCTGGATCTATTAGAACTTGGGGAGAACTATCTAAAAAAATTTTTGTTAAATAATTTCTACCTTCAAAAACTGCTAAGCTTAGGAATGATATTACATCTTTTTGTCAGTTTGAACGGGAATCAATATATGAAGCTTGAGATAGATTTAAATATCTTCTTAAGAAATGTCCACACCATGATTTAACAGATTGGTTAATAATTTAAACTTTTTATAATGGATTAGTAGGACCTCTTAGATCTATTATCGATGTTGTTGCTGGTGGATCATTAATGTTAAAACCTTTTGATGAAGCATATTATTCAAAAGAGAAAATGGCTACCAATAATTTTCAATGGACCTCTAAAAGGTTAATCTGAAAAGAGTAGCTAATATCCATGATTTTGATGTAATATCGATTTTGGATTCTCAAATTGTTGTGTTATCAAAGAAAATTGATCACTTTGGAATGAACTATTCTCAAACACCCCGAGTGTTAAAGGAAAATTCATTGGGACAAATAATTGATGCTCAATCATCTTATTAGAATTTGAATGCTATAAATAATAGAACTAATAATCTCTATTCTAATTATTATAATCCTTGTTGGAAAAATCACCCTAATTTTTATTGGAATAATAAAAACTGAACCCCTCGGGAAATTCAAATAACCAAGGAATTCTTAACTATAGACATTATTATCCTCCTAGTTTTAACAGTAATTCACAAGTTAAGGAGAAGAAATTGTCTTTAGAAAAATTGGTATTAAACATTGGAAATCAATTACAGAGTCAAGGAGTTATAATTAGAAATATTGAAAATCAATTAGGACATATTGCTATTGCACTTAGTAATAGACCTTTAGAAATTCTTTCTAGTAATGTTGAAATTATTCCAAAAGATCAAAATAAAAATCAAATTAAAGCTATTCAATTAAGAAGTGGAAAAGAATTATAAATAAGAGTACAAAAAGAAATTGGAGTTAAAAAAGAAACTAAAAGTCAAAAAGAAACTGAAACTGAAAAGAAAAGGGTGGAAATTGTAAAATATAACGATGATACATATCCTGATTTAGAATATCCAATTAAACCAATAAATATTACTGTAGAAAAACCTCCACCTCCATTTTCTTAACGATTGAAATAACAAAAGAGAGATAAATAATTTTCAAATTTTTGAGAAATCCTTAAAAAATTAACTATAAATATTCCTTTTGTTGAAGCTTTAGAACAAATGCCAAATTATGTGAAGTTTATGAATAATATACTCAACAAGAAATGGAACTATACAAATAATGAGATTGCTACACTTATTGAGGAATGTAGTGCAATTACTCAAAAAAAACTTCCTAAGAAACTAAAAGATCCTGATAGCTTCACTATACCTTGTGTTATTGGTGAAAGATTTTTTAGGAAAGCTTTATGTCATTTGGGAGCCAGTATTAACATCATGCCTCTATCAATTTTTAAAAGGTTGGGTTTTGGAGAGATTTCCCCTACTACTATAACTTTTCAATTAGTTGATTGATCGATCACCTCTCCTAAAGGAGTTATATAAGATGTATTAGTAAAAGTTGATAAATTTATCTTTCCTGTGGACATTATTGTTTTAGATATGAAAGAAGATAAAGAAATTCCTATCATATTGGGGAGACCATTCCTTGCAACTGGAAGAGCCGTGATAGATGTTCAAAAAGGATAATTAACTATAAGAGTTAATGATCAGGAAGTGATATTTAATATAGCAAAAGCTATGAAATATCCTGCTACAGAAAAAGATAATGAATGTTTCAGAATTGGAGTTTGTGATTATCTGAGTAATGAGCATTTTAGTGATAAGCTTGAAGAAAAATTAAAACAAGAAAAAGATTTGGAATATGAGGATATGAATGAGATAGAAAATGAGAAGTTAGAATTTGTTCATGAGAGATTTAAGGTGTTGGACCTTACAGAGAATGATAATAAACATCTTCTTCCTTTATGAATTAAACCACCTATACTTGAAATGAAAATATTACCATCACATTTAAAATATGTATTTTTAGGAGATTCATCTACTTTACCTGTTATTATATATTTAGATTTAACTGAACCACAAGTGAAAAAATTATTTGAAATTTTAATAAGATATAAGAAATCTTTTGGATGGACGTTAGCTGACATTAAAGGAATCAGTCATTCAATTTGTATGCATATAGTCCTATTGGATGAACATCATGAGCCTAAAGCTGATCCTGATAGGAGATTAAACCTGATAATGAAAGAAGTGGTTAAAAAGGAAATTTTAAAATGGTTAGATGCTGGAATAATATATCCTATTTCAGATAGTTCTTAGGTAAGTCCAATTCACTTTGGGGCCAAAGAAAGGAGGAGTGACAGTACAAGTAAATGAGAATAATGAATTAATGCCAATATGACAAGTCACTGGTTGGTGAATCTGTATTAATTATAGAAAATTAAACGCTGCCACTATGAACGATCACCTTCCTTTACCTTTTTTAGACCAAATGGTAGATAGATTAGTTGGGCATAAATATTATTGCTTTTTAGATGAATATACCGGCTATCAACAAATTATAATTTCTCATGAGGATCAAGAAAAGACAACATTTACTAGCCCCTATGGAACTTTTACTTTTTGAAGAATGCCTTTTGGATTATGTAATGCACCTGCAACATTTCAAAGATCTATGATGTCAATTTTCTACAATTTAATTGAACATGGAATAGAAGTGTTTATGGATGATTTTTTGGTGTTACAACTTCATTTGAAACATGTTTAAATCATTTTAAAAAAGTTCTAGAACTGTATGAAAAGGAAAATTTATTTTTAAATTGGGAAAAATGTCAATTTATGATTGTAGAAGGAATTATACTTGGACATAAAATTTCTGAAAATGGCATGGAAGTAGATTCGGAAAAAATTCAAGTTATTGCAAAACTAACACCACCTACCACAGTGAGAGGGGTTATAAGTTTTTTAGGACACGCTGGTTTTTACAGGTGTTATGTAAAAGAATTCTCAAAAATTACTAAGCCTTTATGAAAACTTTTAGAAAAAGACATGAAATTTAACTTTAATGAAGAATATATAAAAGCTTTTGAATTATTAAAAGAAAAATTAATCACTGCTCTGATAATTGTTTCACCTGATTAGGAGAAACCATTTGAGATAATGTGAGATGCTAGTAATTATGTCATATATAAATAATGTAATGATCAAATTATAAGAAGATGTGTACCTTATAAAGAAACTAAACAAATTATTCAAAGATATCATGATTCTGAATTTGCAAGTCATCCTGGAACTAATAGAACTGCACATAAGATTTTACAATCAAGATTTTATTGGTCTACTCTTTTTAAAGATGCTAATGAATATATTAAAACATGTGATCAATTACAATGAGTAAGAAATATTTCTAGAAGAAATGAGATGCCTTTGAATTATACATTGGAAGTTGAAATTTTTTATGTATGGGGATTAGAGTTATGGGACTATCTATTCCTTCATTTGAAAATTTATATATATTAAATGATGTTGACTATGTATCCAAATGGACTGAAGTAATAACATTTCCAAAATGTGATGCTTAGAGTGTCTAGAAATTTTTAATAAAGAATATTTTTACAAGATATGGAATGCCGAGAGTGATTATTGCTGATGGAGGAACCCATTTTAGGAATAAAATAATTGAGAAATTAGTTGGAAAATATAATATTAAGCATAGATTTTAAACTGCTTATCATCCCCAGACTAGTGGTCTAGCAGCAGTATCAAATCGTGAAATTAAATGAATTTTAGAAAAATCTGTAGATCCTAATAAATTGGATTGGCGTGCTAGATTAGATATTGTATTATGAGCTTATAGAATAGTCTATAAAACTTTTATTAGAATGTCCCCATATAGACAAACTTTTAGAAAAAAAAATTGTCACTTACCAGTTGAATTGGAACATAAAGCATATGGGCTATTAAATAATTTAATTTCAATTTAAGGGATGTCGATAAGAAAAAAATATTGCAACTTAATGAACTTGAAGAGATTAGTAATGAATCTCAAGATAATGCTAAAATTTATAAAGGGAAAATTAAATTATGGCATGATCGGAAGATATTAAAAAAGAAATTCGAACCTGGACAAGTAGTTTTATCAATATAATACAAGATTGAGATTATTTCCAGGTAAACTGAAGTCAAGATGGTTAGGACCACCTACGATAATTAAATTCTATCACTATGGATTCTTTGAAACTGAAGATCCTAAAACTGAAAAGATATTAAAAAGCTAATGGGCATAGATTAAAACCTTATTTTGAAGGGAATATACCACATTTTAAAGAGGTTTCAATGTTGAGTCATCCTGAATAAACATTGGTACGTCGAGTGACGACATTAGACCGAGGGATTTGTGGGAGGCAACCCATAGTTATCTTAGTTATTTTAGTATTTTGTGTTATTTTAACCATTATTATTATTATTATTAGGAGTTAATACTACTCTAGAGTCCAACCCATTCATTTATGTCAAAATCATGGAAAATATTGGATTTTATGGATGATTTGGAATTTATTCAGACCAAAGCAAAGCGGTAAGCAAAATTGCTCCGGTGCCGACGGTGTTATAATGGGTGCCGACGGCGCCCAAATGTAGCACCGACAGTGTTGCAGCTGCAGAAGCGGTTTGGATGGTTCATTGAACAGTTTGGCGGGTTTTGGACAAATTTTTTACCCAAATAACCCCTAAACTTGTTTTTACAATCATCTTAGATTGAAACATGGTAGTAGACTAATACAAATAAAATATATAGTATTTTTATACCGGTTTTTAATGATATTACACTTTCATGAAAGGTATTTTATGTATTTCTTGCAAGTATGGTTAAAGGGATAAATGTGATGAAAGAAGTGAAAAAGTATTAAAATTGGAGTGAAAACGAAGAAAGGTGCAAAATTGATCTGTGGCAGCTAAGCGTCCATAGGGCACTTACGTGTCAGAGCCTTGCAGCTATGCGCCCAGAACTGAAGCTTACATGCCAGAAGACTCGGGGCTAAGCGTTGAGAGCTCGCTCTTACACGCGATTATTACTAAAAAGGAATTATTTAATTTTTGGCACTATTTTAAAGAGGTGTTTTGGGCATCTCTTGGTACAAACGTGGGTAACTCCCTATTGGCACCAAAATTAATTCAAATTAATCATGAATTGATGTATCTCTTAGAGGAATCAATGAATCTGGACACAATTTGATGATATACAAATGCACCTGTTGGAAAAGTATAAAAAGAAGACTTGAAGATCAGAAAAAAAAAAAGGTGAAAGAAAATAGAGATTAATTAGGAGAGTAATTTTAGAGAGTAATTTAGAGAGTAGTGAATTGTAGTATTGTGGTTGTTGTAGAGTGTGTAGTTAGTGTAGGAGAGTTATTTCATTAACATACTACTTTACTTCACCATTTCTACTTAAATATGGTTTGTATTAGGATTAGATTAGAGAATTGGAGTCCTCAAGGTTGGGCGCCAACCTCTAAGGAGTATTGTAAGGAAAATTAAAGTTTTCAAAAGAACTTCAAGAGTTTGGCAGAGATGATTTACAGATAAATCTTTATCTTTGTTATTACATTCGGTTTTTAATTAAGACTTCTTGTGTTTTCACTATGATTTCTACTCGAAGTTGTGATTATATTTTCTCCATGAATTAAAGTAGTTTTCTTTATTTTTTTCCTTAATATGATGAAGTAATAAAGTTATGGAAGTATGTTTTGTGAAGTATAGGAATTTAATGTTGGAAGAAGTTGTGATGATTCAAAACTTTGCACTTTATTTACTTCTTGATTTAGCCAATTAAGATGTTAAAATATGTTGTGAGAACATGTAAGAAACGGTATGGTATTGTCTCAGTCAATAATTGGAAAGAATCACATGAGATTATATGGGTGAGAATGTAATTCATATGGTTGAGTGCAAATAAATAGGGAGATACACATTGATGGGTGTAGAATTAGAGGACTTTAGAGTGACAGGATAAAGCCCCCAATTTGATTTATTATTTTATGTTTTGATGCGAGATGTTAGGCCCCGGGTGGAGGGAATTGAAGAATCTCTAGAGTGAGGGCTATTATCTTTCAAGCCTAACCCATCTTCAAGATTTATAAAATAATAAATTAACTTACGTTCTTTATAGCATCTCTAATAAGGGTAAAGAATATAATTGCTCCTATTTGTCACAACACATTTTAGATACTTTCACAAAAAAAATTTCATGAGTTGTTACTGATTCATAAAATACGAAAAATATACTTCATTTCCATTTGCTTATATCTTATACAAATTTAGTTAAAGTAGTTGTTTTCTTTCATTTCAAATTATAAAAATTAACAAAAGGAATCAAACTTTATTTCCTAGAATGTTATCTTTAATTTGGGTAAGATCTTTCTCAAAAAGTAAAATGTTATTTTTCTATTTTCTTTATTTAACACTTTCCCTGTGGGTTCGGTATCTCTGAGCTTAATCAGACGGTCCTATATTACTTGATAATGATACATATACTTGCTTAATATCCCAATTTAAAATATCATTAAAGAGAAGTAACAATTCATATATAAAACGTAAACATAAATATTCCAGGATCAAGTTTTTAGCGCCATTGCTGGGGGAAGAAAGAAAATAAGGAAAGTTAAAACAATATTTTAAATAAAATAAATTTTAAGAAAAACTATTTTTTACTTTTTAAAGTCTTATTTAAACCTATTAGAGTTATTTTAGAAAATTGTTGTTTTTTGTGTGATTTTATTTTATTGTGTTTTATAATTGTGCATATGTAGTTGAGGCTTGGAAGGACTTGTGTCTTGTGATTCTGAATTAGAAAAAACTATAAGAAAAATTAGAATAATTAAAAATATAGAAAAAGATAAAAATATTCAAGAAATTGCATATCAAAATAATTAAAATTATGAAATCCATCAAGAATTTAAACCTTTAAGAGATTATGCTAACCCTACAGTAGATGAATTTCATGGTAGTATTCAAAATCCTACTATAGTGGCTAATTCATTTGAACTTAAACCTGCTATTATCCAAATGGTATCTAATAATCAGTTTGGAGGAGCACCAACTGAGGATCCAAATTTACATTTTGCCAATTTTCTAGAATTGTGTGCTACATTTAAATATGATGGTGTTTCGGTTGATGTTATTCGACTTAGACTTTTCCCTTTCTTACTAAGGGATTAAACCAAGATGTGGTTAACTTTGTTATCACCTAGATCTATCAGAACTTGGGGTGAATTAATACAAAAGGTTCTTGCTAACTATTTTCCACAATCAGAGACTGGGAAACCTAGAAATGATATTACATCTTTTTGTTAGTTTGAAGGGGAATCTATTCATGAAGCATGAGAAGGTTTTAAAGATCTCCTAAGAAAGTGTCCACATCATTCGATACTAGATTGGTTTATAATTCAAACTTTTTATAATAGATTAGTTGAATCTGTTAGATCTATTATCAATGTGTTGCTGGTGATTCATTGATGTCTAAACAGTTTAATAACGCTTATGTTTTAATTAAAGAAATGGCTACAAATAATTTTTAATGGCTTATTAAAGGGTAAATTCTAAAAAGATAGCTAATATTCACGAATCTAATGCTTTTGCAATGTTAGCAAATCAAGTTACTGCAATTTCAAGGAAGATAGACCAATTTGGAATGAATATTTTTCAACCAGTTTCAATGATTGAAGAAAATTCATTAGACCAAATGGTAGATTCTCAAACATCATTAGAAACTTTGAATGTCATAAACAAGTCTAATAACCCACATTTCAATTATTATAACCTAGGTTGGAAGAACTATCCAAACCTTAATTTGAATAACAATAGGCAGGGTAGTGATAATCAATAATGGGGGAACAATCAAGTAAACCCATTGAGGAGTTGGAATAACTAAGGGAATAATAATTATAGGCCTACTTATTCTCCAGGTTTTAATTGTACTTCACAATTTAAAGAGAAGTTGTCTATATAAGAAGTGGTTTTACAAATGGGAAATCAATTGCAAAGTCAAGTAGCTACAATTAGAAATATTGAGAATCAATTAGGAAAAATTAATAGATCCCAATAAACACTTCCTAGTAGTATAGAGATAAATGCAAGAGACAAAAATAAAAAACAAGTAAAAGCTGTTTAATTAAGAAGTGGAAGAGAGTTGGAAGGTAGAGTTCAAAAAGAGATTGAAGTGGAGAAAGAAGAGATTGAAGAACCAAAAGGAAGAAGTGCAAGAGAGTTGGAAGGTAGAGTTCAAAAAGATATTGAAGTAGAGAAAGAAGAGATTGGAGAAGCAAAAGCGGATGCTCAGAAAGGTTTTGAAGGACCTATTTCTCCACTAAAAATTGATTTTAAAAAACCACCACCACCATTTCCTTAAACACTTCGACAACAAAGTTAGATAAGCAATTTTTAAAGTTCTTGGAAATTTTTAAGAAACTTCCAATAAATATTCCATTTGATGAAGCCTTAGAACAAATGTCATGCTATGTGAAGTTTATGAAGGATATTCTAAACAGAAAGAGGAAGTTTGAACGTAACAAGACTGTTGCACTTAGTGAAGAATGCAGTGCAATAATTCAGAAGAAGCTTCCTAAAAAAGCTTAAAGATCCTGGTAGCTTCACAATTCCATGTGCAATTGGTGACTAGATTTTATGGAAACGTTTTATGTGATTTAGGTGCAAGCATTACCCTAATGTCATTATCTATATTTAAAAGACTGGGATTAGGAGAAATAACCCCGACTATTGTAACTCTGTAGTTAACAGATCGTTCGATAACATAACTTACAGGAGTTATAAAAGATGTTCTAGTAAATGTAGATTAATTTATCTTTCCTATTGATTTTATTGTGTTAGATATGGAGAAAGATAAAGAGATACCTATTATTTTGGGGAGACCTTTCCTAGCTAGAGGAAAAGCAATGATAGATGTGCAGAAAGGGGAATTAACTATGCGTGTTAATGATCAAACTATGATATTTAATATTTCAAAATCAATGAAATATCCTGTAAAAGGTAAAGATGATGAATATTTCAGGATGGGTGTAATGAGATATCTAAGTGAATGTCATTTTAAAGCAACATTTGAAGAAAAATCTGAAAGTGAAAAGTTAGAACACGTGCAAGAAGAGGAAGCACAATATTTTAATGAATTTAATGAGAAATATTTAAATTATGTTTAAGAAAGTTTTAAAGTTTTGGACATGACAAAGAAAGATGAATCTTTTTGTTTATCAATTGAAAAACCTCCTGAACTTGAATTGAAGTTACTTCTTGAACATTTAAAATATGCCTTATTAGTTGATTCATCAACTTTGTCTGTTATAATTTCCCCAAAATTAACTAATGAAGAAGAGAGTTTGCTTGAAACTTTAAAGAAATATAAGAAAGCCTTTGGATGGACCATAGTTGATATTAAAGGAATCAGTCCGTCAATTTGTATACACAGAATCCTTATGGAAGAAAACTGCAGACCTAGGGCTGATCCTCAAAGGAGATAAAATCCTATTATGAAAGAAGTTGTTAAGAAAGAAATTTTAAAGTGATTTGATGTTGGAATTATCTACCCTATTTTAGATAGTGCATGGGTTAGTCATATTCACTGTGTTCCTAAAAAAGGAGGATTTACTGTAACTGTAAATGAAAATAATGAATTAATACCAATAAGACAAGTTACAGGATGGTGAATATGTATTGATTATATAAAATTAAATCTTGCCGCCAGGAAAGATCATTTTCCACTTCTCTTTCTTGATCAAATGTTGGATAGACTAGCTGATATAAATACTTTTATTTTTTAGATGGATATATTGGTTATGGTCAAATAAAAATTGCTTCTAAGGATTAAGAGAAAACAACATTTACCTGTCCTTATGGTACATTTTCTTTTAAGAGAATGCTCTTTGGTTTATGTAAGGTCTCTGGTGCATTTCAAAGATGTATGATGGCAATTTTCTATGATTTAATTGAAAAAGGAATTGAAGTGTTTATGGATGATTTTTCACTGTTTGGAATTTCATTCTAATCATGTTTAGAACATTTATCTAAAGATATTAAACACTGTGAAGAAACAGACTTTGTCCTTAATTGGAAAAAATGTCAATTTATTGTAGCAGGAGGAATTGTTTTACGACATCATCTTTCAGAAAAAGATACGGAAGTAAACCCTGCAATAGTTCAAGTAATGGCTAATTTACCTTGCCCAACAAATGTAAAGGAGAATAGGAGTTTTTTAAGACATGTTGGATTCTACAGGCATTGCATTAAAGAATTTTCAAAAATTTCTAAGCCTCTATGTCATTTATTAGAAAAATATGAAATTTTTAAATTTGATGAAGAATGCCTAAAAGATTTTGAGCTATTAAAAGAAAAATAAATCACTGCACAAGTTATTGTTTCACCAAATGAGGAAAAACATTTTGAATTAATGTGTGATGCAAGTGATTATGCTATTGAAGCTGTTTTAGGACAAAAACATGATAAAATTGTCAAAGTGATCTACTATGCTAGTAGAATTCTTAATGAAGCTCAAATTAATTATACCACAGCTGAGAAAGAGTTATTAGTTATAGTATATGCTCTTAATAAATTCATATCATATTTAATTGGAACTAAATATGTGGCCCATACTGACCATTCAGCTATTAAATATTTAATGAAAAAGAAGGATGCAAAACCAAGACTGATAAAATGGATTCTTCTTTTACAAGAATTTAACTTTGAGATAGTAGATAGAAAGGGTGCTGATAATCAAATTGTTGATCATCTGTCCAGGCTTGAAAATGAAAAATTTCTCTTTTCTAATGAAGAAATTAATGAGCATTTTCCTGATGAAAAATTGTTCACTATTAATGAGTGGTGTGTTCCATGGTATGCCAACATTGTAAACTTTATTGTTAGTGACATTATACCCTATGGTTTGACATACCAACAGAGGAAGAAATTTTTATCTGAAGCTAAGACTTATTTTTGGGACAACCTAGGGGTAAACTTGACCCTACAATTAGCGGCTAGTGTGCAAGATTTAAATAATTTTTATATAATAATAAAAACACTAGGGGTACTACACAAGTATACGTATTGTGTTTGGTTGAGGGGATATACAGATAAGTCTTTATCATTGTTATTACATTTGGTTTTTATTAAGACTTCTTGTGTTTTCACTATGATTTCTACTTGTAAACCAAATTGTGATTGTATTTTCTCCATGAATGTTGGGTAGTTTTCTTTATTTTTTTTCTTTAATGTGATGAAGTAATAAATTTATGGAGTATGATGTGTGAAGTATAGGAATTCAATGTTGGAAGAAGTTGTGATGACTCAAAACCTTGCACTTCATTTACTTCTTGATTTGGCCAATTAAGATGTTAAATTATGTTGTGAGAACATGTAAGAACTGGTAAGGTATTGACTCAGTCAAAAATTGGAAAGAATCACATGAGATTATATGGGTGAGAATGTAATTCATATGGTTGTGTGCAAATAAATAAGAAGATATACTTTGATGGGTGTAGAATTAGAGGAATTTAGAGTGACAGGCTAAAGCTCCCAATACAATTTATTATTTTATGTTTTGATACGAGATGTTAGCCCCCAGGTGGAGGGAATTGAGGAAACTTTAGGTGAGAGCTAGTATCATTCTTGCCTAACCTATCTTCAAGAATAATAAAATAATAGATTAACCCATGTTCTTTATAGCACCTCTAGTAAGGGTAAAGAATATAATTGCTCTTATTTGTCACAACACATTTTAGATTATTCCACAACAAAAATTTCATGACTTGTTACTAATTTATAAAAAGGAAAAAGATAATTTATTTGCATTGCTTACATTTTAAAAAAATTTAGTTAAAGTAGTTGTTTTCTTTCATTGTAAATTATGAAAATTAACAAAAAGAATCAAACTTACTTTTCTAGAATTATATCTTTAGTTTGGGTAAGATCTTTCTTAAAAAGTAAAAAGTTATTTTTTTATCTTCCTTATTTAACACTTTCCCTGTGGGTTTGATATTTCGAGGCTTAATCAGAAAGTCCTATATTACTTGATAATGATACGTATACTTGTTTAGTATCCCAATTTATAATATCATTATAGAGAAGTGTCAATTCATATATAGAACGTAAGCAAATATTCCAGGATCATAAACTTGTCATTCTTGAATTCCATGGCTTCCAACTCTAAGAAAACTTCAAGATATGAGATTTTTAATAGGAAGAAGTTCATCAGTTTTGATGCGTAGAGACTTTTTGATAAAGTTCATTAGAAGAAGAAAATTATCAAAGAGAGGGGGGCTTCGTGTGAATAAGATCAGTGTGCAGAGGCATTGGGAAGTGTTAAGTTATACAACTGTTGCGGTAGTCATTTTTGTGGTGAAGGAAAGTTATGCAAATCTTCATGGAATCAACCAAGGAGTCGTTTATGTTCGAGGCAAGTGAGTACCATTCACTCCTTCTCGGATTAATGATATGTATATAATTTAAAAGTGTCCTGATCTGACACTACACAAGTTCATCCCTACAAGAGATAATATGTACGATGTCTATCGATACTTAACTGTTGAAGATTTCAATTGGGAGCTAAAAGATGACGGGTATGTAGGTTTTTCTGTTTCACTCTTAAATCTTCTATCGAAGTAATGACATTATTTCATTTCAGCAAAGTTACTCCCTACCATGAAAGTAATCAAAGTTACAAAGGAAAGTGTTATCTTAAATTTTTGCGTTCAAACAGGACAACCTATTGATGTGGGTTCCATTATTTTGAAATCTATTCTGGGATGAATTATTCATGGATCTACATATGGACTGGGGCATTCTTCTACCCTTTTCCTTCTTTGTAGTCAATCACAAGTACCTTATGAGAATTGAGAAAAAGTGCTTTTACCCTGGAAGCCTATGGACCCAATTGATATTTCTAACAACATAGAAAATGGGGGAGAACATGATATCAATATTCTTATGGATCGACTATCTCAAGAGTCATCATCTGTAACGCCTATTATACTTGATAATTCACTAATTATTCTAAAGAGGATCAAGAGATTGGAGAAAGAAATTCAGAATATTATAAATGCAATTAATAATATATCTAAAATATTTGATCATCTGGATTGGAGGTTTAAGAAGAATTTTGATTATAAGGGGCGTATCGAAGAAAGTATGATACAAATGTTCAAGAAAAATGTTTGGATTGAAGAAGATTCTACTGATCAATTTCCAAATCGACCTTTCTACAACCTATATGAGCATCATCAATTGATGGGAGACATCCGTGAAGAAGAAAGTACTGATGATCAGAAATATAAACTCTAGAGTATAGATTATAGTAATTGAATTTTAATAGGTTTGTGTGTTGGATTTAGATTTGAATTTGCTTTGATTTTAGACAACTTATGTTTTGATTATGTGTTGTAGTAGTTTTCAGCATTAGGTTGTGATTTAATTTTAAATGCTGAAATTTAATGTTGTTTGGCTTGAATTACTTTATTATAGTGTAGTTTGAATTGTATGTTTGTAAGTGTTGAATCTATATATAAATGTGAAGTTATGTATTGTTTGTGTAAACTTGGGTTAGTAGACCACTTAATTATGTTTATTAATGCTTAATGAGGCTAATTAGATGATGGTGTGGCTTAAAAATGCTTAAAATCATGAAATTAATTCGGACCCAGTAATTGAATTGGCGCCGGGATGGGCGCCGACAGCGCCCAAGTAAACCAATCTAAACTCCCTTTATTTCATGAAATGGCCTTAGGAACCGCCATATTTACCTCTGTAGTTGTCTTCTACCTCCTGCACAGACGAAAATTTGCAACTAGGGTTTCATAGAACTCGGATTTGAGTTAATTTGAAGAAGAAATGAATTTGAATCTCATCTTCCCTTGGTAAGAGCTACACCTTAAAATAGAATTTTTTATTTTCACCATAGATTTCTCTTGCGTTTTGAAGATCCAAAAATTATAATGTTTTTGGAGAAAACTTTGAGAAAATACATGGTGAAAAGTTCTTACTTCTTAGATCGCTTTTTAGAGTTTCCTACATTATTCATTTAAATTTATTTGGATTTATTTACACATGTTTAAAATTTGCTATGGCTCCAAGAATTAGTAAAGGTAAGAGAATAATTGTGTATGATGATAGGAAATTTGCGAACCATAAGGCTCAGTACCAATATAATACTAAACTCAGTACAAAGAAATTGTTCACAATCAGGCACTTCAGAATTTTGGTGGAGAAGTGGAGAGGTTGATAGTTGCTCGACATTGGGAAAACTTATGCTATTTCACTGCAGAGGTTGTTATTGGCATAGTCCGAGAGTTCTATGCTAACCTGAAGGAGATGTCTGGTGATCAAGTGTGTGTGCAGGGAGAAATGGTCGAGTTTACTCCTAGAAGGATCAATGATTTCTACCAGTTGAAAGGACTATTCCACTGTGAGTATCTTTCTTTCTCTGCTGATGATGCTAGCCTGGAAGAGGTTATAGCTTTTCTGACTGATAGAAAAAGAGTTTGGAAGACAAAGAATAATGAAAAGGTAAATTTCTTTGTGTCTATGCTGAATGTACCATCTAAAGCCTAACACTCTTTTATTTCTGGAAGATTATTACCTACTTATCACTATAGCGAGGTGACAAAGGATAAAGCCATATTAAACTTCTGCATTCAGCAGATTAAAATGGTTGATATAAGCTCTATCATTTTTAGAAGTATTAGAACCATCAGTATGATGAGACTACTGGAGGATTGGGGCATCCTACCCTGATTTTCACTCTCTGTGAACAATTATGAGCTGACTTTAGTAAGGATGAAGAGAGGATTAGGCCCTTAAAGCCTATAGGAAAGGTGAATATTAGAACGTATGAATCATGTTGGATGGAGATCAGGGAGTAGAAGTAGGGATAACCCCTCTACTTCTACTACTCCTACTCTCCAGAGACTTATGGAACAAATGATGATCCAACAAAGAGACATTGAAGATGGATAATAGGATTGAGATTTTGGAGGCCAGAAATGCTTACAATGATGACCTTATTAGAAGGAAGTTTGAATATGAACTGCATATGATGATGCTATGGTAAGATATATGAAGGGTGATCATACAGTGAAATTCACCACTCACCCCATCTTTACAACATATTATCAGTAAGGATTGGACGTTGAAACAGAGGCAGAAGAAGAAGAAGAAGAAGAAGAAGAAGAAGAAGAAGAAGAAGAAGAAGAGGATAGGGGTGATGATTTTTAGATTTGTTGTATTTCATTGTTGATTGTTTGTTTGCTTTGTTATTTGATGTTGTATGTTGCATTATTGTAGTTGAACTTTGTTAAATTTAGATGTAACTCTGTTTAAAGGATTGAAATGTTTGTTTTTAAAAATTGTTGATAAAACTTAGATGTAAATTGTTTATTATTTTAATTAATGTTGATTATTTAAAGTTTATAATTTGAATACTCTTTATCTTGCAAATCTCTTATGTAAAATGTTTAGCAAATTCTCTTTACTGTTATATACATGTTAGTGTACATTGTTATATCAATACCAGCATAGCATAAAAAGAAAGAATTGATGAAGTCAATAACACGGTACAAAAGATTAGTGTTTTTGTTATTTCTCCCTGCATTATATATTCTAATGTGTTATATATTGAAAAACTTATGTTTGGGGAAAGGAAACTCAACTTTATTTGTCCTCAATAACTATATAATTTTAAAAAAAGCTTTAACATGACTTTTGGTATTAAATCTTAACTGTAGATGGCTATACTTTTGATTTTATTTAAATAAGTTAGAAAATTTCAAGGAAAAATTTTTAATATTAAAGTTAAATTGAATTGTTAATATATTTAGTATAAGAGTATTAGACTATGGTTTACTATTTAAAGTAAAAAAATTGTATTTTTGAAATATTAAAAATTTTAGAAATTTATATAAGAAGAAAGGATTTTGACCCTTTGATGAATCATTAAAAGGAAAATATACATTAATAAATAAAGGAATGTAATAAGCTCCAAATTTTGCGAGAGGATAGTGAAGTTCAAAATTATTAAAAGCTGTCCAGATATAGTAATCCTCACATATAAAAAAAAGAAAATGAAAATAAAGGATTGAAAAATAATCTATATATAAAAGAAAAAGAGAAAAAAAAAGAAAAACAGAATAAGTGTGAGGAGAAGCTTGAGGAGATTTCTAATAAAAAATTGGTTTCACTTGAATCAACTTTAAAATAAAGAAGTTATCTAAGTTCCTGAATTTATATTTATGTGTTAGCATCTTTAATAAAAGAGCTTTCATAAACTTCTCTCTTATGAATTTTCTAAGCATGCTTAATATGAAAGATTATAATTATTCATGAAATGTATAGAATTATAGAAAACTTAGAATTGATTAGTTAAATATTCTTACACCTGCAAGTTTAACTTAAGTCATTAAAAAATTTTCTAAAAGACTTTGCATCATATTTATTTAAGGCAAAATCTATAGTAATCTCAGTTTAGTTCACTATCATTAGTCGTATCTTTTATGTAGTGAAAGAGTTACTTGAGGACAAGTAATAATTATGTTTTGGGAATTTTGATGCACCAAAAATATGTTTGATTTTCTATATATATTTTATACTCATTGTTGGTGATATTAATCTTTAAAGTAAGATATTTGATGTTTTGTTACAGGTATTATAATATTTGGAACTTGGAACAAAAAGAAGAAAAAATGAAGAAAAAAGGATAAATTTGGAGTAAAAAAAAACATATTTTTGAACTGGCATCGACGACGCCAGGATGGGCACCGACGGCACCATTTTACATAGAAAAGTAGAATTAAATCGTGCTCTGGTGTTGAAGACGCCAAAATGGGGACTGACGGAGCCCAGAGCAGTTATTGTGTCATTTATAGAAGGATTCAATGTATTTGGACGTTTTTTGAAGGGTTACATGGGGCACCTCTTAGGAAATTCATTCCTACACTGTTTTAAACTTTGGTTCGACCGACTGCCCCAGCCCGGTCAAACGATCACTTTAGTCGACCGGCTGCCAGAGCTAATCGAGGTGCCACTTCGACCCGATCGGCCACCACGGCATATTCGGCTGATCACTTGCATGGTGCAGGTTTTGCATGTGCATGTTTGTGTTTTCCTGTTTGTATGTTGTGTCATATGTGTTTGCATTTGCACTCTTGTCAGCATTTCACTTTGTCTCGACCGCCCCCATGGCCCAATTGACCAACCACTTTGGTTCGACTAGCTACTCTGGCCCGATTGATCGACCACTTTGATTGGACTGGCCACCCAGGCATGATCGACCGACCACTTTTTCAATAGGCCGCCCTGACCAGGTCGACTGACCACTTTGGTTCGACTGACTGTCACGGCCCAGTTGATCCATCGCTTTCATGTTGCATCTTATATGTGTTAGCTTATATTATCATTATCATTTTCTTGGGTTGCACCTCTTCAGGTTACTGCCTCCACAGTACACTCATTTGTTCGGGTCACTGCCTCCACGACACATCCATCTCTAGGTCACTGCCTCCACGGCACACCCATTTTTGGGTCACTACCTCCATGACAAATCTATTCTTTCAGACCACTGCCTCCATAACACAGCCATTTGTTCGAGCCACTGCCTCTACTGCACGTCCATTTCCTTGTTACTGCCTTCATGATATACATATTCACTCAGGTCATGCCTCTACGACACACCTGTTTGTTTAGGCCCCTGCCTCCACGACACACCCACCTTTTCGAGTCACTGCCTCCATGGCGCACTCACACTCACCACATTGGTGCACTTTCTTAATCTTACATGTGTCATCCTTGCATTCATTTTCATGATGTGTGTTCGCCCTTTTGGGCACCTTTTGTGGTTTTTCGTACCTCAGGAAAACAATCACAATGTGAGCTTTTGCATGATTCCAAATTTACCCATTTTCCTCGATGGTTTTCTTTCTCATTAGGAGCGTGAACCCATTTTGGCCGTGATGCCTTAACTAACATTGCTTGTTGGGTTAATCCCGATGAGTAATGCAAGTTAAGTCATCAGGATTGGTAAGAGTATGACTGTGTTAAGGATCCCAGGGATCTAATGTGTGTCACCATTGCATGTTACGGGCTCGTATTTAATGGTCATTATTCCAATATATAAATTTTATATTTGTATTTACTGCATCTATCGTATTATAAAACTATGCATGTAGCAAAATAGACCATAAGTGAGGCCAACACTTTTTTTAAAATTCATCTTTGGATGACACCCTTTAAATCCTTCGGGTCCTTAGAACGGGGTCGGTGTGATGACCTCATCAAATTCATACATACCTCGAGACTCACCCCACACTTAGGCACCAGGTTAGGGCACTTTTTGTTAGATGGTGTGTTAGGTTGTATTTAGGTTTCTAGGCACTTTTGTGATGCCTAGTTATTGTTCTTTGTTGGATTAATTTCTCTAACCAGGTATCCTTCTTTTGCATTGTACATGTGGTGTGACTGTATATTTCATGTGCATGGTAGTGTGTTACGGCATTCTTTTGCAGGGAGTCGTTTCATATTCACACACAAAAGTATTGCTATGGGGGAGCAAGTGATGTTTTCTAACAATTTGCTTGGAGGTGTCATTTAGTTCTGCCACTTATAAGGCAATGCTCATTATATGTTATATGCATGTGAGTTTTTCTGCCAACATTTGTTTTCATGCAGGATTGAACATTTTCTTTTCCTATGTACTTTTAGAGTCTAGAAGAGTCCTATAGCATAAATAAGATATGGGCATGTGTTCAGAGGTATTTGGCGTGGGCACCACATGGAGTGGACTAGGAGTGGATGCTCGTGCCCATATCTTAATTTAGCATTTTTACATTGATGCATAGAATTACGATTGGTCATGTATATGCAGAGTCTTGCCACATTCTTTTGTTTTCTATGGCATTGCCTGGATCATTTTTCCTTATTTCCTTTTGTGGTTTTCTGGGAATCACAAAAATGTAACATAGTCTCATTAAGGACCTTAAATTGTAATCTACAAATCTTAATAAAACATTCAAGCTAATCAAAATTTAAGATTAAAATATTCAGGACTTTAAAAACTACACTTTTATGTTCTGCATGGTCTTCAGGTCGGATTTTAAATGGATTGCATGCATGGATATAACCCAAATCATATAATAGCACCTCCACAATATTTAAGGTCCTCTAAATAACTCCATTCATTTTTGCATTCCAAGAGGAAGTCCCCATGCTTCTCCGACTTGGTTAGCCCATCATACTTTTTTATACATATGTGTTTGTCTAGTGCGCCTAGGGTGTTAGAAGAATCCCCAAATCAAATGGGATGTAAGTCCTTTTATTAAGAATTGTTTCCAGCTTTTTAGCTGAACCTCCACTTCTCTTCTTTTTTGAGGCAAGTATAAGTCCCACCTCTTGAAGCTCCAGCTTATAGTCACAAGATAGAGTTTACTTCCTTTGACCTTAGGGTTATCGAGATCCCCCGTGGAAGAAGCAATTCACGGATTGCTGACCAGGGATTTCATGACGTGTTTGGTCGACTACCTTCACATCCAGGCAGACATAAAGTCCTAGTAGTTGTGGATGGCCATTTCGTGGTACCCCGACCTTGTTACCCCTACATTCTAGGATTACCATACCTTCCTTTTGTTGATCCCCTTTAAGTCGTGTCGCTCTTTTACTTCGTTGATATTATGTTGATAGCCCTAGGCTAATGAGCTATCGCCCATTTGGGATATGAAAATTTGTCCTCTGCCCTTATGGTATGGACGTGCTTTGACGTGTTTGGGAAATCCCCATCAAGGTGATTTAGGTTATTCTGTAGGCTTCGTATGATAATAAGTCTGTTACCATGTGGGGACCACAAGAGTCTCACTCTCTACCCTATGGCCTAGCAGATGCTTTGAAAGCATTAGGACTTTCCCACATGGAATAACTTTCCTTTGATTGCCTATTCTCCAGGTCTATGATAATATAAGTGAAGCCCCATTTATTGAGAGTATTCTTGAGTAACTCCCAAGATGTAATTAACTAAGTTGTATACATCCCCTTAAGAGATATTGACCCCATAACAGGCACCTACACCTAAATCTTTAATTATGGGAATTCTACATAAGTATTCTTTCGCAGATATCAGTTCAACGTGTCTCCATCTGACCTTGTTTGGGCAGACATGCTTGGCCTATCCTTGGTTTATCACACGTAGTCTCTCCACTTTTTACATTTTCTCTTGTTTACCGCGTTATCGTATGACCTTCTTTTATGGTTCCTCTCTTCTTCTATTCATTCATATGACCTGGAAGAGAGACTTATTTAGAGAAGTGATGAATATGACGATCAACAGGCTGACGACTCCTTCAAAAATAAAAGAGAGAAAAATAAATGAAAACAATGTTAATATTAGGATAGGGTCTTGGAATACAAGTACTCTCAATGGTATATTAATGGAATTAATTGATATTATGATTCATAGAAAGATAAATATCTTATGTAATCAAAAAAGTAAATGGATTGGAGAAAAGGCTAAGGAGATTGATAACTAAGGTTTTAAACTTTGATATTCTGGTAAGAGTCGTGCTAGAAATTGTGTAGATGTAATTATAGATAAGGGTTTGAAAGATAATGTTCTAAAAATTAATAGAGTTGGAGATAGAATTATAACCCTAAACCCTAATTATAACAATTATGATTTTTATTGATACTAAGATTTTTAATATTATAAGTGTTTATGCTCCTCAAGTAGGTTATAGGCTCTAAAGATATTTTTTGGAATGACTTAGAACACTTTATACATTTGATACCACTTGAAGAAAGAATTTTTATTGGTGGAGATTTAAATGGACAAGTCGGTAGAGTAGTAGAAGATTTCAGAAATATTCATACACTTATAGAGCAATTAATGAAGAAGGTAGAGCCATATTAGAATTTGTTTTAGCGTGTGATTTGATTATTACTAATTTTTTATTCAAGAAAAGAAATGAGCATCTTATTACTTATAAGAATGGATCTAACAAAAGACAAATTGATCATTTTCTTATGAGAAGAAACGATTGTCAAGATTGTAAAGATTGTAAGGTCATTCTAAGTGATGATTTAATTACTAACATCGATTATTAGTTCTAGATTTTAAGATGAAGAGTTATAAAATAAAGAATACTATGATTCATCATCGTAGAATTAGATGGGGGTACCTAAACGAGACAAATAGAATTATTTTTATAATAAAACTCAAGATTTCAAAATTTTGGATGTTCATAAAGAAGCAAATGTCATGTGAAAAAAAATATCAAATATTATTAAATAAGTAGCAAAAGATGTACTCGAAGAATCAAAAGAAAAAGTTTCTATAAATAAACATAGTTGGTGGTGGAATAATAATGTGCAAAAAAAGATAAAAAATAAGAAGTTATGTTATAAAAATTGGTTTAAATGTCAAAGTTTAGAGAACTGGGAAAAATATAAAATGGCTCACAGAGAGTCTAAAAGAACAATCAGTGACGCTAAAAATTATGCTTTTAGTGATCTTTATAAAAAAATTAGATACTAAGGAGGTGAAAAATATATGTATAAACTAGCTAAACAAAGAGAAAAGAAAAGTATATATTTAACTCAAGTAAAGTGAATTAAAAATGAAAATCAAAAAGTGTTTTTCATAGAAAAAATGTATTCAACATAGGTGGATAAGTTATTTTGATGAACTTTTTAATGAATTTTCTGAAAATATGATCGATCATAGTGAAATTAATATCATTTTAAATAATAAAATGTTTCTTTTTTACCTTCGCATTAGTAAAAACGAAGTTGAGGAGGCTTAAAGAAAATCATGGGGGGAAAGTCTGCAGGACTTGATGATATCCCAAGTGAACTGAGGAAATATCTAGGAGATTTAGGAGTTTCTTAGCTTACTGAACTCTTTAATATTATTTTAAAAACTAAAATGATGCCCGAGGAATGGAGGAAGAGTATTTTGGTCTCCATTTTTAAGAATAAAGGGGATGCACAAGAGTGTGCAAATTATAGAAGAATTAGATTGATGTGTCATACTTTAAAATTATGGGAGAAGGTAATTGAATATAGGTTAAAAAGTATTACCAAGATTTCTCATAATCAATTTGGATTTATGTCGGACAAGTCTACTATGGAAGCTAAATATTTATTGAGAGGTTTGATGGAGAAGTATAGAGATAATAAGGAGGGTCTACATTTGATTTTATTAATTTAGAAAAAGCTATGAAATGGTTCCAAGAGATATCCTTTTGAGATTTTTTGAGAAGAAAGGTGTTGATATGACTTATACTTAAGTCATTAAAGATATGTATATTAGAGTTGTTACTTATGTTCAAATTGAAATATGATTGACCAAATCTTTTCTATTTCTATTGGATTATATCAGGGATCAGCTTTAAGCCCATATCTTTTTTCGTTAGTTATGGATAGTCTTACTGGACATTTACAGGAGGATGTACCTTAAGTATGCTTTTGGTGATGATATCCTTCTCGTGGATAAGATGAGAGAAAACTCCAATGAAAAACTTGAATTATTGAGGTCTATATTGGAGTATAAAGGCCTTCGTTTGATTAGAACTAAAACTGAATACATGGAATGCAATTTTAGTAATAGTAGCTCTAGTAACAAAAGTATAATTTTGGGTGATCAAGTTATTAAAAAGTGTGAACGATTTAGATATCTCGATTCTAATGTTCAAAGCGATGATGATATAGATGAGGATGTTAATAGTAGAATTCAATTTGGTTGGTTGAAGCGGAGGAACACATCGAGCCTATTATTTGATAGAAGAGTATCGCTTAGACTGAAAGGAAAATTTTATAAGATGGTGGTAAGACCTGCAATGCTTTATGGTGTCGATGTTGGCCTTTAAAAGAGAAGCGTAATACTAAGTTAAGTGTTGCCGAAATGAGAATGATTAGGTGGATGAGTGGCTTTACACTTGGAGACAAAATGCGAAATGAATATAACCGTGATAGGCTTGGAGTAGCTCCACTGACGGACAAAGTTAGAGAGAGTCACCTTAGATGGTTTGGTCACATTAAACGTTGACCATCAAGTGATTTGATTTGGAGAATAGATGTTTTAGATTCGATTTATGTTAAGAAAGGCAAAGGTAGATCTAGGAAGACTTGGGTTTATTATATAAAAAATGATCTTAATTTATTTTAATTAAATAAAAATATGACACTAAGTAGGACGCAATCGAGAAAAAGGATTCATATAGCCGACCCTATTTAGTGGGATTAAGGCTTTGTTGTTGTTGTATTCCATGTTTTGGTGTCTCGCAAATTAATTCTTCTTGGTGTGCTCATCTTCTTGTTGATGGCATGATCGAAGCTCACCGCACCTTTTAAAATGTTACGTTCAAAAATGCCCCGAGAATCACACCCAAGCTATATAGAGTATGACGGATGAGAAAAACAGAGAGAATGAGAGGGATAGAAAAAGAGAGAGTGCACAGTAAAACCTGAGTTTTAATAGAGAATCAATATTTATTTATTGTAGAAATGCCCCTTATTTATAGACATTGGGGTAATATAAAATTACTTGTTTGCCCCTGTTTACGTTACAAGGTATTTGTGGCACATTTTCATGTTTTTAACTGACTTTGACACTCTTTCATATTCGTAACAAATTTTGCACCTTTTTATATTCACAATTGCTTGAATAGAGGAATATGCTGACTAGAAAACCTTATCATTCGGTCGAATGGAGGCGTTGGGCCGATCTGAGATTGTTTGGTTAGTCGTGAGATCGTCAATCGGCTCTTTCAAGAGAGAATTATGAGAAGAGATAATCCGATATGTAGTTTATTACAATAAAGATGCTAGAAGAAAATTAAGCTGTTTATTATGCTAAAATATTTTGGATAAAACTAAATAGTTTTATCAAACAAAATTATAATTGTCATAGAAGATACTTGAACCTAATTAAATAGTCGTAAGAACTTATTGTTTTAGGTTTTAGGATATTTTTGTTGAGATGTTTTGCATATACTAGAAATACTAATATAAAACTTTGATATAAACTATAGAAGAACATTTCTCATTTAGAATATTATGGGCTTATTTATAGTTAAAATTTATCACGTTACTTTAGTTGTCCTACTATTGTAGCCTTTTTAATTAGCATGTGAATGGTGATTGGAATTTGTTCTGTAGACTTTGCTTTTGTTACACTTTCATACCCTCAAGATGTTAAAAATTAAACATGTATTTCAAATACCAACAAGCAACATGGAAAGAATGACCAACTATAATTTGTTTGGCATAAGAATATTATGGTTTCAGGAACAATTATAATGCATTTTTTCTTTCCATAACTCACATGCGCACTCGAATGTGCTAAGCCTTGGATACATGACCTAGTACCAAATTAATTAGACAAAACACAAAAGCACATAGATAATTCATTTATTATAAAGGTGATTCAACATATCAAGTCATCTGGATTTAGTTTCTCTTTAGCTAATTTTAGGATGGAGCCTTAGCTAAAGAAGAGTATTGTTCTTTTAGATGTATATTAGGTGTAATTGATGACAGATTATCCCAAGAAACACAACACATCCAACATCAAAATCCGTAATTTTCTCAATAGTCACTGATGGGCAGAAGTGTCAAAGTAAATGTTATTCAAGGTGAAAGGGCATTTGTGATGGATAAGAAATACCTCGAAAGCTTTGGCTAGATGGTCAAAGTAAATGTTATTCAAGGTGAAAGGGCATTTGTGATGGATAAGAAATACCTCGAAAGCTTTGGCTAGATGGAAACCCTCTTGGTCCACAAGGAGTTACGCATATTAAAGTTAAATTTGACATTGATGTCAAAGGTATTTTACATGTTGCTATTGTGGGTAAGGACAATGGTCTAACACTTCGTCGAGTGACGAAGTAAAGAATATTTGTTTGGGAAGTAATACTTTTAAATCAAAAGTTTCAAAAAATGCTTTTAAATAACATTATATTCAACAATTATCTTCTGTTTGGTTGCAACAGATCGCTTTAACATAAGATGTATAATTTTATATTAAAATTGTTGGTTGATGGAATGGTGAAAAAAAGCCTATAAATTTGCAATAGAGGACAAAGAGAAGAGAAATAAAAAAAGACATCAAATATCAAGCAAAACTATAGTCTACCAGTCGTAAAGCAATTGAGAGCTTAGTGAACAAAGTTCCATCTCGTGTAAAATAAAAGGTGTGGAGATGTCATAGATGCAGATTTCACTAATAATGGAAAATGATGTGATTTTTCAATACTAGAAAACGGTATATTTTGAAATTTTATTTTTCATTCTGCTCGAGGAATTAAAGAATTTTACATATAGAAGCATTATTGGTTGATTCTTGTCTCGTATAATTGTGTTGGTTTATAAATAGAAAATCTGGGCACTCTGTTGCAAAACCAAATGAATTATGAAGAGCATCATAACAAATAAAATGTTGGCTCAAATTGATTTTGTTTCTTCGACTTTCTACTGGTTTTCAAACTAAGAAATTATTTGATATGCATATAAGATTATGCATTTTTTACATTTTTGTTATTTCTGTATGAATTCTAGTTTTAGATTCATTTTAAATCTATCACTAACAAGATTTTGGTATCATCACCATCATCACTTAGTTTTTGTTGGCTCAACAAGCTCTCATTCCCTAGGACTTCAACAATAAGCACCTAGCTCCTCCACCACTAGTAGGTCCAAAAGTTCAACTCTGTTAAAGTTTAGGCATGTAGCTTAAATGAAATTAAATTATAAATATAAATAATCATTTTCTTAAAACATAAATAACTATATAAATATAATTGTAAGCTATAATTTTTTATCTTAATATACATATAAGTTAAAAAAGAGTAGAACTTCAATTATAATTGGAACATAATGATTTACTAAAACTTTGTATTAAAATAAAAAATTTAATTTAATAACCTTGAATTTCATGACCTCGCGATGAAATATCAAATGTAATATATATTTAACACCTCATTCAAAAACAGAATATATAATTAGAAATAGATTAATTTAATTAATTGACTACATTATAATTTCTTTATATTACTTGATAGATTTGATAAATTGAAAATGTATAATTGACCATAAATGTTTTAACTTGATCAAATCTTCTGATTGATAACATTACAACTTTTTGTATGGCTCTACCCTTATTGGTTTGTGTACTTCACGATCTCCTTTTTTTTTTTTAATTATTATTTGTATTATATTTTGCTAGGGCTGTCAAAACGGACAGTTGTTCGCGAACAGCTCGTGTTCGGCTCGTTAAGAAGTTCGAGTTCTGCTCATCTTTTAGTATCCGTTAAATTTTTTATTGTATTAAGATTTTTTTTATATTTTTTTATTTTATAAATGCTATTTATATTTGGCAGCATGATAATAAGAAATAAATTGTATTAATTTATTCAAAAAATAAAACCATGAATAAACGCATAATATAGCATAAATACTATCTGTTCCAAGTTAATACTACAAATTTTATTAAATACTGCTTATTGTTCTTCTTGATGCATGATACTTAAGAAGTTATTTATTCCATGTTAACACTGCATACACTGCGGCTAACTAATCAAGCTAAAGCTTAGTTTAGCTCAAATCGACAAGAATATTTCCTTGATCAGCTCAATTCCCTTAAAATTTAGAGCGACCCAACAGATACATTACATCTGTAAACCAATCAACTACACATCCTAAGCATATTAAATGAAGTTCTATAATGTATTAAAAATTGCATTATTTAGATTTGGCTGCACTGAGGTCTTAAATATGCGATGAATATCCACTCTTGTTTGGATCCTTTAACAATTAGAATGAATGAAAAATATATATATATATTTAGGAAGCTGGTTTGCACGGAGGAACATTCTCGCTATGATTTTCATATAAGAAAATTCAAAATTAACCTAGAAAGGATAGCTGAAGCTATTGACATGAGCTCTTGGCATTGAAAGACGAGCTCTTGGAATTGAAAGATGAATATCTTAAATAAAACTTATAAAAACCTACGGCCTTACAATTACATGGAAGTTCATAAATTAATCAAGCTATTGAGAATTACTGAGTTTTACATTTTATAAGCGTTATTATAAAAAGCACCGTGGCATGGCACTCATAGGATTGAAGACTAAACTAAAATTCAAAATTCTATATATTTATGACAAAGGCTAGTTTCAACTTTAAAACATTTGAAATTCACATGATAAACAGCGCACATCATTATACCATGAAAAAATGATAAACAAACAGCGTAATTAGCCAAAAGCACGATATTGATTAAAATTGATATTAATCACTAGAAGCATTAAAAACAACTATTTAATTTGAACTGGATGTTCAGAAAATTACTTCAAAGCAATAAAACATGCTAAGATGCAGTGATGAACAAAATTTGTTAACTTACATGTACAGTACCTATTGGAAGATATTAGATATTCTTTATTTAGCAAATCACATGTAATACGATTATCCTGTGACCACGTAATTTATTTCACCAATAAAAAGGATAGAACTAAAGACGACCAGAACCAGCTATTTGAATATTTGGGAGAAACGCTCCGGACCAACCATCCAAAGTGATAGGGCATCCAATAAGTGCAACCGTACAAAATCATCTAAAGCGACGGGGCATCCAGCATCTTGTGATTGCTCTAATGCATACAAAAAATTATCTTCTCCAAATACAAATGGACAACCACATACTCATCTAATATATGTGACAATTTAACAACCAATGGTCCAATAAACATGTGGTTGTCTTCACTAATAACCTCACAGGAAAAAGATTACGAGATCAGCTAATCAAGATTTTTTATCTGAAATGATATTCCATTGAAATAAAAAATATCTAATCAGCAACTGTCCAAAACCACGTGGATGGGATGGCTTCTCCATGGTCTCTCACCGGAACTTTTATCTAAACCAGTAGTCCAATGAAAAAAATCTAATCAACAACCATTCAGAACCACGTTTGTGTGGCTTCTCCATAGCCTCACAGGAATTTTCCTCTAATCTAATATTCCACTGAAAAAAAATCTTCTCAACAACGGTACTAAACCCCGCTTCTCCATAGCCTCACAAGAATATTAGAAACGGACAACAAAGATGGCTTCTCCAGAGCCTCACAGGTATGTTAGAATCAGACAACAAAGATGGCCTCTCCAGAGAGAGATGTTAGAGAGGTATGTTAGAATCAGACAACAAAGATGGCTTCACCAGAGCCTCACAGGTTTGTTAGAATCAGACATCGACGATATTTTTTTACTAGAAAACATAAAAACTTCATTTGCAAAACCAATGCAAGCACAGAACCACATTGACATGTTTCCCAAATAGCAGGGGGTCTTAACAAAACCTCAATTAACAAAATATAGGCAAGCATAACCGCATGCCCAGATAATGACATGGAAAAATAAAACTAAGAAGTTCATCAACATTACTTGAAGCACCTCATCATTTATTCACTCATTAAAACTTAGGTAGAAAGACAATCATAAAGGCCAAATTATAGTGCGAAGGTGGGAGTGGCACCGAGCTTCTCGTCAATTTACTTTGTTTTGGCAATGTGGCGAATAAGATCCACTACACGGTTGCTGCAATAAACAAAACAAAGAAAAGTTGAGGAAAAAAAAAAGATTAAGTTTTATCTGTCAAAGAAAAGTTCGAGCAAACAAAGAAAAGTTTGGGAATTTACCTGTAGCCCCATTCGTTGTCATACCAAGACACGACTTTCAAAAAGTTATCGTTCAAAGCAATTCCAGCCTTGGCATCAAAAATGCTAGACCTATATTTATAACACCAAAAGTAACATATTAACACAACAAAAGTGAGAAAAATAAAACAATCATTAAAAAACAAAAGAAATTAACTGGGGAATACAAATTGGGCTTTCAACAAGCTCGCCCTTTGTGAACAACTCATATTCAGCTTGCTAAATTGCTCATTTAATCAACTACTTGAACGAGCCGAGCACACAATTTTTTTTAGTTCAATTTATGAACGAGACAAAACACTAACAGACAATGATTCAAGTGTGTTCAACTCATTTTAGCTCGAATTAATCAAATAAGTAAAAAAATAATATTTATTATATCTTCTTATATCAAATTTCATGTAATTTTTTTTAAAAAAAATATAAAATCTATTATTTTTAAAATTATTTTAGCTTGAAACGAAGAAATGAATTTGAATCGAACGAAAGTGGTACATATAGGAGGAACATAACAAACAGATACCTGCTGTCGCCCAAAAAGTCAGTTGACACAACATCCTCATCAGTGTAGCCAATGATACCTTTAAGCTTTCCCTCAGACTCTTCCCTGCAAAACAAATTCAAAGAGATACATTAATATGAAGTCGCTAAAAGGAATGCTGGACTATATATAATAACACAATGATGCTCAAAAAGGTTTTCTAATCACGCAGTAATAATTGCTTATAATACCATCTGCAAGCAAAAGTCAAAACGACAATTTATTCTTATTAAGGTGTTTGTAACGAAAGGGCTTGGATTATTAGCTTACTTAATAGCAGCCTTGATATCCTCATAAGAGGCCTTCTTCTCAGTTCTGACAGTAAGATCAACAACTGAAACATCCACAGTTGGTACACGGAAGGACATACCAGTCAATTTCCCATTCAAAGCAGGAAGAACTTTCCCAACAGCCTGTTCATTTCATCAAGAAAATATGATATTTCATTTATGCCAGGCTAAGAGCAAGCTACAAATAAATGAACCAAACACATATTTCTTCATTTCTGGGCAAAAATCAAAAAAAAAAAAAAAAAAATTGATGACAGGTAGCTGCGTGTCAACCTTATTTCTGACCATCATACATTTCCCAGAAGAGAAAGAACAAAATAAATGAAGTGCATCCATAAATAAAGCAAATCTAAATAAAATGACTGGAAGCTGCGTGTCAATCTTACTGTACCTTTATAGGAGGGTTTGTTCTAGCTTTGTTAACTAGTCTTTAAAATTATTTTTGTTAGAATAGCATTGAAGGAGCAGGTGCTTTTAGAGAAATGCAAAAAGAAAAAAAAAAACTTCTTCTATGCCAAACTTACAGATGACTTGGAAATGATGAGTGAGACTAGTTTATGATGATAATGATGACTTCAGGTTTTAATGTATATAAATAAGGCTCTTATACAAAGTTATTTTGCAGCTTAAGTTTTAGCATTTCATCCCAACATTCTACATTGTCACAACCGTGATAATTTTATTTGCAAATATAATAATTGTAATTATTTTCCAAGTCATTGCAGTTGATTTTTCAATATTAATGTCTTTTGTTAAACTTCATACCTATGAAAAAAATCTTATGTTCTATTATATGATATTGATAGATTTATTTATTTTAAGCATTTAGAATATATTTTCTTATATTTTTAAATAACTAATAGACCATTCATACTTCATAGTTGATATGAGTTGCATTATTTTTAAAATAAGAATTGTAATGTATTAAATGCTCCAATTTTTAAAATAGCTCTCTACATAAATGCAGGCTCTATAACTCACAATGAGCTCTTGCACTATAGTACTTTTTTTTGCTGGTTAAAAGTATATTGTAGCTCAACAGTTATTGCAAATAAAATCCAAATACCTTACCATGCCAGGTATGAAACAGTAGAAGCCAAAACAACATAGGGGAGCATTCTATCAAATTTTTTTAATTTAAAAAAAAAAAAGCATTCTTGAATCTCAACACAAAACCCAAGCAAGCCCTATACCTTGGCAGCTCCAGTGCTGCTCGGAATGATATTGAAACTAGCAGCTCTTCCACCCCTCCAGTCCTTGCTTGATGGACCATCAACAGTTTTCTGAGTTGCTGGATCGAAAAGTAAAAACTAAGATTTTGAGTAACCTTCAATGTGAACACAATTAAAATATAAAGCCCTAGGGTAGTACAAGTACTAAAAATTTTGTTAACAGACCAGTGATTGCATGCACAGTTGTCATCAAGCCCTCAATTATGCCAAATCTGTCATTAATAACCTGCCACAATAAACGTAAAAAATTATCAATCACCAAAATAAAAAAAAATGCTCCAATTCATCCCTGACGAAAAGAACTTATAGATGTACCTTTGCAAGAGGAGCCAAGCAATTGGTAGTGCAGCTTGCATTAGAAACAATATCAATATCAGCTTTATACTCATGCTCATTAACACCAACAACGAACATTGGAGCATCTTTGCTGGGTGCAGAGATAATAACCTTCTTTGCACCACCCTGTTGATCCAAGAAGAAAAATGACAGTTTCTTTATTAAAGCGCCAGTGAAAAGAAGAAACGGTAATTATTTCATCAACTCCAATTATAGTGACAAATAATTTCTATCTTAAAACTTTAGAAACTAACATGAGATCCCAAGTCATCATTCCTCTGTTAAGAATTGTATTTCAAAAACAACTACAAAGCCAATTTACACTAAGATTGTCAATCAAATGGCAGAATGAAGAATGACAAAGGAAGCCTCATCCCAGAAGCCATTATTACAAGCATAACCATTTAATAGTATGACCATCAGGACAAATTGCAAACATAAGAAGTGAGTCCAATTTTCCTCTTTTAGGTAAAAATATATCTGTGATGAGAGTTTTATGAAATAAACTAGAGTTATACCTTCAGGTGAGCTGCAGCTTTGTCCTTGTCCGTAAAGACACCAGTGGACTCCACAACATAGTCAGCACCAGCCTCACCCCATGGGATCTCCTCAGGGTTCCTTCATATGCCAAAGTAATTAGTACTAGAGCAAAAAAATTATCATCAGAATCAAAAGATGGAAAATACTAAACCTATTTTCCAAGATCACCTGATGCCAAAGACTGTAACAGGTTTCTCCCCAAAGAGAAGGGTCTTGGAGTCCTTCACAGTTATCTCATGATGTTTCCATTGCCCGTGCACAGTGTCATACTTGAACATGTATGTCTGCATACAGTTTTCCAAGTTAAATAATCATGATTGAATACTGTAATCAACAAAAATTCTTGTTTAAATACAGGATAAAATAGTTATTACAGACTTTTCAAGTACTGTGAACATGTGAGGCTGCCAGACACAAGACCAAAGGGAGTGATACCACCCAAAAAAATAAATTAAAGAATCTAGTTTTGCTTAAATAACATTCATATGAATAAGAGTTGTATCCTAAACTAGTGCTGTCTAGTAGATATCAGCTGAAATCAGGTTAACATATTAATAACGGGGTTGTTTGGGTACAAACGTTTTACAGGCTTCCCTAACTAACAAGAAACTTTAAGGAAGGCTGATGACTGGTCTTTGTGTCCTATAGTAGGCATGATTTGAGCTAAACCTGAATTTGACCAAGATTTGGCTCAAATCAGGCTAAACAAAATTTTGCAAAGTTTAAATCCTACAGTTTTAATAACCTAATTTCAGCACTACTTTTAGTTAAATCAGATATTTGTTTAATCCCACTTTTCTGATTTAAAAATTTTTCCCTCTAACAAATCTTAAACGCTGAAACAAAAAGTAGCTGTCATGCCAAACAGCTGCTGTTTTAAAATCTAAAGATTCACAAAATCTGGACTACACTAAATTCCTATTAGGAGCCAAAAAGCCCATACCTTAGTTAGATCACTCAACTCCTCAAAACACATTTTTATTTTAAAAAAAACCGACAAAAGTAAAGAAAACGAGCATGACAGATGCTTGACATTAGTATGACTGCATCTAAGTAAATATATCCCTATCAACGCAGATGACACCTTAAACTCCAAACCAAGTTAAAATTTACGACTAGAAACACTCCGTCAACCCCTTCAACCGCACGCCACCATGAATATCCCAAGCCACCATAACATAACTGATTGCAGTCTGAACAAGTTATACTTCATCTTATATAGCTAGAAAAACCAACAATCTCAACAGACCAAGAAATTGCACAGCTCATACATAATCACCGGCATAAACAATCAGATCACCGAATCAACAGATCCAGGCAAATAAAAAATAAAAAAAATAAAAAAAATAAAAAAAAAACCTCACCATGTAATCGGTGGTGATGAAGGGATCGTTAACAGCGACCAACTCCACATCCTCACTCAAAAGCGCAACTCTAGCCACAAGCCGTCCGATCCTTCCAAAACCTAAGACAATCATCAAATCCCAACAATCAGCAACCCCAACTCCTCCTTCATTGATCGAAAAATTCCAAACCAACATGAACAAAAAGAAACCTACCGTTAATTCCGATCTTGATCTTTCCAGCAGATGCTATCCAATCATCAAAAAAGAAAAAATCAAAATCAAATAAACGAAGCAGATCCAGTGAAGTTTCATCCTATCAGTTAAAAAAAAAAAAAAAAGGAAAAAAAATCGTTTACCCATGGCTATCGAGAATAGTAAGGAGACAGGAAAAGATTGCAGAGAAATTAATAGCGCAGGAGAAATGATCGAAGAAAGGCAAGTATTTGAAACCCTTATATAGGAGGCTCCGTGGTCACCTAGGGCTCTTCTGGATGCTCCAGAAGGTCGTTTAAGGGAATTCAAAAGCCGCCGAGTTTGCGGGTCTGCGGTTTGATTAAAACGTTCCTTCGCACCAAATTAGTCTAAAGTAATCCACCGCCATGGCAATACTTAATTCGTAAGTGACATGCAAGTGGGTCGCAAAGATGTCACGGCTAACATGGGAACTACGTCATTGGTGTTGCCGCGCGTGAATGGAGACGTCGATGGAGGTGGAAATTCGAGAGGTAGTTTTGGGCAGGATGAATGCCCTTGAAAATAATGTTAATTACGATAGGCACCACGGCAGTCCAGCTCCTCTCGTTTCTAGAGTGTTCCAAGGCGCGCACTGGTTTCTGCGTTTCACAGCCGTTGGTTTGTTTGAGCTGTCAAACGGCACGAAATATCTACAAATCAGGGATGGAAGAGGTTCAAAAATTATTTGTTCAATCGGAGTGGATCGGAAGTGAAATGAGATGAATCAAAAAAATATAAATTTAATTAAATAGAATCAAAATAATATTATAAAAATAGAAATATAAATAAATAATCAAATAAAATGTAATCATGATATTATTTTATTACAAAGCAATGAAGCTCCCTTCCCGAGTGCAACTATCATTCCAAAAATACATTTTAATATTTTTGATACGTCCTAATAAATTTTCATCATCCGACACAAATCTCAAAGCAAAACATGAATCTCAAGAAAATATTTTGAGCAAGAAATGTTCAAATTTTGATAAAAATTCATCAGAGCTCTGATTTCAACAAACTTAAAGTCAAACTGACCGGCTCGATGAGACGAACCTAATGATATTGAATTCAATCTAATCAAAGTCAAATCAAATCCAGATCAAATATATTAAACCACTCTTGGAAGATTTTTGGATACATTTGGAAGGTTCGAAGGATGCCGACACTAGCAAGCTTGTACTCGAATTGAGCATCTTGACAAGACGAATCCAACGAGCTCAAGATCACTCAATTCCGACATAGTTAAAGAACTTAAATTTCTATCAAATGTCGTATGATCGAGGGAAGCTCTATGGACCATCCGAAACAAAATGAATTGCATTCCTGCATTAATTGCACTCAGAACACTATAAATAGACCTCCACCTCTTACATGAGGCGGTGACCTGGGGTCGGGAGGCAGCAGGGTTTATATGATTGCGGAGCTTTATATTATATATATTATAAGTGATTATCAGAGTAAAATTAACAATTGTGTCCCCCTTTTATCATCGCAAGTATATGTATCGTTCAAGTAAGGCTCTAATGGAGTTCTAGATATCGATCTCATAGGGAAGTTTAGAGATTAAGAACTAATTTCAGCAGATGCAATTACTATCTAGTGTATGGAAATAAAGAACGCTTATACTAAACTCTATTACTTAAATTTTAAAATAGAAGATTGCAATTTAGAAAGTATATTTCTCCTTGTTAAGAGAATTAAGTGAATGAATAATTAAATTAGTTAGAATTATATTGTGCTAGAATAGGAGCATTCACTATTCTTTACCCTTTGGTCAGGGCATAAAGAACGTTGACTAATCCTATGCTTCAGTTATCGAATCCGCGGCTAGGCTAAGAGGATACCGGTCGCCACTTCGGAGCTCTCACGTTCCCCTCGCCTGAGGGCTAACATCTACACTTCAGCTCCCAAACGATAGGACCGAATAGAAGATTTTAGTCTGTCACACTAAAATATTCAATTCTACAACGGTAAAATAATATTTCCCTATTTATTTGCACCCTCCTTCCAAGGCTTTTGACTTTCCTGAATCTTAGATGTAATCTTTACTATAGTTGATAATTCAACATATTTTAACAATTCAATTGGCCAAATTGAAAGTAAATTAAGATTTAAGTAAAAGATTATCACGATTTTTATTTAATATTTTTAAGCACAACTAATTCAATTCTTCATTTCACAAAATCTCAACAACAAGGAGAAAGACGAGAGAAAAATACTCAGAATGCATATGAAAAATAACACAAAATTTGGATTTCATTTAAAGTTATAAAACAATAAATAAAAACTTATCTCGAATCTTCTCCCCAAGCAGACTCCTTGAAGTTCCTCTAACTTTTCCTTCTTGTACAACATACTTAATTATACTTACTTATATACTCTAAAACACACTAGTAGACTTACCACACACTACTGACTTCCACAAGACACACACACCAAAAGAACACTCAATTTTTTTAGCCTAAATTCGTCTATATTTAAAGAAGAAGTAATATATCCAAAGGTTGCTTAAGCACCTCTTCAAAAAGCGTACAGATTCAATGTATTTGGCTTGAACCGGCATTTTTCGTCGTCGGCAGGCTTCTAGAACATTGGCTAACCGCTAAGGCTCTCTATCGACAGGCTCGATCTCGCCGTCGGCGCTCTTCCTTATAATATATTCAAAACTCTCGGGAAAATCACGCCGTCGGTGGCCTATTCCTTGTCGTCGGCGGGATAGTTCAATTTCAATCTCTTTTTAGTTCTTTTCGTTCTAGATTGGCTTCTTTTCGATCTTTTTTCTTCCAATACCTATAAATCTTCATACCTGCAATAAAACATAGAAAATACATTTCTTTAAAGTGCAATTTCATATAAAATTTGTATGAATTTCTTAATACATTTTCCTGTAGTCAAAATCCCTCAAACTTAACTATTACTTGTCCTCAAGTAATCTTGATATTATATAAAAGTAATGATTATTTGTAATAAAATTTTAATTCGTAAATACTATGAATTTGATTTAAATAAAATATTATAGTAAAGTTTATTAGAAAGATTTTTAGATAATTAAATTAACTCTATAGATGTAAGGCTATTTAGTCATCAAGTTTAAGATTTCTAGTCTTTTATTTATTTCAAGAATGGCTATATTTTGCAATATTAAATTACTTAAGATATTCATATGATAGGAATGTCATGAAAGCACTACTTAAGTAAGATACTTAATATATATATATATATATATATATATATATATATATAAGTTCGAAATGTAAGCGAGTTTACCCTTTAGGTTGATTCAAATAAAGTCAATTTTTAATAAGACATCTCCTCAAGCTTCTTCTCACTTACTTTTTCTTTTCTTTTCATTTGGATTGATTTTCAATCCTTTTTCTTTTTCTTTTTTTTTCTCTTCTTTTTTTTTTCAAGTGAGGATTACTGTATCTGGATAGCTTGTTAATAATTTTGAACTTCACCTTCCTCTTCCTAAATTTGAAACTTCAAACATTTACTTACCTTATATGTATTTCAAAGTTTTTACTTCATTGAGTTTCAATCTTTTCTTTCTCAACTAAATACTTAAGAATTTCATATTTTGAAATATAGTTTTCTTTACTTTAAATAGTTAAACTATATTCTTATTCTCTTATACCAAATATCTTAATCTACAAAATTATTTTAATCACTAGAAATATTTCGTTTAACTTTCTATATTAATTAAATAAATTAATTCTAGTTTACTGAATTAAATTCATTACAGAAAATCATTTTATAATAATTTTTGAAAATATAAATTGAGAACAATTTAATAATTAAATTTTTATTTTTTTTCTCCGCCAAACTTAAATTTTTCTATCTATTTATATTGTGTGAAAAAAAAAATAAACTGTAAATTTAAATCATACATTCGTGCTTTAGGTATTTTTTCTTTTTGAAGTTTCGCAGGTTCTTTTCATGACTTAATCAACTTGCACTGTTAATAACTTTCTACACATATATAATATCAAAGAAATTGCTGGGTAAAGAAGTTTTGAAATAAGTACAACTACTAACACAATTTATACCACAACATCCACATATATTTCACAAATCCAGTTTCAGAGTTACAATCACAAATTGAAATATTAAAATTTAAAAGCCACACAAATTTAACTTATACAACAATATTAAAATGTCTTACACGACATAATAATCAAAGTTCATGAACTAAACATCAATACTGAATCTAAGAAAACAAACAAACAATCACATAACATAAATACCTAAGCACATAATCTAATCATCAACATTAAAATCACAAACTATATCCTCGTCTCCTTGTTCAGCAGGTGGAGTATGCTGGTAGTGAGTATAACGGGGGCACTCAAGAAATATAACATCAGGCTCTCCTCTCCGATAATGATTCTCGACATCATAAGTAGGTTATCTCAAATTCGAATGTCTCTCGGAGATAATCGCCGTCATAATTATGCCTCCGTTCTAATCCTCCAATTCTCCGATCAATATGCTCCAATTTTTCTTCAATCTTTTCAAAACTTTTTCTGTCGTAGGTCATTTCATTCATCAAATCATAAAGGGTAGGAGAGCTATAGGTAGGAGGATCATAACTAGTAGAGGGAATATCCATACTAGTTGAAGGTTCATAGCTCCTAGTCCCAGATCTCCATCCTTCGTGGGATTCATAAGTTTTTATATTAGCCTGGGTAATGGGTTTCATAGGTTCAACCTATTCCTCATCATCTCTAGCCTCTACTCCGGACAATCGGCGAGTGTATAAATTAGACCAGGATGTCCTAGTCCTCCTCCACTTTCACTTCTTGCAGTCGCTAATATATTTTTGTAAATAATATTTCTCACATTAATACTTCTGTGGTTCTGAATTCAAAAATTCAGAACCGCTCTATCTCTTGTTACTTCACTATGGATATAGGTAGGTAACAAAGTATAATAAATAAAATAATGTCAAGCTTTAGAGGTTGCATTTAACATAGACAGAGGGAAGTTTACTCGTTCACGCTGCTTAATTTTCTAAGTCCCTTTCCCATCAGTGAGAAAGTTAATCACCTCCTCCAGCGGTCCTTCCATTGTCCCGAATGTATCATACTTGCTGGTATGCAGATCTTGTACTTCGTAGAAAGAATTTATTCTTACAGCATTAAAATCAACTAAAAATCCTCTAACCTTTATTTGTACATATTCTATCTCAGCCAGGTTGGCATAAAATTCTTTCACGATTTCAACTGCAGCTCTATTTGTTGTATAACAGTAATTTTTCCATCTTCTCTCTTTTATCGTTCATTCCACTTCTCCTCCCGGATTCTTAAAAACTCTATCTTGAATGCATTTTCTTGCTTTGATATTAAAGTTGTATGCTGATTGAGATCTAGCATTCACGAATCGTGTCTCGTCATAATTTAGTTGCCTCTTCTGTCGTGGAGCCATTTCTCGATCTATCAAATTTACAAAAAATCTTGACTAAACTTCAAAATATTACTAGAATGGCTTCCAAAGGTGACTTAAAATAATCTAAAATGAATTCCACGGATTTCTTCCAACTATTTTTTCTATATTTCAATTTTTTTCAAAATCCCCAAATGTGGAAGAAATACTCGGTGAAAATAAAAATTTTTTGCATGGGAGTGAAGCTCTTACTAAGGGAAGATAAAATCCGGTGTCAAAATGTGTTGATATTGCTCCAAATCCATGATCTCTCAAGCCCTATGTCAGTTTTTCGAAGTTTTGAGGAAGTGGAGATGAATAGTGATGGTTGACCGGTCAAAATAAAGTGTTTTCGGGATCTCGCCGTTAGCGGGAAAAATCTCGCCGTCGGTGGGCTAATTAATTCAAATAGGCTTAATGTTTCTGGAAAATCTCACCATCGGCGGCATCGTTCTCGCTGTCAGCGGGATTTTTAGGGAATTAATATTTTTTATTTATAGTGTTTTCAATTTATTTTAAGCCTTGATAATGTCCGATCAATCAATTAAATACATTTTATTGTGATTATATACTATTTTAACTCACATAAATTCACACAACACAAAACATAACAATTTTTATATTAAATCCAAGGTTTTACAATATGCATACACCACATTTACTTAACGCATAAAATTCAGCGTCGCAATCCAAACCACAGCACTCAAAACGCTGAGACTAAACAAACAACACATAATCTCATCTATACTGAGATCAAATCTTAAAATCTAAAATATCAAAAGTGCAAATTTCATAAAAATTAAATTCAAACTAACTCAACACATAAACAAATATGAATGTCTTCTACTCGTCAGTGTCTGTACTAAATTCATCTCTGATATCTCCGATAGAACGTAGATGAACGAATAGATTGTAGAAAGGCCTGTAAGGAAATTCTTCTGTAGAATCTTCTTCAATCCATCATTTCTTTCTTAAAAGCCGTATGAAACTAGCATCAGATGTCCAGAATAATCGAAGTGCTCCTTCGTCCTCCAATCAATATGATCAAATAAATCAGAGATATTATTAATGGAAGTCATCACGTTTTGTACCTCTTTTTCCAATCCTTTGAGTTTTCGTAAGATCAGATTTGTTTTATTAGTATAGGACCTGATTGAAAGAGAGTTTTGAGATGCTTGATCCGCAGTAATGGCTGTCTCATTATTGTTATCCAGAGTAGAAAACATATCAGTTGGATCTAATAGTTTCCAAGGCAAAACTACTTTTTCCTAGGCTTCATAAAAAACTTGGTACTGACTGCATAATGCAAAAATTATTGAAGGATGTCCAAGCCCATAAATCGATCCATGCACAATCAGGCCTAAAGTAGACTTCACAATAATTGAACCAACATCGATAGGTAATCCCGCTTAGATACAATAATTCAGAATCGCACACTCCTTAGAAACTTTGTTTACCATCATAATGGGTAATAATTTTGAAGAAATAAAGAAGTGTCAGTGTTTATAGACGGGATTTAGAAGTGATGCAGAAAAGCTAACATACCCGTCTTCTCTTGTTTCCCAATCTTCTGATTCATCAGTCAAATATCGATATATCTCATTCATATTATTTTTTGTAGGAACAAAATTAGAATAGTGGCAAACAGGTGTATTTTCAATTGAATATAACTTATTGATTCTAGAAGGAGAGAAAGTTACCCATCTGCCTCGCACATAAACGCTTCCGTTGTTGATTCCATGAAGATTGGAGTAGAATTCTTTTACTACGGGGATGACTGCTGCAGAAGTTATATAGAATAATACCTCCCAACGTCATCGCATAATCATCTCTTGTATATACGTTATCGAATTCTCCACTCCTCTATTCACGAATCCTCTTTCTTTGATTAATCTCTTCTTCATCATAACTTTGTTGAAGATTCACTGGGCCTCATAACTGACAAACTTTCTTCACTTGGGATCTAGTGATTTCAAGTGGATTGGATGCCATAATGATGCGTTTTTGTGGAGTTTCAAATCGTTTTCAGGAAGTAAATGGTTTAGATTTTGAGTTTTAGGCGTTCTTAAAGAGTTAAAACATTTAAAATCACCAGAAACCGTCAAAATAACTCCCTAAACAGCTCATTCACCGATCTCACCGTCGGCGGCAATGATCTCACTGTCGGCGGGATTCTTAAAAATTTGAACTGAATTTGGTGGGCAAAACTCGCCGTCGGCAGCGTCGATCTCACCGTCGGCGGGCTAAGGCAAAATTGCCCAGTTTCGCTCTAGTCCGAATGCTTTCCAATTTTTTTTATGTATCTAATATCGTGATGATTATAAATATAAATTTGAGTAGTAGAATTCATTTTATACCAAAAATAGTAATAAATCAAATAAATATACAATTATTACACCTAAATAAAGATCACTATGGGTTGCCTCCCATAAAACGCTTGGTTTAACGTCGTCAACCCGACCTATTCTAGTTATTAATCAGGTTGACTGGGCATTAAAACCTCTTTAAAATTTGGTATTTTTCCTTCAAAATATAGTTTTAATCTGTGTCCATATACTTTAAATCTGTGTCCAGTCTTTTGATTTTCAATTTTTAAAGCTCCGTATGTAAATATTAGAGTTATAGTGAAAGGTCCTAACTATCGAGATTTTAGTTTCCCAGGAAATAATTTCAATCTTGTATTATAAAGTAAAACTTCTTGTCATGGTTCAAAGTTTTTTTGGTTAATTTTCCGATCATGCCATAATTTCATTTTCTCTTTATAAATTCTATCATTATTATAGGATTCATTTGTTAATTCTTTTAATTCATTCATTTGCAACAATCTCTTCTCACTAGCATCTTTTAAATTATAATTGAATTCTTTAATCGCCCAATATGCTTTGTGCTCTAATTCAACTGGTAAGTGACAAGTTTTTCCATAAATAAGCCTGTAAGGAATCATTCCAATCGGGGTTTTATAAGCAGACATGTATGCCCATAATGCAGTGTCTAGCTAATTTACTTGGGTTTACAGTTTTTTCTAAAATTTGTTTAATTTCTCGATTAGAAACTTCAGCTAATCCACTGGTTTCTGGATGATAAGCAGTCGATATTTTATGAATAATGTTAAATTTTTCTGTCAATTTCTGAATATATTTATTCCTAAAATGGGATCATCCGTCAGTAATAATCACTCTCGGCATTCCATATCTTGTGAAAATATTTTTCAATAAAAATTTTGAAACGCTTTTAGCATCACAACGAGGTAAGGCTTGTGCTTTAATCCATTAAGAAACATAATCAACAACAACTAATATATATGAGTTTCCAAATGAAGGAATAAATGGTCCCATGAAATCTAATCCCCAAACATAAAAAATTTCAACTTCTAAAAATTCAGAGACATTTCATTTCTTCTAGATATATTACCTACTCGTTGGCATTTATCGCAAGTTTTGATATATCTATAAACATCTTTAAAAAGAGTAGGCCAATATAATCCAGATTGTAAAACTTTATAAGCAGTTTTATCAGTCTCAAAATGTCCTCCAAATTCAAAATCGTGACATTTTTGAATAATCTGTTCAGTTTCTTCATAAGGCACACATCTTCTAATAATTAGATCCTTACATTATTTATATAAATATGGTTCATCCCAAAAATACATTTTAGCATCGTAAATGAATTTTTGTTGTTGTTGCAGAGTTAGCATGGGTGGTAAAATATCACTTACAATATAATTAACTATATCAGCATATCATGGTATTTTCCACTCATTTATATTATAAAGTTGTTCGTCAGGAAAACTGTCTGTAATTTCTTTGTCGGTGTCGGATAATTCACAATATTCTAATCTCGACAAATGATCCGCAATTCGATTATCGGTTCCTTTCTATTAATTATTTCAAAATCAAATTCTTGCATTAGTAATATCCATCTGATTAATCTTGGTTTGGTATCTTTCTTTTGCATTAAATATTTAATAGCAGAGTGATCAGTATGCACAATACATTTAGTTCCAATTAAATAAGGTCTAAATTTATCAAAATCATATACAATTGCTAATAATTCTTTTTCTGTAACTGTATAATTGATTTTGGCACTATTGAGAGTTTTACTAGCATAGTATATAACTTTAAAAATTTTATCATACCTTTGTCTAAGAACAACTCTTATAGCATAATCACTAGCATCACACATAAGTTCAAATGGTTTCTCCCAATCAGGTGAAACTATATAGGTGCTGTGATTAATTTATCTTTTAATAATTTAAAAGCATTTAAGCATTCTATAGTGAATTCAAATTTCTTGACTTTTTCTAAAAGTCAAGAAAAGGTTTAGTAATTTTTGAAAAATCTTTTATATAGCGTCTGTAAAATCCGGCATGTCCAAGAAAACTTCTTACCCCTTTCACTGTAGTAGGAGGTGGTAATTTAGCTATAACTTGAATTTTTGCAGGGTCTACTTCCATGCCATTTTCTGAAATTTTATGCCCTAATACAATTCCTCCTGCAACCATAAATTGACATTTCTCCCAATTTAGAACTAAGTTAGTTTGTTTGCATACCTCTAAGATTTTTTCAAGATGATCCAAGCATGTGTCAAATGATGTTCCAAATACAGAGAAATCATCCATAAATATTTATATTACATCATCAATTAATTTACTAAATATAGACATCATACATCTCTGGAATGTTGCAGGTGCATTACATAATCCAAAAGGCATCCTTCGAAAAGCAAATGTTCCATAAGGACTAGTAAATGTAGTTTTCTCTTGATCCTCAGGAGCAATAGGTATTTGATGATAGCCGGTATATCCATCTAAAAAACAAAAATATTTGTGTCCTAGCTAATCATCTAACATTCGGTTTAGAAATGGTAAAGGGAAGTGATCTTTCCTGGTGGCTGCTTTTAATTTTCTATAATCAATACATGTACGCCATCCAGTAACTTGTCTTATAGGTATTAAATCATTATTTTCATTAGCTTCAACAGTCACTCCTCCTTTCTTAGGAACATAATGAATTGGACTTACCCAAGCACTGTCCGAAATAGGATATATAATACCATTGTCTAACCATTTCAATATTTCTTTCTTGACTACATCTTTCATTATTGGGTTTAATCTCCTTTGGGGATCAACTCTTGGTTTATGTTCATTATCCAAATAATTCCGTGCACACAGATCGAAGGACTAATTCCCTTAATATCTGCTAAGGTCCAACCAAAAGCTTTCTTATACTTTTTTAATGTGTCCAGAAGTTTTTGCTCTTGTGATTCATTTAATTCTGCTGATATAATAACCGGTAAAGTTAAAGAATTTCCTAAAAATGTGTACTTCAAATGAGTAGGTAAAACTTTTAACTCAAGTTCAGGAGGTTTAATAATCGACGAAACTATATTCTTTTCAACGTTTTCAGTAATATCCAACATCTCAAATCTTTCTTGTATATAATCTAATTTTTCATTGTCTGTTTCTTCAATTAATTCTGTATTTTATATTTCTGGTTTATCTTCAAAGTATTCTTTAAAATTCTCATTTCATAGATGTTCAAGAGTTTCCATTCGAAAACATTCATCTTCTTATTCTATAGCAGAATATTTCATTGATTTCGCAATGTTAAAAGTTACTTCTTGATCGTTTACTCTCACAGTTAGTTCTCCTTTTTGAACGTCAATCATAGCTCTTCCAGTAGCTAAGAAGGGTCTTCCTAAAATTATGGGTATTTCATTATCTTCCTTCATATCTAAGACAATAAAATCTACTGGGAAGATAAATTTATCCACGTTTACTAACACATCTTCAATAACTCCTTTAGGATATGTCACTGAACGATCAGCTAACTGAAGAGTTACTGAAGTAGGTGAGACTTCTCTCAATCCTAATCTTTTAAAAATTGATAGAGGCATAAGATTTATGCTGGCTCCCAAGTCACATAAAGCTTTTCTATAAAATTTTTCTCCAATAGCACACGGTATAGTGAAACTTCCAGGATCTTTTAATTTCTCAGGAAGCATTTTCTGAATAATTGCACTACACTCTTCACTAAGTGTAACAGTTTCATTATCTGTGAACTTTCTTTTCTTGTTTAAAATATCTTTCATAAACTTCACATAATTGGGCATTTGTTCTATTGCTTCTACAAAAGGAATGTTTACCGTTAATTTTTTCAGGAATTCAAGAAATTTAGAAAATTTCTTATCCTTTTTATGTTGCTTTAATCGCTGAGGAAATAGTGGTGTTGGTCTCTCTACAGAAATTTTCATAGGAATTAGTGGATATTCAAACTTTTGATCTTGATGATCCTTTTCTTTTTCAGTTTCCACTTTCTCTTTTTGACTTTCAGTTTCTTTTTGTATTCTTGTTTCTAATTCTTTTCCACTTCGTAACTGTATCGCTTTGATTTGTTCTTTTCCTTGATCTTTAGGATTTATTTCCACATTACTAGGAAAAGTGTCAGGAATTCTATTATTAAGTGCAGTAGCGGTATGTCCAAGTTGATTTTCAATATTTTTAATGGAAATTCCTTGATTTTGTAATTGGTTCCCTTGAATTTGTAGCTGATTTCCTTGATTCTGCAAATGCCGACCCATATTTAATATTAATTCTTCCATAGATAACTTCTTTTCCTTAAATTGAGAGTTATTATTAAATCCAGGTGGATAAGAAGGTTTATAATTTGAATTTCCTTGGTTAGATGAATTTCCTAATGGGTTTATTAAGTTTTTCATCCATTGTTGATTAGCAAAGTTGTTATTACAATTAAAATTTAGATGGTTCTTCCAACCAGGGTTGTAATAATTTGCATAAGGATTATTAGTTCTATTATTAATAGCATTTAAAGTTTCATATGAAGATTGAGCTTCTGTAAGTTGTCCAGATGAATTTTCTTCTATTATATTAGGAGAATAATTCATTCTAAAATGATATAATTTCTTGGATATAGCAGCAATCTGAGAAGCTAACAAAGATATTGCATCAGAGTTATGTATACTAGCTATTTTCTTAGGATTCAACCTTTCAGAAGGCAATTGAAAATTGTTGGTAGCCATTTCTTCAATTAATGAATAAGCCTCATCAAATGGTTTTGACATTAATGAACCTCCAACAGCAGCACCTATAATAGATCTAAGAGATCCTACTAATCCATTATAAAAAGTTTGTATAATTAACCAATCTAGTAACGCATGATGTGGGCATTTCCTAAGAAAATCTTTAAATCTCTCTCAAGCTTCGTATATCGATTCTCCATCAAACTGACTAAAAGATGTTATGTCATTTCTAAGCTTTGCAGTTTTTGAAGGAGGAAAATATTTAGATAGAAATTTTTGTGATAGTTCTCCCCAAGTTCTAATAGATCCAGGTGCTAACGAATTTAACCACATCTTAGCCTTATCCCTTAAAGAAAAAGGAAAAAGCCTAAGTCTAACAACATCATTAGATACTCAGTCATATTTAAAAGTAGCACAAAGTTCTAAAAAACTAGCAAGATGTAAATTAGGATCCTTGTTTGGTGAACCACTAAATTGATTATTCTGTACCATTTGGATAATTGCAGGTTTAAGCTCAAATGAATTAGCCGCTACATCAGGATTTTGGATAGTTAAATGAATTTCATCTAATGTAGGGTTAGCGTAATCTCTGAAAGGTCTGAGTTGATTTATATTTTCAATTGCTGGATTATTTGCCATTTGAGTTAAATTTATAGTTTCTTTTCTCTGTTTTCTAATTCTTTTAATAGTGCCCTCTAATTCCGAATCGTAAGGTATTAAACTTTCGGTTCTAAATTTACACATACACAAATTAAATAGATTTTTTTTAAAATAGTCCGTTACTCTAGTAATTATCTTTAATAATTATTTTATTAATTACTTTAATAATTACTTTACTTCCCTGACAACGGCGCCAAAAACTTGACCTGGGGCCGGGAGGCAGCAGGGTTTATCAGAGTAAAATTAGCAATTGTGTCCCCCCCTTTATCAACGCAAGTATACATATCTTTCAAGTAATAAAGGGCTCTAATGGAATCCTAGATATCGATCCCACAGGGAAGTTTAGAGATTAAGAACAAATTTCAGTAGATGAAATTACTATCTAGTGTATGGAAATAAAGAACGCTTATACTAAATTCTATTACTTGAATTTTAAAATAGAAGATTGCAATTTAGAAAAAGTATCTTTCTCCTCATTAAGAGAATTAAGTGAATGAATAATTAAATTAGTTAGAATTATATTGTGCCAAATAGGAGCATTCCTATCCTTTACCCTTTGGTCCAGACATAAAGAACATTGACTAATCCTATGCTTGATTACTGAATCTGCGGTTAGGTTGGGAGGATACCGGCTGCCACTTTGGAGCTCCCACGTTCCCCTCGCCTGAGGGCTAACATCTACACTTCAGCTCCCAAATGATAGAACCGAATTGAAGATTTTAGTCTGTCACACTAAAATGCCCAATTCTACGCCCGGTAAAATAATATTTCCCTATTTATTTGCACCCTCCTTCCAAGGCTTTTGACTTCCCTAAATCTTAGATGTAATCTTTACTATAGTTGATAATTCAACATATTTTAACAATTCAATTGGCTAAATTGAAAGTAAATTATGATTTAAGTAAAAAGATTATAACAATTTTTATTTAATATTTTTAGGCACAACTAATTCGATTCTTCATTTCACAAAATCTCAACAATAAGGAGAAAGAAAGAGAAAAATACTCAGAATGCATAGGAAAAATAACACAAAACTTGGATTTCATTTAAAATTATAAAACAATAAATAAAAACTTATCTCGAATCTTCTCCCCAAGGAGACTCCTTGAAGTTCCTCTAACTCTTCCTTCTTGTACAACACACTTAATTATACTTACTAATATACTCTATAACACACTAATAGACTTACCACACGCTACTGACTTCCACAAGACACACACACCAAAAGAACACACACTTTTTTCAGCCTAAATTCGTCTATATTTAAAGAAGAAGGAATATATCCAAAGGTTGCTTAAGCACCTCTTTAAAAAGCGTCCAGATTCAATGTATTTGGCTTGAACCGACATTTTCGCTATCGGCGGGCTCGATCTCGCCATCGGCGGGCTTCTAGAACATTGGCTAACCGTAGGCTCATTGTCGGTGGGCTCAATCTCGCCGTCGGCGGGCTCCTTTATAATATATTCAAAACTCTCGGAAAAATCACGCCGTCGGCAGCCTATTCCTCGTTGTCGGCGGGATAGTTCAATTTCAATCTCTTTTTAGTCCTTTTTGTTCCAGATTTGCTTCTTTTCGATCTTTTTTCTTCCAATACCTATAAATCTTCATACCTGCAATAAAACATAGAAAATACCTTTATTTAAAGTGCAATTTCATATAAAATTGGTATGAATTTCTTAATACATTTTCCTGTGGTCAGGGGGGGTAAAAACCTTGGAAGAGACCTTGAAGCTTTGAAAATGAGCTAACGTCCAGAACCACCACTGACCATCGTCGACCATCAAAGACATCAAATAACGAGTTATCTTTACTATCAAGTATGACTGCAACCATATTTCCAAGAAAACATACGGTTCATTGCAACTTACTTCCTAATCTCGAGAAACACAAAGCATCTCTGACACCTCATTCTAGGCATAATCGATCCCAGGGGGACTCAATTCGACCTTTTTCATTACAGGCTACTGTCATCAAGCAAATGCTTCGACATAGCCTTAGATAGGTCAAAAATCATTGATGGATTTCCTTCGACTTCATCCATTACAGGCTAACTTTGTCAAGTAAATGCTTCGACATACAACCTCGGATAAGTAAAAAATTCGTGATGGATTTCCTTCAACCTCTTCAATTACAGGCTACTGTCGTCAAGCAAAAGCTTGGACATACAACCATGGATAGGTGAAAAATCTATGGTGGATTTCCTTCAACCTCTTCCATTACATGCTACTGTCGTCAAGCAAATGCTTCGACATATATCCTCGAATAGGTCAAAAATCCTTAGTGGATTCCCTTTGACCTCTTCCATTATAGGCTACCATCGTCAAGCAAAAGCTTCGACAAACAACCTCAGATAGGTTAAAAATCCTTGGTGGATTCTCTTCAACCTTTTCAATTATAAGTTACTGTCGTCAAGCAAAAGCCTCAACATACAGCCTCAGATAGGTCAAAAAACCTTGGTGGATTTCTTTCAATCTCTTCCACTACAGGCTACAGTCATCAAGTAAAAGCTTCGACATACAGCCTCAGATAAGTAAAAACTCCTTGGTTGATTTCATTTGACATCTTCCATAACAGGTTACGGTCGTCAAGCAAAAGCTTCAACTAACAACCTTGAATAGGTCAACCATCCTCCGTGGATTTCATATGACTCTGTTCATTACGGGTTAATACCAATTTGCATCTATAATTACACAACTTAGAACCGGTCTTACATCCTTAATGGATTCTTCTCTCAACCGTGTCCATAGAAGTCGGGCTCAAGAGACAAGACTCAACGGGATGATACGATACTCCTGGAAGACGAACCTAAGAGGCAAGCCTCGATGGGAAGCTAGTGGTGGACAGAGTCCTCACTAGAAAGACTCAACAAGAGCAAGTGGTTAACAGGGTCTCCACTCTTAGACCCCAGAAGGCACTAGTTCATTTCAAGCTCCTATAAGGCTTAAGTTTGAGAGTGCATAACCTCTAAAAGCTTGAATTACAAAAGGTATGTAATTCTTCATTTTATAAAGTTTATATGCTAACTTTAATTGCAGAAGTTCGTACAACTGAAAATTCACAACAACAATGAAAGAATTAAAGAAATACATTATCATCATCTAAAACTTTCACATGAGATAATTAAAAATGCTACAAAGACCAACACATACTTGTACAAGAGTGAAACTAGAATCTCCTGAGGAATGCATGACACCAACGTGAAAGAAAACACGGTTGCTCACCTGCTATGCAGGTCGGGGACGACTTTTCTCTTTGCCGCAACGTGAAAGGAGATCTCGTTGCTTGGCTACTACGGAGGACGAGGACAAATTTCTCTTCTCCACAACGTCAAAGGAGGATCCCATTGCTTGACTGCTATGCAGAACAGGGACGACTTTCCACTTCAACGTAACTCTGTACCATAACTCAGCACCGCAACACTTCACCGCAACTCGACGCTGAAATTCTGCACTACAACTTGGTGATGCAACTCTGCACAAAAACTCAATGCTGCAACTCAGCACCGCAACTTGGCGCCAGAAATCTGCACAACAACTCAACACAATAACGTGTCACATCGCCATAATGCCCTGTCACAATACGTCGCTGTGACGCCCCGTTACAACACATCGCTGCAATGTCACGTCGTGAGGCATTGCCACGATTCGCCGTAGCGACGCATGATGCGACCCGACTTTTACTTATGTAAGAATTTATGAATTTATATGTAAATATTTATAATATTTTTTGTAAAAGTCACAATTTCAAATGCAAGTATATGCATCGTTTCAAGTAATACAGGGCTCTATTGGAGTCCTGGTTATCGATCCCATAGGAAAAATTATGAGAAAATTTAATAAGTATTCTAGATTTTTCAAATTAAAAGTAATTATTATTTTTATTTCTTTTCAAAATTCAGATTTTAAATTTAATAAAATTTCTACTAAATGTAAGTAAGCAGTAATTAAGTAAAGATTAATGCAGGTATAAAAAAACAACCTTCTCCTTTTCAACTAATCCAAGATTTTTAGAATAATTATCATTTGTGGAGAACCTAGATTATGGTATTATGCCAAATTGAAGCATTCCTATTCTTTACCTTCGCTCGATAGTATGAAGAACATTGGCTAATCTATAGATTGGTCAAGATGTTTTATTAGTAGAATGGGTTAATCTAGGCTCACACTACTAGATGTCCAAGGGTAGTTATGGTCGGCCATACCAGTGACCCGTTCCCTTTCTATAGACCAAATTATTAGAATTTAGTCTGTCACTCTAAAAACTAATCAATTCTACGCCCAATAAATAATATCTTCCTATTTATTTGCACTTTACCTTGAATAACCCGCATAAAGCCTTCGATTACCCAAGGATTCATGTGATATCTACTAGTTAAGAACTCATCTCCGGATAGGCCTCATAATTCTTCAACAGGTTTTAACAATTTAAATGGCCAGTTTAAAAAGTAAATTAAGATCAGGTATTAATATCATCACAATTTTTATAAATATTTTAAGTTAAGTTCTCCAACAAAATTTAATTATCCTATTATCTTTTCATAGTTGAAAGGAGAAAGAAAACTAACTACTCAGAACACATTGAATTCACACAACAAATCATATTTATAAAACTTTGAACCAAGTTACAAATACTTATCTAGAATGTTCCTTCAAGTGATCCACTGACTCCTACTGACTCCAATGCAAGGTACAAGACTTCAACAACAATAATAATTTTAAAACTCACACTTACTACTCAAGGAATTGAGTAGTAATACTCAAAATAAACTCACTAAATGCAAAAAAAAGTGGATCCCTAAAATGATTGGATGTTAGAGGGGGGTATATGGTGATAGAATGGGCTAATAGGGGCTATAGGGTGCTAAAAGGGGTTATAGGGTTCTAAAAGGAGCTCTTTTCTCTGTAGAATTGACTCCTATTTATAGAGCTCCGAATTTGACCAGGGGTTGCTTAAGGCACCTCTTCAAAATTCGTCCAAATTTAATGTATCTTCTAGAAGGTAACTATCGAGCCTAGGCGTCAGGATCTGCGACCAACTCTTCGCACCTCTTCACTTTGGATCACACCTCTTCGCGATTAAAAACGTTTCCCTATGTCCAGATGTATTGTATCACATGTCCTATATATTAGGAGTAACTTTCAGTCTTCTAGAAGGTTTGATAACCGCTTAACACCGTCAAAATAACTGCCCAAAGTCATCAAAAATATTATCTGTTTCTGTATCGAACTGGCGCTTAGGCACCGGATTCTAGCGCCTAGGCGCCAGACCTAAAATTTTGGCAACTTGGCTTTTTATCTCTATTTTTGCTCCTTTTTGCTCATTTTTCCTTTCTTGAACTATTTTTTTATCACCTACATCAAAAAACATAAAAATACATTTCATTAAAGCATAATATCCTTAAGAATTGAATCATAAATAAGACATAAAAATATGTATTTTTTAAGTGGATCAAATTCCCCAAACTTAAACGTTACTTGTCCTCAAGTAACCCTTTTAATTACATAAAATATATAGCATTTGGAATGAAGTTTAAATATTTAAGATTTTATTTAATTTTTTGTTTTATAAAAGCTTTAGCAAATCATCAACTAAATTTTACTAATTAAGGTTAATTTTAAGAATTTAAAGAATACTTAACTACCAAATCACAAGACTTCTAATTTTTCATTTATTTCAAGAATAATTTAATTTATCATATTAAGGTCACATAGAATATTTACAAAAAAAGACTTTAATGAAATATTTTTCTAGAAAAATATTTGTACATAAAAATTAAGTTAAAAATGTAATTGGTTTTATTTCTATATGATAATTCAAGTGAAGCCAATTTTTGATTAGGTATTTCCTTAAGCTTCTCCTCACATTTCTTTACTCTTTTTTTTTCTTTCTTTTATTTTTTAAGGTTATTTGTTTATATTAATATTAGGTTTTTAAGTTTCCTATAAGGACATGCCTCTATAGTTAATTAAATCTTAGAGAACCGAAGTCACTTAAGAAAACTCTTGATATAGATCAGGAAATATTGTATTCATGACTTCTAAAAGGTAGGATCTTCAAGAAAATGTGGTAATAGGAAATCCAATAGGTGAGTGGCTCAAATTTTGGAACAATTATTATAGGAATTCAAAGGAAGAGAAAGCTAGGGGAAAGACATAGATCCAAGGAAAATCTTGGCGTCCTCCCAAAATATGCTATGGTTTAGCTTTAATTTGAGATAGTTATTTAGTGTTTCATCCTGCTGGTGCGATTTTTTAAAATTACCAAAATTTATGAACTCGATATATATATATATATATATATATATATATATATATATATATATATATATATTGATTTAGTTTTCTATTGAGTCACACAAATAAACGCAAGTATACGTATCGCTCAAGTAATACAGGGCTCTAATGGAGTCCTGATTATCGATCTCACGAGGAGGTATTTAATTCTATAATGGAGCACAAAAATCACTACAAGAATCACAACATAATTGTAGTAATTACTAATAATGAAAAGATAAATAAACAGTTGCAGTTACTAACTCTACCAAAGTACGTTATAACTTTCTAACACAGTTAACTAACATAAGACTAAATTTATAACAAAAGTTCAAATGTAAGAAAGAATCCTCCTCCTCTCCAAGAATAATGTGTTGATTTGGTGACATAGATCAGTGATGCAATAGTATTGTGCCAAATAGGAGTATTCCAATTCTTTAACCTCTTCTGAGTGATATAATGAACATTGGCTAATCCTAAGTTTAGTCCCCAAATTCGTGGTTAGGCTGGGAGGATACCGGCTGTCACTACGAAGCTCCCACTTTCCTTCGCCTGAAGACTAACTCTCGCTTTGGTTTTGAAACCCTAGGACCAAATTAGGGATTTCAGTATGTCACTCTAAAATCTCCAATTTTATGCCCATCAAAATATATTTCCTATTTATTTACACCCAACCCCCATGAACTATGTCACTCATTCATGGACATTGAATGTGACCTTCACTTTTGTTGTGGAACTCAGAATCCTTTCGGAACATATGTTTCACAACAAGTTTTAACAATTCAATTGGCCAGATTAAAAAGTAAATAAAGTACGAAGTGAAAAGGTCATCACAAATTCTCCATAATAAATCGATACATCATTTCCATATCACAACATCAACACATCACATGAAAAGGAGGAAGACAAAGAAATCTACTCAAAACTTTTGAGGAAATGACGACAAAAGATGTATTATATATATAAAAGCAATGTCATACAAATAGAGTAAAGAAAATACAACTTTTCTCAAACTCTTCCCTAAGTGAATCTCAAGGAATTCCTTTGACTCCTCTTCTTTATTCACAACATCACACAATTTTGTCTTTAGATAAGTAAGGAAGAAGAAATCTCTCACTTTTTCTCTCCTCGTACACTCCTTAGAAGAGAAAACACATAAACCCTAGATTCTCTCTAATGGACTCTCTACACTAGAACAATGAAAAGACACTCTCCCCAACTCAATTTTTGGCTCAAAACAGTTTAAATTCGTATGTAGCTGATTTCCCAAGAGTTTTCTCGAGCACCCCTCCAAAATTCGGCCAAATACATCAAATATGGAATTAAATTAAGATAGGGCGTGGTCCGGTGCAGGATAGGGTGCCGTCCGGTGCTATTTTCTAGAAAATAGCCCAAACTCTTTGTAATTTAGTGCGGTCCGACACGGGAAGATGCGCCGTCCAACGCTCCAGGTCAAACAGTGCATTTTGCCTCATTTTGCTCCAAATTTGCTCCTTTTTACTCCCTTTTGCTTCAAAGGCCTAAAATCATTGTGCATTCATGAAATCAAGAAAAATACCCTTCTTTAAAGTGCAATATCATCAAAAATAGGTATGAAATAGACATTAAAAAGATGTCAAATTTTCAGTGGATCAAGATCCTCTAAGATTAATTATTACTTATCTTTGAGTAATTTAGTTAAAAAATAAAATAATGATCCACTGCAATGATTTTTCTTTCTAGAATACCATGATTTTGATTTAGATAAATACAGAAGTAAATTTTTTAGAAAGATCTTTGAATAATTCAAGTAAATACTGCAGGTGTAAGGCTATCTAGTCATCAAGTCTAAAAGTTCTAGCCTTATATTCATTTCAAAAATGTCTGTAGATTGTCCTATTAAGGCACTTAAAAGGATTACATGAAAAGAAGTTTATGAGAACACTACTGTTGACCTCATTTTTGGTGAGGTCTTTTCTTCCCTCTTAGTTCTTAAGATCTAGCCATAAGAATTCTCTTCGACTATCCTAGAAGACTAGAGATGGAACCCACCATTTAGAAATTCAAACAAAAGCTAAACTCTCTTTAGAATCCTACATGGATAGTCATCAACCTCCAAATTACTTGGAAGGTTAGGACCAATGTGTAGGAAGACAAGGATGAGTTCCTATAGGATGGTCAAGCCTTAGGACAACCCTGGGTGGCCTGGTCTTGGTGAGGTTCCGCTTGCCACACTTCCACACACATTCCAAACCCTAAAACCACTCTTACCTGACTTAGCTTCCTGACTCATGTAGGAAACTCATATGGATGGACCTCAACCCCAAAGCCTCTGGCTAAGAGGGTTAGGAACAACATATTGAGTACTAAAAATGAGTCCTCTCATGGATCTTGTGAGGTTAACATGGCTTCATAGCTCAACCAAAATGGTTTCATTCTACTCACATCTAATCAATCTTCATTTTTCCCAAATTTCAATTTTTGACCCCCGGGGCCCTAAATCCACCTAACCTACCAAATACCCTCGAAGTTGCCCAAAATTCTAAAAAATTGCCGAAATTAAAAAAATTCCTCAAAATTAATCCTAAACACTCCCAACCACTCAAATTGATCAGCCATGGCCAAATATACCAAAATTTCCAAAATTACCCCCCAATACCCTCCAAATACCCAAAATACCCTTTTTGGCCCAAAAATTCCAAAAATTCTCAAAAAATTCCAAAAAATCCCAAATATACTCAATTTCATTTTGTTCAACTGTCACATACCCCAATGTTGTCAATTTAACCCAATTTGATCAAAAAATGCCAAATAGGCCCTTAAGGCCCAAAATGACCTATAAACCCAATCCATCCCAAATTCAACCTAAATGTCACCCAATTTTCCCAAAAATTATTTTGAAACCTTCCTAACATCCTCAAAAACAAAACCCTAACTTAATTTACCGAATATTTGGACTCAAATTTCACCCAAGCCTAACTCAAACCAAAATTCCCCAAATTGGCCTAAACCAACCATGAACCCAAACAAGCCCAAATCCCAAAATCAAGACCCAACCAAAAATGGAAACTCTTTGTAACACTCCCATAAACCTTTTGCAACATTAATTTTACATCAAACCCAACTTTAGCCCAGGTTAGCCCAATTTGACCCACCTTGGCCCTATTATTAAAAGACCCAAATTAATCCCAATTCAACTCCAAATGACCCCAAATCTTTTCTAAAACCTTCATAACACATTCCTAAACCAATTGAAAGCATTTATTTGGCACAACATTTTACTAATTGTTTTTCATCCAAAAGTCTATTTTAAAACTTAAAAGCCCACCTCTTTAAGACATTTCAAAAGCCCATCCAAAACCATTTCAAAAGCACAAAATCTATCCTAAAGCCCACATGACATTTTCATTTGTCATCCCTTTAATCAAAATCAACCCCTAAGTTTTAAATCCATGATCAAATGATTCTAAATCAAGCCTCATGTCAAATCACCCCTAAATGCCAAAAATCCCTAAAACCCATTTTCATGAAACTTGGCTAAGCCATTCCCAAGCCACATGAAGCGATGAAGCCATTTCTTAAGCCACATGTAAGCCATGTGAGTTGTGCCCCATGTCATCATGATATCTTGGGCAAAAGGAGGAGCCTCTTTCTTGATTCCCTTAAGATGATTAAAAATTCTCATGTCTCCCCTAACCCATGCTTAAGCCTAATTGTACTTGGATTGTGACTTGACCCCACTAATCAAGCTGAACAAATGACTTTTCCTCAGCCTAAACCAGGTCATGAGAGGGTGAACCAAACCCATTTGCATGAGTTGACCAAAATAAGCCAAAATGAGCCCTTACCCCATACCATTTAAATCAAAATCCTTTACACATGTCCAAAGCTAATTGAACTCACCAAACCCCAGCCCTGACCTCACTGGTCGGCATGGTGACCGATGCCTGCCGGCCAGCCACCTGGGTCGCCAGAAAACACCACACCCGAGAGCTCCATGAGAGCCAAAGAATTCAAAACTCCCTTGCTGAGTTGTCCCAACCCCAGTGGACACCAGGGCTCTTCTTTTCCTCCCATGAGCAGCTGATCCCAAGCCCTAACTCCCCCTGAGAAGCTCTCTAGCCATGGCTAGTTAAACTCCTCACCTCCACGGCCAAAAGGTTGGATGCACTGGACCTTAACAAAACTCTGTCAAATTGGTTCTAAACTCCTCTCCTAACCTAGAGCAGTTGATCCCCATTGAAATCTAGTCCTAAAGTCCTCTTTGTGAGCTCAATTTCTGAGCTCAATTTTAAGCCCAAAAACAGGACACTTCACCACAGTGAGCCAATCTTCAAATTGATTGACTCTACATCATCACCAGACCAAGAGAAGAAGTTCCCCAGTGGAAGCCCCCTCATCAGGCCAGCTATTCCTTCTATCGGCCAGAGCTCAAAATTGGCCTTGGTGGAAGTCAGGTCTAAGCATTTCACCACAGCTTCAGGCTTCATCCCTAGCTTCCTTGGACTCCAACAAACGTGCCGAGCCTCTCTGATTGAAGCTTCACTTCTCAGAGCCAAGGTATTGAACCCTTCCTTCCTGAGAGCTTCTTTCGATTCTCCATTTTATTTGAGTTAATTTCATAGCATCATAGCCATATATATGTGTTCGTCTTATCGAGACGAGTTCATAGAGCCCAAGTTCATGCAATTTGGTTGAGAGATGAGGGAGATCTTAGGGTTAGAACGTGGACGGCTCTCGGGATGCACCAGTCGTAGACAATGACCAGCCACCATCAGATGGTGCGTGTAATGAACGAATGGAGGAGATTAAGCCGGACGAGGAGATGAAACGAAGCAGCGAGCCGCATGGCATCCTTGTCAGATGGCGGCGTCGAATAAGAAAGCACCGCGTGGGACTTCGGAGCTGCCGAGGATGACGAGGCGCCGCGCTGGATAAGTAGGAAATTAGGGTATTTTTGATTTATTTAAATGCCCAGAACTTTAAAAATGCATATCTTTGCATAGAAACATCAGAAAAATAAAACAAAAATACCCACTTGCTCAGTGAATAAAAGAGAATATTGTGAAAAAAGAATTAAATTATTTTAATAAATATTTGATTTTTATATAATTATTCACTGATTTGAGTATTTTATTTCTCCATTCATGGATACAATTCCCCATGGCATGAGACCATAGGGCTTTTGTAGCCACTATTCTTGAAAACATTCCCTGAATTTTCCAAGACCAGAGGTCATCTCTATGGAGAGTTATCTATTTTTTAAGTTTATGTGCCTATTTTGGTATTTTAATTCCAATAATTTGTATGTTACTTAGAAAATTCTAAAAAAATTAGGTGAGGTAGCTTATGACTAGAGGGCCCTAAGAAAATTATGGTTTGATTTAATTCCTTAAAAATAATCCTAATTAGCCCAAACACTCAAAACTGAACTTTAATTAATTAGGAATTATTACACATTAAAATCACTTGAAATTAATTCTCCACTGTCACTTAGGATACAGAGAACCTCACATAAAATTTCAAGTCAATTGGAATTAACTTAACCCATTAAATGAAATAATTAAGTGAAATTGCTATTTTTAAAAATTAAAAAATTCATAAAGTCCAAAATACACTTCAAAAATCCACCAAATCAATTTTGGGGCCTCTTTGGTATCAGGGAAGTCTAAGAAAATTAAAATTAGAATTTTTCAAAAATTTTCATTTTTAACTCATTTTTGAATATTTTAATAATTAAAAATTATAAAAATCACAAAAAGATTAAAAATCATAAAAATGTCACATTTGGTCTCCTAATCATTTAGGAACCATTCCCTAATTTTCCTAAGTCTCTAAGTAAAGATATTAATTTTTAAAGGTTTAAGACAATTTTTTAATATTTAAAAAATAGTTTTTCCCAACTTTTCACTAAAATAATTCCAATAAATCAATTAAAATATATATATATATAATTTACTTTTCGGGGTTCCCTGACCTTAGAGAGATTTTTGAAAAATATAAAACTCAATTTTCAACCTTAATTTTATTTTATAATTAATGAATACCCAAAAACTCAAAATAATTATAATAAATTAAATATAATTAAAAAAATCATTAAAATTGGTCCAAGTGGTCCTCTAGTCAGTAGGAACATCCCATAATTTTCCTAAGGATAGAAACCTTACCTTGGTCATGTTGTTGAATTTTCATTGAAAACCCTTTATTTTGAAAAAAAATAATTATTTAAATTAAATTAAAAATGGAAAAATCATTTTTTTCTCCTCTAATGTCTTAATTGATATGTGAGTGAGGACATAAACATTTCAAGTTCATTTGAGCTCAATTTAGTGAGTTATGGAGTAAACATTCTTGAAAGGGCATAAAGGTAATTAAGGATTTTTTAACTCTAATTAATACCTTAGGCTTAATCAAAGGGAGGGTAACATATCTGATCTTAATTCTCTATTAGATGATTGAAACCTGGGAAATTAAAAGGTAGAAACCCATTAATCATCTTGAAAATATTCAATGTGAATCTTAATTAATTAAATAATTGAAATTTTGGAAAGATAATTAAGAGTTTGGATTGTTAAAATGGGGATACGATTTAGGAAAATTGGAATCCTTTAATATAAAATCTCTAAATGAATCACTCCAGTAATATTCGACTCTTAATTAAATTTAAAGACATGATGATAAAAATTAATAATTAATAATTAAAAGGGAAATAACTTTCTAAATAAATTAAAGCTTAAGACATTAAATGATTGATAATCAAATTAAAAATAAGTTTAAAAAATTAAAACTAATTTGAAATCACCTGAGAACAAACTTAAAACAAATTTAAAATATTAAATAATATCAAAACAATTCATAATTAACAATGTAAAAATCAAACCGATTAAAATTAGCATAAAGTAATATGATTAATTCAAATCAAATTTTAATCAACAAAATTTAATGAAATTAAATGATTTAAACACTTCTTTCAACTCCAGTAATTTAAAACACTTAAAAGAAAATCAACCTGAACTTTGAAATTAAATTATCTTAAACCAACAATTCAAATTTAATTAAAGATGGTTAAATTCCTCAATACACTAATATGCCCCTGAAGGCTCTAACATTTATAACCCTTAAACGGAGTATCAAGTGAAATGTCACTTCACTCACTGGATAAATCAAACGTCCAAATTCACTGAGCAAGAAGCAAAACATAACTAAACCTATTGAATGATCAATTCACCTGTACAATGAAATTCATTTGGACTCGAAACAATCCCAGAAGCATTGAAAAGATTTTTAAGACCCGTCCTAAGCACTTTCTCAATATGATGGGATGTTTTAGAATAACAATTGAATTTAATTGTTCTTTGGTGAAGAAAATCATCCTTAACAAAACACAAGAACATAAACGTCATAGGAATTGACTAGCAATAGAATTAGGATCTTGATAGACAACCAAAATCTTCCCTTAGCTTGACCTAGGTACTTGTTGCAAATATTTAAATGCTCTGACATGTGTTTTAAGTGCAGCTGGGAATGACAAGAAGACACTACATGTATGCTTTTATTTTATTGTGATTTATTTACCTGCGCTGTACTTTACTTCTCTTTCATGTTAAACAAGAATGTCACCCTGCATGAAAATTGAAACTTTTAGGATGGCCACAAAACTAAAACCCAAAACTAAATTAAAAATCACGACAAGATAAAATTCACCGCCATAACATTCAAAATATATAAAACATCTCAAAATTTAATCACAAACAGAACAACAAAACTACAACTACAACTAAATTAAAACGTCTCGTTGGATGATTGGGAATCCCTCGGATGATGTAACTCACGTGTTGCTAACGAGATTTACCACGGTATAAATGAAAGTGTGGAACTCATTCAGTTTAGGTTAGCAAATTCATCTGGACTTAGCAAATCCGATGAAAAGAACAGTGCCGGGATGACAGAATCATGGGATCTTAATCGGTTCTGTTTAATCAACTTTAAGATTTGTTTTAATTAAAACATTAAGACATTTGAACCTTAAGACCTCTCTAAATCAAAACACTTATCTCATCTCTTGATTTCACTTTCTAAAACTAAACTTTCTGCAACAACGAGGAACTTCGAGCACAGTGGGCAGCACGGCCATCTTCATCAGCAAAACTTGAGTCTACTTCAGCAAAACCTTTCCTAAAATTAAGTAACCAAGCCATAGGATTTCGAGGCAGTTTTCCTAGTGCAACATAAATCCTCAACTTTTCATTAGGCATTTGCATGATCATGTTATGCAAATTAAGTCCTAACCGGTCTTAGGACTCTGAGGTAGTCGTTTGGTACAATATAAACCCTCACATCTTCGAGGCTATTTGTATGATTATGTCATACAAATATAAGTCCTAATTAACTAAAATTGCAGGATTACAACATTAAATAAACTCTCAAATTGAAGCCAAACCATAGGATAGTTGGGAAGTCACCGAAGTTCACTTCGAGTTCGTGACATCCCCTACTTCTCTTCCTTTGGACTCCTGAAATAAACTGTTCCAAATTTTAGCTAATCCCTTTTGAAATTCCAAAATTCAATCCTTTGAAACCTTAAACTTTAAAATTCTTGAGAGCAAAACCACTAATCATTATCGAGAGTTTTCTTAAATGATTCCCGTCATTTAAGATGTAATTAACTATAGAGGCTTGCCCTTAAAGGGAACTTTGAGAACCCAGGTAATATAAACCCTGCTTAATTCCTTTATATTAAGCAGGGGAACTTGTCGGCTTAAAAAATTAGTTCATAGACCAAACAGATGTCACAAATCTTCTAGTTTATTTAATCGAGCCCCATCATCAAGTAGTATGTCTATTCCTCGGGATAGATATACGGTTTGTGATGCGGTGCCCGTTTATATAAACTTTTTGGGATGTGAGATCGGTTTGATTTCATATCTTAAAATTTTCAAACTTAAAATTATTTTCAAAAATCAAATGCTTCTTTCTAAAATTATATATGTATATTTAAATTAAATTTAAAATCAAAAGTTTGCCAACAACTTCTGTAGGCGACCCCCCTTAAAAACACTTAACCTAAAAATATGCTAACAATTTTTGGCGACTCCGCTGGGGACTAGTTCCTCTCTCCATCGTGATCAGATAGTTTTGCTTTCATAAATCGATAGTGAGTATATATCCCTAATGGAACAAACTATCATTCTTTCCGTTAAAATACCATGTTCATTTCTATCTTGAACGGGTATAGTCAACTCTCTTAGATTTTGGAGCCACTGTTTAGACACTCCTAAACAGAGAGGTTCCAGAATCCTTTTACCTCTTTGAGGTGGGGTGGACCCCCAATAGGTGTTAGCTTATGAGCGGTTCCTCGGGTTAAGAAGTCTTGTGAGATTCTCTCTTCCTTCCCAGTTTTTTGGATTGGGTCCCTTACCTTTCTTTTAACCATTCCCCTTTTTATTTGTTTTGTTCTTAATGAACAAACCTTCTAATAAACAAACCCTTTAATAAACGAACTTTCTATTAAACCACAAATATACAAATAAAAAAAATGAGAATCTGAAATACTTTATAAAGAAAATGAAAAGATAAATGGAAATGTGTTCGGACTCGTTTGGAGAAATTCCTATCCTTTTCGTCCCGACGAAAGGAAGCATAATTTGGAACTGACACTTAGAATTTACCTGCAGAAAATGTTTGCACCGAAACTGATTTTCTCCTTCACCAACGGGATAAACTTAGCTGTCTACAAGGACGAGCTGCCTAACGATGCGGTCATTCACTTTGGACAAGGGTTCGACAATACGGACATTAAGTTCGCAGATGTTATTCTTTTCGCACTGATGAACAAAGTACCAGAAATTGAGGAGCCCATAATTGAGTTCAACCTGAAATCAACTCAAGAGTTCCCTCCCCTGTAAAGGGTCCCAACTGAAATAAAATCTGCTGTTCGTAAGAGGTTAGCTGCTACCCCTAGAACTGTCATCTCTACCACCACCTGTTTGGTCATTACTGCACCTACCCCAGCTCCCGCCAAACTGAAAGGAAAAGAAGTCCAAGTCGGTGATTAGCCTGTTACCGTGAAGGGTTCAGATTTTTCTGCAATACCGTCTGTCTTCGAGATAGGGTCCAGCTCTAAAGTTACACCCTTAACCCGGACTCAAAGAAGAAATAGGAGCAGAAAGATCGCCAGGATCAATAAGACCAAGGCTGCTGAAGTTGCTTTCCTGGAAGAGATTCCTGAGGAAGAAGAAGAACTGCCTGAGATCTCATCACTGTTGGGAGGGAGTAGGTTTCACCCTCTCTCTTCTGCATCCGATGAAGAAGATGCTCGAAGGATTGCTGCTGCGTTACCCTGACCTGCATACTACAGTGACTATTAAAAGAAAGAGATCAAGACTACTCCTCTAACCCATTTGCGAGCAGTAGTAGAGAAATTAGTGCATCAAATACTACGATGGAGGGGAACAGTGCATCAAAGGTGACTTACAACCATTCTCCGTACATGAAATTGGAATCCATGAAGATGCAGCCTATTACGCACCGCCAAAGAAAACAATCTTCTCCAGAGATACCATAACGAATGAAGCAAAGGAAGTTCGGGACGACGAAGAACTCCGAAGTTCTAGTCCAACGAGCCACTCACCACTCCCTTACAGGCGAGATGGTGAAGTTTTCTCCACAACTCGCATCCGAGGTCGAGGCCGGGGACGAGGTCGTGGCAGAGACGTTAGGACGATTGGACAGAGGAAACCAGCCATCAATGTTGATTGGAAAGATAGTTCTGAAGAAGAAAAAGAAATCAAGCAAGAAGCAACGACAATAAGTTGGAGGAAGCCGCAATTCAGGATCTCTCTCGAAGATGAAAAGAATGAGGAATATAAATCGATGTACGAGAAGATTAACCACTATGTACATACTATGACCCTGACCCCGATCCATTATAATAAGATCGAGGGTATGGTGGTCAAAGAGGTACGTAGCGGCGGTGCAAAGCCCATCAAATTCTACCGTGGTGCTCCTTCCTCCAAAACTGAAAATAATGTACAATTTGAAGATGCTACTTCATCAAAATTAATGGAATTACCTTTTGAGTGGTACTCTCCCTGTGTTCAAAATTTAATTCAACGTGGTTTCTTACCTCGACAATGGACAAAAGGTCAATCACAACATTTTGAAAATTTATGGAATAACTCCGGTCCTCCACCTAATTCAAAGCATGGTCTCGGATTCGGCACAGTAGGATCAGTTGACGATACTGAATTTTGCTTAGTTGTCACTTGCGAGTCTAATGAAAACTGCATGGAAGCTACAGAAGAACTCGAAGATTTACAAATTGGAAACGCTTCACCAGAGTTTGAAGAAGAAATCAAATCTACAATAGATGAGTTAACGGAAGTTAACTTAGGTACTAGCGAAGAGCCTAGACCTACCTTTGTTAGCTCCTTACTCAATAAAGAAGACGCCGAAGAAATAATCAAGTTATTAATGGAATTTAAAGACTGTTTTGCTTGGAGCTACGATGAGATGTTAGGATTAGCTCCAGAGTTCGCAGTCCATAAGCTAGGAGTGGATCCTACTTCTATTCCGATCGGACAAGGTTCCGAAGAATGCGTCTAGAAATCGAACGAGCAAGTCATAGCTGAAGTTAAAAAGCTAATAGACGCTAAATTTGTCCACGTGAAGAACAATACCCGACTTGGTTAGCCAATGTGGTACCAGTTAGGAAGAAGAATGGTCAGATCAGAATTTGTGTGGATTTTAAATATTTAAACAAGGCATGTCCAAAAGATGAATTCCCTCTACCGATCCCAGAATTAATGATCGACATTGCTTCAACACATGAAATATTCACATTCATGGATGGGTCTTCAGGATACAACCAGATAAAAATGGCTCCAGAAGATGAAAAACTTACGGCATTCGTAACGCCGATCGGAGTATATTGCTACACGGTGATGCCATTCGGACCGAAGAACGCAGGAGCAACCTACCGGAGAGCGATGACAAGAATTTTTGATGATCTCATCCACAATCAAGTCAAATGCTACGTGGATGATGTGGTCATCAAAAGCAAAGTAAAGGAAAACCACACTCGTATGATTTGAGAATTGTTTTCGAACGATTAAGACAATTTAACCTTAAGATGAATCCCTTAAAATGCGCCTTCGGCGTCACCTCCGGGAAGTTCTTAGGATTCGTTGTCCGACATCGTGGAATTGAAATCGACCCGGAAAAGATTAAAGCTATCTTAGAAATGCCACCTCCCAGAACTTTAAAACAACTACGATCTTTTCAAGGGAAGTTGGCATATCTTCGACGCTTTATCTCGAACTTGTCGAGTAGGTGTCGACCTTTCTCGGCATTAGTTAAAAAGGACGCCAAATTTCTTTTGGAAGAGAAATGCCAGAGGGCCTTCGAGGACATTAAACAATATTTAATGACACCTCTTGTCTTGGCAGCCCCAGTCTCAGGTAGACCGTTGATACTTTATGTCGTGGCTTTAGACGACTCTCTTGGAGCCCTGTTAGCCCAGGTCAATGATGAGGGTAAAGAAAATGCTCTTTACTACCTAAGCCGTCGTTTACTTCCGACGGAAGTAAGGTATCCCACAATTGAAAAGCATTGTTTGGCCCCGATCTTCGCCGCTCAAAAGCTCGAGCACTACATTCTTTCTCATAAGGTCAACTCGATCTCGAAATTTAATCCATTGCAATACTTGATGACCCGTCCGACGCTTCCGGCGGACTTGCCGGGTGGTCAATGATATTATTGCAATTCGATATAACTTTCGTGCCTCTTCGTGCCATAAAAGGACAAGTCCTAGCAGACTTCCTCGCGAACACACCCTTTGCGGCAGAATCTCCTCTCAATGACGACTTGCCGGATGAACAAATAATGAGCTTAGAAGACCCCGATGATCGACGTTGGGAATTATATTTCAACGGAGCATCTTCAGCACACAAAGACGAAGAATCGCAAGTGATAGTGCCCGGTAAGGTAGGAATCGGACTAATCCTTATAACACCGGAGCGGGGGATGTTAAGATACTCCTACCACTTAACAGAGCCATATACAAACAACGAAGCAGAATACGAAGCCCTCATAATAGGACTGGAATTAACTATTCAAATGGGAATAACAAACATCAACATCTACGGGGATTCGCAGTTAATCATTCAACAGATCGCCGGACAGTACAGAATTTTAAAGCTAAGACTCGAGCAATACTTCTAGTATGCCATGAAATTGTTGGAACAAATTCCGAATGTGACGATCTACAAAATTCCCAGAAAAGAAAACGCTTTAGCAGATGCGTTAGCCCGCCTCGCAAAAGAATTTGCCTGCTTGCAAGATGAATCAGTGGAAGTGTCAGTTCACGGACGTCGGGTCCTATCACGACTCGACATAGACACAATACACAAATCAGAAAAGAAGAAGAATCGGTTGCAACGAGTGACGTAAAAACACAAAAGATTGGCGACGACCATTAATGAACTACCCGCAAACAGGAAAACTACCGGACGATAGGTCGTTAGCCCATCGGATCAAGAAAGAACTCGTCCTACGCATTAATAAACACCACGTTATACGAAGGTCTTTCGATCAAATGTGGCTAAGATGCCTAGCGGGTCCGAGGCCCGTGAAATTGTTAAAGAGGTGCATTCGGGACTCTGTGGCGCTCACCGATCGGGTCCGAAGATGAAAATTAAAATTAAAAGACTAGGGTATTACGGCCCTCGATGATGACCGATCGCATGAAAATCGCCAAGAGTCGTCACTAATGCCAAGTGCACGGAGTGGTTCTACACCAACCTCCAAATGTGCTACATCCAACAATTGCATCGTGGCCATTTGAATGTTGGGGCACGGATATAGTGGGTCCAATAAAACCACCATCTTCAAAAGGACATCGCTTCATTCTTGCGGCTACGGATTACTTTTCCAAGTGGGCGAGGCGGTTCCACTCGGAGAAGTGAAAGCACACCACGTGCTACAGTTTTTCAAGAACCAAGTTGTCTACCGTTTCGGAGTGCCGCACAGGATCATCTCAGATAATGGGTCAACATTCAGAAGCACGCAAATCAACAATTTTGTCAGGAGACACGGAATAGACTGGCGGTATTCAACAATTTACTACCCAAGAGCAAACGGCCTCGCTGAGTCTTTTAATAAAACTCTCGTTCAAATTTAAAAAAAAACTTTGGACGATAATAAGAGAAATTGGCACGAGAAGTTATTAGAAGCCTTATGGGCCTACCAGACAACCTTCAGAACTCCTACTCAAGCTACACCTTACGCTCTGGTGTATGGGTCCGAGGCAGTTTTACCCTTAGAGGTCCAGCTTCCTTCACTCGGAATCGCAATTGCAAACAAAATCACGACATAAGAGAATGCCAAATTACGACTAGAGGAATTGGAAAGCCCGGAAGGAAAAGACTTGCAGGCGCGACAGAATTTAGAACTATACCAAGCTAAGATGGTTCAAGCCCATGACGGATCGAGTCCGCCCAAGAACCTTCAAAGTTGGTGACTTAGTTCTCGTTCTCAAAAGACCTATTCTTGCATATCACAAGATAGGAGGAAAATTTGAACCCACTTGGGAAGGGCCGTTTGCGGTGGAGGCAGTCTACTCAGGAGGCTCCTACCAGCTAGTGAATTGCCAAGGAGAATGACATATGCTTCCGATCAATGGACGATACTTGAAAAAGTATTACGCGACCTGATGTTTTGAAGGAATGAATTTTTCATCCCTAGAAGCACGGGTGAAGTAATTACTTATGACTGGGTCCGAACCCAAAAAATAATAATAAATGTGCTAAAATAAATAGAATCATGATAATAAAATTTTCCTTGTTTTCTCTTCCATATCAAAATCTCTTTCCTGATCTTATCCCACTTCACTCCTGTTGAATTTAAGAATACAAAAGTAATAAAAAATTTTTATCTCTGATAAACATTTTTCTTATTGTTCTTGTTCTTAGTACAACCCCTGATCCTTTTCCTTGTCTTTTCGCAGGGAAATGTCGAATGGGCGGTTGGTCCTGAACTTTAGAAATGGCGTAATCCTTGCACTCGACGAAAGAGGGTGAAAGATGGAGCGATAATAGAGATTGACTCAGACTTCACACCAGCAGGCCTGCAATACGAAGAAGGTGACTGGGTCCCAATTGACCGAGAGGAACTCGCCTCACGGACGATAATGAAAGTGGGTGGCACGAGCCACCAATCCGGTAGCAAGAAAAGAAAAACAAACACCGAAGAAGACAAGAAAATCAAGTACGTAGTCGCTACGGCGAGAGGGCGAGCTTGTCAGCGCCGCGCCCACAGAAATTCAGGAAGTACTAAGAACTACTCTCACAGCAACTCAGCGAAGGAATAAAAATTGCCGTATCCGCAAGATGTTAACTAAACTAGCAGCGGACCAACGCGACGAGGCAGTTGCTACTGCCAGTGCATATACTTTAAGGATACCGGTTCACCAGGAACCTGAAGAAAGGAGGCCAGCTCTGAAGACAACAGAAGAAACCAGGGGAATCTCAAGAAGATCAGAAGAATGAAGGCTACCACGCCACCAGATAAAGCCACCAGTAATGCATAACCTTGTTGCAGAAGCAACCCCGGAGGATGTCCCAACAGAGAACATCCCCGAGGAGCCGAGTTATGCAGGAGAACGCGAAGGGATTGATCCATATATCCCACAGTACGTCACCAGGCCTCGCCATTTGCAGATTATTCCAGAATACGAGCTAGAAAAATGCAGAATGTCGAGAAGCAAACTTTTGAATACTTCGAGAGAATCAGAGGTAGGAGGATCAATATACTAGAAGACCTCGAGCTACATACAGACGTGTTCTCAGAATACGAACAACAACAAATCGTGGACTGCATCCGGGATTTGAAAAGAATGGGTCGAGCAGGCTGCCTAAGAGAAAACACTTACTCGGAACCCCGGAGATGGATGCCAGGGAAAGGGAGAATTACAATACAATGTGGATGTCTGCTACAACTTCGCGAGAAGACGGAAGGGAAACCCACCGGGGATACTCCGTCATGGCCGAGTGGATCCGATGCCATTAGTCATCAAAAGGATGGTAAAAAGAATGATAGCATGGAGGGTACGCGGCAGTTGCATACCCAACGGTTGCATCATTAACATTTACAAGAAGTGTGATCGCATACCCTCGCACATAGATCACCACGACTTTGTCGGACATTTCTGCACGGTTTCTTTTACGAACGAGTGTAATATCATGTTCGAATCGACCTCCGGATAGCGAGGCCCGGGTGAGTTCCGAGGGCCGATAAAGATACCATTGCCGGTAGGTTCCGTCATGATACTAAAGGGCAACGGAGCGGATGTCGCTAAACATTGCATACCGGGAGTACCAATGAAGCGGATCTCGGCTACTTTTATAAGGATGGATGACAGGAAAGCACCTTACCACTTCCAGCCTGGACCGGAGCTAGAGAGCCTCCGGCCTTACGAGCTCGTGAGTTACATGGAAAATATCACACCTCCAACGTACATCCATACGACATCCTTGCCAAGGATGGCTTGGAAGGTGATGTTATTGACCATGTACCTCACTATTCAGACATGGATTTTTGACAGATACCTTTTTGGATGGATCGACAAAGATCTTACGTAGTCCATTTTGAGTCTACATGGATTGTATGAGATGTATTTCAGATCGAGTTGTATGATGTATCTTCAACATGATTGGAATGAAAGTGACCATGTCACATTTTTGGCCATCACCTCTTTTGTGCAAGTTGACTGGGGAAACGCCATTAAAGTTAAATGAACTTCGAACAAAGAACAGAAAAGAAACAAAAAGAATAAGAGAAAACTTTACTTAAAAATCTAAATAAAAAAATGATGAACTCCAAATTCGCATGAACATTAAATGAACGATAAAATAAATTTGAATCGTTAAAAGACAAACAAAATGAACACAAATTTTAAATCAAAATTTCAAATTCAACTTTCCAAATTTTAAATTAAATCTCAATCAAAATCCAAATTCGATTTTTCAAATCTCAAATCAAATCTCAATCAAAATCCAAATTCGATTTTTCAAATCTCAAATCAAATCTCAATCAAATTCAAATTCAACTTTCCAGATTTTAAATCAAATCTCAATCAAATTCAAACTCAACCTTTCAAATCTGAAATCCAATCCGATCTACTCTCTCCTTTGTCTGGGATGGAAGCGGTCGATTCCATTGACACGGAGCCTTGAAGTTTTCGATTCGGATCTAGTGGCGAGGAATTATATCCAATTCAAACCAGCAACTTTCGATCAACTCGTTTGAATGGGATATGTAACATCTACATATTCCCTCCTAATCTTTTTCTTTCCATGAAAGTCTTTTACAACTCTCATGAGGTTCTCGAAACACCAAAATTCCACACTTTTCAAATCAACACTACAAATCTTTGAAAAATCAATTACCATTCAAAATCAAATTCTTGGGGTTGAGGATTTTACATCCGAGACTGCATTGCTTTATGTTCTTTCCCTATCGCAATGAAATACATCAAAATCAAATTCTTGGGGTTGAGGATTTTGCATCCGAGACTGCATTGCTTTAGGTTCTTTCCCTATCGCAATGAAATACATCAAAATCAAACTTTTAGGGTTGAGGATTTTACATTCGAGACTGCATTGCTTTAGGTTTTTCCCTATCGCAATGAAATACATCAAAATCAAACTTTTGGGGTTGAGGATTTTACATCCGAGATCGCATTGCTTTAGGATTCTTTCCCTATCGCAATGAAATACATCAAAATCAAACTTTTGGGGTTGAGGATTTTACATCCGAGACTGCATTGCTTTAGGTTCTTTCCCTATCGCAATGAAATACATCAAAATCAAACTTTTGGGGTTGAGGATTTTACATCCGAGATTGCATTACTTTAGGATTCTTTCCCTATCGCAATGAAATACATCAAAATCAAACCTTTGGGGTTGAGGATTTTACATCCGAGACTGCATTGCTTTAGGTTCTTTCCCTATCGCAATGAAATACATCAAAATCAAATTCTTGGGGTTGAGGATTTTACATCCGAGACTGCATTGCTTTAGGTTCTTTCCCTATCGCAATGAAATACATCAAAATCAAATTCTTGGGGTTGAGAATTTTACATCCGAGACTGCATTGCTTTAGGTTCTTTCCCTATCGCAATGAAATACATCAAAAATCAAATTCTTGGGGTTGAGAATTTTACATCCGAGACTGCATTGCTTTAGGATTCTTTCCCTATCGCAATGAAATACATCAAAATCAAATTCTTGGGGTTGAGGATTTTACATCCGAGACTGCATTGCTTTAGGATTTTTTCTCTATCGCAATGAAATATATCAAAATCAAACTTTTGGGGTTGAGGATTTTTACATCCAAGACTGCATTGCTTTAGGTTCTTTCCCTATCGCAATGAAATACATCAAAATCAAATCCTTGGGGTTGAGGATTTTACATCCGAGACTGCATTGCTTTAGGTTCTCTCCCTATTGCAATGAAGCACACCAAATCAAACTTTTGAGGTTAAGGATTTTACATCCAATACCGCATTGCCCTGAGTTCTCTCCTCATTGTAATGATTCAATCCAATCAATTCAATTTTCTTTTGAGGTTGAAGATGTTACATCTAAAACCACAAAATTTCAATTTTCATTTCAAGTTCAAATCCCTTCAAATTAGTTTTAACAAAACTTCAATCTAAATTGAAACTCAAACTAAAATCTGAGCTCACACATCAAAACTTAAACTGAAACAAAATGAAATCTAAATCAAAATTCCCCCAGATCATGTGATTTGGGATTCACCTCCTTTTCCTTTCCCGCCGAGAGTTCGGGAATCTCCAGTCTCAGAGATATACTTGACACTCCCCAGCGGAAACTCTTCTACTTCGTCCTAAGTTGTCACTTAGACATCTGTGTTGGTTTTGTTGATCGCTTCGGTCAATGCCAATACGCGCGGTGTGCTTGGTTAGCACACCACACCTATTGGGGGTCCATTTGTTGACCTCATTTTTGATGAGGTCTTCTCTTCTTCTCTTTAGTACTTAGGATCTAGCCTTAGGCTTTTCCTTTGACCGTCCTAGAGGATTAGAATTGGGACCCACCACTTAGAAATTCAAACCACTTCTTAACTCCCTGCAAACTCCACAAACTTGACTGTAGACCCCTAATCACCTAGAGGGTTGAAATCAAATGAGGAAGTTTAAAGGATGAGTGCCTATAGGACTCTTGGCCTTAGGAATACCCTGGGTGGCCTGGTCTGGTGAGGGTTGACTTACACACTCACTACACTCACACACTACACTCACACACTACACTCTCACACACACAATCCAAATCCTAAAACCACACATATACCCAACTTGACTCCCTGACTCATGTAGGTAATTCATATGGTGGGACATTGGGCATGGTAACATCTCCTTTTGGTATGATGATTGGACTTCTTTTGGTCCTTTGGCCAATCTTTATGGTGGTCCTTATAATATAAATGTTGATGTTAATGATTTCTGGAATTCCTCTACCTGGAATTTGGATTTTTTACATAGTAATATCAATGCTAAGGATGCTGATTTTATTTCTAATATTCCCGTGCAACCTCATAAGGCCGATATTCCTAAGATTAAAGGTAAAATTGGTGAAATGATTACTAAGTCTTTTGCTTCTTTAGAATATTTTCCACTGGGTTATGACCTTTTCTGGTTATGGAATAAGTGGTTGAAGCCATCTATTTCTTTTTTTAATTGGCGTGTTTTTCACAACTGTGTTCCTATTGATGATATCCTCAAGCTTAAGGGGTTAAGAATTGTGTCTATGTGTTATTTTTGTAGGAGTTGTGAGGAGTCTGTTCTTCACTTATTCAGTGATTGCAGTATTATTAAAGATATCTGGTCTTATATTTTTGCATTGTGTGGTCGATCTGATTCTTTTTCTGGTAATAGTTCTGTTTCTGATATTTTTCGTGATTGGAGCTGTCATGGTCATCCTTTTATTTCTGTTATTCCTGCTATCATCATTTGGTTTATTTGGGTGTTTCGGAACAGGGTTAAGTTTGATCATATCCCTGTTAATAGGAATCATATTATTGGTCATATCATTTCTTATATATCTAAATGTTTATCCTTTCATTCTTTTAGGCATAACAACAATAGAATGTTTAATTCTATGGCTTCTTCTCTTGGTATTAATCTACAGCTGCCGTGCAGAAATTTTTTGCATATTTCTTGGATTAAGCCTTTGCCTCCTTTTATTAAAATTAATTTGGATGGTTCTTGGAAACCTGCTAGTGCTGGTATTGGAGGGATTTGTAGGGATTGGAATGGATTAACTTTATTTTGGTTTGTTGCTCCTCTTATCACTCGTTCTCCTCTAACTGCAGAGGCTGAAGCTTTAATTTTTGCTATTATGATTGCAAAGAAGAAGCGGTGGCATAACATTGTTATAGAAATGGATTCTTTATATCTTTGGCAAATTTGTAATTTTAACCTTAGCTGTCATTGGAGTGTTTTATTGCAGGTCAATAAAATAAGATATCTCATTTCTGGAATGAATATTGTTTGGAGCCATACTTTGCGTGAAGGAAATAAAGTTGCTGACTGGATTTCTAAGCTTGGAGCTAATCTTTTGAAGCCTGTTGTGTCTAGTATTATTCCTGATTTCTTAGTCCCTATTATATATTTAGATAATTATGCTTGATTGCTGTGTTTTTTAGTGTTTGTGTTGGGTCGTGTTGAGTTGTATTTTTATTTTTTGGAAATAGGACCCTCCTTTTTCTCTTTTTTGGGATTGTAGGGTGCGTGAGTTAGGGACCTATTTCCCCGTTTTGTACTTTTTATTTTAGTATTAACGTGTAGGGAGCATGAGTCTCCTTTACCTAAAAAAAAAAATGTAGGTAATTCATATGGATGGACCTTAACCCCTAAGCCCCTGGCTAAGAGGGTTAGGAACAACATAGTGAATGCCTCAAATGAGTCCTCTCATGGCTCATATAGGCTTAGCATGGCTTCATGGCTCAACCAAAATGATTTCATTCCACTTACATTTACCCAATCTTCAATTTTCCAAATTTTTAATTTTTGACCCCGGGGACCCTACACCCGCCTAACCTACCCAAAGCCCTTGAAATTACCCAAATTTTTCAAAATTCTCCAAAATTACCCAAATTCCTCAAAACCAATCCCAAACATTCCCACATCACTCAAATTGATCATTCATAGCCAAAAATACCAAAAATTCCAAAAATACCTCTCAATACCCTCCAAATACCCAAAATGCCCCTCTTAACCAAAAAATTCAAAAATTCAGAAAATTCCCAGAAAATTCTAGAAAATCCCAAATATTCGTAATTTTATTTTGTTCAACTACACCATGGGTCAATTTTGTCAATTTACCCCACATTTGTGAAAACCCCCAATTTGACCCATTTTAACCCAAAGTGAACCCAATGTCAAACCAAACCTACCCAATTGACCCAAATTCTGGTCCAATTCAATTCTAAACTTCAATTCAACATCCCCAACACCAATCTAGACCAAATCCAAGTCCAATTTGATTGGCATTTGAATCCAATTTCACTTTTGACCTTAAAGCTCAATTTGGACCCATGACCCAAACTTAGCTCAAACTCACCCAATTCAACTCCAATTAACCCCAAATCTTTTCTAAACCTTCCCTAAAATCCCCAAAAACAAAACACTAACATGATTTTCCTAAAGCTTGAACCCAAACCCAACTCAAATTCAACCCAAAGCTAAAAGACCCAATTTTGACCTAAGCCCAAACCTAACCCAAATAAGCCCAAACCCCAAAATCAAAACCCAACCAAAGTCAAAACCTCTTTGAAACATTCTCACAAACATTTCCCAACATTAATTTTACATCAATTTCAACCCTAGCCCAACATTGGCCCAAGTTAGCCCAATTTGACCTACATTGGCCCACTTACCAAATGAACCCAAATTCAAACCAATTCAATTCCAAATCACACCAAATTGACCCCAAACATTTCATGAAACATCCCTAAACCAATTGCAACATTTATTTGACATGGTCATTCACAAAATTTTCACCCAAATGCCCATCCTAAAATCAAAAAGCCCACTTCCCTAAACCATTTTAAAAGTTCATCTTCACTAAATTTTAAAGGCCCAGAATTCATACGAAGCCCATATGACACTCTTCTTCATCATGACTTCAATTAAAAACCATTCATAAAGTTCCAATCAAATGTAAATTTATTCTAAATCAAGCTTCATGTTAACCTCTCATACATTTATCAAAAATTCCAAAATCTATTTTCATACAAGTAAGCCAAGCTATGTGCAAGCCATAGCCAAGCCATGAAGCCATGCATGAGCCACATGGAAGCCATGAAAGCCCTTTACATGTCTCCATGCTATCTTGGGCAAATGGAGGAGGTCCTTTCCATATTCCCTTAAGGTGATTAACCATGTCCATATCTCCCCTAAACCATGTTTAATCTTAATTGTACTTGGATGGTGACCTTTCCCCACTAATCAAGCTGGCCTAAACCACTTTCTCTCCAGCCCAAACTAGCCATGGGGAGGTGCACCAAGCCCAAAATGATGGGTTGACCCAAATCAAGCCAAAATTGGCCTTCCCCCATGCCATTTTAATCCAAACACTTTACACATGTCCAAGCCCAATTGCCTTCACCAACTTCAAACCCTGGACCTCCTGACCCTGAGGGTGACCCATGCCTGCCGGCCAGCCACCTAGGCCGCCGGAAAACGCCATGGCCAAGACATGGGGAGAAGCCAAGCATTGAAAGTCCACCTTGCTGAGTTGCCCCATGCCCAGTGGCCATTGTAGCTGTTCTTTCCTTGCCAAGAGCAGCTGATCCCAGTCCCTAACTCCCCCTGGGAGAGCCTCCAGCCTCTCCTATTTAAACACCACCTCTCTTGGCCATGGAAGAGGTGCTGAACCAACCTTAAGGAAACTCTGCCAAAATCATTCCAGACCACTCTCCACACATAGAGCATTTGATCCCCACTGGATTCCAGCCCCAATTCCCTCCAGCTGAGCTCAATTTTGAGTTCAAATTTCAGCATAAAAACCAGGACACTTCTTCACAGTGGACCAATCCCCAAATTGATTGGTCCTACACCTTCACCAGACCAAGAGAAGAAGTTTACCAGCAAAAGCCCCCTCACCAGGCCAGCCTCCAAGCTTTGTGATCGGGCTTGGTCAAAATCTTACCTAGACAATTCACCAGGCCAAGGGACTTCATCTGGAGCTTGCTTGGACCCTATCGAAGGTGACACAACTCTCAGATCGAAGCTTCACTTCTCTGAGCAAAGGTATGGACTCACTCTTCTTCCCGAGCTTACAGAGATTCTCCATTTAATTTGAGTCAATTTAAATACATGTTTACCGTATGGATGTGTTTGTCTCTTCAAGACGAATCCATAAAGCATAAGAACACAAAAATCAGTTGAGAATCGAGTGAGAAATTAGGGTTAGAAGGTTGACGGTCACGGGTTCACACCAGTCGTGGACGATGACCAGGAGCCGTCGGATTGCGCGTGTATCAAGCAGACAGCCAGGATCGCGCCGGACGGAGCAACGGAACATGAACCACGGGGCCCTGGAGCGCTGAGTCGGATGGCGGCGCCGAATCAGAAGACGACGCGTGGAGCTTCGGAGATGTCTAGGTTGAGCTGGCGCCGCGTGGATAAGTAGGAAATTAGGCTATTTTCCTATTTATTTAATTCCCTAAACTTCAAAAATGCATAACTTTGTGTAGGAAAATCAAAAAAATAAAATAAAAATACCCTCTTGCTCAGTGAATAGAGGAGAATAATGTGGAAAAGAAATCATTTAATTTCATTGAGTATTTGATTTTTAATAATTTATTTACTCTCTGCACATTTTCAATTCTCCATGCATGTATACAATTCACCATGGCATGAGACCATAGGGCTTTTGAAGCCTCTGAATTTGGGAACATTCCTTAAATTTTCCAAAGTCAGAGGCCATCCCTATGAAGAGTTATTGATTTTTCAATTCTAGGTTCTTATTCTGAGTATTTTAATTCTAATAATTAGCATATTGTGAAATAAATTCTAGGAAAATTTGGTAATGTTTGTTATGACCAGAGGACCCTAGGAAAAATAGGTTTTGAGTTAACTCACTTAGAATAACCCTAATTGGCTTAAACACCCAAAATGGAGCTTTAATTAATTAGAGCTAATCATAAATCAAATTAACTTGAAATCAATTCTCCACTGACCTTTAGGATCAGAGGAACCCACCATAAAATTTTGAAGTCAATTGGACTTGGTTAGCCCTATCAAATGGGTTGATTAAACCATTTAGCCAAAATTAAACTTAAAAAATTCATAACCTTCAAAATACTTTTCAAAAATTCACCAAATTGGTTTTGGAGCCTCTCTGATATCAGCGGAATTTAAGAAAATTAAAATTGTAATTTTCTAAAAAAGTTGATTTTTTGCATTATTTTAATATTTTTAATAATTAAAAAATAATAAAAATCACAAAAATAATAAAATTCACCAAAATGTCACATTTTGAATTTTAATCACTTAGGAACAAACCCCATATTTTTTCTTAGGTCTCTATGATGAGATATTAAATTTTAAAGCCTTAGGGTAATTTTAAAATTAAAAAATTGTATTTTCTAGCATTTCCACTAAAATAATTCTAATAAATCAAAGAAAAATCAGAAAATTATAAAAATTAGTTTTGTGATTTCCTTGATATCAGAGAGATTTTCAAAAAATATAAAATTCATTTTTTAACCTTTATTTTATTTTTAAATTAATTAATACTCCTAAACTAAAAATAATTATAATAAAAAGAATATAATTCAAAAAATCACCAAGATTGGTCCAAGTGGTTCTCTAGTCATTAAAAATGTCCCATAATTTTATTAAGGATAGAAACTTTCCCTTGGGCATGTTATTAAATTTTCCTTGAAAACCCCTATTTTCCACCAAAAATAATTAAATAAATAAATTAAATACAGAAAAATCACATTTTCTCCTCTAATGTCTTTATTGACATATGAGTGAAGTCACATAAAAATTTCAAATTCATTTAAGCTCAATTTAGTGAGTTATGAAATTATTAAGCTTGAAGGGCAAAATGGTAATTAAAATTTTAACCCTTAATTAAAACTTTAGGCTTAATAAAATGAAATAGTAAAATATTTGATCCTAATCTGATTTGGATGATTGAAACTTAAATGATTAAAGGGTAGAAACTTACTAAATAATTTACAAGTAATTAAAAGAAAACCTTAATCAAATAATTAATTAAATTTGGAAAAATAATGAAAAATTGGAATTATTAAAATAGGGATGTTATTAGGAAGAGATTTGTTCTTTAATTTAAGAATCCCTAAATTAATCACCTCAATAATATTTAATTCCTAATTAAAATGATAATCCAAATTTAAAATTTAAAATGCTAAAAGACTTAATCATTAAATTAAATTAAAATTAAATTAATTAAATTAAATCCATTTAAAATTTCAATTAAATTAATAATTTAATAATTAAAATTAAATCATATTTAAAACATAAAAAATAAAATATCAAATTAAAATTAAAAATAAAATTAAATTAAAATTTAAATTAAATTAAATAAAATAAAATAAAATTAAATTAAATTAAAACATATTAAATTAAATCAAATTAAATTAAATCAAATTAAATTAAATTAAATTAAATTAAATTAAATTAAAGTTAAATTAAATTGAATTAAAAATAACATCACCTAAGACATAAAGAATTCAAAAATAAATCTAAAACAACTTGAACACTATTCCAAACTTAAACCCATTAATTGAAATTAAATTAAATCACAAATCACTTGAACATCCATTTGCCTTCGAAAGACTTTGTTATCATAACTCCAAAATGGAGTGTTAAGTGAGGTGTTACTTCACTTATAGGATATTCAAATGTCCTACTTCACTGAGCAAGATAACAAAACTTGAACTCCCGGACGATTAATTCATTTGTATAATTAAATTCTCTTGGACTTAAAATAATCCTAGAAATATTGAAAAGATGTTTAAGACTCGTCTTAAGAACTTCCTCGATATGATAGGATATTTATAAGAACAATTGAACTTAATTGTTCTTTGATGAAGAAAATCATCCTCAAACCCAAAATACAAGAACCTAGACGTCATAGGAGATGGCTAGATATAGGATTAGGAACTTAGTAGAAAACCACTTAGCTTTACCTAGGAACTTGCTTTAAATGCTTAAATATTCTAATTGTGTTTTAAGTGCAGCTTGGGATGACGGGAAGACCCTCCAGGTACGCTTTTATTTTATTGCAATTTACCTTATTGCAATTTATTTAATCGCATCGCACTTACCTTTCTTGCATGATAAACAACTGTTGCATGAAAACCAAAATCTTTAGGGTAGTCCCTAAAACTGAAACCAAAACTAAATTAAAAGTAATCACAAGATAAAATTCACCACCACAACATTTCAAAATATAAAACAACTCAAAATTTAATCACAAACAGAACAACAAAACTACAACTACAACTAAATTAAAACGTCTTGTTGGATGATCGGGAATACCTAGGATGATGTAACCTACGTGTTGCTAACGGGATTTCCCACAGTCTAAATGAAAGTGTGGAACTCATTTAGTTGAGTTTAGCAAATTCATCTGGACTAAGTGAATCCGATAAAAATAACGATGCCGGAAGGATGGAACCGTGGGATCTTAACCGGTGTTGTTATAATCAACTTTAAGATTTGTTTTAATTAAAACATAAAAAACACTTGGAAATTAAGACCTTCTCTAAACCATAACACTTCTCTCATCTCCTGATTTACGACTTCTAAAAGTAAACCTCTGCAACAACAAGGAGCTCGGAGCATGGTGGGCAGCACGGCCATCATCATCAGCAAAACTCGACTCTACTTCAACCAAACCATTCTTAGAATTAAATAACCAAGCCATAGGACTTCGAGGTAGTTTGCTTAGTGCAACATAAATCCTCAATCTTTTGTTAGGCATTTGCATGATCATGTCATGTAAATTAAGCCCTAACCGGTCTTAGGACTCATAGGTAGTCGTTTGGTACGACATAAACCCTCACATCTTCAAGGCTATTTGTGTGATTTTATCATACAAATATAAGTCCTAATTAATTAAAATTGGCAAGATCAAAACATTAAATAAACATTAAGACTTTTCTAAATTCAAGCCAAACAATAGGATAGTCGGGAAATTACCGAAGTTCGCTTCGAATCTGTGATTTCTCCTACCTTTCTTCCTTTAAATTCCCAAAATAAAATGTTCCAAATTTGATCCATTCCCTACTGAAATTCGAAAATTCAATCCGTTGAAAACTTAAACTTCGAAATTCTTGAGAGCAGAACTACTGATTATTATCGAGAGTTTTCTTAGGTGATTTCTGTCACTTAAGATGTAATTAACTATAGGGGCTTGCCCTTATAGGGAATTTTAAGAACCCAGGTAATATAAACCCTGCTTAATTCATTTATATTAAGCGGGGGAACTTGTCGGCTTATAAAATTGGTTCGCGGACCAAACGGATGTCACAAACCTTTCTAGTTTATTTAATCGAGCCCCATTATCAAGCGAGTGTGTCTATTCTTCGGGATAGATACACAGTTTGTGGTGCGGTGCTCGTTTATATAAACTATTCGGGATGTGAGATCAGTTTGATTTCATATCTTAAAATTTTTTAATTTAAAATTATTTTCAAAAATCAAGTACTACTTTTTCAAATTATTTATTTAAATTAAATTAAAAATTCGCTGACAATTTTACGTTAGGCGACCCCTTTTCAAAAATACAACACTCAACCTAAAAATATGCCGGCACTCTCATAGTTAATTCTCTTTTTTGCACATCAATCATAGCTCGTCTGGTAGCTAGAAAAGGTCTCCCTAAAATAATTAGTATTTCTTTATCTTCTTCCATATCAAGTACAATGAAATCCACAGGGAAGATAAATTTATCTACTTTAACAAGTACATCCTCTATAACTCCTTTAGGGTAAGTGATAGATCTATCAGCTAACTGAAGGGTTACAGTGGTGGGAGTAATCTCTCCTAAATTCAACCTTCGATAAATAAAAAATGGCATGAGATTAATACTTGCTCCTAAATCACATAATGCTTTTCCACAAAATTTTTCTCTAATAGCACAAGGTATAGTAAAATTTCCAGGATCTCTAAGTTTCTGAGGTAATTTCTTTTGAATTATTGCACTACATTCTTCACTTAATTGAACAGTTTCAAAAGCTTCAAATTTTCGTTTCTTACTTAGTATATCCTTCATAAATTTTGCATAAGTTGGCATCTGTTCCAAAGTTTCAGCAAAAGGTATGTTTATAGTAAGTTTCTTAAAAATTTCAAAGAACTTAGAAAATTGATGATCAAGCTTCTGCTGTTTTAATCTTTAAAGAAAAGGTGGTGGTGGTTTTTTCAACTTCCACATTAATAGAAATATTAGTTTGATCTTGATTAGGAGGAGGAGTTTCTTTAGGTTTTTCAATCTCTTCAACCTCAATCTCTTTTTCAATTTCATTCTGCATTCTTTCTTTTAATTCCTTTCCACTTCTAAGTTGTACGGCTTTAACATGTTCATGTTCTTTTCCAGTTTCTTTTGGATTAATTTCAACATTACTAGGAAGTGTTCTCGGAGTGTCACGTAATTAATTAAATGAGCGATTTGTCCCATTTGATTCTTAATATTACGAATAGTAGTATTTTGATTTTGTAATTGATTATTCATTTGTAAAATTAATTCTTCTATTGATAACTTTTTCTGTTGATTATTAAATCCAGGTGGTTTATAATTTGAATTTACTTGATTATTCCAATTTTCAGTTGGATGGGATTGATTATTACCCCATTGTTGTTGTTGATTATTCCACTTAAAATTAGGGTCATTTTTCCATCCAGGATTATTATAATTTGAATACGGATTATTTTTACTAGCAATAGCTTGTAAAGGTTCAATAGTTTGAGAATCTTCAATATTAGATGAGTTGTTATGTGATATGTTGATGGCAAAATTGTCTAATTTCTTAGATATTGCAGCTACTTGTGTGGCTAAGATAGAAACGGCTTCATTATCTTGAATACTTGACATTCTTTTAGGATTAATCCTTTCAGAAGGCCATTGAAAATTATTGTTAGTCATTTCTTCAATTAAAGTATAAGCTTCTTCAAATGATTTAGACATTAAAGAACCTCCAGCAGCAGCATCAATAATTGATTTTAGTGATCCAATTAAACCATTATAAAATGTTTGAATAATTAACCAATCAAGTAAAGTAAGATGAGGACATTTTCTTAATAGTTCTTTAAATCTTTCCCAAGTTTCATAAATTGTCTCCCCGTCAAATTGACTTAATGAAGTAATAGCATTTCTTAATTTAGCAGTTTTAGAAGGAGGAAAATATTTAGCAAGGAATTTTTGTGTCATTTCAGCCCATGTTTTATAAAACCTGTTGCTAATGAGTTCAACCACATCTTTGCTTTATCTCTTAAAGAAAAAGGAAAGAGTCTAAGTCTAATAGCATCATCAGAAACATTGTTATATTTAAAGGTAGCACAAAGTTCTAAAAAACTAGCAAGGTGTAAATTTGGATCCTCATTTGGTGTTCCTCCAAATTGATTATTTTGAACCATTTGAATGATAGATGGTTTAAACTTAAAAGAATTAGCATCTACAGCAGGTATTTGAATACTACTATGAAGTTCATCAACTGTAGGGTTAGCATAATCCCTTAATGGTTTGTAAACATTTTGTTCATTAATTTCAATTGAATTTTGTAAATTGTTATGTAAATTAGCCATCTTTTGGATTTTTTGAGTTTGTTTTCCTTTTTTTAATTCTTTTAATAGTTTTTTCTAATTCATAATCTAAAGGTAATAATCCTTCAAATCCAGCACTACGCATAAAAAGTAAATTAACAAGAAATAAAATCTCTACTTATAAAAAATTAAATTTTTTTTTTATATTTTTAGTATTTTATATTTTTGATAATAAAAGAAAATGAATAAAATAAAATAAAAAAATTTAAAATCTAAAAATTTGCCTCCGCTCCTCCCCGAGAAACGGCGCTAAAAACTTGACCCACACTAAATATATGCATACTAAAAATTCAATCCCCGGCAACGGTGCCAAAAACATGACCCGCAATCCGCTGATGACAAATATAATTAATGCTTTCAAAAAATAATAGATAATAATAGCAGCTAGTATATATATATATAATTTTATCAAAAATATTTTACACACTAGGGGTACTACGCAAGTATCGTATCAAGTAATATATGGCTTTGAAACAAAGACCCCAGTATCGATCCCACGAGGAGTAAGTTATGGATTTTTAAATATTTTAATTTTATTTTTAAGTATTTCTTTTATAGTTATAAATTTGATATTTTTAATTTACTAGATGCAAAAATAAAGCAGTAATGAAATAATTAATGTTAAAGCAATAAGACAACAACTTTCTTCCTTTCAATTAATCCAAGATTTTCTAAGATAATGATAATATTCGTGGAGAATATAAATTTATGGTATTGTCCCAAATAGAAGCATTCATATTCTTTACCCTTTGATCCAGGTGTAAAGAATATTGGCTAGTCTATAGATCAGGTCCGGATGTATTGTTCGTAGAATGGGTTAATCTAGGCTCACACTACTAGATGTCCAAGGGTGGCTATGGTCGGCCCTACTAGTGACCCTTTCCTTCTCTATAAACCAAATTACAAGAATTTAGTCTATCACTCTAAAAACTTATCAATTATATGCCCATTATATAATATCTTCCTATTTATTTGCACTTCACCTTGAATAACCCGCACAAGGCCTTCGACTACCCAAAGATTCATGTGATATCTACTAGTTAAGAATTCATCTCCTTCTAGGTATCAAAACTCTTCAACGATTTTAACAATTTAAATGGCCGATTTAAATAGTAAATTAAGATACGGTATTAATATCATCACAATGTTTTAAAATATAAATAGTTTCTAATTCTGCAACGAATTTTATATTATCTTATTTATCTTTTCATAATTGAAAGGAGAAAGTAAACTAACTACTTAAAACACATTGAATTTAAACAACAAAACATGATAATAAAACTTTGAATAAAATTACAAATACTTATCTCAAGTGTTTCTCCTACTGAACCTCTGAATTCTTCTAACTCCAAGCAAATAATCTTCAAAAGCACCAACTCTTTAAACTCTCAATACAAACTCTAAATAACTAACTAATTTATGAAGGATAGTAAAATGTGGCCCTAAAGTATCTCTCCAATTCTCTCTCTAGATGGGGCTCTAGATAGGGGAACTAAGTTGATCGTTGGGCGATGGGTCATTTTTCTCTGAAGGAGTAGCCTCCTATTTATAGGCTTCAAGGGTTGCCTTAAGGCACCTCTTTAAAATGTGTCCACATTTAATCAATCTTCTAGAAGGTGTGTCTGGCGCCTAGGCACCGGAATCTGGCGCCTAGGCGCCGGACTGTGTGTCTAGTTCTTTGCACCTCTTCAGTTTGGATCGCACCTCTTCGCGATTAAAACCGTTTCCAAGCGTCCAAATACATTGTATCACATGTCCTATAAACCAAGAACAACTGCCAGTTTTCTAGAAGGTCCAATAACCGCTAACACCGTCAAAATAACCGTCCAAAAATCGTCAAAAATCTTGACAGATCCTGTATCGACCTGGCGCCTAGGCGCCGGACCAATAATTTTGACAATTTTACATTTTGGCTCCATTTTTGCTCCTTTTTGCTCCTTTTTCACTTTTTTTTTCTTCTTGAACATTTTTTCATCACCTATATCCAAAAACACAAAAATACCTTTCATTAAAGCATAATATCCTTAAAAATTTGATAAAAATCAAGGCATAAAAATGGGTATTTTTCTCATGGATCAGTACCTAAGTAACTTCCATTAACTCGTATATTGTAGACTTAATTTCTTCTTTAAACTCTGGAGGAGCATCTCCAATTGGTAGATCTTCAAAATCTCCTGAAGCTTTCAAGTAGTCTTCGTTAGGCTCGCAAGTGACAACCAAACAAAATCCTGTGTCATCAACTGTTCCTACTGTGCCGAATCCAATACCATGTTTTGAATTGGGAGGCCGACTGACATTATTCCATAATTTTGCAAAGTTTTGTGATTGAACTTTTGTCCATTGTCTAGGTAAGACACCACATTGAATTAAATTCTGAACACAGGGAGAGTACCACTCAAAAGGCAATTCCATTAATTCAGATGAAGCAACATCTTCAAATTATACATCATTTTCTGTTTTGGAAGAAGAAGCACCACGGTAAAATTTAATCATTTTAGTACCACCACCATGCACCTCCTTGACCACCATACCCTCGACCTTATTAGATTGGATCAGCGTTAGAGTCATAGTATGCACATAGTGGTTAATCTTTTCGTACATTGATTTGTATTCTTCATTCTTTTCGTCTTCAAGAGAGATCTTGAACTGGGGTTTCTTCTGACTTATTATCGTTGCTTCATTCTTGATTTCTTCTTCTTCGGAATTGTTCTCCCAATTGACATCGATGACCGGTTTCTTTTGTCAAACTGTTCCACCGTTTCTTCCACAAGCTCATCCCCGGCCTCGACCTCGGGTGTGAGTTTTGGAGAAACCTTCACCATTTCGTCGTAAGGGAGTGGTGAGTAATTGTTGGACCAGAATTTCAGGTTCTTCATCATCTCAAACTTCTTTTGCTTCATTTGGTATGGTATTTCTGGAGAAGATAGTTTTCTTCGGAGGCACGTAGTAGGCTGCATCTTCGTGAATTCCGATTTCATGTACGAAGAATGGTTGCAAGTCACCTTTGATACACTGTTCTCCTCCTTCATAATACTTTATGCACTGGTGCAGAGACGACGGTACCATCCGGTTCTCATGGATCTATGGCTGACCCAGTAGAGCGTTGAACAATGTCTCAGAATCAATTATATGGAATTTTGCGGTTGTCTTTGCTAAATCACCGGTCTTCATTAATAGTGTTATCGATCTGAGAGCTCTTTCTCCTTTCTGATTGAAGCCTCTTAATAACATCTTGTCTGCTTCAAGTTCACGAGCATCAATTTCCAAATATGCTAACGTCCGAAGATTCATTATGTTGATTGATGTCCCGGATTGACTAACACCCTAGATAGCGTAAACTTTTCAATAGTGACTGAAATATACAACGGTCGGTTGTGATTAGCTGTTCCAAGTAGTAGATCATTGTCCGTGAAGGTAACACCTCGCTGTTCTTTTAACAAGCAAACCTCGTCTGAGGAATTACTGGCCATTTGAGCTAAACAAATTTCTAGATCAAGTAAGGCCTTGATCAGAGTTTCCCTCATCTCCTTTGATAGGATTAGAGCGTCGTAGATGCTTAGTTCGGCTGGTAGCTTCCTAAGATGGGCAAGCACGTTATAATCCACTTTATTGCCAGACTCTTCAGTCTCTTCCTGAATGTGCAGTTCCTCCGCTGGGGTTGGCTCTTCCTGAGCAACCACCTGCTTTCCTTTATCCTTTGGACCCATTCTCGGGGGGGGGGGGGGGGTAGAACTTTTCTGCTTCTTAGATTGACTTCAGTTATTTCTTCTACATCTGGTGCTGGATCTGCCGGTGTCTCCCCTTGAAACGGAACGACTGGCTCTTCTGGAGTTGCTTTAAAATCTGATAACTCCAATTCTTTCGTGATTGGAGTTCCTCAAAATTCACAAATGGACTCGTTGCTTGTTGAGCTTTCGTAGCCATCCTTGTGAACGTCTTCTCCTTCATCGGGGTCATCGAGGTTTAGTATGATTTGAGAATCATTATTTGTATCGAAATCGAGATCCGGATTAGGTTGGTTGTCGTTAGTTATGTAATCGTTAGAAACAGTCAAAACGTAGCCAACACCAAAACTCTTATCATTATAAGATCCCGTCGGGGCGAGCAAATAATCATACAAAGTCAGAGGTCAGAGGGATTTCTCCCCCGAATCGGAAACAACCATCCTAGGATAAGCAACCCCTAGTCTACCCTTCAGAGCCTCGGTCTTCTTTTCTTTCACGATCTTCTCCTCCTTCTAGGGTGGTTCTTCAATCGCAAGCGATAGTGCTGGCTAGGCAGGTTTCAAACTTTGAGTTGAAGCGCGCACCGAAGCGATATGGATGTGATCCAAAATTTTCTTCAAAGACTTTGTCTAGACGGTACTCCATACATCATTAGTCGTGTAAGGGTCTATCAGAACAATAGGATCCATTGAAATAACATTGACGGAACCTCCTTTTTGGGGCTCCTTCATGTATTCCTTAGGGATCGTTATGTTCCCTTTCTGGAGGTTATCATCAAGCCAACTCTTGAAAGTGATGCAATCTTCTATTTTGTGTCCGACCATCCGGTGGTAGGGACAGTAGTTCAGATGATCCTTCTTGTCGACTTCTTCTGGCCTTTTGGACTCTGGTAGTTGAAAGTCGGGTGTTTTCATTAAACTGCGGAACATCTTGGTCATTTCCTCAGTCTTGAAAGGGTATTCCTTATTCAAGAGCTTCTTCATGCTGTATAATGGGCGAGGCAGTGGTTGATCATGCTGTCGTGACTAATAACTTGGTCGAGGCTGCTGATAACTCTGTTGCGGTTGTTGGTATGTCTGTTGTGGTAGTTGATAACTCGGCTGTGGCCGCTCTGGCTGTATTTGCACTGGCTTCTTTCCCTTATCGACTGCAGCAATGATTCCTGATTTCTTCTCAATTGCTTTTACGGGCTTCTACTTATCGGTCTTGTCAACAAAACTCAGTTGTTTTGCCTCCTCTTGCAAGCTCCCGGCCTTGCAAAGCAACTTCTCGAAAGTCTTGATCGTGAATCCTTTAAGAAGAAGTGCTATCGGGCCAAGGATACTCTTCAGTAGGATACCAACTGCATGCTATTCCTGAAGTTGGGGTTCACACTTCATGCTTAAGTTCCTCCATCGAAGTATGTAGTCCACTAAAGTTTCGTTTGGTTTCTGTTGCTCCACCACTAGATCATCAATAGTGATGTGGTGCCGAGCCTCAGCAAACTGCTTAACGAAAAGGTTTTCCAATTTTGAAAATGTCTTGACTGAACCGTTCAGCAATTCTGCATACCAATCAAAGGCAATTCCTGACAGGCTACTGACGAACTGACGAAAGAGTAAAGCATCACTCCCACTGGCATTGCAGCAACTAGCACGAAAATGTGCAACATGCTGCCGGGGGTTTCTCGTACCATCAAAAGTCTTGAACAGAGGTGGTACGAAGCCTTTCGGGTATTGGACTACATCAAATTCTTCAGGGTAAGGTCTACCCGTCTGAATGGATGCTCCACTCTTAGACTGAGCTAATGCTTCTCTCACCTATTGTTCTAACATGTTCTTAATATCTTTTTCGGGAATCATGCTTTGTGTAGAATCTTTCTTTGGTTGTTCATCTCCATCGACGGACGTAATCTCTTTCCCTCTATCTGCGATGTGAATGATCTCTGGGGGTGTTTCTTTCTGGGGTTGAAGCTGACTCTGGAGAGTGGCTAAGGCGGCCGCCATCTCTTCCATCATTTTTTCCATCTGGGAGATCGTATCATCCTTTTCCTGAAGACGTGCTCTTATTGCTTCTGGTTTGTCCCTTGCTAAAGTTGACGGAGCTCCTTGCGAAGCTGACGATGCTCGGGTCTCGACCATATTGATCTCGGCATACTCTTCATCCATTAACTCTGATGAATCAACTTATGTTCCTAATTTTTCTCCTCTTTCCTTTGCCAACCGTCGGATGTCCGTCCTTAATTTGCCTATGGCATCCTCTAGTGGTCTCTTCCAAACGGTCTTGCGGTTGTCATGTGATGACCATTGAACTTCTTTTTTAGGAGTTTCTTTTAATGCAGTGGCGCTTTCTTCAGATTCAGGTTCTCTGACGAGACTCTTCTTCCCAGAACATTGTGCCAGTATCGGTTCAACAATAATAGGTTGCCACACTATCCTTTTTATAGTAGAAGGCCTAGGACCAGATGGTCTGTCGGCTATGCATCGGTAGGTGGTGTCCTCCCTAATATGGTGACCTGATACGACAACAGGCGAACTTCTCTCACTAGCTTGCACTTTCTTCCTTGGCCTCTCTGAGGCAGTGTCGGGTTTTACTCACGGTCCGAGGTGGGATTTAGCTGGTACTCGTCCCATCCTCCTTAGGATCTCTGCTATGGGGCACCCTTTTTTCTTTACTAGCTTATCCACTACGGCTTGCAATCGGGCAAGCGGCGTAGTCTTGGCCCTCTTCCTCTTACAGTCACTATAGTATGCAAGTCAGGGTAATGTAGCGGCGATCCTCCGGACATCTTCTTCATCCGATGCAGTAGAGAGAGGGTGTAATCTACTCCCTCTCAACAGCGGTGAAATTTCAGGCAGTTCTTCTTCTTCCTCAGGAATCTCTTCCAAAAAAGTAGCCTTGGCCTTCTCGATCCTGGCGATCTTTCTGCTCCTATTTCTTCTTTGAGTCCACGTTAAGGGTGTAACTCTTGAACTGGACCCTATCTCGAAAACATACGGTATTGCAGCAAAATATGAAGCCTCCATGGTTACAGGCTCATCACCGACTTGGACTTCTTTTCCTTTCAGTTTGGCAGGAGCTGAGGTCGGTGCAGAGATGACCAGACTGGTGGGGGTAGAGATAACAGTCCTCTTATGAACAGTAGTGTTTCTTTCAACTGGGACCCTTTGCAGGGGAGGGAACTCTTAAGCTAATTTCAGGTTGAATTCAATTATGGGTTCCTCAGTTTCCGGTACTTTGTTCATTAGTGCGCAAAGAGTAACGTCAGCGAACTTAATGTCCGTATTGTCGAACCCTTGTCCAAAGCGAATGACCGCGTCATTAGGCAGCTCGTCCTTGTAAACAGCCAAGTCTATCCCGTTGGTGAAGGAGAAAATCAGCTTTGGTGCAGACATTTTCTGCAGGGTAGATTGTAAGTGTCAGTTCCGATTTATGCTTCCTTTCGTCGGAACAAGGAAAGAGAGGAAATTCTTTAAAAGAGTCCGAACACATTTTTGTTTATCTTTTTGTTTCCTTATTAAAGTATTTCGGATTCTCGTTTTATTCGTGTATTTGTGGTTTAACAGCAAGTTCATTTATTAAAGGGTTTGTTTATTAGAAAGTTTGTTCATTAGGAACAAAACAAATTAAAAAGGGAGAGGTTAAAGGAAAGGTAAGGGCCCCAATCCAGAAATTTGAAAGGAAGGGAGAGTCTCACAAGACTTCTCGACCCGAGGAACCGCTCCTAAGTTAACACCTATTGGGGGTCCACCCCACCTCAAAGAGGTAAAAGGATTTCAGAACCTCTCTGTCTAGGGGTGTCTAAACAGCGGCTCCAAAATCTGAGAGAGAGTTGATTATACCCGTTCAAGATAGAAATGAATGTGGTATTTCAATGGAAGGATGGTACTCTGGTCCAAAAGGGGCATGGACTCACTACCGATTTATGAAAGCAAAACCATCTGATCAAAATAGAGAGAGGAACTAGTCCCGAGCGAAGTCGCCAGAAATTGTCAGCATATTTATAGGTTAGGTGTTGTATTTTGAAAAGGGGTCGCCTACAGAAATTGTCGGTGAATTTTAGATTTTAAATTTAATTTAAATAAATATATATAGTTTTAGAAAGAAGCATTTGATTTTGAAAATAACTTTAAGTTTGAAAATTTTAAGATTTGAAATCAAACCGATCTCACATCCCAGATAGTTTATATAAATGAGCACCACACCATAAACCGTGTATCTATCCCGAAGAATAGACACACTGCTTGATGATGGGGCTAGATTAAATAAACTAGAAGATTTGTGACATCCGTTTGGTCTGCGAACCAATTTTATAAGCCGACAAGTTCCCTTGTTTAATATAAAGGAATTAAACAGGGTTTATATTACCTGAGTTCTTAAAGTTCCCTATACGGGCAAGAAGACACTCAAGAAAGCTCTCGATAATGATCAGTGGTTTTGCTCTCAAGATTTTCAAAGTTTAAGGTTTTCAAACAATTGGACTTTAGAATTTTCAATAGGGAATAGCTCAAATTTGGAACAGTTTATTTTAAGAATCTAAAGAAAGAGAAGTAGGGAATGTCATGGACCCGAAGTGGACTTCGGTGACTTCCCAACTATCCTATGGTTTAGCTTCAATTTGAGAGTTTATTTAATATTATAATCCTACCAATTTTATTTAATTAGGACTTTTATTTATATGACATAATCATACAAATAGCCTCGAAGATATGAGGGTTTATGGGGTACCAAATGACTACCTCGGAGTCCTAAGACCGGTTAGGGCTTAATTTACATAACATGATTATGAAAATTCCTAACGAAGAGTTGAGGATTTATGTTGCACTAAGCAAACTACCTCGAAATCCTATGGCTTGGTTATTTAATTCTAAGAAAGGGTTTTGCTGAAGTAGACATGAGTTTTACTGATGACGATGGCCGTGCTGCCCACTATGCTCCAAGCTCCTTGTAGTTGCAGAGGTTTAGTTTTAGAAAGTGAAAATCAGGAGATGAGAGAAGTGTTCTAGTTTAGAAAAGTCTTAAGGTTTAGGTGTTTTTAACATTTTGTTAGGGGAATCTTAAAGTTGGTTATAACAACATCGATTAAGATCACACGGTTCCATCATTCCGGCACCGTTATTTTTATCGGATTCACTTAGTCCAAATGAATTTGCTAAACTCAACTAAATGAGTTCCACACTTTCATTTAGACCGTGGGAAATCCCGTTAGCAACACGTAGGTTACATCATCCGAGGTATTCCCGATCATCCAGCGAGACGTTTTAGTTTAGTTGTAGTTGTAGTTTTGTTATTCTGTTTGTGATTAAATCTTGAGTTGTTTTATCTTTTGAATGTTGTGGTGGCGAATTTTATCTTGTCGTGACTTTTAATTTAGTTTTGGGTTTTAGTTTTGTGGTTATCCTAAAAGTTTCAGTTTTCGTGCAGGGTGACATTTTTGTTTAATCATGCAAGAGAAGTAAAGTACAATGCAGGTAAATAGACCGCAATAAAATAAAAGCGTACCTGGAGAGTCTTCTCGTCATTCCCAGCTGTACTTAAAACACATGTCAGAGCATTTAAATATTTGCAACAAGTACCTAGGTAAAGCTAAGGGAAGGTTCTGGTTGTCTACCAAAATCCTAATCCTACTGCTAGTCAATTCCAATGACGTCTAGGTTCTTGTGTTTTATTAAGGATGATTTTCTTCACCAAAGAACAACGAAGTCTCACTGTTCTTTTAAAACATCCCATCAAGTTAGAGAAGTGCTCAGAACTGAATTCTAAACATTTTATTAAACATTGTAGAGATTATTTTAAGTTCAGTTAATTTCATTGTGGTGATGAATCAATCACCCGGGTTACTTTAATGTTCTGATCCTATTTGATTATTGCTCAGTGAGTTTGGATGTTTGATTATCCGATGAGTGAGGTGACATCTCACTTGATACTCCATTTTAGAATTATGTGAATGGAAGCCTTTAGGGCAGGTTAGGTTATTAGGAAACTTAACCATCTTATTTAGAATTAAGTTGGTTTTATTTAAGATTAATTATAATATTTTAGTTTAATTTTGATTGTCTTATGTTATTTCAATTTGATTGTGTAATTCCAAAAGTTGACTTGGCTATTTTAAAATTTTCTTAACTTTAATTTTAGTTATATTTAATCTAATTGCATTGATTTGAAGTTGATTTTAATTTAGTTGCATTAATTTAATTTTTTTTAAGATAATTAAATTATTTTAAAATTGCTTTAATTTAATTATATTTAATTTGAATTGTTTTGAATTAATCATGTCATTTTAAAATTACTTTTAATTTAATTAATTATATTATTTTAGAATTATTTTATTTTATTTATTTTTTTATTAAATTATCTTGGAAATTGTTTTAATTTGGTTATTTAATTTATCTTAGAAATTATTTTAATTTAATTATTTAATTTATCTTAGTTTTCATTAATGAGTTATTAAATTAATATTATGTGGTATTTGATTTCTATCATTAATTAGGGTTAAGATTAATAAATTAATATCTTCCAAGATTAAACCCCTTCACTTAATACATTCTCTTTGAATTAACTTCAAATTTTTAATGATTTAAGAAATTATAATCACTTTGTTTATGTTGGAAAAGTGATAAAATGGGTTCCTACCCTTTAATTCCTCATGTTTTAATCATCTAACGAGATTAATTAGGATCATTCATTACCCATTACCCATAATTCAGCCTAAATATTGATTAAGGCTAAATTTCAATAATTACCATTTTTTGCCCCTTAGGCTTTTTCACTTCATAATTCATTAAATATAACTCAAATGACTTTGAAATTTTTATGTCACCTTACTCATGGGTCAATTAAAATATCAAAGGAGAAAATGTGATTTTTCCATTTTTAATTTAATTTATATATTTATTTTAATGAAGAATAAGGGATTTCAAGGTAAGGTTTCTATCCTTAAGAAAATTATGGAATGTCCCTACTGACCAGAGGACCATTTGGACCAATTTTGGTGATTTTTTGAATTATATTTTATTTTTTATAATTATTTTAAGTTTTGGAGTATTAACTAATTATAAAATAAAATTAAAGTTTAAAAATGGATTTTATATTTTTCTTAAATCCCTCTGACCTCAAGGAGTCCAGAGAAACAAATTTTGTATTTTTTTATTTTTCTTTGATTTATTAGATTTAATTTGGTGCAAAGGTTGGAAAATCCATTTTTTAATATTAAAAAATGTCTTAAGCACTTAAAATTCAATATCTTAACATAGGGACTTAAGAAAAATATTTGGTTGGTTCCTAAGTGATTAGGGGACTAAATATGACATTTTTATAAATTTTAATTTTTTTGTGATTTTTTAATTTTTTAATTATTTAAATATTAAAAATAGGGTAAAAAATGAAAATTTTTAGAAAATTCCAATTTTTTATTTTATTAGACTCTTCTAATATCAGAGAAGCCTCAAAATCAATTTGGTGAATTTTTAAAGTGTATTTGAGTTTTATGAATTTTTTAAATTTTAAAATGGCTATGTCATTTAATTAATTCATTTAATGGCTTAAATCATTTCCAATTGACTCGAAATTTTTATGTGAGGTTCTCTACACCCTACGTGACAGTGAAGAATTTTTTTAAGTAATTTTGATGTGTGGTTACTCCTACTTAATTAAAGTTTAGTTTTGAGTGTTTAGGCTAATTAGGGTTATTTTTAAGGAATTAAATCAAACCATAACTTTCCTAGGGTCCTCTGGTCCTAAGATACTTCTCCTATATTTCCTACAATTTTCTAAGCAATGTGCTAATTATTGGAATTAAAATGCCAAAACAGACACATAAATTTGGAAAATCAATAACTTGCCATAGAGATGACCTATGGTCTTGAAACATTCAAGGAATGTTCCCAAGAAAAGAGGTTACAAAAGCCCTATGGTCTCATGCCATGGTGAATTATGTATGCAAATGGAGAATTAAAACATCACAGAGAGCATTTAAATCATTAAAAATCATAGACTTAACAAATTAACTTAATTCTTTTTCCACATTATTCTCCTCTGTTCACTGAGCAAGAAGGTATTTTTCTTTTATTTTTGTGATTTTTCTATGAAAAGTTATGATTTATTGAAGTTCAAGTCATTTAAATAAATAAAAAATACCCTATTTTTCTACTTATCCATGCGGCGCCGCGTCAACCTCAGCAGCTCCGAACTCTCCACGCGGCGCGCCTCCATTTGACGCTGCCTTCTACCTCAGCGCCACGCGGTCCAGCAGTTCCCTCCATGCCTCCGTCCGATACAATCGGGATCGTCCATTCGATACACGCGCGATCCGATGGTTCTTGGTCATCGTCTACAACTGGTGTGTCCCGAGAGCCGTCCACACTAAAACCCTAATATCTCCCTCATTTCTTAACCAATTTACATGAAATTTGATCCTATGTGTTCGTCTAAACGAGAGCTACAAATCCATATGGCTAACATGCATTGAAATCGACTCAAACAAAATGGAGAATCGAAAGAAGCTCTCGGGAAGGAGGAGTTCCACACCTTGGCTCTGAGAAGTGAAGCATCAATCAGAGGGGCTTGGCATGTTCGTTGGAGTTGGGGGAGCCTAGGGATGAAGCCTCTGGTCCTGGTGAAATGTCTAGACCCAATTCCCACCAAGCCTGATTTCAAAGCTTGGCTGATAGAAGGAATGGACGGCTGGCGAGGGGGCTTTTGCTGGGGAACTTCTCCTCTTAGTCTGGTGAAGGTGTAAAGTCAATCAATTTGAGGATTTGCTCACTGTGGTGAAGTTTCATGTTTTTGGGCTCAAAATTGAACTCAGAAATTGAGCTCACAGAGGGGGTTTTACGGTTGGATTTCTATGGGGATCAAGTGCTCTATGTTAGGAGAAGGGTGTGGAGTGACTTTGGCAGGGTTTTGGTAAGGTTTGTTTCAGCACCTCCTTTGTTCGTGAGGTGATGGTGTTTAAATAGGCATGGCTAGAGGGCTTCCCAGGGAGGTTTGGAGGCTGGGATCTGCTCCCTAGGGGAGGAGAAAAAACACCCACAATGGCCATTTGGGTTGGGACAGCTCAGCCAATTCCTTTTGAATTTCTGAATCAAATTAAGCCTCTCGGCCTGGTGGTTTCTGGTGACTGGGGTGGTAGTCCGGCCAGGGTCAGGTCACCATCTGACTCAGTGTGGTCAGGGCTTGAGGTTGGTGAGTTCAATTGAGGTTAGACATGGGTAAAGGGATTGGTTCAAATGGAATGGGGGAAGTGGCTCTTTTGGGCTTAAATGGGTCAAGTCATGTTTTTGGGCTTAGTTCACCCTCCAAGGGGGACTTTGGGTGTTGTGGGGGTCAGGTGAGTCAGCTAGTTTTAAGTGGAGAAGTCTCCATCCAAGCTTATTTATATTAATTTTAGGTTAAGGTGAAGCATGGGTAAGGTCAAAATGTTTAATCATAGATTACTAAAGAGCTCCCCTCTCTTACCATTAATGGCTTGGTGATGTGTAAAGTGACTCCCAAGGCTTGCATATGGTTTATGCATGGCTCCATCGCTCCATTTGGCTTGGGGCAAAGCTTAGACTTATTTCATGGAAATGGGTTTTAGAAGTTTTGGCATTTAGGATTGATTTTGGCATGAGACTTAATTTAGAATCATTTTATCATGAATTAAAAACTTAGGGATGATATCAATTAAAGGGTTGATGAGAAGAATGTCACATGGGCTTTGGAATAGATTTTGGGCTTTTTCAAATTTGGTAAAAATGGGCTTTTAAATGTCTTATGGAAGTGGGCTTTTTAGGTTTCAAAATGAACTTTTAGATGAAAATTTTGTAAAAGATTATACCAAATAAATGTTTCAATTAGTTTAGGAATGTGTTATGAATGATTTGGAACAAGTTTGGGGTAATTTGGAGTTAAATTGGGTTTAATTTGGGTCTTTTAGTAATAGGACCAAAGTGGGTCAAATTGGGCTAACTTGGTCTAAGGTTGGGCTAATGTTGGATTTGATGTAAAATTAATGTTGTAAAATGTTTATGGATGTGTAACAAAGAGTTTTCAATTTTGGTTAGGTCTTAATTTTGAGATTTGGGCTTATTTTGGGTTCATGGTTGGTTTAGGCCAAATTAGGGATTTTTGGTTTGGGTTAGGCTTGAGTGAAGTTTGGGTTCAAAATTTGGGGCAAATCAAGTTAGTGTTTTGTTTGTGGGGATTTTAGGAAGGTTTTAGAAAAGATTTGGGGATAATTGGAGTTAAGTTAGGTTAGTTTGGGGCAAGTTTAGGTCATGGGCCAAAATTGGGCTTTAAGCTTCAAATTGAAATTGGATCCACATGTTGATAAAATTGGGTTTGGATTTGGTTTAAATTGATATTAGGGATATTTAATTGAAGTTTAGAATTGAATTGGATCAAAATTGAGGTCAATTGGAGTGACTTGGTTGGACATCGGGTCCACTTAAGTTAAAAAAAGGGTCAAATTGGAGGTTTTGGTAAAAGTGGGCTAAATTGACAAAATTGGCCTATGATGTAGTTGAATAAAATGAAATTGAGAATATTTGGGATTTTATAAAATTTTTTGGGAATTTTTAGAATTTTTGGATTTTTGAGCTAAAAGGGTATTTTGGGTATTTGGAGGTTATTTGGAGGGTATTGGGGTATTTTGGTGGGTTTAAGAGGTGAGAATTATTTCAAAATATTTTTTAGGATTTTTCAGAATTTTGGGTAAATTTTGGGAAATTTTGGAGAGTTTTGGGTTTGTAGGGGCAATTTGGGCAATTTGGGTAGGTTTGGTGGGTTTAGGGTCCCGGGGGTCAAAAAAAATGAAATCTGGGAAAAATGAAGATTGATTAGGTGTGAGTGAAATGAAACCATTTGGTTGAGCCATGAAGCCATATTAAGCTCACAAGAGCCATGAGAGGACTCATTTTAGCCATTCAATATGTTGTTCCTAACCCTCTTAACCAGGGGCTTAGGGGTTAAGGTCCATTCATATAAATCACCTACATGAGTCAGGGAGTTGAGTTTAATGAAAGTAGTTTTATGGTTTAGAATGTGTGTAAGAGTGTGGTGTGTGCAAGCTTACCCTCACCAAGACCAGACCACCTAGGGTAATCCAAAGGCCAAAGAGTCCTATAGGAACTCATCCTTTAAACCTCCACATTTGATCCTAACCCTCCAAGTGGCCTGGGGGTTTACAATCAAAATTGTGGGGTTTGAAGGGAGCCAAGAAGTGTTTGAATTTCTAAGTGGTGGGTCCTATTTCTAGTCCTCTAGGATAGTCAAAGGGAAAACCTATGGCTAGATCCTAAGCACTAAGGAGAGAGAGAAAAGACCTCACCATAAATGAGGTCAACAATCATTCACATTGCCGATGGAGGAAAAAAATTACATCCATCAACGGAGATGAACAGCCAAAGAAGGATTCTACGCAGAGCATGATTCCCGAAAAGGATATTAAAAACATGGTGGAACAGCAGGTGCGAGAAGCCTTAGCCCAGTCTAAGAGTGAAGCATCTATTCAGACGAGTAGACCTTACCTTAAGGAGTTTGATGCAGTCCAACACCCGAAGGGCTTCGTACCACCTCTGTTTAAGACTTTCGATTGTACGGGAAACCCTCGGCAACATGTCACACATTTTCGTGCTAGCTGCTGCAATGCCGGTGGGAGCGACGCCTTACTCTTTCGTCAGTTCGTCAACAGTTTATCAGGGATTGCCTTCAATTGGTACGCAGATTGCCGAACAGTTTAGTCAAGACCTTTTCAGAATTGGAGAACCTCTTCGTTAAGCAGTTTGCCGGGGCTCGGCACCACATCACCATTGATGATCTAGTGGTGGAGCAACAGAAACCGAACAAAACTTTAGTGGACTACATACTTCGATGGAGGAATTTAAGTATGAAGTGTGAACCACACTTCAGGAAAAGCATGCGGTCGGTATCTTACTGAAAAGTATCCACGGCCTGATAGTACTTCTCCTCAAAAGGATTCACAATTAAGACTTTCGAGAAGTTGCTTAGCAAGGCCGGGAGCTTGCTAGAGGAGGCAAAACAGCTAAGTTTCGTTGACAAGACTGATAAGCAGAAGCCCGTAAAGGCATTTGAAAAGAAATTCGGGATCGTCGCAGCAGTGGATAAACGTAAACAGCCAGTACAGATACAGCTAGAGCGGCCACAACCAAGTTATCAACCACCACAATGGATTTATCAGCAACCTCAGCAGATTTATCAACAACCTCAACCCAACTATCAATAACCTCGACCGAGCTATCAATCATGGTAGCATGATCAATCGCAGCCTCGTCCACCCCGTGCCCTAAAGGAACTTCTGAATAGGAAATACCCCTTCAAAACTGAGGCAGTAGCTAAGATGTTTCGGAGTTTGATGAAGACGCCTGACTTTCAACTACCAGAGCCCAGAAAGCCAAAGGAAGTTGACAAGAAAGACAATCTGAATTACCGTCCCTACCATAGGATGCTCGGACATAAGATAGAAGACTGCTTCACCTTCAAGAATTGGCTCGAGGATAATCTCCGGAAAGGGAACATAACGATTCCGAAGGAATACATGAAGGAGCCCCAAAAAGGAGATTATGTTAATGTTATTTCAACGAATCCTATTATTTTGATAGACCCGTACACTACTGATGATGGATGGAGTACTGTCTGGACAAAGTCTTCGAAGAAAATTTTGGATCACATCCAGACCGCTTTGGTGCGTGCTTCAACTCAGAGTTTGAAACCCGCTAAGCCGGCACTATCGCTTGCGATTGAAGAACCACTCCAGAAGGAGGAGAAGATCATGAAAGAAGAGAAGACTGAGGCTCCAAAGGGTAGACTAGGGGCTGCTTATTTTAGGATGGTTGTTTCTGATTCGGGGGAGAAATCCCTCAGACCTCTGACTCTGTATCATTATTTTCTCGCCCCGGCGGGATCTTATAATGATAAGAGTTTTGGTGTTGGCTACGTTTTGACTGTTTCTAAAGATTACGTAACTAACGACAACCAACCTAATTCGGATCTCGATTTCGATACAAATAACGATTCTCAAATCATACTAAACCTCGATGACCACGAAAAAAGAGAAAATGTTCACAAAGATGGCTACAAAAGCTCAACGAGTGACGAGTCTATTTGTGAATTCTGAGGAGCTCTAATTGCAATAGAATTAGAGCTATCAGACACCGAAGCAACTTTAGAAGAGCCAGTCATTCCGATTCAAGAGGAGACGCCGGCAGATTCTCCACCAGATGAAGAAGAAATAACAGAAGTCAATCTAAGAAGCGGAAATGTTCTACCCCCGAGAATGGGTCCAAAGGATAAAGGAAAGCAAGTGGTTGCTCAGGAAGAGCCAACCCCAGCAGATGAATTGCCAATTCGGGAAGAAATTGAAGAACCTGGTAATAAAGTGGATTATAACGTGCTAGCCCATCTTAGGAAGCTACCGGCCAAACTGATCATCTACGACGCTCTGATCCTGTCAAAGGAGATGAGAGAAACTCTGATCAAGGCTTTACTTGATCCAGAAATTTGCTTAAATGGCCGGTAATTCCTTAGACGAGGTTTGCTCATTAAAAGAACAGCGAGGTGTTACCTTCACGGACAATGATCTGCTACTTGGAACAGCTGATCACAATTGACCGGTGTACATTTCAATCACTATCTGAAAGTTTACGCTCTCCAGGGTGCTAGGTAATCCGGGAGCATCAATCAACATAATGAATCTTCGAGCGTTAGCATATTTGGAAATTGATGCTCGCGACCTCGAAGCAGACAAGATGTTACTAAAAGGATTTAATCAGAAAGGAGAAAGAGTTCTTGGATCAATAACACTATTAATGAAGACCGGTGATTTGGTAAAGACAACCGCAAAATTCCACATAATTGATTCTGAAACATCGTTCAATGCTCTACTGGGTCGGCCGTGGATCCATGAAAACTGGATGGTACCGTTGTCTCTGGACCAGTGCATAAAGTATTATGAAGGAGGAGAAGAGTGTATCAAAGGTGACTTGCAACTGTTCTCCGTGCATGAAATCGGAATCCATGAAGATGCAACCTACTACGCGCCTCCAAAGAAAACGGTCGTCTCCAGAAATAACATACCAAATGAAGTAAAAGAAGTTCGAGAATATGAAGAACCTGAAATTCTAGTTCAATAATTACTCACCACTCCCTTACGGCGAGATGGTGAAGGTTTCTCTAGAACTCGCACTCGAGGTCGAGACCGGGGACGAGATCGAGGAAGAAACAGTGGAACAGTTGAACAAAAGAAACTGGTCATCGATGTTGATTGGGAAAACAGTTCCGAAGAAGAAGAAACCAGGAAAGAAGTAATGAAGATAAATCAAAAGAAACCCCAGTTCAAGATCTCTCTCGAATATGAAAAGAATGAAGAGTACAAATCAATGTAAGAGAAGATTAACCACTATGTACACAATATGACCCTGACCCCGATCTATCCTAATAAGGTCGATGGTATTGTGGTCAAAGAAGTGCATGGTGGCGGTGCTAAGCTGATCAAGTTTTACCGTGTGCTTCTTCTTCCAAAATTGAAAATAATGTACAATTTGAAGATGTTACTTCATTTGAATTAATGGAATTGCCTTTTGAGTGGTACTCTCCCTATGTTCAGAATTTAATTCAACGTGGAGTCTTACCTAAACAGTGGTCAAAAGGTCAATCCCAACACTTTGAAAAATTATGGAATAACACCAGTCGACCTCCCAATTCAAAACATGGTCTTGGATTCATCACAGTAGGATCAGTTGATGATACGGGATTTTGCTTGGTTGTCTCTTGCGAGCCTAATAAAGACTACCTTGAAGCTTCAGATGATCTCGAAGATCTACCATTTGGAGAAGCTCCACCAGAATTCGAAGAAGAAATTAAATCTACAATAGACAAGTTAATGGAAGTTAACTTAAGTACTAGCAAAAAGACTAGGCCGACCTTTGTTAGCTCCTTACTCAACAAAGAAAACTCCAAAGCAATGATCAAGCTACTAATGGAATTCAAAGACTGTTTTGCTTGGAGTTATGATGAAATGTCGGGATTAGCTCCAGAGGTTGCAGTTCACAGGCTAGGAGTAGATCCCACTGCTGTTCCAGTCAGACAAGCTTCCAGAAGAATGCGTCTAGAAAATGAACAACAAGTTATAGCTGAAGTTAAGAAGCTAATCGACGCTAAATTTGTCCGTGAAGAACAATATCCAACTTGGTTAGCCAACGTGGTACCAGTCAGAAAGAAGAATGGTCAGATCAGAATCTATGTGGACTTTAGAGATTTGAATAAAGCGTGCCCAAAAGATGAATTTCCACTACCAATTCCAGAATTAATGATCGACATCGCTTCGACACACAAATTCTTCTCTTTTATGGATGGATCATCAGGATATAATCAGATAAAGATGGCACCAGAAGACGAAAACCTCACAGCCTTCAGAATGCCAATCGGAGTATACTGCTACACAGTGATGCCTTCCTATTTGAAGAACGTAGGGGCAACCTACCAAAGAGCAATGACGAGAATTTTTGATGATCTCATTCACAACTAAGTCGAGTGCTATGTGGATAATGTGGTCATCAAGAGCAAACTGAAAAAAGATCACTTGTATGATTTGACAATTATTTTCGAGCGATTAAGACAATATAACCTTAAGATGAATCCCCAGAAATGCGCCTTCGGCATCACCTCTGGGAAATTCTTAGGATTTGTTGTCCGACATCGCTAAATTGAAATCGATCTGGAAAATATTAAAGCTATCTTAGAAATGCCACCTCCCAAAACTTTGAAACAATTACGATCCTTTCAAGGGAAATTGGCATATCTTCGACGCTTTATCTCGAATTTGTCAGGTAGGTGTCAGCCCTTCTCGGCATTAATTAAAAAGGACGCAAAATTCATTTGGGAAGAGAAATGCCAACGAGCCTTTGAGGACATTAAGCAGTATTTAATGACACCTCCTGTTTTAGCAGCCCCAGTCTCGGGAAGACCGTTGATACTTTATACCGCAGCTTTAGACGACTCTCTCGGAGCCCTGCTAGCCCAGGTTAATGACGAGGGGAAAGAAAATGCTCTCTACTACTTAAGTCGTCGTCTAATTTCAACAGAGGTAAGGTATCCTTCGATTGAGAAGCATTGTTTGGCCCTAGTCTTTGCAGCCCAAAAGCTCAGGCATTACATGAGTTCTCATAAGGTCAACCTTATCTTGAAGTTTAATCCATTGCAATATTTGATGACCCGACCGACGCTTTCTGGAAGACTTGCCAGGTGGTCGATGATACTATTGCAATTCGATATAACGTTTGTTCCTCTTCGTGCCGGAAAGGGACAAGTTCTAGCAGACTTCCTCGCAGCACACCTTTTACCGGCAGAATCGCCTCTCAACGACGACTTGCCCGATGAGCAGATAATGAGCTTAGAATACCCCGATGATCAGCATTGGGAATTGTACTTCAACGGAGCATCATCAACACAACGAGATGAAAAATTGCAAACGATAGTGCTCGGTAAGGCAGGAATCGGACTAATCTTTATAACATCAGAGCGGGGTATGTTAAGGTATTCCTACCATTTAACAGAACCGTGTACCAATAATGAGGCGGAATACAAAGCCCTTATAACCGGATTGGAGTTAACCATTCAGATGGGGATAACCGACATCAACATCTACGGTGAATCTCAGTTGATCATACAACAGGTCGCAGGACAGTACAAAATTTTGAAACCAAGGCTCGAGCAATACTTTCAGTATGTCATGAAGTTGTTGGAGCAGATTCCGAACATAACGATCTACAAGATTCATAGAAGAGAAAATGCTCTCGCAGACGCCCTAGCTCACCTCGCAAAAGAGTTTGCCTGCTTACAGGATGAATCAGTTGAAATGTCAGTTCAGGGACAACAAGTCCTCTCGCAGCTCAACATGGATGCAATAGACCAATCAGAAGAAAAAGGATAAGAAACAGTTGCAGAAGTAACAGAAACTACAGAAGATTGGCGGCAACCATTAATAGACTACCTACAAACAGGAAACCTGTTGGACGATAAGTCATTGGTCCATCAAATTAAGAAAAGAACTCTGTCATACGCATTAATAAACAATATGTTATACAGAAGGTCTTTTGACCAGATGTGGCTAAGGTGCCTGAGCGAGTCCGAGGCTCGTGAAATTGTTAAAGAAGTACATTCAGGACTTTGTGGTGCTCATCAGTCGGGTCCGAAGATGAAAATGAAAATTAAGAGACTAGGGTACTACTAGCCCTCAATGATGACCGACTGCATGAAAGTTGCAAAGAGTTGTCACCAGTGCCAAGTGCATGGAGTGATTATACATCAACCTCCAAATGTGCTACACCCGACAATCGCGTCGTGGCCATTTGAGTGTTGGGGCACAGATATCGTGGGTCCGATAGAAACTCCTTCTTCAAGGGGACATCGCTTTATTCTTGCAACTACAGATTACTTTTCCAAATGGGCAGAAGTAGCACCGCTCAGAGAAGTGAAAGCACGTCATGTGTTGCAGTTCTTCAAAAATAAAGTTATCTACCATTTCGGGGTACCACGCAGAATCATTTTAGATAATGGGACTGCATTCAGAAGTATGAAGATCAACAATTTTGTCAGAAGACATGGGATCGATTGGTGCTATTCGACGATCTACTACCCAAGAACGAATGGCTTGGCCGAGGCTTTTAATAAAACTCTCGTCCAAATCATAAAGAAAACTTTGGACGAAAACAAGAGAAATTAGCACGAGAAGTTGTTAGAAGTCTTATGGGCCTACAGAACGACTTTCAAAACTCCTACTCAGTCTACGCTCTAAGCTCTAGTGTACGGGTCCGAGGCCGTCTTGCCCTTAGAAGTGCAGCTTCCATCACTTAGAATTGCAGTTACAAATAAGATCACTACAGAAGATAATGCCAAACTATGAATAGAAGAACTGGAAAGCTTAGAAGGGAAATGAATTTCAGCACAGTAGAATCAGGAACTGTATCAAGCCAAGATGATCCAGGCCCACGATAAACTGGTTCGCCCAAGGACATTCAAAGTCGATGACTTGGTTCTAGTTCTCAGGAGACCTATTCTTGCACACCGCAAGATAGGAGGTAAAATTGAACCAACCTTGGAGGGGCCGTTCGTGGTCGAGACAGTCTACTCTGGAGGTTCTTACCAACTCGTGAATTGTCGTGGAGAACGACCTATGCTTCCAATCAATGGATGATATTTGAAGAAGTTTTACGCAACCTGATGTTTCGAATGATGAACTTTAAAAATGAAGTCTCATTCATAGAAGCACGGGTAGAGTAATCATTTGTAACTGGGTCCGAACCCAAAATATAAAAATGGACAAAAAAATTATTAACAAAAAATGTGTGCTAAAAAGAAAATATGTGGAATCATAATAATAAAATTTTGATCCTTCCTTTCAAGTCAAGCTCATTCCTGATTTCTCCTCATCTTTTCCTACTCTTATTAAAATTTGAAAGAAATGAATAAGAATTTTCCATTGATAATTGATCTTTCTTATTGTTCATGTTCTTAGTACAGCCCCTGATCCTTTCCTTGTTGTTCACAGGGAAATGTCGAACGGGCGGTTGGTTCTAAACTTTAAGAATGGCGTGAGTTCAGCACTCGACGAAAAGAGGATGAAAGATGGGGCCGTGATTGAGATCGACTCTGATTTCACACCGGCCGGGCTACAGTACGAGGAAACTGATTGGACCCCGATCGATCGGGAAGAGTTCAGCAGTCAGACAGTGATGAAATTAGGTGGCCCAAGTCAGCAGTCCACCAGCAAGAAAAGAAAAGCAAACGCCGCTCATGCAATGGAGGAAGACAAGAAAATTAAGTCCGTTGTTGCTACAGCAGAGGGCAGACTTGTCAGCGCCATGCCCACAAAAGTTCAAGAGGTAAGGAGAGCTACTCTCACTCGGACCCAACAAAGAAACAAGAACCGCCACATTTGCAAGATGCTGAGCAAGCAAGGAGCAGACCAACATGAAGAGACAACTGCTACCGTCAATACAAATACTTCGAAGAAGCCAGTTCGGCAGGAACCAGAAAAGAGGAAACCAACTCTAAGAACAGCAGAAAAGATGAAAGAAATTCCAAGAAGAGCAGAAACAGAATCAGCGCCACGACGCCAGACAGATGCACCAGTTTTGAAGAGTCTTGTTGCAAAAGCAACCCCAGAGGATGTCCTGACAGAGACTATCCCCGAGGAGCCAAGACATGCAGGAGAACGCGCTGGGGTTGAACCATACATCCCACAGTACGTTACCAGACCTCACCGGTTGTAGATAATCCCGAAATACGAGCTGGAGAGAATGCAGAAGGTTGAAAAGAAAACCTTTGAATATTTCGAAAGAATTCGTGGTAAGAGGATCAACATCTTGGAAGGCCTTGAGCTGCATGCGGATGTGTTCTTAGACTACGAGCATCAGCAAATTGTGGACTGCGTCATCAAACTTAAGAAAATGGGTCGAGCTGGTTGTTTGAGAGAGAAGACATACTCAGAACCTCGAATATGGATGAAAGGAAAAGGGAGAGTTACAATCCAGTGCGGGTGTTGCTACAACTTCGCGAGGACAGAAAGGGAAATCCACCAGGGATACTCCGTCGTAGTGAGGTGGAACCGATGCCAAGAATTATTAAGAGGATGGTAAAAAGGATGGTGACATGGAGGGTATTGCCTGCAGATTTCATACCCAACAGCTGCATCATTAACATATACAGGGAGGGCGACTGCATACCCCCACACATAGATCATCACGACTTCGTCAGACCTTTCTGCATAGTGTCTTTTGTCAACCAGTGTAACATCATATTCGGATCTGACCTCCGGATAGCAGGCCCCAGAGAATTCCGAGGGCCAGTGGAGATACCTCCACCGGTAGGTTCCGTCTTGGTGCTAAAAGGAAATGGAGCAGACATAGCAAAACACTGCATTCAAGGTGTGCCTGTTGAGCGAATCTTCGTTACATTCAGGAGGATGGACGATAGCAAGATGCCTTTCCACTTTCAGCCAGAGCCAGAGATAGAGAGCCTTCGGCTCTATAAGCTGTGAGCTAGATGGGAGATAGCACACCTCCAATGCACATCCGGATGGCATTTTATACCAAGGATGTCTTGGAAGGTGATGTTATTGCCCATGTATTTCACTATTCAGACATGGATTTAGACATATGCTTTTGGAAGAAACTTGCAAGAATCTTGCACAATCCATTTTGGATTCATATGGATTGTACGAGATACTGAATTTTCACGGAAAATATCATCATGTTTTGGATCAAGCTATATGATGTATTTCAACAAATTGGAATGGAAATGACCATGTCGTGTTTTGCCTTCACCACTTTTGTGCAAATTGACTGGGAAATGCCATTAAGTTAAATGAACTTCAAACAAAGAACGAAAAGAAAAGAAAATGAATAAATAACTCTTTTTAAGAATCCAAATGTCAAAACAAAATCTAAATGTCAAAACAAAATCCAAATGTCAAAATGAAATCCAAATTAACACGAACTCTAAATAAACAAGGATGAAATTGAATCACTAAAACAAACGAAACGAATCTAAATCTCGAATTGAATTCTGATCTGAATCTATTGATTTGAATCTTCGAATGAAATCCATTTGAAGCTCCTTTGAACCCTCTTTTGAGTTGATTCTTCCCCACATAAGACTTCAACTTCAGTTTCAAACTTCTAAACTTTTTTGTCGTCTTGAAATCCTTTCGACTCTGTGCGATCGCTTTCCTCTTTTGAGAAGGTCGACTGAGTCTACTGACACAGAACCAAAAAACTTTCGATTTGGTTCTGATGGCATGGATTCATATCCTTCGCCAAACATCCAAACATTGATTAACTCTCTCGGGATATGAAACACTTTCATGTCTCATTCCAATCTTCCACTAAACTAAGATTTCCACAGAATCTTCAAAACCAAATCAAAAAAAACTTTTGGGATTGGTACCTAACTTCCAGTTCCCAACCTTCTGAGGCTGGTACCTAACTTCCAGTTCTCATTTTGAAATCAACACTTAAATTTTGATTCTCTTCTCTGAATTTCCACTAATCTCGCACTCTTTCCGAGAAACTTTTTTGCATTCTAATCCTCCGACATGGGTATAAGACCGACAAGGCATCCTGATCTCGGTGTCCGCTAGTCTCGCACTATTTTTGAGAAACTTTTCCGCATTCTAATCCTCTGACTTGGGTATAAGACCGACAAGGCATCCTGATCTCGGTGTCCGCTAATCTCGCACTCTTTCTGAGAAACTTTTCCGCATTCTAATCCTCCGACTTGGGTATAAGACCGACAAGGCATCCTGATCTCGGTGTCTCCTAAATTCACACCCTTCCGAGAAACTTTTTTTCACATTCTAATCCTCCGACTTGGGTATAAGACGGACAAGGCATCCTGATCTCGATGTCCGCTAATCTCGCACTCTTTCCGAGAAACTTTTCTGCATTCTAGTACTCCGACTTGGGTATAAGACTGACAAGGCATCCTAATCTTGGTGTCCCCTAATCTCGCACTCTTTCTGAGATACTTTTCTGCATTCTAATCTTCCAACTTGGGTATAAGACCGACAAGGCATCCTGATCTCGGTATCTGCTAATCGCGCACTCTTTCCAAGAAAATTTTCTGCATTCTAATCCTCCGACTTGGGTATAAGATCGACAAGGCATCCTAATCTCGGTGTCCGCTAAATTCACACCCTTCCGAGAAACTTTTTTTCGCATTCTAATCCTCCGACTTGGGTATAAGACCGAAAAGACATCCTAATCTCGGTGTCCACCAAATTCACTCTTTCTAGAAACTTTTCCGCACTCCTGAAATCTCGAGGTCGGTACCTAACTTTCGACACTCTTCCGAGATGGGTACCTAACTTCCAGTTCTCACCCTTTTCAAGGTCGGTACCTAACTTCCGACTCTCTTCCGAGGCTGATACCTAACTTCCAGTTCTCATTTCGAGATCAGTACTTAAATTTTGATCCTCATCCTTCTCGATCGGTACCTAAATTCTGATCCTCTCTTCGAGGCTGGTACCTAAATTCCAGTTCTCTTTGCAATCCCGAGGTTGGAACCTAGAGTCCAATTCTCATCTTAAATCCAAAATTTCTGCGAAATGCATCTTAAAATCAATCTTAAATCAAATTTCAACCAAAATGGAAGCCCGAATCGAAATTCAAAACTCAAAATTAAAACTTGAAATAAAAATGAAACGAATCTAAAATTCAATCTCTTGAAATCTTGTGATTTGAAATCCACCTCCTTTTCCCCAGTGAGAGTTCTGGAATCTTCAGTCTTGGAGATTTACCTGATACTCCCCAGCGGAAATTTTCTAGGCTTTGTTCTAAGTGTGTCACTTAGACATCTGTGTTGGTTTTGTTGATCTCTTGGTTAGCACACCACACCTATTGGGGGTCATTTGTTGACCTCATTTTTGGTGAGGTCTTTTCTTTCCTCTTAGTGCTTAGGATCTAGCCATAGGACTTCTCCTTGACTATCCTAGAAGACTAGAGATGGAACCCACCATTTAGAAATTCAAACCAAATCTAAACTCTATTTATAATCCTACATGGATAGTCATCAACCTCCAAGTTACTTGGAAGGTTAGGACCAATGTGTAGGAAGACAAGGATGAGTTCCTATAGGATGGTCAAGCCTTAGGACAACCCTGGGTGGATTGGTCTTGGTGAGGTTTAGCTTGCACACACCACACTTCCACACACATTCCACACCCTAAAACCACTCTTACCCGACTTGGCTTCCTGACTCATGTAGGATACTCATATGGATGGACCTCAACCCCTAAGCCCCTGGCTAAGAGGGTTAGGAACAACATATTGAGTGCCTAGAACGAGCCCTCTCATGGCTCTTGTGAGCTTAACATGGCTTCATGGCTCAACCAAAATGGTTTCATTCTACTCACATCTAATCAATCTTCATTTTTCCCAAATTTCAATTTTTGACCCCCGGGGCCTTAAATCCACGAAACCTACCAAATACTCTTGAAGTTGCGCAAAATTCTCAAAAATTGCCCAAATTATCAAAATTGCTCAAAATCAATCCTAAACACTCCCCACCACTAAAATTGATCAGCCATGACCAAATATACCAAAATTTCCAAAAATACCCCCCAATACCCTCCAAATACCCAAAATACCCTTTTTGGCCCAAAAATCCAAAAATTCCAAAAATTCTCAAAAAATTCTAGAAAATCCCAAATATTCCAAATTTCATTCTTTTCAACTACCAAATACCCCATTTTTGTCAATTTAACCCAATTTGATCAAAAAATGCCAAATGGGCCCTTAAGGCCCAAAATGACCAACAAACCCAATCCATCCCAAATTTAACCTAAATGTCACCCAATTTTCCCCAAATTTGTTTTGAAACCTTCCTAAAAACCCCACAAACAAAACTCTAACTTAATTTACCCTATATTTGGACTCAAATTTCACCCAAGCCTAACTGAAACTAAAATTCCCCAAATTGGCCTAAACCAACCATGAACCCAAACAAGCCCAAATCCCAAAATCAAGACCCAACCAAAATTGGAAACTCTTTGTAACACTCCCATAAACCTTTCGCAACATTAATTTTACATCAAACCCAACTTTAGCCTAACTTTAGCCCAAGTTAGCCCAATTTGACCCACTTTGGCCCTATTATTAAAAAACTCAAATTAAACCCAATTCAACTCCAAATGACCCCAAATCTTTTCTAAAACCTTCTTAACACATTCCTAAACCAATTTCAAGAATTTATTCGGCACAAAATTTTACTAATTTTATTATCCAAATGTCTATTTTAAAACTTAAAAGCCCACCTCTTTAAGACATTTCAAAAGCCCATCGAAAACCATTTCAAAAGCCCAAAATCTATCCTAAAGCCCACATGATATTTTCATTTGTCATCCCTTTCATCAAAATCAACCCCTAAGTTTTAAATCCATGATCAAATGATTCCAAATCAAGCCTCATGCCAAATCACCTCTAAATGCCAAAAATCCCTAAAACCCATTTTCATGAAACTTGGCTAAGCCATTCCCAAGCCACATGAAGCCATGAAGCCATTTCTTAAACCACATGTAAGCCATGTAAGTTGTGCCCCATGTCATCATGCTATCTTGGGCAAAAGGAGGAGCCTTTTTCTTGATTCCCTTAAGATGATTAAACATTCCCATGTCTCCCCTAACCCATGCTTAAGCCTAATTGTACTTGGATTGTGACTTGACCCCACTAATTAAGCTGAACCAAATGACTTTCCCTCAGCCCAAACCAGGTCATGGGAGGGTGAACCAAACCCATTTGCATGAGTTGACCAAAATAAGCCAAAATGAGCCCTTACCCCATACCATTTAAATCAAACTCATTTACACATGTCCAAAGCCAATTGAACTCACCAAACCCCAGCCTTGACCTCACTGGTCAAGATGGTGACCCATGCCTGCCGGCCAGCCACCTGGGTCGCCGGAAAACACCACACCTGAGAGCTCCATGTGAGCCAAAAAATTCAAAACTCCCTTGCTGAGTTGTCCCAACCCCAGTGGACACCAGGGCTCTTCTTCTCCTCCCCTGAGCAGCTGATCCCAAGCCCTAACTCCCCCTAAGAAGCTCTCTAGCCATGGCTATTTAAACTCCTCACCTCCATGGCCAAAAGGTTGGATGCACTGGACCTTAACAAAACTCTATCAAATTGGTTCTAAACTCCTCTCCTAACCTAGAGCAGTTGATCCCCACTGAAATCCAGCCCTAAAGTCCTCTCTGTGAGCTCAATTTCTGAGCTCAATTTTAAGCCCAAAAATAGGACACTTCACCACAGTGAGCCAATCTTCAAATTGATTGACTCTACACCATCACCAGACTAAGAGAAGAAGTTCCCCAGCTGAAGCCCCCTCACCAGGCCAGCCATTCCTTCTATCGTCCAGAGCTCAAAATCGGCCTTGGTGGAAGTCAGGTCTAGGCATTTCACCACAGCTTCAGGCTTCATCCCTAGCTTCCCTGGACTCCAACAAACGTGCCGAGCCTCTCTGATTGAAGCTTCACTTCTCAGAGCCAAGGTATTGAACTCTTCCTTCCTGAGAGCTTATTTTGATTCTCCATTTTGTTTGAGTTAATTCCATAGCGCCATAGCCGTATAGATTTATTCATCTTGTCGAGACGAGTTCATAGAGCCCAAGATCATGCAATTTGGTTGAGAGATGAGGGAGATCTTAGGGTTAGAACGTGGACGGCTCTCGGGACGCACCAGTTGTAGACGATGACCAGCCACCGTCGGATGGCGCGTGTAATGAACGAACGGTGGAGATCAAGCCGGACGAGGAAATGAAATGGAGCAGCGGGCCGCGTGGCATCCCAGTCAGATGGCACCGTCAAATAAGAAAGCGCCGCGTGGGACTTCGGAGCTGCCGAGGATGACGAGGCGCCGCGCTAGATAAGTAGGAAATTAGGGTATTTTTTATTTATTTAAATGCCCAGAACTTTAAAAATGCATATCTTTGCATAGAAAAATCAGAAAAATAAAAGAAAAATACCCTCTTGCTCAGTGAACAGAGGAGAATATTGTGAAAAAAGAATTAAATTATTTTGATGAATATTTGATTTTTAATTAATTATTCACTAATTTGAGTATTTTAATTCTCCATCCATGCATAAAATTCACCATAGCATAAGACCATAGGGATTTTGTAGCCACTATTCTTGGGAACATTCCCTAAATTTTCCAAGACCAGTGGTCATCTCTATAGAGAGTTATCTATTTTTCAAGTTTATGTGCCTGTTTTGGTATTTTAATTCCAATAATTTGCATGTTTCTTAGTAAATTCTAGAAAACTTTAAGGAGGTATCTTATGACCAGAGGACCCTAGGAAAATTATGGTTTGATTTAATTCCTTAAATAACCCTAATTAGCTCAAACACTCAAAACTGAATCTTAATTAATTAGGAATTATTACACATTAAAATCACTTGAAATTAATTCTCCACTATCACTAGGATACAGAGAACCTCACATAAAAATTTCAATCAATTAGAATTAACTTAACCCATTAAATGAATTAATTAAGTGCCATAGCTATTTTAAAAATTAAAAAATTCATAAAGTCCAAAATACACCTAAAAAATCCACCAAATCAATTTTGGGTCTCTCTGGTAGTAGGGAAGTCTATGAAAATTAAAATTGGAATTTTTCAAAATTTTTCATTTTTAACTCATTTTTGAATATTTTAATAATTAAAAAATTATAAAAATCACAAAAATATTAAAAATCATAAAAATGTCACATTTGATCTCCTAATCATTTAGGAATCATTCCCCTAACTTTCCTAAGTCTCTAAGTTAAGATATTAATTTTTAAAGGCTTAGGAAAATTTTTTAATATTTAAAAAATGGTTTTTCCCAACTTTTCACTAAAATAATTCCAATAAATCAACCAAAAATCAGAAAAATATAAAATTTACTTCTCTGGGTTCCCTGACCTTAGAGAGATTTTTGAAAAATATAAAACTCAATTTTCAACCTTAATTTTATTTTATAATTAATTAATACCCCAAAAATCAAAATAATTATAATAAATTAAATATAATTCAAAAAAACACCAAAATTGGTCCAAGTGGTCCTCTGGTTAGTAGGAACATCCCATAATTTTCCTAAGGATAGAAACCTTAACTTGGTCTTGTTGTTGAATTTTCATTGAAAACCCTTTTTTTTTCAAAAACATAATTATATAAATTAAATTAAAAATGGAAAAATAACTTTTTCTCCTCTAATATCTTAATTGACATGTGAGTGAGGTGACATAAAAATTTCAAGTTCATTTGAGCTCAATTTAGCGAGTTATGGAGTGAACATGCTTAAAAGGGCATAAAGGTAATTACGGATTTTTTAACTCTAATTAATACCTTAGGCTTAATCAAAGGGAGGGTAAAATATCTGATCTTAATTCTCTATTAGATGATTAAAACCTGAGAAATTAAAAGGTAGAAACCCATTAATCATCTTGAAAATATTCAAAGTGAATCTTAATTAATTAAGTAATTGAAATTTTGGAAAGATAATTAAGAGTTTGGATTGTTAAAATGGGGATACGATTTAGGAAAATTGCAATCGTTTAATATAAAATCCCTAAATGAATCACTCCAGCAATATTCGACTCTTAATTAAATTTAAAGACATGAGGATTAAAATTAATAATTAATAATTAAAAGGGAAATAACTTGTTAAATAAATTAAAGCTTAAGACATTAAATGATTTGATAATCAAATTAAAAATAAGTTTAAAACATTAAAACTAATTTGAAATCACCTGAGAACAAACCTAAAACAAATTTGAAATATTAAATAATATCAAAACAGTTCTTAATTAAACATGTGAAAATCAAACCGATTAAAATTAGCATAAAGTAATATGATTAATTCAAATCAAATTTAAATCATCAAAATTTAATGAAATTAAATGATTTAAACACTTCTTTCAACTCAAGTAATCTAAAACACTTAAAACAAAATCAACCTGAACTTTAAAATTAAATTATCTTAAAGTATGTGAATTATTCTTTTTTGGCCTAATTGCTCAAAATGTGGCCCGAACGGCCCCGAACGACCCCGGATGACAAAACGGACAGCGCCACTGCGTCCGGAACGTCGATTTTAGTTAAGATGGACATCCACTTCGCTGCGAGCACGTGCACAGGCTAAAAATTCACGGAGGATAATTATAATAATAATAGTATTATTATATAATATATATAATATATTATATATTATGATAAAAAAAACATATCTTATAAAATCTCACGCCTCCTCTCTCTACCCTATCGCGATTCCTCTCAGCCGCCAACCAAATTTTGCAAACCCTAGCCCCGAGCTCGCCGTTTTGCTCGGATTTGCCGGCGGCCGCTCCTCACCGGTGTCATCCTCCACCCACCGGCACCGACGTCAAGCCTTCCTCACCGGCCGAGTAGCTTCCCCTCACCGGAGTTCACGGAGTGGTAGCCCGAGCTCCCTCTCCCTTGGATGCTCGACCTCCTCGCCGGCTGCCTCCGCCTCCTGTCGGCTGTGTAAGCCTCCAGCCGACCGTCGCCTTAGTGATCCATTAAAAAATAAACCTATTTTTATGCCTTAATTCTTATCAATTTTTAAGGATACTATGCTTTAATGACGGGTACTTTTGTGTTTTTGGATGTAGGTGATGTAAAAAGGTCCAAAAAAGGAAAAAGGAGGAAAAAGGAGCAAAAAGGAGCAAAAAGGCACAAAAATGGAGCAAAATACAAAAACTATAAAAAAATATGGCCTTGCGCCTAGGCACCAGAAGTTGGCGCCTAAGCGCCAGACTCGATACAGAAACTGTCAAGTTTTTGACAACGTTTAAACGGTTATTTTGACGGAGTGAGCGGTTATTAGACATTCTAGAAGACTGGCAGTTGTTCCTTGATAATAGGACATGTGATACATTGCATTTGGACGCTTCCAAATGGTTTTAATCGCGAAGAGGTGCGAGCCAAAGTGAAGAGGTGCGAAAAACTGGACGCGGTGTCTGGCGCCTAGGCGCCAGTCAGACAGTCCTTCAAGAAGATTCATTGAATGTGGACATGTTTTGAAGAGGTGCCTCAAGGCAACCCTTGAAGCCTATAAATAGGAGTCCATTTCTTCAGAAAAACGTGCCCCCCATTGTAACCCCTTTCTCTTAGCCACTTTAGGATCTCTCATCCTTAGAGAGAGAAATAGAGAGAGAATTTTAGGGCCACTTTTATTTTAGTTTAGTGAGTTTATTTTCAAGTTGTTGCATCTGGAGTTCATTACACTGCGGAGTCAGTAGGAATCAGAAGATCTGTAGAAGGAATATTTGAGATAAGTATTTTATTTTATTATTTATTCAAAGTTTATTTATTATATTTTGTTGTTTATATTTAATGTGTTCTGAGTAGTTAGTTTACTTTCTTCCTTCAATTATGAACAGATAAATAAGATAATATAAGATTCGATGGAGAATTAAAATTCAAAATATTTTCAAAACATTGTGATGATATTAATACCTGATCTTACTTTACCTTTTAAATTGGCCATTTAAATTGTTAAAACCTGTTGAAGAGTTTTGAGGCCTAGAAGGAGAAGAACTCTTAACTTGTAAATGTCACATGAATCCTTGGGTAGTCGAAGGCCATGTGCGGGCTATTCAAGGTGAAGTGCAAATAAATAGGAAGATAAGATTTAAAGGGCGTAGAATTGATAAGTTTTTAGAGTGACAGACTAAATTCTTATAATTTAATTTATAGATAAGGAAAGGGTCACTAGTAGGGCCGACCATAGCTCACCCTCGTACATCTAGTAGTGTGAGTCTAGATTAACCCATTCTACTAACAATACATCCGGACTCGATCTCGTAAATTAGCTTAATGTTCTTTGCGCTCGGATCAAAGGGTAAAGAATAGGAATGCTTCTATTTGGCACAATACCATAAATCAAATTCTCCAACGAATATTAAATTATCTTAAAAATCTTAGATTAATTGAAGGGAAGAAAGTTGTTTGTTTTATATAGTTTTCACAAAATCATTTTCTTATTATTGTTTTCTTTAACTGCATTTAGTAAATTTAAAGTAATTTATAGTTAGATTAAAATACAAAAAGATTTTTGAAATACAATATTTAAAAATTTATTACCATGATTTTTTCCCCGTGGGATCGATACTGGGGTCTTTGTTTCAAAGGCCTAAATTACTTGAAATGATACGTATACTTGCGTAGTACCCCTAGTGTGTAAAATATTTTCTAAAATTTTACAACATTTTGATTTTATACACTAGCCGCTATTTATAAACCAGGTCAAGTTTAGGCCATATTTTGGAAGCGTATATTACTGCATTGTTGCGGGTCGGGTCAAGTTTTTGGCGCCGTTGCCGGGGATCGAACCATTTGTTTAGAAATATTTTAAAAGTTTCTATTCGTTCCCTACTTTTCCTAGTTTCACACCATTTGTTGATCCTAAGGATGTAGAATTTTCCTTTGGTGACGATGATGATGATGAGGCTACAGCCAGTGACTAGTAGTCTATAGATCTTTATGATGTGTTACTTTGTTGATTTTTTTTGTTTGGTTTGTTTGTTTAGCTTTATGTTTGATGTATGTTGATTTGTTTAAGCACCTGTGTGGATTGATTAGTGTTAAGATTCTGTTGTTAAAATATTCTTAGTATATTGTGTTTGAGATTGAGATTAGAGTTAATTTATGATATGTTAGTTTCAGTCTACTTTTTAGTAATTAGTAATTTTGCTCTGCTTTTATTTTGTTTCAAATTTAGTATAATCATTAAAATTAGCATGCTTACTTTTTATACCTGCTTCAATTTTATCTTTATTATTTATAAAAGCATTAGTAGAAGTAAATTTTTCTTTTTAAGATTGTTTTTACATAATAAAAATTTCCTTTTTAAAATTATGATTTTCTTTCTCTCATACTTTTAAATTGTCATAGTATACCAAAACTTAAGTTTGGGGGAAGGGAAAATACATTCAAATTTAAATTTTATTTGTCCTTAAAGAGCTAATATTTTCTTAAAAATAAAAACTTTTTAACATAACTTAAGGAGTGAAGAATTTATTTGAGATCACTTTCATTTTTGAAATTATAAATAATTTAGTAAAATTAACCAAAATTTTAATAACTTTGATTGATTTTAAGAATAAAATTATTTGACTTAAAGAAGATTAAGATTAAGAAATTTTTCTATTCATGGTAGAAATAATAGAATTTTAGAAATATTAAGTAATAAAAAATTATCACTTGAAAAATAAAAGATTGAAAATCTTTTTGAATTCTTATTCATGTTATAATAATTTAGTGGAAATGTATAAGTTTTGAAAATATAAGTTAAGGATAGTGAAGTTCGAAACCATTAACAGGCTATCCAGATATAGTAATCCTCTCTATATAAAAAAAAATAGAAGAGAAAAAAAAGAAAAAAAAAAGAAAAAGAAAAAAGAGAAAGAGAGGAGAAGCTTGAGGAAATGCCTAATCAAAAATTGGTTTCACTTGAATTATCTTATAGAAAGAAAACTAGTTACATATTTTACTTAGTTTCTATGCATGAATATTTATTTAGGAAAGATTTTTCAAGAAGATCTTTTTCTTGTAAATAATCTATGAGATCATAATATAATAAACTTCTATTATTTTCAAAATGGATGAAAATTTTGAAATCTTATGATTTGGTAGTTGAATATTCTTTAAATTCTTAAAATTAAACTTAGTTAGTGGAATTGGATTAAAAATTTACTAAAGACTTTATAATATCAAAAATTATAAAGAATCTTCAATATTTATCTTTTATTCCAAAGGTTATACATTTTATATAGTAAAAAGAGTTACTTGAGGACAAATAACATTTAAGTTTGGGGGATTTTGATCCATTAAAAAATATACCTATTTTTATGCCTTAATTCTTATCGATTTCCAAGGATACTATGCTTTAATGAAAGGTATTTTTGTGTTTTTGGATGTAGTTGATGTAATAAGGTCCAAAAAAGGAAAAAGGAGCAAAAAGGAGCAAAAATGAGCAAAAATGGAGCAAAATACAAAAATTATAAAAAAATATGGCCTGGCGCCTAGGCGCCAGAAGTTGGCGCCTACGCGCCAGACTCGATATAGAAACTGTCAAGTTTTTAACAACGTTTGAAAGGTTATTTTGACGGAGTGAGCGGTTATTGGACATTCTAGAAGACTGACAATTGTTCTTTGATAATAGGACATGTGATACATTGCATTTGGACGCTCCAAAATGGTTTTAATCGCGAAGAGGTGCGAGCCAAAGTGAAGAGGTGCAAAGAACAGGACACAGTGTCGGGCGCCTAGGCGCCAGACAGACCTTCTAGATGATTCATTGAATGTTGACATGTTTTGAAGAGGTACCTCGAAGCAGCCCTTGAAGCTTATAAATAGGAGTCCATTTCTTCAGAAAAACGTGCCCCCATTGTAATCCCTTTCTCTTAGCCACTTTAGGATCTCTTATCCTTAGAGAGAGAATAGAGAGAGAAATTTAGGGCCACTTTTATTTTAGTTTAGTGAGTTTATTTTCAAGTTGTTGCATCTAGAGTTCATTACACTGTGGAGTCAGTAGGAATCAGAAGATCTGTAGAAGGAATATTTGAGATAAGTATTTTATTTTATTTTTGATTCAAACTTTATTTATTATGTTTTGTTGTTTATATTCAATGTGTTCTGAGTAGTTAGTTTACTTTGTTCCTTCAATTATGAAGAGATAAATAAGATAATATAAGATTCGATGGAGAATTAATATTCAAAATATTTTCAAAACATTGTGATGATATTAATACCTGATCTTACTTTACTTTTTAAATTGGCCATTTAAATTGTTAAAACCTGTTGAAGAGTTTTGAGACCTAGAAGGAGAAGAACTCTTAACTTGTAAAATGTCACATGAATCCTTGGGTAGTTCAAGGCCATGTGCGGGCTGTTCAAGGTGAAGTGCAAATAAATAGGAAGATAAGATTTAAAGGGCATAGAATTGATAAGTTTTTAGAGTAACAGAATAAATTCTTATAATTGAATCTTATATTATCTTATTTATCTCTTCATAATTGAAGGAAGAAAGTAAACTAACTACTCAGAACACATTGATAATAAACAATAAAACATAATAAATAAACTTTGAATCAAAAATAAAATACTTATCTCAAATATTCCTTCTTCAGATCTTCTGATTCCTACTGACTCCACAGTGTAATGAAATCCAGATGCAACAACATGAAAATAAACACACTAAACTAAAATAAAAGTGGCCTTAAATTTCTCTCTCTATTTCTCTCTCTAAGGATGAGAGATCCTAAAGTGGCTAAGAGAAAGGGGTTACAATGGGGGCACGTTTTTCTGAAGAAATGGACTCCTATTTATAGGCTTCAAGGGTTGCCTTGAGGCACCTCTTCAAAACATGTCCACATTCAATGAATCTTCTAGAAGGTCTGTCTGGCGCCTAGGCGCCGGACACCGCGTCCAGTTCTTCGCACCTCTTCACTTTGGCTCGCACCTCTTCGCGATTAAAACCGTTTTGGAGCGTCCAAATGCAATGTATCACATGTCCTATTATCAATGAACAACTGGCAGTCTTCTAGAATGTCCAATAACCGCTCACTCTGTAAAAATAACCGTTCAAATGTTGTCAAAACTTGACAGTTTCTGTATCGAGTCTGGCGCTTAGGCGCCAGCTTCTGGCGCCTAGGCGCCAAGCCATATTTTTTTATACTTTTTGTATTTTGCTCCATTTTTGCTCCTTTTTGCTCCTTTTTGCTCCTTTTTCCTTTTTTTGACCTTTTTACATCACCTACATCCAAAAACACAAAAATACCTTTCATTAAAGCATAGTATCCTTAGAAATTGATAAGAATTAAGGCATAAAAATAGGTATTTTTTATGGATCAAAATCCTCAAACTTAAATGTTACTTGTCCTCAAGTAACTCTTTTTACTATATAAAATGTATAACCTTTGGAATAAAAGATAAATATTTAAGATTCTTTATAATTTTTGATTTTATAAAGTCTTTAGTAAATTATTAACCCAATTTCACTAACTAGGTTTAATTTTAAGAATTTAAAGAATATTGAACTACCAAATCATAAGATTTCAAACGTTTCATCCATTTTGAAAATAATAGAAGTTTATTATATTAAGATCTCATAGATTATTTACAAGAAAAACTTCTTTTTGAAAAATCTTTCCTAAATAAATATTCATGCATACAAATTAAGTAAAATATGTAACTAGTTTTCTTTCTATAAGATAATTCAAGTGAAGCCAATTTTTGATTAGGCATTTCCTCAAGCTTCTCCTCTCTTTCTCTTGTTCTTTTTTTTTTCTTTTTTTCTTCTTCTTTTTTTTTCTTTCTTTTTTTTTCTCTTTATCTTTTTTTTTATATATAGAGGATTACTATATCTGGATAGCCTGTTAATGGTTTTGAACTTCACTATCCTTAACTTATATTTTCAAAACTTATACATTTCCACTTAATTATTATAACATGAATAAGAATTCAAAAAGATTTTCAATCTTTTCTTTTTCAAGTGATAATTTTTTATTACTTAATATTTCTAAAATTCTATTATTTATATCATGAATAGAAAAATTCCTTAATCTTAAATTTCTTTAAGTTAAATAATTCTATTCTTAAAATCATTCAAAGTTATTAAAATTTTGGTTAATTTTACTAAATTATTTATAATTTCAAAAATGAAAGTGATCTCAAATAAATTCTTCATTCCTTAAGTTATGTTAAAAAGTTTTTATTTTTAAGAAAATATTAGCTTTTTAAGGACAAATAAAATTTAAATTTGAATGTATTTTCCCTTCCCCCAAACTTAAGTTTTGGTATACAATGTCAATTTGAAATTATGAGAGAAAGAAAATCATAATTTTAAAAAGGAAATTTTTATAAGTATGTAAAAAGGATCTTAAAAAGAAAAATTTACTTCTACTCATGCTTTTATGAATAATAAAGATAAAATTGAAGCAGGTATAAAAAGTAAGCATGCTAATTTTAATGATTATACTAAATTTGAAACAAAATAAAAGCAGAGCAAAATTACTAATTACTAAACAGTAGACTGAAACAAACATATCATAAATTAACTCCAATCTCAGTCTCAAACACAATATACTAAGAATATTCTAACAACAGAATTTTAACTCTAATCAATCCACACAGGTGCTTAAACAAATCAACATACATCAAACATAAAACTAAACAAACAAACCAAACAAAACAAATCAACAAAGTAACACATCATAAAGATCTATAAACTACTAGTTACTGGTTGTAGCCTTATCATCATCATCGTCACCAAAGGAAAGTTCTACATCCTTAGGATCAACAAATGGTGTAAAACTAGGAAAAGTAGGGAAACTGACATCATGTTCACCCTTCAGAAATCTGACTAGGGCTTCATTATACTCAGCATCATAGCTACTCTTCCTCTGGGTATAGTCAGATAAATGATCAAGTTTCCTATCAATAGTATCAATCCTGCAGTGAGTTTGAAATAACTTATGCTGCTGCTCTATAAACTGATCATGCATTGACTCCCAGAAACTCGATGGTGGCTCAACAGAAGTGGAGGGTCGAGAAGTAGAAGGTCTACCTGGAGTAGGTACAGAAGAAGGAGCAGTCGATTTCTTCCCTCGAAGATGATCATAAATGCTAATACTCTCCTGACCTATCGGCTTAGTAGTCTTCAACCTTTCCTCTGAATTATCTTCAGTGACTCCATTGCTAATACATAATGAATAAATCATAGATGGGAATCCCAGTCCAACAGAAGTGCTGGATCTCGCAGTAGAATCCACAGAATCATAAATAATACTGCCGACATCAATAGGCTTCCTTTCCTGAATGCAGTAGTTTAAGATTGCTCGATCTCTAGTCACTTCACTCAGGTGGTTGGAAGGTAACAATCTTGCAGAAATAAAATAGTGCATGCTTTAGAAATACCATTTAATTTGGAGGATTTGAAGTTTACCCTTTTTCCGTTCCTGATCTTCCAAGATCCCGTACCGTCAGTCAAATAAGCAATAATCATATCCAAATCTCCCTCAGATGGTGATAATCTAGAATAGTAGCACTCTATAGTCGGTGGTAGGCCATAAAATACATTGATTCTTTCAGGACTAAATCCTACTCCGACACCTCTGACAAAAACTTCATAATCTTCGGCATCCAGAAAATTTGCATAAAACTCTCGAACTATCGGGATAACAGCAACAGCAGTGAAATAAAAGAATCATTGCCAATTGTGTGCAACGATAGTGTTTTCAATCATTTCTCCTGGATGATAGAAACTTCATTTTGAAATGAACATCCTAGACGTCACAAATTCGTGGAATTGAAAAATGCGCAGCCGCAATAGAAAATTTGCTGCTATCAAAGTTTTCTCGTGCCTTCTCGCGTTTAGATTTTCGAGCCATCTAAATGTGAAAGAAAATAAGAAAAAATTTAGGAATAAAAAAATTAAACTCTTTTTAAGTTTATAAAACTTAAAATAAGTTTAAAAATCCATAGGAATCACTAAAAATCAAAAAAAATTTTAAATTTTTTTGTTCTTAGCAAACCTAGGGAAATCTATGGTGAAAATAAAAAATAAATGGTTTAAAGTGTAGATCTGACCTTGAGACGAAGAAATTATGTGAAAACATGTGATCAATGTCAAAGAATGGGAAATATATCTAGGAAAAATGAAATGCCTTTAAACGTGCCCCCCATTGTAACCCCTTTCTCTTAGCCACTTTAAGATCTCTCATCCTTAGAGAGAGAAATAGAGAGAGAATTTTAGGACCACTTTTATTTTAGTTTAGTGAGTTTATTTTCAAGTTGTTGCATCTGGAGTTCATTACACTGCGGAGTCAGTAGGAATCAGAAGATCTGTAGAAGGAATATTTGAGATAAGTATTTTATTTTATTTTTGATTCAAAATTTATTTATTATGTTTTGTTGTTTATATTCAATGTGTTCTGAGTAGTTAGTTTACTTTCTTCCTTCAATTATGAAGAGATAAATAAGATAATATAAGATTCGATGGAGAATTAAAATTCAAAATATTTTCAAAACATTGTGATGATATTAATACCTGATCTTACTTTACTTTTTAAGTTGGCCATTTAAATTGTTAAAACCTGTTGAAGAGTTTTGAGACCTAGAAGGAGAAGAACTCTTAACTTGTAAATGTCACATGAATCCTTGGGTAGTCGAAGGCCATGTGCGGGCTATTCAAGGTGAAGTGCAAATAAATAGGAAGATAAGATTTAAAGGGCGTAGAATTGATAAGTTTTTAGAGTGACAGACTAAATTCTTATAATTTAATTTATAGATAAGGAAATGGTCACTAGCAGGGCCGACCATAGCCACCCTTGAACATCTAGTAGTGTGAGTCTAGATTAACCCATTCTACTATCAATACATCCGGACCTGATCTGTAAATTAGTCATTGTTCTTTGCGCCTGGATCAAAGGATAAAGAATAGGAATGCTTCTATTTGGCACAATACCATAAATCAAATTCTCCAATGAATAATAAATTATTTTAAAAATCTTAGATTAATTGAAGTGAAGAAAGTTGTTTGTTTTATATAGTTTTCACAAAATCATTTTCTTATTATTGTTTTTTTAACTGCATTTAGTAAATTAAAAGTAATTTATAGTTAGATTAAAATACAAAAAGATTTTTGAAATACAATATTTAAAAATTTATTACCATGATTTTTTCCCCGTGGGATCGATACGGGGGTCTTTGTTTCAAAGCCCTAAATTACTTGAAACGATACGTATTCTTGCGTAGTACTCCTAGTGTGTAAAATATTTTCTAAAATTTTACAACATTTTGATTTTATACACTAGCTGCTATTTATAAACCGGGTCAAGTTTAGGCCATCTTTTGGAGGCGTATATTACTGCATTATTACGGGTCAGGTCAAGTTTTTGGCGCCGTTGCCGGGGAAGGAATAAAAATAGTTATAGATTTTTAAATATTATAAATATATATATATATATATATATATATATATATATATATATATATATATTATTCCTTGTTTTATTTTGTTTATGCAAAGATTTGGTTCTGAAGGATTAATACCTTTAAATTATGAACTAGAAAGAACAATTAGAAAAATTAAAAAGGGAAAAAAAATTCAAAAATTTCAAGAAATGGCTACTTTACAAAATCCAATTGAACTGAATGATCAAAATGTTTATAAATCATTAAGGGATTATGCTAATCCTACAGTTGATGAACTTCATAGTAGTATTCAAATACCCACTGTAGATGCTAATTCTTTTGAACTTAAACCGTCTATTATTCAAATGGTGCAAAATAATCAATTTATTGGAACACCAAATGAGGATCCAAATTTACACTTTGTTAGTTTCTTAGAACTTTGTGCTACCTTTAAATATAACAATGTATCTGATGATGCTATTAGGGTTAAACTCTTCCCTTTTTCTTTAAGAGATAAAGCAAAGATGTGGTTGAACTCATTAGCAACTGGTTCTATTAAAACATGGGCTGAAATGGCACAAAAATTCCTTGCTAAATATTTTCCTCCTTCTAAAACTGCTAAATTAAGAAATGATATTACTTCGTTTAGTCAATTTGATGGGGAGACAATATATGAAACTTGGGAAAGATTTAAAGAACTATTAAGAAAATGTCCTCATCATGCTTTACTTGATTGGTTAATTATTCAAACATTTTATAATGGATTAATTGGATCTTTAAAATCAATTATTGATGCTGCTGCTGGAGGTTCTTTCATGTCTAAATCAATTGAAGAAGCTTACACTTTAATTGAAGAAATGGCTAATAATAATTTTCAATGGCCTTCCGAAAAGATAAACCCTAAAAAGATGGCAAGTATTCACGATAGTGAAGCCTTTTCTACCCTAGCTTCACAAGTAGTAGCAATGTCAAAGAAATTAGATAATTTTGCAATTAATATTTCACATAATAACTCTGCTAATATTGAAGATTCTCAAACTATTGAAACTTTACAAGCTATTGCAAGTGAAAATAATCCTTATTCAAATTATTATAATCCTGGTTGGAAAAATCATCCTAATTTTAACTGGAATAATTCACAACAACAATGGGGTAATAATCAATCTCATCCCACTAGAAATTGGAATAATCAAGTTAATCCAAATTATAAACCTCCTGGATTTAATAATCAATAGAAAAAGTTATCAATAGAAGAATTAATTTTACAAATGAATAATCAATTACAAAATCAAAATACTGCTATTCGTAATATTAAAAATCAAATAGGGCAAATTGCTACATTAATTAATAACAGACCTGTAGGAACACTTCCTAGTAATGTTGAAATTAATCCAAAGAAAACTGGAAAAGAACATGAACATGTTAAGGCTGTGCAACTTAGAAGTGGAAAGGAGTTAAAAGAAAGAATGCAGAATGAAATTGAAAAAGAGATTGAGGTTGAAGAGATTGAAAAACCTCAAGAAACTCTCTCTCCTAGTCAAAATCAGACTGTTACACCTGTTAATGTGGAAGTTGAAAAACCACCACCACCTTTTCCTAAAAGACTTAAATAGCAGAAACTTGATCATCAATTTTCTAAGTTCTTTGAAATTTTTAAGAAACTTACTATTAACATACCTTTTGCTGAAGCTTTGGAACAAATGCCAACTTATGCAAAATTTATGAAGGATATTTTAAGCAAGAAACAAAAATTTGAAGCTTTTGAAACTGTTGCATTAAGTGAAGATAGCAGTGCAATAATTCAAAAGAAATTACCTGAAAAGCTTAAGGATCCTGGAAGTTTCACTATACCCTGTGCTATTGGAGAAAAATTTTGTGGAAAAGCTTTATGTGAATTAGGAGCAAGTATTAATCTCATACCATTTTCTATCTTTCGAAGATTAGATTTAGGAGATATTACTCCCACCATCGTAACCCTTCGGTTAAGTGATAGATCTATCACTTATCCTAAAGGAGTTATAGAGGATGTCCTTGTTAAAGTGGATAAATTTATCTTACCCGTAGATTTTATCGTACTTGATATGGAAGAAGATAAAGAGATACCTATTATTTTAGGGAGACCTTTTATAGACTACCGACGAGCTATGATTGATGTGCAAAAGGGAGAACTAACCATGAGAGTTAATGATCAAGAAATTAAATTCAATGTTCTTAAATCAAAGAAGTACCATGATAAAGAAAAATGTTATCGAATGGATATAATTGATTATTTAATTGAAAAACATTATCAAGAAAAATGTAAAGTCATTTCTGAAGAAAAATTTGAATTTTTAACTGATGAAAATGAAGAAGTAGAAGAAGAAGAGACTCATTTTATTAAAGATAATCGGGAAACTTTAGACATAACTCAAAATGATATACTTTTACCATAAAAAAAAGCCCCTGAACTGGAATTAAAAATGTTACCTTCACATTTAAAATATGCGTTTCTTGGAAATTCGTTAACTTTACCTGTTATTATTTCTTCTGAAATAAGTAAAGATCAAGAAGAAAAACTACTAGGTGTGTTAAAGAATTATAAGAAGGCTTTTGGTTGGACTATTGCTGATATAAGAGGAATAAGCCCTTCAATTATATGCATAGAATTTTAATGGAAGAACATTTTAAACCTACTATTGAACCGCAAAGAAGATTAAATCCTATCATGAAAGATGTTGTTAAAAAATAAATTGTTAATTGGTTAGATGCTGATATTATTTATCCTATTTCGGATAGTCAATGGGTAAGTCCTATTCATTGTGTTCCAAAGAAAGAAGGTGTAACTGTCATTGTTAATGATAAAAATGAACTAATTCCTACAAGACAAGTTACTGAATGGCGAATTTGTATTGAATATAGTAAATTAAATAAATCCACTAGAAAGGATCATTTTCCTTTACCTTTCTTGGATCAAATGCTCGATAAATTAGCTGGACACACATATTTCTGTTTTCTGGATGGATATTCTGGTTATCATCAATTACTTATTGCTCCTAAGGACCAAGAGAAAACAACATTTACAAGTCCTTATGGAACATTTGCCTTTAGAAGAATGCCTTTTGGTTTATGTAATGCACCTGCAACTTTTCAAAGATGTATGATGTCAATATTTTGTGATTTGATTGACAAAGGAATTGAAATATTCATGGACGATTTTTCGGCTTTTAGAACTTCTTTTGAATCTTGTTTGGAAAACATAGCCAAAGTTACGAAAAGATGTGAAGAAACAAACTTAGTTCTTAATCGGGAAAAATGTGAATTCATGGTCACAGAAGGCATTGTACTTGGTCACAAAGTGTCACAAAAAGGGATGGAAGTAGATCAAGCAAAAGTGAAAATTATTGTTGAATTGCAACCACCTACTACTGTTACTGATGTGAGAAGTTTTCTAGGTCATGTTGGATTTTATAGAAGATACATAAAGGATTTTTCTAAAATTGCTAAACCTCTTTGTCATTTATTGGAAAAAGATGCAAAATTTGAATTTAACAAAGAATGTATTAATGCTTTTAATATTCTAAAAGAAAAATTAATAACAGCACCTATCATTGTTGCACCTAATTGGAATAAATCTTTTGAATTAATGTGTGATGCAAGTGATTTTGCAATTGGAGCTGTATTAGGACAAAAATATGAGAAGATTTTCAAAGTTGTATATTATGCTAGTAAAACTCTCACTGAAACACAAAGAAAATATACTACTACTGAGAAGGAGCTTCTAGCTATAGTATATGCCTTTGATAAATTTAGACCTTATCTTCTTGGTACTAAATGCATAGTTCATACTGATCATTCTGCTATTAAATATCTATTATCTAAGAAAGATTCTAAACCTAGACTTATAAGATGGGTTTTACTTCTACAAGAATTTGATTTTCAAATAGTAGATAGAAAAGGAACTGAAAACCAAATTGCTGATCATTTGTCTAGAATTAAAAATGATATTATTTCGGAAGAAAATATAAATAAGAAATTTCTTAATGAATCATTATATGTTATTCAAGGATGCAAAACACCTTGGTATGCTGATATTGTTAATTATTTAGTTAGCAATATTTTACCTTATGAATTAGATAGCAAATTAATTAAGAAATTTAAATATGATGCTAAATCTTATATTTGGGAAGATCCTCATTTATTTAAAATTGGAAGAGATTCTATGATTCGAAGATGTGTACCTTATGAGGAAACTTTTGCTATTATTAAAAAATGTCATGATTCCGATTTTGGAGGACACTTTGGCATAGATAAAACTGCATTTAAAATTTAAATTTCTGGATTTTATTGGCCAACCTTATTTAAAGATGTGAGACATTATGTGAAAACATGTGATCAATGTCAAAGGATGAAAAATATATCTAGGAAAAATGAAATGCCTTTAAACTATATATTGGAAGTTGAAATTTTTTATATATGGGGTTTAGACTTTATGGGACCATTTGTTCCATCATCTGGAAAAAATTATATTTTATTAACATTTGACTATGTTTCAAAGTTGATTGAAGCTGTTGCTTTACCAAACTGTGATTCCAAAAGTGTTTCTAAATACTTAAAGAAAATGATAATTTCAAGATTTGGAATGCCTAAGGTAATTATCACTGATGGTGGAAGTCATTTCAGGAATATAAGAATTCAATCATTACTACAAAAATTTGGAATCAAACATAGAATTGCAACTACTTATCACCCACAAACAAGTGGAATGGTTGAAGTATCAAACAGAGAAATTAAAAGAATTTTATAGAAGACTGTTAATCCTAAGAGAACTAATTGGGTTGATAGACTTGATTATGCATTATGGGCTTATAGAACAGCTTATAAGACACCAATCGGAATGTCACCTTACCGGTTAATTTATGGTAAACATTGTCACTTATCTGTAGAACTTGAACATAAAGCTTATTGGGCGATAAAGGAGTTTAATTTTAATTTGAATAAAGCGAGGAGAAAAGCGATTATTGCAATTGAATGAGATGGAAGAAATAAGAAATGAATCATATGAAAATGCAAGGATTTATAAAGAGAAAATGAAGATGTTGCATGATAAGAAAATTTCAGGAAAAATTTTTGAGCCTGGACAAGAAGTATTACTGTTTAACTCTCGTTTAAAACTTTTTCCTAGAAAATTATGATCTAAATGGATTGGACCCTATATAGTTGAGAAAGTATACCATTATGGAGCTATGGATATTAAAGACCCCAAAATAGGAAAAATTTTTAAAGTAAATGGATTAAGATTGAAGCCTTATTTGGGAGATATTAAAATGATTTATAAAGAGGCATATGAATTGAGTCAACCTGATTAAAAATTTACTTAAGTCGGGCTGACGAAGTTAAACCAAGTGCTTTGTGGGAGGCAACCCATAATTATCTTTTGTTATGAGTGTTTTTATGTTTTAATGTAAGGTTATGCCTCGATCTTGACTAATTTTATATTACTTTAGAAAAATTTGATGCTTATAAGTTTTTGTTGACTTAGGCTGAAGATTGTTTTGAAGTATGTAAGATTTAGAAATTGGATCACTCTATTCTAAATATGAGTAAAAAGGAGATCAAGTTAACCTTCATTATGATTGTTTACAATGTATGTTATTGAGTCTAGATTACTCTTACCAGTTTAATTTACCTATCTTGGGGAACGAAACTTTGAAATTTGACGATTAGGCGAAACGGAGTTGAACATAGTTCCGGCGCCTAGGCACCAGAATTCGGCGCCTAAGCGCCAGAGTCAAACTATGTATCAATAGGTCCAGTGCCTAGGCGCCAGATTTGGCGCCTAAGCGCCACGGTTACTGGGTCGTGCAAAAATCGAAAATTTTCAGTTTTTCAGACGATTTTCACCTTTAAATCAACCCATCTTCTTCCCTAACCATCAAGCAATCAAAGTTACGTCCATTACACTTCATTCTTGAGAGATTTGAAGAAATGGAAAGAAGAAATCATGAAGAAGAAGCTAGGGACAAGGTCTCAAAGGATCCTCAACCCTACTTCAATGGTTTCATCGCAGTAAGTTTAGAGAAAATTTCTAGTTGTTTGGATAAGTTCGAAGCGGATTTTAAAAGCGTTGGAGATCGCCTTCATGAGATGTTTCATCAGATTGAACATCTAGAATGGCAAATGAAACTTCAATTTGATCATTTTGCGGCTTATCAAGATGCTCAAGTTGAAATGTATGCGAAGAACAAGTGGATTGACGAAAAGACGGCTACGGATTTCCCGAGAGCGTTAGTGTTCTTTCCAAGTAGAATATACAATTTCCCTTTCCAAGTGGAATACAAAATTTCCCTTGTGAAGATTAGAATATTCTGGTAATGAGATAGTTATTATCTGGTTTGTTGAGTCACTGTATCGATTTAGTGAATCTATTGTGTTTGTTTATGTATTTGCTTTCATGTTCAATGTGTGTTGTTTTTGCTTAGAAATTGTTATGTTTGAGTGTGTATTAGGAACTTGAATCAAGTATAATACTTATCTGGAATGTATTGAGCCAATATTGAAGATTATAAATGGAATATAGTGAAGTTTGATTTAAACTTTATGTTTGATTGGTAGATTTAATATTTAATTTTTAAAATTTTTGAAAAATGTTGTGGAGGTTAGAAACTGAAGCCCTACTCTAATGTGAGTAATTGGAAGTTAAATTTATGAGTTTTGATGGAAAATTAAATTTAAAAATAATTTTTTGTGAAAAGCGAGTCTAGCGCCTAGGCGACAGAACTCGGCGCCTAAGCGCCGGTTCGTCCTGTACCCAAAAATTTCCTTAAATACCCCCAAAAGCCATTATCGACGCCTAAGCTTCATCTTCTTCCCCATTTTCGCAAAAATACACCTTTTAGATCCATTTTAAGGTCAAAACATCAAGAATTTGAGAGTGAAACCACTCGATTTCTTCGTCTCAAGGTCAGATCTACACTTTAAACCATTTATTTTCGATTTTCAGTATAGATTTCCCTAGGTTTTGCTAAGAACCGAAAATTTTAAATTTTTTTTGATTTTTAGTGATTTCTATGGATTTTTAAACTTATTTTAAGTTTTATAAACTTAAAAAGAGTTTTATTTTTTTATTCCTAAATTTGTTCTTGTTTTCTTTCACGTTTAGATGGCTCCGAAATCTAAATGCGGGAAGGCACGAGATAACTTTGATAGCAGCAAATTTTCTACTGCGTCTGTGCATTTTCGATTCCACGAATTTACAACGTCTAGGAAGTTCATTTTAGAACGTTATTTCTATCATCCGGGAGAAATGATTGAAAACACTATCGTTGCGCACAATTGGCAACGATTCTGTTATTTCACTGTTGTTGCTGTTATCCCGATAGTTCGAGAGTTTTATGCAAATTTTCTGGATGCCGAAGATTATGAAGTTTTTGTTAGAGGATTTTAGAGTAGGATTTAGTCCTGAAAGAATCAATGTATTTTATGGCCTGCAACCGACTATAGAGTGCTACTATTCTGGATTATCACCATCTGAGGGAGATTTGGATATGATCATTGCTTATTTGACTGACGGTACTGGATCTTGGAAGATCAGGAATGGAAAAAGGGTAAACTTCAAATCCTCCAAATTAAATGGTATTTCTAAAACATGGCACTATTTTATTTTTGCAAGATTGTTACCTTCCAACCACTTGAGTGAAGTGACTAGAGATCGAGTGATCTTAAACTACTGCATTCAGGAAAGGAAGCCTATTAATGTCGGCAGTATTATTTATGATTCTGTGGATTCTACTGCGAGATCCAACGACTTCGTTGGATCGGGATTCCATCTCTAATTTATTCATTATGTATTAGTAATAGAGTCACTGCAGATATTTCAGAGGAAAGGTTGAAGACTACTAAGCCGATAGGTCAGGAGAGCATTAGCATTTATGATCGTCTTCGAGGGAAGAAATCGATCGCTCCTTCTTCTTCCGTACCTACTCCGTGTAGACCTTCTACTTCGGACCCTCCACTTCTGTTGAGCCACCATCAAGTTTCTGGGAGTCAATGCATGATCAGTTTATAGAGCAGCAGCAGGAGTTATTTCAAACTTACTGCAGGATTGATATTATTGATAGGAAACTTGATCATTTATCTGACTATACCCAGAGGAAGAGTAGCCATGATGCTGAGTATAATGAAGCCCTATTCAGATTTCTGAAGGGTGAACATGATGTTAGTTTCCCTACTTTTCCTAGTTTCACACCATTTGTTGATCCTAAGGATGTAGAATTTTCCTTTGGTGACGATGATGATGATGAGGCTACAGCCAGTGACTAGTAGTCTATAGATCTCTATGTTGTGTTACTTTGTTGATTTGTTTTGTTTGGTTTGTTTGTTTAGTTTTATGTTTGATGTATGTTGATTTGTTTAAGTGCCTGTGTGGATTGATTAGTGTTAAGATTCTATAGTTAAAATATTCTTAGTATATTGTGTTTGAGACTAAGATTAGAGTTAATTTATGATATGTTTGTTTCAGACAACTGTTTAGTAATTAATAATTTTGCTTTGCTTTTATTTTGTTTCAAATTTAGTATAACCATAAAAATTAGCCTACTTACTTTTTACACCTACTTCAATTTTATCTTTATTATTCATAAAAGCATGAGTAGAAGTAAATTTTTCTTTTTAAGATCGTTTTTACATACTTATGAAAATTTCCTTTTTAAAATTATGATTTTCTTTCTCTCATACTTTCAAATTGTCATTGTATACCAAAACTTAAGTTTGGGGGAAGGGAAATTACATTCAAATTTAAATTTTATTTGTCCTTAAAAAGCTAATATTTTCTTAAAAATAAAAACTTTTTAACATAACATAAGGAATGAAGAATTTATTTGAGATCACTTTCATTTTTTAAATTATAAATAATTTAGTAAAATTAACCAAAATTTTAATAACTTTGATTGATTTTAAGAATAAAATTATTTAACTTAAAGAAGATTAAGATTAAGGAATTTTTCTATTCATGATAGAAATAATAGAATTTTAGAAATATTAAGTAATAAAAAATTATCACTTGAAAAAGAAAAGATTGAAAATCTTTTTGAATTCTTACTCAGGTTATAATAATTAAGTGGAAATGTATAAGTTTTGAAAATATAAGTTAAGGATAGTGAGGTTCAAAACCATTAACAGGCTATCCAGATATAGTAATCCTCTCTATATAAAAAAAAAAGAAAAAGAGAAAAAAAAGAAAAAAAAAAGAAAAAGAAAAAAGAGAAAGAGAGGAGAAGCTTGAGGAAATGCCTAATCAAAAATTGGTTTCACTTGAATTATCTTATAGAAAGAAAACTAGTTACATATTTTACTTAGTTTCTATGCATGAATATTTATTTAGGAAAGATTTTTCAAGAAGATCTTTTTCTTGTAAATAATCTATGAGATCATAATATAATAAACTTCTATTATTTTCAAAATGGATGAAAATTTTGAAATCTTATGATTTGGTAGTTGAATATTCTTTAAATTCTTAAAATTAAACTTAGTTAGTGGAATTGGATTAATAATTTACTAAAGACTTTATAATATCAAAAATTATAAAGAATCTTCAATATTTATCTTTTATTCCAAAGGTTATACATTTTATATAGTAAAAAGAGTTACTTGAGGACAAATAACATTTAAGTTTGGGGGATTTTGATCCATTAAAAAATATACCTATTTTTATGCCTTAATTCTTATCAATTTCCAAGGATACTATGCTTTAATGAAAGGTATTTTTGTGTTTTTGGATGTAGTTGATGTAATAAGGTCCAAAAAAGGAAAAAGGAGCAAAAAGGAGCAAAAATGAGCAAAAATGGAGCAAAATACAAAAATTATAAAAAAATATGGCCTGGCGCCTAGGCGCCAGAAGTTGGTGCCTAAGCGCCAGACTCGATACAGAAACTGTCACTTAGCCACTTCCTTCGCCTCTTTGTGAGATCTAGGTCGCGCCAGCTCCTTCTTACTTGGCCGAGCCCTCTCCTCGGCATCTCTTCCCGCCGAAGAAGTTCCCTCCAACGTGCTTCCTACCCGCTAGCTGCTCTCTTGCTGTCAATGTGCGGACCAGCACCTTTTTTTTTTGTCGGAGAAAATGTGACATAGGGCATTTGCCTTGGCTTCCTCACCGGTGACCGCCGCCTCTTCGTCAACTTGCTTTTTGGCGACCTCGCAATCTCCTCATCACCGTCGCGGTGGCGATGACTTTGTAGCATGTAGAAGCTCGTCTATTACCTCTTACAAAGGTATATTTTGGTTTTATTTTTATATGCCAAAATTGTTTATTTTTGGTACTTTGCATACCTCACTGCGTCCTATTTTCCTCGTTGCATGATTCATTGCGAGGTGCACTAGCGCACGAACCGAACACCGGCGGTTCGCCGGAAACGTAGGCTCTCCTTCAGCATAAAGAGAACACGTCTTCAACCATCACGGTGGTGAGATTTCCTGATCCCTTAGCCATCCATAGGCTTAGTTCAGTCTAGTCACGTGGGTTTGATCGCCCACGTGGGGTGGAGATGCCGGACGACTTGTGTGGACCGGTCGAGCCGCCTATGTGATGGATCATTGATTTACCTAGAGTGAGCTATACGTTAGGAATCTTGTGCGTTGGTCAGTCCTATTCGTAGCCTAGCGATTCCCTGTTGTGAGCTTTATATCTTAATCCTGTTGGGTCGGAATCCCAATTTCCCACAGTTTTGGCGCTCCTAATCTTCCTTGGAGGGATTAGTTAAGTTCGATCTTAGAGGACGGGAAAAGCTTTGTAGCTAGTCCGTCCTATAAGATCAGGGCGTTCGTAGAGCGGGAAAAGCTTTGTAGCTAGTCCGCCCTACGAACAGTGGAGAGTTTCCCTTACGAGAAATCAGAGGGGGAAGCCCTCCACATAGCTACGCCAAAGCTGGAGGCGGCGATGCCGCAGATCCAAGAGTGTCAACCTTAGGTTCCTATGTGAGGTCATTAGGATGAGTTCGACATACCGTCGAGCGTTGGGGTTGTGTTGCATGTGCATGGTCCACCTTGTTGCATTCTTTTGCATGTGACCACTTATTACGCCATATTGCATGTTTGTATGCATGTGCATGTTGGTCTGATTACATGTTGCACCATATTCTGTTTCTTTTTGCATTTGTATTTACACCCCACTTTTACGATTCTCCCTTGTGGAAATTATTCCACCTCCGGGTCACTACCTCCTCCGCATACTCATTTGCTCGGACCGCTGCCGCTAAGGCATGCCCACCTCTGGACCACTGCCGCTACGACATGCCCACCTTCGGGTCACTGCCTCCTCAGCATACCTATCCTTTGGGCCGCTGCCTTCACGGCATGCCCGCTCTTTCTGAGTCACTGCCTTCATGGTATACTCACCCTCACCACTTTGGTGCATCCTCTTTGCATGTAGCATCCTTGCATTTTGCATGATGTGTGTGCTTGCACTTTTGGGTGCCCGTTGTGATTGCTTCATACTTCGATCGAGCAGTCACAATGTGGGCATCTTGCATGACTGTTTGCTTACCCATTCCTCGGTGGCTTCTCCTACTCGTTAGGAGAGTGACCGTGTGTCGGTCGCGATGCCTTAACGAGCATTGCTTGCTGGGTTGATCCCAATGAGCAATGCGAGTTAAGTCATCGGGATCGGCACAAGTATGACTGTGCTAAGGATCCAATGGATCTAACTTGTGTCATCCTTTTTCGTGACGCCCTTTAGACCCATCGGATCTTTAGGTCGGGGCCGGTATGGCGACCCCGTCAAAGTCATACTATACCCAGACTCACCCCACACTTAGGCACTAGGTTTGTGCACTTTTCGTTAGATGGTGTGCTAGGCTAGGACTTAGGTTGCTAGATAGTCTTTTTGATGCCTGGCTATTGTTCTTTGATGGATTGGTTGCCCTTGTGTTGACCTCATTTTTGATGAGGTCTTCTCTTCTTCTCTTTAGTACTTAGGATCTAGCCTTAAGGCTTTTCCTTTGACTATCCTAGAGGATTAGAATTGGGACCCACCACTTAGAAATTCAGACCACTTCTTAACTCCCTGCAAACTCCACAAACTTGATTGTAGACCCCTAATCACCTAGAGGGTTGAGATCAAATGTGGAAGTTTAAAGGATGAGTTCCTATAAGACTCTTTGGCCTTAGGACTGCCCTGGGTGGCCCGGTCTCAGTGAAGGGGCCGACTTACACACACACTACACCTATACACTACACTTTCACACACCTCCTAAAAACACACCCATACCTAACTTGACCTCCCGACTCATGCGGGTGGTTCACATGGATGGTCCTTAACCCCTAAGCCCTTGGCTAAGAGGGTTAGGAACAACATAGTGGATGCCTCAAATGAGTCCCTTCATGGCTCATGAGGACTTGATGTGGCTTCATGGCTCAAACAAAATGATTTCATTCCACTTACATTCACCCAATCTTCAATTTTCCAAATTTTCAATTTTTGACCCCCAGGACCCTACACCCGCTTAGCCTACCCAAAACCCTTGAAACCCCCCAAAATTTGCAAAATCACCTAAATCACCCAAAAATCCTCAAGATCCATCCAAAACATTCCCACATTACTCAAATTGATCATTCATATTCAAAAATACCAAAAATTCCAAAAATACCTCCCAATACCCTCCAAATACCCAAAATGCCCCTCTTAGCCAAAAAATCCAAAAATTCAGAAAATTCCCAGAAAATTCCAGAAAATCCCAAATATTCCCAATTTCATTTTGTTCAACTACACCATGGGCCAATTTTGTCAATTTACCCCACTTTTATCAAAACCCCCAATTTGACCCATTTTAACCCAAAATGAACCCAATGTCAAACCAAACCTACCCAATTGACCTAAATTCTGGTCCAATTCAATTTTAATCTTTTATTCAACATCTCCAACACCAATCTAGACCAAATCCAAGTTCAATTTGATTGACATTTGGATCCAATTTCACTTTTGGCCTTAAAGCCCAATTTAGACCCATGACCCAAACTTAGCCCAAACTCACTCAATTCAACTCCAATTAACCCCAAATCTTTTCTAAACCTTCCTTAACATCCCCATAAACAAAACACTAACATGATTTGCCCAAAGTTTAGACCCAAACCCCACTCAAATTCAACCAAAAGATAAAAAGCCCAATTTTGACCTAAACCCAAACCTAACCCAAATAAGCCCAAACCCCAAAATCAAAACCCAACCAAAGCCAAAACCTCTTTGAAACACTCCCATAAACATTTCCCAACATTTATTTTACATCAATTTTAACCCTAGCCCAACATTGGCCCAAGTTAGCCCAATTTGACCTATATTGGCCCATTCACCAAAAAAAGCCCAAATCTAACCCAATTCAAACCCAAACCACCCCAAATTTGCTCCAAATCACTCATGACCCATCCATGAGCTAAAACCAACATTTGTTTGGCCCAATCCTTCACAAATTCCCCATCCATAAATTTATTTCCAAACCAAAAGCCCACTTTCTTAAACCTTCCTAAAGCCCATCTCCACCAAAATCCAAAGGGGCAAAATCAATCTAAGGCCCATATGACAAATTCTCTTCATCATGCATTCAATTAAAATCATCCCTAAGTCCTAATCCAATGATCAAATAATTCTAAATAAAGCTTCGTCCAACTTTCCACCAAAATGTCCAAAATCCTTAAAATCCATTTTTATGAAGTTGACTAAACTTTTCCCAAGCCAAATGGAGCCATGAACAAGCCATTCTCAAGCCACATGAAGCCATGAGGGCTTTGACTTGTCATTAGTCCATTTATGGCAAGAAGAGGGGGTTCTTTCTTAAACCTCCTTTAACCCTTTTTTACCTTAATCATGTCACACACTAAACCATGCTTAGCCACCTCACCATGGATAGAGACCACACCATCCTCTCTTGGCTGACCCAACTGATCCTCTCAGCCCAAAATCAGGCCATGGGGAGGTGCACCCAACCCAAACCAATGGGTTGACCAAATTGAAGCCAAAATGACCCCTTCTCCATTCCCTTTTAATTCAGCCACTTTACACATGGCAATTGCCAATTGCTTGCACCAAGTCCTGCACCCGACTCACCCGACCTCGAGGGTGACCCATGCTCGGCCGGCCGGCCACCCGTCGCCGGAAAACACCATGCCCGAAACCTCGGGAGAGGCCAAGCTTTGAAATTCCATCCCGCCGAGCCGCCCCACTCCAAATGGCCATTGCGACTGTTCTTCTCCTCACCTAGCGTACTGATCCCAGCCCTCAACTCCCCCGGGAGGCCCTCCAGCCTCTCCTATTTAAACCCCTCACCCTCTCGGCCAAAGGAGGGACTGAACCAAACCTTAAGGAAACTGCGCCAAAATCATTCCGCATCACTCTCCACACATAGAGCACTTGATCCCCACTGAATTCCAGCCCAATTCCTCCAGCTGAGCCCAATTTCGAGCTCAAACTTCAGCCAAAACCAGGACACTTCTTCACGGTGAGCCAATCCCCAAATTGATTGGTCCTATACCTTCACCGGACCAAGAGGAGAAGTGTCCCATCGAAAGCCCCATCTCCGAGCCACCCGGCTGCTCCAGCCTCCAAGCTTTGTGATCGGCTGTGGTCACTTTCATAGCTAGACAATTCACCAGGCCAAGGGACTTCATCTGGAGCTTACTTGGACCCAATCGAAGGTGACACAACTCTCAGATCGAAGCTTCACTTCTCTGAGCAAAGGTATGAACTCACTCTTCTTCCCGAGCTTCAGTCAATTCTCCATTTTGATTGGCTTGATTTCATAGCATGTTCACCGTATGGATGTGTTCGTCTCTTCAAGACGAATCCATAGCAGCATAAGAACACGAAAATCCGTTGAGAATCGAGAGAGTTCTGTAGGGTTAGAGTGTGGACGGTCACGGGATCGCACCGGTCGTAGACGATGACCGAGAACCGTCTGGATCGCGCGTGTATTGGATGGACGGCTTGGATTGCGTCGGACCGGCGGATGGTACGTGAACCGCGGGGCCCCGGACAGCCCGAGTCGGATGGCCGCGCCGAACCGAGGGAGCGACGCGTGTCGATTCGGAGCCGCCGAGGTCGAGTCGGCGCCGCGTGGATAAGTAGATAAATAGGGTATTTTCCGATTTATTTAGATCCCGTAACTTCAAAAATCCATATCTTTGTGTAGAAAAATCACAAAAATAAAATAAAAATACCCTCTTACTCGAGTGAACAGAGGAGAATAATGTGGAAAAGAAATTAATTAATTTTGTCCAAGTACTTTATTTTTAATTAATTATTTACTCCCTCGCATGTTTTAATTCTCCATGCATTCATACAATTCACCATGGCATGAGACCATAGGGCTTTTGAAGCCTCTGAACTCGGGAACATTTCCTGAATTTTCCAAGGTCAGAGGCCATCTCTGTGAAAAGTTATTGATTTTTCAAATGCATGTGGTTGTTTTGAGTATTTTAATTCCAAAAATTAGCATGTTGTGAAATAAATTCTAGGAAAATTTGGTGATGTTCCTTATGACCAGAGAACCCTAGGAAAAATAGGACTTGAGTTAATTCATTCAGATTAACCCTAATTGGCCTAAATACCCAAAATTGAACTTTAATTAATTAGAGTTAACCATAGATCAAATTCACTTGAAATCAATTCTCCACTGACCTTTAGGATCAGAGGAACCCACCATAAAAGTTTGAAGTCAATTGGGTTTGGTTAACCCTATCAAATGGGTTGATTAAGCCATTTAGCCAAAATTAAACTTAAAAAATTCATAACTTTCAAAATACTTTTCAAAAATTCACCAAATTGGTTTTGGAGCTTCTCTGATATCAGGGGAATTTAAGAAAATTAAAATTGCAATTTTCTAAAAAAGTTGATTTTTTTATCATTATTTTAATATTTTAATAATTAAAAAATAATAAAAATTACAAAAATAATAAAATTCACCAAAATGTCACATTTTGAATTCTAACCACTTAGGAACAAACCCCATATTTGTCTTATGTCTCTAGGTTCAGATATTAAATTTTAAAGCCTTGGGGTAATTTTTAAAATTAAAAAATACATTTTCTAGCATTTCCACTAAAATAATTCCAATAAATTAAGGAAAAATTAGAAAATTGTAAAATTTGGATCTCTGGAATCCTTGATATCAGAGAAAATTTTAAAAATTATAAAATTCATTTTTCAACTTATATTCTATTTTTAAATTAATTAATACCCTAGAACTTAAAATATTTTTAATAAATAAAATATAATTCAAAAAATCACAAAAATTGGTCTAAGTGGTCCTCTGGCCATTAGGAATGTCCCATAATTTTCTTAAGGACAGAAACTTTCCCTTGGTCATATTATTAAATTTTCTTTGGAGATCCTTATTTTCCACCAAAAATAATTACATAAATAAATTAAATATAGAAAAATCACATTTTCTCCTCTAATGTCTTTATTGGCATATGAGTAAGGTCACATAAAAATTTCAAATTCATTTGAGCTCAATTTAGTGAGTTATGAAATTATTAAGCTTGAAGGGCAAAATGGTAATTAAAATTTTAACCCTTAATTAAAACTTTAGGCTTAATAAAATGAAAGGGTAAAATATTTGATCTTAATCTGATTTGGATGATTGAAATTTCAATCATCCAAATCAGATTAAGATCAAATATTTAAAAATAATTAAAATAAACTTTAATTAAAATAAATAATTAAATTTGGAAGAATAATAAAATTGGAATTATTGAAATAGGGATATTATTAGGAAGAGATTTATTCTTTAATTTAAGAATCCCTAAATTAATCATCTCAATAATATTTAATCCCTAATTAAAACGATAATCCAAGTTTAAGATTTAAAATGCTAAAAGACTTAATCATTAAATTAAGTTAAGGTTAAATTATTTAAAACAAACCCTTTTAAAATAAAAAAAATTAAATTAATTAAAATAAAAAAAAATTAAATTAAATTAAATTAAATTAAATTAAATTAAATTACATTAAATTAAATTAAATTAAGTTAAATTAAATTAAATTAAATTAAATTAGATTAAATTAAATTAAAACTAAATCAAATTAAATTAAATTAAATTAAATTAAGCTGAAACATATTATATTAAATTAACTTAAATTAAATTAAATTAAACCACATTAAATTAAATTAAATTAAGTTAAATTGAATTAAATATAACATCACCTAAGTCATAAAGAATTCAAAATAAATCTAAAATAATTTGAACACTATTCCAAACTTAAATCATTAATTTGAACTTAAATTTGAATCACAAATCATTAAATATCATTTTGCCCTTAGGAGCTTTTACTATTATAACTCCTAAATGGAGTATCAAATGAAATGTCACTTCACTCATAAGGACATTCAAACATCCTAATTCACTGAGCAAGAAATAAAACTTAACTTAAGCACCCCAGATGATTAATTCACCTGCACAATAGAATTCATTTGGACTTAGAATAATTCCTGAAATATTGAAAGGATGTTTAAGATTCGTCTTAAACACTTCCTCAATATGATGGAATGTCCTTAAGAACAAATTGAGCTTAGTTGTTCTTTGGTGAAGAAAATCATCCTTAAAACCAAAATTGAAGACCTAGACGTCATAGGAATGGCTAGCTATAGGATTAGGATTTTGGTAGAAAACCATAACCCTTCCCTTAGCTTTACCTAGGAAATTACTTTAAATGCTTAAATGCTCTAAATTGTATTTTAAGTGCAGCTTGGAATGACGGGAAGACCCTCCAGGTACGCTTTTATTTTATTGCAATTTATCTTACTGCAATTTATTTACTCGTGTTGCACTTTACCTTTCTTGCATGATAAACAACAGTTGCATGAAAACCTACACCTTTAGGACGAAAACCAAAATTGAAACCCATAACTAAATTAAAAGACACTACAAGATAAAATTCACCGCCACAACATTTCAAAATATAAGACAACTCAAAATTTAATCACAAACGAACAACAAAACTACAACTACAACTAAATTAAAACGTCTCATTGAATGATCGGGAATACCTCGGATGATGTAACCCACGTGTTGCTAACGGGATTTCCCACGTGCCTAAATGAAAGTGCGGAACTCATTTAGTTGAGTTTAGAAAATTCATCCGGACTAAGTGAATTCGATGAAAATAACGGTGTCGGGATGAGGGAACCGTGGGATCTTAATCGGTTCTGTTTAATCAACTCTAAGACCTGTTTTAATTAAAATATTAAAGACACATGGAAATTAAGACTTTCTCTAAAACTAAACACTTCTCTCATCTCCTGATTTATGACTTCTAAAACTAAACCTCTGCAACAACAAGGAGCTCCGAGCATGGTGGCCAGCATGGCCATCGTCATCAGCAAAACCTGAGTCTACTTCAACAAAACTTTCCTTAGAATTAAATAACCAAGCCGTAGGACTTCGAGGTAGTTTGCCTAGTGCAACATAAATCCTCAATTCTTCGTTAGGCATTTGCATGATCATATCATGTAAATTAAGCCCTAACTGGTCTCAGGATTTCCGAGGTAGTCGTCCGATACGACATAAACCCTCACATCTTCGAGGCTATTTGTATGATTTTATCATACAAATATAAGTCCTAATTAATTAAAATTGGCAAGATCAAAACATTAAATAAACATTAGGACTTTCCTAAATTCAAGCCAAACAATAGGATAGTTGGGAAATTACCGAAGTTCGCTTCGAATCTGTAATTTCTCCTACCTTTCTTCCTTTGGATTCCCAAAATAAAATGTTCCAAATTTGATCCATTCCCTATTGAAATTCCAAAAAAAATGCAATCCCTTGAAAACTTAAACTTTGAAATTCTTGAGAGCAGAACCACTGATCATTATCGAGAGTTTTCTTAAATGATTCACTTCATTTAAGATGTAATTAACTATAGGGGCTTGCCCTTATAGGGAACTTTAAGAACCCGGGTAATATAAACCCCGCTTAATTCATTTATATTAAGCGAGGGAACTTGTCGGCTTATAAAATTGGTTCGCGGACCAAACGGACGTCACAAATCTTCTAGTTTATTTAATCGAGCCCCATCATCAAGAAGTGTGTCTATTCTCCGGGATAGATATACAGTTTGTGGTGCGGTGCTCGTTTATATAAACTTATCGGGATGTGAGATCAATTTAATTTCATATCTTAAAATTTTCAAATTTAAAATTATTTTCAAAATCAAATACTACTTTTCAAATTATTTATTTAAATTAAATTAAAAAATTCGCCTACAATTTCTGGCGACTCCGCTGGGGACTAGTTCCTCTCTCCATTTTGATCAAATAGTTCTGCTTTCAAAAATCGGTAGTGTATCCATGTCCCCAATGGATCAAACTACCCTTCTTTCCGTTGGAATATTATGTTCATTTCTACCTTGAACGAGTATGGCCAACATTCTCTCGGATTTAGGAGCCACTGTTTAGACACCCCTAAACAGAGAGGTTCCGAGATCCTTTTACCTCATTTCTGAGGTGGGGTGGACCCCAATAGGTGTTAGTTTAGGAGTAATCCTTCGAGTCGAGAAGTCTTGCGTAAGACTTTCTTTTCCTTTCCAACTCTGAATCAGATTCAATACCTTCTCTACACCTTTGAACATTCCGTTCTAAATAAACAAACCCTCTAATGAATGACTCTTTTAATAAATATACATGAACAAGAATGTGTTCGGATTCTTTTCGATTCCTTTCTTTTCGTCCTGATGAGAAGAAGCATAACTTGGGACTGACAATCGAATCTACCTTGCGTAAATGGAAGCCCCAAAGCCGATTTTCTCCTTCACCAATGGACCGGACTTCGCCGTTTACAAGGATGAGCTGCCCGACAATGGGATCATCCGGTTTGGACAAGGATTCGAGAACACAAATGTCAGGATCGCTGACGTTACCCTTTTCGCGCTGATGGACAAAGTGTCAGAAACTGAGAAACCCATGATTGAGTTCAACCTTAAGTCAACTCAAGAGTTTCCTCCTCTGCGAAGGGTTCCACTCGAGAGGAATACTACCGTCCATGAGGAGGACCGTTATCTCTACCCCCACCTGGTCTAGTCGTCTCCGCACTCTACCCCGGCTCCCGCCAAACCGAAGGGGAAGGAAGTTCAAATTTGTAACGAACATGTTACCGTGGAGGGTACGATTTCCGTGCAAGACCTTCGTTTTTGAAATTGGGTCCAGCTCAAGGGTTCCACCCCTAACACGTACTCGGAGGAGAAACAGAGGCGGGAAGATTGCCGGGAAGGCCGAGCTGCCGAAGTCGCTTTCTTAGAAGAAATCCCGAGTACACACCACTACCTGAATACATACCATTGTCTGAGTATACACCCCTTTTGGAAGGAAGTAGATTCCATCCCCTTTCCGCCGCAGCTGACGAGGAAAATGTCCGCAGGATTGCCTCTACATTACCTCGACCCGCATATTACAGCGACAACAGAAAGAAAAGGGCTAGGGTTGCACCACTTGCCCGACTACAGACTGTGATTGAGAAGTTAGCGAGGAAAGAAAGATGCCCTGTATCGGAAATTTTAAGAAGGATAGGGCGGGTGCCAGCCAAATCCCGTCTTGGGCCGCGAGTAGAATCTGCTATCGCCGCAGAAGAGCCTAATAAGAAGATGAAGGCTAGTCCACCCGTTGTTGTTTCGGGTTTACGGATCGGGGAGGATACCACCTTCCAAGCATTCAACCGACAGACCATCCGGTCCTAGGCCTTCTACTGCTAGAAGGATGGTATGGCGTCCCACTACCGGCCAATTAAGACCGAAACAATGACCAGAAAAGGAAAGTCTCGTCAGGAGACTTGAGTCCGAAGAAAGTGCTACCGCAGTAAAGGGGACTCATGAGAAGGAAACCCGACAATTATCACATGACAACTGCAAGGATGTACAGAAAAGACCTCTAGAAGATGCTATGGAAAAGTTAAGAACTGATATTCGGCGACTAGCAAGGGAAAGAGAGGAGAAATTCGAAGTTGAAGTTGACTCGTCAGAGTTCATGGATGATGAGTATGCAGAAATTAACATGGTAGAAACACGAGCTTCGTCGAACTTCAAAGGTGCTCCTGCAGCCGCGAAAGAGAGGAGCCGGAAGTAATGAGGAGGCAGCTTCAAGAGAAAGATGATACGATCGCCCAAATGGCGAAAAGGATGGAAGAGATGGTCGTAGCCCTAGCCACTCTCCAGAGTCAAGTTCAACCCCAAAGAGAAACACCCCCGGAAGTTATTCACATTGTAGACGGAGGAAAGGAGATTACATCCGTCAACGGGGATGATCAATTAAAGAAGGATACAACACAAAGTATGATTCCGGAAAAGGATATCAAGAGCTTGGTGGAACAGCAGGTGCGAGAAACCTTGGCACAATCAAAAAGCGGGACATCCATTCGGACGGGTATACCTTACCCTGAAGAATTCGACGCTGTCCAATATCCGAAAGGCTTTGTACCACCTCTGTTCAAAACCTTTGATGGAACCGGAAACCCTCGGCAGCATGTTGCACATTTTCGTGCCAGTTGTTGCAATGCCGGCGGAAGTGATGCATTACTCTTCCGACAATTTGTCGACGACTCGTCGGGGATTGCCTTCGATTGGTATGCGGAATTACCAAACGGTTCGGTGAAGACATTTTCGGAGTTAGAGAACCTCTTCATCAAGCGATTTGTCGGAGCTCGGCACCACATCACTATAGGTGATTTAGTGGTAGAGAAGCGAAGCCGAATGAAACCTTGGTGGACTACATACTTCGATGGAGGAATCTAAGTATGAAGTGTGAGCGACAGCTACAAGAACGAAGCATGCGATCGGCATTTTACTTAAAAGCATCCATGGCCCGATAGCACTTCTCCTCAAGGGATTTACTATTAAGACTTTCGAGAAGTTGTTAAGCAAGGCCGGAAGCTTGCAAGAGGAGGCGAAGCAATTAAGTTTCAACGATAAAGCAGACAAACAGAAGCCCATGAAAACTTTTGAAAAGAAGTCCGGGATCGTCGCAGCAGTCGATAAAGGCAAGCAACCGATACAAATATCGTCAGAACGGCCGCGACGAACCTCAACGGAATTACCAACGAACCCCGACCCAGCTATCGATCATCTCAACAATATGAACAACCATCGCGTCCACAACGGACGTTTAGGGAGTTCCTGAGCAGGGAATATCTGTTCAAGAATGAGGCAGTGCCGAAAATGTTCCGCAGCCTGATGAAGACTCCAGATTTCCAAATATCAGAGCCTAAAAGACCAGAAGAAGTCGACAAGAAAGGTGATCCCAACTTTTGCCCTTATCACCGGATGCTTGGGCACAAGATAGAAGATTGTATTACCTTCAAAAGTTGGCTCAACGACAACCTTCGGAAAGGGAATATAACGATCCCGAAAGAATACATGAAGGAACCCCAGAAAGGAGGTTCCGTCAATGTTATCTCGACGGATTTCATTGTTCCGATAGATCCCTATGCGACTGACGATGGATGGACTACCGCTTGGACAAAATCTTCGAAGAAGATTTTAGATCACATCCAAACCGCTTCGGTGCGAGCTTCAATTCAAAGTTCGAAGACTGTCAAGTCGGCGCTATCACTTGCAATAGAAGAGCAACCTCAACAAGAGACAATTGAAGAAAAGAAGAAAACTGACGAAGAAGAGAAGACCAAGGCACCTAAGGCTAGACTAGGGACTGCTTATCCTAGGATAGTTGTTTCCGATTCGGGGGAGAAATCCCTCGAACCTCTGACTCTGTATGATTATCTGCCCACTCCGGTGGGATCTTATAATGATGAGGGTTATGGCGTTGGCTACGTTTTGATCGTTTCTAACGATTACGTAACTAGCGACAATCAACCTAATCCGGACGTCGATTCCGATACAAATAACAATTCTCAAATCATACACAATCTCGACGATCACAACGATGAAGAAGACATCCACCAGGAAGGCTACGAGAGTTCAACAAGCAACGAATCTATTTGCGAGTTTCAAGGAGCTCCAATCACAATAGAGTTAGAGCCTTCAGACTCCGAAGCTAATCCTGAAGAACTTGTCATTCCAATTCAGAAGGAGACACCAACAAACTCAATGCTAAACTTAGAAGAAATCACAGAAGTCAACTTAAGAAGTGGAAGAGTTCTACCTCCGAGAATGGGTCCAAAGGACAAAGGAAAGCGGGTGGTTGTTCGAGAAGAACCAACCCCGCGGAAGAAATACCCATTCGAGAAGAAAACGAGGCACATGAAAACAAAGTGGACTACAACGTGCTAGCCCATCTTAGGAAACTACCGACCAAACCGAGCATCTACGACGCTCTCATCTTATCAAAGGAGATGAGAGAAGCTCGATCAAGGCCTTACTTGATCCAGAAATTTGCTTAGCTCAAATGGCCGGAGAGTCCTTAGATGAGGTTTGCTCGTTAAAGGAACGACGAGGAGTTACCTTCACGGACAATGATCTATTACTTGGGACAGTAGACCACAACCGACCGTTGTACATTTCAGTTACAATTGGGAAGTTTACGCTCTCCAGAGTATTGGTGGATCCAGGAGCATCAATCAATATAATGAATCTCCGAACGCTAGCATACTTAGAAATTGATGCTCGCGAGCTCGAGGCGGACAAAATGTTATTGAGAGGATTCAACCAGAAAGGAGAAAGAGCCCTCGGATCAATAACACTGCTAATGAAGACCGGTGACTTAGCAAAGACAACCGCGAAATTCCACATAATTGATTCAGAAACGTGATTCAACGCTCTGCTGGGTCGACCATGGATACATGAAAACAGGATGGTACCATCATCTCTACATCAATGCATTAAATACTACGATGGAGGGGAACAGTGTATTAAAGGTGACTTACAACCGTTCTCCGTACATGAAATCGGAATCCATGAAGATGCAACTTATTATGCACCTCCGAAGAAAACAATCTTCTCTAGAGATACCATAACAAATGAAGCAAAGCAAATTTGGGACAACGAAGAACCTGAAATTCTAGTCCAACAGTCACTCACCACTCCCTTACGGCGAGATGGTGAAGGTTTCTCCACAACTCATATCCGAGGTCGAGGCCGGGGACGAGGTCGTGGCAGAGACGTTAGGACGATTGGACAGAGGAAACCAGCCATCAATGTTGATTGGGAAGATAGTTCTAAAGAAGAAAAAGAAATCAAACAAGAAGCAACGACAATAAGTCGAAAGAAGCCGCAATTCAGAATCCCTCTTGAAGATGAAAGAAACGAAGAATATAAATCGATGTACGAGAAGATTAACCACTATGTACATACTATGACCCTGACCCCGATCCATTCTAATAAGATCGAGGGTATGGAGGTCAAAGAGGTACTTAGCGGTGGTGCAAAACCAATCAAATTCTACCGTGGTGCTCCTTCCTCCAAAACTGAAAATAATGTACAATTTGAATATGCTACTTCATCAGAATTAATGGAATTGCCTTTTGAGTGGTACTCTCCCTGTGTTCAAAATTTAATTCAGGCGTGGTTTCTTACCTCGACAATGGACAAAAGGTCAATCACAACATTTTGAAAATTTATGGAATAACTCCGGTCGTCCACCCAATTCAAAACATGGTCTCGGATTCGGCACAGTAGGATCAGTTGACGATACTGAATTTTGCTTGGTTGTCACTCGCGAGTCTAATGAAAACTGCATGGAAACTACGAAGAACTCGAAGATTTACAAATTGGAGATGCTCCACCAGAATTCGAAGAAGAAATCAAATCTACAATAGATGAGTTAACGGAAGTTAACTTAGGTACTAGCGAAGAACCTAAACCTACCTTTGTTAGCTCCTTACTCAATAAAGATGATTCCGAAGAGATAATTAAGTTATTAATGGAATTTAAAGATTGTTTTGCTTGGAGCTACGATGAGATGCCAGGTTTAGCTCCGCAGGTCGCAATCCATAAGCGAGGGTGGATCCTCGCTTCGTTCCGCCGACAAGGTCCTGTAAGAATGCGTCTAGAAATCGAACAACAAGTCATAGCCGAAGTTAAAAAGCTAATAGACGTTAAATTTGTCCGTGAAGAACAATACCCGACTTGGTTAGCAAATGTGGTACCAGCCGAGAAGAATAATGGTCGGATCGAATTTGTGTGGATTTCGGAGATTTAAACAAGGCATGTCCAAAAGATGAATTCCCTCTACCGATCCTGCAATTAATGATCGACATTGCTTCGACACATGAAATATTCTCGTTCATGGATGGATCTTCAGGATACAACCGGATAAAAATGGCTCCGGAAGATGAAAAACTTACAAGCATTCGTAACGCCGATCGGAGTATATTGCTACACAGATGATGCCATTCGGATCGAAGAACGCAGGAGCAACCTACCGGAGAGCGATGACAAGAATTTTTGATGATCTCATCCACAATCAAGTCGAATGCTACGTGGACGATGTGGTCATCAAAAGCAAAGTAAAGGAAAACCACACGTATGATTTGAGAATTGTTTTCGAACGATTAAGACAATTTAACCTTAAGATGAATCCCTTAAAATGCGCCTTCGGCGTCACCTCCGGAAATTCTTAGGATTCGTTGTCCGACATCGTGGAATTGAAATCGACCCGGAAAAGATTAAAGCTATCTTAGAAATGCCACCTCCCGTAACCTTAAAACAACTACGATCTTTTCAAGGGAAGATGGCATATCTTCGACGCTTTATCTCAAACTTGTCGTGTAGGTGTCACCTTTCTCGCACTAGTTAAAAAGGACGCCAAATTTATTTGGGAAGAGAAATGCCGTAGGGCCTTCGAGGACATTAAACAATATTTAATGACACCTCCCGTCTTAGCAGCCTCTGGTCTCGACTAGACCGCTGATACTTTATACCGCGGCTTTAGACGACTCTCTCGGAGCCTCGTTAGCCTGTGTCAATGATGAGGGTAAAGAAAATGCTCTTTACTACCTAAGCCGTCGTTTACTTCCGACGGAAATAAGGTATCCCGCAATTGAAAAGCATTGTTTGGCCCCGATCTTCACCGCTCAAAAGCTCGGGCATTACATGCTTTCTCATAAGGTCAACTCGATTTCGAAATTTAATCCATTGCAATACTTGATGACCCGCCCAGCGCTTTCCGGCAGACTTGCCAGATGGTCGATGATATTATTGCAATTCGATATAACTTTCGTGCCTCTTCGTGCCGTAAAGGGACAAGTCTTAGCAGACTTCCTCGCAGCACACCCTTTGCGTGCAGAATCGCCTCTCAATGACGATTTGCCAGATGAACAAATAATGAACCTAGAAGACCCCGATGATCGACGTTGGGAATTGTATTTCGACGAAGCATCTTCAAGCACATAAAGACGAAGAATCGCAAGTGATAGTGCCCGGTAAGGCGGGGATCGGACTAATCTTTATAACACCGGAGCGGGGGATGTTAAGATACTCCTACCACTTGACGGAGCCGTGTACAAATAACGAAGCGAATACGAAGCCCTCATAACAGAATCTGGAATTAACTATTCAAATGGGTATAATAGACATCAACATCTACGGGGATTCACGGTTAATCATTCAACGGATCACTCGGACAATACAGAATTTTAAAACCAAGACTCGAGCAATGCTTCCGAGTATGCCATACAAATTGTTGGAACGTATTCCAAATGTGACAATCTAAAAAATTCCCTAAAAGAAAACGCTTTAGCGGATGCGCTAGCCCGTCTCGCAAAAGAATTTGCTCGTTTGCAAGATGAATCGATGGAAGTGTCGGCTCACGGACGTCGAGTCCTATCACGACTCGACATGACACAATACACAAATCGAAAAAGAAAAAGGATCAATCGCGAAGCAGTGACGTAAAAACACGGAAGATTGGCGACAACCATTAATAGACTACCCGCAAACGAGAGAACTACCGGACGATAGGTCGTTAGCCCACCGCATCAAGAAAAGAACTTCGTCCTACGCATTAATAAACAATTCATTATACGGAAGGTCTTTTGATCAAATGCGGCTAAGGTGCCTAAACGGGTCCGAGGCCCGTGAAATTGTTAAAGAGGTGCATTCAGGACTCCGTGGCGCTCACCGGCCGGGTCCGAAGATGAAAATGAAAATTAAAAGACTAGGGTACTACTGGCCCTCGATGATGACCGACTGCATGAAAATCGCCAAGAGCTGTCACCAATCCCAAGTGCACGGAGTGGTTCTACACCAACCTCCAAATGTACTACATCCGACAATTGCGTCGTGGCCATTTAAATGTTGGGGAACGGATATAGTGGGTCCAATAGAACCACCATCTTCAAAAGGACATCGCTTCATTCTTGCGGCTACAGATTACTTTTCAAAGTGGGCAGAGGCAGTTCCACTCAGAGAAGTGAAAGCACATCACATGTTACAATTTTTCAAGAACCAAGTTGTTTACCGTTTCGGAGTGCCACGCAGGATCATCTCAGATAATGAGTCAGCATTCAGAAGTACGCAAATCAACAATTTTGTCAGGAGACACGGAATCGACTGGCGGTATTCAACAATTTACTACCTAAGAGCAAACGGCCTAGCTGAGGCTTTTAATAAAACTCTCGTTCAAATTTTAAAGAAGACTTTAGACGACAATAAGAGAAATTGGCACGAGAAATTATTAGAAGCCTTATGGGCCTACCGGACAACCTTCAGAACTCCTACTCAAGCTACACCTTACGCCCTGGTGTATGGGTCCGAGGCAGTGTTACCCTTAGAGGTCCAGGCTTCCTTCACTACGTAATTGCAAGTTGCAAACAAAATCACGACGAGAAGAGAATGCCAAATTACGACTAGAAGAATTGGAAATCCCGGAAGGGAAAAGACTTGCAACGCAGACAGAATTTAGAACTATACCAAGCTAAGATGGTCCAAGCCCATGACAAACCGGGTCCGCCCAAGAACCTTCAAAGTTGGTGACTTAGTTCTCGTTCTCAAAAGACCTATTCTTGCACACCGCAAGATAGGAGGAAAATTTGAACCCACTTGGGAGGGACCATTTGTAGTTGAAGCGACCTACTCGGGAGGCTCCTACCAGCCTAGTGAACTCGCCAAGGAGAACGACATATGCTTCCGATCAATGGACGATACTTGAAAAAGTATTACGCTACTCGATGTTTCGAAGGAATGAATTTTCCATCCCTAGAAGCACGGGTGAAGTAATTACTTATGACTGGGTCCGAACCCAAAATAATAAAAAATGTGCTAGAATAAATAAAATCATGATAATAAAGTTTTCCTTGTTTTCTCTCTTCCAAATCAAAATCTCTTTCCTGATCTTTTCCCACTTCATTCCTGTTGAATTTAAAAATATGAAAATAAAAAAATTGTCTTTAATAAACATTTTCTTAATGTTCTTGTTCTTAGTACAGCCCCTGATCCTTTTCCTTGTCTTTTCGCAGGGAAATGTCGAACGGGCGGTTGGTCCTGAACTTTAGAAATGGCGTAAGCCTTGCACTCTACGAAAAGAGGGTGAAAGATGGAGCGATAATAGAGATTGACTCAGACTTCGCACCAGCAGGCTCGCAATACGAGGAAAGTGACTGGGTCCCGATTGACCGAGAGGAACTCGCCCAGCCGACGATGAATGAAAGTGGGTGGCCCAAGCCACCAATCCAACGATGAAGAAAAGAAAAACAAACACCGAAGAGGACAAGAGAATCAAGTCCGTAGTCGCTACAGCAGAGGGCGGGCTTGTCGGCGCCGCGCCTACGTAAATTCAAGAAGTACGAAGAGCTACTCTCACAACGAACTCAACGAAGAAACAAAAATCGCCGTATCCGCAAGATGTTAACTAAATTAGCAAGTGGACCAAAGACGACGAGGCAAGCTTAGCTCATGCGGCGCATATGCTTCAAGGATACCAGCTCACCAGAACTCCGAAGGAGGGAGGCCAGCTCCGAGGATGACGTAAGAAACCGGAAAAATCCCAAGAAGAACGGAAGAAAGAAGGCTACTACGCCACCGGATGAAGCCACCGTAATGCATGACCTTGTTGCGTAAGCAACCCCGGAGGACGTCCCGATGGACATCATCCCCGAGGAGCCGAGGTATGCGGGAGAACGTGAAGGGATTGAGCCATATATCCCACAAGACGTCACCGTGCCTCGCCATTTGCAAATTATCTCGGAATACGAGCTAGAAAGAATACGTAATGTCGAGAAGAAAACTTTTGAATACTTCGAGAGAATCGGAGGCGAGGAGGATCAATATATTAGAAGGCCTCGAGTTACATACGTACGTGTTCTCGAATACGAACAACAACAAATCGTGGATCGCATCCGGGATTTGAAAAAGATGGGCCGAGCAGGTCGCTTAAGAGAAAACACTTACTCAGAACCCCGGAGATGGATGCCAGGAAAGGGGAGGATTACAATACAATGTGGATGCTGCTACAACTTCGTAGAAGACAGGAAGGGAAACCCACCAGGGATACTCCGTCATGAACAGGTGGATCCAATGCCATTAGTCATTAAAAGGATGGTAAAAAGAATGATAACATGGAGGGTACTGCCAGCAGTGCATACCCAACAGCTTGCATCATTAACATTTACAAGAAGGGTGACCGCATTCCCCACACATAGATCATCACGATTTTGTCGACCTTTCGCACAGCTTCTTTTCGAATGAATGTAATATCATGTTCGGATCTGACCTCCGGATAGCAAGCCCGGGTGAGTTCCGAGGGCCAGTAAAGATACCATTACCGGTAGGTTCCGTCATGATACTGAAGGGCAACGGAGCAGATGTCGCTAAACATTGCATACCAGGAGTACCAGTGAAGCGGATCTCGCTTACTTTCGAAGGATGGACGACGTGAAAGCACCTTACCACTTCCAACCAGCACCCGGAGCTAGAGAGCCTCCGACCTTACGAGCCGTGAGTTACATGGAAAATATCACACCTCCAACGTACATCCATACGGCGTCCTCGCCAAGGATGGCTTGGAAGGTGATGTTATTGACCATGTACCTCACTATTCGTACATGGATTTTTGACGGATACCTTTTTGGATGGATCGACAAAGATCATACATAGTCCGTTTTGAGTCTACATGGATTGTATGAGATGTATTCCGCATCGAGTTGTATGGTGTATTTTCAACATGATTGGAATGAAAGTGACCATGTCACAATTTTGGCCTTCACCTCTTTTGTGCAAATTGACTGGGAAACGCCATTAAAGTTAAACGAACTTCGAACAAAGAACAGAAAAGAAAAAAATAATAATAATAAAAATAAAATAAGAAAAAAAAAGAAAATAAAGATATAAATAATAAGTGAGAATTATTTTTCCTTAAAAATCCAAACATAAAAAAAAATAACTTCAAAATCCACGTGAACGTTAAATAAAATTCACATGAACATTAAGTACACGGCTAAAAAAAAGTTTGGAAAGTTAAAGGACAAACAAAATGAAAATGAATCTCAAATCGGATCCCACTCTAAATTCGTCTTTTCAAACATTTCAAATCAACTCCAAATCGAAATTTATCTCAAGAAGCTTTGAAATTCTCTGTCGGGACAACTCTTCCTCACAAGAGACCCATACTTCAATTTCGAACCCTAAACCTTTTTTTTCGTCACATCGAAATCATTTCGACTTTTGTGGCCTACCTTTCTTCCTCGTATGGAGATCGACTAGGTCTATTGACACGGAGCCGTGAGCTTCCTCTCGATTTGGTTCCGATGGCATGAGACTGGGTCCCTCTTCACACAAATAAACTTCCGAGATTGGAATCCATTTCCAATTCTCATTAAACTTCCGAGATTGGAATCCATTTCCAATTCTCATTAAATTTTCGAGATTGGAACCAGTTTCCGATTCTCATTAAACCTTCGAGATTGGAACCAGTTTCCAATTCTCATTAAACCTTTGAGATTGGAACCAGTTTCCAATTCTCATTAAACCTTTGAGATTGGAACCAGTTTCCATTTCTCTTTAGACCTTCGAGATTGGAACCAGTTTCATTTCTCTTTAGACCTTTGAGATTGGAACCAGCTTCCATTTCTCATTAAACCTTCGAGATTGGAACCAGTTTCCATTTCTCATTAAACCCTTGAGATTGGAACCAGTTTCCATTTCTCTTTAGACCCTTGAGATTGGAACCAGTTTCCATTTCTCTTTAAACCTTTGAGATTGGAACCAGTTTCCATTTCTCTTTAAACCTTCAAGATTGGAACCAGTTTCCAATTCTCATTAAACCTTCAAGATTGGAACCAGTTTCCAATTCTCATTAAACCTTTGAGATTGGAACCAGTTTCCATTTCTCTATAGACCTTTGAGATTGGAACCAGTTTTCATTTCTCTTTAGACCTTTGAGATTGGAACCAGTTTCCGATTCTCATTAAACCTTCGAGATTGGAACCGCTTCCAATTCTCATTAAACCTTCGAGATTGGAACCGCTTCCAATTCTCATTAAACCTTCGAGATTGGAACCGGCTTCCAATTCTCATTAAACCTTTGAGATTGGAACCGCTTCCATTTCTCTTTAGACCTTTGAGATTGGAACCAGCTTCCATTTCTCATTAAACCTTCGAGATTGGAACCAGCTTCAATTCTCATTAAACCCTTGAGATTGGAACCGCTTCCATTTCTCTTTAGACCTTTGAGATTGGAACCAGCTTCCATTTCTCTTTAAACCTTCGAGATTGGAACCAGCTTCAATTCTCATTAAACCTTCGAGATTGGAACCGCTTCCATTTCTCTTTAGACCTTCGAGATTGGAACCGCTTCCATTTCTCTTTAGACCTTCGAGATTGGAACCGCTTCCATTTCTCATTAAACCTTCGAGATTGGAACCAGCTTCCAATTCTCATTAAACCCTCGAGATTGGAACCAGCTTCCATTTCTCTTTAGACCTTTGAGATTGGAACCGGCTTCCATTTCTCTTGAGACCTTTGAGATTGGAACCAGCTTCCATTTCTCTTTAGACCTTCGAGATTGGAACCAGCTTCCATTTCTCTTTAGACCTTCGAGATTGGAACCGGCTTCCAATTCTCATTAAACCTTCGAGATTGGAACCAGCTTCCATTTCTCTTTAGACCTCGAGAATGGAACCAGCTTCCATTTCTCATTAAACTCGTGAGACCGGAACCGTATTCCAGCTTCTCTTTAAACCTTCGGTACTAGAATCCGATTCCAGTTCTCTTTAAACTTTCGAGATCAGTACCCAAATTCTGATTCTCATCCCCTTCAATCATCACTTAAACTCTGGTTCTCATTTTGCGGCTGGTACCCCGATTCCAGTTTTCTCCACAATCTCGGGATTGGAACCTCGTTTCGAATCCAAACTTCAGATCCAAATTTCCTCAAATTGATTTTAAACCAAACTTCAATCTAAATTGAAACTCAAAATCTAAACTTACGCATCAAAACTTAAACTAAAAAAAAACGAAAATCTAAATTGAATTCCCTAGATCATGTGATTTGGGATTCACCTCCTTTTCCTCGCCTGCACAAGAGTTCGTAGATCTCCGACCTCGCAGATATACTTGACACTCCCCAGCGGAAACTCTTCTACTTCGTCCTAAGTTTGTCACTTGGACATCTGTGTTGGTTTTGAACCAGTTTCCGATTCTCATTAAACCTTCGAGATTGGAACCAGTTTCCAATTCTCATTAAACCTTCGAGATTGGAACCGGCTTCCAATTCTCATTAAACCTTCGAGATTGGAACCGGCTTCCAATTCTCATTAAACCTTCGAGATTGGAACCGGCTTCCTTTCTCTTTAGACCTTCGAGATTGGAACCGGCTTCCATTTCTCTTTAGACCTTCGAGATTGGAACCAGCTTCCATTTCTCATTAAACCTTCGAGATTGGAACCAGCTTCCAATTCTCATTAAACCCTCGAGATTGGAACCGCTTCCATTTCTCTTTAAACCTTTGAGATTGGAACCGGCTTCAATTCTCATTAAACCTTCGAGATTGGAACCAGCTTCAATTCTCATTAAACCTTCGAGATTGGAACCGCTTCCATTTCTCTTTAGACCTTCGAGATTGGAACCAGCTTCCATTTCTCTTTAGACCTTCGAGATTGGAACCAGCTTCCATTTCTCATTAAACCTTCGAGATTGGAACCAGCTTCCAATTCTCATTAAACCCTCGAGATCGGAACCAGCTTCCATTTCTCTTAGACCTTCGAGATTGGAACCAGCTTCCATTTCTCTTTAGACCTTTGAGATTGGAACCGCTTCCATTTCTCTTTAGACCTTCGAGATTGGAACCGCTTCCATTTCTCTTTAGACCTTCGAGATTGGAACCGCTTCCAATTCTCATTAAACCTTCGAGATTGGAACCAGCTTCCATTTCTCTTTAGACCTTCGAGATCGGGAACCGCTTCCATTTCTCTTTAGACCTTCGAGATTGGAACCGGCTTCCAATTCTCATTAAACCTTCGAGATTGGAACCGGCTTCCATTTCTCTTTAGACCTTGAGAATGGAACCAGCTTCCATTTCTCATTAAACTCGTGAGATCGGAACCGCATTCCAGCTCTCTTTAAACCTTCGGACTAGAATCCGATTCCAGTTCTCTTTAAACTTTCGAGATCAGTACCCAAATTCTGATTCTCATCCCCTTCAATCATCACTTAAACTCTGATTCTCATTTTGCGGCTGGTACCCCGATTCCAGCTTTCTCCACAATCCCGGATCGGAACCTCGTTTCGAATCCAAACTTCAGATCCAAATTTCCTCAAATTGATTTTAAACCAAACTTCAATCTAAATTGAAACTCAAAATCTAAACTTACGCATCAAAACTTAAACTAAAACAAAACGAAAATCTAAATTGAATTCCCTAGATCATGTGACTTGGGATTCACCTCCTTTTCCTTGCCCCAGCGAGTGTTCAGGGATCTCCAGTCTCAGAGATATACTTGACACTCCCCAGCGGAAACTCTTCTACTTCGTCCTAAGTTTGTCACTGGACATCCGTGTTGGTTTTGTTGATCTTTTCGGTCAATCGCCAATACGTGCGGTGTGCTTGGTTAGCACACCACACCTATTGGGGGTCCATTTGTTGACCTCATTTTCGATGAGGTCTTCTCTTCTTCTCTTTAGTACTTAGGATCTAGCCTTAGCTTTTCCTTCGACTATCCTAGAGGATTAGAATCGAGACCCACCACTTAGAAATTCGGACCACTTCTTAACTCCCTACAAACTCCACAAACTTGATTGTAGACCCCTAATCACCTAGAGGATTGAGATCAAATGTGGAAGTTTAAAGGATGAGTTCCTATAGGACTCTTCGGCCTTACGACCGCCCCAGGTGGCTCCGGTCTCGGTGAAGGGGCTGACTTACACACACACTACACCTATACACTACACTTTCACACACCTCCTAAAAACACACTCATACCTAACTTGACCACCTGACTCATGCAGGTGGTTCACATGGATGGTCCTTAACCCCTAAGCCATTGGCTAAGAGGGTTAGGAACAACATAGTGGATGCCTCAAATGAGTCCCTTCATGGCTCATGAGGACTTGATGTGGCTTCATGGCTCAAACAAAATGATTTCATTCCACTTACATTCACCCAATCTTCAATTTTTCAAATTTTCAATTTTTGACCCCCGGGACCCTACACCTGCTTAGCCTACCCAAAACCCTTGAAACCCCCCATAATTTGCAAAATCACCTAAATCACACAAAAATCCTCAAGATCAATCCCAAACATTCCCACATTACTCAAATTGATCATTCATAGTCAAAAATACCAAAAATTCCAAAAATACCTCCCAATACCCTCCAAATACCCAAAATACCCCTCTTAGCCAAAAAATCCAAAAATTCAGAAAATTCCCAGAAAATTCCAGAAAATCCCAAATATTCCCGATTTCATTTTGTTCAACTACACCATGGGCCAATGTTGTCCATTTACCCCACTTTTATCAAAACCCCCAATTTGACCCATTTTAACCCAAAATGAACCCAATGTCAAACCAAACCTACCCAATTGACCTAAATTATGGTCCAATTAAATTTTAAACTTCAATTCAACATCCCCAACACCAATCTAGACCAAATCCAAGTTCAATTTGATTGACATTTGGATCCAATTTCACTTTTGGCCTTAAAGCCCAATTTAGACCCATGACCCAAACTTAGCCCAAACTCACCCAATTCAACTCCAATTAACCCCAAATCATTTCTAAACCTTCCTTAACATCCCCATAAACAAAACACTAACATGATTTGCCCAAATTTTAGACCCAAACCCCACTAAAATTCAACCAAAAGCTAAAAAGCTCAATTTTGACCTAAACCCAAACCTAACCCAAATAAGTCCAAACCCCAAAATCAAAACCCAACCAAAGCCAAAACCTCTTTGAAACACTCCCATAAACATTTCCCAACATTTATTTTACATCAATTTTAACCCTAGCCCAACATTGGCCCAAGTTAGCCCAATTTGACCTATATTGGCCCATTCACCAAAAAAGCCCAAATCCAACCTAATTCAAACCCAAACCACCCCAAATTTGCTCCAAATCACTCATGACCCATCCATGAGCTAAAACCAACATTTGTTTGGCCCAATCCTTCACAAATTCCCCATCCATAAATTTATTTCCAAACCAAAAGCCCACTTTCTTAAACCTTCCTAAAGCCCATCTCCACCAAAATCCAAAGGGGCAAAATCAATCTAAGGCCCATATGACAAATTCTCTTCATCATGCATTCAATTAAAATCATCCCTAAGTCCTAATCCAATGATCAAATAATTCTAAATAAAGCTTCATCCAACTTTCCACCAAAATGTCCAAAATCCTTAAAATCCATTTTTATGAAGTTAATTAAACTTTTCCCAAGCCAAATGGAGCCATGAACAAGCCATTCTCAAGCCACATGAAGCCATGAGGGCTTTGACTTGTCATTAGTCCATTTATGGCAAGAAGAGGGGGTTCTTTCTTAAACCTCCTTTAACCCTTTTACCTTAATCATGTCACACACTAAACCATGCTTAGCCACCTCACCATGGATAGAGACCACACCATCCTCTCTTGGCTGACCCAACTGATCCTCTCAGCCCAAAATCAGGCCATGGGGAGGTGCACCCAACCCAAACCAATGGGTTGACCAAATTGAAGCCAAAATGACCCCTTCTCCATTCCCTTTTAATTCAGCCACTTTACACATGGCAATTGCCAATTGCTTGCACCAAGTCCCAGCCCTGACTCACCTGACCTTGAGGGTGACCCATGCCTGGCCGGCCGGCCACCCGGCCGCCGGAAAACACCATGCCCGAAACCTCGGGAGAGGCCAAGCTTTGAAATTCCATCCCGCCGAGCCGCCCCACTCCAAATGGCCATTGCGACTGTTCTTCTCCTCACCTAGCGACTGATCCCGCCCTCGACTCCCCCGGGAGGCCCTCCAGCCTCTCCTATTTAAACCCCTCACCCTCTCGGCCAAAGGAGGGGCCGAACTAAACCTTAAGGAAACTCCGCCAAAATCATTCCGGATCACTCTCCACACATAGAGCACTTGATCCCCACCGAATCCCGACCCCAATTCCCTCCAAGTCGAGCCCAATTTCGAGCTCAAACTTCAGCCCAAAAACCAGGACACTTCTTCACAGTGAGCCAATCCCCAAATTGATTGGTCCTATACCTTCACCGGACCAAGAGGAGAAGTTTCCCACCGAAAGCCCCATCTCCGAAGCCACCCAGGTTGCTCCGACCCTCCAAGCTTTGTGATCGAGCTGTGGTCACTTTCATAGCTAGACAATTCACTGAGCCAAGGGACTTCATCCGGAGCTTGCTTGGACCCAATCGAAGGTGACACAACTCTCAGATCGAAGCTTCACTTCTCTGAGCAAAGGTATGAACTCACTCTTCTTCCCGAGCTTCAGTCAATTCTCCATTTTGATTGGCTTGATTTTATAGCATGTTCACCGTATGGATGTGTTCGTCTCTTCAAGACGAATCCATAGAGCATAAGAACACGAAAATCCGTTGAGAATTGAGAGAGTTCTGTGGGTTAGAGTGTGGACGGTCACGGGATCGCACCGGCCGTAGACGATGACCGAGAACCGCTCTGGATCGCGCGTGTATTGGATGGACGGCTCGGATTGCGTCGGACCGGCAGATGGTACGTGAACCGCGGGGCCCCGGACAACCGAGTCGGATGGCCGCGCCGAACCGAGGAGCGACGCGTGTCGATTCGGAGCCGCCGAGGTTGAGTCGGCGCCGCGTGGATAAGTAGATAAATAGGGTATTTTCCGATTTATTTAGATCCCGTAACTTCAAAAATCCATATCTTTGTGTAGAAAAATCACAAAAATAAAATAAAAATACCCTCTTGCTCGATTGAACGGAGGAAAATAATGTGGAAAAGAAATTAATTAATTTTGTCCAAGTACTTTATTTTTAATTAATTATTTACTCCCCGCATTGTTTTAATTCTCCATGCATTCATACAATTCACTCATGGCATGAGACCATAGGGCTTTTGAAGCCTCCGAACTTGGGAACATTCCCTGAATTTTCCAAGGTCGGAGACCATCTCTATGAAAAGTTATTGATTTTTCAAATGCATGTGGCTGTTTTGAGTATTTTAATTCCAAAAATTAGCATGTTGTGAAATAAATTCTAGGAAAATTTGGTGATGTTCCTTATGACTAGAGAACCCTAGGAAAAATAGGACTTGAGTTAATTCATTCAGATTAACCCTAATCGGCCTAAATACCCAAAATTGAACTTTAATTAATTAGAGTTAACCATAGATCAAATTCACTTGAAATCAATTCTCCACTGACCTTTAGGATCAGAGGAACCCACCATAAAAGTTTGAAGTCAATTGGGTTTGGTTAACCCTATCAAATGGGTTGATTAAGCCATTTAGCCAAAATTAAACTTAAAAAATTCATAACTTTCAAAATACTTTTCAAAAATTCACCAAATTGGTTTTGGAGCTTCTCTGATATCAGGGGAATTTAAGAAAATTAAAATTGCAATTTTCTAAAAAAGTTGATTTTTTTATCATTATTTTAATATTTTAATAATTAAAAAATAATAAAAATTACAAAAATAATAAAATTCACCAAAATGTTACATTTTGAATTCTAACCACTTAGGAACAAACACCATATTTTTCTTATGTCTCTAGGTTGAGATATTAAATTTTAAGGCCTTGGGGTAATTTTTAAAATTAAAAAATACATTTTCTAGCATTTCCACTAAAATAATTCCAATAAATTAAGGAAAAATCAGAAAATTGTAAAATTTGGATCTCTGGAATCCTTGATATCAGAGAAAATTTTAAAAATTATAAAATTCATTTTTGAACTTATATTCTATTTTTAAATTAATTAATACCCCAGAACTTAAAATAATTTTAATAAATAAAATATAATTCAAAAAATCACAAAAATTGGTCCAAGTGGTCCTTTGGTCATTAGGAATGTCCCATAATTTTCTTAAGGACAGAAACTTTCCCTTGGTCATATTATTAAATTTTCTTTGGAGATCCTTATTTTCCACCAAAAATAATTACATAAATAAATTAAATATAGAAAAATCACATTTTCTCCTCTAATGTCTTTATTGGCATATGAGTAAGGTCACATAAAAATTTCAAATTCATTTGAGCTCAATTTAGTGAGTTATGAAATTATTAAGCTTGAAGGGCAAAATGGTAATTAAAATTTTAACCCTTAATTAAAACTTTAGGCTTAATAAAAGGAAAGGGTAAAATATTTGATCTTAATCTGATTTGGATGATTGAAATTTAAATAATTAAAGGGTAGGAACCTATTAAAAAATTTAAAAATAATTAAAATAAACTTTAATTAAAATAAATAATTAAATTTGGAAGAATAATAAAATTGGAATTATTGAAATAGGGATATTATTAGGAAGAGATTTATTCTTTAATTTAAGAATCCCTAAATTAATCATCTCAATAATATTTAATCCCTAATTAAAATGATAATCCAAGTTTAAGATTTAAAATGCTAAAAGACTTAATCATTAAATTAAGTTAAGGTTAAATTATTTAAAACAAACCCTTTTAAAATAAAAAAAATTAAATTAATTAAAATAAAAAAATTAAATTAAATTAAATTAAATTAAATTAAATTAAATTACATTAAATTAAATTAATTTAAGTTAAATTAAATTAAATTAAATTAAATTAGATTAAATTAAATTAAAACTAAATCAAATTAAATTAAATTAAATTAAATTAAGCTAAATCATATTATATTAAATTAACTTAAATTAAATTAAATTAAACCACATTAAATTAAATTAAATTAAGTTAAATTGAATTAAATATAACATCACCTAAGTCATAAAGAATTCAAAATAAATCTAAAATAATTTGAACACTATTCCAAACTTAAATCATTAATTTGAACTTAAATTAAATTAAATTAAACCACATTAAATTAAATTAAATTAAGTTAAATTGAATTAAATATAACATCACCTAAGTCATAAAGAATTCAAAATAAATCTAAAATAATTTGAACACTATTCCAAACTTAAATCATTAATTTGAACTTAAATTTGAATCACAAATCATTAAATATCATTTTGCCCTTAGGAGCTTTTACTATTATAACTCCTAAATGGAGTATTAAATGAAATGTCACTTCACTCATAAGGACATTCAAACATCCTAATTCACTGAGCAAGAAATAAAACTTAACTTAAGCACCCCAGATGATTAATTCACACGCACAATAAATTCATTTGGACTTAGAATAATTCCCGAAATATTGAAAGGATGTTTAAGATTCGTCTTAAACACTTCCTCAATATGATGGAATGTCCTTAAGAACAAATTGAGCTTAGTTGTTCTTTGGTGAAGAAAATCATCCTTAAAACCAAAATTGAAGACCTAGACGTCATAGGAATGGCTAGCTATAGGATTAGGATTTTGGTAGAAAACCATAACCCTTCCCTTAGCTTTACCTAGGAAATTACTTTAAATGCTTAAATGCTCTAAATTGTATTTTAAGTGCAGCTTGGAATGACGGGAAGACCCTCCAGTACGCTTTTATTTTATTGCAATTTATCTTACTCGCAATTTATTTACTCGTGTTGCACTTTACCTTTCTTGCATGATAAACAACAGTTGCATGAAAACCTACACCTTTAGGACATAAACCAAAACCGAAACTCATAACTAAATTAAAAGACACTACAAGATAAAATTCACCGCCACAACATTTCAAAATATAAGACAACTCAAAATTTAATCACAAACAGAACAACAAAACTACAACTACAACTAAATTAAAACGTCTCATTGAATGATCCGGAATACCTCGGATGATGTAACCCACGTGTTGCTAATGGGATTTCCCACGGTCTAAATGAAAGTGCGGAACTCATTCAATTGAGTTTAGCAAATTCATCCGGACTAAGTGAATTCGATGAAAATAACTGATGCCGGGATGACGGAACCGTGGGATCTTAATCGGTTCTGTTTAATCAACTCTAAGACCTGTTTTAATTAAAATATTAAAGACACATGGAAATTAAGAATTTCTCTAAAACCAAACACTTCTCTCATCTGCTGATTTATGACTTCTAAAACTAAACCTCTGCAACAACAAGGAGCTCGGAGCATGGTGGGCAAGCACGGCCATCGTCATCGACAGAAACCCGAGTCTACTTCAAGAAAACTTTCCTTAGAATTAAATAACCAAGCCGTAGGACTTCGAGGTAGTTTGCCTAGTGCAACATAAATCCTCAATTCTTCGTTAGGCATTTGTATGATCATATCATGTAAATTAAGCCCTAACTGGTCTCAGGATTTCCGAGGTAGTCGTCCGATACGACATAAACCCTCACATCTTCGAGGCTATTTGTATGATTTTATCATACAAATATAAGTCCTAATTAATTAAAATTGGCAAGATCAAAACATTAAATAAACATTAAGACTTTCCTAAATTCAAGCCAAACAATAGGATAGTCGGAAATTACCGAAGTTCGCTTCGAATCCGTAATTTCTCCTACCTTTCTTCCTTTGGATTCCCAAAATAAAATATTCCAAATTTGATCCATTCCCTATTGAAATTCCAAAAAAAAATGCAATCCCTTGAAAACTTAAACTTTGAAATTCTTGAGAGCAGAACCACTGATCATTATCAAGAGTTTTCTTAAATGATTCACTTCATTTAAGATGTAATTAACTATAGGGGCTTGCCCTTATAGGGAACTTTAAGAACCTGTGTAATATAAACCTCGCTTAATTCATTTATATTAAGCGTGGGAACTCTGTCGGCTTATAAAATTGGTTCGCGGACCAAACGGACGTCACAAATCTTCTAGTTTATTTAATCGAGCCCCATCATCAAGAAGTGTGTCTATTCTCCGGGATAGATATACGATTTGTGGTGCGGTGCTCGTTTATATAAACTTTTCGGGATGTGAGATCAATTTAATTTCATATCTTAAAATTTTCAAATTTAAAATTATTTTCAAAATCAAATACTACTTTTCAAATTATTTATTTAAATTAAATTAAAAAATTCGCCAACACCTAGTCAGGTATCTTTCTTTTGCACTTTGCATGTGATGTGATTGCATGCTGCATATGTATGGTAGTGTGTTAGGGCGCTTTTCTGCAGAGAGCCATGCTTATTTATACACACATACAGGTACCACTATGGGGGGAGCATGTGATGATTTCTGACACTTTTGCTTGCAGGTGCTATTAGCTCCCCCATTTATAAAGATGGCTCATTATACGTTATTTGCATGTGAGCTTTCCCGCTAACACTTATTTTCATGCAGGATTGAGTCTTTTTTCTTTTCCTTTGTACTTTTAGAGTCTAGGAGAGTCCTGTAGCAGAAATAAGATACAAGCACGGGTTCTGAGGCATTTTGGGCGGGAACCACATGGAGGGGACCAGAAGCTGATGCTCGTGCCTCGTATCTTAATTCTGCATTTTTATATTGATGTATAGAATTAGGACCGGGCATGTATATGTGAAGTCCGGCCGCATTTTTCTTTTTCTGGGTTATGTTGTCGGTCCAGCGGCATTTTGGCCTCTTTTATTTTATTATGGAGTGCTTTTGTTCTTGTTTTTATTACATATTTGCATGTCTGCATGTGTTTTCCCTGTTTCTTTTTGTGATCTGGGATTTCACGATAACATTTAGGCTCTTTAAGGACCCTAAAATTGTAACTTTATATGTTAAAAATCCTAATAAAATATTCAAGATAAATGAATTTTAGGATTAAAATATTCAACATTTTAAAACGTGCACTTTTACTTTCTTGCATGGCCTTTAGGCCGGATTTTAAATGGGTTGCATTGCATGGCTATCACCCAAGTCATATTAATAGGGCCTGCACATTACTTAAAGACTGCTCTAGATAACTGCATTAATATTTGCATGTCTCGAGGAGGAGTCCCTGTGCTTCTCCAACCTAACTGGCCCAGCATACCTTTATAGGTGGTTGTCTAGTGCGCCCAGGGTGTTAGAAGGCTCCCTGACCCAGACAGAGTGTAAGTCCTTTTTTTGGGAGTGTTTGCAGCTTTATAGCTGAACCTCCATTTCTCTTCTTTCCTGAGGCATCCTTGCCACTTTGGCAGGTGTAAGACCCAACTCTTGGAGCTCCAGCTTATAGTCATAGGATAGAGTTTCTTTTCTCTGTCCTTAGGGCTACCGAGTTCCCCGTGGATAATGCAATTCTTGGATTGCTGACCGGGGATCTCAGGACGTGTTGGGTCGACTACCTTCACGATTGGGTAGACTTAGGGTCCTACTGGCTTGGGATGATGGGTCCGTGGTACCCCGACTTGGCTACCTCTACCCCTTTAGGATTACTCTTCCATTCCTTTGACTACCCCTGTTGAGCCACTTCGCTCCTTGACTTCGTTGATATCATTTTGATCGATGAGCTGCCGCCCATTTGGGATACGACGATTTGTCCTCTACCCTTATGGCACAGACGTGCTTTGACGTGTTGGGATATCCCCGTCAAGATGATTTAGGTTATTTCGTGGGCTCCGTATGCCGATGAGCCGCTACCCCATTTGGGATGTGAGATACTCACTCTCTACCCGATGGCTTAGCGGGAGCTTTGAAGCATCGGGACTTTCCCACACGGAATAACCTTACTTTGATTGCCTATACCCCAGGTCTATGATAATATAAAGCGAAACTCCTTTTATCGAGAGTATTCTTGGGTATCCCCCATGATGTAATTAACCAATAGGAATACGTTCCTCTGGGAGTGCTCTTGACCCCAGAATAGATACATACACCTGACTCTCTGGTTATGGGTAGTCTACATAGATACTTCTTTCACAGATATTGGTTCAAGGTGCCTTCGCCTGATCTTATTTTAGCGGACATGCTTGACTTAGCCTTGCAAGGTTTATCGCACGTAGACTCTCCATGTTTTTCTTTTCTCTTGTTTGTCATTTTTGTCGTATGTCCCTTCTTATTCGGTTACTCTCCTCTTCGAATCACTTATTTGATTCAGGAGGGAGATTTATTTGAATAAGGAAAGTATACAACGACTGAAAAGCTGGCGACTCCTTTTAAAATAAAAAAAAAGAGAATAGAATGGCAAAAAGAAATTGGAGACTCCGCTGGGGATGAGTCTCTCTCTCCATACTTGGAGCTTCACTTTTTCTGGGGTTATAGCCTCTCTCCATACTAGGACTTTCGCTCATATTATCGTGACCTAGTTTTCTTCCTTCGAGTCGCAGTTGAGCCTTTTGTGAGACCTTGGTTTTTAGTCCATGTGTCAGTTGCTAGGGGTAGCAACTCGATGCATTCTATCCCTTCTCTCACCCTAGACAGTTCGGTTGCTGCATTATCGCATGCATCGATGTCGTTGTAGTTTGTGATTGGTTTCATAACCCTTCCTTACTTTTGATCGTTGTCCTTTTTTGCCCCGCTACACGGAAGAGCAGGAATGGGGACATGATCGTTGCTGCTAGGGAGAACTCTTTCCCCTCTTCCCGAGCGTTTTCTATGCTCCTAAGAGTGTCATAACCTTCAGTTCTTTCAAGCACCCCTGTGGGATTACCTTACATCATCCTGCGTCCTTTGAGGCATTTCCTCTATGCCCTCCCCCTTAAAAGGGGAGACGTGCACATTGAGTCATTCATATGCCCTTTGAGGCATTTTCTCTATGCCCTCCCCCTAAAAAGGGGAGATGTGCATATTGAGCCGTTTTTCTCCCTCTTAGGCATTTCGCTCTGTGCCCTCCCCTTTAAAAGGGGAGACATGTATATTGAGTTATTCCTACGCCCTCTGATGTATTTTCCTCTGTGTCCTCCTCATTAAAAGTGAGGTCGTACACATTTAGCTATTTTTGCTACAGTGGCTCGCGTCGCGTCTGTTTCTTTTGCAAAAAGAGGCCGATGCTTGATAGTGATGCATCGCAGCACCTGACGGTCTTTTCTAGACTTGTCCTTTTGTGCTCTTATATATCTCGCTGCCATAGGTGGGTGAGTCTTTTTCTAGCAGTAGATTTGTCACTACTGTTGCCATTATGACTTTTGTCCCGACTTTCTTTCTGTTCCGGTTTCCCCTGAGGATTCACCTGTCCCCGATTAGGCAGGAAGGCCAGGAGGACTAGGAATAGATTGCTGTAAATTTACCAGCATTACTTGTATCAGATTTCTATACCTATTCTGACTCCCATTTAGGAGGTGCCCTCGGCCCTTGTTTTGAGTCATTTTTACTACTATCCCCGTTGAGCGGACCACGTCCGCATTGGACATTTACTACGTGCCCTCCTTTGAAAAGGAGTTGTGCATGCAGTACTACTTTCAATGTAGCAACTCGTATCGATTTTGCTTTTCCCTCAAGAAAAGGAATAGTGCCAGATAGCGATACGCTACAACTCTTTTTCCTATTTACTAGCCTCTATTTTAGTCCATCCATATGTTGAGGATTTCCATCCTCGCAGATGTTGCATTATGTAAAAGTGCTAGAGTTACCTATTATGGTACCGTCCTCTGGCGGTGTGGACTGGGTCCCCACCATGATTTGTTTTGGTTCCGGCCCAGAATTTATGCTTAAATCTTGAAGGATGAGAATCACCTTTCTCGTCCTCTGACGTTGTGGACCATTTCAACGTCACGACATGTTTTGGTTCTGGCCTGTGCTGGTGCTAAATCCTGTCGGCTAAGAATCGCCTTTTGCGTCCCCTGGCGGTGTGGTATGTCCCCGCCATTACTTATTTTGGTTATAGCATGGGATGATGCTAATATCCCGTCAGCTGAGAATCATTCTCTCTCCTTTGTCTGGTTATGTGGACTGCACTCCAGTCAGGTTTGCTTGGGATTCTTCCCTCCTCCAGAAGCAATTCATTCTTACCTTGCTGTACCACGAGTTCTCTGACTTAGAAGATCGTAGGAGCAGCTTCCTCTTTAAGGGGAAATGCTTTTTTCCTGGTTTGACGACTGTCCCAACCCTTGTTGTTCTGGTTACTCTGAGGCCTCACCTGTCTTTACATTGGGCAAGGGCGTCCAGAGGGATAGGAACATATTGCTGCAATTATAGCAGCTGACTCAGCCACAGGTCTCTTTACTTGTTGAGAATCTAGTTTCCTCTTTAAAAGGACAGGGTCCAATTTCTTGAGATGAGTTCCTTGCTTAGATCTCTGAAACATTGAGCATGTTGTGTGAGAACTCCTCTACTTACCATATCCCTCGATTCTCAAAGTAAGAGACCGAGATATACCTCTCAGTCCATTACACGATTTGGATATTTCCCCATCTGTCGTGCAGGCCATGAGACCCACCGAGGTGTTGCATGGAAACCTTGATGTTGTATTTAGTGCCAACTTACCAAATGTTGTGCAAGGTATCATTGATGATTCTGTTGGAGTGGCTTTTGCCCGCACTTGATGTGCCCACTCTTTCCATAAGTTGTAGGGAAAGTGGTCAGCTTCCTCTTCATCGCGCTAGATGAATTTGACCTACATCGATAATGGAAGATCCAGGGCGTACCCCTGTCGATTCTCACTTTATTTGAGGACATAAATTGATCGTCGTACTTCGGCGAATATCCAGTGGGTTTAGGCAAATTATTGCCACCATGTCTCTTGATATCCCGACGCTGCATGCATAATAACTTTCTACATTTAAGAGCGAGGGGTTTACTCGCCTTTGCTTTGAAGAGTGCTTTATCCTACCACTTTTCACCTATTAAGCAAGGCTATAATGGATGTTTTATACTTCGATTAGGGGAACACCCAAAAAAAAAAAATCTCTTGTTGAGAACATGTTGTATTGACTAGTCCGTTTGCTAGTCTTAGTCGATCCATGCTTACCTGGGATACACATCTCCCAGGCTGTTTGAGAGTGCCTCATTCGTTTTGAGCTATGTTTGTCTTTTGGCTAAGCTCTTGATGAGAGCATTTCTTTGCTAAGACCACCTTATTTGTCTAGCATTTGATTTAGTCAGTCTACTTTGAACCTGACTAGGATTTGGTGCCTCGTCTATCTAGAATCTTATTGACTTTTTAGTCTGTTCTTGGTGAGAAAGCTTAACTATGGGATGGATTCATATCCTACATCCAACCTCATGGATATTTTGTTTGACTTGATTGATTTTTATCACCTAGTTGATAGTCACGTTGAACTGATCAGAGTATTTTGTATCTATAATCAGTCCATAACTTGTCGGGATACCTTAATATTCGAAACTACCGGTTAGACCTCTCTGCTTATCTAACTGAGATATACTTTGACCAAGAGGCAGTGGCTTCTTATCTCTGTAACTCTTGATGTTCTGGCTCCATTTACAGAGGTTGTTAAGATGGTTCCGAAAGGAACTACGCCCCTTAGTTGATATTATCTTGGATTTTCCTTCGATGTTTCTTGAGGTTGAATCTATGATAAATCCTGAGGATGGGTTTAAGCCAGACCATGTATTCACCTTCTCAGGATTTGCAGAGCCTCATGGTTTGGGGGAATTGAATTACGTCTTGATGACCGAATCCCTTACTTTAATGAACTTTCACCATAAGTCCTGAGAACACCTCAGAGTGACTAGATGGGTGTCCTTGAGATGTAAGTAGTTTCAAAGACTATTTAGATCTCTTACTTTTCCATTCAGCTAGACCGATGGAAGCATGACAAGTAATGGACCATAAAATTCTAAGAATCTTTCTTCGAGAGCTTTTTAAGTCAGAATAAATTACTTTATTACAAAAAGAAGCTCACCAGATATAGTAATTCTCAGGAGAGATAAAAAAAAGTGTGAAAGGCTTCAAAATAAAAAAAAAAAGAAAAAAAAATGATCAACACTCCTAGGAAGAAGCTTGAGGTGAGTGGAAAAATCAAAAAAATTTCAACATAATGTATTTGTTGATTTCAAAATTCTCCCGGTAAGAACCTTAGAATATTAAGGTTCAGAGAATTATTTAAGTGACGTTGGGATGGTTGATAAATCAGTAATGGATTTAAAGACATCTCCAAAACAAAAGCATTTTCTTAACACTCGGATGCGAACGATGAGGGCTATCTAGGCTAAGGGTCTTCCCATGATGGGAATTATATTTTGATGGAGCATCATCTGCTCGAAAAGACAAAGACAAACAGACAATTATACTAGGCAAAGCTGGAGTAGGATTAATTTTCATAACTCCAAACAAAGCGATGATGCCATTTTCATTCTATTTGACTGAGCCATGCACAAATAATGAAGTTGAATATGAAGTGCTCATAACCGGTCTTAAATTGACAATATTAATGGAAATCAAGAATATTTACATCTACGGGGATTCCCAACTAATCATTAATCAAATTGCAGGAAAATATAAGACATTAAAACCCCGACTTGAACAATATTCCTGTTACACTCTGAAACTTCTTCAACAAATTCCTGGCGTGATGTTTTTCTTAATCCTGAGACAAGATAATTCTTTAGCAGACGCTTTGGCAAAACTGGCAAAAGAATTTTCTTGTCTAGAAGAAGATGACATACTAATCTCTGTGAAAGGACAACAAGTTCTTTCTCAAATCAACATGGATAATTTACACAAAATCACTGAAAGCATGACAATGACAATAATTGATGAAGAAAAAAATGATTGGTGACAACCAATTATTCAATATCTACAATCTGGAAAGTTACCTGAAAACAACTCTATTATCATATACTCTTGTGAATAATATCTTTTATAAATGATCTTTTGACCAAATGTGGTTGAGATGCTTAAACCAAACTGAAGGTCAAGAGATTCTTAAAGAAGTTCATTTAGGCCTATGTTGCACACACCAATCTGGGCATAAAATGAAAATGAAAATAAAGAGAATGAGATATTATTGGCCAACAATGATGATTGATTGTCACAAAGTTGCAAAAATATTTCATCAATGTCAGATACATGGGGTGGTCTTACACCAACCGCCAAAATGTACTACATCCAACCATTGCATTCTGGTCATTTGAGAGTTGGGGCATCAACATAGTGGGCTCTATAGACCCCCCATCGTCTAAAGGCCATCGATTTATTCTAGCAGCCACAGATTACTTCTCCAAATGGGCAGAAGTAATACCACTCAGAGAAGTTAAAGCAGAACAAGTTTCCATTTCTTCAAGACTCATATTGTCTATAGATTTGGAATACCTCAAAGAGTCATATCAAACAATGGACTGGCATTTAAAAATAAAAAAATGAATAATTTTATTCAAAGACATCGAATAGACTGGAGGTATTCCACAATCTATTATCCTAACGCCAATGGTTTAGCTGAAGCTTTCAACAAAACATTGGTACAAATTCTAAAAAACACATTAATCAATAGTCCAAGACAGTGGAATAAACGGTTAATAGAAGCTTTATGGGCCTATAGGAATACATATCGAACACCAACACGGTTAACACCGTTTGCTCTAGTATATGGTTCTGAGGCTATTTTACCACTTAAAGTGCAAATTCCTTCCCTCGAAGTTGCTATTACAAACAAAATAACTGAGGAAGAATATGCCAAATTACGACTTGAAGAAATTGAAAGTTTAGAAGGCAAACGTCTCAAAGCTCAACAAAATCTAGAACTGTATCAAGCAAAAATGATACGAGCCCATGACAAATTGGTTCGCCCAAGAACCTTTCGAATCAGTGAACTAGTTTTAGTTCTTTGAAGACCTATACTCGCTCATCAAAAGATAGGTGGAAAGTTCGAACCAATATGGGAGGGCCCATATGTAATTGAAAAGACATATTATGGAGGATCTTACCAATTGGTAGATTCTCAAGGAGAAAGAATCTTGCCCCCGATTAATGGGCGTTTCTTGAAAAGATATTATGCAACATGAATGTTATGAACCATGACTTGATTGTGAACTGTGAATATTAATAAAAAAAATTGTTTGCCTTGTTTATGAAAATTTTATTTTGTCTGTTAAATTCTTTTCCGTGCTTATTAAGTGGGTACTTATAAGCATAATCCTTCAAAATAAAAAAAAAAAATCTTAATTAACAAAAGCATTTTGAAAATCAGTCTGACATACTATATTACCCTATCACTTACAGGGAAATGTCTGACAATAAACTTCTTTTCACTTTTCGAAATGGTGTGACTTTGGCATTGGACCGTCGACACATTAATCAAGGAGCAAGAATTCATTTAGACCTTGACTTGTTGCAACTTGAAATGATATATCAAGGATCACTGTTATACCTCGTTAATCAAGATGAAGTTGGAGAAAGACACCCTTAAAAGAGTTTAAAGCTCGAGAACAATATGACATCATGGACGAACAAAGTCCAGTAGTTCATAAACGAAAATTCAGTACCGGAAAACTGAAATCAGTAGTAATGGCTACAACCCAGAGAGTCGCCAAAGCATCTGTTGCTGGTATCAACAAACTGACTTCAGGACTTACTCGTTCTCAGAGGTGAAATCGCAACAAGCAATTAAAGTGACAAGAAGAAAGACAATTACGAGGAAAAAGATAAATGGAAGATGATACGAACCAATTTGAATTTTCTACCCCCAGAAGTCGACCTAATGAAACATATCCTGTCTTAGGGATAAAAATTTTGGAGCCCGAGGAAGAAGATCCAATTGAAAGGACTACTTTTGTCCCGACCCTATACATACCAAGTCTGGATTTGACAGTGTTAGAAAGTTAGACTGATAGAAGAGATATTTCTGAAGAAGAATTACGACGAATTTGAAATATCAGACAACACTCTTGACTTAAAAGGGTAAAAATTGGTCAAAATGGCTAAACCATGCCCCTTTGACCTCAAAATTAACTTCAAAGATAGTCATTGACATAATCAACTTAACATTGATCAAAGTGACCAAAATTTAATCCAAAAGTCACCACCTTGACCACTGGATTAACCTAAACTCTAAAATTGGTCAACAAAACCAAATTAAACCCTTAATGACAAAATCTTTGGACTTTATGACCAACCAAATCATAACAAGGTTAGGGAAGTCACATTAGTCAACCTTAAACCAAAATGGGTTAACCTAAGCCAACTTGGGTTAACATTGGTCAACCTTAGTCAACATGTATCAAATTTGGTCAAAATACCCAATTTTTGACCAAAAATGATAAAATTAAACCAATAATTAATCCCAAAATTATTTTGATAATATAATTTCCAACATTTTTATTAATTATATAATTAATTAAAAATGGAATTATAATTAAAAAGCTATAAAATAAAATTTTGACACATGACATCACCCATGACATAATAAATGGTTTTGAATTTTCAAACCCATTAACATCATGAGTGACCTCATATGGGTTACACATAACCCATGGAACCCATTACATATGAATTAACACATTAAATGACCCATGACACGTCATTTAACCATGGTTAAAAACACCATCATGACACCATCATGAAGGATGAAGGAGGTGTCATACCCATACCAATTCTTAAAGGATGACATGGATGAGTCATAACTCACCTCACAAGCTATCCAATGAGGAAAACCTTAGCTTAAGTCATCCCCACATCATGAGGTGACATCATATATACCAAATTTTGAAAATAAAAAGGAGAGGGAATTATGTGTCATTCTCCCTTAAACTTAAAGCATGACTCACCCTCCTCCTTAAGGTGAGGTGGCTGGTCATCCTAATGGCTTATCACACACCTCCTAGGCCACCCAATACAAAGAGAACAAAGCTTGAGCTCCCCCTTCATCATGGTTAAAACACATGATTACTAAACCATGTAAGGGGGTGAGTAAGAAGCTAAGGTGGCATTCCCTCCTCATGCCCATTAAATGGGCTAATAAATTCATGTGAGAGAGGTAAATTCAGTGAGCCTTCACTGATTTTATCCACCTCATAGAAGGACCAATGGAAGCAAGCCAAGCATGGGTTAAACCTTTACTACACTTGGAAATTCAAATAAATTTAGCTTGGGAAACTCAAATCCTCTTATCCACAGCCCACTATCTCATCCCCAAGTCATCATGGTGAAGTTAACACCCTCCCCAGATAATTCCAAGCCAGCCCAAGCTCCACCCATAGCCATCCATGGCTACAAAAGGGACCTTGCCTGAGCACATGAAGAGGAGAGAAGAGACATTGAAGAACCCTACACACCTCTTAAATCCTTTAACCTCCAACTTCAAATTTGTTCCCTAGGATCTATGCAATTGATCCCCATCAAGACCTGACAATTTGACCCACTGGTTGAGTTCAATTTGGCTTAGCCCGAGCCACCCCAAAACTAGAAGAAAATCAAGTTGTAAAGCTAAACTCCAAAAAATTCAAAATTGACCTTTATAAATACATTTAGGGGATATAAGAGGAAGAGCCCAACTGAAATTGAGCTTTCCCACAGTCTCTAGCCTTCTATTCACCATTTCACATTGAACCAAGCTTACCTAAAATCAAAATCCTATACAGACATAATTGGAAATCAAATTGAGCTGCCTGGAAGCTTTCTTGGACCTAGACGACCAATTCAAAGCTTAATACACTGTGGCCAAGGTATGGTTCTTCCCTATTAATGGCATTCAGGTTTGACACATTATGAAGTAAACCATTTCAAAACCCATACATCACTGTATGGATGGGTTCGTCATCTCACACAGATCCTACAAGAACAATTTCACTCGATCTCATCAAGAATCGATCGAGAATTCGCTTCTAGACCATGAATGGTCTGTGAGATCAGACGGGCTGAAGACGATGAACTAGGACCGTCTGTTCCTGTGTTTTGGAAATGGACGGCCAAGATTAAATCCCCGCGGATCCGCTGTTTGGATCCCCATAGGGGATTAAACGCGTTTTCACACATACGAGGACACGCTCTTCCCCAGAGATTTTTAAGTTAATTTGGATTTAAATAAATCCAGATTAACATTAAAATCTTCAAAATAATATATCTTTGTACACAAAAATCATAAAAATATAGTAATAATACCTCTGAACTCAGAGCAGTGAGGAGAACAATGTGGAATTAAAATTTCAAATTTTTTATTTATATTTGATTTTCAATTAATTAAATACTTTCTAGAGTATTTTAATTATTAAAAATTAATTATGAGTAAAAAAAATGAATCTTTGGGGGATTAGTTTTTAGATCCTTAGGAACAATCTCTAATTTTTTCAAGGCTAGGGAAATTCTATAGGACAAAATTTCCTATTTTTCATGAGATTGGACAATTATTTTTAATAATAATTCTAAAAAATCAGAAAATAGGAAAATTAAATTGGAAATTGGTTAGAAATTTAGGGGAATAAATGTAAACCCTAAAATGACAGATTCCGACCTTTGGAAAATTTAAAATGAAATTTTCTTATTAGGTTCAAAATTTTAAATTTTTAAGATATAAAATCCCTAAAATATCTTTAGAAAATTTTGAAACTCTTTATCTAACTCATTCCACCATTAGTTAAGATTGAGTTCAAACATTCAATGGACTTAAATTAAAACTTGATTAGGATTAATTCAACATTAACCCTAATTAACTCAATTAATCCTTAATTAAATTAGGAGTAAAGATAAAATTACATTTTAATTAGGTTTAACCATTCACATTAAAACCTAATTAATTCTCCTTTAGCCATCCTTACATTAGGCATAAGATAAAATCAAACTTTAATTATGCTTAAAACATTATTAGGCTTAATTAAACCCATTAAACCTTAACTAAATTAGGTTTAATGCAAAAATCAAACTCGAATTAAGCTTAAGACATCATTAGGCTTAATTAAACCCATTAGGTTTAATACAAAATCAAACTCTAATTAAGCTTAAGACATCACCAAGCTTAACTAAACCTCTTAAACCTTAATTAAATCATATTTAATACAAAATCAAACCCTAATTAGGTCTAATCCATTAGACCTATTTAAACTATTAAGTCTTAACTAAATTAGACTTAATTAACCTTTAAACCAATTAGACTTAACCCTAATTAAGTCTAATTAATCAATTAGACCTTACATATATTAGGTTTAATTAACCCTTAAACTAATTAGACTTAACCCTAACTAAGTTTAATTAATCAATAAAACCTTACCTAAACTAGGTTTAATTAAACCTTAAACTCATTAGACTTAACCCCAATTAGGTCTAATTAATCAATTAAACCTTACCTAAATTAGATTTAATTAACCTTTAAACCAATTAGACTTAACTTTAATTAAGTCTAATTAATCAATTAAACCTTACCTAAATTAGGTTTAATTAACCTTTAAACCAATTAGACTTAACCCTAATTAAGTCTAAATAATCAATTAAACCTTACCTAAATTAGGTTTAGTTAACCCTTAAACTAATTAGACTTAACCCCAATTAAGTCTAATTAAACAATTAAACCTTACCTAAATTAGGTTTAATTAACCTTTAAACCAATTAGACTTAACTCTAATTAAGTCTAATTAATCAATTAAACATTACCTAAATTAGGTTTAGTTAATATTTAAACCAATTGGACTTAAACCCTAATTAAGTCTAATTAATCAGTTAAGCCTTACCTAAATTAGGTTTAATTAACCTTTAAACTAATTAGACTTAACCCTAATTAAGTCTAATTAATCAATTAAGCCTTTCCTAAATTAGGTTTAATTAACCTTTAAACTAATTAGACTTAACCCTAATTAAGTCTAATTAATCAATTAAACTTACCTAAATTAGTTTAATTAACATTTAAACCAATTAGACTTAACCATAATTAAGTCTAATTAATCAATTAAACCTTACCTAAATAAGGTTTAATTAACCTTTTAAACAATTAGACTTAACCCTAACTAAGTCTAATTAATCAATTAAACCTTACCTAAATTAGGTTTAATTAACCCTTAAACTAATTAGACTTAACCCCAATTAAGTCTAATTAATCAATCAAACCTTACCTAAATTAGGTTTCATTAACCTTTAAACCAATTAGACTTAACTCTAATTAAGTCTAATTAATCAATTAAACCTTAACAAAATTAGGTTTAATTAAACCTTAAACTAATTAGAATTAACCCTAATTAAGTCTAATTAATCAATTAAACCTTACCTAAATTAGGTTTAATTAACCTTTAAACTAATTAGACTTAACCCTAAATAAATCTAATTAATCAATTGAACCTTACCCAAATTAGGTTTAATTGGTCTTAAAGCTATTAGACTAAACTATAATTAAGTCTATTACATTAGACTTAATTAACCTATTAAACCTTAACCAACTAAGGTTTAATTAAATCCTAAACTATAATTAAGTCTATCACATTACACTTAATTAAACTATTAAACCTTAACCAACTAAGGTTTAATTAAATCCTAAATCATATTTAAGTCTATCACATTAGACTTGATTAAACTATTAAATCTTAACCAACTAAGGTTTAATAGATCCTAAACCTTAATTATTTCAAACTCATTAGACTTAATAAAATTATTAGATCTTAATTAACTAAGGTTTAATCAAACTTATACTCTAATTAAGTCTAACTTATTAGACTTAATTAACATTTCAGTCTTACTTAAATTAGGCTTAAATAACTTCAAATTCCAGTTAGGTCTAATTTTAATTAGACTTAGTTAAACCATAAGTTTTACTTAAATAAGACTTGAATGGTCTTTAAATTCTAATTAAGTCTAATCTAATTAGACTTAATTAACCTTTGAGTATTATTTAAATAAAACTTAAACCTTAATTAAGTGTATTTTAACTAAACTTAACTTAGACCTTAGGTTCAACCCCTATTGAACCTAACTCAACATATCTAACTTAGGTTCAACCAAAATTGAACCCAAGTTAACTCAAACCATAGGTTCAACCCATATTGAACCTAACTCAACATATCTAACTTAAGTTCAACCTAAATTGAACCCAAGTTAACTCAAACTTTAGGTTCAACCCATATTGAACCTAACTCAAATTATATAACTTAGGTACAACCTAAATTGATCCCAAGTTATCTCAAACCATAGGTTCAACCCATATTGAACCTAACTCAACATATCTAACTTAGGATCAACCTAAATTGAACCCAAGTTAACTCAAACCTTAGGTTCAACCCATATTGAACCTAACTTAACATATCTAACTTAGGTTCAACCTAAATTGAACCCAAGTTAACTCAAACCTTTGGTTCAACCCATATTGAGCCTAACTCAACATATCTAACTTAGGTTCAACCTAAATTGAACCCAAGTTAACTCAAACCTTAGGTTCAACCCATATTGAACCTAACTTAACATATCTAACTCAGGTTCAACCTAAATTGAAACCAAGTTAACTCAAACCTTTGGTTCAACCCATATTGAACCAAAGTCAACATATCTCACTTAAGTTCAACCTAAATTGAACCCAAGTTAACTTAAACCTTAGGTTCAACTCATAGTGAACCTAACTCAATGTATCTAACTTAGGTTCAACCTAAATTGAACCTAAGTTATCTCAAACTTTAGGATTAACCCATATTGAACCTAACTTAACATATCTAACTTAGGTTCAACCTAAATTGACCCCAAGTTAATTTAAACCTTAGGTTCAACCTATATTGAACCTAACTCAACATATCTAAATTAGGTTCAACCTAAATTGAACCCAAGTTAACTCAAATTTTAGGTTTAACCCATATTGAACCTAACTTAACATATCTAACCTAGGTTCAACCAAAATTGAGCCCAAGTTAACTTAAAACTTAGGATCAACCCATAATCAACATTCTAAATTTAACTCAACACAATGTTTGGTTCAATCAAAATTGAATCTAACTCAACATTTATAACTTAAGTTCAAACAGACATGAACTCAAGTTAACCCAACTTTAGATTCAACTTACTTTGAATCTAAGTCAATACTTCGAACTTAAGTTCAAACAGACTTGAACTCAAGTTAATTCAACTTCAGATTCAATTTACATTGAATCTAAATCAACACTACTAACTTAAGAACTCAAGTTAATTCAACTTTAGATTCAATCTACGTTGAATCTAACTTAAATAAACATGAACTCAAGATTAACTCAGGTTCAACCCAAATTGAACCCAAGTTAAATTCAAACCACATCAAACTGAAATCAAATTTTTGATTTAGAATTTCTTAAAGATCAAACTACTTTAAAGATCAAATCAAAGATATTTAGATTCAAACGACATTGAATGTGATTATCAAATGACTTTATCTAAGTCTAATCCTCATTAGACTTAACACTTCTTTTAGATTTAAATGACAGTAAATCCAAAATTTTAAAATCTAACTTAGGTTAGATTTTATTTTAAAGTTTAACAAAATTAGACTTAACATTAGATTTGAAAAACACCGAATATACGATTCTAAAGTCTAATTTGTGTTAGATTATATCTAAGTCTAATTTAGTCATATTAGTTTCAAATGACATTGAATATAATTTTAAAAAATCATTAGATCTAAATCTTTAAATTCAAATAAAATTGAATCTAAATTTCTAGATTTATTCAAATTGCAAACACAATTTCTCAAATGTAATCAAATTTTAGATTCAATCAACAATGAATATAAAAATCAAAGCACATCAAATTTAAATCTTTAGGTTTAAAAGACATCATACCTAAGATTTTGACATGAAATAACATAAAAAAAATTAAGAAATTGTAAACAGCCTAAAAATTTTCAACTTAAATTCAGAAAAATTCATTAAAACTTAAATGAAACCTTAATAAACAAACATCACTGAATGTAACTTGAGTGTTCTTAATCTACGAAGATTTCTCAGACGACGCAATCCTGGTTATTGATAGAAATCTTGCGGTCCTGGTTTAAAAACCTTTCAGACTAAAGAGATTAAGGTCCCTGATGACCTTGGGATGACGGACCCAGTGACATCTTGACCGAGTTATCTAAAAATATTACGAAACAAAAAGTTTGAAGAAATAAAACTGAAATTATTTCTTTTAATCTCACATTATTTTCCTTTGCGGGATGAAGATAAATTTCATTCTAGATTTCCTTTGCATGTTATAGGGTGTGCTAACTTTATTTTGCAGGATGATATTCCAAAAATAAGATGAATGACAACAAAAACAAAACAAAATCGTCATAACAATATCAAAATAACGACAAAACAAAACAAAACAAACTACATTTAAATGACAAAATCAAGACAAAACAAAACTAAAACTTTTAGGATAGTAACAAAACCTAAAACTTTTAAGATATTCAACAAACAAATGATAAAAACAATGATAAAATGATAAACATCAAAAAATAAATAAATGACATCGACAAAATAATAAAAAAATGATAAAGGATCCACCAAAAATTTGATATCATTTTACTATTCATTTCATACCTATTTTTGATGATATTGCACTTTAAAGAAAATTATTTTTCATGATTTCATATAGGTAGAATGATTTTAGGCCTTTGGAGCAAAAGGAAGTGAAAAAAGAGCAAATTAGGAGCAAAAAGGGACAAAAGTGCATTTTATTGAACTAGCATTGAACGGCGCTGTCACAAGCGTCGGACCGCGCTGTTTTACAGAGAGTTGTGACTGTAATTGCAGAATAATGCACTGAACAGCACCCTATCCAACATTGGATCGCGTGTCGGCATATTTTTAGGTTGTGTTTAATTTTAAAAAAAGGGGTCGCCTACAGAAGTTGTCGGTGAATTTTAAATTTTAAATTTAATTTAAATATATATATATAATTTGGAAAGTAGCATTTGATTTTGAAAATAACTTTAAGTTTGAAAATTTTAAGATATGAAATCAAACTGATCTCACATCCCAAATAGTTTATGTAAACGAGCACTACACCACAAACCGTGTATCTATCCCGAAGAATAAACACAATGCTTGATGATGGGGCTCGATTAAATAAACTAGAAGATTTGTGACATCCGTTTGGTCTGCGAACCAACTTTATGAGCCGACAAGTTCCTCTGCTTAATATAAAGAAATTAAGCAGGGTTTATATTACCTGGGTTCTTAAAGTTCCCTATAAGGGCAAGTCCCTATAGTTAATTACATCTTAAATGACGGAAATCATTTAAGAGAACTCTCGATAATAATCATTGGTTTTGCTCTCAAGAATTTCAAAGTTTAAGGTTTCAAACAAATTGGATTTTGGAAATTTCAATAGGGAATAGCTCAAATTTGGAATAGTTTATTTTGAGAGTCCAAAGGAAGAGAAGTAGGAGAAGCTGAGGATCCAAGAAGAATCTTGGCAACTTCCCAAACTATCCTATTGTTTGGCTTCAGTTTGAGAGTTTATTTAATGTTGTAATCCTGCCAATTTTAATTAATTAGGACTTATATTGGTATGACATCATCATACAAATAGCCTGGAAGATATGAGGGTTTATGTCGTACCAAACGGCTACCTCGGAGACCTAAGACCGGTTAGGGCTTAACTTGTATAACACAATTATACAAATGTCTAACGAAAAGTTGAGGATTTATGTTGCACTAGGAAAACTACCTTGAAGTCCTATGGCTTGGTTATTTAATTCTAAGGAAAGTTTTGCTGAAGCAGACCCGAGTTTTGCTGACGACGTTGGCCGTGCTGCCCATTGTGCTTCAAGCTCCTTGTTGTTGCTGAGGTTTAGTTTTAGAAGGTGAAAATCAGTAGATGAGAGAAGTGTTTTGGTTTAGAAATCTTAAAGTCCAAATATTTTTAATATTTTAATTAAAACAAATCTTAGAGTTGTTTAAACAAAATCGATTAAGATCCCACGGTTCCGTCATCCCGGCACCGTTATTTTCATCGAATTCACTTAGTCCAGATGAATTTGCTAAACTCAACTGAATGAGTTCCACACTTTCATTTAGACCGTGGGAAATCCCATTAGCAACACATGGGTTACATCATCCAAGGTATTCCCGATCATTCAACGAGACGTTTTAATTTAGTTGTAATTGTAGTTTTGTTGTTCTATTTGTGATTAAATTTTGAGTTGTTTTATATTTTGGAATGTTGTGGCGGTGAATTTTATCTTGTGGTGACTTTTAATTTAGTTTTAGTTTCAATTTTGTGGCTATCCTAAAGGTTTCAGTTTTCATGCAACAGTCGCAAGAAAAAGTAAAGTGCAGTGCATGTAAGTAAATTGCAATAAAGTAACTTGCAATAAAATAAAAGCGTACCTGGAGGGTCTTCCCATCATCCCAAGCTGCACTTAAAACACATATTAAGGCATTTAAATATTTACAACAAGTACCTAGGTAAAGCTAAGGGAAGGTTCTGGTTGTCTACCAAAGTCCTAGTCCTATTGCTAGTCATCTCCTATGACGTCTAGGTTCTTGTATTTTGTTTAAGGATGATTTTCTTCATCAAAGAGCAATTAAATTTAATTGTTCTTCTAAAACATCCTATTATATTGAGGAAGTGTTTAGGACGAGTCCTAAACATCTTTTCAATACTTCCGAGATTATTTTTAGTCCAAGTAAATTTAGTTGCACAGGTGAATTAATCATCCAGGAGTTTAGTTAAGCTTTGTATCTTGCTCAGTGAACTTGGGCATTTGATTACCTGATGAATGAAGTGACATCTCACTTAATACTCTATTTAAGAGTTATAATAATTAAAGCCTTTAGGGGCAAGTTGGTTTGTTGAGAAGTTTAATCATTCCTAATTTGAAGTTTGATTTAATGGTTTAAAGTGATTTAGTTTAATTATGAGGTTTTAATTAATAATTTTAAGTTTGGAATAGTGTTCAAATTATTTTTGGTTTAAATCTTTGTACTTTAAGTGATTTTAGTATTTTAAATTTGTTTTACTTTTATTGTTGAATGATGCTAATTTAATATAATTTAAATTTAATTTAATTTAATTTAACTTAATTTAATTTAATTTAATTTCATTATTTTAGATTTAATTTAACTTTATTTAATTTAATTTTAATTTTAATTTAATTTTTACTTAATTTAATTTAATTTAATTTAATTTTAATTTAATTTAATTGTTAAATTATTTAATATTTTGAGCTTTTCTTTAATTTAAAGGTTATTTTTAATTTTTAATTTACTTAGTTTGGATAATCATTTTAATGTTAATTAAGGGTTAAATATTATTGAAGTGATTTATTTAGGGATTTTTTTTTATTAAAGAATTAATATCCTTTCAAGTTATATCCTTATTTTTAATAATTCAAATTTTCATTAATCTTCCAAAATTTAAATTGTTTAATTAATTAACGTTTCATTTTGGTTTATTAAAAGTGATTAATGGGTTCCTATTCCTTTAATTTCCCAAAGTTTCAATCATCCAAGAAAGATAAAATCAAATATTTTACCCTCCATTTTAATTAAACCTAAAGTTTTAATAAAGGGGTTTAAATTCTTTAATTAACTTTATGCCCTTTTAGGCTTATTTATTTCATAACTCACTAAATTGAGTTCAAATGAACTTGAAATTTTTATGTCACCTCACTCACATGTCAATTAAGACATTAGAGGAGAAAATGTGATTTTTCTGAGATTAATTTATTTATATAATTATTTTTAGTGAAAAATAAGGGATTTCAAGGAAAATTCAACAACATGACCAAGTTAAGGTTTATATTCTTAAGAAAATTATGGGATGTTCCTAATGACCAGTGAACCACTTAGACTAATTTTGGTGATTTTTTAAATTATATTTTATTTATTATAATTATTTTGAATTTTGGAGTGTTAACTAATTATAAAAAAAAATTAAAGTTGAAAAATGGATTTTATATTTTTCTTAAGTCTCGCTAACCTCAAGAGTTCAGAGAAACAAATTTTATAATTTTCTAATTTTTCTTTGATTTATTGGAAGTAATTTAGTGAAAAGGTTGGAAAATACATTTTTTTAATATTAAAAGTTGTTTTAAGCATTTAAAATTCAATATCTTTACTTTGAGACTTGGGAAAAATATTTGGTTTGTTTCTAAGTGATTAGGAGTTAAAATATGACATTTTTATGATTTTTAATATTTTTGTGATTTTTATTATTTTTTAAAATATGATTAAAAATGAAAAATTTTAGAAAATTCCAATTTTAATTTTATAGACTCCTCTGATATCAGAGAGCCCACAAAACCAATTTGGTGATTTTTTGAAATATATTTTTGGAGTTATAAATTTTTAAAATTTAATTTTGATCATGTGGCTCAATTAATTCATTTAGTGGGGCTAATCATTTCCAATTGATTCCAATTTTTTATGTGAGGTCCCTCTGATCCTAAAAATCAGTGGATAATTATTTTTAAGTTATTTTAATGTGTGGTTAACCCTAATTAATTAAAATTCAATTTTAGGTATTTAGGCTAATTAGGGTTATTCTTAATGAATTAAGCCTAACCATAATTATCCTAGGGTCCTCTGGTCCTAAGGAACTTCACCAAATTTTCCTAGAATTTTCTAAGCAACATGCTAATTATTAGAATTAAAATACCAAAATGAGTGATATAAACTTGAAAAATACATAACTTTCCATAGAGATGGCCTCTGACCTTGAAAAATTCTGGGAATGTTCCCAAGATCAGAGGCTTCAAAAGCTCTATGGTCTCATGCCATGGTGAATTGTCTATGCAAATGGAGAATCAAAATATTGAAATGAGTAAATAATTAATTAAAAATAAAATACTCATCAAAATAATTTAATTTCTTTTCCACATTGTTCTCCTCTGTTCACTGAGCAAGAGGGTATTTTTAGTTTATTTTTATGATTTTTCTACAAAAAGATATGGATTTTCTAAGTTCTGGGTATTTAAATAAATAGAAAAAATCCTATTTATCTAATTATCCGACTCAGCGCCGCGTCAACGTACGGCGGATCGAAAGACCACGCGGCGCGCTACCATTCGACACCACCATCTGAGTCAGCCGCCATGCGTCCCGCTGTCTCTCTCTTTCCTCTAATCCAACGCCATCTGAGTCGTTCAACCGATACACGCGCTATCGGACGTTGCCTGGTCATCTTCTACGACTGGTGTGCACCCGTGACCGTCCACACTAAAACCCTAAGAACTCTCTCATTTCTCAATGGATTTTCGTGTTCTTATGCTCTATGGATTCGTCTAGAAGAGACGAACACATCCATACGGTTTACATGCCATGAAATTAACTGGAATGAAATGAAGAATTGCTGGAAGCTCGGGAGGAAGGAATGATCCAAACCTTTGCTCTGAGAAGTGTAGCTTCAATCAGAGAGTTGTGTCACCTTCGATTGCACCCAAGGAAGCTCCAGATGAAGTCTCTGGCTCTGGGGAATTGTCTAGGTATGAAAGTGTCCACGGCCGATTTCAAAGCCCGGAGGCTGGAGCAACCGGGGTGGCCTGGAGAGGGGGCTTTCACTAGGGAACTCCTTCTCCTAGTCCTGTGCAGGTGTGGGTGAGTTTAATTTGGATTTGGTGGAGGTTTCAGAGATGTCCTAGTTCTAGGCTGAGAATTGAGCTCCAAAATTGAGCTCAATCAATGGGGTTTAGGGCAGGAGAGCAGTGGGGATCAATTGATCTAGGTTAGGAGAAGGTCCTGGAGCAATTTTAGCAGAGTTTTGTTTAGGTCTGGTTCATCACCTTGTTTGGGCGAGAGGGTGGTGGGTTTAAATAAACATGGCTGGAGGGCATCCCAGGGGGAGTTAGGGCTTGGGATCAGCTGCCTTGGTTAAGGGAAGAACAGCCATGGAGTCCAATTGAGTTGGGACAGCTCAGCTAGTGAGTTTGAATTTTTTGAGTCAAATGGGTGCTCTCGGCCTGGTGTTTTCCAGTGACTGTGGTGGCTGGCCGGCTAGGGTCAGGTCACCCTCAAGGTCGGGGAGGTCAGGGCTGGGGTTTAGTGTAGTCAATTGGCCATGGACATGTGTAAAGGAGTTGAATTGAAATGGAATGGGGGGAAGGTTATTTTGGGTTCAAATGAGTCAACCCATGGTTTTGGGCTAGGTTCACCACCCAAGGCCTGGTTTTGGGCTGAAAAGGATCACTTGGGTCAGCCAAGAGAAAATGGTGTGGTCTCCATCCATGGTGAGGCGGCTAAACTTGGTTTAGTGTGTAGCATGAATGGGGCTAAAAGTGCTTAAGGAAGGCTTAAGAAAGCAATCTCCTCCTTTGCCATTCCCAAGGCTTGCATATGGCTTATGCATGGCTCCATGGCTCCATATGGCTTAGGGATGGCTTGGCTTGGTTTCATGAAAGTGGGTTTTAAAGATTTAGGATATTTAGGGGTAATTTGGCACATGGCTTGGTTTAGAAAAGTTTAATGATGAATTTATAACTTAGGGAGTGATTTAAATCAAAGGGAATGATGAGGGGAAATTTCATGTGGGCTTTAGGATAGATTTTGGGCTTTTGGATTTAATTTGGATGGGCCTTTAGAAAGGTTTAAGGAGGTGGGCTTTTAGGTTTGAAAATAAATTGGTAAATGGAAGTTTTGTAAAAGATTGGGCTAAAGAAATGTTGGGTTTAGTTTAGGGATGTATCATGAGTGATCTAGAATAGGTTTGAAATGGTTTGGAGTTGAATTGGGTTTAATTTGGGATTTTTTGGTAAAGGGGCCAAAGTGGGTCAAATTGGGCTAACTTGGGCTAAGGTTGGGCTAAGGTTGGATTTGATGTAAATTTAATGTTGAGAAATGTTTATGGGGGTGCTACAAAGAGTTTTCAACTTTTTTTGGGCTTTGATTTTGGGATTTGGGCCCATTTGGGTTAGGTTTGGGTTTAGGCCAAAAATGGGGATTTTGGTTTTGGGTTAGGTTTGGGTGGAGTTTAGGTTCAAATTTGGGGCAAATCTTGTTAGTTTTTTATTTTTTGGGATATTATGAAGGTTTAGGAAAAGATTTAGGGTTAATTGGAGTTGAATTGGGTTGGTTTGGGCTAAGTTTAGGTCATGGGCCAAAATTGGGCTTTAGGCTTCAAATTGGAATTGGATCCAAATGTCAATCAAATTGTGCTTAGATTTGGTCTAAATTGATATTGGGGATATTAAATTGAAGTTTAGAATTGAATTGGACCAAAATTGAGGTCACTTGGGTTGATTTGGTTTGACATTGGGCTTACTTTGGTTAAAAATGGGTCAAATTGGGAGGTTTTGGTAAAAGTGGGTTAAATTGACAAAATTGTCCTATAGTGTAGTTGAAAAAAATGAAATTGGGAATATTTGGGATTTTCTGGAATTTTTCTGGGATTTTTTGGAATTTATGGAATTTTTGGTTAAGAAGGGCATTTTGGGTATTTGGAGGGTATTGGGGGGTATTTTTGGAAATTTTGGTATATTTGGTTATGGATGATCAATTTGAGTGTGGGGAAATGTTTAGGATTGATTTTTTGAGGAACTTTAGGTAATTTAGGTGATTTTACAAATTTTGGGTAGTCTCAAGGTCATTTGGTAGGTTTAGCGGGTGTAGGGCCCCGAGGGTCAAAAATTGAAATTTTGGAAAAATGAAGATTGATCAAATTTGAGTAGAATGGAATCACTTTGGTTGAGCCATGAAGCCATTTCAAGCCAATAAGAGCCATGAGAGGACTCATTTGAGGCATTCACTATGCTGTTCCTAACCCTCTTAACCAAGGGCTTAGGGGTTGAGGACCATCCATTTGGATTACCTACATGAGTCATGAAGTCAAGCTAGGTATGAATGATTTTAAAATTTGGAATGTGTGTAAAAGTGTAATGTGTGCAGGTCAACCCTCACCAGACCAGGCCACCCAGGGTAGTCCTAAGGCCAAAGAGTCCTATAGGGAACTTATCCTTTAAACCTCCACATTTGATCTTAACCCTCCAAGTGACTTAGGGGTTTACAATCAAACTTATGGGGTTTGCAGGGAGTTTATGAGGTGTTTAAATTTCTAAGTGGTTGGTCCCATTTCTAGTCCTCTAAGATAGTCAAAGGGAAAGCCTAAGGCTAGATCCTAAGTACTAAGGAGAGAGAAGAGAAAAGACCTCATCAAAAATGAGGTCAACACCACGCCCTATCCCGCTTTTAAACTAGATTCAATTTATTTGGCCAGATTTTGAAGGGTTGCTTGAGGAAACTCTTAGGAATTCAGTTTTGGCTGAATTTAAACACTTTTGGAGCCAAGTCTAGAGAGGGGGAGAAGAAAAGAGAAGAGTTTAGAGTTTAGAGAGTGTGACATTCCATTTTTTTAGTAGATCTAGGTTTTTTGTTTTCTCTTCTAAGGAGTGTAAGAGGAGAGGGAAAGTGAGAGATTTCTTCTTTTTTACTTATCTAAAGAGAGAATTGTGTCTTGTTGTGAAGAAAAAAGAGTCAAAGGATTTTCTTGTGATTCGCTTGTGGAAGAGTTTGAGATAAGTTGTCTTTACTTTACTATGTTTGTATGACGTTATTTTTATATATAAAATCCATGTTTTGTCATCTTTCCTCATGAGTCTTGAGTAGATTTCTTTGTCTTTCTCCTTTCATGTATGTGTTGATGTTATGATATGAAAATGAAGTGCTGATTTATTATGGAGAATTTTTATGACCTTTTCACTTCGAACTTCATTTACTTTTTTGATATGACTAATTGAATTTTTAAAACTTGTTGGGAAACATATTTTTCAAAAGGATTATGAGTTCCACAACAAAAGTTAAGGTCACATTCAATGTTCATGAATGAGAGACGTAGTTCATGGGGATTGAGTGCAAATAAATATGGAAATATATTTTGATGGGCGTAGAATTTGAGACTTCTGAGTGACAGGCTGAAATCCTCCATTTGGTCCTAATATTTGGAAACTGAAGTGAGAGTTAGCCTTCAGGTGAAGGGAAGTTGGAGCTCTGAGTGAGAGCCAGTATCCTCCCAGCCTAACAACAGATTTGGGGACTAAACTTAGGATTAGTCAAAGTTCTTTATACGCTGAAATATGGGTAAAGAATAGGAATGCTCCTGTTTGGCACAATACATATGCATCACTGATCTATGTCACAATAATCATCACATTATGATTGGAAAGGAGGAAGACTCTTTCTTGCAACTGAACTTTATTATATATTTAGTCTTGTGATAGTTTAATTTTACTTTGGTAGAAGTAGTAATTCAAACTTTGTCTTTATTTTAAGAATTAAACTTACTTGCAATTGTGTTGTGATTCGACAAGTGATTTCTGTGCTACGCTATAAAATTAAAGCCTCTTTGTGGGATCGATATCCAGGACTCTACTAGAGCCCTGTATTACTTGAGCGATACGTATACTTGCGTTTAATTGTGTGACTCGTTATAAAACTAAATCAATATATATATATCTAATTCTGAGTTCATAAATTTTGGCAAATTTAAAAATTCACACCAAGTTTTTAGCGCCATTATCGGGGAGGTACGGTAAAAAAAATAACTGCTAAAATTTAATTTTGTAGTATTTTAAAGCTTATATTTGAATTGCAAGTTATAATTATGTGTGTCCGTTTATTGTTAGTGTGTTATTGTGTTTGTATGCGTAGTATCAGATCTATAGGTTTAGTGCCTTACGATTCTGAGTTAGAGTGTAGTATTAGAAAAATTCGAAAACAACAAAAATAATCTACAAATTCTCACAAAATGGCGAACAACTTAAACAATCAAAATAAACATATACCAAGACCTTTAAGAGATTATGCTAATCCAACAGCAGATGAAATTCACTTAACTATCCAAAATGCTGATGTTGCTGTTAATTCATTTGAGCTTAAACTTGTTATTATTCAAATGGTACAGAATAATCAATTTGGAAGAACACCTAATGAAGATCCTCACTTACATCTCGCTAGTTTTCTAGAACTGTATGCTAGTTTTAAATATGATAGAGTGTCGAATGATGCTGTTAGAATTAGAATTTTTCCTTTTTCACTAAGGGATAAGGCTAAGGCGTGGTTAAATTCATTAGCACATAGATCTATCAGAAATTGGGGAGAGCTTTCACAAAAGTTGCTATCAAAATATTTCCCTCCTTCCAAAACTGCTAAGTTGAGGAATTATATCACATCTTTTAGTCAGTTTGATGGAGAATCCATATGTGGAGCTTGGGAAAGATTTAAAGATCTTCTGAGAAATTGTCCACACCATCTTTTACCAGACTAGTTAATAATTAAAACCTTTTATAATGGATTAGTGGGATCATTGAGATCAATTATCGATGCTACTGCTGGTGGATCATTAATGTCTAAACCTTTTGCTGAAGCATATTTTTTAATTAAAGAGATAGCTACTAATAATTTTTCAATGGCCCTCTGAGCGGGTAAATCCGAAGAAAGTAGCTAGTATTCATGATTCTAATGTGATAACTATGATAGTCTCTCAAATTGCTGCACTTTCAAAGAAAATAGATCAATATGGAATGAATTATTCTCCAACACCCCCAGTGTTAGAAGAAAATTCATCAGGATAGATGATAGACTCTCAAATGTCTTATGAAACCTTGAATGCCATAAATAACAAAGTCAATAATCCTTATTCGAATTATTATAATCCTATTTGGAGGAATCACCCGAACTTCAACTGGAATAACACCAATGTTGTTGTTAACTCGCAATGGGGAAACAATCCTATGAATTAAGTTGGAAATCTGAATAACTAAGGAAATACCAATTATAGACCTTCTTATCCTCCTGATTTTAATAGTAATCAACAATTTAAGGAAAAGAAGTTGTCTACTGAAGAAATGATTCCAAATATGGGTAATCAAATTCAAGCTCAAAACTTTGCAATGAAGAACATTGAGAATCAATTAAGACATATCTTTACTACGCTTAATAATAGACCTGCTGGGAATCTTCCTAGCAATGTTGAGATCAACCCAATAGATCATAATAATGAGCAAATTAAGACTATTCAATTAAAGAGTGGAAAAGAATTGGAACCAAGAGTTCAAAAAGAAGTCGAAGTTGAAAGAGAGGAAGTGAACATTGAGAAAGCTTCTAATAAGATATATCCAGACAAATATCCACTAGAACCAATGAAGATAATTGTTAAAAAACCAACTCCTTCTTTTCCTCAAAGACTAAAGAAATAGAATAGGGATACCAGATTTGCAAAGTTTTTGGAAATTCTTAAGAAAATAACGATTAATATTCCCTTTGTTGAAGCATTAGAGCAGATGTCTGATTATGAAAAGTTTATGAAGGATATACTTAAAAGAAAAGAAAGTTCAAAGACCATGAGATTGTTGTACTTAGCGGTGAGTGTAGTGCAATTATTCAGAAAAAGCTTCCTAAAAAACTTAAAGACCCAGGTATTTTCATTATCCCGTGTGCTATATGTGAGAAATTTTTCAGAAGAACTTTATGTGATCTTGGAGCTAGTATTAATTTATGCCTTTATCAACATTTAAAAGATTGGAAATAGGAGAAATTTCACATACATCTGTGACTCTTCAACTTGTTGATCGTTCTATCACTTATCCTAAAGGAGTTATGGAAGATGTATTAGTAAAGGTGGATAAATTTATCTTTCATGTGGACTTTATTGTATTAGATATGGAAGAAGATCAATAAATTCCAATAATTTTGGGAAGACCAATCCTTGCTATTGGGAGATCTATGATCGATGTTCAAAGAGGAGAATTAACTATGAGAGTTAATGACCAAGAGTTAACTTTCAATATTCTGAAATCCATGAAATACCCTTATACTGAAAAAGATGATTAGTGTTTTCGAATGAAATCTGTGATTATTTGAGAGAAGATCATTTTAAAGAAGTAGTTGAAGAAAATCTGGAATGTGATGAGGAATATGAAAGTGAAAATGAAGATGCTTTGGATGATGTGATAAATGAAAAGTTAGAATTTATTCAGGAAAAATTTGAAAGATTGGATACCAAGGAAAATGGAGATAAAATTTTAATTCCATCTACCATTAAACCCCCAAAATTTGAGCTAAAAATTCTCTCTAATCATTCAAAGTATATATTTTTAAGGGAATGATCTACTTTACCAGTCATTGTATCTTCGTATTTAAATGAATATCAAGAACAAAATTTATTGGACACCTTAAAAAGATACCAAAAGGCTTTTGGTTGGTCCATAGCTGATATTAAGGGAATCAGTCCATCGATTTGGATGCACAGAATTTTTTTGAATGAATAACATAAACCTAGAGTTGATCCACAAAGGAGACTGAACCTAATAATGAAAGAAGTGGTTAAAAAAGAGATTTTAAAGTGGTTAGATGCTGGAATTATATATCCTATTTCTGATAGTGTTTGGGAAAGCCCAATTCATTGTGTTTCTAAGAAAGGAGGACTGACAGTTGATGTAAATGATCGAAATGAAATCATACCGACAAGACAAGTCACTGGATGGTGAATATGTATCGATTATATAAAATTAAACACTACCATCATAAAAGATCACTTTCCTTTACTATTTTTAAACCAAATACTAGACAGACTTGCTGGACACAAGTACTATTGCTTTTTAGATGGATATACCGGTTATCACCAACTACCTATTGCTCCTGAGGATCAAGAGAAGACTACATTTACTAGCCCTTATGGAACTTTTGCTTTTAGAAGAATGCCCTTTGGATTATGTAATGCACCTGCAACATTTCAAAGATATATGACGTCCATATTTAGCAAATTAATTGATGAGGGAATAGAAGTGTTTATGGATGATTTCTCAGTATTCAGAGATTCTTTTGATGCATGCCTATGCAACATAGAAAAAGTTTTAGAGGTATGTGAAAGAACAATTTTAGTCCTAAACTGGGAAAAGTGTCAATTTATGGTTGCAGGAGGAGTTGTGGTTGGGCATAAAATATCTGAATATGGCATGCAAGTAGATCCAATGATGATTCAAATTATAGAAAAATTACTACCTCTAATAACTGTGAGAGGGGTAAGAAGCTTTTTGGGACATGCAGGATTCTACAGGCAATATATTAAAGACTTTTCAAAAATTACTAAGCCTCTATGCTAACTTTTGGAAAAAGATAGGAACTTTGATTTTAATGATGACTGCTTAAAATCTTTCAATCTATTAAAGAAAAAATTAATCGCTACACCTATAATAGTTTCACCTGACTGGGAGAAAGCATTTGAAATAATGTGTGATGCTAGTGATTATGCTATTGGAGTTGTTTTAGGGTAAAGACATGACAAAATGTTTAAAATTTTATAATACGCTAATAGGACTCTTACTAATGCTCAAATTAATTACACCACTACTGAAAGAGAGTTATTAGCGATCGTTTATGCCTTTGAAAAATTTAGATCTTACTTAATTGGAGATAAATGTATAGTGCATACTGATCATTCTGCTATTAAATATTTAATGCAAAAGAAGGATGCAAAACCAAGACTGATTCGATGGATGCTTTTAATGCAAGAATTTGATTTTGAGATCGTTAATAGAAAATGGGTCAATAATCAAATAGCTGATCATTTATCTAAACTTGAACAACCTAATTTGGATGTCTTGGAAAAGGAAATTACTGAAACTTTTCCTGATGAGTAATTATATAATATTATTGAAGAAAATTTACTATGGTATGCTGATATTGTGAACTACATCGTTAGTAATATTTTACCACCTGACTTAACAATGCAACAGCAGAAAAAATTTAAACATGATGTTAAATTTTATTTATGGGACGATCCTTATATGTACAAGCAATGTAAAGATTTTATTATTAGGAGATGTGTGCATCATGAAGAAACTAAAAGATTTATTCGAGAATGTCATAATTTTGAATTTGGAGGACATTTCGGAATTGATAGAAATGCACATAAGATTTTTCAATTTGGATTTTATTAGCCTACACTTTTCAGAGATGTTTATAGATTTATCAAAACTTGTGATCGATGTCAGAGAATACGCAATATATCTAGAAGAAATGAAATGCCTCTTAATTTCACTTTGGAAGTTGAAATTTTGATGCTTGGGGATTAGATTTTATGGGACCATTTATACCTTCATTTCGAAATATATATATATATATATACTGCTTGTTGTTGATTATGTATCAAAATGGATTAATGTAATAGATTTACCTAGGTGTGATGCTAGAAGTGTTTCGAGTTTTTTAATGAAAAATCTTTTTACAAGATATGGAATGCCTAGAGTAATCATCACTGATGGAGGATCCCATTTTAAGAATAATCTGATTCAGAGATTGGTGGAAAAATATAATATTATGCATAAAATCTCTATAGCTTATCATCCCCAAACTAAAGGTTTAGCAGAGATATCTAATCGTGAAATTAAACGAATTTTGAAGAAAGCATTAATCCTGAGAAAATGGATTGGTCTACTAGACTTGATACTGCTCTATGGGCATACAGAACTGCTTATAAAACTCCTATAGAAATGTCCTCTTACAGATTAATCTTTGGAAAACCTATCACATGTCAATTGAATTAGAATATAAAGCATATTGGGCGATAAAGAAATTATAATTTGAAAGATGCTGGTGAGAAAAGACTGTTGCAATTGAATGAATTGGAAGAAATCAGAAATGAATCATATGATAATGAAAAAATATATAAGGAAAGAAGAAAAATATGGCATGATCGGAAGATTGTCAAAAAGGAATTTGAACCAGGACAAAAAGTTTTATTATACAATGCAAGATTGAAATTATTTCCTGGGAAACTGAAATCAAGATGGACAGAACCTTTCATTGACGTAAAAATATATTAGTTTGGAGCTGTGATTATTGAAGACCCTAAATTTAGAAGAATATTTAAAGTTAATGGCCAAAGATTAAAACCATATTTTCAAGGCAATAAACCTAATTTTAAAGAGGTTTTAATGTTGGATCAACCTGAATGACTGGAAGTTATGTTGGGCCGATGACGTTAAAACCCACAATTATTAAATGTTTGCTTTGTTTGATGTGTTATTTTTGTTAGTTTGTTACTTAATTAATTTTTATTCCTCCTTAATTATCTTTAACAGCATTTAAGAAATGAATCGAATCGAAATTTGGAAAGAATTTGGACGAAGTGAAGTTTGGCAAAATTTGAACTAGCGTTGAATGACACAGTTATCAGCGCCGCTATTCAGAAAACCATTTTTTGTCTTTAAATTCGAGTTTTGGTGGTTCTAAGCGGTAAATCTTCCATTAGAACTCCCAAAAACAGCCCCTAGATGCAAGAACTACCAAGAACGAAGAGGAAGATCCCAAATCTTGTCCAAATGGATTCCGACTCGATAGAAACTTCAAGATTTCAAGTTTTCAACTGTAGAAAGTTCATCAATTTTGAGGCGCAACGTCTATTCAACAAAAAATATCTCAAAAATGAGATTGATTAAGGAGCGAGGCTTTGTGAATCGAGGTACGAAATCTCCTACGACTAGAATTGATGAAATTATTGTTTGGAGACATTCGGATGTATTGTGTTATACTACAACCATCGTAGTTGTCCATGTTGTAAAAGAGTTCTACGCAAATCTACATGGAATCAACTAAGGATCGGTTTATGCACGAGGTAGGTTTGTCACATTTACTCCTGCAAAGATTAATGATTTATGCATGATTGAGAATGTGTCAATCTGTCACTATTCAAATTTTGCCCCGACTAAGGAGAATATGAATGATATATACAGATATATGACGGATGAAAGTGTGAATGGGAGATAAGATATAGCAGGTATGTAAGTTTCTTGACCACACTGCTAAATCCTACGTCGAAACACTTACATTATTTCACATGTGCAAGACTTCTCCCAACTATGAAAATCAGTAAAGTAACAAAGGAGTGTGTTATTTTGAACTACTGTATTCAAATGGGGATGCCTATTGACGTTGGTTCAATAACTATCAAATCTATTTTGGGATTGATCGTTCACGGATCAAAGTATGGGCCTGGACATCCTTCCACCATATTTCTCCTCTGCTGTCAATCAAAAGTGTCATATGAGAACTGGGAAAGAGTACTTCTACCTTGGAAGCCTATAGACCCAGCAGATGCATATAGTAACCAGGCAGTTGGTGATATGAATGACATGAGCATTATTGAAGAACCATCTCAGAGGTCAACACCTATTACTCCTTACTTTCCTGAAAGTTCATAGATTATCTTGAATAAAATTAAGAAATTGGAGAAGGAAGTACAACACCTGATGAATGCAATCAACAATCTATCTGATTTCTTTGATCATCTGTCTTGGAGAATGAAGGAGCACTTTGATCATTATGGATATTTTGAAGGAAGTTTGACACGATTGATGAAAAGGAAAGGTTAGATTGAAGAGGATTCTACTGAAGAATTTTTGTTTCGTCATTCTACAATCTGTTTATTCACAGTCAATCAATTGGAGATCTTAGAGTTAATGATAGTTCTGAGGAAGAATGAAATCTTGATTATTATATTTCTGTGTTTGTGTATTTGATTGCTTTGCTTTGCTTTGCTTGGATGTTATATTTGAACTTGCTTTCTTGTTTAGTTTTCAGTGTTATTATGTTGTGGTTGTGATTGATGCTGAATTTTAAGATTATATGGCTTGATGATGTGTCATGTTTAGTGTTATGTGTATGAGTATGACACTTGGATTTTATTAATGAAAGTGATGTTTTGTGTTATTTGTGTTAAAAAATACCATTTGCCATGGTTTTAGAATGTTATTAAATGCTTAATTAGACTAATTAGACGTCAGAGCTGGCTTGAAAAGATCAAAATTGCAAAAGAAAGTCAGAAGCCCAATTTTTGAACTGGCGCTGAACGGCGCTGTCACCAACACCGGATTGTGCCAAAAGACAGAGAGTTTTTCCATTAGAGCAGAAAAATGAACCGAACGGCGCTGCCTATAGCGCCAGACAGCGCTCGACCAGGAAAAAGGCCTGAAACTCAAAATTTTTGCCATTTTAGCCCAAACCATCATTTTCTACCTCCAACCAAGGCCGATTTTCGCACCTAGGGCTCACTAGCATTTGGATTTGAAGTGATTTTGTGGCCAGAAAAGTTCGGATTTCATTTTCTCTTGGTAAGTGCTACACTTAAACCTAAAATTTTTTTATTTTGATCGTGGAAATCTCCTACATTAGGAAGATTTGAAATTTTGAAGTTTTTCGAGAAAATTTGGATATTTTTCATGGATTTTGAGTTCTTATCTTTTTAAATTTACCTTGGAGTCCATTACACTGCATTCTTAAAATTCATTTGGATAAATTTGGTACTTTTAGACAAATGACTCCAAGAATTTCAAAGGGGAAGAGAAATTTTGAGTATGATGAACGCAAATTTGTGAATTTTAAGGCTTATTCACACTTCAGTACATTTCTTAGCAATAAGAAATGTATTCAAGAGAAAGCCTTTAAAAATCCTGGAGGTATGCTTGAAGAACTAATTACGAATCGTCAATGGGAGATTTTCGGTTATTTCACTGCTGAAGCAATGTTGGGTTTTGTTAGAGTTTTATGCAAATCTATATTATTCTGAGAGTGAATACATTCTGGTTAGAGTCCAAATGTTTGAATTCACCCCTGCTAGCATTAATGCATTTTATCAGTTAAGAGCGCCTTTTTCTTGTAAATATGAGAACTTTCCTAAAAAGAATGAAGCATTGGATATGATCGTAAACTTTTTGACTGATGGAAAAGGGAAGTGGAAGGTTAAACAAAGGCTAAAAGTTAACTTCTCCCTTTCTACTTTGAATCTTGTATCAAAAGCCTGGCATTATTTAACTTCTGAAAGTCTTTTGCCTACCAACCATCACAGTAAAGTTACTGTAGATAGAGCTGTTCTGAATTATTGTATTAAGAACATGAAGAATATCAATATTGGGGCTATTATTCATAAGAGTCTTTTGACAAGTTCAAAATGAGAGAATACAGGTGGACTAGGACACCCCAGCCTGATTCATGCCTTGTGCATTCAGTCAGGAGTAGCAGTTGAAGATAATGATGAGGTGGCTATCCCCTGAAGTCCATTACTAAACTAAATTTGAAAACCCATGAAGCCCATGTAGGATGGAAGTGGAGTAAGAAAGCTGATAAGCCTTCTTCTAGTCATGAAAGACCATCTACATCTAGAGAGCCTACTCTGCATGATGTTATGTATCAGTTGGAAAGGTTGAACACCAGAGTAGAGGGACTAGAAGTAAGGAACAAGATAAGTGATCATTATCAAGTGTGGTGGAGGGAATATGAGAGAGCTTATCATGACGCATAGATGAGATTTTTCAGGGGAGACACTAGTGTTGCGTTTCCTACTTACCCTAAGTATACTCCGTACCAGCCTGAAGAACCTGATGATGGTGGAGCTCCTGCAGAAGATGAAGATTGGTAGTTTTAGTTTTATTTTTCATTGTACTTTGTTTTATATTTTTGTTTCTTATATGTGATGTACCTGGGACTTTTTCTTATTAGCATTTATGATGTAATGTGTATTTGGTTGTACTTGTAGCAGACTTTATGTTGATTTGTGATGTATGTGATGTTATAGTAGAGTTTTCATGTGTTTGGTTTGTTAGTCTAATCTGTGATAGTGACAGTTGGATGTTAATGTTGTGTGCATAGTTTATGTTTCATGTTTTTATACTTCTTCTCTTATGAATTTCTAACCCATATTTTTGTATAGAAATGCTCTTAAATATTTTAGGCCTACTGCTCTACTTTATGAAGAAAAACTTGCTTAAACTCAAAGGTATGAAAAGCCTAACATTTTGAGGTATGAGTTATATGTTTATATCTTTTCTTTCTTCCCATGTTAATTGTGTTAATATTTAAAAATCTATGTTTGGGGGAGGGAAATAATTAAATATTTATTGTTCTCATTTAAAAGTATTTTCAAAATTATTAACATGATTTCCTGTAATAGAACTCAATTTCAGATAACTGTATTTTGATTTTATTTAAGTATTTTGTAAAGTTGAATAAAATTATTTGGTAATGAAAAGTAATTTTGTAGGCTAAGATATTTGGTATAAGAGAATAAGACTATAGTCAACTATTCAAAGTAAGAAAAACTCTATGTTTGAAATATTAAGAATCTTAAAATTTTATGTGATATGAAAGGATTGAGACTCTATGATGAATCATTAATAAGTTAAAGAAATGCCTATAAGATAAAGGAATATGGTAAGTTTCAAATTTAGGGTGAGAAGGGTGAAGTTCAAAATCATTAAAGGCTATCCAGATACAGTAATCATCACTTGAAAAGAAAAGAAAAGAAAATGAAAGAAAAGAAAAACAAAAAAAATGAAAGAAAGAAAAGTGAGGAGAAGCTTGAGGAGATGCTTAATAAAAAATTGGCTTCACTTGGACCTCACTAAAGGGAAAAACTTAATTACTTTCCTAAACTTATATGTGTGGATTAGCATCCTTACTGATAGTGTTCTCATGAACTTCTTTTCATGTAATTCTTTTAAGCGCCTTAACAGACAATCTACAGTCATTTTTGAAATGAATAGAAGGCTTGAACTCTTAAACTTGACTACTAGATAGTCTTACACCTGTAAAATTTACTTGAATTATTCAAAGATCTTTCTGAAAACCTTACTATTGTACTTATCTAAATCAAAATTATGTTATTCTAGAAAGAAAGTTCATTGCAGTAGATCATTATTTTATGTATTAACTAAAATTACTTAAGGACAAGTATTAGTTAAGTTTGGGGGATCTTGATCCACTAAAAATTTGATAGCTTTTTACTATTCATTTCATACCTTTTTTTGATGATATTGCACTTTTAAGAAAGGTATTTTTCATGATTTCATGCAGGTACAATGATTTTAGGCCTTTGGAGCAAAAGGAAGTGAAAATGAGCAAATTTTGGAGCAAAAAGGGAAAAATGTGCATTTTATTGAACTAGCGCTGAACAACACTATCACCAGCGCTGGACTGCACTGTTTTACAGAGTTGCGACCGTATTGGCGGAATATTGCACTGAACGGTGCCCTATCTAGCTCCGGACCATGCCCTATCCCGATTTTAAACTAGATTCAATGTATTGGTCGGATTTTGAAGGGTTTCTTGAAGAAACTCTTGGGAATTCAGTTTTGACCAAATTTAAACATTTTTGGAGACAAGTTTAGAGAGGGGGAGAAGAAAAGAGAACTGTTTAGAGTTTAGAGAGTGTGTCTTTCCATTTTGTTTAGAAAATCTAGGTTTTGTGTTTTCTCTTCTAAGGAGTGTAAGAGGAGAGGGAAAGTGAGAGATTTCTTCTATTTTACTTATCTAAAGAGAGAATTGTTTGTTGTTGTGAAGAAAGAAGAGGAGTCAAAGGAATTCCTTGAGATTCGTTTAAGGAAGAGTTTGAGATAAGTTGTCTTTACTTTACTCTGTTTGTATGACGTTGTTTTTATATATATAATCCATGTTTTGTCATCTTTTCCTCATGAGTCTTGAGTAGATTTCTTTGTCTTTCTCTTTTTCATGTGATGTGTTGATGTTGTGATATGGAAATGAAGTGTCAATTTATTATGGAGAATTTTTTATGACCTTTTCACTTTGAACTTCATTTACTTTTTGATCTGGCTAATTAAATTGTTAAAACTTGTTGGGGAAGATATTTTCTAAAAGGATTATGAGTTCCACAATACAAGTGAAGGTCACATTCAATGTCCATGAATGAAAGATGTAGTTCATGGGGAATGAGTGCAAATAAATAGTGAAATATACTTTGATGGGCGTAGAATTAGAGATTTCAGTGTGACAGGCTTAAAATCCTCAATTTGGTCCTAATGTTTGAAAATTGAAGCTAGAGTTAGTCTTCAGGTGAAGGGAAGTTGGAGCTCTAGAGTGAGAGCCAGTATCCTCCCAGCCTAACCATGGATTTAGGGACAAAACTTAGGATTAGCCAATGTTCTTTATACGCTGAAGTATGGGTAAAGAATAGGAATGCTCCTATTTGGAACAATTCATTTGCATCACTGATCTATGTCACAATAATAATCACATTATGATTGAAAATGAGGAAGACTCTTTCTTGCCACTGAACTTTATTATAAATTTAGTCTTATGTTAATTTAACTTTACTTTAGTAGAAGTAGTAATTAAAACTGTTGTCTTTATTTTAAAAATTAAACTTACTTGCAATTGTGTTGTGATACGATAAGTGATTTCTGTGCTACGCCATAAAATTAAAGCCTCCCTGTGGGATCGATATCGAGGACTCCACTAGAGTCCTGTATTACTTGAGTGATATGTATACTTGCTTTTAATTTTGTGACTCATTATAAAGCTAAATCATTATATATATCTAATATTGAGTTCATAAATTTTGGCAAATGAAAAAGTCGCACCAACAAACAACAAAAGCAAAAGCCAAAATCGACCAAATTTATAGGGTAGTATGACACATTACCCCTAAGATTGAAAATTGTTATTTCTTTCCTTAAAACATTTTCAGTAATAAGCAATTAATATTAATCAAAAGTTTTCTTAGATAATTGTAATTGTCTAAGATGTAGTTAACTATAGGAGCTTGCTTCTGTAGGAGATTTAAAGAACTCGGAATAAATATTTTATCTACATCTCTGGTTACAAAACTCTCATCCTTATAAAGAACTCCTAGAATAAGGTATTCTAGAATTTTTTTCATAAGGATTATCATCAACATCTCCTTTTCTACTATTTTCTATTAGCCCTTGTTTTCTTTAAATTTCTTATTATCTAAGGATCCTTTTTATAGGATCTAAAGAACGATATTATAGATAAACAGAGTAGCGACCCTAAAACAACATCGATATCGACACTGAGAAAATCTCCAACACGGCGACTACACCGCCATCATTTACGTTTGGGGATTAGATTTCATGGGATCATTTATACCATCTTTCGAAAATACATATATTTTGATAGCAGTAGATTATGTATCCAAATGGATAGAAGCTGTTGCTTTACCTCGATGTGATGCTCAAAGTATTGCAAAGTTTTTAAGAAAGAATATATTTTGTTGATTTAGAATACCATGAGTTATCATAATTGATGGGGGAATTCATTTTAGAAATTTGATTATGGAAAATCTAGTAAAGAAATATCATATTAATCATTACATTACTACTCTTATCATCCGCAGACAAGTGGTTTGGTTGAATTATCTAATCGTGAAATTAAAAGAATATTAGAAAAGTTTGTCAATCCAAACAGAAAGGATTGGTCAATCAAACTGGATTATGCTTTGTGGGCCTATAGGACTTCCTACAATACTCCTATAGGAATGTCCCCATATAGGCTAATTTTTAGAAAAGCTTATCATTTACCAGTTGAACTTGAGCATAAAGCATATTGGCCTATTGACACGCCTAAAATATATATGCTTTTTGCTATATCATTTTACACATTTTTTATGATATTACACTTTAAAGGAAGATATTTTGTATGTTTTTTGGTTTTTACTTGCACTTCATTTACATTGCAATAAGGGCCCATTGTAGTGTTAAAATTTGTTGTAATTGCATCAACCCGAAAAGGTCGGTGTAATTCTCAACAAAGTGAAACCACATTCAAATTCCATGGATGGTGAAGTTCATGGGGATTGAATGCAAATAAATAGGGAAATATAATTATCGAGCGTAGAATTGGAGATTTTAGAGTGACAGACTAAAATCCTCAATTCGGTCCTATCGTTTGGGTGCTGAAGTGTAGATTGTTAGCTCTGAGGCGAGGGGAACGTGGGAGCTCCAAAGTGAGAGCCGGTATTCTCTCAGCCTAGCCGCAACTTCAGTAACCAAGCATAGGATTAGTCAATGTTCTTTATACCTGGACCAAAGGGTAAAGAATAGGATTGCTCCTATTTGGCACATACAATATTTAATGCATCTCGATCACTATACATTATCTATTTCATTACATAAGAATAGTAGTTTTTAATATCTCGAAAATTCTCCAAACCAACTCATCCAAATAGGGTTATCTTTAGAATTATTATTTGCATTTAGTTATAGTTATTATTACATTTAACTCTTGTATTTAGGAGTAGTTGCTAGATAAAACACAATTTTAATCGACATTCCAAACTAAGGACTATTAGTAGTAGAATAGAATTTGACTAAAGACCTCTTACTTCACTTCCTCGTGGGATCAATACTGGGGTTTTTAAAGAAAACTCTATATTACTTGAAACGATACGTATACTTGCGTAGTACCTCTAGTGTGTAAAATATTTTCTAATTTTTATATCATTTAAGAGTTTGCACACTAGCCGCTATTTATAAATTGGGTCAAGTTTTTTGCCATCTTTTGGAAGTTGATTTACTGCGTAATTGCGGGTCGGGTCAAGTTTTTGGCGCCGTTGCCGGGGAAGCTTCGGTAAAAACTTTAGGAGAATTTTAGTTGAAATAATTAGGCTTAGACTTGAAAAACTGTAGTGTCATAAAAACTATTTTTGTGTGAAAGTGTTTTTATATGAAAAAGTGTTTAAAAAAAATTTATGTGAAAAATATGGTGTTCATGAAAATGTTTGGTAGTGTTGAATATAGCTCATTTATTATTTATTTAATTGTTAAGGTATTATTTGTTGTGTCACGTATGCAAAACAAAGGATCTGCAGGATTTGTGTCTTATGATCCCGAGTTAGAAAAAAATAAAAAAATAAAAATACAGAAAGAACTCAAAAAGCTAGAAATGGAAATGGAAAACTTTCAAGATAATAATTTGGAAAATCATGATAAATCAATGAGGGATTACATAAATCCTACGACAGATGAAATTCACTCTAGTATACAAAACCCTGTCGTAGAAGCTGACTCGTTTGAAATAAATCCTGAGATTATCCAACTGGTGCAGAACAATCAGTTTGGGGGAACTCCTTCGGAGGATCCCTATTTACACTTATCAAATTTTCTAGAACTTTGTGCTACATTTCGTTATAATGGCATGTCAGATGATGCTGTTAGATTAAGGCTTTTTCCTTTCTCACTAAGGGATAAGGCTAAAATGTGGTTATATTCTTTAGCACCTGGTTTTATTAAAACTTGGGAGGAGTTAACTCAGAAATTCTTAGCTAAGTATTTTCCACCTTCAAGGACTATTAAACTTAGAAAAAATATTATCTCATTTTGTCAGTATGAAGGGGAATCAATATACGAAGCCTGGGAAAGATTTAAGGAACTCCTAAGAAAGTGTCCACACCATGCTCTACCCGATTGGTTAATCATTCAAACTTTTTATAATGGGTTAGTATGATCCCTTAGGTCTATAATTGATGTTGTTGCTGGTGGATCATTAATGTCAAAACCATTTAATGAAGCGTATGCATTAATTGAAGAAATAGCTACACATGAATTTCAATGGCCCTCTGCAAGGGTAAATCATAAAAATGTAGCTAGTGTTCATGATACGAAAGTTATTGCAATTCTTGTATCTCAGGTTGTTGCAATATCAAGGAAATTGGACCAATTTGGAATGAACCAACCTCAATTTACTCCTGTAAGTGAGGAAAGTTCATTTGAGCATATGATTGATTCTAAATTAATTTATGAGGCTTTAAATACCATAAACAACCCATATTCTAACTTTTACAACCCAGATTGGGAAAACCATCCTAAATTTAACTGGAATCATACTACTGATGGTGGAAACCAACAATGGGGAAATAATCATGTGAATCATAATGGAAGTTGGAATAATCAGGGGAACACAAACTATAGACCTTCATATCCACCGGACTCTAACAATGATCAACAATTTGAGGATAAGAAAATGTTTATGGAAGAAGTGGTATTGCAAATGGGAAACCAGTTGCAAAGTCAAAATGCTGTGATTAGAAACATAGAGAATCAATTGGGACAAATTGCTAATTCACTTAGCAATAGACCCCAAGGAACACTTCCTAGCAACATTGAGATCAACCCTAAAAAGAACACTAATGAACAAATAGAAGCTGTCCAATTAAAAAGTGGAAGAGAGATAGAGGATGTGGTTAGCAAAGAGAAAGATGTTGTGAGAGAAACAAAGGAAACTAAAAGACCTGAAGAACATGTTTCTAAGGATCTGGAAAAATTAATATCTCCAACTAAAATCAGTTTGGAAAAACCACCACCTCGAGACTTAGACATCATGAGTTGGATAAAAAATTTTCGAAGTTCATGAAAGTACTTAAGAAGTTAACAATAAATATTCCTTTCACTGAAGCTTTGGAACAGATTCCAAGTTATGCAAAGTTTTTAAAGGGTATGTTAAATAAGAAAAGGAAATTTAGGGATTACGAGACAGTTGCAATAAGTAAGGAGTGCAGTGCTATACTTCAGAAAAATTTTCCTCGGAAACTTAAAGATGCTTGTAGCTTTACAATTCCTTGTGAAATTGGAGAAAAATTATGTGTAAAAGCTTTATGTGATTTAGGAGTGAGCATTAATGTGATGCCTCTATCTATATTTAGAAGGTTAGGTTTAGTTGATATTTCTCCCACTGCTATAACCCTTCTGTTAGCTGATCGATCTATCATTTATCCAAAAGGAGTTATAGAAGATGTGCTTGTTAAAGTGGATAAATTTATCTTTCCTTTGGACTTAATTGTATTAGATATGGAGGAAGATAAAGAAATTCCAATTATTTTAGGGACACCTTTCTTTGTTACTGGACAAGCTATGATAGATGTGCAAAAAGGAAAGTTGATTATGAATATTAATGACCAGAAAGTAACTTTTGATGTATTAAAGACTATGAAATATTCAGCTGAGAGAAAAGATGATTGTTTTTTTATTGATGAAATTGATTATCTAAGTAAAGACCATTTCCAAGAAAGTTTTAAGAGTAAGTTAACAGATGAGGTCGGAATGGATTTTAATGATGATTCAAAAATGTTATTTAAAGAAGACTGTATGTATGTTCAGGAGAGGTGTGAAATGATGGACGTTACCAAAAATAGTAAATTTTTAATTCCATATGTTGAAAAATCTCATAAACTTAAGATGGATGTACCCCATACAATTTTAAAGCCTATCTATTTAGAGAATTCATCTACACAACCAGTCTTTATATCTTTAGATATGACTCAATCACAAGAAAAACCTGAATTAAATGATGAACAAGATAAAATTATTAAACTAGGACTTGGAAAAGAATTTGAGGATAAATTTCAAAAGAACTTTGAGTTGAGAAAAGAGGATAAGGATATTGGAAGACCATTGGAAGAAATTCCTAGGGAATTAGAAAAACCTATTTCCTCAACTAAGATAGATCCTCCATCATTTAATAATTATAAAGGGGAAGAATTGGAAGATAACTTGAATCATAAGAGTGACGTAGAAGAATTTGATCTAGAATCTGAATTATCTATAGAGAATCTAATCCAAAATTTGGGAGATATTGAAGTATCTTATAAAGATCCATTTCTTATAATTTTCAAGGAAGATATTAATATGCGGATTGAGAAAATCAATAGAAGAATATTGGATCTAGAAAGAAATATGGGGAACAATGATATAAATCCAACTGAAAATGAAGAGCCAAATGAAAAATTAAAATTTGAGGATTTTATAGGAATCCCTGGATCTGGAAATGATTGGGCGATTGATTAAGGATTACTTAATTGGAATTTTCATCCAGGAGGAATCATTTGTTGGGCCCGCGACGTTAAAACCAAGCGCTTTATGGGAGGCAACCCATAGTTATCAGTGTGCTTTGATTTAGTGTGCTTGAGAGTCATGATTGTTAGTGTTGTATTGTGTTTGATTTAGAGTGGATAGACTTGATCTTTATGTGTCATTATGGATTGATAAATTTGATTGTTGATTGGTAGATGTTTGGATTATTAGTAGTTTGATTTGATCTATGTGTGTCTTGAGGGAGGTGATTCCTTAACTTCTTATTATGGCTAGACTTGTTCTCTTGTAGTAGTTGGATTAGCGAGTCCACTGTGACTTGGGTCTCACCCAGACTTGAGTTTTACAAGAGAAATCATGAATTTCGAAAAATGATAGTTCCATCTTAATTTGTTACTTCCCTTCTACAACTTTATTTTCATTAGGTAGGAGTCGTGAACCTATTTGATGAATGTCATTAGGATGATCTTACACTATCTTTATAACTGTTAGAGGTGCTTAATTATAGGGACTAGATGATACCTGAGATTGGTGTCTGGAAACTAATTTATTAGGGATAATCTTATCTTTGGGATTATAATCTATAAAATCATTTTAAAGTACCTAATTTACTAGTGTAGTGATTCCGTTAGAAATTGGAAGTAAATCATAGTGAGATTGGATGAGTTAAAGGATGAATTAACCTCATTTATCATATGTGTGTTTATGTTTGTGTTACAACTTTATTTAGGTATTGAGGAACATTTTTTTATTCCCTTACTAATACATGCTACGCTAGTTAGACTTTGGTTTAGTTAATTTCATTCTGGCATGATTAGTTTAGATTTACTTTTTGCTGCATATTGTTCTGTCCTAATGAATAATTGCAAATGATTTTGATAGACATTTATGGTAGATAGAATTTCTAAATTGTTTTTCTTCCTGCTTATATTTTCTGTACTGAATGTTATATATGTTAAAAATTAAGTTTGGGGGTAGGAAGAAAAAAAATAAAATTTTAATGTGAAAATACTTCCTTTTAGTGTAATTTTATTACAAGCATGTTTTAGGTTAGATTTACTTTCTCCTACAGTCATTTTATCCTGATTAAGCATGTGTATGGATTTGATAGGATGTTGTAGTAGCAACTAGATTCAACCTTTACTTTTTCTTCCTGCTACATTTTATGGAATTAATTGCAAAATATTTTTTGAAATTTAAGTTTGGGGGGAAGAAAAATATTAACTCTTATTTGTTCTCAATTATTATATTTTCAAAAATTATTAGCATAACTTATGGCAATTGAACCTTGCTTGAGATAACTAAAACTTTTTATTTTAGTTGAATATTATGGAAGGATTGGATGAACGTTTTTAGTAATAAAAGTTAATTTTATAAGGATAAGATATTTGGTATGAAAGAATTTGATTATAGTTAACTATTTAAAGCAAAGAAAACTATATTTTTGAAATGTTAAGAGACTTAAAATATTGTGTGCTAAGAAGAGATTGTGACTTTATGATGAATAATAAAGCTCATACCTAATTATAAAGTAAGGATGCGTTTCAAGTTTGAACTTTAGAAAGAGGAGAGTGAAGTTCAAAATCAATACAGGCTCTCCAGATATAGTAATCCTCATTAAAAAAAAGAAAAAAAAAGAAATGAGAGTAAAAAAAAAAGGATTGAAAATGATCCCGAAAGGAAAGAAAAAAAAAGAAAAATATTTATGAGGAGAAGCTTGAGGAGATACCTAATAAAAAATTAGCTTCACTTGAGTCACCCTAAAAGGAGAACTTGATTTCATTTCTGAATTTATATTTAAAGTATTGGCCTACATTCTGATGAACTTTGCATGAACTCCTTTTTCACATAATCTTTCAAGGCACTCTTAATGTAATAAATTATGGTTTATCTTGAAATAAATAGAAGACTAGAACCCTTAGACTTGATTGCTGAATATTCTTATACATGTAGTGTTAACCTGAGTTACTGAATTTCTTTCTAAAAGTCTAACCAATATATTCTTTTGAATGAAAAATTTTAGTGTCTTACAGGTGAAAAGCACATTGTCTTGAGTTATATTTTTATGTAGTAAAAGTGTTACTTGAGGACAAGTAACAGTTATGTTTGGGGGATTTTGACACGCCTAAAATATATACGCTTTTTTGTTATATCATTTTACACATTTTTTATGATATTACACTTTAAATGAAGGTATTTTGTATGTTTTTTGGTTTTAGGTACAAGAAATGGTGATTGGAGCAAAAGGAAGCAAAAACGGTGCAATTTAGAGCAAAAACGAGCAAGAAATGAAATTCTGCCCTGACACCTTTCGATAAGACTTTTGATGCTTAATCTCTTTTACACTTCTTGCATATTTTTGAATGAGATTACACCTTAAAGAAAGGTTATTTTCATGCTTATTTTGTAGGGCTATCTGTTACGAACGCAACACAACTGAAATGGCGCGAAACGGAGCTGAAACGGAGCGAAACGGAGCTAAACGGTGGAGCTGGGCAGGAAGCTCGCCAACGGCGGGATTTTCCCGAGAAGGCCAAAATATGACCGAAAGGCTCACCGACAGCGCCCTCGAGCCCGCTGATGGCGAGCCTTAGCAGTTAGCCCATGTTTTAGAAGCCCGCCGACGGTGAGAAGGTCGGTTCAAGCACAAATTCATCAAATCTGGACGCCTTTTGAAGAGGTGCTTAAGCAACCTTTGGGAATTTTTCTACCTCTTTAAGAAGGGACAGATTTGAGAGAAAAAAGGAGAGGAATTGAGAGGAGAAAAGTGGAGAAAACTTGGAGGAATGTTTAGGATTCTAAGATTAAGAGTAGAAATGTAGATTTCTACCCTTTTGGAGAGATTGGAGAAGAGAATTTGAGAGAATTTGAAAGGAATTTCGCTAGCATTGCATGGATCGCCGGGAGACTTTATGGGAGAGATCTTCGTCTTTCTTTCAAAGGGAAAAAGCTAAGTATTGTTCTTCATTATCTTATAATTTTGTAAACATTTATTTAGTAGATTTGCTTTGGTTAAATGAAGTTTCCGTTGTGTTTTCTTTGCGCTTTGTGACGTATCTCTCTTACTTTTTCTTCTTCTTTAGAAATAGCGACATGAAAAGATTATGCCATTATTTTCATTTTACTTTTCTTTTGTAATGAGTAGAAATCATGTTTAGGATTTTGTGATGCATGGTAGAAGTAAATTTAATTATAAATGTGATGGTTTTTACATGCACTTCATTTACATTGCAATAAGGGCCCATTGTAGTGTTAAAATTCGTTGTAATTGCATCGACCCAAAAAGGTCGGTGTAATTCTCAACAAAATGAAACCATATTCAAATTTCATGGATGGTGAAGTTCATAGGGATTGAATGCAAATAAATAGGGACATATAATTATCGGGCGTAGAATTGGAGATTTTAGAGTGACAGGCTAAAATCCTCAATCCGGTCATATTGTTTGGGTGCTGAAGTGTAGATAGTTAGCCCTCAGGTGAGGGGAACGTGGGAGCTCCGAAGTGAGAGCCGGTATCCTCCTAGCTTTAGCCGCTGATTCGGTAACCAAGCATAGGATTAGTCAATGTTCTTTATGTCTGGACCAAAGGGTAAAGAATAGGATTGCTCCTATTTGGCACATATAATATTTAATGTATCTCAATCCTATACAATATCTATTTCATTACATCAGAAAAGTAGTTTTTAATATCTCAAAATTCTCCAAACCAACTCATCCAAATAGGGTTATCTTTAGAATTATTATTTGCATTTAGTTATATTTATTATTACATTTAACTCTTGTATTTAGGAGTAGTTGCTAGATAAAACACAATTTTAATCGACATTCCAAACTAAGGACTATTAGTAGTAGACTAGAATTTGACTAAATACCTCTTACTTTACTTCCTTGTGGGATCGATACTGGGGTTTTTAAAGAAAACTTTATATTACTTGAAACGATACGTATACTTGCGTAGTACCCCTAGTGTGAAAAATATTTTTTAATTTTTATATCATTTAAAAGTTTACACACTAGCCGCTATTTATAAATCGGGTCAAGTTTTTGACCATCTTTTGGAAGTTAATTTACTGCGTAATTGTAGGTCAGGTCACCTATTAAAGAGTTCAATTATAATTTTAAACTTGCTCGAAAAAATATATTATTACAATTGAATGAGCTTGAAGAGATAAGGAATGAATCTTATGAAAATGCTAAGATTTATAAGGAAAAGATGAAGTTATGGCATGATCAGAATATTCTTACTAAAAATCTTGAGTCAGGACAAAAAGTTTTACTGTATAATGCTAGATTGAAAATATTTGCTGGAAAACTTAAGTCCAGGTGGATGGGCCCATTTATTATGATGAAATTTTATTCCTATGGAGCTGTGGATATTCAAGATTCTAAAACTGGAAAAATATTTAAAGTTAATGGACATAGACTTAAACCTTATTTTCAGTCGATCAACTTAAACTTGATGAGAATCTGATGTTAGGTCACTCAGGATAAGCTCTGGGTATGTCATGTTGAAGACGTTAAACCAAGTGCTTTGTGGGAGGCAACCCATAGTTATCGGTGTGCTTTGCTTTATGTTTGATTTTTGTGCTTTGTTTGGTTTGATTCGAGATTATGTGGTAGTATTTTGAATTTTATATGCTATAGTGGTCTTTATTTGGACCATATTTGATGACATAAAGGAATCAGAATGGAGATTTGGACGTTTAGCAGATCTTTGCTAAAATAAGCACTAGCGGCTATGCACCGCAGGTTGGCGCTTAGGCGCTAGAGTTACAAAAAACATGAAAAATTGGGTTTTAGAAGCTTAAGTCATGGGGAAGTAGATTTGGGAGTTATTTGGAAGTTTTAACACGTCTAGGGTTAGTTTTAAGACTTCTTAAGTCTATAAAAACGCCTTGAATTAAAGAGATACTTGCTCTAGTTCTTATTTTCATTCCTGAGTCAAGGAAGAGTATTTTGAGTGCAAAAATATCTTCTTAGGAGAGTGAAGTTAAGAAGAAAGAAGAAGCCAACAAGAAATTCAGTAGTGAAAGTGCACAAGAATTATTCAACGAATTTATGGTCGTTAGTATTTAAGGAATTGCAGAAAAGCATACGAAGCTCGAGGCTGGCGTGGCATCAATCGAAGCAAAGGTAAACGAAACTAACACACATTTAGCGCACATGGAATGGCAACTCAAAATGCAATTCAGTCATACAAGTCATGTGGAAGAAGCAAATAGAGCGATGTTTCTGAAAAACAAATGGTTATAAGAAGAAGATGTGAGAGTTTTTAATCATCGCCCGTTTTATTAGATTTACAATTCAGATGGTTCAAATGGAAATAATGGTTATCCTGGATATATTCCGCCTACTGGAGATTAAAATTAAGTTAAGTGTAGCCTTGTGATTTGGTTTTCTATGTTTAGTGTTTTGTGTTCGTGATTTAGGTTTTTGTTTTGTTGTACTTTAATTTGATGTTTGTTACATCTTAATGATGTAAATTTGTGTTTAGTGATTCGAGTTATGGACTTATGTATTGGTGAATTTCATCCAAGGTGTTTGGATAGAAATTTTTAGTTTGTATTAAGTGTGGTTTGTTATTAATGAAATATAAGTTTGTGTTTATGTGAAATTTGTTTGGAATCGATGGAAATTTTAGTGTAATTTTGGAGTATTAAAAGAGTTTATGGGGGAGAAATAATTATTTGAATGATTAAGGGGGATTAACTAAGTGTTTTAGTGCAATTAAAATAATTGTCAAAATCTGGCACTGGCAGCTATGCGCCAGACCATCGGCGCTTAAGCGCCAGATCTCGCGACTATGCGCCGAATGCTCTGCGCATAGGCGTCGGTTCGCGAAAATCGGTTTTCTGCAGTTAAAAACCTGAAATTTGCCATTTTTAACCCCCCATCACCTTCTCCCTCTCGATTTCGACGAAATTTGTTGGATTTGAATTCCTTAAGGTATGAGCACTTCTCCTAAGAAAAAAAATTTTATTTTCACTATATATTTTGAGTACATTATAGAAAAATCTGAAAATCACTATTCATGGTAAAACTTTGAGGAAAAGCATGAGAAATTGCTTAGATTTAGTGGAAATTTTCTTTGGAAGTTAAGTTGGCAAGTTTAGTTTGATTTTGGAATTTATGGTGAATTTTTTGTGAATTTTAGAGATGTATCCAAAGTCAAAGCACTCGAGAGAGAATGCGAGATTTAATTCTGACAAATTTGTCAGTTCTAGAGCAGAGGATCATCACATCGACACTCTATCGTCACGTAAATTGATTCCAAAACCTGTGTTTTACAAGCTAGGAGGAGATATTGAGGAGATGATTGCTAGAAGAAATTAGGAAAACTATTGTTGCTTCTCTGTTGTTGTTGTTGTTTCTGTAGTTAGAGAGTTTTATGCAAACTTACTAACAGCAAAAGACAATTTGGTGATGGATAGAGGTCAGCAGGTAGACTTTTTACCTATGGTATTAATACTTTTTACCGATTGCCTCTTGAGATGTTATGCCAATTATCATCTTTCTGAGGGAGAGTTAGATGAGATAATGTCTTTTCTTACTGATGGAAGAGGTTTGTGGAAGATAACAAAAGAAAGAAGAGTAAATTTTCATGCCTCTAAGTTTAATGCCACTTCCAAAGCATGACATTACTTTATCTCATCTAAGTTGTTGCCTTCAAGTCATGTCAGTGAAGTTACGAGAGAGAGAGAGTTGTTCTGAACCATTATATTCAGCAGGGAAAGCCTATAGACATTAGAGCCATTATTTTTTATTATATTCTCAACTGTGCTAGAGCTGCTAATACTGTAGGTATGGGATTTCCTTCCCTGATTCATTTAGTTTGTGAGCAATCTATGTTAAGTTTGAAACTTGGGAAGAAGTCCTTCAGCCACTTAGACCTATCACCAGTGTAAATGTGAATACTTACACTATGCATTTAGAAGTTGGGTGGAAGGGAGAAACTGTTAGAGCTCCTAGCTCTGCTACTTTTACTTCTCGTGCTTCTACTTCACATGCATCATTCTCTAGAGATGAGGTTTTTGGTTCACATATTAGTTTGTTACAGAAGATTTTGAAGAAGGTAAATCTAACCAGAGAACATGTTAAGGATATTGATGGAAAGGTAGAAAATATTGAGAGATATATTGTGAAACATGATGAGTATGAGGAGAACTATCAGCAGTATATGGATAGACTAATTAGAGGTGATCATAGTGTTGAGATGCCTCCTTATCCTTATTTTATACCTTATGTGCCATCTAGAGATTGGAATGTGAGAGATGATGATGATGAGGATGATGAGTAGGATTTATTTTTATGTGTTGTTGAGTTTGTGATGTGTGTATTTGTGTTGTATGATGTCTGGATTTTTATTTGTTGTTGTATTTTGTTGTGAACTCTGATATTGTGCAGACTATAATTGGTTATTTCTGTTATGCACATTCAGATGTTTCTATGATGAATTGATGTTTTATGTTGCAGTTTGTGATGTGTTTGTGGTATTAAATGTTTTAATTTGTATCTAGAGTTTGATTTTTTAGTATTGTACTATTTAATTCCAAAAAATGGTTAGGAAAATTTAAAGCACTAATAGAAACCACTATTTAAATTGCATGTTTAAACTTTTCAAAATCTGCTGCCATATATTATCTAGTATTGTTGTTATTTTAGTTATGTTAAGTTGGTGTGAATTTGTTTTGAAAACCTCTACTACTGTTGAAATCCTTTGAAATTTTATGAAAAATTGAAAAACTGAATTTGATTTCTTTTTACTCCTGTTTTTAAATTGTTATACTTGTAAGTTTAGGTTATGAAAATTCTTGCTAGCATGTTATTCTAGTTTTTAATTCTTACCCGTGTATCATTTCTTATGCTTAAATGTTTTATCCTAACTAAAAATTTAAAGTTTGGGGGGGAATTTTAAAAATAAATTTTCAAAAACTAAAATTTTATTTGTTCTCAAGGATACTATAAATAAATTTGATTTTTGATTGAAAAAATTTATGTATATGAAATTATATTCGGGAAGCAAAATTTTGAATATAGAAATGAGTAAGAGAATTTAGTTAAAATTTATATTAATGATGAAAATTTTATAGTTAAAATTTTCTTAGTAAATAAATTTTAAATGTAGTTAAACTATCTTTAGTAAGAAATGTTGTAATTTTTGGAAAAAATAGAGGATTTGATATTTATTTTTCAAAACTTAAATTTCTTTGATTGAAAAATAATTTTCAACACTATTATTATGACATTTAAGTGAAAGATATATATCAGACCTTTATTTTAAATGGAATGATGGAATTCAAAATCATTAAAGGCCTATCCAGATATAGTAATCATTGTCTTATAAAAAGATAATAAAAAAGAGAAAAAAGAAAAAGAAAAAGAAAAGAAAAGGGAGGAGAAGCTTGAGGATTTAAGGGCCTAATAAAAAATTGGTTCCATACCTAAAGTTTAAAATATAAGTTTTGAGAAAATCTAAAGCTTAAGATTATAATATAGTGAGTAAAATTATTTTCAAATAAAAATTTTTAAGTGAGAAAAATAAAATGTTTAAATCCTATATTTTGAAAAATCTACAAGTATTTCTGAATTAGATAGGAACTTATATTTTTCATGATCCTTTACTTTAAGTTGGTCTCATTTACTAAATTTTTTTCTAAATTGGACTATTTCATTTCTAGAACAAAATTTTGAAACCTTCCTAAAGAAACTCATTTACATAATTTGCATGCTTGATTTTTATATGATTATAATGTCACTTGAGGACAAGTAACATTTTAAGTTTTGGGGATTTTGATACACCTAAAATATATAGTATTTTAAAGCACATTTTTATACCTATTTTTTATGATAGTGCACTTTAATGAAAGGTAATTTTATGTTTTTCTTGCAGGTATGATGAAAATGCGTGATTGTGATGAAAGGAGAAAAAAAGGATAAAATTTAGAGCAAAAATTGAAAGGTGTGCAAATTTAGCCTCTGGCGCCTATGCACCAGATGGTTGGCGCATAGACACCATAGTTAAAGTGACAAATTTAAATTAATTTTGGCATAAATTTGAAGGGGTTTTTGAAGCACCCTTTAGTTTAAACTTCAATAAGCCAAAATTCATTTAAAATTTGAATGGATGGATGCATCTCTTGGTAGCTTAATTGAATTTGGACATAATTTGAAGAGACACCAAAGCACCTTTTGGAGAATTATTAAAATGAAAAGTAAAAGATCAAAGGGTGGCTCCACACCCTAGAGAAGAGTTTTGAAGAAAAATTTTGGCGAGAGAAGTTGGAGAAAAACTTGAGGTGGTTTCAGGGAAAAAGGAAGAAAGAGAGTCTTATTCTCTCCATATTTTCTTTACTCTTCCACATTACTTTATCATAGTTTGTATTAGAATTTAGGAGAGTCAATCCTTAGAGTAGGGCACCAACCTCTAAGGAGTTAACTAGTGGAAAGCAAAAGTTTCAGAGGAACTTCCAGAGTCTTGTGGAGAGGATTTTCAAATTGTTTATCTTTGATTTTACATTTAGTTTTTAAGCAAGACTTGGTGTGTTTTTACTATGTTTTCTTCTTTCAAATCAAGTTGTGTTTGTGTTTTGTCCATGAGTTCTGAGTAGTTTTCTTTATCTTTCTCCTTTCAAATGAAGAAGTAATTAAATTATGGAAGGAAGTTGTGTGAAGTATAGGTGTTTAATGTTGGAAGAAGTTGTGATGATTCCACTACCTTGCACTTCATTTACTTCTTGATTTGGCCAATTAAGATGTTACAATTTGTTGTGAGATCATATAAAAACCAATGCGGTATTGTCTCAGTCAACAATTGGAGTGAATGACACGCATTTATATGGGTAAGAATTGTAGTCCATATATTTGTGTGCAATATATGCTTTTAATGGGGAGTAAAATTAGAGGACTTTAGAGTGACAGGCTAAAGCCCCTAGTATGGTTTGATTTTTTAAATTTTGTTACGAGATGTTAGCCCTATGTGGAGGGAATAAAGGAAACTCTAGAGTGAGAGCCGGTATCTTCCCTGCCTAAATCATCTACAAAATCTCAAAACTTCAAATTAACCAATGTTCTTTATAGAACTAAGTAAGAGTAAAGAATATAATTTCTCCTATTTGGCGCAACACATTTAGATACTTCCACAACAAAATTCCATAATTATTACTGTTTCATTGAAGGAGGATAAAAGATATTTAATTCTCATTGCTTTCATATTATTTTTAGAGTCTTGTTAATTTTAATTACTTGCTTTACTTTTTATTAAAAAAAATACCAAAAACAATTTTCAAACTTTATATATTAAAATATACTTTACAAAATCAATTTAAAAAGTAAAAAATTATTTTTTCTTATTTCTTCAAAATTTTAGACATTTCCTTGTGGATTCCATATCTCGGGGCTTAATCAGAAAGTCCTATATTACTTGATAAACGATACGTATACTTGCATAGAATCTCATATTATAAAATAATTAAAGTTAATTTCTTATTTGTTTTGAAACTAAGTTTTTGGCATCCATTGCAAAGAAAGAGATATTATCATTGAAAAGAAATATAAAGTGAAAACGTAAGCATAAATATTTGAGGATCAATGGACAATTGCTGATATTAAAGGAATCAGTCCTTCAATTTGTATGCATAGAATCCTGAATGAAGAAAACTTCAAACCCAGGGCTGATCCTCAAAGGAGATTAAATCCATTTATGAAATAAGTTGTCAAGAAAGAAAATTTTAAAGTGGTTATATGCTGGAATTACCTATCCTTTTTTAAATGGTGCATGGGTTAGTCCAATACACTGTGTTCCTAAGAAAGGAGGAGTGACTGTAACTGTTAATGAAAAGAGTGAACTAATACCAACAAGACAAGTTACAGGATGGTGAATATGCATTTATTATAGAAAATTAAACCTTAACACAAGGAACGATCATTTTCCATTACCCTTTCTAGATCAAATGTTGGATAGAATAGCTGGGCATAAATATTTTTGATTTCTAGATGGATATACTGGTTATCACCAAATACAAGTTGCTTCAGAGGATTAAGAGAAAAAAATGTTTACCATCCCTTATGATACTTTTGCTTTTATAAGTATGCCCTTTGGTTTATGTAATTCCCCTGTTACATTTCAAAGATGTATGATGGCTATTAAGTTCAGGTCATATCTAATTAGAACTAAATGTGTGGTGCATACAGATCATTCCACTATTAAGTATTTAATGAAAAAGTAGGATGCAAAACTAAGATTGATAAGATTGGTTCTTCTTTTGCAAGAATTTGACTTTAAAATAGTGGATAGAAAGGGAGATGATAATCAAATTACTGATCATCTATCTAGGCTTAACTCTGAGAAATCACTTTGTTCTGAAGAAGAAATTAATGAACATTGTTAAGATGAAAAAGTGTTCAATACTAATGAATGATGTGTTCCATGGTTTGCAGAAATTGTGAACTTTATCGTTAGTAACATTTTATCTTATGGTCTGAGACACCAACAAAAGTGTAAATTTTTATCTGAAGCCAAGACTTATTTTTGGACGACCCAATTTTTTATAAATAGAGGAATGATCTAATTATTTAAAGATGTGTGCTTTTAGAATAGACTTTTGAAATTATCCAAAAATGTCATGATTCTAATTTTTGGGGACATTTTGGTGTTGATAAAACAACAAACAAAATCTTGCAATCTGGATTTTATTTACCTACTATCTTTAGAGATATTAATGTTTATATTAAAAATTGTGATCGGTGTCAACGCGTAAGCAATATTTCTAGAAGAAATGAGATGCCCCCCAATTATATTTTGGAAGTAGAAATATTTGATGTTTGGGGATTAGTTTTAATGGGACATTTAAATTGTAAATTTATATATATTGTTAACAGTAGACTATGTGCTAAATGAATAAAACATGTTGCTTTACCTCAATGTAATGCTCGAAGTGCTACAAAGTTCTTAAAAATGAACATATTTTGTAGATTTGGAATGTCGAGAATAATCATAACTGTTGGGGGAATTCATTTCAAAAATGCGTTAATTGAAAAATTATTGAAGAAAATATTATATCTATCATCGAATTTCTACTACTTATCATCCTCAGACAAATGGTTTGGCTGAAGTTTCTAATCGAGAAATCAAAGAATTCTAGAAAATTCTATAAATCCAACAAAAATAGTTTGGTGAGTCAAACATGATTTTACTTTGTGGGCTTATAGGACTAATACAGAACTCCTATAAGAATGTAACCATTCAGGTTAATTTATGGGAAAGCTTGTCATTTACCAGTGGAACTTGAACATAAAGATTATTGGGCTATTAAGGAATTTAACTATAATTTGCAGGATGCTGGTAAAAAAAGATTGTTGCAATTAAATTAGCTGGAAGAAATAAGGAATGAGTATTATAAGAATGGTAAAATTTATAAAGATAAGATGAAAAAGTAGCATGATCGGAAGAATCTTACTAAACATTTTGACCAAGGACAACAAGTTTTGCTTTATAATGCTAAATGGAGATTATTTTTAGGCAAACTTAAGTCTAGGTGGATGTGCCCATTGATTGTGATAAAAGTTTATTCCTATGGAGCTATGGATAATAAGGATCCTAAAACCCTAAAAAATTTCAAAGTGAATGGTCATAGGCTGAAACCCTATTTTTTAGGGGATCAGACTAAATTTAATGATGTTTTGATGTTGGGTCACCTTGAATAAGCATTGGGTACATCGGGCTGACGACGTAATACCAAGAGTTATGTGGAAGGCAACCCATAGTTATCTGTGTGCATTTATTTTGATTGTTGTTGGTTTGTTTGTTTTAGAGAATTGTGGTTGTATTTTGAACGTTTGGTAATAATTTTAAGACTTTAAAAGATGTCTTAGACGTGTAAGAATGAGTATTTAGACGTTAAGCTGGCCTGTGATAAATTGAGCACTGGCGCCTTAGTGCCCAAAACTGGCGCTTAAGCGTCAGATTTATAAAAATGTTCCTAAATGATGGTCTAGAAGAATTAAATTTAGGAAAGTGAACTTGAACTTTATTTGGTGGTTTTTAGACGTGGGAAATGGGTATAAGCTCTACTAAAGTCTCTATATAACATAAAATTGAAGTGAATATTTACCCCTTTTAAATTTTCATTCTAGCCTAAGAGAAGAAAGATTTGAGTTGTTAAAGGAATTAAGATAGCAAAAATGTCTTGGGAGAAAGATTTGAAGAAAAAAGAAGTCTCCAAGAAGAAGTTTGTAAGTCAAAGTGCGTAAGAGTTATATAACGGATTCCTAGTCGTTAGTATTGAAGGAATATCAGAGAAGATTATAAAAATTGAGGCTGATGTGGCTTTAATTAAGGCAATGGTAATTGAAACTAATGCAAATTTAGTGCATATTGGTTGACAACTCAAAATGGAATTCAGTAATTCAAGTCATATTGAAGAACCGGACAAGGCGATGTATCTGAAAAACAAGTGGATTGAAGAGGATTCTATTAGATTTCTTCATCATCGTCTATTTTATCAAATCTATGTGTCAAAAGGTTCAGAATGAACAAATGAAGGCCAATGATATGTTCCACCTAATGGAAAATGAAACTAACTTCTTTGTTTAGTTTGTTTATTTAGTTTGTCTTTGTTTGTCTGTTTATTTGTTGTGTTTGTTTGTTTTATGTGTTCATGTAAGTATGTCTTGTATTATGATGAATTTATCACATCCAAAGATAAGAAGCCTTACCAGTATTCATTTCAGCCATAAGATAAATTCAATAACCTTCCCTAAATTTATTGAACAGCATGACAAACTAACCAGAATTCAAGAAAAGTACTGAAATTCTCTAAAACAACATGACAAACTAACCTTCCCTCAATCTTATCATGACACGGTTGCTGGAAAGGGAGGTTGTCAATTTATTAAGCAAGTGGTCAAGAAGGGTGGCAAACCTGCCCTTATTTTCTCTGATTATGAATTGTCTTCACTTGTGGATGTTCATAAATTTACTTTAATTGGTAAATTTTAGTATGGTCATCCAAAAATGGATAACATCAGAAAGATTTTTGAAGGACTGAAATTGGCTGGGAATTGGAAGGTTGGCCTCTTTGATGGTAGGCACATTATGATCCATCTTTCAAAGGAAGAGGATTATGCTAATCTATTTTCCAGGAAATTCTTCATGATTGAAGGAAGATATATGAAGATCTCGAAATGGTCCCGTAATTTTGACCCTAATCAAGAAGCTCCTATTGTTCCTATTTGGTACAGGCTTCCCAATTTGAAACTTCATTTTTTTCAATCATCAGGTTATTTATGTTATAGGGACTGCTATAGGAAGGCCTTTAAAATTGGATATATCTACTTTCAACCTCTCTAGGCCATCCTTGGCCAGAATTCTTGTTGAAAGAGACATTGCTCTTCCAGAGATTGATGAAATTTGGCTTGGTTCTCTTCATAATGGCTATTGGCAGCCTATAGTTGTGGAACATAAGCCTGCTTATTGCTATCACTGTAGAATGTTTGGACATTCTAAAGAAGGCTGTTATAGATTAAAGCCTAATCTTAAACCAGTTAATATTAAAAGTGTCAATTCTTCTCTATTGGCTAAAGATGGATCAGTACCTGAGGGGTCCTTAGCTGTTGAAAATCAGAATCTACAACCTGTTGGGACTAAAGATCTTGTTATGAATAATATTAATACTATACAAAATCCTACTCAAATTCAGAATATTAATTCTGAGGCTGCTATTATGGTTGAAAATTCTGTTATTAATGTCATTGATTCTGGGGCACTTTCTGATGTTATTCCTTCAGCTGTGTTACCTGATGTTATTCCTTCAGCTGTATTACCTGCTGTGTTACCTGCTGTTATTCAGAATGTTACTGAAGGGGATGTTCACATTCAAGCTGAATTTATAAATATTGATCCTCACTTTCATATCAACCCTGATAATACTTTTTGTACTCAGGGTTTGGAACCTAAATTAGCTAATGAAGTTATTTCGGATCCTTCGATAATGTTGATGCGATCATTATTTATCCAAGGAAGTGTTACCTCCGACCATGCACTTATCCAGTTTTTAACCTTAAGCCACAGGAGAATACTGGTATCAATAGTAATATGGCTATTGTTAATAGTGATCTTAATGAAGATTGGGTGGTGAAAAGAAGTAAGAAAAAGAAGTTTGTTGATCATCTATCTGCTGAGAACATCATTCCATCTAGTCCTTCTGCATCTTCCTTCTCTAGATTGACTAGAGGAGGTAGATCTACCCATCATGATTAATTTTCTCTGTTGGAACATTAGGGGAGTGGCAAACCTTGGCTCCCTTAATAGATTATTAAGACTTAACAGGGTTTATAAATGTTGGGTGGTGGTTCTTCTTGAACCAATGATTAAATCAAACTTGGACAAATTTATTAGAAAGTTCTCTGGTTACAATCTATTTTTTAATTCTTCCAATAAAATTTTGGTTTTCTATAGAAAAGAGATAAAGGTTGATATTCTGGTGGACCATTATCAATTTTTACATATTCATTTTGAACTTGATCTATTTAAAGGATATTCTTCTTTTGTTTATGCTTCATCTTCTAAAGCTGATAGAGAAGATCTTTGGTCTCATTTACATATGATTGGTCAAAATATCAATTAGGGGTGGATGGTTGGAGGTGATTTTAATTGTATTACACATCCTAGTGAAAAGAAGGGGGGAAGAAATCCTAATCTCAATGATATGCTGGTTTTTACTGATCAAATTAAAAATGCTGGATTGTTTGATATTGGCTTTGAACGTTCTCCCTTTACTTGGAAAAGAGGATGCATCTATGAAAGATTGGATAGAATCCTTGTTAATAAGGCTTGGCTAGATCTGTTTCCTATTTCCAAAGTCCAGCACCTTGCTAAATTGGGGTCTGATCATTCCCCTCTACTTATTAAACTTGTTGTTACCAATACTGTTCATAAAGCCTGCTTCAGATATTTGAATGTATGGTCTTCTCATCCTAATTACAGTAAGTTAATTGAGATTAATTGGTGCATTCCACAGGATTTTTTAAATGCAAATCCTCTTATTCAATTATGGCAAATTCAGAAAAAACTGGCTAAGGCTTTGACTAGCTGGAATTGGAATGAGTTTGGTAATATTAATTCCAATATCAGATATGCTGAAGATTTGGTCTCTAAGCTTGAAAAAGATGTTGAAAATGGTATTTGTTCTGAACATGAGTTACTGCTGGCAAATGAAATATTGAATTCAGCCATTCTTCAAGAGGAATTATTTCTTCAACAAAAAGCTTTAGGCAATCATTTTCTTTATGGAGATAGGAATTCTAAGTTCTTCCATGTTGTTATCAAATATAGGAGATCTCTCAACACTATTCTGAAAATTAACTCCTCTATTAAAGGATGGTTATATGATTCCCAAGAAATTGCTGATGATGTTGTTTTGTATTTCCAGAATCAGTTTTCCTTTCAGCCTGTTAATTCTTCATTATTTTCTCGCTACACTCGTTGCAATATGGAATGTTTAAAGGAAATGCTTGATCCGTTAACTAATTCACCTACCGAAGAGGATGTTTTTTCTGCCATTAATTCAATGGATAGTAACAAAACAAGCTGGGCCGGATGGTTATTCTTCTGATTTCTACAAAAAGTCTTGGAATATTATTAAGCAAAATGTGATTGCTACTATTCATGCATTTTTTCAAGGTTTTAATCTGCCTAAATATTTTGCATCCTCTTCTATCATTCTTATACCTAAAGATAAGAATAAAAACTACTGGAAAGATTTTAGACCAATTAGTATTACATCTACTTTCTCTAAGATCATAAGCAAGGTTCTTGTGGACAGGCTTCAACCTTTTCTAGTGGATTTAATTTCAGAAAACCAATCTGCATTTATTAAAGGTAGATGCATTAGTGAAAATATTCTTCTTGCCCAAGAACTTCTTGCTGATATTGATAAGCCATGTAGGGGATCAAATATTATTCTTAAGTTGGATCTTTCTAAAGCTTTTGATTCTATTAATTGGTCTTTTATACTTGATGTCTTAGCTGCTAGATGTTTCAATTCAGATTTTTGTAATTTAATCTCTAGATGGCTGGAAAATAACTTTTATAGTGTTTTGATTAATGGAAGTACTCATGGTTTCTTCCAAGCTGGCAGGGGAATCAAACAAGGAGATCCTTTATCTCCTTATATATTCATTTTGGCTTTTGACTACTTCTCTAACTTGTTAAATCAAGTTCAACAGGATAATCTTTATGTCCAATAACAGCACAAGTCCAATCTATTGATTAGTCATCTTGCTTATGCAGATGATGTTATTATTTTTTGCAATGGGAGCAAGCAATCTATTAAATACATAATGAAAGCTCTTTCTTGTTTTGAAGCTGTTTCTGGAATAGAATTTAACAAGGCAAAATGTTCATTTCTTGTAGCTCATTGATTAAAGTACAGATTAAAAAGTGGATTTCTGAATATACTGGATTCAAATAAGCCATTTATCCTCTTGTTTACTTAGGTTTCCCTTTGTTAAAAGGAAGAAGAAGGTTATCTCATTATGATGAAGTGGTTACTAAAATTTCTTCCAAGATTCAATGTTGGACAAATTCTTTCCTGTCAAATGGTGATAAAATTACTCTTTTGAAAAGTGTTTTAACAACTTTCCCTTTATATATTCTACAAATGGTTAATATGAAGAGAAGTTCTCAGAAACTTTTATCTCTTATCTTTAACAAATCTCTATGGGAAGGACAACATAAACAAATGCATTGGTCAAATTGGGATAAATTGTGTAAACATCTCGCTAGTGGTGGGCTTGGTTTTAAAAGTTTCCAACATCTCAGCTTTCTTATTATTGTAAACAATGGGTTAAGTTTAGATCAAAGTCTTCACTTTGGTCTAAATTTCTTCATGGGAAATATTGCAAAACAGCTCATCCTTCTCAGGTTCAAGCAAAAATGGGTGATTCAAAAAATTGGAAGAGGCTTTTAAAAGTAAGAGAGTTTGTCTGAAAAATTATTTTTTGGGAAATTGGAGATGGTCAAATTGATTTTTGGCTAGACAACTGGTTATATAATGATTACCTAAAACATCACCAGGCGATGTCTTCTTCTATACACAAAGTTTCTGATTGTTGGACCAATTTAAAATGGGATGAATCAAGCTTAAAGCTGCTGTCAACACAGATCTGGTAAATAAAATTCTGTCTGTTCCATTACAGCCCAATTAAAAGAATAGATTGATTACCAAAAATCCATCTACACAAAGCCTATCCATGCTCATTTATCTCTCTAGTAATAATTGGACTTATAATGATTGGTGGAAGCTTATTTGGAGGACTTATATGAATCACCATTTTATGTTATTCTTACACTTCTATGGATCATAGATCTTCTTTATTCAAGGAGTTTATACTTCTTTTACATGGGGATTTGCTTTTAATTCCTCATATCAGATGTACTAGACTCTTTCAAGATTAATATATTAGTTGTTTTATAATATATATATATATATATATATATATATTCAAATTTAATTAACTAATAACTTTTACTAAAAGAAAGTAAGCAATAAGCGGGAAAGTAAAGTAAGCGATAATTTTAATGCAATTATAAAAATGACTTCCTCCATTTTCAACAAATCCAAGAATTATAGATTAATTATCTTTTGTAGGGAATTAAGATTATAGTATTGTGCCAAATAGAAGCATTCATATTCTTTACCCTTTGGTCCAGGTGTAAAGAACATTGAATAATCTATAGTTAGGCTCATGATGTATTATTAGTAGAATGGATTAATCTAGGCTCACACTACTAGATGTCCGAGGGTGGCTATGGTCGGCCCTACCAGTGACCCGTTACCTTTCTATAAACCAAATTATTAGAATTTAGTCTATCACTCTAAAAACTAATTAATTCTACGCCCAATAAATAATATTTTCCTATTTATTTGCACTTCACCTTAAATAATCTGCGTAAAGCCTTCGATTACCTTAAGGATTCATGTGATATCTACTACTTAAGAATATATCTCCAGATAGGTCTCAAAATTCTTCAACAGGTTTTAACAAATTAAATGGCCAATTTAAAAAATAAACTAAGATCAGGTATTAATATCATCACAATATTTTAAAATATTTTATATTTAATTCTCCTATAAAATTTAATTAATTTGAAATCTTTTCATAGTTGAAAGGAGAAAGATAACTAACTACTCAGAATTCATTAAAATTACACAACAAAACATATTTATAAAACTTTGAACCAAAGTACAAATACTTATCTGAAGTGTTCCTTCAAGAGCTCCGCTGACTTCTACTGACTCCAACGTAATGATGAAAGACTCCAACAGCAATTACACACAATAAACACTCAAAATAAACTCACTAGATACAAACTAAAGTGGCACTCTAAGTATAGAAGAGACTAAATTAAACTAGAATAGGCTAAAATGGGTATGTGTACTAAGAGGGGGGTTTTGGTGCGATTTTCTCTATAGAATGGGCTCCTATTTATAGAGCTCTGAATTTGACCAGGGGTTGCTTAAGGCACCTCTTCAAAATTCATCCAAATTCAATGTATCTTCTAGAAGGTAACCATGGCACCTAGGCGTCGGGATTTGGTGCCTAGGCGTCGGACTCTGTGACCAGGTCGTTCGCACCTCTTCACTTTGGGTCGTACCTCTTCGCAATCCAGACTGTTTCCTTGTGTCCAAATGCATTGTATCACATGTCCTATATATTAGGAGTAACTTCCAGTCTTTTAGAAGCTCCAATAACCGCTTAACACCGTCAAATTAACTGCCCAAAGCCATCAAAAAAAACTTAACAGCGTCTGTATCGAACAAGCGCATATGCGTCGGACTCTGGCGCCTAGGCGCCAGGCCAATAATTCCAAAAATTGCTCCATAAGCTCCATTTTTGCTCCTTTTTACTCTTTTCTTCCTTCTTGGGCTCTTTTTAATCATCTACATCTGAAAACATGAAAATACCTTTCATTAAAGCATAATATCCTTAAGAATTAAATCATAAATAAGGCATAAAAATGGGTATTTTTTAAGTGGATCAGTACACTGGCGCCTAAGTGTCAAAACCCACGCTTTGAGCACTGACATACCCGAGAGCATGACACCTAAGCACCGAACTAGTTGCACTCAAGTGTCGGTTCACGAAAACCGGTTCATGACAGTTTTAAGTGTCAAAAACCACCATTTTCTCCTCATTTCATATTCTTCTTTCTCAAGATTTCACGATTTTGTAGTAAGGACATCCCTATAAGTGAAGATTATTTTGTGGAATTGAGCCAAATTCGTTGGACTTCATCTTCTCAAGGTTAAAGTTTCTCTTTTATGTAAAAAATTTTTATTTTCACCATAGATTTTGTGTTCATTATGAAAAAAATGAAAATTAATTATTCATGGTGAAAATTTGATGAAAATTTATGGATTTTACATGGAAAAGTGAGTTTAAGCTTTTAGATGTTAAATCTAGTGAGTTAGGGTTAGTTTTGGAATTTATTGAGATTTTTTTGTAATTTTTAGAAATGGCACCAAGAATGAAAAGGATCAAGGGGAAGGCCACATTCGATTCAAACATTTATGTGAGTTCTGAGGCTTGGGATCATTATACTAATGCACCACAATCGAGGAAGTTAATTCCTGAGCGTTGTTTTAAAAATTCGGGCAGAGAAGTAGAAGACTTAATTGTTTGCCGAAAGTGGGATCGATTTTGTTGTTTTCTGCTGTTGCGATGATTTTTGTAGATAGCGAGTTTTATGCAAATCTCCCTGAAACAGAGGATGATCTGGTGATGATGAGAGGGAAGACAGTACAGTTTTCACCAGAGGTATTCAATTCGTTTTACAAACTGCCTATAGATACTTTGTGTTTTTATTCTAATTATAATCCTATTAAAGAGAAGTTAGATGAGATTTTTTTCTTCATTAACTGCTAGAAGAGGTCTATAGAAGGGTAAACTTTCCTACATCGAAGATGGATGCCATAGCGAAAGCATGACATTATTTTGTTTATGCTTGTCTACTCTCCACAAATCATGTTAGCAGAGTAACCAGAGAGAGGGCTACACTAAACTATTGCATACAGCAATACAAGTCGATTAATATTGGATCTCTTATTTATCATATTATTACTAGTTCTACCACAGCCGCTACTACTACAGGTTTGGAATTTCTTTCCTTAGTATTTTGTTTTATGTGGGCAAGCTAGTGTTAAATTTGATAGTTGGGAGGAGATTCTCCAACCTCTGAAGCCCATTACTAGTGTGAATGTGAAGACTTATTCTAAACATTCGATTTTTGGCTGGAAAGGGGGATTTTCTAGAAATTCTGGTGCTTCTACATCAAGCATCCACATCTCATGTCAGATCTAGTCCTGATTCACAAACTAAAATGTTGCAAAGGATGATGGAGAAAATTGATTACGTTGTAGATAAGGTATCAAATTTTGAAAACTATGTTGATCATATTGATTCCTACTTAGGGAGACATAGTGATTATGAAGAGAAATACAACACATTTTTTGGACAGACTTGTTAGAGGTGATCAAAGTGTGCTATTACCTCTATATCCATGGTACACTAATTTTGATTTTGCTAGTTTTTTGGATGATAATGATGATGATGATGAAGATGACGACTGTGACAAGGATGAGTAGAGATTAGGTTGTGTTATTTTTTATTTGAACTGGTATTTGTGTTGATGGTTGGATTACTTTATGTTTTGTTATTTGTGGTTGTGTTGAAGATTGTTGTTATTGTTTGTTGTGATATGTATCTATATAATGTTGATGTTGTAGTATGCATTTGAACTTTTTTATTTTAAATGTGTTTAGTTAGTCTTGTTAAACTTATTCCTACTGTTTTAGGAAGTTTAGAATAGAGCTAACCTTCATTTAAAATTTATGTTTAAATTTTAATTTACTACCATGAATTTTCTGTTGTGGTTGTGATATTGTGTTAGTTTTAGTGATTTACTTTTATATTAGCCTCCACTACATAGAAGTCTTTTGAATCTCATATTTACTAAAATCAAAATGAACTTTGATCATTTTACTCCTATTTTTAATTTTTTTTACTTGTATAATTAGGATATGAAAATTCCTGTAGGTATAAGTTTTATTTTTCATTCTTGTCTTTATATATTATATGTTAAAAGGTTTAATCTTTGTAAAAATTTAAGTTTGGGGGGGTGGGGGTAGGTGAAAAATCAATTTTCAAAACTTGAAATTTATTTGTTCTCAAATATGCTACAAATAAATTTGATTTTAGATTTGAAAACTGATTATGTGTATAAAGTTATATTAGGGTAATAAAATTTTGAAGATAGAAATTTGTAAGAAAATTTGGTTAAAACTTTATAGTGATGAAGAAAAAATTCAAGTTATAAAATTTTCCTAGTGAAGAGATGTTAAATATAGTATAACTATCTTTAGTAAGAAATATTGTATTTTTTTGAAAAATATATAACAATTAGACTTTTATTTTCAATACTTAAATTTCTATTATTAAAAGTAATTATCAAAAACTATTATTATATTTTTAAGTAAATGATATATATCAGACTTTTGTTTTAGGAAAGGAAGAGTGGAATTCAAAATTATTAAATGTCTATCCAAATATAGTAATCATTACCAGAAAAAAAAAGTAAGAAAAAGAAAAGAAGAAAAGAAAAAGAAAAGAATAGAAAAAGAAAAAAGTGAAGTATAGTATGGGAGGAGAAGCTTGAGGATTAATGCATCATAAAAAATTGGTTCCACATCTGATCTTTTTAATGCATATGATTTAAGAAACTCATAAGCTTAGGAATATAATATAGTGACTATAATTATTTTTAATAAAATTTTTTTAGTAAAGAAGATAGAATGCCTAAACTCTATATTTGGAAAATTTACAAATATATATATAAATTAGAAAGGAGCTCATATTTTCATATTTTTTCACTTTAGAAATCTAAACTTTTAAATTGGTCTCATTCACTAATTTTTTTTTTCTAAATTGGAATATATAACAAAATTTTACAATCTTCTAAAGAAACTCATTCACATAACTTGCTTCTGTTGGTTTTGAAAGATTGTAGTGTCACTTGAAGACAAGTAACATTTTAAGTTTGGGGGAATTTGATATACCTAAATTATATAATATTTTTATACACATTTTTATACCTATTTTTTATGATACTGCGCTTTAATGGAATGTATTTGTGTGTTTTTCTTTCAGGTACACTAAATGGACTAAATATGTCAAAATAAATGAAAAAAGATCAAATTTAGAGCAAAAATGAAGAAGGTGCTAAGATGAACTGGAGCGCCTAAGCACCCAGTCTGGCGCCTAAGCGTCAGCAGACCGAGAAGGCCACGCTTAAGAGTCAGCAGACAGAGAAGGCTGCTCCTAAGTGTCAGAAACCCTATGCTTAAGCGCAAGGTAGTTACTTTGCAATTTTAATGAATTTTTTGCGAGTTTCGAAAGGGTGTTTGAGGCATCCTTTGGTACAAACGTGGGTAACTGATCAAGAGCCATTCAAGTTTCATTTGAAAGAATGCATCTCTTGGGTAGATTCATTGAATATGGACACATTTTGATGAGACACCAAGACACCTTTTGAGAAAGTTTAAAAGAAAGGACTTGAAGGAGAGAAGAGAGTTCTTTTAGAGAGAGGAAAATTAGAGGTTGTAGAGAGTAATAAAAGTAACACGTTGTAGGATTCTTACTTAGGGTTTCTTCACACTTTTCTCATTCCTAGTGAAAGAGAAGGTGAGTAGGGATTCCTAAGTAAAAGTCCATTGTTATAGAGAGATTTAAACCTTCTTGGGTTAGGCGACTAGTCCAAGGGAGTCTTGTAAGAGAAAGGAAAAGATTCAAAGGAACTTCAAAAGTTTAATGGAGAGGAACTTGAGATAAGTTTTATCTTTGTACTTTATTTGGTTTAATTGAGACTTCTTGTGTTTTCTACATGGTTTCTACTTTTAAAACTACTTGTTGTTGTGCTTTCTCCATGGATGTTGAGTAGTCTTCTATATCTTTTTCCTTACAATGAAAAGTAATTAAGTGTTGGGTGAAAGTTGTGGAAGTATTGATCTTTAATGTTGGAAGAAATTGTGTTGTTTTATTCCTTGCACTTCATTTACTTCTTAATTTAGCCAATTAAAATGATAACATTTGTTGTGAGAACATGTAAGGACCTAGTAGGTATTGTCCCAATCAAAAATAGGTAGAAATCACATGAGATTATATGGATAAGAAAGTAATTCATATAATTTTGTGCAAATAAATAGGGAAATATACTTTGATGGGTTTAGAATTAAAGGACTTTAAGGTAACATACTAAAGACCCATTTCGATTTATTGTTTAGGTTTTGATGTGAGATGTTAGTCCCCAGATGGAGGGAAAGGAGGGAACTCTAGAGTGAGATCTAGAATCTTTCCTACCTAACCCATCTTCAAAACTATTCAAACTTTAAACTAGCCAATGTTCTTTATAGCATCTCTAGTAAAGGTAAAGAATAAAATTGCTTCTATTTGACACAACACATTTTGAATACTTTCAAAACATAATTCTTGTACTTATTACTCATTCATGATAAGGAAAAAGATATTTTCATCTAAACTCTTTAATCTTATAAAAATCTCGTTATGGTTAGCAGATTGTTTACTTTATTTAATAATTTAAGAAAATACCAAATATAAACACATTTTAAAGTTTTCTGTTATCAAAAGCTGTTTAAGGAAGTGTCTTTTTCTAAATAGAATTTGTGATCTAAAAAACTTTCTATCTTTTAAATTTCCAAAATTTTTCTCCATGGAATCGATATTTTAGGGCTTAATCAGTCCTATATTACTTGATAACGATACGTACACTTGCATAGAATGCCTAAATTTAAATATCACTTCTACATTCTTATTTACATCGGAAACAAGTTTTTGTTACTATTGTAAAGAAGAAAATTTTATATTAAATATATAAGTATAATCTGATTACCACAAGTACAAATATACCAGTATTTGTCTAGTAGTAAAAGAATTAGGGATCATACGTCAGTCATTAATATTGAACAATTTTTCATCTAGAAAATGTTCATTAATTTATTTTTCAAAATAGAGTGATTTTTTAGATTTAAGCCTGAATAAATGATGTACAATTTGATTATCAGCTCCCTTTCTATCTACTATTTCAAAATCAAATTCTTACAAAAGAAGAATCCATCTTATCAGCCTTATTTTTGCATCCTTCTTTTCCATTAAATATTTAATAGCAAAATGATCTGTATGCACTATACATTTGGTTCTAATTAAATAAGATATGAATTTATCAAAAGCAAATGTTATTACTAATAACTCTTTCTCAGTTATGGTATAATTAATTTGAGCTTCATTAAAAGTTTTACTAGCATAGTAAATTACTTTAAAAATCTTATCATGTTGTTGTCCTAAAACAGCTCCAATAGTATAATCCCTTGCATCACACATTATTTCAAATAATTTTTTCCAATCTGGTGAAACAATAACTGGTCCAGTGACTATTTTTTTGTTTAATAGCTCAAAAGCTTTTTGACACTCATTATCAAAATTAAAAAGTACATCTTTTTTGAGTAAATGACACAGTGGCTTATCAATTTTTAAGAAGTCTTTAATATATCGCTTGTAGAATCCAACATGTTTTAAAAAACTTCTAATTTCCCGCACATTTGTTGGGTGAGGTAAATTACCAATCACTTGAATTTTTGAAGGATCTACCTCCATACATTTCTCTGATATGTGATGTCCTCAAAACAATTCCTCCTCCTACCATAACCTGGCATTTTTTTCCAATTAAGGACTAAATTTATTTCTTCACAGTGTTTAATAACTCGTAATAAATGTTCTAAACATGATTCAAAAGAAATTCTAAATACCAAAAAATCATCCATAAAAACTTCAAATCCTTTTTCAATAAAATCACAGAAAATAATCATCATAAATTTTTGAAATGTAGCTGGGGCATTACATAAACCAAAATGCATTCTTCTAAAATTAAATGTACCATAAGGACCGGTAAAGTTGTTTTCTTTTTATCCTCAGGAGTAATTTTTATTTGGTGATAACCAATATATCCATCTAGAAAGCAAAAGTATTTTTGCCTAGCTAGTCTATCTAACATTTGATCAAGAAAGGGTAATGGAAAATGATCTTTCCTAGTAACAAGATTTAATTTTTAATATTCAATGCATATTTGTCATCCTGTAACTTGTCTTGTTGGTATTAGTTCAGTTTGTTCATTAATAGATACAGTCACTCCTTCTTCCTTTGGAACACAATATATTGGACTAACCCAAGTACTATTTGAAATAGGATAGATAATTCCAACATCTAACCACTTTAAAATTTATTTCTTAACAAATGCTTACATAATGAGATTTAATATCCTTTGAGGATCAGCTCTGGGTTTTCAGTACTTTTCCATAAGAATTCTATGCATACAAATTGAAGGACTGATTCCTTTGATATCAGCAATTGTCCATCCAAATGCTTTCTTATATTTCTTCAAAGTTTTCAATAAACTATCTTCTTCTTCTAAAGTTAAATTTGAGAAAATTATAATTGGTAAAGTTGAGGAATCACCTAGAAAGGCATATTTTAAATGTTTAAAAAGTAACTTCAATTCAAGTTCAACAGGTTTTTTAATTGATGGACAAAAAGATTTTTCTTTTTCTGTCATGTCCAAAACTTCAAAACTTTCTTGAACATAATTTGAATCTTATTCCAGGAAATCAATAAATTTTTCTAATTCTTCTTCTTACCCGTGCTGCAATTCTTCAATTTTAAATTTCTCTTCATAAATTGTTTTGAAATGACATTCATCCAGATATATTATTACATCCATCTTGAAAGATTCATCATCTTTACCTTTTGTAGGGTATTTCATTGATTTTGAAATATTAAATGTAACCGTTTGATCATTGACGCGTATAGTTAATTCCCTTTTTTGCACATCTTTCATTGCTTGTAGCTAAAAAAGGTCTCCTCAAAATGATAGGTATCTCTTTATCTTCCTCCATTTCTAGCATAATGAAATAACAGGAAAGATAAATCGATACACTTTTACCAAAACATCTTTTATTGCTCTCTTAGGATATGTTATCGAACGATCTAGTAATTAAACAATTATAGTAGTAAGGGATATTTCCTTAAATCCTAGTTTTTTAAATATAGATAATGACATGAGGTTAATGCTTGCACCTAAATCACATAAAGCTTTCCCATAAAATCTATCTTCTATTGCACATGGAATTGTGAAGCTACCAGGATCTCTAAGCTTTTTATGAAGTTTTTCTGAATTATAGCACTGCACTCCTCACTAAGTGAAACAGTCTCGTTATCTTCAAACTTCCTTTTTCGGTTAAGAATATCTTTCATAAACTTCACATAACTTGGGATTTGTTATAAGGCTTTGGCAATGGAATATTAATTGTAAGCTTTTTAAAGATTTCCAGAAATTTTGAAAATTGTTTATCCAACTTTTGTTGATGAAGTATCTGAGGAAATGGAGGTGGTGGTGGTTTTTCTATGTCAATTTTAAGTGGAGAAATAAGTCTCTCAAAACCTTTTGGAGCGTCCTCATTAGGTTCTTCAATTTCTTCTCTCTACTTCAATCTCTTTTTGAACTCTACCATCCAACTCTCTTCCACTTCTAAGTTGAACAGCCTTTACTTGCTCTTTATTGTGGTCTTTTGGATTTACTTTTGTATTACTAGAAAGTGTTCCTTGAGTTCTATTACTTAATGAATTTCTTTATCTGTCCCAATTGATTCTCAATATTTCTAATTGTAGTTCCTTAGCTTTATAGCTGATTTCCCATTTGTAGCACCACTTCTTCTATAGACAACTTTTTATCATTAAATTGTGGATTATTATTAAAACCTATAGGATAAGTAGGTTTATAATTACTATTGCCTTGTTTATTCCAGTTCCCCAATGTTTTTACTTAGTTGTTCCCCATTGCTGATTAATACCACCCAAATTATTATTATTCCAGTTAAAGTTAGGATGCTTTTTCCAACCTGGGTTATAATAGTTTGAATATGGGTCATTTGACTTATTATTTATAGCATTTATAGTCTTTATTGATGTTTTAGAATCTTCCATTTAGCCTAATGAATGCTCTTCAATCATTGGAACTGATTAAGAAAAATTCATTCCAAATTGGTACATCTTCCTTGAAATTGTAGCAACTTGATTTGCTAACATTGCAAAAGCACCAGATTCATGAATATTGGCTGCCTTCTTAGGATGTACCCTCTCAGAAGGCCATTAAAAATTATTAGTAGCCATTTCTTTAATTAAAGCATAAGCATCATGAAATGGTTTAGACATCAATGAACCACCAGCAGCGGCAATGATAATTGATCTAAGAGATCTAACTAATATATTATATAAAGTTTGAATAATTAACCAATTTGACATAATATGGTGTGGACACTTTTTTAGGATTTCTTTAAATTGTTCTCAAGCTTCATAAATAGATTCCCCTTCAAACTGACAAAAAGATGTAATATCATTTCTAAGATTTACAGTTTTTTATGGTGGAAAATATTTAGCAAAGAATTTCTGCGCTAAATCACCCCCAAGTTCTGATAGATCCACGTGCTAACGAATTCAACCATATCTTAGCATTATCCCTTAGTGAGAATGAAAAAGCCTAAGTCTAATAGCATCATCTGAAATACTATCATAATTAAATGTAACACATAATTCTAGAAAATTGGCAAGATATAAATTTGGATCTTCACTTGGTGCTCCCCAAACTGATTGTTTGATACTTGGATAATAACATGTTTAAGTTCAAATGAATTAACAGCTACAACAAGATTTTGAATACTACCATGAAGTTCATCCACTGTAGGGTTTGCATAATCTCTTAAAGGTCTAAATTCTTAGTGAATTTTAGTATTTTGATTATTTTGGTTTGCCATTTCTTGAAAATTTTGAATTTTTTGTATTTTAATTTTTTTTAATTTTTCTAATAGTTCTTTCTAATTCAGAATTGTATGGCACTAGTCATTCAGAACCTGAACTACGCATAAACCATTACAAAACAACAATGAAAATAAAATAAAACTACACATAAACTTATAAAAACAACAGTGTAATACTTCTATAATAAATCTAAAAATTTAAATAAGACTTTATAATAATAAAAATTTGTTTTTCTAAAAATTTCTTTAAAATTTTAAAATTTTTTTCGATTCTCGACAATGATGCTAAAAACTTGATCTCGATTCTATTGTATTATAATTTATATATATGATATAATTTTCTATTTTTCTTTAATAAATTTTCTTTCTTTACAACGATGTCCAAAATTGACTCTGATGTAAATAAGAGTTCAAGTGGTATATTTAAATTTTGGGATTTTAAGTAAATATATGTATTGTTATCAAGTAATATATAACTTTCTGATTAAGCCTCAAAATAATGAACCCATCGAGAATATTGTAAATTTTTAATAAGGAATTAGATCACAAAATCTATTTAGAAAAAGAGACTTACTTAAATTATAGATATTATCTTTTTGGTAATTTTTGATATTTTGAAATAACATAAACAATTAACTAACTTTAATGAGATTTTTGTAAGATAAAATAACTATAAATGAAAATATATTTTCTCTTATCATGATAAGTAATAAGTATATGAGTTTTGTTGTGGAAGTAGGTAAATTGTTTTGTGTCAAATAGAAGCAATAATATTCTTTACCCTTGCTAGAGATTGTTATAAAAACATTGTCTATTTAAAGTTTGAATAATTTTAAAGATGGGTTAGGTAGGGAAGATACTAGCTCTCACTCTAGAGTTCCCTCCTTTCCCTCCACCTGGGGGCTAACATCTTGTATCAAAACTTGAAACAATAAACCAAATGGGGGATTTAGTCTGTCACCCTAAAATACTCTAATTCTACACCCTTTAAAATATATTTTCCTATTTATTTGCACTCAATTGTATGAATTACATTCTCATCCATACAATCTCATGTGATTTTACCATTAGTTAACTGAGACAAAACCATCACGGATCTTGCATGTTCTCACAACAAATATTAACATCTTAATTGGCCAAATCAAGAAGTAAATGAAGTACAAGGATTAAATCATCACAACTTATTCCAGCATTAAAGTCGATACTTCCACAATTTTCATCCAACACTTAATTACTTTTCATTTTAAAGAAAAATATAAAGAAAAATACTCATTATTCATGGAGAACACACAATAGAAATTAATTATATAAGTAGAAATCATGTAGAAAAACAAAAAATCTAAATTAAAACTAAATGTAGTACAAAGATAAAAACTTATCTCAAATTCCTCTCCACCAAACTCTTGAAGTTCATTTGAATCTCTTTCTTTCTCTTACAAGAATCTCTAAGACTGGTCGCCCAACCCTAAAGAGTTAAAATCTCTCTAATTCACCAATAAACAATGGATTCTTACTTAGAACTCTCTACCCACCTTTCCCTTCACTGTGAATGAGATAAGTGTGAAGAAATCCTAAGTAAAAATCCTACAACTCCTTACTTTAAAACACCCTAACTCTACTCTTCAAATCTTCTTTCTATATCTCTCTCAAAGTCCTTCTTTTTATAGTTTTTCAAAAGGTGCCTTGGCGTCCTTCAAAATATGTCTATATCCAATGAATCTTCCAAGAGTTGACTCCTTTCAAAAGGCATTTGAATGTATTTTCATGTCAATTATTAGTTACCCACTTTTTTACCAAGGTTTGCCTCAAACAACCCTTCAATATTTGCCAAAAATTCATTACATTTCCATAGTAACTACCCTGAGCTTAAGCACGGAGCCTTTCGCGCTTAGGTGCGGCCTTCTCTGTCTGCTGGCGCTTAGGTGGCCCAATTTATTTTCACACCTTCTTCATTTTTGCTCCAAATTTGATCATTTTTCACTCATTTATCCATACTTTATCAAATTAATTGTACCTAAAAGAAAAACAAAAAAATACCTTCCATTAAACTGAAATATCGTCAAAAATATGTATAAAAATGTGTACATGAATGTTATATATTATAAGTATAACAACTATGTAGAGAGTTTAATGTGTCTTTAGGCTTCTCGGTTTTGCTTCTTAACTAGCCATGAGAGGCCTTAGAGAAGCTTGGCATGGCTTGGAACAAGCTTGGGTGGCTCTTAAGAGAAATTGCAGGCTATGGGGATGATTTGAAATGATTCAGTGGTGCCCTTCCCATTTTTGGAAGCTTTGAACTGGGAGGCTCCAATGGTGGAAGACAGAGAATATCCATGGCATGAGGGCATTGGGGGAGGTTTAGGTGTGATTTTTGGGGCTCAGCAGTGGTCTAGCTTGACCCAAACATGAAAGGATTTGATTGAGTAGAATTAATTGTCAAATGTGGAGGGGATGGCTAGGTTTGCCCCCTTTTGTCCATTTTTGTTTTCGTTTAATTTGGAGTTATTTTAATATATCTTAAGTGTCATCCATTATCCTGATCAGTTGACTTGGTTCATGGATGACCAATGAAAGAGGGTGTATGGGCTTAGGCCACGGGTTTGGGTTTTGAATTTAGGGTTTGGGCTTTGGATTTAGGGTTTGGGCTAGGGTTTTGGATTTAGTGCTTGGGCTAAGGCCCTTTGATGATGGATTGGATCTTTACTGTTTGGGCTAACCTTATATCTTAGGTAAATTCAATAATTATACCCTAATGGGCCCTCATAATTAACCTAATTAAATAATTAGGTGAATTATAAGGATTAACCCCATAATGTCAAATTTGACCTTATGAGTGGTTTAGTGTGTTGATCACCTTGGTTGGGGTTCAATTGGATTGGACTTAGCCAAAAGCTTAGGCCTAAATGAAATTCATTAAACACCTTAATTAATTAATTATATAATTAAGTGAATTAAAGAGAATGGCCCTATGGTACCAATTGGGTTCATCACATGGTGTGGTGTCATGACCATGTTGGATGAAATTAAATTGGATGGGAAGGTAGTCAGTTGGTCAAACTTTGACCAAAATTAGGGTTGACCCAGTTGTATTTGACCATTCCATGGTGCTACCAAAGTTTAGGGTCAAAAGAGTGTATTAGGCTTTAGGTCTGATTTTTAGGGTTTGGTAAAGCTAAGGAGCCCTTTCGTGAAGTTAGGGATACGTTTGTGTAGACCCCTCTCCCAAAATAAATTTGGTGGTCAAAGTGATTCTTAAGGTTCATAGTCAAGTCCCTATGATTTTGGGCATTGATTTGAGTGACTTAAGGCATGTCTACCCATAAGGGTGAATTTGGGTTTACCTAAGGCATGTCTAGCCCCTAGTGGTCAATTTAGGTTTTCACTAACCCACTCAATCAAGGGTTGAAGTTTAGAGGTTGCACTGGTGCGGCCCAAGAAAGCACAAACCTAGTTTAGGGCCATATACAAGTGGGTAGGGTGAGTTCTCACAAATATGAGGTCAACAGGGCTTGATTTGATTTGAATTTGAAAAAAATTTGATGGCATTATGTTTGTCTCGTTAAGCTGGTCTGTTTAACTATAAGTTTACTGAAATAAGAGTTTTGGATTATCTTTAATTGATGTTTAAATGTTCCTTCCTAAAAAATTACATCAAGATTCGTGTCACGCATCAAGATACATGTCATATGATGGAAATTTGTTGATGGCGTATCAAGCATATAAGGGAAAGAAAAAATTTCATTAGAAGATGAATGCAACAAGGTTAGTCATGGGTTCAAATCAATTGTTGATATTATATAAAGGTGAATCAAAATATGGCTAATCTATAATGAGTGTAGTAAAAATGATTTTAAATGGATTTTGAGGGATAAATGTTTGTTTTCTTACTTCTAATACCTCACCAAGATCTAGTAAACCGATTGTTGCCTCAATCAATTAACTTCTCTTTTTAAATCTTAATTTCTATAATAATTGGAAAAATAATTTATCAATATTATGTTGAATTTGAACCTTAATTTATTGATGAATGGACAAATTATTTATCAAAATTTTGTTGAATATAACTATCACGAAAGTAATATTTTTTGGAATTTTCTTGAAATTGGGATGCATTTTAGATCGCCTTTTTAAAATAATAAAAAACAAATTGTCAAATTTTATCAACAACTACAGGTATACAGAGATATCGACATGTGAAAAATTTTTATTAATTTTGATGTGACTGAATTGAGCCCAACTGCGAAGTGATGATGAAGCTCACCTGTCGAAGTTGCTAAATCAAGGCCACCGACTAAAGTGATTGAATCAAGTCCAACAGCCGAAGTGGCTGATCCAAATCTTTCCCATTTTCCTCAAGAAGATGATAAAAACCTATCTTTACAAAGGTGGTAACTCGAGGAAGTCATCATTATCAACCATGATATTTGTCCTTCTCTCACTTATGGACGCCTCTAGACACTAGGGATTCAGTCCCATCACCTACACATCGAGGATGGATAAATTACCAACAATACTTGACATTACCAGATAATACTTCATAGTTTTGGCGTCGGTTGGAGAAAAGTCAACAACAGAATCCTTGATGTCCTATGTCAATAATTTTATATTATTTTCTATTCCACGTATAAATGGGTTAACAGGAGGAAGATAGGGGGTCCCTCTCTCTCTCTCTCTCTCTCTCTCTTTTCTTGACCTCTCATCCTGTCTCTCGCTATTTATTTCTTCCTCTAAAGAACCCTGTCGCATGAGGCCTTTTCCATCTCACTTTCTCCTTACAATGCGTATACTACATTATTGGATTTTCTGCTAAGCTGTTTGTACCCACAGACAATATGGGACCATACGACCTAAAAGGATTCAATACAAAAAAATGAAAAAGCTTTGAACCATAAGAATCACTTTTTATACATAAATTTACAAAATGAAATTTTACTTGTCTATATAGCTTTGAACCCTAAGAATCACTTTTTATTCTATGTAGTTAGTTTATAAACAGGTAAAATTTCATATGGATCATAAAGTCTATATAGCTAAAAGCCCCCAAAAATGTGGGCTTGCAATCAGCATTGATTGACAAACTTGTTAAACTAATTAATCTAAATTAAATAATAGATAAAGAAACCAAAAGTAGAATAGATTCAAAGTGAATTAAATTATAATTCAGTTTTTTTTATTAAGCTTTGATTTAACTGAATTTTAAAATTTTAACAAAAATGTGTGCATTGGTTAGTTTGAATTGGAACTAAGCCTATTCTATACTCGAACCTTCATTTTATATGTTATAAAAAAAATAAATAATCGGTAGACTATTATTAAACTAGTTAGAGGAGAGATTTAATTCTAACTGCAATATAATTCAATTTTAGTTAAATTTATCTTAAATTTAATCAATTAAAAACTTAATAATCTTTAATCTGAAAATTAAAAATTATATCGTAAATTTGTAAACAGACATATTTGATTGCATTCCATTTTTACAATATAAATAAATTAGGGACATTAACATGCTGGCCGCACAATTCTTATGTATTTACATATCTGACATCTAAACATTCATATTTACATACATACCACTCAAATGTAACATCAATAATATTATCGTCAATTTTGATGTAAAATTGAAATACACATTTTTATACATAAATTTACAAGAATAAAAATATAATAAGTGCAAATGTCAATCTTTAGAAGGAAAAATAACTTTAGATGTTAAATATATAAATACATAAAAATATGTGATATTTGTGTAAATTTCCCAAGAAATTAATGGGAAATTAACGTTCCTCCACATAATTCTTATGTATTTACATTTCTGCGCTTAAACTTTCATATTTACCTATACAAAATACTTTGGTGTTTTTGAAGCTATAGATGAAAACATGTATTTTCTTTTTAAAAGTAATAAAAATATATAATAATTACATATTTATTGCTATGTACAACCAAATGAATAATAATAATAATTAATTTAGATTCTATTTGACTCTTTGGATGGTACACAGTCCTAACAAAAGTTAAGCAGTTCTCGGGAGGTATGGGAGGAGGAAATTCACCTGCACTAATGTAAAAATTATTGCGTACGTACATCATACGAAAGATGTGTCCGGACTCCAATTACATGACGACACGTGTTTGTGTAGGCCCCATCTCTCAAAACACAAAAATACAACCGCGGTTGTATTAGAATATTCCGGAATACTACCATAATACAACCGGGTAATATCCCAATAAAGCCGCAGAATATTCGAATACAACGATGAGAATATTCGAATACAAACAACCGCAGTTGTATTCAAATATTCCGCGGTTGTATTGTGTTACCGGAATACTACCACAATACAACCGGAGAATATTTCAATAAAACCGCAAAATATTTGAATACAACCACGGCTTTATTTCTGTCGAAAAAATTGGGTCGGGTCGGGCCGCGCAATTAAATTTCTCGATTGTATTATGATAGTATTCCAGAATATTCGAATACAACCGTAGTTATATTTTTGTGTTTTGAGGGATGAGACCGACACAAATACATATCGTCATGTAATTGAAATCAAGACACAACTTTGCATACACGCAATAATTTTTTGCGTTCAATGGGTCTATTCCCTCTGCCAGCCAGATGTCACCATCACTCTAGAGCAAGGAGGAGGAGGTGCGGGTAAGGGAAGGGCTTCGTGCTTCTCCGGTAGGCCCCGAGAGATTGATTTATACAAGGAGGAAGGTCGAGAGATGATGATCGACGTGGCTAGCAATGTGGTTACGCCGCTTCTGAATCAGCAGATGATTTTGGCTGAAAGCAGTGGAGAGGATCTCGAGGACTTCATTCATCGTGCAATCAAATACCTAAGTTCACCGAGCAAGAAAACAAAGTTTAACTAAACTCCTGATGACACTACTCGTACAACTAAATTTACTGGACTCAAAACAATCCTGCAAATATTGAAAAGATGTTTAGAACTCGTCCTAAGCACTTCCTCAATATGACAGGATGTTTTAGAAGAACAACTAAATTTAATCGTACTACGAAGAAAATCATCCTTAAGCCAAACCAAGAACCCAGACACTAAGGAGATACTAGCTTACAAGATTAGGAATTTGCTAATAACCAAGACCCTTTCCTTAGCTATTCTTAGGTATTTCTCGCAAAACATTTAAATGCATTAACATGTTTTAAGCAAGAAATTTCACTAATTTTGTACACTCCCTCTGTGTACACTTTTATTTAATTCTGGTAGCTTTTTACTTTATTGCAATTTACTTACATGCACCGTACTTTACTTTTCTTTGCATGTTAAACAAGATTGTTGCATGAAAACCAAACCTTAGATAGTCCCGAACTAAACCAAAACTAAATTAAAAGTCACTGCAAGATAAAATTCACCGCCACAACATTCCGAAATATAAAATAACTCAAGATTTAATCACAAATGTTTAACAACAAAACTACAATCAGAATCTCAAATTCAAAACGTCTCGTTGAATGATCGGGAATACCTCTGGATGACGTAACTCACGTGTTGCTAACCGGATTTCCCACGGTCTAAATGAAAGTGCGAACTCATTCAAGCAAGCTTTTGAAGAATTCATCCTGACTAAGCCGAATTCAACGAAAGAACGGCGTTTGGACGACGGAACCGCGGGATCTTAATTCCAGTTTCCGTTTAAACAACTTTAAGATTTGTTTTAATTAAAATATTAAAAACACTCGATTTTAAGATTTTCTCAAACCAAAACACTCTCTCATCTCCCGATTTGGCGACTTCTAAAACTAAACTCGCAACAATAAGGAAATTGAGCATAGTGGGCAAAAGACGCCATCGTCATCAACAAAACTCGGATCTACTTCAGCAAAACTTTCTTAGAATTAAATAACCAAGTCATAGACTTCGATAAGTAGTTCGCCATTTGGGGTTGCAAATAAATCCTCAACTCTTCGTTGTGCATTCGTATAATCATGTTATGCAAATTAAGCCCTAACCGGTCTTAGGACTCCGAGGTAGTCGTTCGCGCACGACATAAACCCTTACATCTTCGAGGCTATTTGTATGATCATTTCATACAAATATAAGTCCTAATTAATTAAAATTGGTAGGATTGCAACATTAAATAAACTCCCAAATTCAAACCAAACAATAAGATAGTTTCAAAGCCGCTAAGACTTTCGATCCTCAGCCTTTTCCTACTTCTCTTCCTTTGGACTCTTAAAATAAACTCCGTTCCAAATTCCGAGCTAATCCCCTAATAAAAATTCCAAAATCTAACTTTTCAAAAACCTTAAACTTTCAAATTCCCGAAAAGCAAAACCACTAATCATTATCGAGAGTTTTCTTAAATGATTCTGCTATTTAAGATGTAATTAACTATAGGGACTTGCCCTTATAGGGAACTTTAAGAACCCCCGGTAATATAAACCCCTCGCTTAATTCATTTATATTAAGCAGTGGGAACGGACGCTTTATAAAATTGGTTCGCGTACCAAACGGATGTCACAAATCTTTTAGTTTATTTAATCGAGCCCCATCATCAAGCAAGGTGTCTATTCTTCGGGATAGATACACGGTTTGTGATGCGGTGCTCGTTTATATAAACTATTTAGGATGTGAGATCTCGTTTAATATTTCTTATCTTAAAATTTTCAAACTCAAAATTATTTTCAAAATCAAATACTAGTTTCTAAATTATATATATATATATATATATATATATATATTTATTTAAATTAAATTTAAAATCTAAAAAATTTGCCGACAACTTCGTAGGCGACCCCTTTGCAAAACACATAACCTAAAAATATGCCGACAATTTCGGGCGACTCCCGCCGGAGAAGTTCCTCTCTCCATTTCGATCGATGGTTTCTGCTTTCATAAATCGCAGAAGTGAGTCCATGCCCCTCGCGGACCAAACTACCATTCTTTCCGTTGGCATATCATGTCTACTTCGTCTTGAACGGGTATAGCCGCCTCCTTTGGATTCTCCGGGAGCCACCGTTTAGACACCCCTAAAACCGCAGAGGTTCCGAGATCCTTTTACCTCTTTCCGAGGCATGTGCGAACCCCCAATGTTGGGCTAGAGCGGTCCTTCGAGTCGAGATGTCTTGCATAAGGCTTTCTCTTCCTTTCCACTCGAATCGGATCCTTTACCTTTTCTATACCAACACTCTGCTCCTAATAAACAAATCCTCTAATGAACGACTCTTTTAATAAATAAATCTTTTTTTCATAAATACATAAACGAAAATGTGTTCGGACTCTTTCTTTTTTTCGTCCTAAACTTTACGACGAAAAGAACATAATTCGAATCGGCATTCGGAATCGCCCGCAAAATGACTCGCCCAAAGTTAATCTTCTCCTTCACCAATGGAATGGACTTCGCCGTTTACAAGGACGAGCCGCCCGACAATGGCATCATCCGTTTCGGACAAGGATTCGGCAACATAGATGTCAAGTTCGGCCAGACGTCACTCTTCACACTAATGGACAAAGTGTCAAACCGAAGAGCCCGTGATTGAGTTCAACCCGAAGTCGCCTTAAGAATTCCCTCCCCCGGGGCAGAGGGTCCTGGCTCGAGAGGAGTACTACCGTTCGCAGGAGGACTGTCTCTACCCCCACCGGTCTAGTCATCTCCTCGCACCTACCCCCGACTTCGCCAAAACTCGAAGGGGAAGGAAATCCAAGTCTGTGATGAGCCCGTCACCGTGGAGGGTACAACATTTCGCTACAATACCATCTCGTTTTTAGATTGGGTCCGCCCAAGAGTTGCACCCCTAACTCGACTAAAGGAGAAATGTGGGCGAGAAGATCGCCAAGAAAGCTAGAGCCGCCGGCTGCTTTTCTAGAAGAAATTCAAAAAGAGAAGAACTCGCCCGAGTATATACCTCTCGTTGGAAGGGAGCAGTGTTTCACCCTCTCAAGAGAATGTTCGGTAGGATCGCCACTACATTACCCCGACTCCGCGTACTACAACAATTACAAAAGAAAAAGGATAAGACTACGCCATTTCGCCCGACTGCAAGCTGTGATAGAAAGATTGGCAAAGAAAGAAAGATGCCCCGTGTCGTAAATCTTAAGAAGGATAGGACGCGCCACCCGCCTCGTGATCGCGACGAGAGCCTATTGTCGCTACTGCAGAACTAAAGAAGAAGATAAGCCAATTCACCCGTTGTTGTATCGGGTCTACAAATTGTGGAGGATACCACCTTCCAAAGATATAGCCGACAGATCATCCGTCATAGGTTTCCGCTGCGAGAAGGATGGTATGGCGACCTACTACCTGGAGAAGTTAAGACCAAAACAATGTCCCGAGAAGAAAAGCCTCGTCAAAGAAACTTGAATCAGAAGAAAGTGCTACTGCAATAAAGGGGACTCCCGGAAGGAAGTTCAACAACCGTCACGAGACAACCGCGAGACCGTGCGGTAAAGGGCCACTGTAGGATGCCACGGACAAGTTAAGGACCGACATCCGACGCTTAGCAAAAGAAAGAGATGAAGAATTAAGAGATGAAGTCGACTCGTCGCAGTTCATGGATGAGGAGTATGCCGAGATCAACATGGCTGAGACACAAGCATCGCCGCCCGCAAGGTGCTCCCAAGAAATGGCAGAAAGAGATGAACCTAAGTGTCGAGAGCACAACTTCGGAAAGAGATGATACAATTTCCCGTATGGCAAAGAGGATGGAAGAGATGGATGCTACCTTAGCCACTCTCCGCAGTCGTGCCCAACCTCGTAAAAGAGACACCCCTGCATTCTATCCATATCATGGATGGAGGAAAGGGAGATCACATCCGTCAACGGAGACGAACCACCAAAGAACGATTCTACACAAAGCATGATTCCCGTAAAAGGATATTAAATATGTATAGAACAAGAAAAGGAAGCTTTAGCACAATCCAAGAGTGGAGCATCTATTCGATCAGTAGACTCCATCATTTCGCATATTTTTAGGTTTTGGTGTTTTATTTGAAAAGGGGGGTCGCCTGGCGTAAATTGTCGTTAATTTTAATTTAATTTAAATAAATAATTTAAAAGTAATATTTGATTTCGAAAATAATTTTAAATTTGAAAATTTTAAGATATGAAATCAAACCGATCTCACATCCCGAATAGTTTATATAACGAGCACCGCATAGCACCATGTATCTATCCCGAAGAATAGATACATTGCTTCGATGATGGGGCTCGATTAAATAAACTAAGATTCGCGACATCCGTTCGTCCGCGAACCAATTTTATAAGCCGACAAATTCCCCGTTTAATATGAAAACATTAAACAGGTTTATATTACTCGGGTTCTTAAAATTCCCTATAAGGCAAACTTAAGGGCTAATTACATCTGCAGGACGGAATCACCTAAGAAAACTCTCGATAATAATCGTATTTCCGGCTTCAAGAATTTCAAGGTTTAAGTTTTCAATGGATTGAGTTTTAGAATTTCAATAGGGAATGGATCAAATTTAGAGCATTATATTTTGGGAATCCGAAGGAAGAAAGGTAGGAGAAATCACATATTCGAAGCGAACTTTGAATTTCCGACTATCCTATTTGTCGGCTTGAATTCTAGAAGGTCCTAATGTTTATTTAATGTTTTGATCTTGCCAATTTTAATTAATTAGGACTTATATTTGTATGATAAAATCATACAAATAAATTTCTTGAAGATACGAGGGTTTATGTTGCCGTACCGTACTCACCTCGAGTCCTAAGACCGATAGTGGCTTAATTTGTTTACGACATGATCATGCAAATGCCTAACGAAGAGTTGAGAATTTATGTTGCACTAGGCAAACTACCTCGAAGTCCTATGGCTTGGTTATTTAGTTCTATGAAAGTTTTATTTAAGCAGACCTGTGTTTTGCCGATGACGATGGCCGTGCCGCCCACCATGCTCCGAGCCTCGTTGTCGTAGTGGTTTAATTTCTGTAAATCATAAAATCAGAGGTGAGAAAAGTGTCTGGGTTTAGAGAAAATCTTAAAATTCAGGTGTTTTTAATATTTTAATTGAACAAATCTTAAAGTTGATTATAACAACACCGGTTAAGATCCCACGGTTCCATCCTTCCGCATCGTTATTTTTATCGATTCACTTAGTCCAGATGAATTTGCTAAACTCAACTCGAATGAGTTCCACACTTTCATTTAGACCGTGGGAAATCCCGTTAGCAACACGTAGGTTACATCATCCGAGGTATTCCCGATCATCCAACAAGACGTTTTAATTTAGTCGAGTCAGAAGCTTGCTGTCTCCGTTCGTGATTAAATTTTCGCTGTCTTATATTTTGAAATGTTGTGGCGTGAATTTTATCTTGTAATGACTTTTAATTTAGCTTATTTCAGTTTTAGGGACTATCCTAGAGGTGTGGGTTTCTCATGCAACAACATTGTTTATCATGCAAGAAAAGTAAGTGCGATGCGATTAAATAAATCGCAATAAAATAAAAAGCGTACCCTATAGTCTTCCCGTCATCCTAAGTCGCACTTAAAAACACGCTTAGAATATTTAAGCATTTAAAGTAAGTTCCTAGTAAAAGCTAAGGGAAGGGTTATGGTTTTCTACCAAGTCTCTAACCCTATAGCTAGTCACCTCCTACGACGCTGTGTTCTCGTATTTCGTTCGAGGGATCGATTTTTCTCATCAAAGAACAATTAAGTTCAATTGTTCTTATAAATATCCTATCATATCGAGAAGTGCTTAAGACGAATCTTAAACATCTTTCACATTTCTAGGATTGTTTTAAGTCCAAATGAATTTAATTATATAAATGAATTAATCGTCCGAGAGTTTAAGTTTTGTTTGCCTTCGCTTCGTTGAACTAGACATTCGAATATCTCATGAATGAAGTAACACTTCATTTAGCACTCCTTTAAGAGTTTTGACATCACGAGCTTTTGATGGCAAATGGATGTTCAAGTGTTTATGATTTAATTTTAGTTAATGGGATTAAGTTCATATAAATTGCTCAAGTTCGTTTTAGATTTATTTTGAATTCTTTATGTCTTGTGTGATGTTATATTTAATTTAATTTAATTTAATTTAATTTAACTTAATTTAATTTAATGTGGTTTAATTTAATTTAATTTAATTTCAGTTAATTTAATATAATATGATTTAGTCTAATTTAATTTAATTTGATTTAATTTAATTTGATTTAGTTTTAATTTAATTAATTTAATTTAATTTAATTTAATTTAATTTAATTTAATTTAATTTAATTTAATTTAATTTAATTTTTTAATTTTAATTTAATATTTTATTTTAAAAGCGCCGCTTTCGCTTTTTTAAATAATTTAACTTTAATTTAATTTAACGACAAGCTCTTTAAGATTTTTAAATCTTAAACTCGATTATCATTTTAATTAGAATTAAATATTGGGACGATTAATTTAGGATTCTTAAATTAAAGAACAAATTTTTCCTAATAATATCCCTATTTTAATAATTCAAAATTTATTATTCTTCCCAAATTTAAGTAATTATTTTATTAAGGTTTGTTTTAATTATTTTTGGAATTGTTTAATAGGTTTCTACCCTCTTTATTATTTAAATTTCAAAATTCATCCAAACTAGATTAAGATCAAATATTTTACTCTTTCATTTTATTAAGCCTAAAGTTTTAATTAAGGGCTAAAATTTTAATTACCATTTTGCCCTTTCAAGCTTACTAATTTCATAACTCATCAACGAGCTCAAATGAATTTGAAATTTTTATGTGACTTCACTCATATGTCAATAAAGACATTAGAGGAGAAAATGTGATTTTTCTTGTATTTAATTTATTTATGTAATTATTTTTGGTGGAAAAAATAAGGATTTCCAAGGAAAATTTAATAATATGACCAAGGAAAAATTTCTGTCCTTAAGAAAAAATTATGGAACATTCCTAATGATCAGAGAACCACTTGGACCAAAGTTTGGTGATTTTTGAATTATATTATTTTATTATAATTATTTTGAGTTTTGGAGTATTAATTTAATTTGGTATAAAATAAAGTTTGAAAAATGAATTTTATATTTTTCAAAATCTCTCTAATATCAAGGAAATCAGAGAATCAATTTTCATAATTTCTTCGATTTTTGCTTGATTTATTAGAATTATTTTAATAGAAATGCTAGAAAATACATTTTTTTTATTTTAAAAATTACCATAAAAGGGTTTTTTAAAATTTAATAACTCATCATAGATCAGGAAAAATATGGGTTTGTTCCTAAGTGATTTCAAAATTCAAAATGTACATTTTTAAGGTGAATTTTATTATTTTTGTGATTTTTATTATTTTTAATTATTAAAATATTAAAATAATACAAAAAATCAACTTTTTTAGAAAATTGAAATTTTAATTTTATTAAATTTCCTTAATATCAGAGAGGCTCCAAAACCAATTTGGTGAATTTTTGAAAAGTATTTTGAAAGTTATGAATTTTCAAAGTTTAAATTACAAATTTGCTTAATCAACCCACTTTGACAGGCTAACCAAACCTAATCGACTTCAAACTTTTATGGTGGGTTCCTTCAGATCCTAAAGTTGTCAGTGGAGAATTGATTTCAAGACAATTTACGTATGATTAGCCTTAATTAATTAAGAACCTATTTAGGTGTCAGTTTTCAATTAGTGTGGTTATTCCAAGTGAATTAATTCAAAACCTATTTTTCCTAGGGTCCTTCCTGGCCATAAGAAACATCACCAAATTTTCCTAGAATTTATTTCACAACATGCTAATTATTGGATTTAAAATACCAAAATGTATTAACATGAATTTGAAAAATCAATAACTTCTCATAGTGACGTGCTCTTCGACTTTCGAAAATTATGAATGCTCAAATTCAGAGGCTTCAAAAGCTCTATGGTCTCATGCCATGGTGAATTTCCTATATGCATGGAGAATTAAACAATGTGTGATAGTAAATAAATCATTAAAAATAAAATACCGGATGAAATTAAATGATTTCTTTTTTCCACATTATTCTCCTCTCGTTCACCGAGCAAGAGGGTATTTTTATTTTATTTTTCTAATTTTTCTACACAAAAAGTTATGAATTTTTCAAGCTTAGGAATTAAATAAATCAGAAAAATCCCTATTTTTCTACTTATCGTAGTCGGCGCCTCGCGTCACCTTAGCATCTCCGAAGCGTCGGCGTCGGCTCGATTCGCGCCGCCAGCTCGACTCGCCCGTGGGCCCCGCGGTTCACGTACCATCGCGCCGTCCGGCTCGATCCATCGTCCGCCGATACACGCTCGATCCGACGACTCCTCAAATATCGTCTACGATCGGTGTGCACCCGTGACCGCTCGAACCTCTAACCTCATTCTCTCACTCGATTCTCAACGGATTTTCGTGTTCTTATGTTTCCATGGATTCGTCTCGAGGAGACGAACACATCCATACGCAAACATGTGGTATTTAAATCGGACTAAATTAAATTTTAGAGAATCTCTCGTAAGCTTGGGAAGAAGAGTGAGTTCATACCTTTGCTCTCGTAGAAGTGAAGCTTCGATCCGAGAGTTGTGTCACTTCGATCGGGTCCAAGTGGTGCCCAGACGAAGTCCTCGTCTTCATGAATCTGCCTACTATGAAAGTGACCATGTACTCGATCACAAAGCTTGAGGCCGGAACAATCGGGTGGCCCGGGGATGGGGCTTGTGTGGAAACTTCTCCTCTTGGTCTTGGTGAAGGTAGGACTTTCAACACTTGAAGATTGATCCGACCGGTGAAGAAGTGTCCTCGGGTTTTTCAAGCAAAAGCCTGAGCTCAAAAATTAAGCTCACCAGGAATTTGGCCGAATTCACGGATCAAGTGCTCTATGTGTGAGTGATCTCGGAATGATTTTGCGTAGTTTCCTTAAGGTTTGGTTCAGCACCTCCCATGGCCGAGAGGGGGTGGTGTTTAAATAAAGATGGTCGAGGCTCTTGCGGAAGTAGTGGCTTCGGGATCGCCGAAGTAGTCAGAGGAACAAACATGGTGGCCATTTGGGTGCATGGGCAGCTCGGGCTAGTGGAGAATCAATTTTTTTGGCTCCTCCCAAGGTCTCGGCCATGGTGTTTTCCCGCCGACTCCGTGGTCGGGCCTGGGCCAAGCACGGGTCACCATCTGCTCGTGTGGGTCGTGGCCGGGTTTAGTGAAATCAATCGTCATGGACATGTGTAAAGGAGTTCGATTTAAATGGAATGGAGAAGGCTCATTTTTGGCTGTTTGGGTCAACCCATGGAAATAGGGCTTGGCACCTCCCCAAGACTCCGATTTTGAGCCGAGGGAATCATTTAGGTCACTTTAGAAGGAGTGGTGAAGTCTCCATCCATGGTGAGTGCTGCTGTTGTTTGGCTTAGTGTGTGACATGATTAAGGCAAAGTGGGTTTAAAAGTGTTTAAGAAAGAGATCCCTCTCTTGCCATTAATGGTTTGGTGAGGTGGAAAGTGATTCCCATAAGCTCTCATGGCTCCCATAGGCTCATGCATGGCTTCATGGCTCACCTTCGTTTCTGTGAAAAGCCAAGTCAATTTCATGGAAATTGCTTCTTAAGGAAATTTTGGCATGTTGATTGAATTTGGCATATGGCTTGATTGGAACCATTTGATGATTGATTTGAACTTAGGGATGATTTTAATTGAAGTCATGATGAAGAGAATTTGTCATATGTGCCTTTGATTGATTTCCCCCCCCCCCCCCATTCTCGATTTTCAGAGATTGGCTTTAGGAAGGTTTAAGAAAGTGGCTTTAATTTGGAAATAAATTTATGGATGGGAAATTTGTGAAGGATTTGGGCCAAACAAATGTTGGTTTTAGCTCATGGATGGGTCATGAGTGATTTGGAGCAAATTTGGGGTGGTTCGGGGTTCGAATCGGGCTTCGGATTTGGGCTTTTTTTGGTGAATGGGCCAATATAGGTCAAATTAAATAATTTGGGCCAATGTTTGGGTTAGGTTGAAATTGATGTAAAATAAATGTTGTGAAATGTTTATGGGAGTGTTTCAAAGAGTTTTGGGTTTTGGTTGGGTTTTGATTTTGAGGTTTGGGCCTATTTGGGGTTAGGTTTCGAGTTTATGTCAAAATTGGGCTTTTTGATTGGGCCGAATTCGAGCTGGCTCGGCTCCAAATTTCTGGCAAATCACAAGGTTTTGTTTATGGGGATGTTAAGGAAGGTTTAGAAAGATTTGGGGTTAATTGGAGTTGAATTGGATGAGTTTGGGCTAAGTTTTGGGTCATGGGTCCAATCGGGCTTTAAGGCCAGGCAAATTGATCCAAATGTCAATCAATTTAACTTCGGATTTGGTCTATATTGGTGTCAAGTTTAATCAGTTTTTAATCGAATTCACCAGAATTTAGGTCAATTGGGTGCGTTTGGTTTGACATTGGGTTCATTTTGCCAGCCGTCACCCAGTTTTGATAAAAGTAGGCAAATCGACAAAATCGGCCCATATAGAAGCCGAACAAAATGAAATCGAAATATTTGGGATTTTCTGGAATTTTCTGGGAATTTTCTGAATTTTTGGATTTTTGGCTAAGAGGGGTATTTTGGGTATTTGGAGTGGCATTGGGAGGTATTTTGGAATTTTTGGTGTTTCTTTGGGTATGGATGATCAATTTTATTGGTGAGCCAATGTTTAGGATTGATTTTGGAGAATTTTGGGTAATTCTTGTGTGGGATTTTGCAAATTTCTGGGGTTTCAAGGGTTTTGGGTAGCTAAGCTAGTGTAGGGTCCCGGGGTCAAAAAGTGAAAATTTGGAAAATTGAAGATTGGGTGAATGTAAGTGAATGAAATCATTTTCGCCGAGCCACGTAAGCCCACATCAGTTCCCACATGGCCATGAAGGACTCATTCGAGGCATCCACTATGCTGTTCCTAACCCTACCTGGCTGCCAGTTAAGGACCATCCATGTGAATCACCTTCATGAGTCAGGAGGTCAAATTGGGTATGGGTGTGTTTTTAGGAGGTGTGTGAAAGTGTAGTGTATAGGTGTAGTGTGTGTGTGTCAGCCCCTTCACGTACCAAAGCCACCAGTAAGGGCCCTAAGGCCAAGAGTCTCATGAACTCATCCTAAGGTACTTCTCCACATTCGATTTCAACCCTCTAGGTGATTGGGGTCTACAATCAAGTTTGTGGAGTTTGCAAGGAGTTAAGAAGTGGTTTGAATTTCTAAGTGGTGGGTCCCAATTCTAATCCTCTGTGATGTTTCAAAGGAAAAGCCTAAGGCTAGATCCTAAGTACTAAAAAGAAGGAGAGAAGACCTCATCAAGAATGAGGTCAACACTTACCCCGAAGAGTTCGATGCAGTCCAATACCCGAAAGGCTTTGTACCACATCTGTTTAAGACTTTTGATGGAATAGGGAGAAACCCTTCTAAGAAAGATGTCGCATTACTTCGTGCTGGGCTGGCCGCAATGCCGGTAAGCGACGCTTACTCTTCTCGCCGCCCGCGCAGCTTGTCGGGATTGCCTTCGATCGGGTACGCAGAATTGTCGAATCCGGCTCAGTAAAGACTCAACTCGGAGAATCTCTTCGTTAAACGATTCGTCGGCTCAAGACCACATCACTATCGTGATCTGCGATGCAGCAACAAAAGTCGAACGACTTTGGCATTACATACTTCGGTGGAGAAACTTAAGCATGAAGGTGAACCACGGCTTCAAGAACAACATGCAACTTCGTATCTTACTTAAAAGTATCCATGGCCCGAGAGCACTCCTCCTTAAAGGATTTACAATCAAGACTTTCGAGAAGTTGCTTAGCAAGGCCGGGAGCTTGCAAGAAGAGGCAAAGCGCTTAAGTTTCGTAGACAAGAATGATAAGCAGAAGCCTCCGAAAACATTCAAGAAGAAATCGAATCATCACGACGCAGATAAGGCCAAGGCCTAATGCAGATATCGCCGTGAGCGACCGCAACACTTAGTTTCCAACCACCGCAACGAACATACCAACAACCCCGCAGTGGCTATCGCAACCCCGTCCGAGCCATCGCCTCAGCATTATGAACAAACCGCCTCGTTCGTCACGTACTTTAAGAAAACTTCTAAATAAGAATATCCATTCAAAATCGAAGCAAGAGCGAAGATGTTCCAGAAATTTTAATGAAGACATTAACGGATTTTCAAATGCCAGAGCCTAAGAAGCTTCTGAGAGGAAGTCAATAAGAAAAAGATAATCCAAACTATTGCCCTACTACCTCGATGCTTGGACACAAGATAGAGGATTTCTCATCACTTTCAAGAGTTGGCTCGATGACAATCTCCGAAAGGGAACATAACGATCCCAAAGGAATACACGAAGGAACCCTGCAAAGGAGGTTCCGTCAATGTTATTTCAATGGATCCCATTATTCCGATGTGACTCTTACACGACCGGGGATGATGATGGAGTATCGTCCGGACAAAATCATCGAAGAAAATTTTGATCACATCTGTGCCTTCGGTACGTGCTTCAACTCGCAGCTCAAACCCGTCAAGCCGCACTATCACTGCACCGAAGAACCGCCCCTGTAAGGAGGAGAAGATCGTGGAAGAAAAGAAGACCGAGGCTCGGGTTGCGTACTAGGGGCTGCTTATCCTAGGATGGTTGTTTCCGATTCGGGGGAGAAATCCCTCGAACTCCCCGACTCCGTATGATTATCTCGTTCGTCCTAAGCAGATCTTATAATGATAAGGGTTACGGAGCTCGGCTACGTTTTCGACTGCTTCTAACGATTACATAACTAACGACAACCGCTTAATCCGGATCTCGATTCCAATATAAATAAAGATTCTCAAATCATACACAACCTTGATGACCACGACGAAGAAGATGTTCACAAAGGAGGCTACGAAAGCCTCGACAAGCAACGAGTCCATTTATGAATTCCGAGGAGCTCGATCACGATGGGGACTATAACCCTCGACACCGGCGCCTCAAGAGCCGTTGGTTCCAATTCAAGAGGATACACCTAAGCAGATTCAACACCCGAATTCGAAGAGATAACTGAAGTAAATTTAAGAAGTGGGAAAGTTCTACCCTCGGTATCAGTCTCAAAGGATAAAAGGAAAGTGTGTGGTCGCTCAGAAGAGCCAACCCCACCAGGAACCGCTCATTCGGGAAGAAACCGAGGAACATGATAATAAAGTGGACTACAACGCGTTGAAGACATCTTAGGAAGCTACCACCAAACTAAGCATATACGACTCGATCCCGTCAAAGGAGATGAGAGATGCTCTAATCAAGGCTCTACTCGATCCAGAGATCTGCTTTTAGCTCAAAATGACCGGTGATTCCTTCGACGAGGTTTACCTCGTTAAGGAGAAACGCCGAGGTGTTACCTTCACATACAATCGATCTATTACTTGGAACAACAGACGAATCGACCGTTATACATTTCGCCAATTATTGAAAGTTTACGCTCCGTAGTGTTAGTCGATCCGACATCAATCAACATAATGAATCTTCTGGACGCCAAGATATTTCCGGGAAATCGATGCTCGCGAGCTTCGGCGACAAGATGCTATTAAGAGGCTTTAATCAAAAAGGAGAAAGAGCTCTTGGATCGATAACACTACTAATGAAGACCGTGATTTAGCAAAGACAACCGCAAAATTCCACATAATCAGACTTCCGAGACATCGTTCAACACTCTACCGGGGTCGGCCATGGATCCATGAAAACCGGATGGTGCTCTATATCCTCGCACCAAAGGCATAAAGTATTACGAAGGAGGGGAACAGCGTTGTATCAAAGGTGATTTGCAACCGTTCTCCGTGCATGAAATTGGAATTCATGAAGATGCGTCTACTACGCGCCCCCGAAGAAAACAATCTTTTCCAGCAAATACCATACCAAATGAAGCAAAAGAAATTCGAGACAATGAAGAACTCGAGTTCTAAATTGTCAGCTACTCACCACTCCCTTACGGCGAGATGGTGAAGATTTCTCCTAACTCGCACCCGAGGTCGAGGCTCTGGGACGAGGACGGGAAGAAATGCTGGAACAATTTCGATTAAGAAACCGGTCATCGATGTCGTATCGGGAGAACACTTCCGAAGAAGAAGAAGAAATCAAGAAGGAAGCAATGACAATAAGTCAAAAGAAACCCTGGCCCAAGATCTCTCTCGAAGATGAAAAGAATGAAGAATATAAATCAATGTACGCAGAAGATTAACCATCATGTGCATACTATGACCCGACCCCGATCCATTCTAATAAGATGGAGGTATGGTGGTCAAGGAAGTGCATGGCGGTGGTACTAAACCAATCAAGTTTACCGTGGTGCTTCTTCTTCCAATAATGAAAAAGAGGTACAAGAGTGTCATTTCTTCCGAATTAATGGAACTACCTTTTCGAGTGGTACTCTCGCGTTCAAAATTTAATTCAACGTTGTCTTACCTCGATAACGGACAAAAAAGGCCGATCACAACACTTTGAAAAATTATGGAATAATGCCTAGCTTGCCTGAGATATTTTTAGGAGCTGTTGTGTTGTATTTTAAAAAGTGTCGCCATAGAAATCAGTTTTCCAAGGAATTTTAGATTTTAAATTTAATTTAAATATATATATATATAATTTAGAAAGAAGATTTGATTTCGAAAAATATTCTCAAATTCGAAAATTTTAAGATATGAAATCAAACCGATTTCACATCCCAAATACAATATATAAATGAGCGCCACATCACAAGCCGTGTATCTATCCCAAATAATAGACACACTACTTCGATGATGGGGCTCGATTAAATAAACTAGAAGATTTAGACATCCGTTTCGTCCGCGAACCAATTTTAGAGAAGCTCGGCAGTTCCCCGCTTAATACAAAGAAATTAAGCAGGTTTACACATTTCCGGGTTCTTAAAATTCCCTATAAGGGCAAGCCCCTATAGTTAATTACATTTTGCGGACGGGAATCACCTAAGAAAACTCGATAATAATCGCATGTCTCCGCTCTCAAGAATTTCAAAGTTTAAGTTTTCATGGGATTGAATTTTCGAATTTTCGATAGGAATGGATCAAATTGAACATTTTATTTCGGGAATTCAAAGCGAAGAAAAGGTAGGAGAAATCGCCGTATCGAAGCGAACTTTGGTAATTTCCCGACTATCCTATCGTTTCTATTTCGAATTTAGAAAAGCCCTAATGTTTATTTAACGTTTTGATCTCGCTAATTTTAATTAATTAGGACTTATATTCGCATGATGTACCATGCAACAAAATTTCGAAGATGTGAGGGTTTATTTCGTACCGAACGATCACCTCGGAGTCCTAAGACCGATCGTGTTTAATCTACATAACATGATCATGCAAATGCCTAACGAAGAGTTGAGGATTTATGTTGCACTGTGCAAACTACCACGAAGTCCTATGGCTCGTTATTTAATTCTAAGAAATTTTTGCCGAAGTAAACTCACAGTTTTACGATGAAGATGGCCGTGCCGCCCACCATGCCCCGAGCTCCTCATGTTGCGTAGGTTTAGTTTTAGAAGTCATAAATCGTGAGATGAGAGAAGTGTTCCCCGTTTTCAGAGAAGGTCTTAATTTTAAGTGTTTTTTTATGTTTTAATTAAAACATATCTTAAAGTTATTATAACAACACCGGTTAAGATCCCACGGTTCCATCCTTCCGGCATCGTTATTTTTATCGGATTCACTTAGTCCGTATGAATTTGCTAAACTCAACTAAATGAGTTCCACACTTACTTGCACCCTGAAATCCCGCAACACGTATGTTACATCTTCCGAGGTATTCTCGATCATCCAACAAGACGTTTTAATTTAGTTGTAGTTGTAGTTTTGTTGTTCTGCTTGTGATTAAATTTTGAGTTGTTTTATATTTTGAAATATTGTGACGGTGAATTTTATCTTGTAATGACTTTTAATTTAGTTTTTGCTCAGCTTTTGTGGACTATCCTGTAGGTGCGGCTCATGCAACAAGCCGTTTATCATGCAAGAAAAGTAAAAATGCATTTCCAATAAAGTAAATTGCAAGGAGGTAAATTGCAATAAAACAAAAGTGTACCCGGAGGGTCTTCCCATCATCCCAAGCCGCACTCTAAAACACAATTTAGAATATTTAAGCATTTAAAGCAAGTTCCTGTAGTAAAGCTAAAGGAAGGGTTATGGTTTTCTACCAAGGTCCTACTCCTATAGCTAGTCATCTCCTATGACGTTTAGGTTCTTGTGTTTGGTTTAAGGACGATTTTCTTCTTATCAAAGAAAATTAAGTTCAATTTGTTTATAAATATCCTATCATATCGAGGAATGTTTTCAAGCATCTAATCTTAAACATCTTTTCAATACCTCTGTAGATTGTTTTTATATTCAAGAGAATTTAATTATACAAATGAATTAATCATCAAGGAGTTTAAGTTTTGTTATCTTGCCTGAATTGTGACACTGGAATATCCTATAAGTGAAGTAACACTTCACTTAATAATTGTCAGAGTTGGCGACAACAAGTGCTTTTGGAGGGCAAATCGATGTTAAAGTGGATTTCCAGATTTTAATTTAATTTCAATTAATGGGTTTAAGTTTGGAATAGTGTTCAAGTTGTTTTAGACTTATTTTGAATTCTTTCGTCTTTTGCGATGTTATATTTAATTCGATTTAATTTAATTTAATTTTAGTTTAATTTAATTTCCGTTTAGCTTTTACTTTCAATTTAATTTTATTTAATTTAATTTATTTTTAATTTTATTTTAACTTGATTTTATTTTTTTATTTAATTTTAATATGTTTTAATTTTAATGAATTTAATTTAATTTAATGGATTAATTAATTTAATTTATTGTTCAATTAATTAATTAATTTAATTTAATTAATTTAAATTTAATTAAATTTTAATTTAATTTTATTTTTAATTTAATTTAATTCAAATTTTAATTTAATTTACTTTATGCTTTAAGGATGATTTAACTTTAGTTGTTAAAATATTAATTTAATTGAAATTTTAAGGATTTAATTTAAATGTTTTAACTTTAATTTAATTTAATGATTAAGTCTTTGAAGATTTTAAATTTTGAATTTGGATTATCATTTTAATTAGAATTAAATATTACCGAGTTGATTAATTGGGATTCTTAAATTGTTAACAAATCTCCTCCTAATAAAAGATGCCTATTTTAATAATTTACCTTTTTTTATTATTCTTCAAGTTTAATTAATTATTTAATTGGGCTGGGCTTTTATTTTAATTATTTTCAAATTGTTTGGTAGGTTTCTACTCCTTTAATTACCTAAGTTTCAAACATCCAAAATCAACTTAGTATCAAATATTTTACCCACCCTTTAATTAAACCTAAAATTTTTCAATATGTGCTAAAATTTCAATTAACATTTTACCCTTTAAACTTACTAATTCCATAACTCACTAAATTGAGCTTAAATGAATTTGAAATTTTTATGTGACTTCACTCATATGTCAATCAAGATATTAGAGGAGAAAATGTGATTTTTCTGTATTTAATTTATTTATTTAATTATTTTTGGTGGAAAATAAGGATTTTCAAGGAAAATTCAACAACATGACCAAGGGAAAGTTTCTGTCCTTAAGGAAATTATGGGACATTACTACACGACCAGATAATCACTGACCAATTTTGGTGATTTTTTGAATTATATTATTTTTATTATAATTATTTTTGAGTTTTGGAGTATTAATTAATTTTTTTTTTAAAAATAAAATAAAGGTTGAAAAATGAATTTTATATTTTTTTCAAAAATCTCTGATATCAAGGAAACCAGAGAACCAATTTTTATAATTTTCTGATTTTTCTTTGATTTATCAGAATTATTTTAAGTAAATGCTGTAAAATACATTTTTTTTAATTTTAAAATTACCAGCCTTAAAATTTAATATCTCATCATAGAGACTTAAGAAAAATATGGGGTTTGTTCCGAAGTGATTAAAATTCAAAATGTGACATTTTGGTGAATTTTATTATTTTTGTGATTTTTATTATTTTTTAATTATTAAAATATTAAAATACCCAAAAATCAACTTTTTAAAATCGTAATTTTATCTTCTTTAAATTCCCTTATATCAGAGAGGCTCCAAAACCAATTTGCGGATTTTTGAAAAAGTATTTTGAATGTTATGAATTTTTTAAGTTTAATTTGGCTAAATGGCTTAATCAACCCATTTGATAAAGCTAACCAAGTCCAATTGACTTCAAACTTTTATAGTGTGGGTTCCTCTGATCCTAAAGGTCAGTGGAGAATTGATTTCAAGTCAATTTGATGTACGATTAGCTCTAATTAATTAAAGCTCCATTTCTCGTGTTTAAGCCAATTAAGGTTGCGCTTTGCAGTTAACTCAAAACTATTTTCCCTAGGGTCCTCTCAGTCATAAGAAACATCACCAAATTTTCCCTGTGGATTCGTTTCACAACATGCTAATTATTGGAATTAAAATACTCGAATATGACCTAGAATCAAAAATCAATAACTCTTTCGATGTGGATAGCCTCTCGACTTTGGAAAAATTGTGTGAATGTCCCCAAATTCGTAGGCTTCAAAAGCCCGCGGTCTCATGCCATGGTGAATTTTATACATGCATGGAGAATTGAAATAGTGCAGAGAGTAAATAAATAATTAAAAATAAATACTAACATGAAATTACATGATTTCTTTTCCACATTATTCTCCTCTGCTCACCGAGCAAGAGGGTATTTTTATTTTATTTTTAGGATTTTCCTACACAAAGTTATGAATTTTCTAAGTTTTGGTAATTAAATAAATAGAAAATGCTCTAATTTCCTACTTATCCATCCGCCGCGCCACGCCATCCTCTAAGCAGCCTCCGAAAGGTCACGCGTCGTCCCCGGAGCCCGTCGCCATCCGACTCGTAGCCCAGGGGCCCGCGGTTCATGCACCGCGCTCGTCGTCCTCGCTCGATCTGCACCGTCCGCTCGATACACGCTCGATCCGACTCGCTCCCGCCCATCGTCTACGACCGGTGTGCACTCGTGACCGTCAACCTTCTAACCCTAATTTCTCACCCGATTCTCAAAGGATTTTTGTGTTCTTATGCTCTAAGCGGATTCTTCTCGAGGAGACGAACACATCCATACGGTAAACATGTATTGAAAATGACCCAAACTAAATCAGAGAATCTCTCGTAAGCTCGGGAAGAAGAGGTCCATACCTTTGCTCGCAGAAGTGAAGCTTCGATCCGAGAGGTGTGTCACCTTCGACGGGGTCCAAGCTAACACCTCCTGTCTGAGCAGCCCCTGTGATAGGAAGACCTCTAATCCTTTACACTGCGACATTAGATAACTGTCGGTTAATTTTTATTTTGAAAATAAAATTTTTAAAATTAAAATTTAATGTAATAGGTAAAGTATTTTTTTTATTTTTAAAATGATGATATATTTTTATTTTGAAAATAACGAGACCAGATAGATCTCATATGTCAGATAGTTTAAATAGTTGAGCACGATACTACAAGTGACACATCATCCCGAAAGACAAGCGTACCACTTGTTAGTAGGCTTAACTATCTAAATTTAAAAGCTTATGACTCTATTTTGGTCTGCGTATTTTATAGCCGACAAATTCCCCTGTCTAATACACAGATTAGAGAGGGTTTAGATTAATCTGGGTTCTTAATTCCTATAGGGGCAAGCCCCTATAGTTAATTACATCTTAGGCGACCAAAATCACCTAAGAAAACTCTCGATAAGGATCATGGGTTTTATCTTCAAGAATTTCAACGTTCAAGTTTTCACGATTGGTTGTAGGAAAATTAAAGGGAATGGTTCAATATGGAACAATTATTTTCAGAATTCAACGAAATAAAGAGTAGGAGACGTCGAAGATACTGAAATAGCTTCAGTGACATCTCAAACTAACCTATGATTGGGCTTCATATATTTGAAAGTGAAGTTATATTTAATATTTTAATCCTGTAAATTATTTAGATGATTTGGGATTTATATCTACATGTCATATGTAAATGACCCAAAAATATGAGAGGATTTATGCCGTGCCTAACCACAACCTCGGAATCCTAAATAGTTTAGGACTTGTATCGTACGATATCGAATCGTACTAAGTCCTAAAAGATAATGTGAGGATTTATGTCGTATCAAACGACGACCTCGACGTCCTATAGATATTATTTAAATCTACGAATATCCGGTCGAAGATCCTTCATTCGTCCTTTGTCGTGTCGTCCCGAGAAAGGATAAAGATAAGAGAGAAAAGAGAAGAACATGCCTCGAACGGCCTATCCTAAGGGTATATACAAGGGAATAATTAAAGTAAACATGTATAATAAAAAGGAAACAACCATGCTCTAAATGGCCTACCCTAGGGGTATGTACAGGTGTGCAAGAGAAGTAATAATTAAAAGCATGAATATGAGTAAATATGTACAATAATGAAAAGTAAAGGAATGCACGACAATATATAGTAAATAAAGTAAAAGAGCTGTGCAGTAAAAAAATGTGTACCTGACCAATTCTGTTGATGCCTCAAAAGCAAACTAACAAAACAGATATCTGCATATTTAAGTTTAGTTATAAACATATGAAAAATCAAAGTGGGGGAATAAGAATTCTATTTGAGGATAGGCTCAGTCTATATACTTCTTTTTTATATCACGATCCCACAGGCAACCCGAAGTATTGAAGTCTCTGTATCAATCTCAAATAAAGTCACCAGCAAATCACCTTAGAGTAGGCAATCCTAATCCCTACCATTTAATCGACGAGTGAACCAATGTGTAGTATCTGAAATTTGAAAGTGTAACATCTGTAATTGCAGTATCTGAATTCTTATGAGTGTAATATCTGATGTGTAATATCAGGTCTGTGATGTGTAATGTGTATTAAATAGTGTGTAGTGTGTAGTGTATTATGTGATATTTAATATGTGATGTGTGTATGTGATATTTAATATGTGGTATGTGTATGTGATATTGGATTTGATTTGCTAAATGTGTTGTGTATATGTGTGTGATATTTGATTTGATGTGTTAGTATAGTATCTGATGTCGTGCGAGTGCAGTGTTTATTTGTTGTATGAGTGTGGTGTTTATTTGTCGTGCAGGTGTGGTATCTGTTGTCGTGCAGTGTAATATTTGGTACCGTAGTATCTGTTATTGATTCACAAATTTCTTAAAGGTTGGAATTAGAACGACCTGACTTATAAGATAAAATTGGCATCTAACATTGAGTATTGATTTTATTTTGTTTCAGCTATAAAAGCATGATTATTAAAGTCTTATGCATCATTGCCTGTACCCCGCATGTCCAACTTATCAACCCACTTTGATATTTCATATGTAATATAATCAAAAGAGATTTCAATTTTCACAAGTGAAGCCAAGCTAGATAACATTTCCAAATCCAATATATAAAACAAATTCGAACCAACTAAAGTTTTCTTGAATATTCAAAACTTGAAAAGTTGAATTCCAGCAAATTGAAGCGAAGGACACATTCCACAAAAAAAAATCCTACGGCTTCAATGTTTCGGCTCCCAGTGTAAAGAGCAAAATTCTTAACACCCAGCAATGTTCAAGCAAAGGTCAAAGTATATAGGAAATGATAAATTTCAATTTTCACAAGCCAAACCAAACTGACAAAAATCCATGAATTCAACATATAAATCAAATCAAGCCAACTACAGCCTTCTCATATATGTTCAATTCTGAAGTTCAGTTCTATTAAACCAAAGGCAAAAGAAAATTTTTCAAAATCAAAACCAAATACTGCTGAGAAGAAAATTTACAAAAATATACCACTTAATTTTCATGTAGTTATACATAACTTAGTGATTTTGATATAATATAAAAGATTTGGATAGCGTAGATGTAGAGAGGAAGACTTTGTGTGTTTAATATGTAAACCCAAATGTTGTTAGATGGTATAGATATAAACCATTCCGAATCATCTGTGATAAACCCCAAAATTGAACCCAAGTGCTGCTGGAGAAGGAAAATTTACAAAAGCCAGCCCAATTCCACACTATAGTAGCTCCACTACAAGGCTAAACCCGAGCCACCATATGACATCTTGCCGAGCCAACAACATCAGCCCAACTACCAATTATAACAGCCCAAGTATAAGGCCAAAATTATAAGCATTAAAAGAGCTAAAACCGAGTCATAGCAAGGATGAAAACAAGCCTAGCTCCAAATTACAATAATATCAATTATAAAGCCAAAAATCAGGAGTATTAAAAGAGCTAAGAACTGAAGGATTGTAGGCCCAATCCGAGCCGCAGTTGGTGATTGAACTATGTCTCCATAGATTCAAACAATTAAGTAAACAACTATGAATGCCTTCTATATATACATAGATAGTAGGTATAAAGTTAATTCAATAACTTTTCAGCTCAAGCCACCTTAGATTAGTTTAAGACATAAACTCTAAGTATTAAATATGCACATATTTAGCAATTAAAGTAAAAAAAATCCAAACAGAAATTCAATAAATTAAAGAACCATGGGTTCTAATTTCAGCCAAATGAAGTTTATCCAGCAATTAGAGATTCAAAATAAAAAAAACTCCAAGGGTTATGAAGAGTAGAATTCTGTCTTTCTCAAATGAGTACGAAGAAGATATATATTTCCACTTAAAAGTGTTGCTGCTCGTAATTGATTCACATAAACATGTTCTCATTTCAAGAATCACTAATTCTTTTAGAAGAGAAGCAATAGAATAGCAATTATAATATCAACATCAGCCTCAATAAGTATTTTGGTGTCAAAGCAAACTTATCTATCCTCGTGATCAATGTCAGAAGAAGAAAATAGCAAATCACCTCTTCAAGATAATTTGAGGTATTTCTTGAGAAATCCCCAGAAAGCAAAACATCGTCCTCACTAGGCAGAGAAAACAAAATGGCTGGACAGAAATTTGAATTAAAGAGGATCGAGTAAGCTCACCCCCTAACAGATTGCATGGAGGGATATTTATAGGCACAGATGAAGGGTATATACTCACCGTCGGTGAGAATCAGAGAGGTAAAGAAGCCCAACTCACCAAGAGATAACCGTCGAAATCAAGCACAGGGAGGTTGCCTGACTCGTTTGGGCGGAAAAAAACCGTTACAAAAGATTACCGGATGGCAACCGGCGACGAGATCTCGGAAAGGAGGAAGGCGACTGGAAAAACTGGCAGGAATCTTCTCAAATCCGGTCGAGAGAGGAAGCCGGAGGAGGAAGAGAGGCGCAAGCTTCGGCTAGGGCACGGGAAGGGAAAAACATCGTGCATGAGTTTTTTTTTTTTTGGGGCGTGAGATTAGGGTAAAGGATTTAATATTTTTTATCATATATATATATATAAAGACGGTTATTATTATTATTATTTTATTTAAATCCGTCGATTTATGCACAATTCGAGCCGACTCAAAACCTTATCGAATTATATGTCCTTCCCGGCCAAAATCGACGTTCCAGACGCATCGGCGCAGTCCGTTTCATCATCCTGGGCCATTCGGACAAGTTCGACGACGGTCGCATCAATTTAAATTAAATTTACGCAACGTGGCGAAAATGAATTTATTTTGACCCGACCGGAGCCATTTATCGAGCAAATTAATAACCGGTCTTCGCCTAAGAGAGAACCATAGTCAAACATATTGCTCGTGGCAAAAAGTCAAACGTCGCACGCAGTGGGGTCCACCTATGGCTTTCAAATCCTTATAGGAACTCGACAAGAGTTTCAATACGTCGGCTTTTAATCGATTCAACTAGGTGTCGAGGATTTAGAGCCGTCCATATGAAACTTCAAGGAGCGAGGAGATGGCTTGAATTTCTAAATATGGTGGGTCCCGGTCTAGTCCTCTAAGAGAGTCCAAAATAGGAAAATCCTAAGGCTAGATCCTAGGCTCTAAGGAGAGAGAAAAGAATGACCTAAAAAATGAGGTCAACAAATGGACACCCAATAGGTGTGGTGTGCTGTACAAGCACGCCACGCCTATTGGTGTTGACCGAAATGATCAACACAATCGCAAATGAATGTTCAAGTAACCATACTTCAAACAAATCAAAGATCGAATTAGAGTTGAAGTGAAGTTACGTTCCTGCTGGGGATTAACAGGTGTACCTTCAATCCAACGCCGTGAATTTGAATTTCCAAAATTTAAATATTGATTTCCAAAGTATGTGCAGAGAAAGGATTCAGAAGTATGGCTCTGATCCAGAGGATGTGTTGAAGAAGGATTAGGATAAAACCTATCTCAAATATGTCTGTGAGTGCTGAGGAAGGATTAAGATAGAACCTATCCCAAATATGTGCTGAGAAAGGAGTAGGACTAAGCCTACCCAAAGAATATGTATAAACAATATGTTTAAATAAAATGTATAAACAATATGTATAAACAATATGTATAAATCATTTGTATGCTGGATGGGAATCAAAATATAGGTATTGACCCCGAGATGAGAACTGGAATATGGGTACCAGCCTCAGAATGAGAATCGAAATATGGGTACCGATCTCGAAAGATGGGAATCAAAATATAGGTACTGACCCCGAGATGAGAACTGGAATATGGGTACCAGCCTCGGAATGAGAATCAAAATTTAGGTATCGATCTCGGAAAGATGAGAGTCAGAATATGGGTACTGACCCCGAGATGAGAACTGGAATATGGGTACCAGCCTCAGAATGAGAAATGAAATTGAGGTATCGATCTCGGAATGATGAGAGTCGAATTTAGGTATCGACCTCGGAAGAAGAGTCTTGGAATATGGGTACCAGCCTCGGAATGAGAATCAAAATTTAGGTATCGATCTCGGAAAGGTGAGAGTCGGATTTAGGTGCCGACCTCGAAGGAGAGAAGCGAAATATGGGTACCAGCCTCGAAAGGTGAGAGTCGGAATTTAGGTATCGACCTCGAAGGAGAGAAGCTGGAATATGGGTACCGGCCTCGGAAAGGTGAGAGTCGGAATTTAGGTATTGACCTCGGAAAAATGAGAGTCGGAATTTAGGTGTCGACCTCAGAAGGAGAGAACTGGAATATGGGTACCAGCCTCGGAATGAGAATCGAAATTTAGGTATCGATCTCAGAAAAATGAGAGTCAGAATTTAGGTACTGACCTCAGAAGGAGAGAACTGGAATATGGGTACCAGCCTCGGAATGAGAATCGAAATTTAGGTATCGATCTCAGAAAAATGAGAGTAAGAGTTTAGGTACTGACCCCGAGATGAGGATCAAAATTTGGGTATCGATCTCGGAAATGTGAGAGTCAAAATTTAGGTACTGACCTCAGAAGGAGAGAACTGGAATATAGGTACCAGCCTCGGAAAGGTGAGAGTCAGAATTTAGGTATTGACCTCAGAAGGAGAGAACTGGAATATGGGTACCAGCCTCGGAATGAGAATCGGAATATGGGTACCGATCTCAGGAGATGGGAATCAGAATATAGGTACTGACCCCGAGATGAGAAAAATAATGTATTGTGTAAATTATGTAGGAATGTGATGATTCGTGTGTAAATGTGTGGGAATTATGTAGAGATGTAGTGTTGAATATTGTGAGAATGGTGAAATCCTCAGAATGTACATATATATATGAATTAGTAAGAGTATAAAACAAAACTCATATTATCTTTTTATTATTATTTTATTTAGGATTTTGTTATCTAAAAAAAATACTTTATTAAATATTTATTCATTTTTTTCAAGAATTATTATATTTCTTATTTTACACATCGTTCTTGCTTCTTAGCCTTTTCAAAATTGCGGTAAACCAAATTTATTGGTTTTCGACAAACAATAAGCCAGATTTGCTTTTAAACTGTCAAAAGAAGTCTGATCATATTTGCTTGAAATTGAATATCATATAATAGTGGATGAAATGCTATCACATCGAATACCAAGCATGAAGAACATCACTGTCATCATACAACAATAATCTGTACATATCTATATGCTTATTCTACAATATCTTTGGATATCAAATCAAATCTGTGTATCATTCTAAACATCCACCACTGTCTATCATGTACTTGAATAGTAAGCTGTATAGAGACTAGCCTCACCTTCAACATACATCGGAGAATCTGGAAAGATCCTTCCCATATATAAAGAGGTGTGCTGACTTTAAACAACTTATAGTTCATACGGTCGGAGATTTTCTATTTTCGGATCAAATTTATAACGAAACGGTATCTTGTCCTCATTCATCCTTCTGAGAGTGATCGAAATCCTCTCGTACGACACACCAGGAATACAATGTTTTGCCACATCGGCACCATTTCCTTTTAGGATTAATACCGAGCCCACTGGTAAAGGAATTTCAACAGGTCCCTGAAATTCTCCGTCTCCAACAATCTAAATTTCTGTACCAAACATAATATTGCATTCATTGACGAAAGAGACAGTACAGAAAGGTCTCCTGAAGTCATGGTGGTCAACATGCGGAGGAATACAATCACCCTCCTTATATATATTTATAATACAACTGTTTGGAATGCAATCGGCGTGGAGCACTCGCCAGGCTACCATCAGTCTGATCATCCGTTTTATGAATGATGGTAAGGGATCAACTTCATCATGGCGAATTATGCCAGAAGGATTACCTTCTCTGTCTTTAGGTTTTAACAGCACCCATACTGTATGGTAATTCATCCCTTTCCACGTTTCCATTTTCTGGGTTCGGAGTAAGTTCTTCTTCTCAGGCGTCCAGCTTGTCCCATTTGTTGCTCGAGGATGACACAATCCACAATTTCTCTTTGTTCTCGCTCAGAAAATACGTCAGTGTATAATTCTAAGCCTTCCAGTATATTGATGTACTTTCCCTGGAGTCTTTGAAAATGTTCAAAATTCTACTTTCTTACTCTTTGATACTTTTCTAGTTCATGTTCCGGAATAATTTGCAATCTACGCGGCCTGTCCACAAACTGCGGCACGTATGGCACAACTTCCATATTCTTTTTCTCGATCTCCTTCTTCTGAAGAGTAGGTTTCGGTACAGACTTCTCTGGCTTTGGTAGGATTACCTCAACGGGTTGATTTGGAATCTTCTCTTTCAACTCGACTGCCATCCTTTCAACAACAGCTTCATCCTCTCCTTGTTCTTTCATCTGTTCCAACATCTTGTGAATCTGCCGGTTCCGGTTCCTCTTCTGAGTGCGAGTGAGTGTTGCCTTACCTTCCAACTGATCATTGGTAGGGATAACACCAACAAGCTCGCCTTCAGAAGTCATCACCATCGAATTAATCTTGTTAGTTGTAGTGTAGTCTGCTTCAACCTCATTTATTTTCCTCTTCTTTCCAAAAGAATGTTGATCTTTGTTTTTGAATGTTAATATGGGTTTCTGACCACAGAATGCTTGCTGATCCACAATCGTCAGAGCTGAGCTTTCATACTCCAAATTCACTTGTTCAAAATCCAGATCAAATTCTATAATTGCTCCCTCTTCAACCTTCTCTTTATTCTGGGCAAAACCAAGTCCATTCTTAAAGACAAAAATTAGCCTTTCTTCTGACATTTTTCTGCACAAACACAGGAAAACGGTTAGTATGTCAGGCCGAGCTAAGCAAGAACAATATGTATTAATCTGGAATGTATTTGTTTTAATTTATATATATATGTATATATACATATTTTATTTATTTATTTATAAATATAAGGCTTATTATGAAGATTGAAATTCATATGAAAGGACCGGGAATGATGATCAGATTACATTTTAGAATATATGAATTCTATTATAGATTGTAAAGGAAAATTTTTATTCAACAATCTTATTTCAAATTTAAGTTCGGATCCAGTTACAATTGAGGTGTTAGTGCTTCTAAGAACAAGACTTTATTTCTAAAGTTTGCTCTTTTGAAACATTACGACGCATAATATTTCTTTAAGTAACGCCCATTAATAGGGAGCATAGGTCTTTCCCCTTGACAGTCCACTAACTGGTATGCTCCTCCAGAGTAAACTTTCTCCACCACAAACGGACCTTCCCAAATTGGTTCGAATTTTCCACCTATCTTGCGATGTGTAAGGATAGGTCTTTTGAGAACAAGTACGAGGTCACCAACTTTGAAAGTTGTGGGGCGGATCATTTTATCATGTGCTTGAATCATTTTAGCTTGATATAATTCCAAATTTTGTTGTGCTAATAGTCGTCTTCCTTCCAAATTTTCCAGCTCTTCCAGACGGAGTTTAGCATTTTCTTCAGTAGTAATTTTATTGGCAACAACAACTCTGAGAGACGGAAGTTGCACTTCTAAAGGAAGAACGGCTTCGAACCCGTACACGAGGGCGTAAGGAGTAGACTGTGTTGGAGTTCTGAACGTAGTTCAGTAGGCCCATAAGGCTTCTAATAACTGCTCGTGCCAGTTTCTCTTATTTTCATTTAGAGTTTTCTTTAGAGTTTGGACGAGAGTCTTATTAAAAGCCTCGGTCAGGCCGTTTGCTCGAGGATAATATATTGTAAAGTAGCGCCAATCTATTCCATGCCTTCTGACAAAATTATTAATTTTTGTACTTTTGAATGCAGACCCATTATCCGAAATTATTCTGTGTGGTACGCCAAAACGATAGACGACTTGATTTTTAAAGAATTGTAACACGTGATACGCTTTCACTTCTCTGAGCGGTACAACCTCTGCCCATTTTGAAAAGTAATCGGTAGCCGCTAAGATAAATCGGTGTCCTTTTGAACATGGAGGATCTATAGGACCCACCACATCTGTGCCCCAACACTCAAACGGCCACGACACGACCGTCGGGTGGAGCACATTAGGGGGTTGGTGTAAGACCATGTACGGCTTATTTTTGGGGTTATGTGTTTTGAAAAGGGGTCGCCTATAGAAATTGTCGGCGAATTTTCATATTTTAAATTTAATTTAAATATATATATAGTTCAAAAGATAACATTTGATTTTGAAAGTAATTTTAAGTTTAAAAGTTTTAAGATATGAAATCAAACCGATCTCACATCCCAAATAGTTTATATAAACGAGCACCGCATCACAAACTATGTATCCATCCCGAAGAATAGACACATTGCTTGATGATGGGGCTCGATTAAATAAACTAGAAGATTTGTGACATCCGTTTGGTCTGCGAACCAATTTTATAAGTCGACAAATTCCCCTGTTTAATATGAAAACATTAAACATGGTTTATTTTACCTGGGTTCTTAAAATTCCCTATAAGGGCAAGCCCCTATAGTTAATTACATCTTAAGTGACGGGAATCACCTAAGAAAACTCTTGATAATAATCAGTAGTTCTGCTCTCAAGAATTTCAAAGTTTAAGTTTTCAAGGGATTGAATTTTGGAATTTCAATAGGGAATGGATCAAATTTAGAGCATTATATTTTGGGAATCCGAAGGAAGAAATGTAGGAGAAATCACAGATTCGAAGCGAACTTCGGTAATTTCCCGACTATCCTATTTGTTTGGCTTGAATTTAGGAAGGTCCTAATGTTTATTTAATGTTTTGATCTTGCCAATTTTAATTAATTAGGACTTATATTTGTATGATAAAATCATACAAACAGCCTCGAAGATGTGAGGGTTTATGTCGTATCGAACGACTACCTCGGAGTCCTAAGACCGGTTAGGGCTTAATTTTCATGACATGATCATGTGAATGCCTAACGAAGAGTTGAGGATTTATGTTGCACTAGGCAAACTACCTCGAAGTCCTATGGCTTGGTTATTTAATTCTAAGGAAGTTTTGCTGAAGTAGACTCAGGTTTTGCTGATGACGATGGCCGTGCTGCCCACCATGCTCCGAGCTCCTTGTTGTTGCAGAGGTTTAGTTGTAGAAGGTGATAAATTAAGAGATGAGAGAAGTGTTTGGTTTTAGAGAAAGTCTTAATTTCCATGTGTCTTTAATGTTTTAATTAAAACAGATCTTAAAGTTGATTAAACAGAACCGATTAAGATCCCACGGTTCCGTCATCCAGGCACCGTTATTTTCATCGAATTCACTTAGTCCGGATGAATTTACTAAACTCAACTAAATGAGTTCCGCACTTTCATTTAGACCGTGGGAAATCCCGTTAGCAACACGTGGGTTACATCATCCGAGGTATTCCCGATCATTCGATGAGACGTTTTAATTTAATTGTAGTTGTAGTTTTGTTGTTTTGTTTGTGATTAAATTTTGAGTTATTTTATATTTTGAATGTTGTGGCGGTGAATTTTATCTTGTAGTGTCTTTTAATTTAGTTTATGGGTTTCGGTTTTGGTTTCTCGTCCTAAAGGTGTAGGTTTTCATGCAACCGTTGTTTATCATGCAAGAAAGGTAAAGTGCAACACGAGTAAATGAATTGCGGTAAGATAAATTGCAATAAAATAAAAGCGTACCCGGAGGGTCCTCCCGTCATTCCAAGCTGCACTTAAAATACAATTTAGAGCATTTAAGCATTTATAGCAATTTCCTAGGTAAAGCTAAGGGAAAGGTTATGGTTTTCTACCAAAATCCTAATCCTATAGCTAGTCATTCCTATGACGTCTAGGTCTTCGATTTTGGTTTTAAGGATGATTTTCTTCACCAAAGAACAACTAAGCTCAATTTGTTCTTAAGGACATTCCATCATATTGAGGAAGTGTTTAAGACGAATCTTAAACATCTTTTCTACATTTCAGGAATTGTCCTAAGTCCAAATGAATTCTATTGTGCAGGTGAATTAATCATCCAGGGTGTTTAAGTTAAGTTTTATTTCTTGCTCAGTGAATTAGGATGTTTGAATATCCTTATGAGTGAAGTGTCATTTCACTTGATACTCCATTTAGGAGTTATAATAGTAAAAGCTCCTAAGGGCAAAATGATATTTAATGATTTGTGATTCAAATTTAAGTTCAAATTAATGATTTAAGTTTGGAATAGTGTTCAAGTTATTTTAGATTTATTTTGAATTTTTTTATGACTTAGGTGATGTTATATTTAATTCAATTTAACTTAACTTAATTTAATTTAATATGGTTTAATTTAATTTCATTTAATTTTAAGTTAATTTAATATAATATGATTTAGCTTAATTTAATTTAATTTGATTTAATATGTTTTAATTTAAATTAATTTTATTTTATTTTATTTTATTTTATTTAATTTAATTTAATTTAATTTAATTTAATTTAGTTTAATTTAATTTAATTTAATTTAATTTAATTTAATTTAATTTAATTTAATTTAATATGATTTAATTTTAATTTTAATTTAATTTAATTTGTTTTAATTTAATTTAATTTAATTTATTTTTAATTTAATTTAATTTAATTTAATTTAGTTTAATTTAATTTAATTTAATATTTATTTTAAAGGGATTTGCTTTAAATAATTTAACCTTAACTTAATTTAATGATTAAGTCTTTTAGCATTTTAAATCTTTAAACTTGGATTATCATTTTAATTAAGAATTAAATATTATTGGGATGATTAATTTAGGGATTCTTAAATTAAAAAAAAAAAATTCTTCCTAATAACATCTCTATTTTAATAATTCCAATTTTATTATTCTTCCAAATTTAATTAATTATTTAATTAAGGTTTATTTCAATTATTTTAAATTGTTTAGTAGGTTTCTACCCTTTAATTATTTAAATTTCAATCATCCAAATCAGATTAAGATCAAATATTTTACTTGTTAATTTTATTAAACCTAAAGTTTTAACCAAGGGTAAAAATTTTTAATTACCATTTTGCCCTTCAAGCTTAATAATTTCATAACTCACTAAATTGAGCTTAAATGAACTTGAGATTTTTATGTGACTTCACTCATATGCCAATAAAGACATGAGAGGAGAAAATGTGATTTTTTCTGTATTTAATTTATTTATGTAATTATTTTTGGTGGAAAATAAGGATTTCCAAGGAAAATTTAATAATATGACAAAGGGAAAGTTTCTGTGCTTAAGAAAATTATGGAACATTCCTAATGGCCAGAGGACCACTTGGACCAATTTTTGTGATTTTTTGAATTATATTTTATTTATTAAAATTATTTTAAGTTTTGGAGTATTAATTAATTTAAAAATAGAATATAAGTTGAAAAATGAATTTTATAATTTTTAAAATTTTCTCTGATATCAAGGATTCCAGAGAACCAAATTTTACAATTTTCTGATTTTTTCTTAATTTATTAGAATTATTTTAGTGGAAATGCTAGAAAATGTATTTTTTAATTTTAAAAATTACCCCAAGGCTTTAAAATTTAATATCTCATTAAATAGACCTAAGAAAAATATGGGGTTTGTTCCTAAGTGATTAAATTTCAAAATATGGCATTTTGGTGAATTTTATTATTTTTGTGATTTTTATTATTTTTTAATTATTAAAATATTAAAATAATACTAAAAATTAACTTTTTTAGAAAATTGAAATTTTAATTTTCTTAAATTCCCCTTATATCAGAGAGGCTCCAAAACAAATTTGGTGAATTTTTGAAAGGTATTTTGAAAGTTATGAATTTTTAAAGTTTAAAATGACTAAATGGCTTAATCAACCCATTTAGTAGGGCTAACCAAGTCCAATAGACTTCAAATTTTTATGGTGGATTCCTTTGATCCTAAAGGTCAGTGGAGAATTGATTTTAAGTCAATTTGATCTATGGTTAACTCTAATTAATTAAAGTTCAATTTTGGGTATTTAGGCCAATTAGGGTTAATCTGAGTGAATTAACTCAAGTCCTATTTTTCCTAGGGTTCTCTGGTCATAAGAAACATCACCAAATTTTCCTAGAATTTATTTCACAACATACTAATTTTTGGAATTAAAATACTCAAAACGAGCCACATGCATTTGAAAAATCAATAACTTTTCACGAGAGATGGTCTCGACCTTGGAAAATTCAGGGAATGTTCCCAAGTTCAGAGGCTTCAAAAACCCTATGGTCTCATGCCATGTGAATTGTATGAATGCATGGAGAATTAAAACAATGCAGGGAGTAAATAATTAATTAAAAATAAAGTACTAGGCAAAATTAATTAATTTCTTTTCCACATTATTCTCCTCTCGTTCAGCTGAGCAAGAGGGTATTTTTATTTTATTTTTGTGATTTTTCTACACAAAGATATGAATTTTTGAAGTTCGGTATTTAAATAAATCAGAAAATACCCTATTTATCTACTTATCCACGCGGCGCTGACTCAACCTCGGCGGCTCCGAATTGACACGCGTCGCTCCCTGGTTCGGCGCCGCCATCTGACTCGGCTGTCCGGGGCCCCGCGGTTCACGTATCATCTGCCGGTCCGACGCAATCCAAGCCGTCCACCCAATACACGCGCGATCCGACGGTTCCTGGTCATCGTCTACGGCCGGTGCGATCCCGTGACCGTCCACACTCTAACCACAGAACTCTCTCGATTCTCGACGGATTTTTGTGTTCTTATGCTCTATGGATTCGTCTTGAAGAGACGAACACATCCATACGGTGAACATGCATTTAAATTGACTCAAATTAAAATGAGAATCTCTGGAAGCTCGGGAAGAAGAGGGAGTCCATACCTTTGCTCAGAGAAGTGAAGCTTCGATCTGAGAGTTGTGTCACCTTTGATTGGGTCCAAGCAAGCTCCAGGATGAAGTCCCTTGGCACCGGTGAATTGTCTAGCTATGAAAGTGACCACAGCCGATCACAAAGCTTGGAGGCTGGAGCAACCGGGTGGCTCGGAGATGGGGCTTTCGGTGGGAAACTTCTCCTCTTGGTCCGGTGAAGGTGTAGGACCAATCGATTTGGGGATTGGCTCACTGTGAAGAAGTGTCCTGGTTTTTGGGCTGAAGTTTGAGCTCGAAATTGGGCTCGTTGGAGGGAATTGGGGCTGGAATTCGGTGGGGATCAAGTGCTCTATGTGTGGAGAGTGATGCGGAGTGATTTTGGCGGAGTTTCCTTAAGGTTTGGTTCAGCACCTCCTTTGGCCGAGAGGGTGAGGGGTTTAAATAGGCATGGTCTGGAGGCTCTCCCGGGGGGTTTAATGGTTGGGATCGAGTCGCTTAGGTCGAGGGAAGAACGGCTACAATGGCCAGCGGGGATGGGGCGGCTCGGCGGTGAGAATTCCAAGCTTGGGCTCACATGTGAGCTCTCGGCCATGGAGTTTTCCGGCGACCCGGGCGGGCGGCCGGCGAGCATGGGTCACCCTCGGGTCCAGTGGGTCGGTGGCCGGGGTTTAGTGCGATCGATCGGGCCTTGCCATGTGTAAAGGAGATGGCTTGGAATGGAATGGGGAAGAGGCCATTTTGGCTAGGTTTGGGTCAACCCATCCTTTTGGGCTAGGTGCACCACCCGAGGTCCGGTTTTGGGTGAAAAGAGTCACTTGGGTCGAGCTGCCATGGAGTGGTGAAGTCTCCATCCATGGTGAGGTGGCTAAGCATGGTTTAGTGTGTGACATGCTTAAGGTAAAAAAGGGTTTAAGAAGGATTAGGAAAGGGGGCCCTCCTTTTGCCATTAATGGCTTGATCACATGTCAAACCTTCCATGGCTCCATGTGGCTTGTCCATGGCTTGCATGGCTTGTCTTCGGCTTGGGAAAAGTTGAGTCAATTTCATGGAAATGGATTTAAGAAAAATTTTGGTATTTTAGGGGTGATTTGGCATGAGGCTTGATTTGGAATTATTTGATGATGTGATTAGAACTTAGGGAATGGCTTTGATTAAGTGGATGGCAAATGGAAATGTCATGTGGGCTTTAGGGTAGATTTTGGGCTCTTTGAAATGGTTTTAGATGGGCTTTTAAAATGGTTTAGGAAAGTGGGCTTTTGAATTTTAAAATGGATTTTGGGATGAAATTTTGGTAAAGGCTTGGGCCAAATAATTGTTGGGTTTAGCTCATAGATGTGTCATGAGTGACTTGGAGCAAATTGGGAGTGATTTGGGTTTGAATTGGGTTGGATTTGAGTTCATTTGGTACATGGGCCAATATAAGTCAAATTGGGCTAACTTGGGCCAATGTTGGGCTAGGGTTGAAATTGATGTAAAATAAATGTTGGGAAATGTTTATGGGAGTGTTTCAAAGAGGTTTTGGCTTTGGTTGGGTTTTGATTTTGGGGTTTGGGTCTATTTGGGCTAGGTTTAGGTTTAGGTCAAAATTGGGCTTTTTAATTTTGGGTTGAATTTGAGTGGGGTTTGGGTCTAAATTTTGGGCAAATGATGTTAGTGTTTTGTTTATGGGGATGTTAAGGAAGGTTTAGAAAAGATTTGGGGTTAATTGGAGTTGAATTGGATGAGTTTGGGCTAAGTTTGGGTCATGGGTCCAAATTGGGCTTTAAGGTCAAAAGTGAAATTGGATCCAAATGTCAATCAAATTGGACTTGGATTTGGTCTAGATTGGTGTTGGGGATGTTGAATTGAAGTTTAGAATTGAATTGGACCAGAATTTAGGTCAATTGGGTAGGCTAGGCTTGACATTGGGTTCACTTTGGGTTAAAATGGATCAAATTGGAGATTTTGATAAAAGTGGGGTAAATTGACAAAATTGGCCCATGGTGTAGTTGCACAAAATAAAATTAGGAATATTTGGGATTTTCTGGAATTTTCTGGGAATTTTCTGAATTTTTGGATTTTTTGGCTAAGAGGAGTATTTTGGGTATTTGGAGGGTATTGGGAGGTATTTTTGGAATTTTTGGTATTTTTGGGTATGGATGATCAATTTGATTGATGAGGCAATGTTTAGGATTTATTTTGGAGAATTTTGGGTAATTTAGGTGATTTTGCAAATTTTGGAGGGTTTTAAGGGTATTGGGTAGGCTAGGCAGGTGTAGGGTCCCGGGGGTCAAAAATTGAAAATTTGGAAAATTGAAGATTGGGTGAATGTAAGTGGAATGAAATCATTTTGGTTGAGCCATGAAGCCACATCAAGCCCACATGAGCCATGAAGAGACTCATTTGAGGCATCCACTATGTTGTTCCTAACCCTCTTAGCCAAGGGCTTAGGGGTTAAGGACCATCCATGTGAATCACCTTCATGAGTCAGGAGGTCAAATTGGGTATGGGTGTGTTTTTAAGAGGTGTGTGAAAGTGTAGTGTATAGGTGTAGTGTGTGTGTAAGTCAGCCCTTCACCAGACCAGGCCCCCCAGGGCAGTCCTAAGGCCAAAGAGTCCTATAGGAACTCATCCTTTAAACTTCCACTTTTAATTTCAACCCTCTAGGTGATTAGGGGTCTACAATCAAGCTTGTGGAGTTTGCAGGGAGTTAGGAAGTGGTTTGAATTTCTAAGTGGTGGGTCCCAATTCTAATCCTCTAAGATATTCAAAGGAAAAGCCTAAGGCTAGATCCTAAGTACTAAAGAGAAGAAGAGAAGACCTCATCAAAAATGAGGTCAACAGACCACTCCATGTATCTGACATTGATGGCAACTTTTGGCGATTTTCATACAATCGGTCATCATCGCAGGCCAGTAGTATCCTAGCCTTTTGATTTTCATTTTCATTTTAGGACCTGACTGATGAGCGCCACAAAGTCCTGAATGTACCTCCTTCACGATTTCTTGAGCTTCCGTGTTGTCTAAGCATCTTAGACACATCTGATCGAAGGATCTTAGATAAAGAACATTATCAATTAAAGCATATGATAGTGCTCTTTTCTTTAACTGATGAGCTGCTGACTTATCATCTGGTAGTTTTTCAGCCTGTAAATATTCTATGAAGGGTTGACGCCAATCTTTTGTAATTTCAGTAACTCCCACTACTATTTCTTCTTTATTTAATTTTTTTAACGTATCTGTATCAATTTGAGACAAAACTTTAAGTCCTTGCACGGTTATCTCAATAGAATCTTCATGTAGACATGCAAATTCTTTAGCAAGTTTAGCTAGAGCATCTGTAAGAGCGTTTTCTCCTCTCGGAATTCTGTACAGTGTCACATTAGGAATTTGTTCCAACAACTTCATTGTATAACGGTGATACTGTTCCAACCTGGGCTTCAAAATTTTATACTGGCCAGGAACTTGTTGAATTATTAATTGCGAATCTCCATAGATGTTGATATCAGTTATATCTAAGAGTATTGCTAATTGTAATCCTGTTATCAGAGCTTCGTATTCTGCCTCATTATTCGTACACGGCTCTGTTAAATGATAAGTATATTTCAACATTCCTCGTTCTAGTGTAATGAATATCAATCCAATCCCTGCTTTACCGGGTATTATCATTTGTAGTTCTTTATTCTTTTGTGCTGAAGAGGCTCCATCAAAATACAATTCCCAACGTCGAGTATTGGAATTTTCCAAATTCATTATCTGTTCATCCGGTAGATCATCATTAAGAAGAGAGTCAGCTGGTAACGGATGTGCCGCAAGAAAATCTGCTAGAATCTGTCCCTTTATAGCTCAAAGCGGAACAAAGGTAATGTGAAATTGCAATAATATCATGACCCATCTTGCTAACCTACCGGAAAGCGTTGGTCGAGCTATTAAATATTGCAACGGATTAAATTTTGAAATCAAATTGATCTTGTGAGAGAGCATGTAATGTCGGAGTTTTTGAACTGCAAAAATTAAAGCCAAACAATGCTTCTCAATTGGTGGATACTTTACCTCCGCTGGTATTAGATGACGACTTAAGTAATATAGAGCATTCTCTTTACCCTCATCATTGACCTGAGCTAGCAGAGCTCCGAGGGAGTCGTCTAAAGCCGTGGTATAAAGTATTAAAGGCTTACCTGGGATCGGGGCTGCTAGTACAGGAGGTCATTAGATATTGTTTAATGCTTTCAAATGCATATTGAAATTTATTGTCCCAAGTAAACTTGGCAATTTTTTTGGTCAATGCAGAGAAAGGTTGACACCTTCCTGACAAATTAGAAATAAAGCGTCTTAGATATGCCAACTTCCCTTGAAAAGATCGTAATTGCTTTAAGTTCTTAGGGGGTGGCATTTCCAAAATTGCTTTTATTTTCTCCGGATCAATTTCAATCCCACGGTGACGAACAACAAACCCTAAAAATTTCCCAGAAGTCACACCAAACGCACACTTCAAAGGGTTCATTTTAAGGTTAAATTGTCGTAACCGTTCAAAAATAATTCTCAAATCGTGCAGATGATCTTCCTTCTGTTTACTTTTGATAACCAAATCATCCAGATAACATTCCACTTGATTGTGAATGAGGTCATTAAAAATTCTGGTCATTGCTCGCTGATATGTTGCTCCTGCATTCTTTAACGCAAAAGGCATTACCGTAGAGCAGTAAACTCCAATTGGCGTTCTGAAAGCTGTAAATTTTTCATCTTCTGGAGCCATCTTGATCTGATTATAACCGGACGACCCATCCATAAAAGAGAAAATGGCATGAGATGATGCGATATTGACCATCAATTATGGAATAGGAAGCAAAAATTCGTCTTTTGGACATGCCTTATTTAAATCTCTGAAGTCTACACAAATTTGGATTTGACCATTCTTTTTCTTAACAGGTACTATGCTGGCAAGCCATGTAGAATATTGCTCTTCTCGTACAAATTTGGCATCTATCAGCTTTTTGACTTCCGTTATGATTTTTTGTTCAATATCCAAGCGCATCCTTCTTGGAGCTTGCTTAACTGGAACTGCAGCAGGATCTAAACCCAATTTATGTACTGCCACCTCTGAGGCTAATCCTGGCATTTCATTATAACTCCAAGCAAAACAATCTTTAAATTCAGTCAACAACTTAATCGTGTCCGTAGCTTCTTCTTCATTAAGTAGGGAGCTAATAAAGGTTGGCCTTGGTTCCTCTTCAGTCCCTAAGTTAACCTCTTTCAGCTCATCTACTGTTGATTTAATCTCTTCTTCAAACTCTGGTGGGGCATCATCAATTAAAGAATCTTCATAATTATCTAAAGTTTCCCAACATTCTTCATTTTGTTCATTGGTAACAACTAGGCAAAATTCCACATCATCAACCGGTCCTACCGTGCCAAACCCAAGACCTTGTTTAGAATTGAATGTACGATTGTTATTATTCCAAAGTTTTTCAAAATAATCGATTGATCTTTTGACCATTGCTTAGGTACCATACCACGCTGTGCAAGATTTTGAACACAATGAGAATACCATTCAATGGGCAATTCCTTTAATTCTGAAGAAAGATCATTTTCTAGTTTTACATTAGTTTCAGAACTAGAAGATGCAAAGCCACGATGAAACTTTATTGGTTTTCCACCAGCACTATGTACTTCTTTGATCGTCAAACCCTCAACTTTATGAGTATAAATTGGGGTAAGGGCCATAGTTTCTACATAGCAATTGATTCGATCATACATTAAACTATGTTCACACTTTTCTTCATCTTCCAAGCTGATTTGGAACTGGGGTCTCTTTTGGTTAATCGTCATTGCATCTTTCTTAATCTTTTCATCTTCAGAACTGTCTTCCAAACCAATGTTGATAACCGGATTCTTCGATTCAACAACCCTATCGTTCCTTCCTTGACCTCGTCCCCGGCCTCGACCTCGGATGCGAGTTCTGGAGGAACTCTCACCTTCTCGTTGTAGAGGGGTGATGCAAGATTGTTGAATTGGCACTGAAAAATCTTGTCTTTGTATACTTTCTGGATTTTCTGTTCTATTTGCAACAACATCTCGAGATAAAACAACTTTTTCGGATGAGTGTAGTAAGCAGCTTCTTCATGAATACCTATTTCATGAATAGAAAACGGTTGTAAATCCCCTTTTATACAGTATTATTGTCCTTCCTGGCAGTACTTTATACATTGATGTAGTGATGAGGGAACCAATCTATTTTCGTGAATCCAAGGTCGGCCCAGAAGAGGATTAAATGATGTTTCATAGTCAATGATATGGAATTTCGCAGTTGTCGCCAATTCACCGATTCTCAACAGTAGAGTTATCGATCCCAAAGCTCTTTCTCCTTTCTGGTTAAAACCCCTTAAAATCATTCTGTCAGTGGTCAACTGTCTTGCATCAATTTCCAAATAGGCTAGCATTCGCAAATTCATTATATTAATGGATGCTCCCGGATCCACTAATACTCTAGATAGCATAGAATTACCAATATTGACAGAAATATACAGCGGAAGATTATGATCAGCAGTGTCAAGCAATAAATCATCATCTGTAAAAGTTATCTTTGTCTGTCCCCTCAATGAACAAACCTCATCCAAGGAACTGCCAGCGAGTTGAGCTAAACAAATGTCTGGATCAAGCAAAGCTTTCACCAGAGCTTCTCTCATCTCCTTCGATAAGATCAGAGCGTCGTATATACTCAAGTTAGCTGGTAACTTCCTAAGATGGGCTAGCACATTATAATCCACTTTATTTTCTGCCTTTTCATCTTCTTTTTGAGCGAGCACTTCATCAATTGGTGGAACTGGATCGTCTATTTGTTTTCCTTTATCTTTTGGACCCACTCTCGGAGGTAATAATTTTCCGCTTCTCAAATTTATTTCCGTTATCTCTTCTGAGTCTGGAATTAATTCAGAAATTGTAACCTTAGGAATTGAAGTAGCTAATTCTTTCAAGACTTCTTCTGATTCAGAAAATTCTAGCTCTATTGCAATTGGCGGTCCTTGAAACTCTAGAATAAGTGTTTCATCCTCCATACAACAGCTATCATTATCTGTATCCTTTTCTGAATAATTATTGCACATGTCAATGTTCTGTAATATTTGAGAATTGTTATTATGATTGAAATTAGTATCAGAGTTAGATTGGTTATTGTCAATCACATCATCAACAGAAACTGCCACAACATAGCCGAAATCAAATTCCATAGTATTACGTGCTCCTGGTGGAGCGAAGAAGAAATCATACAAAGTCAATGGTTTGAGAAATGTTTCTCCCAAATCTGTAACAACCAATCTCTGACCAACGACTCTCATCTTCTGAGTTGACTTTTCAATCCTTTCTTCTATAACTTGTTCATTCTTCTCTTGAGATTTATTTTCTACTTCGATCAATAACACCGGCTCAGCAGGCTCTGGATCTTGAATTGCAGTTTGTGTTGAAGCATTCTGGAACTGACTCAATATCTTCTTTGAAGATTTAGTCCATGCTGTACTCCATCCATCATTGGTTGTATATGGATCAATTGGAACAATAGGATCGACCGAGATTGTATTGATTGAACCTTTTTCAGGTTCTCTCAAATACTCTTTCGGGATTGTTATGTTTCATCTCATGAGATTATTTTCCAACCAATTCTTGAAAACAAAGCAATTTTCTATAGTATGTCCGATCATTCTGTGATATGGCCAGTATAGCGGATGATCTTTCTTGTCAACTTCTTCAGGTTTCTTAGGTTCAGGTAATTTGAACTCAGCTTTCTTGACTGGATTCTGAAACATCTTGCCAACTGCTTCATCTTTGAAAGAATCTACCCTACTTAGTCGTTTCGCTAGAGACAGAGTTGGTTTCTCATTCGTCGGGGGAGGTCTCTGTTGTGAAGACTGTGGATTATATTGCTGAAGTAGTTGATGAGTCTGTCGAGGTTGTTCTGTCTTTATCTGTATTGGTTGTTTGCCTTTATCAATAGTTGCAACAGTCACAGATTTCTTCTCGAAAGCTTTCATTGGTTTCTGTTTCTCGATCTTTTCAATAAAACCATGTTATTTCGCTTCTTCTTGTAGACTTGCAGCTTTATGTACAACTTATTTTTAGGTTGAGTGTTGTATTTTTGAAAAGGGGTCGCCTATAGAAATTGTCGGCGAAATTTAAATTTTAAATTTAATTAAAATATATATATAATTTGGAAAGTAGCATTTTATTTTGAAAATAATTTTTAAGTTTGAAACTTTTAAGATAAGAAATCAAACCGATCTCACATCCCGAATAGTTTATATAAACGAGCACCGCACCACAAACCATGTATTTATCCCGAGGAATAAACACACTGCTTGATGATGGGGCTCGATTAAATAAACTAAGAGATTTGTGACATCCGTTTGGTCTGCGAACCAATTTTATGAGCCGACAAGTTCCCCTGCTTAATATAAAGGAATTAAGCAGGGTTTATATTACCTGGGTTCTTAAAGTTCCCTATAAGGGCAAGCCCCTATAGTTAATTACATCTTAAATGACGGGAATCATTTAAGAAAACTTTCGATAATGATCAGTGGTTTTGCTTTCAAGAATTTCAAAGTTTAAGGTTTTTCAAAAGATTGGATTTTGGAAATTTCAATAGGGATCATCTCAAATTTGGAACAAGTTTATTTTAAGAGTCCAAAGGAAGAGAAGTAGGAGAAGCTGAGGATCCAAGAAGAATTTTGGAAACTTCCCAAACTATCCTATTGTTTGGCTTAGATTTGGGAATTTACTTAATGTTTCAATCTTGCTAATTTTAATTAATTAGGACTTATATTTGTATGACATAATCATACAAATAGCCTCGAAGATGTGAGGGTTTATGTCGTACCGAAGGACTACCTCGGAGTCCTAAGACCGGTTAGGACTTAATTTACAGAAAATGATTATGCAAGTGCCTAACGAAACGGTTGAGGATTTATGTTGCACTAGGCAAACTAGCTCGAAATCCTATGGCTTGGTTATTTAATTCTAAGAAAGTTTCTGTGAAGTAGATCCGAGTTTTGCTTGATGACGATGGCCGTGCTTGCCCACTATGCTCCAAGCTCCTTGTTGTTGCGAGGTTTAGTTTTAGAAGTCATAAATCGGGGAGATGAGAGAAGTGTTTTGGTTTAGAGAAAATCTTAAAATCCATGTGTTTTTAATATTTTAATTAAAATAAATCTTAAAGTTGTTTAAACAGAACCAATTAAGATCCTACGGTTCCGTCATCCCGACACCAGTTATTTTCATTGAATTCACTTAGTCCGGATGAATTTGCTAAACTCAGTCGAATGAGTTCCACACATTCATTTAGGCGTCGGGAAATCCCCTTAGTAACACGTGGGTTACATCATCTGAGTTATTCCCGATCATTCAACGAGTCGTTTTAATTTAGTTATAATTGTAGTTTTGTTGTTCTGTTTGTGATTAAATTTTGAGTTGTTTTATATTTTGAATGTTGTGGCGGTGAATTTTATCTTGCAATGAATTTTAATTTAGTTTTGGTTTCAGTTTAGGGACTATCCTAAAGGTTTTGGTTTTCATGCAACAGTCTTGTTTATCATGCAAGAAAAAGTAAAGTACGAGTGCATGTAAGTAAATTGCAATAAAGTAAATCGCAATAAAGTAAAAGCGCACTGGAGGGTCTTCCCGTCATCCCGCATCGCACTTGAAATACATGTTAAGGCATTTAAATATTTTACGAGAAATACCTAGGTAAAGCTAAGGGAAAGGGTCTTGGTTGTCTACCAAATTCCTAATCCTATAACTAGTCATTTCCTATGACGTCTATGTTGTTGGTTTGGTTTAAGGATGATCTTCTTCATCAAAGAACAATTAAATTCAGTTTTTCTTCTAAAACATCCCGTCATATTGAGGAAGTGCTTAGGACGAGTCCTAAACATCTTTTCAATATTTCTGGGATTGTTTTGAGTCCAAGTAAGCTTAGTTGCACAGGTGAATTAATCATCCAGGGAGTTTAGTTAAACTTTGTTTCTTGCTTAGTGAACTTAGGTATTTGATTACCTGATGAATGAAGTGACATCTCACTTAATACTCTATTTAAGAGTTATAATAATTAAAGCCTTTAAGGGCAAGTTGATTTATCGAGAATTTTAATCATTCTTAATTTAAGGTTTGAGTTAATGGTTTAAAATGTTTTAATTTAATTATGAGGTTTTAATTAATAATTTTAAATTTGGAATAGTGTTCAAATTATTTTAGATTTAATTCTTAATGATTTCATTTAGGTTTGTTGTTAATTCATTTAAATTTAATTTTAATTCAATTTGATTTTAATTTTATTTAATTTAATTTTAATTTTAATTTTAATTTAATTTAAATTTAAATTTAATTTAATTTAATTTAATTTTAGTTTAAATTTAATTTAATTTAATTTTAGTTTTAATTTTTATTTTAATTTTAATTTTAATTTAACTTTAATTTTTAATTTAATTTTAATTTTTAATTTTTAATTTGATTTTAATTTAACTTTAGTTTTAATTTTAGTTTTAATTGTTAATTTTAATTGTTTATTTGGATTATTATTTTAATTAAGAATTAAATATTGTTAAAGTGACTTATTTAGGTATTTTTAAATTAAAGAATAAATATCCTCTTAATAATATCCCTACTTTAATAATCCAAATTTTAAATGTACTCTTTCCAAAATTTAAATTATTTAATTAATTAAAGTTTCATTTTGATATTTTCAAAGTGTTTAATGGGTTTCTACCCTTTTAATTTCTATAAGTTTCAATCATCCAAGGGAAAACTAAAATCAAATGTTTTACCCTCCATTTTGATTAAACCTAAAGTTTTAATTAAGGGTTAAAATTTTAATTACCTTTATGCCCTTTTAAGCTTATTTATTTCATAACTCACTAAATTGAGCTCAAATGAATTTGAAATTTTTATGTCACCTCACTCACATGTCAATTAAGATATTAGAGGAGAAAATGTAATTTTTCTGAATTTAATTTATTTATGTAATTATTTTTAGTAGAAAATAGGGGTTTTCAAAGAAAATTCAACAACATGACCAAGGAAAGGTTTCTCTCCTTAAGAAAATTATGCAATGTTCCTAATGACTAGAAGACCACTTGAACCAATTTTTGTGATTTTTTAAATTATATTTTATTTATTATAATTATTTTAAATTTTAGAGTATTAATTAATTATAAAATAAAATAAAAGTTAAAAAATAGATTTTATATTTTTCTTAAATTTCTCTGACCTCAAGAAGTCCATAGAAACAAATTGTATAATTTTTTGATTTTTTTTTTGATTTATTAGAATTATTTTAGTGAGAAAGGTTGAAAATTCATTTTTTTAATATTAAAAATTACATTAAGCCTTTAAAATTCAATATCTTACCCTAGGGACTTAGAAAAAATATTTGGTTTGTTCCTAAATGATTAAGAATCAAAATGTGACATTTTTATGATTTTTAATATTTTTGTGATTTTTATTATTTTTTAATTATTAAAATATTGAAATATTGTGAAAAATCAACTTTTTTAGAAAAATCCAATTTTATTTTTCCTGAACTCCCCTGATACCAGAGAAGCTCCAAAACAAAATTTGTGAATTTTTGAAAAGTATTTTTAGAGTTATGAATTTTTAAAGTTTAATTTTAGTTATGTGACTTAGTTAATCCATTTAGTGAGGTTAAACATTTCCATTTGATTTCAAAATTTTATATAAGGTTCCTCTGACCCTAAGGAGTAATGGAGAATTGTTTAAAGTCAATTTGATGTGTGGTTAACCCTAATTAATTTAAATTCAATTTTAGGTGTTTAGGCTAATTAGGGTTATTATGAATGAATTAACTCAAAAAACATTTTTCACAGGGTCCTCTAGTCCTAAGAAATATCACCAAATTTTCCTAGAATTTATTTCACAACATGCTAATTATTGGAATTAAAATACCTAAAAAAGTGACATAAACTTGAAAATTCAATAACTTTTCACAGAGATGGCCTCTGACCTTGAAAAATTCAAGAAATGTTCCCAAGATCAGAGGCTTCAAAAGCCTTATGGTCTCATGCCATGGTGAATTATCTATGCAAATAAAGAATTAAAATACTAAAAATAGTAAATAAATTATTAAAAATAGAATACTCATCCAATTAATTTGATTTCTTTTCCACATTATTCTTCTTTGTTCACTGAGCAAGAGGATATTTTTATTTTATTTTTGTGATTTTTCTATGCAAAGATATGAATTTTTAAAGTTCAGGACATTTAAATAATTCAAAAATACCCTATTTATCTACTTATCCGACTCGGCGCCAGCGCAACATCGGCAGCTCTGAAAGCCCACTCGGTGCATTCCCATTCGATGCCGCCACTTGAGTTAGCAGCCACGCGTCCCGCGGTTCATGTACCATCGCGACGTTCGACTAGATCTCGACCGTCCGCTCGATACACGCGCGATCTAACGGCTCCTGGTCATCGTCTACGACTGGTGTGCACCCGTGACCGTCCACACTAAAACCCTAAGATCTCACTCGATTCTCAATGGATTTTTGTTTTCTTATGCTCTATGGATTTGTCTTTTCGAGACGAACACATCCATACGGTTTATAGGCTATGAAATTAACTTAAACAAAATGGAGAATCGCTGGATGCTCGGGAGGAAGAGTGAGTTCAAACCTTTGCTCAGAGAAGTGAAGCTTCGATCTGAGAGTTGTGTCACCTTCGATTGAGTCCAAGAAAGCTCCAGATGAAGTCTCTGGCTGCTGGGAATTATCTCAGGTGCGAAAGTGACCAAGCCCGATTATAAAGCTTGGAGGCTAGAAGCGATGGCTAGCACTGGTGAGGGGACTTTCGTCGGGGAACTTCTCCTCTTGGTACGGTGAAGGTGTAGGACCGGTCGATTTGGAGATTGGCTCAGCTGTGGTGAAGTGTCTGTTTTTGGGTGGATTTTCGACTCGGAAATTGAGCTGCGGTAATGGGGATTAGGGCAAAGGAACACTGGGGATCAACTGCTCTGGATTAGGAGAAGGTCCTGGAGCAATTTTGGCAGAGTTTCCTTAAGGTCTGGTTCATCTTCTCTCTTGGCCGAGAGGCGGTGGTGTTTAAATAAGCATGGCTGGAGGGCTTCACAGGGGCAATTGGAGGTTGGGATCAGCTGCTCAGGGGAGGAGAAGAACAGCTATGCTGTCCATTTGGGTTAAGACAAGTCAGCAAGAGAGAATTGGAAAGTTTAGCTCACATGGAGCTTTCGGCCATGGCATTTTCCGGCGACTGTGGTGGCTGGCCGGCCAGGCATGGGTCACTCTCAGGGTCAGGGAGGTCAGTGCTTGGGTTTAGTGAACTCAATTGGCTAATTCCATGTGTAAAGAGCTTGATTCAAAATGGAATGGGGAAGGGACTCATTTTGAGTTGATTTGGTCCAAGGCATGGTTTAGGCTAGGTGCACCTCCCCAAGGCTTCACTTTGAGCTGAGAGAAGTCAGTTGGATCAGCTTGGAAAGGGTAGTGAAGTCCCCATCCATGAATATTTGGATTAATCATGGATTAAGGTGAAGAATTAAAAGGGTTAAAACTTTTTTAAGGGGGTTTAAAAGAGGCTCCTCCTTTTTCAATTAATGTTATGATGATGTGTAAAGTGATTCCAATGGCTTCATGTGGCTTGTGCATGGCTTGAAAGCTTGCTCATGGCTTGCTCATGGCTTGGCTTACTTGCATGAGAAATGGATTTTGGGATTTTTGGCATTTAGGGGTGATTTGGCATGAGGCTTGATTTAGAATCATTTGATGATGGAAATGGAACTTAGGGAATGATTTTGATTAAATGGATGGCAAATGAAAATGTCATATGGGCTTTAGGATAGAGTTTGGGCTTTTTGAAATGGTTTTAGATGGGCTTTTAAAATGATTTAGGGAAGTGGGCTTTTGGATTTTAGGATAGGCTTTTGGATGAAAATTTTGTGAAGGAACATGTCAAATAAATGTTTCAATTGGTTTAGGGATGTTTCATGAATGGTTTGGAATCAATTTGGTGTGATTTGGAGTAGAATTGGTTGAATTTGGGCTTTTTAGTTAAAGGGGCCAAAGTGGGCCAAATTGGGCTAACTTGGGTTAAGGTTGGGCTAAAGTTGGATTTGATGTAAAATTAATGTTGAGAAATGTTCATGGGAGTGTCACAAAGAGTTTCCAACTTTGGTTGGGTTCTAATTTTGGGATTTGGGCCCATTTGGGTTAGGTTTGGGCTTAGGTCAATTTAAGGGATTTTGGTTTTGGGTTAGGTTTGGGTGGAGTTTAGGTTCAAATTTTGGGCAAATAAAGTTAGTGTTTTGTTTATGGGGATGTTAGGAAGGCCTTAGAAAAGATTTGGGTCCAATTGGGGTTGAATTGGTTTGGTTTGAGCTAGGTTTAGGTCATGGGCCAAAATTGAGCCTTAGGCCTCAAATTGAAATTGGGCTCAAATGCCAATCAAATTGGACTTAGATTTGGTCTAAATTGATGTTGGGGATATTGAATGGAAGCTTAGAATTGAATTGGACCAGAATTGAGATCAATTGGGGTGGTTTGGTTTGACATTGGGTTCACTTGGGTTTAAAATGGGTCAAATTGGGGTTTTGGTAAAAGTTGGGTAAATTGGCAAAATTGGCCCATGGTGTAGTTGAACAAAATGAAATTGGGAATATTTGGGATTTTCTAAAATTTTTTTGGGAATTTTCTGAATTTTTGGAGTTTTTGTTGTAAAAGGGCATTTTGGGTATTTGGAGGGTATTGGGGGTACTTTTGGAATTTTTGGTGTTTTTTGGCTGTGGATGATCAATTTGAGTGGGGGGAAATGTTTAGGACTGATTTTGAGGAATTTTGGGTAATTTTAAGTAATTTTGCAAATTTTGGGTAGCTCCAAGGGCATTTGGTAGGTTTGGTGGGTCCGGGGTCCCGGGGGTCAAAAATTGAAAATTTTAAAAAAAATGAAGATTGATCAAATTTGAGTAAAATGGAATCACTTTGGTTAAGCCATGAAGCCATGTTAAGCCCATATGAGCCATGAGAGGACTCATTTGAGGCATTCACCATGTTGTTCCTAACCCTCTTAGCTCCTGACTAAGGGGTTAAGGACCATCCATATGAATTACCTACATGAGTCAGGAAGACAAGTTGAGTGAGAGTGTGGTTTTAGGACATGGAATGTGTGTGAGAGTGTAGTGTATGTGCAAGTCAACCCTCACCAGACCAGGTCACCAAGGGTAGTCCTAAGGCCAAAGAGTCCTATAGGGAACTCATCCTTTAAACCTCCACATTTGATTTCAACCCTCTAGGTGATTAGGGGTCTACAATCAAGCTTGTGGGGTTTGCAGGGAGTTAAGAGGTGTTTGAATTTCTAAGTGGTGGGTTCCACTTCTAGTCCTCTAGGATAGTCAAAAGGAAAGTCCTACGGCTAGATCCTAAACACTAAGGAGTGAGAAAAGAAGAGACCTCATCAAAAATGAGGTCAACAAATGGACCCCCAATAGGTGTGCTGTGCTGACAGAGCACACTGCGGGTATTGGCGTTGACCGAAGAGATAAATAAACCAACACAGATGTCCAAGCGACAAACATAGGACGAAGTAGAAGAATTTCTCTGGGGAGTATCAGGTATATTTCCAAGACCGGAGATTCCTGAACTCTCGCTGGGGAATGGAAAAGGAGGTGAACTCTAAATCACAAGATCTGGGGAATTCGATTTGGATTTCATTTTCCTTTTAAATTTCAAGTTTTAATGTGTGAGTTTGGGTTTCGATTTGATGTTTGATTTGAAATCAATTTAAGGAGATTTTGAATTTGAAATTTAGATTTAAAATGAGAATTGAAATCTAGGTTTCAACCTCGGGAATGCGAAGAGAACTGGAATTTAGGTACCAGCCTCGGAGTGAGAATCAGAGTTTAAATATCGATGGAAAAAAGGATGAGAATCAGAATTTAGGTGCGATCTCGAGAGTGTGAGATTTGAAATTTAAGTATCGAACACCGAAAGAGAATCGAAATTTAGGTATCGATCTTGGATGAGAGAACTGGAATTTGGTACCAGTCTCGAAGGAAGAGAACTGGAATTGAGGTACCAGTCTCAGAAATTTAGAATTGAAATTTAGGTATCAATTCGAAAGAGAGTCGAAATTTGGGTATCGCTCTCGAATGAGAGTCAAAATTTAGGTACCGACCTCGAAGGAGGAGAACTAGATTTTAGGTACCAGTCTCGGAAATTTAGAATTGAAATTTAGGTATCAATTCGAAAGAGAGTCGAAATTTAGGTATCGATCTCGAATGAGAGTCGGAATTTAGGTACCGACCTCGAAGGAAGAAAATTGGAATTTAGGTACCAGTCTCGGAAATTTAGAATTGAAATTTTGGTATCAATTCGAAAGAGAATCGAAATTTAGGTATCGATCTCGAATGAGAGTCAGAATTTAGGTACCGACCTCGAAGGAAAAGAACTGGAATTTAGGTACCAGTCTCGAAAATTTAGAATTGAAATTTAGGTATCAATTTGAAAGAGAATCGAAATTTAGGTATCAATCTCGAATGAGAGTCGGAATTTAGGTACAAACCTCGAAGGAAGAGAACTGGAATTTAGGTACCAGTCTCAGAAATTTAGAATTGAAATTTAGGTATCAATTCGAAAAAGAATTGAAATTTAGGTATCAATCTCGAATGAGAGTCAGAATTTAGGTACCGACCTCGAAGGAAGAGAGCTGGAATTTAGGTACCAGTCTCGAAATTTAGAATTGAAATTTAGGTATCAATTCGAAAGAGAATCGAAATTTAGGTATCGATCTCGAATGAGAGTCGGAATTTAGGTACCGACCTCGAAGGAAGAGAACTGGAATTTAGGTACCAGTCTCGGAAATTTAGAATTGAAATTTAGGTATCAATTCAAAAGAGAGTCGAAATTTAGGTATCGATCTCGAATGAGAGTCGGAATTTAGGTACCGACCTCGAAGGAAGAGAACTGGAATTTAGGTACCAGTCTCGGAAATTTGAAAGAGGACTAGAGTTAGGCTCTAGTCTCGAAGATTTATCTGTATGAAGAGGGACCCAGTCTCATGCCATCAGAACCAAATCGAACAAAGTTCGTGGCTCCGTGTCAATAGAACTAGTCGATTCTCTAAGACACAGAAGAAAGAGAATTGAAAGGAACTAGTAAGTGTACCAAGCCAAAAAGACTTGACTTAGAAATAAGTCGAAGAGAATAATCAAATTTTAAAAGAGTTTCAAACAGATTTCGATTGAGGAAAGAACTGAAAGGTTCCAATCAGAGGATTCAGATCGGAATTCAATTTGAGATTTAGATTCGTTTTGTTTGTCCTTTAACGATCCCATTTTTATTTTTTTTGTTGTTTATTTAGTGTTCATGTGAATTTGAAGTTCATTTTAGTACTCAGATTTTTAGGAAAAGTACTCATTTATTTTATTTTCTTTTCTGTTCTTCGTTCAAAGTTCATTTAACTCTAATGGCGTTTCCCAGTTAATTTGCACAAAAAGAGGTGAAGGCAAAATATGACGTAGTCGTTCTCATTCCAATTTGCTGAAAGTACATCATACAACTTGATCTAGTCATGATGATATTTTCCTCAGAAATTTAATGTCTCATACAATCCATGTAAATCCAAAACGGACTGTATAAATTTCTTGTTGATCCATCCAAAAGTGTCTGTAAAAAATCCATGTCTGAATAGTAAGAAACATAGGCAATAACATCACCTTCCAAGCCACCCTTAGCAGGAATGCCGCATGGATGTGCATTGGAGGTGTCTTATTTCCCATGTAACTCACGACTCGTAGGTCGGAGACTCTCCAGTCCGAATGCGGCTGAAAGTGGTAAGGCATTTTTCCGTCATCCATTCTTCTAGAAGTAACTGAGATTCGCTCCACAGGCACTCCTGGAATGCAATGCTTCGCAACGTCTGCTCTGTTTCCTTTTATCACCAGGACGGAACCTACCGGTAGTGGTATCTCAACCGGCCCTCGGAACTCACTGAGGCCTGCAATCCGGAGGTCAGATCCGAACATGATGTTGCCCTGGCTGAGGAATGACACTGTGCAGAAGGGTCTAACAAAGTCATGATGATCTATATGCGGAGGAATGCAGTCGCCTTCCTTGTAGATGTTGATAATGCAGCTGATGGGTATGCAATTTGCAGGCAATACCCTCCATGTTATCATCCTTTTCACCATTCTTTTGATGACTCTTGGCATTGGATCCACCTCACTGCGACGGAGTATCCACCGGTGGATTTCCTTTCTGTCTGTGGCAAAATTGTAGCAACATCCGCATTGGATTGTAACTCTTCCCTTTCCCGGCATCCATCTTTGGGGTTCGAATATGTCTTTTCTCTCAGGCGGCCAGCTCGGCCCATTTTCTGAAATTCAAGGATGCAATCTACAATTTGTTGTTGCTCATTATCTGAGAAAACATCTGTATGCAGCTTGAAACCTTCCAAGATGTTGACCCTCTTATTTCCAATTCTTTCAAAGTATTCGAAGGTTTTCTTCTCAACTAGTTGCATTTTCTCCAGCTCCTATTCCGGGATTATCTGAAGCCCTCGGTGTCTAGTAACATACTGCGGGATGTATGGCTCAACCCCAGCACGTTCTTCTGTATGACTCGTCTCCTCGGGGATAGTCTCCGTAGGGACATCCTCCAGGGTTGCTTTCGCAAGAAGACTCTTTAGATCCGGTACATATGCTCGGCGTCGAGGTACCGACTCTATTTCTGCTTTTCTTGGTATTTCTTTTATCTGTTCCGACTTTCTTGGAATTGACTTTCTTCTTTCTGGTTTCTGACGAACCGGTCTCCTTGGAGCATTTGCACTAACAGTATCCACTACCTGTTCATGTTGATCTTCTGCTAACTTGGTCAACATTTTGCGAATGCGACGATTCTTATTTCTTCGCTGGGTAGCAGTGAGAGTAGCTCTCCTTACCCCTTGAATTTCTGCTGGCGCGGCTGTCGGCATATTTTAGGGTTAAATGTTGTATTTTGAAAAGGGGTCGCCTAACAGAAATTGTCGGCGAATTTTTAATTTAATTTAAATAAATAATTTGAAAAGTAGTATTTGATTTTGAAAAATAATTTTTGAAGATTTTAAGATATGAAATCAAACTAATCTCACATCCCGAATAGTTTATATAAACGAGCACCGCACCACAAGCCGTGTATCTATCCCGAAGAATAGACACCATCGCTTGATGATGGGGCTCGATTAAATAAACTAGGAGATTTGTGACATCCGTTTGGTACGCGAACCAATTTTATAAGCCGACAAATTCCTCTCGTTTAATATGAAAACATTAAACGGGGTTTATATTACACAGGTTCTTAAAATTCCCTATAAGGGCAAGCCCCTATAGTTAATTACATCTTAAGTGACAGGAATCACCTAAGAAAACTCTCGATAATAATCAGTAGTTCTGCTCTCAAGAATTTCAAAGTTTAAGTCTTCAAGTGATTGAATTTTGGAATTTTAGTAGGGAATGGATCAAATTTAGAACATTTTATTTTGGGAATTCAAAGGAAGAAAGGTAGGAGAAATCACGGATTCGAAGCGAACTTCGGTAATTTCCCAACTATCCTACTGTTTGGCTTGAACTTAGGAAGGTCCTAATATTTATTTAATGTTTTGATCTTGCCAATTTTAATTAATTAGGACTTATATTCGTATGATAAAATCATACAAATAGCCTCGAAGATGTGAGGGTTTATGTAGTATCGGACGACTACCTCGGAGTCGTAAGACCGGTTAGGGCTTAATTTACATGATACGATCATGCAAATGCCTAACGAAGAGTTGAAGATTTATGTTGCACTAGGCAAGCTACCTCGAAGTCCTATGGTTTGGTTATTTAATTCTAAGAAAGTTTCTCTGAAGTAGACTCAGGTTTTGCTGATGACGATGGCCGTGCTGCCCACCATGCTCCGAGCTCATAAATCAGGAGATGAGAGAAGTGTTCTGGTTTAGAGAAAGTCTTAATTTCCAAGTGTTTTTTTTATGTTTTAATTAAAACAAATCTTAAAGTTGATTATAACAACACCGGTTAAGATCCCACGGTTCCATCCTTCAGGCATCGTTATTTTTATCGGATTCACTTAGTCCAGATGAATTTGCTAAACTCAACTGAATGAGTTCCACACTTTTATTTAGACCATGGGAAATCCCGTTAGCAACACGTAGGTTACGTCATCCGAGGTATTCCCGATCATCCAACAATACGTTTTAATTTAGTTGTAGTTGTAGTTTTGTGGTTTTGTTTGTGATTAAATTTTGAGTTGTTTTATATTTTGAAATGTTGTGGCGGTGAATTTTATCTTGTAATGACTTTTAATTTAGTTTTGGTTTCAATTTTAGGGACTATCCTAAAGGTGTGGGTTTTCATGCAACAGTTGTTTATCATGTAAGAAAAACTAAGTGCGATGCGATTAAATAAATTGCAATAAGGTAAATTACAATAAAATAAAAGCGTACCTGGAGGGTCTTCCCGTCATCCCAAGCTGCACTTAAAACACAATTAGAATATTTAAGCATTTAAAACAGATTCCTAGGTAATGCTAAGGGAAGGGTTATGGTTTTCTACCAAGTTCCTAATCCTATAGCTAGTCATCTCTATGACGTCTAGGTTCTTGTATTTTGGTTTGAGGACAATTTTCTTCATCAAAGAACAATTAAGTTCAATTGTTCTTATAAATATCCTATCATATCGAGGAAGTGCTTAAGACGAGTCTTAAACATCTTTTCAATATTTCTAGGATTATTTTAAGTCCAAGAGAATTTAATTATACAAATGAATTAATCGTCCGGGAGTTCGAGTTTATTATCTTGCTCGGTGAACTAGGACATTTGAATATCTTATGAATGAAGTACCACTTCACTTAATACTCCATTTAGGAGTTATGACAACAAAAGCTTTCGAGGGCAAATGGATGTTCAAATGATTTATGATTTATGATTTAACTTAATTTCAATTAATGGGCTTAAGTTTGGAATAGTGTTCAAGTTGTTTTTAGATTTATTTTTGAATTCTTTATGTCTTAGGTGATGTTATATTTAATTTAATTTAATTTAATTTAATTTAATTTAATTTAATGTGGTTTAATTTAATTTAATTTAATTTAAGTTAATTTAATATAATATGATTTAATTTAATTTAATTTAATTTGATTTAATTTAATTTAATTTAATTTAATTTGATTTAAATTTTTAATTTAGTTTGATTTAATTTAATTTTACTTTAATTTACTTTAATTTAAATTTTAATATAATTTTATTTTTTTAATTTTTTTTTAAATTTTAATTTAGTTGAAATTTTAAAAGGGGTTTAATAATTTAACTTCAATTTAATTTAATGATTAAGTCTTTTAGCATTTTAAATCTTAAATTTGGATTATCATTTTAATTAGGAATTAAATATTATTGAGATGATTAATTTAGGGATTCTTAAATTAAAGAACAAATCTCTTCCTAATAATGTCCCTATTTTAATAATTCCAGTTTTATTATTCTTCCAAATTTAATTAATTTTTTAATTAAAGTTCATTTTAATTATTTTCAAATTGTTTGGTAAGTTTCTACTCTTTAATTATTTAAATTTCAATCATCCAAATCATATTAAGATCAAATATTTTACTCTTTAATTTTATTAAACCTAAAGTTTTAATTAAGGGTTAAAATTTTAATTACCATTTTGCCCTTCAAGCTTAATAATTTCATAATTCACTAAATTGAGCTTAAATGAACTTGAAATTTTTATGTGACTTCACTCATATGTCAATAAAGACATGAAGGGAGAAAATGTGATTTTTCTGTATTTAATTAATTTATGTAATTATTTTTGGTGGAAAATAGGGATTTCCAAGGAAAATTTAATAATATGACCAAGGGAAAGTTTCTGTCCTTAAGAAAATTATGGGACATTCCTAATGACTAGAGGACCACTTGGACCAATTTTGGTGATTTTTTGAATTATATTATTTTTATTATAATTATTTTGAGTTTTGGAGTATTAATTAATTTAAAAATAAAATAAAGTTTGAAAAATAAATTTTATATTTTTCAAAAATCTCTCTGATATCAAGGAAATCAGAGAATCAATTTTTGTAATTTTCTGATTTTTCTTTGGATTATTAGAATTATTTTAATGGAAATGCTAGAAAATACATTTTTTTTTATTTAAAAATTACCCTAGGGCTTTAAAATTTAATATCTCATCATAGGGACTTAAGAAAAATATGGGGTTTGTTCCTAAGTGATTAAAATTCAAAATGTGACATTTTGGTGAATTTTATTATTTTTGTGATTTTTATTATTTTTTAATTATTAAAATATTAAAATAATACAAAAAATTAACTTTTTTAGAAAATTGAAATTTTAATTTTCTTAAATTCCCCTAATATCAGAGAGGCTCGAAAACCAATTTGGTGAATATTTGAAAAGTATTTTGAAAGTTATGAATTTTTAAAGTTTAAATTGGCTAAATGGCTTAATCAACCCATTTAGTAGGGCTAACCAATTCCAATTGACTTCAAATTTTTATGGTGGGTTCCTCTGATCCTAAAGGTCGAGTGGAGAATTGATTTCAAGTCAATTTGATGCATGATTAGCTCTAATTAATTAAGGACCTATTTTGGGTGTTTAAGCCGATTAGGGTTATTTCAAGTGGATTAATTCAAAACCTATTTTTCCTAGGTTCCTCCGGTCATAATAAACATCACCAAATTTTCCTAGAATTTATCTCACAACATACTAATTATTGGATTTAAAATACTCGAAAACATTAACATGAATTTGAAAAATCAATAACTTCTCATAGGGATGGCCTCGACTTTGGAAAATTCGGGGAATGTTCCCAAATTCGGAGGCTTCAAAAGCCCTATGGTCTCATGCCATGGTGAATTTCCTATATGCATGGAGAATTAAAACAATGCGGACGGTAAATAAATTATTAAAAATAAAATACTTGATGAAATTAAATGATTTCTTTTCCATTATTCTCCTCCGTTCACCTGAGCAAGAGGGTATTTTTATTTTATTTTTCTGATTTTTCTACACAAAGTTATGCATTTTTGAAGTTTAGGGAATTAAATAAATAAGAAAATCCCTATTTTTCTATTTATCCGAATCGGCGCCGCGTCAACCTTAGCATCTCCGAAGCTCCGCGTGGCGCTTTCTGATTCGACACCGCCATCCGACTCAGCGCTCCAGGGGCTCGCTGTATCGTTCCGTGTCCTCATCCGGCGCGATCCTGGCCGTCCGTCCGCGCGTGTATGGAATAAACGGCATCCGTTCATCGTCCCCAAGCGTCCTCACCCGAGAGCCGTCCACACTAAAACCCTAAGAACTCACTCATTTCTCTACGGATTTTCGTGTTCTTATGCTCTATGGATTCGTCTTGAAGAGAAGAATACATCTATATGGTGATCATGCATTGAAATTAAGGCATTTGAAATGGAGAATCTCCAGAAGCTCGAGATAAAGAGTTAGCTCATACCTTTGCTCAGAGAAGTGTGGCTTCGATCCGAGGGTTGTGTCACCTTCGATTGGGTCCAAGCAAGCTCCGGATGAAGTCCTCGACCCGGTGAATTGTCTAGGTATGATTTCGACCAAGCCCGATAACAAAGCTTGGAGTCCGGAACGGATGGGTGGCCTCGGAGAGGGGGCTTTTGTTGGTGGACTTCTTCCCTCGGTGCGGTGAAGGTGTAGGATCAATCGATTTGAGGATTGATCCACTGTGGAGAAGTGTCCTGGTTTTGGGTGGAACTTTGGGCGAGAAATTGGGCTCCGTTGGTGGGGATTAGGGCAAATTGTCACTTGGGGATCAAGCTGCTCTAAGTATGGAGAGTGATGCTGGAGCAATTTTGGTAGAGTTTCGATAAGGTACGGTTCGGCACCCTTCATGGCCGAGAGGAGGTGATGTTTAAATAAAAGAGGGTGGAGGGCCTCCCGGGGGGAGTTAGGGCTTGGGATCGATCGCTTAGGTCAAGGGAAGAACAGCCATGGTGGCCATTGGGCATGGGGAAACTCAGCAAGGTGGAATTCCAAAGTTTGGCTCCTCCCAAGGTCTCGGCCATGGTGTTTTCCGGCGACCCAGGTGGCTGGCCGGCGGCATGGGTCACCCTCAGGTCCAGGTGGGTCAGGGCTGGAGGTTTGTGCGATCAATCGGCCATGGACATGTGTAAAGGGTTTGAATCAAAATGGAATGGGAAAGGGCTATTTTTGGGGTCTAAATGGGTCAACCCTTGGTTTTGGGTTAGGTTCACCCTCCAAGGCCAATTTGGGCTGAAGGGAAAGTCACTTGGATCGGCTTGATTAGTGGGGTCAAGTCACAATCCAAGTACAATTAAGCTTAAGCAAGAGTTAGGGGAAACATGGGAGTGGTTAATCACTCTTAAGAGAATCATTAAAGGGTCCCCTCTTCTTGCCATTTTGGGTATGGTGAAGTGTCCAAGGCTTTCATGGCTCACATGTGGCTTATGCATGACTTCATGGCTCACCTTTGGCTTGGAAAAAGCTAAGTCAACTTTCATGAAAGAGGTTTTCTAGGAATTTTGGTAATTTAGGAGTGATTTGATGGGATTTGGCACATGGCTTGATTTGGAACCATTTGATGATTGATTTGAACTTAGAGATGATTTTAATTAAGGGTATGATGAGAAGAATTTGTCATATGGGCTTTAGCATGAAATTTTGGGCTTTTAGGAAGGTTTAAGAAAGTGGGCTTTTGGTTTGAAAATAAATTTATGGATGGGAATTTTGTGAAGGATTGGTCCAAAAAAATGTTGGGTTCAGTTCATGGATGTGTCAAGAGTGATTTGAAGCAAGATGGGAGTGATTTGGGTTTGAATTGGGTTGAATTTGGGCTTCCTTGGTGAATGGGCCAATATAGGTCAAATTGGGCTAACTTGGGCCAATGTTGGGCTAGGGTTGAAATTGATGTAAAATAAATGTTGGGAAATTTTTATGGGAGTGTTTCAAAGAGGTTTTGGCTTTGGTTGGGTTTTGATTTTGGGGTTTGGGCTTATTTGGGTTATGTTTGGGTTTAGGTCAAAATTGGGCCTTTTAGCTTTGGGTTGAATTTGAGTGGGGTTTGGGTCTAAATTTTGGGCAAATGATGTTAGTGTTTTGTTTGTGGGGATGTTAAGGAAAGTTTAGAAAAGATTTGGGGTTAATTGGAGTTGAATTGGGTGAGTTTGGATTAGGTTTGGGTCATGGGTCCAAATTGGGCTTTAAGGTCAAAAGTGAAATTGAATTCAAATGTCAATCAAATTGGGCTTGGATTTGGTCTAGATTTGTGTTGGGGATGTTGAATTGAAGTTTAGAATTGAATTGGACCATAATTTGGGTCAATTGGGTAGGTTTGGTTTGACATTGGGTTCACTTTGGGTTAAAAATGGGTCAAATTGGGGATTTTGATAAAAGTGGGGTAAATTGACAAAATTAGCCCATAGTGTAGTTAGACAAAATGAAATTGGAAAATTTTGGGATTTTCTGGAATTTTCTGGGAATTTTCTGAATTTTTAGATTTTTTGGCTAAGAGGGGCATTTTGGGTATTTGGAGGGTATTGAGAGGTATTTTTGGAATTTTTGGTATTTTTGGCTATGAATGATCAATTTGAGTAATGTGGGAATGTTTGGGATTGTTTTTGAGGAATTTTGGGTAATTTAGGTGATTTTGCAAATTTTGGGTGGTTTCAAGGGTTTTGGGTAGGCTAAGCGGGTGTAGGGTCCCGAGGGTCAAAAATTGAAAATTTGCAAAATTGAAGGTTAGGTGAATGTAAGTGGAATGAAATCATTTTGGTTGAGCCATGAAGCCATATCAAGCCCACATGAGCCATGAAGGGACTCATTTGAGGCATCCACTTATGTTGTTCCTAACCCTGCTTGCCGAGGGCTTAGGGGTTAAGGACCATCCATGTGAATCACCTTCATGAGTCAGGAGATCAAGTTAGGTATGGGTGTGGTTTTAGGAGGTGTGTGAAAGTGTAGTGTATAAATGTAGTGTATTTTTAAATCAGCCCTCACCAGACCAGGCCACCCAGGGCAGTCCTAAGGCCAAAGAGTCCTATAGGAACTCATCCTTTAAACTTCCACATTTGATTTCAACCCTCTAGGTGATTAGGGGTCTACAGTCAAGTTTGTGGAGTTTGCAAGGAGTTAAGAAGTGGTTTGAAATTTCTAAAGGGTGGGTTCCACTTCTAGTCCTCTAAGATTAGTCAAAGGAAAAGCCTAAGGCTAGATCCTAAGTACTAAAGAGAAGAAGAGGAGACCTCATCGAAAATGAGGTCAACAGCGGCGCTGACAAGCCTACCCTCTGTTGTGGCAACCACGGACTTAACTTTCTTACCTTCTCCGGTTGCATGCGCGGTGTTTGCTTTTCTTTTCTTGTTGCTGGATTGGTGGCTCGGGCCACCCATTTTCATCACTGTCTGGCTGTGAAGTTCTTCTCGATCAACTGGGATCCAATCATTTTCTTCGTATTGTAAGCCGGCTGGTTAAAGTCTGAGTCAATCTCTATCACTGCTCCATCCCTCACCCTCTTTTCATCAAGTGCTAGACTCACGCCATTTCTAAAGTTTAGAACCAACCGCCCGTTCGACATTTCTCGCGAAAAAATAAGGAAAGGATCGGGGAGTCGTTCTAAGAACAAGAACAATAAGAAAAACACTTAAAAATTCTTATTCACTTCTTTTAAATTTAAAGGAAGTAGGAAGAGATGAGAAAATATCAGGAATGAATGGATTTAAAAGGAAAAATTTGACATTTTATTATTATGATTTCCCATGTTTTCTTTTTAACATTTTGGTTGATAAGATTTTTTTATTTTTTTATCATCCATTTTATTTTGTTTTGGGCTCGGACCCAGTCACAGAGTGATTACTTCACCCGTGTTTCTAGTGATAAGACTCTATTTTAGAGGCCACCCTTCGAAACATCAGGTCGCGTAATACTTCTTTAAATACCGTCCATTGATTGGAAGCATGGGTCACTCTCCACAGCAATTCACCAGTTGGTAGGAACCTCTTGAGTAGACTGTCTCGACCACGAACGACCCTTCCCATGTTGGTCTAAATTTACCTCCTACCTTGCGATGTACAAGAATAGGTCTTCTGAGAACAAGAACTAAGTCATCGACTTTGAAAGTTCTTGGGCGGACAATTTTATCATGGGGCTGGATCATCTTGGCTTGATATAGTTCCAAATTCTGCTGTGCAGAAAGTCTTCCAAGCTTTCCAATTTTTCCAGTCGTAGTCTGACATTTTCTTCTGTGGTGATCTTTTCTGTAACTGCAATTCAGAGCGACTGAAGCTGAACTTCCAGGGGTAAGACGGCCTTGGACCTGTACACTAAAGCGTAAGGCATAGACTGAGTAGGAGTCCTAAAAGTCGTCCTGTAGGCCCATAAGGCTTCTAACAACTTCTCGTGCCAATTTCTCTTGTTGTCATCCAAAGTTTTCTTTAGAATTTGGACGAGAGTTTTATTAAAAGCCTCGGCCAAGCCGTTTGCTCTTGGATAGTAGATCATTGAGTATCGCCAATCGATCCCGTGTCTTCTGACAAAATTGTTGATCTTTGTACTTTTGAATGCAGACCCATTATCTGAAATGATCCTGCACGGCACCCCAAAATGGTAAACGACTTGGTTCTTGAAAAACTGTAGCATGTGGTGTGCCTTTACTTCTCTGAGTGGTATAGCTTCTGCCCATTTAGAAAAGTAGTCTGTAGCTGCAAGAATGAAGCGACTTCCTCTTGAAGAAGGCGGTTCTATCGGACCCACTATATCTGTGCCCCCAACACTCAAACGGCCACGACGCGATTGTCGGGTGTAGCACATTTGGAAGTTGGTGTAGAACCACTCCGTGCATTTGGCACTAGTGACAACTTTTGGTAACTTTCATACAGTCGGTCATCATTGAGGGCCAGTAGTACCCTAGTCTTTTAATCTTCATTTTTATTTTCGGACCCGACTGATGAGCGCCACAAAGTCGTAAATGTACTTCTTTAACGATTTCACAAGCCTCGGACCCGCTCAGGCATCTTAGCCACATCTGATCAAAAGACCTTCTGTATAATGTATTGTTTATTAATGCGTAAGACAGAGTTATTTTCTTGATTTGATGGGCTAATGACTTATCGTCCGGTAGGTTTCCTGTTTGCAAGTAGTCTATTAATGGCTGCCGCCAATCTTCTGTATTTTCTGTCACTGCTGCAATTGTTTCTTCTACTCTTTCTGATTTGTGTATTGTATCCATGTCAAGCTGTGATAGGAGCTGTCGTCCTTGAACTGACACTTCAACTGACTCATCCTACAAGCAGGCAAATTCCTTTGCAAGGCGGGCTAACGCATCGGCAAGAGCATTTTCTCTTATGGGAATCTTGTAGATTGTTAAGTTTGGAATTTGTCCCAATAATTTCATGGCGTACTGAAAGTACTGCTCGAGTCTTGGCTTTAAAATTCTATACTGTCCGGTGACCTGTTGAATGATCAACTGAGAATCCCCGTAGATGTTGATGTCTGTTATTCCCATCGGAATGGTTAATTCAAATCCGGTTATAAGGGCTTCGTATTCTGCCTCGTTGTTTGTACATGGTTCTGTTAAGTGGTAGGAGTATCTTAACATCCCCCGCTCCGGTGTTATAAAGATTAGTCCGATTCCTGCCTTACCAGGCACTATCGTTTGCAATTCTTTGTTCTTTTGTACTGAGGATGCTCCGTCGAAGTATAGTTCCCAACGTCGATCATCAGGGTCTTCTAGGCTCATTATCTGCTCGTCAGGAAAATCGTCGTCAAGAGGCGAATCTGCCGGTAAAGGGTGTGCTGCAAGGAAGTCAGCTAGGACTTGTCCCTTTACGGTGCGAAGAGGAACGAAAGTTATGTCAAATTGCAATAGTATCATCGACCACCTGGCAAGTCCGCGGAAAGTGTCGATCGGGTCATCAAGTATTGCAACGGATTAACTCTCGAAATAAGGTTGACCTTATGAGAAAGCATGTAATGCCTGAGCTTCTGTGCGGCCAAGATCAGGGCCAAACAATGCTTCTCAATCGGAGGATACTTTACTTCCGTCGGAATTAGACGACGGCTTAATTAGTAGAGAGCATTTTCTTTTCCCTCATCATTGACCTGGGCTAGCAGGGCTCCAAGGGAGTCGTCTAAAGCCGCGGTATAAAGTATCAACGGTCTACCTGATACTGGGGCTGAAAGACAGGAGGTGTCATTAAGTATTGTTTGATGTCATCGAAGGCATGTTGACACTTGGAGTCCCAAGTAAACTTGGCATCCTTCTTAACCAAAGCAGAAAAAGGCTGACACCTTCCTGACAAATTCGATATAAAGCGTCGAAGATATGCCAACTTTCCTTGAAAGGATCGTAGCTGTTTCAAAGTTTTAGGAGGAGGCATTTCTAAAATAGCTTTAATCTTTTTTGGATCGATTTCAATCCCGCGATGTCGGACAACAAATCCTAAGAATTTCCCTGAGGTGACGCCGAAGGCGCATTTTAAGGGATTCATCTTAAGGTTAAATTGTCTCAGTCGCTCGAAAACAATTCTTAAATCATACATGATCTTCCTTTAGTTTGCTTTTGATGACCACATCATCCATGTAGCACTCGACTTGGTTTTGAATGAGATCATCAAAAATCTTCGTCATCGCTCTTTGGTATGTAGCTCCTGCGTTCTTTAGTCCGAATGACATTACTGTGTAGCAATACACTCTGATCGGCGTTACGAATGCTTGTGAGCTTTTCATCTTCCGGTGCCATCTTTATCCGGTTGTATCCCGACGATCCATCCATGAATGAAAATATTTCATGTGTTGAAGCAATGTCGATCATCAGTTCTGGGATTGGTAGTGGAAATTCGTCCTTTGAACATGCTTTATTTAAATCTCTGAAATCTACACAGATTCTGATCTGACCATTCTTTTTTCTGACTGGTACCACATTGGCTAACCAAGTAGGGTATTGTTTTTCACGGACAAATTTAGCATCTATTAGCTTCTCAACTTCAACTATTACTTGTTGCTCAATTTCTAGACGCATTCTTCTGGGAGCTTGTCTAACTGGAATGGAAGTAGGATCTACTCCTAATTTGTGAACTGCGACTTCTGGAGCTAATCCTGGCATTTCGTCGTAACTTCAAGCAAAACAATCCTTGAATTCCATTAGTAGCTTGATTGTTTCCTCGAAGTCTTCTTCATTGAGTAAGGAGCTAATAAAGGTAGGCCTAGGTTCTTCGCTAGTACCTAAGTTAACTTCCATTAACTCGTCTATTGTAGATTTGATTTCTTCTTCGAATTCTGGTGGAGCATCTCCGATTGGTAGATCTTCGAGATCTTCTGAAGCTTCCAAGCAGTCTTTATTAGGTTCGCAATGACAACCAAGCAAAATCCCGTATCATCAGTCGATCCTACTGTGCCGAATCTGAGACCATGTTTTGAATTGGGAGGCCGACCGACATTATTCCATAATTTTTCAAAGTGTTGTGATCAGCCTTTTGTCCATTGTCGAGGTAAGACACCACGTTGAATTAAATTTTAAACACAGGGAGAGTACAACTCAAAAGGTAGTTCCATTAATTCGAAAGAAGTAACATCTTCAAATTGTACACCTTTTTCAGTATTGGAAAAAGAAGCACCACGGTAAAACTTGATTGGTTTAGTACCACCACCATGCACCTCCTTGACCACCATACCCTCGATCTTATTAGAATGGATCGGGGTCAGGGTCATAGTATGCACATGATGGTTAATCTTCTCGTACATTGATTTATATTCTTCATTCTTTTCATTTTCGAGAGAGATCTTGAACTGGGGTTTCTTTTGACTTATTGTTGCTGCTTTTTTCTTGATTTCTTCTTCTTCTTCGGAAGTGTTCCCCCAATCAACATCGATGACCGGTTTCTTCTGTCCAACTGTTCCAACATTTCTTCCACGTCCTCATCCCCGGCCTCGACCTCGGGTGCGAGTCCTGGAGAAATCTTCACCATCTCGCCGTAAGGGAGTGGTGAGTAACTGTTGGACTAGAACTTCAGGTTCTTCATCATCTTGAATCTCTTTTGCTTCATTTGGTATGGTATTTATGGAAAGATTGTTTTCTTTGGGGCGCGTAGTAGGCCGCATCTTCATGAATTCCAATTTCGTGCACAGAGAACAGTTGCAAATCACCTTTGATGCACTATTTCCCTCCTTAGTAATACTTTATGCACTGGTGCAGAGACGACGGTACCATCCGGTTTTCATGGATCCATGGCCGACCCAGTAGAGCGTTGAACGATGTCTCAGAATCAATTATGTGGAATTTTGCGGTTGTGTTTACTAAATCACTGGTCTTCGTTAGTAGTGTTATCGATCCAAGAGCTCTTTCTCCTTTTTGATTGAAGCCTCTAAATAGCATCTTGTACGCTCGAAGCTCGCGAGCATCAATTTCCAAATATGCTTAGAGTTCGAAGATTCATTATGTTGATTGATGCTCTGGATCAACCAACACTGCGGAGAGCGTAAACTTTCCAATAGTGACTGAAATGTATAACGGTCGGTTGTGATCACCTGTTCCCAGTAATAGATCATTGTCCGTGAAGGTAACACCTCGTTGTTCTTTTACCGATCAAACCTCATCGAAGGAATTACCAGCCATTTGAGCTAAACAAATCTCTGGATCGAGTAGAGCCTTGATCAGAGCTTCTCTCATCTCCTTTGACAGGATCAGAGCGTCATATATGCTTAGTTTAGCTGGTAGCTTCCTAAGATGGACTAGCACGTTGTAGTCCACTTTATTACCATGTTCCTCAGTTTCTTACCGAATGGGGAGTTCCTCTGCTGGGGTTGACTCTTCCTGAGCAACCACCTGCTTTCCTTTATCCTTTGGACCCATTCTCAGATGTAGAACTTTTCCACTTCTTAAATTTACTTCAGTTATCTCTTCTAAATTTGGTGTTGAATCTGCCAGTGTATCCTCTTGAATTGGAACAACTGGCTCTTCTGAAGTTGCTTCGGTGTCTGATGGTTCTAGTTCTATAATGATCGGAGCTCCTCGGAATTCATAAATGGACTAGTCTCTTGTCAAGCTTTCGTAGCCTCCTTTGTGAACATCTTCTCGTCGTGGTCGTCGAGGTTGTGTATTATTTGAAAAACGTTATTTGTATTGGGATCGAGATCCGGATTAAGCCGGTTGTCGTTAGTTACGTAATCGTTAGAAACAGTCAAAACGTAGCCAACGCCATAACCCTTATCATTATAAGATCCCGCCGGAGCGGGCAGATAATCATAGAAAGTCAGGAGTTCGAGGGATTTCTCCCCTGAATCGGAAACAACCATCCTAGGATAAGCAGCCCATAGTCTACCCTTCGGAGCCTCGGTCTTCTTTTCTTCCACGATCTTCACCTCCTTCTGGGGTGGTTCTTCAATCGCAAGTGATAGTGCCGGCTCGACAGGTTTCAAACTCTGAGTTGAAGCGTGTACCGAAGCGGTCTGGATGTGATCCAAAATTTTCTTCGATGATCTTGTCCAGACAGTACTCCACCCATCATCGGTCGTGTAAGGGTCTATCGGAACAATAGGATCCGTTGAAATAACATTGACAGAATCTCCTTTCTGGGGTTCCTTCATGTATTCTTTCAGGATCGTTATGTTCCCTTTCCGGAGATTGTCATCTAGCCAGCTCTTGAAAGTGATGCAATCCTCTATCTTGTGTCCGAGCATCTGGTGGTAAGGGCAATAGTTTGGATGATCTTTCTTATTGACTTCCTCCGGCTTCTTGGGCTCTGGCAGCTGAAAATCCGATGTCTTCATTAAGCTGCGGAACATCTTCGCTACTGCTTCAGTTTTGAATGGATATTCTCTATTTAGAAGTTCTCTTAACGTACGTGATGAACGAGGCAGTTGTTCATAATACTGAGGCGACTGATAGCTCGGACGAGGTTGTTGATATCCCAGCTGAGGTTGTTGGTATGTTCGTTGCGGTGGTTGGTGACTAGGCTGCGGTCGCTCTGGCAGTATCTGCATTGGCTGCTTGCCCTTATCTACTACCGCGACGATTCCAGATTACTTTTCGAATGTTTTCACGGGCTTCTGCTTATCGTTCTTGTCCGCAAAACTTAACTGCTTTGCCTCTTCTTTCAAGCTCCCAGCCTTGCTAAGCAACTTCTCGAAAGTAAATCCTTTAAGGAGGAGTGCTATCGGGCCATGGATACTTTTAAGTAGGAAACCGACTGCATGTTGTTCTTGAAGCTGTGGTTCGCACTTTATGCTTAAGTTTCTCCATCGAAGTATGTAATCCACTAAAGTCTCGTTCGGCTTCTGTTGCTCCACCACTAGATCACCGATAGTGATGTGGTGCTGAGCCCCGATAAATCGTTTAACGAAGAGATTCTCCAGTTCTGAAAAGGTCTTTACTGAACCGTTCGACAATTCTGCGTACCAGTCGAAGGCAATCCCTGACAAACTGTTGACGAACTGGCGGAAGAGTAAAGCGTCGCTCCCACCGGCATTGCAGTAACTAGCACGAAAATGTGTGACATGCTGCCGAGGGTTTCTTGTTCCATCAAAAGTCTTAAACAAAGGTGGTACGAAGCCTTTCGTGTACTGGACTGCATCGAACTCCTCGGGGTAAGGTCTACCCGTCTGGATAGATGCTCCATTCTTGGATTGTGCTAAAGCTCTCGCACCTGCTGTTCTACCATGCTCTTAATATCCTTTTCTAGAATCATGCTTTATGTAGAATCCTTCTTTGGTTGTTCGTCTCCGTTGACGGATGTGATCTCCTTTCCCCCATCTGCAATATGGATAATTTCTGGGGGTGTCTCTTTCTGAGGTTGTACCTGACTCTGGAGAGTGGCTAGGCAGCAGCCATCTCTTCCATCCTTTTTGCCATCTGGGAAATTGTATCATCCCTTTCCCGAAGTTGTGCTCTCAACACTTCCGGTTCATCTCTTTCTGCAGCTGCTGGAGCTCCTTGTGAAGCGGATGATGCTCGCGTTTCAACCATGTTGATCTCGGCATACTCCTCATCCATGAACTCTGATGAGTCAACTTCATCTCCTAGTTCTTCTTCTCTTTCTTTTGCTAACCGTCGGATATCGGTCCTTAATTTGTCCATGGCATCCTCTAGTGACCCTTTTCGCACGGTCTCGCAGTTGTCTCGTGACGGTTGTTGAACTTCCTTCCCGGGAATCCCCTTTATTGCAGTAGCACTTTCTTCTGATTAAAGTCTCCTGACAAGGCTTTTCTTCTCAGGACATTGTTTTGGTCTTAGCTCGCCAGTAGTAGGTCTCCATACCATCCTTCTTGCAGCCGGAAGCCTAGGATAGGATGATCTGTCAGCTATATGCTGGAAGGTGGTATCCTCCCTAATTTGCAGACCTGATACAATAACGGGTGAACTGGCTTTTATCTTCTTCTTTGGTTTCTCTGTGGCAGCAAAAGGCTCTATTCACGGTCAGAGGCGAGATTTAGCTGGCGCCCGTCCTATCCTTCTTAAGATTTCTGATACATGGCATCTTTCTTTCTTTGCCAATCTTTCTATCACAGCTTGCATCCGAGCCAATGGCGTAGTCTTATCCCTTTTCCTCTTGTAATTGTTGTAGTATGCAGGTCGGGGTAATGCAGCGACGATCCTACGGATATCTTCTTCATTTGATACGGCAGAGAGAGGGTGAAACCTGTTCCCTTCCAACAGAGGTATATACTCAGACAGTTCTTCTCTTTCCTCAGGAATTTCCTCTAGAAAAGCCACTTCAACAGCTCTGGCTTTCTTGGCGATCTTTCTGGTTCTATTTCTTCTTTGAGTCTGAGTTAGGGGGTGTAACTCTTGAACTGGACCCAATCTCAAAAATAGATGGTATTGTAGCGAAATCTGTACCCTCCACGGTGACAGGCTCATCGCGGACTTGGATTTCCTTCCCCTTCAGTTTGGCAGAAGTCGGGGTAGGTGCAGAGATGACTAGACTGGTGGGGGTAGAGACAACAGTCCTCATACGAACAGTAGTACTCCTCTCAGCTGGAACCCTCTACAGGGGAGGGAATTCTTGAGCCGACTTCAGGTTGAACTCAATCACGGGCTCTTCAGTTTCCGACACTTTGTCCATTAGTGTGAAAAGGGTGACATCAACAAACTTGATGTCTGTGTTGCCAAATCCTTGTCCAAAATAGATGATTCCATTGTCGGGAAGTTCATCCTTGTAGACAACGAAGTCCATTCCGTTGGTGAAGGAAAAGATTAACTTTGGGGTAGTCATTTTCTGCAGGGCAGATTCCGAATGTCAGTCCTGAATTATGCTTCTTTTCGTCGTAAAGTTTAGGACAAAAAAGAAAGAGTCCGAACACATTTTCGTTTATCTTAGTGTACTTGTGATTTATAAAAGAGGTTGTTTATTATAAGGTTCGTTTGTTAGAAACAAAACGATTGAAGGAAAAAGGCTATAGAAAAGGTAAAGGACACGATTTAGAATTGGAAAGGAAGAGAAAGTCTTATGTAAGACTTCTCAACTCAAAGGACCGCTTCTAAGCTAACACCTATTGGGAGTCCACCCCACCTCAAAAAAGAGGTAAAAGGATCTCGGAACCTCTCTGTTTAGGGATATCTAAACAGTGGCTCCTAAATCCGAGAGGAGTTGGCTATACTCGTTCAAGACAGAAATGAACGAGGTATTCCAATGGAAGAATGGTAGTTTTGGTCCACTAGGGATATGGACTCACCACCGATTTATGAAAGCAAAACCATCTGATCAAAATGGAGAGAGGAACTAATCCCCAGCGGAGTCGCCAGAAGTTGTACGACTTATTTTTAGGTTGAGTGTTGTATTTTTGAAAAGGGGTCGCCTACAGAAATTGTCGGTGAAATTTAAATTTTAAATTTAATTTAAATATATATATAATTTGGAAAGTAGCATTTGATTTTGAAAATAATTTTTAAGTTTGAAACTTTTAAGATACGAAATCAAACCGATCTCACATCTCGAATAGTTTATATAAACGAGCACCGCACCACAAACCATGTATTTATCCCGAGGAATAGACACACTGCTTGATGATGGGGCTCGATTAAATAAACTAGAAGATTTGTGACATCCGTTTGGTCCGCGAACCAATTTTATGAGCCGACAAGTTCCCCTGCTTAATATAAAGGAATTAAGCAGGGTTTATATTACCTGGGTTCTTAAAGTTTCATATAAGGGCAAGCCCCTATAGTTAATTACATCTTAAATGAAGGGAATCATTTTAGAAAACTCTCGATAATGATCAGTGGTTTTGCTTTCAAGAATTTCGAAGTTTAAGGTTTTCAAAGGATTGGATTTTGGAAATTTCAATAGGGATCAGCTCAAATTTGGAACAAGTTTATTTTAAGAGTCCAAAGGAAGAGAAGTAGGAGAAGCTGAGGATCCAAGAAGAATCTTGGCAACTTCCCAAACTATCCTATTGTTTGGCTTAGATTTGGGAATTTACTTAATGTTTCAATCTTGCCAATTTTAATTAATTAGGACTTATATTTGTATGACATAATCATACAAATAGCCTCGAAGATGTGAGGGTTTATGTCGTACCGAACGATTACCTCGGAGTCCTAAGACCGGTTAGGACTTAATTTGCAAAAAATGATTATGCAAGTGCCTAATGAAAAGGTTGAGGATTTATGTTGCACTAAGCAAACTACCTCGAAATCCTATGGCTTGGTTATTTAATTCTAAGAAAGTTTTGCTGAAGTAGATCCGAGTTTTGCTGATGACGATGGCCGTGCTGCCCACTATGCTCCAAGCTCCTTGTTGTTGCAGAGGTTTAGTTTTAGAAGTCATAAATCAGGAGATGAGAGAAGTGTTTTGGTTTAGAGAAAATCTTAAAATCCATGTGTTTTTAATATTTTAATTAAAACAAATCTTAAAGTTGTTTAAACAGAGCCGATTAAGATCTCATGGTTCCGTCATCCCGGCACCGTTATTTTCATTGAATTCACTTAGTCCATATGAATTTGCTAAACTCAACTGAATGAGTTCCACACTTTCATTTAGACCGTGGGAACTCCCGTTAGCAACACGTGGGTTACATCATCCGAGGTATTCCCGATCATTCAACAAGACGTTTTAATTTAGTTATAATTGTAGTTTTGTTGTTCTGTTTGTGATTAAATTTTGAGTTGTTTTATATTTTGAATGTTGTGGCGGTGAATTTTATCTTGCAATGACTTTTAATTTAGTTTTGGTTTCAGTTTAGGGACTATCCTAAAGGTTTTGGTTTTCATGCAACAGTCTTGTTTATCATGCAAGAAAAAGTAAAGTACAGTGCATGTAAGTAAATTGCAATAAAGTAAATCGCAATAAAGTAAAAGTGCACCTGGAGGGTCTTCCCGTCATCCCAGACTGCACTTGAAACACATGTTAAGGCATTTAAATATTTTACGAGAAATACCTAGGTAAAGCTAAGGGAAAGGGTCTTGGTTGTCTACCAAATTCCTAATCCTTTAACTAGTCATTTCCTATGACGTTTAGATTGCTGGTTTGGTTTAAGGATGATCTTCTTCATCAAAGAAAAATCAAATTCAGTTGTTCTTCTAAAACATCCCGTCATATTGAGGAAGTGCTTAGGACGAGTCCTAAACATCTTTTCAATATTTGCGGGATTGTTTTGAGTCTAAGTAAGCTTAGTTGCACGAGTGAATTAATCATCCAGGAGTTTAGTTAAACTTTGTTTCTTGCTCAGCGAACTTAGGTATTTGATTACCTGATGAATGAAGTGACATCTCACTTAATACTCTATTTAAGAGTTATAATAATTAAAGCCTTTACGGGCAAGTTGATGTATCGAGAATTTTAATCATTCTTAATTTAAGGTTCGAGTTAATGGTTTAAAATGTTTTAATTTAATTATGAGGTTTTAATTAATAATTTTAAATTTGGAATAGTGTTCAAATTATTTAGATTTAATTCTTAATGATTTCATTTAGGTTTGTTGTTAAATGATTTTAATTTAATTTTAATTCAATTTGATTTTAATTTAATTTAATTGAATTTTAATTTTAATTTTAATTTTAATTTAATTTTAATTTAATTCAAATTTAAATTTAATTTAATTTAATTTAATTTAATTTAATTTAATTTAATTTTAGTTTAAATTTAATTTAATTTAATTTAATTTTAGTTTTAATTTTGATTTTAATTTTAATTTTAATTTAACTTTAATTTTTAATTTAATTTTAATTTTTAATTTTTAATTTGATTTTAATTTAACTTTAGTTTTAATTTTATTTTTAATTGTTAATTTTAATTGTTAATTTGGATTATTATTTTAATTAAGAATTAAATATTGTTAAAGTGACTTATTTAGGTATTTTTAAATTAAAGAATAAATATCCTCTTAATAATATCCCTACTTTAATAATCCAAATTTTAAATGTACTCTATCCAAAATTTAAATTATTTAATTAATTAAAGTTTCATTTTGATATTTTCAAAGTGTTTAATGGGTTTCTACCCTTTTAATTTCCCTAAGTTTCAATCATCCAAGAGAAAATTAAAATCAAATGTTTTACCCTCCATTTTGATTAAACCTAAAGTCTTAATTAAGGGTTAAAATTTTAATTATCTTTATGCCCTTTTAAGCTTATTTATTTCATAACTCACTAAATTGAGCTCAAATAAATTTGAAATTTTTATGTCACCTCACTCACGTGTCAATTAAGACATTAGAGGAGAAAATGTGATTTTTCTGAATTTAATTTATTTATGTAATTATTTTTAGTAGAAAATAGGGGTTTTCAAACAAAATTCAACAACATGACCAAGGAAAGGTTTCTCTCCTTAAGAAAATTATGGGATGTTTTGAATGACCAGAAAACCACTTGGACCAATTTGGGTGTTTTTTTGAATTATGTTGTATTTATTATAATTATTTTGAATTTTAGAGTATTAATTAATTATAAAATAAAATAAAAGTTAAAAAATAGATTTTATATTTTTTTAAATTTCTCTAACCTCACGGAGTCTAAAGAAATAAATTTTATAATTTTCTGGTTTTTCTTTGATTTATTAGAATTATTTTAGTGAAAAAGGTTGAAAATTCATTTTTTTAATATTAAAAATTACATTAAGCCTTTAAAATTCAATATCTTACCCTAGGGACTTAGAAAAAATATTTGGTTTGTTCCTAAATGATTAGGAATTAAAATGTGACATTTTTATGATTTTAAATATTTTTGTGATTTTTATTATTTTTTAATTATTAAAATATTAAAATATTGTGAAAAATCAACTTTTTTAAAAAACTCCAATTTTATTTTTCCTGAACTCCCCTGATACCAGAGAAGCTCCAAAACCAATTTTGTGAATTTTTTAAAAGTATTTTTAGAGTTATGAATTTTTAAAGTTTAATTTTAGTTATGTGACTTAGTTAATCCATTTAGTGGGGTTAAAACATTTTCAATTGATTTCAAAATTTTATATAAGGTTCCTTTGACCCTAAGGAGTAATGAAGAATTGTTTTCAAGTCAATTTGATGTGTGGTTAACCCTAATTAATTTAAATTCAATTTTATGGGTTTAGGCCAATTAGGGTTATTATGAATGAATTAACTCAAAATACATTTTTCAAAGGGTCTTCTGGTCCTAAGAAACATCACCAAATTTTCCTAGAATTTATTTCACAACATGCTAATTATTGGAATTAAAATACCTAAAACAGTGACATAAACTTGAAAATTCAATAACTTTTCACAGAGATGGCCTCTGACCTTAAAAAATTCAGAGAATGTTCCCAAGATGAGAGGCTTCAAAAGCCCTATGGTCTCATGCCATGGTGAATTATCTATGCAATTGAAGAATTAAAATACTGAAAACAGTAAATAAATTATTAAAAATAAAATACTCATCCAATTAATTTGATTTCTTTTCCACATTATTCTACTTTATTCACTGAGCAAGTGGGTATTTTTATTTTATTTTATGATTTTTCTATGCAAATAAATGAATTTTTAAAGTTCAGGACATTTAAATAATTCAAAAATACACTATTTATCTACTTATCCGACTCGGCGCCAGCGCAACATCGGCAGCTCCGAAAGCCCACGCGGCGCATTCCCATTCGACGCCGCCACTTGAGTCAGCAGCCACGTGTCCCGCGGTTCATGTACCATCGCGCCGTCCGAGTTGATCTCGACCGTCCGCTCGATACACGTGCGATCCAACGGCTCCTGGTCATCTTCTACGACTGGTGTGCACCCGTGACCGTCCACACTAAAACCCTAAGATCTCACTCAATTCTCAATGGATTTTTGTGTTCTATGCTCTATGGATTTGTCTTAAAGAGACGAACACATCCATACGGTTTATAGGCTATGAAATTTACTTAAACAAAATGAAGAATCGCTGCAAGCTCGGGAGGAAGAGTGGGTTCATACCTTTGCTCAGAGAAGTGAAGCTTCGATCTGAGAGTTGTGTCACCTTTGATTGAGTCCAGGCAAGCTCCAGATGAAGTCTCTGGCTTTGAGGAATTGTCTAGGTGTAAAAGTGACCAAGCCCGATTACAAAGCTTGGAGGCTAGAAGCAATGGATGGCCTGGTGAGGGGGCTTTTGTTGGGGAATTTCTCCTCTTGGTCTGGTGAAGGTGTAGGACCAGTCAATTTGGAGATTGGCTCACTGTGGTGAAGTGTCCTGTTTTTTGGGTGGATTTTCAACTCAGAAATTGAGTTCTGTTAATGGGGATTAGGGCAAAGGAACACTGGGGATCAACTGCTCTGGATTAGGAGAAGATCCTGGAGCAATTTTGGCAGAGTTTCCTTAAGTTCTGGTTCATCTCCTCTCTTGGCCGAGAGGTGGTGGTGTTTAAATAGGCATGCCTGGAGGGCTTCCCAGGGGCAATTGGAGGCTGGGATCAGCTGCTCAGGGGAGGAGAAGAACAGCTATGCTGTCCATTTGGGTTGAGACAAGTCAGCAAGAGAGAATTGGAAAGTTTGGCTCACATGGAGCTTTCGGCCATGGCGTTTTCCGGCGACTGTGGTGGCTGGCCGGCCAGGCATTGGTCACTCTCAGGGTCAGGGAGGTCAGTGCTTGGGTTTAGTGAAATCAATTGGCTAATGCCATGTGTAAAGAGCTTGATTCAAAATTGAATGGGGAAGGGGCTCATTTTGAGTTGATTTGGTCCAAGGCATGGTTTAGGCTAGGTGCACCTCCCCAAGGCTTGACTTTGAGCTGAGAGAAGTCAGTTGGATCAACTAGGAATGGGTAGTGAAGTCCCCATCCATGAATATTTGGATTAATCATGGATTAAGGTGAAGCATTAAAAGGGTTATAACTTTTTTAAGGGGGTTTAAAAGAGGCTCCTCCTTTTCCAATTAATGGTATGGTGATGTGCAAAGTGATTCCCATGGCTTCATGTGGCTTGTGCATGGCTTCAAAGCTTGCTCATGGCTTGGGAATGGCTTGGCTTACTTGCATGAGAAAGGGATTTTGGGATTTTTGTCATTTAGGGGTGATTTGGCATGAGGCTTGGTTTGGAATCATTTGATGATGGAATTGGAACTTAGGGAATGATTTTGATTAAATGGATGGCAAATGAAAATGTCATATGGGCTTTAGGATAGAGTTTGGGCTTTTTGAAATGGTTTTAGATGGGCTTTTAAAGTGATTTAGGGAAGTGAGCTTTTGCATTTTAGGATAGGCTTTTGGATGAAAATTTTGTGAAGACCATGTCAAATAAATGTTGCAATTGGTTTAGGGATGTTTCATGAATGTTTTGGAATCAATTTGGTGTGATTTGGAGTATAATTGGTTGAATTTGGGCTTTTTAGTTAAAGGGGCCAAAGTGGGCCAAATTGGGCTAACTTGAGTTAAGGTTGGGCTAAAGTTGGATTTGATGTAAAATTAATGTTGAGAAATGTTCATGGGAGTGTCACAAAGAGTTTCCAACTTTGGTTGGGTTCTAATTTTGGAATTTGGGCCCATTTGGATTGGTTTGGGCTTAGGTCAATTTAAGGGATTTTGGTTTTGGGTTAGGTTTGGGTGGAGTTTAGGTTCAAATTTTGGGCAAATCAAGTTACTGTTTTGTTTATGGGGATGTTAGGAAGGCCTTAGAAAAGATTTGGGACCAATTGGGGTTGAATTGGGTTGGTTTGAGCTAGGTTTAGGTCATGGGCCAAAAATGGGCCTTAGGCCTCAAATTGAAATTGGGCTCAAATGTCAATCAAATTGGACTTAGATTTGGTCTAAATTGATGTTGGGGATATTTAATTGAAGCTTATAATTGAATTGGACCAGAATTGAGATCAATTGGGGTGGTTTGGTTTGACATTGGGTTCACTTGGGTTTAAAATGAGTCAAATTGGGGTTTTGGTAAAAGTGGGGTAAATTGTAGAAATTGGCCCATGGTGTAGTTGAACAAAATGAAATTGGGAATATTTGGGATTTTCTGGAATTTTTTTAGAATTTTGTGAATTTTTGGATTTTTTGTGGTAAAAGGGCATTTTGGGTATTTGGAGGGTATTGGGGGGTACTTTTGGAATTTTTGGTATTTTTTGGCTGTGGATGATCAATTTGAGTGGGGGGAAATGTTTAGGACTGATTTTGAGGAATTTTGGGTAATTTTTAGTAATTTTGCAAATTTTGGGTAGCTCCAAGGGCATTTTGTAGGTTTGGTGGGTCCAGGGTCCCAGGGGTCAAAAATTGAAAATTTTTTTAAAAATAAAGATTGATCAAATTTGAGTAAAATGGAATCACTTTGGTTAAGCCATGAATCCATGTTAAGACCATATGAGCCATGAGAGGACTCATTTGAGGCATTCACCATGTTGTTCCTAACCCTCTTAGCCAGGGGCTTAGGGGTTAAGGACCATCCATATGAATTACCTACATGAGTCAGGAAGTAAAGTTGAGTGAGAGTGTGGTTTTAGGACATGGAATGTGTGTGAGAGTGTAGTGTATGTGCAAGTCAACCCTCACCAGACCAGGCCACCCAGGGTAGTCCTAAGGCCAAAGAGTCCTATAGGGAACTCATCCTTTAAACGTCCACATTTGATTTCAACCCTCTAGGTGATTAGGGGTCTACAATAAAGCTTGTGGGGTTTGCAGGGAGTTAAGAGGTGTTTGAATTTCTAAGTGGTGGGTTCCACTTCTAGTCCTCTAGGATAGTAAAAAGGAAAGTCCTATTGCTAGATCCTAAACACTAAGGAGTGAGAAAAGAAGAGACCTCATCAAAAATGAGGTCAACATATTACTGAGCAATTTTTCAAATGTCTTGATCGTAAATCCTTTAAGGAGGAATGCTACTGGTCCATGAATACTCTTCAATAAAATTTCAATTGAGTGTTGTTCTTGGAGCTAAGGTTCGCACTTCATGCTCAGATTCCTCCATCACAGAATATATTCCACCAATGTTTCGTCCGGTTTTTGTTTCTCAGCCACAAGATCACCGACGGTGATATGGTGTTGAGCTCCAGCAAACCGTTTAACGAAAAGATTTTCTAATTCTGCGAAAGTCTTGACCGATCCATTTGGTAATTCTGCATACCAATCAAAAGCAACACCTGAGAGGCTACTCACAAATTGTCGGAACATAGTGCATCGTTTCCTCCTGCATTAAAGCAACTGGCCAGAAAATGCACGACATGTTGTCGTGGATTTCCTGTTCTGTCAAAAGTTTTAAACAAAGGTGGTACAAAGCCTTTGAGGTATTGAACGACATCGAATTTCTCAGGATAAGGTCTACCCTTCAGAACTGATGCTCCTCCTTTAGATTGTGCCAAGGCTTCTCTCACCTGTTGTTCTATTAAACTCTTGATATCCTTTTCTGGTATGGTAGCTGGAACAGAATCTTTCCTGGGCTGCTCTTCATTATTATTGGAAGGTTCTTTATTGTTATCGGCAATTTGAATTATTTCTGGTTGGTTTACCTCAGCAGGGGCCACCATTGGAGTCTGAGGTTGACTTTGTAAAGTCATATTTGCAGCCATCATTTCTTCCATTTTTCTTTCCATCCGTTCAATTAATTCATCTTTATCTCGAATAATTCCTCGTAATGTTTCAATAACATTTTCTTCAGCTGGTACCAGAGCTTCTCGTATATTTGAGGATGCTCTAGTTTCGATAACATTTATCTCAGCAAAATCTTCATCCATATAATCTGTCAAATCTTCCTCATCATTTGATTCTTCTTTCCTTTCCTTAGAAAACTGCTAAATATCTTCTCTTAACCTTTCCAATTTAACTTCAATTGAGTTCACCTTATCTATTGAATCCACATGAGGTGTTTGACAACCGACCCCCTCTGCAGCAGCTTCCAGAGTACTAATTATCTTCTCGGGACTAGAATCATTCTTCTTACCATTAACTTTGGGCTTCTCTATAGGTATTGGTTCAATAGCCTTAGGTTGCCACATCATTTTCTTTAGCGTTGGTGCCTTAAAACCAAATGGCTTACTAAAAGCACTAACACGTCTAGAAGTGGTGTGCTCCCTAGTCTGAGAACCAGATACTATAGTAGACAACCCTTGACCATTTATCAGAGTCTCCTTTCGGAACAGAACTTCCTGTGATCTAATTGGAGAAACTATCCTTGGTCCAAGACGAGATTTTGCAGGTTGGCGTCCTATGACTTTCTGATGGGTGGTGGTGATATGATATGTAGAAGTAACAATAAGTTTCCCCAGACGTAACTTAGCAGAAACACGGGGCTGTAATGTCTCTTTCCTTCGATCAAACTTATGATGTTGATGACTTGGTTTATCTCCCTTTAAGATTTTAGCTTGTATATGCAGCGGGACAGCACACCTAATTTTCTTCAGTATTTCAGCAACTGAAGAACGCTCTCTCTGAGCCAATCTTTCAAACACATGATGAATTTCAGAGAAAGGAGCAGGCTTCTTCTTTCTCTCATTTTGACGACGAAATGATACCGGTAATGCAGAAACAATTTTTGAAACGTCTTCTTCAGCGGGGGCAACGGACAAAGGATGAAACCTGCTACCTCTAATAAGAGGTGAGGTTTCAAGGAGTCCAGTTTCTTCCTCCAATACTTCCACAGGAACTGTAACCTTAGCGGCCTCCAATCTCTTGATTTTAGCTATTTTCCTGTTTCTGTTTCTCCTTTGTGTTCTAGTCAAAGACACAGACTTAGAACTGGACCCAATTTCAAAAACAGAAGGTAGAAAAGTGAAAGCAAAATTTTCTCCAATTATTGGTTCATCGGTCATCAGTACACTTTTCCCTTTTGCTAATGCTGAAGTAACAGCAGATGTAGCAACAACCAAATCAACAGGAGCAGCAGAAACATTCTTGGGACTAACCTCAATGGTTTTAGTAACCAATTTCACAGCAACAACAGGATTATTTTCAACCAATACTCGCTTCAGAGGAGGAAATTCATCAACAGACCTCAGGTTGAATTCTACAATAGGCCCCACTGACTTATTTGTCTCAGATTTCACTTCTGCTACTGGAATATTTGCAAACTTGATCTCAGCGACGTCAAAACCTTGAACAAACTTGATCATCGTCTTGTCAGGTAATTGATTCTTATCAACAACAATATCCTTTCCAGTAGTGAAGGAGAAGATCAATTTCGGGGAAGACATTTCTGGCATTGGAAATAAACATCAAAATTAACTGGGTGCCCTTTTCAGGTCTTATCCGAACAAATTATAGAAAGTTTTAATTAGTTAACTTGTTTAAAATTAAGGCAAAGCAAATACAAAAAGTATAGGATCCAATCTGAGATTAAAGGACTCATATAAAAGATTAAATTCGCATCGAACTCACTTAGTTAAACCACTATTAACCTACCACATCTATTAGAGGTCCACCTCACTTTAAAGATTTCAAGATTCTGGAACCTCTCTGTTTAAGAATGATTAAACAGTGGCTCCAGAATCCAAAAGAAGTTGACAATACTTGCTCGAGAAAGAAATGAGCGAAGCACATCAACAGAATAATGATAGTCTGGGCCATTAGGGATATAGGCACACTATCGATGTATGAAGACAAATCCTCATTATCCAAAATAGAGAGAAGAATTAGTCCCCAGCGAAGTCGCCAGAAATTGTCGGCTAATTTTTATTTTGAAAATAAAATTTTTAAAATTTAAATTTAATGTAATAGGTAAAGTATTTTTTTTATTTTTAAAATGATGATATATTTTTATGTTGAAAATAACGAGACCAGATAGATCTCATATGTCAAATAGTTTAAATAGTTGAGCACGATACTACAAGTGACACATCATCCCGAAAGACGAGCGTACCACTTATTAGTAGGCTTAACTATCTAAACTTAAAAGCTTATGACTCTATTTTGGTGCAACGTATTTTATAGTCGAGCAAATTCCCATGTCTAATACACGGATTAGACGGGGTTTAGATAATACGGGTTCTTAATTCCCTATAGGGGCAAGCCCCTATAGTTAATTACATCTTAGGCGACCGAAATCACCTAAGAAAACTCTCGATAAGGATCATGGGTTTCGTCTTCAAGAATTTCAACGTTCAAGTTTTCACGATTGGTAGTAAGAAAATTAAAGGGAATGGTTCAATATGGAACAGTTATTTTCAGAATTCAACGGAATAAAGAGTAGGAGACGTCGAAGATACCGAAATAGCTTCAGTGACATCTCAAACTAACGTATGATTGGGCTTCATATCTTTGAAAGTGAAGTTATATTTAATATTTTAATACTGTAAATTATTTAGATGATTTGGGATTTATATCTACATGTCATATGTAAATGACCAAAAAATATGAGAGGATTTATGTCGTGCCAAACGACAACCTCGGAATCCTAAACAGTTTAGGACTTATATCGTACGATATACAATCGTACTAAGTCCTAAAAGATAATGTGAGGATTTATGTCGTATCAAACGACGACCTCGACGTCCTATAGATATTATTTAAATCTACAAAAGTCCGATCGAAGATCCTTCATTCGTCCTCTGTCGTCTCGTCCCGAGAAAGGATAAAGATATGAGAGAAAAGAGAAGAACATGCCTCGAACGGCCTATCCTAAGGGTATATGCAAGGGAATAATTAAAGTAAACATGTATAATAAAAAGGAAACAACCATGCTCTAAATGGCCTACCCTAGGGGTATGTACAGGTGTGCAAGAGAAGTAATAATTAAAAGCATGAATATGAGTAAATATGTACAATAATGAAAAGTAAAGGAATACACGACAATATATAGTAAATAAAGTAAAAGAGCTGTGCAGTAAAAAAATGTGTTCCTGGCCAATTCTGTTGATGCCTCGAAAGAAAACTAACAACTACAGATATTTGCATAGTTAAGTTTAGTTATAAACATATGAAAAATCAAAGTGGGGGAATAAGAATTCTATTTGAGGATAGGCTCAGTCTATAGACTTCTTTTTTATATCACGATCCCACAGGTAACCCGAAGTATTGAAGTCTCTGTATCAATCTCAAATAAAGTCACCAGCAAATCACCTTAGAGTAGGCAATCCTAATCCCTACCATTTAATTGACGAGTGAACCAATGTGTAGTATCTGAACTTTGAAAGTGTAGCATCTGTGATTGCAGTATCTGAATTCTTATGAGTGTAATATCCGATGTGTAATATCCGGTCTGTGATGTGTAATGTGTATTAAATAGTGTGTAGTGTGTAGTGTGTAGTGTATTATGTGATATTTAATATGTGATGTGTGTATGTGATATTTAATATGTGGTATGTGTATGTGATATTTGATTTGATGTGCTAAATGTGTTGTGTATATGTGTGTGATATTTGATTTGATGTGTTAGTATAGTATCTGATGTCGTGCGAGTGCAGTGTTTATTTGTTGTATGAGTGTGGTGTTTATTTGTCGTGCAGGTGTGGTATCTGTTGTCGTGCAGTGTAATATTTGGTACCGTAGTATCTGTTATTGATTCACAAATTTCTTAAAGGTAGGAATTAGAATCACCTGACTCATAAGATAAAATGGGCATCTAACATTGAGTATTGATTTTATTTTGTTTCAGCTATAAAAGCATGATTATTAAAGTCTTATGCATCATTGCCTGTACCCCGCATGTCCAACTTATCAACCCACTTTGATATTCCATATGTAATATAATCAAAAGAGATTTCAATTTTCACAAAAGAAGCCAAGCTAGATAACATTTACAAATCCAATATATAAAACAAATTCGAACCAACTAAAGTTTTCTTGAATATTCAAAATCTGAAAAGTTGAATTCCAGCAAATTGAAGCAAAGGACACATTCCACAAAAAAAAAATCCTACAGCTTCACGGTTTCGGCTCCCAGTGTAAAGAGCAAAATTCTTAACACCCAGCAATGTTCAAGCAAAGGTCAAAGTATATAGGAAATGATAAATTTCAATTTTCACAAGCCAAACCAAACTGACCAAAATCCATGAATTCAACATATAAATCAAATTCAAGCCAACTACAGCCTTCTCATATATGTTCAATTCTGAAGTTCGGCTCTATTAAACCAATGCCAAAAGAAAATTTTTCAAAATCAAAACCAAATACTGCTGAGAAGAAAATTTACAAAAATATACCACTTAATTTTCAGGTATTTATACATAACTTAGTGATTTTGATATAATATAAAAGATTTGGATAGCGTTGATGTAGAGAGGAAGACTTTGGGTGTTTGATATGTAAACCCAAATGTTGTTAGATGGTATATATATAAACCATTCTGAATCATCTGTGATAAACCCCTAAATTGAACCCAAGTGCTGCTGGAGAAAGAAAATTTACAAAAGCCAGCCCAATTCCACACTATAGTAGCTCCACTACAAGGCTAAACCCGAGCCACCATATGACATCTAGCCGAGCCAACAACATCAGCCCAACTACCAATTATAACAGCCCAAGTATAAGGCAAAAATTATAAGCATTAAAAGAGCTAAAACCGAGTCATAGAAAGGATGAAAACAAGCCCAGCTCCAAATTACAAAAATATCAATTATAAAGCCAAAAATCAGGAGTATTAAAAGAGCTAAGAACCGAAGGATTGTAGGCCCAATCCGAGCCGCAGTTGGTGATTGAACTATGTCTCCATAGATTCAAACAATTAAGTAAACAACTATGAATGCCTTCTATATAGACATAGATAGCAGGTATAAAGTTAATTCAATAACTTTTCAGCTCAAGCCACCTTAGAATTTAGTTTAAGACATAAACTCTAAGTATTAAATATGCACATATTCAGCAATTAAAGTCAAAAAAAATCCAAGCAGAAATTCAATAAATGAAAGAACCATGGGTTCTAATTTCAGCCAAATGAAGTTTATCTAGCAATTAGAGATTCAAAACAAAAAAAACTCCAAGGGCTATGAAGAGTAGAATTCTGTCTTTCTCAAATGAGTACAAAGAAGATATATATATTTCCACTTATAAGTGTTGCTGCTGTAATTGATTCACATAAACATGTTCTCATTTCAAGAATCACTTATTCTTTTAGAAGAGAAGCAATAGAATAGCAATTATAATATCAACATCAGCCTCAATAAGTATTTTGGTGTCAAAGCAAACTTATCTATCCTCGTGATCAATGTCAAAAGAAGAAAATAGCAAATCACCTCTTCAAGATAATTTGAGGTATTTCTTGAGAAATCCCCAGAAAGCAAGACACCGTTCTCACTAGGCAGAGAAAACAAAATGACTGGATAGAAATTTGAATTAAAGAGGATCGAGTAAGCTCACCCCCTAACAGATTGCACGGAGGGATATTTATAGGCACAGACGAAGGGTATATACTCACCATCGGTGAGAATCAGAGAGGTAAAGAAGCCCAACTCACTAAGAGATAACCGTCCAAATCGAGCACAGGGAGGTTACCTGACTCGTTTAGGCGGAAGAAAACCGTTACAAAAGATTACCGGAAGGCAACCGGCGACGAGATCTCTGAAAGGAGGAAGGCGACCGGAAAAACCGGCAGGAATCTTCTCGAATCCGGTCGAGAGAGGAAGCCGGAGGAGGAAGAGAGGCGCAAGCTTCGGCTAGGGCACGGGAAGGGAAAAACATCGTGCGTGAGTTTTTTTTTTTTTTTTTTTTGGGTGTGAGATTAGGGTAAAGGATTTAATATTTTTTATCATATATATATAAAAAAAGACATTTATTATTATTATTATTTTATGTAAATCCCTCGACTTACGCGCAATTCGAGCCGACTCAAAACCTTATCGAATTATATGTCCTTCCCGGCTAAAATCGACGTTCCGGACGCATCGGCGCAGTCTGTTTCGTCATCCAAGGCCATTCGGACAAGTTCACCGACGGTCGCATCAATTTAAATTAAATTTGCGCAACGTGGCGAAAATGAATTTATTTTGACCCGACCGGAGCCATTTATCGAGCAAATTAATGACCGGTCTTCGCCTAAGCGAGAACCATAGTCAAACATATTGCTCGTGGTAAAAAGTCAAACGTCGCACGCAGTGGGGTCCACCTATGGCTTTCAAATCCTTATAGGAACTCGACAAGAGCTTCAATATGTCAGCTTTTAATCGACTCAACTAGGTGTCGAGGATTTAGAGTCGTCCATATGAAACTTCGAGGAGTGAGGAGATGGCTTGAATTTCTAAATATGGGTCCTCTAAGAGAGTCCAAAATAGGAAAATCCTAAGGCTAGATCCTAGGGTCTAAGGAGAGAGAAAAGAATGACCCCAAAAATGAGGTCAACAATAACTCCCTTGGAGCATTACTAGCCCATGTAGATGATGAGGGAAAATAAAAATGCATTATATTATTTAAGCTGCTATTTGGTTCCGACTAAAATAAAATACCCAACATTTGAAAAGCATTACTTAGCTTTGATTTTCACAGTTCAAAAGCTAAAGCACTATATGCTTTCTCATTAAGTAACTCTTATTTTGAGAGTTAACCCATTATAATACTTGATACATGACCGACACTTTTCGGAAGATTAACGAGATGAGCAATGATACTGCTCCAATTGGACATAACATTTGTGCCACTACGTGCTGTTAAAGGACAAATCTTCGCAGATTTCTTAGAAGCACACCCAATTCTGATTGAATCACCTCTTAATGATGATTTACCTGATGAATAAATATTAGAAGTAAAAGTATACGACGATGGGAATTATACTTTGATGGAGCATCATCTGCTTGAAAAGTCAAAAAAAGCAGACAATCATACCAGATAAAGTTGGTGTAGGATTAATTTTCATCACTCCAGACAAAGCAATGATGCCATTTTCTTATCATCTGATCGAACCGTGCATGAATAATGAAGCTGAATGTGAAGCACTAATAATCAATCTAGAATTGACAATATTAATGGAAATCAAAAGTATCGACATCTATGGAGACTCTCAGTTGATTATTAATCAAATTACGGACAAATATAAGACTTTGAAACTATAATTACATGGAGCATCATATGCTCGAAAAGATAAAAAGAAGATGACAATCATACCAAACAAAGTAGGAGAATAATTAATTTTCATCACTCCAGACAAAGCAATGATGTCGTTTTCTTATCATCCGACCGAACTGTACACGAATAATGAAGTTGAATATGAAGCGCTCATAACTAGTCTAGAATTAATAATATTAATGGAAATCAAAAGTATCGACATCTATGGAGACTCTCAGTTGATTATCAATCAAATTGTGGGCAAATACAAGACTTTGAAACCTCGACTAGAACAATACTTCCGTCACACTCTAAAACTACTTCAACAAATTCTTGATGTGACTTTCTTCCTAATTCCGAGACGAGACAATTCTTTAGCAGATGCCTTGACAAAACTTGCAAAAGAATTTGCTTGTCCAGAAGAAGATGACATTTTGATTTCTATAAAAGGACGACAAGTTCTTTCCCAAATTGACATGAACAATGGACACAAAATTGGTGAAAACACGACAACAACAGTAATTGACGAAGAGAAGGATGATTGGCGATAACCAATTAATCAATATTTACAAATGGAGGGTTACTTGAAAATAATTCTATTTGCAACTCAAATCAGATAACGAGCATTGTCATATGCTCTAGTAAATGATATTCTTTACAAACGATCTTTTGACAAAATGTGGTTAAGATTTTTAAACCAATCTGAAGCTCAAGCCAATCTGGACCTAAAATGAAGATGAAAACAAGAAAGTGGGATATTATCGGCCAATAATGATGACTAGTTGCCTTAAAATTGCAAACAAATGTCATCAATGTCAGATACATGGAATGGACTTACATCAATCACTAAATGTATTACATCCAACTATTGCATCTTGGCCTTTTGGAATGTTGGGGCACAACCATAGTGGGCCCTATAGATCCTCTATCATCTTAAGGCCATCAATTTATTCTAGCAGCCACTGATTAATTCTCCAAATAGGCAGAAGTAATATCACCCAAAGAAGTTAAGGCAGAATAAGTTCTCCAATTCTTCAAGACTCATATTGTTTATATATTTGGAATTCCTCGAAGAGTCATATCAGATAATGAAATGACATTTAAAAATACAAAAATGAACAACTTTATTCAAAGACATGGGATTGATTAGAGATATTCTACAATCTATTATTCTAAAGCCAATGGTTTAGCTGAAGCCTTCAACAAAACATTGAAACAAATTTTAAAGAAGACATTAAGTAATAGTCCAAGACAGTGGCATGAGCGATTAATAGAAGCTTTATGGGCCTATAGGACTACATATCGAACACCAACACGGTCAAATTACCACTTGAAGTGTAAATTCCTTCTCTCATAAATGCAGTTGCAAACAAAATAACTGAAGAAGAAAATGCCAAATTACTATTTGAAGAACATGAAAGTTTAGAAGGCAAACGTCTACAAGCTCTGCAAAATCTTGAATTGTATCAAGAAAAAATGATATGAGCCCACGACAAATTAGTTCGTCGTAAAACCTTTCAAATCGGTGAATTAGTCTTAGTTCTCCGAAGACCTATCCTCGCTCATCGAAGAATAGGTGGAAAGTTTGAACCTATAAGAGAGGTCCCATATATATTTAAATGGACATATTCGGGAGGATCTTACTGATTGGTAGATTGTCAAGGAGAAAGAATCTTACCCCCAATCAATGGGCATTTCTTAAAAAATATTACGCGACATAAATGACTTATTTGTAAACTAGGAAAATAATAAAATCTTTCAAATTATCTCTATGATAAAAATTACAATTTATTATCTTATGATATCCATTTTGCTTATTAAGCAAGTACTTATAAGCTTGATTCCTCGACATAATAAAATGATAATAATAATTAAATGATATTTCTTGAATTAAAATTAATTCTAAAATGCTACATTATCCTGTTGCTTTCAGGGAAATGTCTAACAACATACTTCTTTTTTACATTTTGAAGTGGTGTTTGTCTGGCTCTAGACCAACGATGTATTGAAAAAGGATAGAGAATCCATTTTGATTTTAACTTGTCTCAAGCTGAATTACTTTAAGATGGACCTCTGTTATCTATTGCTAATCAAGAAGCAGCAAAAGGAAAACCATCTGTATTAGAGTTCAAACTTAGACAACAAAATATCAGGACATAAGAAATTATATTGATAGAACAAAAACGGAAGGCTGCTGTTGGAAAACTAAAGTTAGTAGTGGTAACTACATCTCATGGAGCTGGAAACACATTTGTTATCGGAGTAAAGAAGTCAGCCTCTGGATTAACTAGAGTTCAAAGGAGAAATCAAAACAAACGACTTAAAAGACTCAAAGAAAAGGAACGATAAAATATAAAATCTATGGAAGAAGATGATGATTTTGAATTTTTAGTTCTTGAAGATAATCCTAAAGAAACATATTTTGTCTTAGGATAAGAAAAAGTGGAGCAAGAAGAAGAAAGGATTGAGAGAACAACGTTCACTCCGACTCCTTACATACCAGCATTGGATATCACATCATTAGAGATGCCAACTGATAAAATAATTGTTGACCTCACTTTTGGTTGAGTTCTAGTTTGTCTTTAGAATAGCCTAGGGTTTAGCCATAGGACTCTCCTTGTGACTTTCTTAGAAGGCTAGCCATGGAAGCCTTTCCCTTATAAATTCAAGTCCTTCTCACGTTACTGGGAGTTTTCATATGCTTAAGGCCTAACCTCCAGTTTTTGGGAGGAAGAGACCAAGCATAAGGAAACCCAGGGGAAGTCTCCTATAGGTGGTCAGACCTTAGGATATACCCTGGGAGGTCTGGAGCTTACACCACACTTACACTGCACACTCACAACCCTAAAAAGAGCACTTCTCCTTTGATCCCCTAACTCTTTGGAAACTCATGTAAGTGGTTTTCCCAAGCCCTTAGCCCCACGCTATGGTTTGGCGAGTACCAAAACGTAGAGGACCAAATGAGGGTAACCCTTGGTCCATGGCTCAACCTAAACAATGCCATATTACTCACTTTTAACCAATCCATTTTTTTCCAAAAATTTAAAATTTCTAACCCCTTGCCTATAAACCTACCCAAAATAACCCCAAAACCCTAAAATCCCCCAAAATTTCCCAAATCAACCAAATTACCCATAATTCTTCAAAAATCATTCCAAAATACTCCCTACCACTCAAATTAACCAAAATTACCCAAAATTGCCAAATTTCCCAAAAAATCCCATAATGACCAAAATGCCCCTCTTAGCCAAAATTCCAAAAATTCAAAAAATTCCTATAAATTCCTAAAACCTCTCAAATATTCCCAATTTCACTTCTCTCAACTACCACATGACCTAATTTGGCCAATTTAGCTCAATTTAACCAAAAGCCCCAATTTGACCCATTTAACCCAGAAGTGCCCAAATTAAACCCAATGTCTACCCAATTGACCCAAATCTTGATCATTACAATTCCAAACTTTAGTTCAACATCTCCAACGACAATTTAAACCAAATAAAAGCTCAAATTGATCCACATTTGAGTTTAATTTCTACATAAATCCAAAATCCTCAATTTTGCCTATGTGACTCAAAATCCCCAAATTGACCTAACACCAATCAATTTCTCCTCAATTTGAATCCCAAACTCTTCATAATACTCCTATAACTAAATTGAACCATCAATTACCCCCAATTTGGATCCAAGTCTCACTCAAACACACTTGAATTAAAAATACCCAATTTTAGCCCAAATTAAACACATCTCCAAAATTCCCCAATTTGATTGCCCTACTCCCAAAATTTCCACCCAATTGATGTTGGGAACTCTTTATGACATCCCCTTAGACTAGTTGGAACCTTCAATTGGCCTTGGACCCAACCCTAGCCTAACCCAAACCCAATTTAACACAAATTACCCCAAATTGATCAAAATCCCAAATTAAGCTAAATTGATCCCCCAAACCAATCCAAAACCACTCCAATCCTTCTCTAAACCATTCGTGGCAATCATATACACAAAATTGCTCAATCACTTGGGCTGAATTCAAGCTCAAACCCAAGTTATCCCAATTTGAACCCAAAGTCACCCAAATGAACCCATACATAAATTTACCAAGTTGAACCAAATGTGACCAAACTGACCCCTCCATAGCCTCTATACTGACCCTAGGGACTGGGCTAGACCCACCTAGCCCACCCTAGTGGAGGCTTGGACCAAAGGTCCCTAAATTAGGGGATCTCCTCCTTTAAATGCTTAAATCTAAGGGATGTTTATCATAATGCCTTAACCATTAAAACCCATTGCACTGATGGCCTGCCACTGGCTCACCTGACCCACTGGCTACCTCACTTGGCCTAGCCAGCTGGCCTAGTCACCGGAGGAGCCCAAACCGAGAGCCACCTCATACATGGCCAAACCTAAACTCTACCCCATGGCCAGCTCAGCCCTGAATTACCATTGGAGCTCTTCAACAATCCACCTAAGCAGTGCATTGTACCTGAATTGAAGCCCTGACAGCCACCCCAGCCATGGCTATCTAAACCACCACCCTTCACGGCCAAAAGGTTGGTTGAACCAGACCTTAACAGAACTCTACCCAAATCACTCTAAATTTTTCCCACAACACAGAGAACTCAATCCCCACTGCATTCCTTCCCTTAAAACCATTAACTCAGCTCAATTTTGGAGTCTAATCGCAGGCCAGAAACAGTACATCCTCCAAAGCTTCACCAAAGTCAAATTAAACTCAACCACACCATCCCCACAGTAAGAGAAGAAGTTCCCCACTGAAAGCCCCATCACCAGGCTACTCTAGCAGGGACTTTCACCAAAGCTCCAAATCGGGTTTGGTCACTTTCATACCTAGTTAATTCACTAGAGTAAGAGACTTCATCCATGAGCACTTAGGACCCCCACGAAGATGTATAGCATCTCTGATTGAAGCTTTACTTTTAGAGCCAAGGTATTGTACTCTTCTTCTTCATGAGCTTCTCTGAATTCTCCAAGTAATTAGGGTTAATTTAAACCATGATTAGCTGTATGGATATGTTCTCCATGCCTAGACGAGTCCATAGGATAAAACCCAAAGAGTTTTCATTGAATATAGGCTGAGAATTTAGAGTTTTAGCGTGGACGTTCACAGGATCATGATCCATTAAAAATTTGATATCTTTTTAATGTCTATTTCATACCTATTTTTGATGACATTGCACTGTAAAGGAAGGTATTTTGTATGTTTTCTGGTTTTAGGTACAAGAAAATTCTTTTGGAGAAAAAGAAGCACAAATGTTGCAAATTGGAGCAAAAATGAGCAAAAAAATCAAATTTTGGCCTAACACATTTTGATAAAACTTTCTTTGCTTAATCTCTTTTATACTTCTTGTAATTTTTGAATGAGATTAAACTATAAAGAAAGGTTACTTTTATGTTTATTTTGTCGGGCTATCTATGAGGAATGCAATGCAACTAAATTGGGGCGAATCGGAGTGCGAAACAAAGCCAAAACAAGCAAAACAGTGGAGCTGCGTAGTACCAGCGCCGGACAGCACCCTATCAAGTGCCGGACTGCGCCCTATCGAGCATCGAACAGTGCCCTATCGAGACCCGAACAGCGCCAGAATCCCGGGAAGACTGAAAAAATGGCGCCAGACAGCCCCCAATAGAGCGCGGGACTGCGCCCCAAACGTTTTGGATGTGTTTTAATGCAAATAACATGGATGAAGAAGTTCATGGGGTTTTAATGCAAATAAATAGGGAAATATACTTTGATGGGTATAAAATTGGAGCTTTTAGAGTGACAAGCTGAAATCCTCAATTTGGTCCTCATGTTTGGAAACTGAAGCAAGAGTTAGCCTTGAGGCGAAGGGAAGTGGGAGCTCTAGAGTGAGAGCCAGTATCCTCCCAGCCTAACCACAGATTTGGGGACTAAACTTAGGATTAGCCAATGTTTTTTATAAGTTGAAAAATGGATAAAGAATAAGATTGCTCCTATTTGGCACATACTATATTTAATGCACGTCATTTCTTTACATTATCCAGTTCATTACTTGTGAATAATAGATTTTATTATCTCAAAATTCACCAACCCAACTCATACAGAAAGGTTATCTTTAGAAGTAATATTTGCATTTAGGAATAGTTATTATCCCTACAAATAATCATCTACATTTAAGAGTAGTTGCTAGATAAAACACCACTTATATCGACCCTTCAATTTAAAGTCTTATAGTAGGAGACTAGAATTTGACTAAGAACCTCTTACCTCGCTTCCCTGTGGGATCGATAAACAAGACTCCATTAGAGCCTTGTATTACTTGATACGATACGTATACTTGCGTTTGAAATTGCGACTTTACAAAATCATTATAAATATACAAATCTGGGTTCATAAATTCTTGCATATAAAAAAGTCACATCAAGTTTTTTGCGTCGTTGCTGGGGAAGCTTTGGTAAGAGTTTTAGGAGAATTTTAGTTGAAAAAATCAGGCTTAGAATTAGAAAACTTTAGTGTCATAAAATTTTTTTTGTATGAAAAGTGTTTTTGGTATGAAAAAGTGTTTGGAAAAAACTGTTTGTATGAAAAATAAGGTGTTTGTGAAAATATTTTTTTGTGTTGAATATATTTTTTGTTTTATTTGTTTTATTGTTAATGTATTTTTTGTTGTGATATGTATGCAAAATAAAGGATCTGTAGGACTTGTGCCTTATGGTCCCGCGTTAGAAAAATGGAAGAAAATAAAAAAACAGAAAGGACTTGAAAATTAAGAAATGGAAATGGAAAACATTCAAAATAATAACTTAGAAATCATCATAAATCATTAAGGGATTATGCAAATCCAACGACAGACGAAATTCACTCAAGTATACAATACCCTGCAATAGAAGTTGACTCGTTTGAACTAAATCCAGCGATTAACCAACTAGTGCAGAACAACCAGTTTGGGGGAACTCCTTTGGAAGATCCCTATTTACACTTATCTAGTTTTCTAAAACTTTGTGCTACATTTCATTATAACAGCATGTCAGATGATGCAGTTAGGCTCTGGCTTTGTCATTCTAACTAAAGGATAAGGCTAAAATGTGGTTATACTCATTAGCACCTAGTTCTATTAAAAATTGAGAGGAGTTAACTCAAAAATTCTTAGCTAAGTATTTTCCACCTTCAAGGACTACAAAACATAGAAACAATATTATCACATTTTGTCAGTATAAAGGGGAATCAATATACGAAGCCTGAGAAAGATTTAAGAAACTCCTAAGAAAGTGTCTACATCATGCTCTGCTAGATTGCTTAATCATTCAAACTTTTTATAATGGGTTAGTAGGATCCCTTAGGTCCATTATTGATGTTGTTGCTGGTGGTTCATTAATGACAAAATCATTTGATGAAGCATATGCATTAATTAAAGAAATGACTGCAAATGAATTTCAATGGCCCTCTTCAAAGGTAAATCCTAAAAAGGTAGCCAGTGTTCATGATATAGATGTGATTGCAATTCTTGCATCTCAGGTTGATGCAATATCAAGGAAGTTGGACCAATTTGGAATGAATTAGCCTCAATTTACTATTGTAAGTGAGGAAAGTTCATTAGGGTGTATGATTGATTCTGACTGATTATATGAGACTTTAAATACCATAAACAACCCGTATTCTAACTTTTACAACATGGGTTGGAAGAACCATCCTAATTTTTTCTGGGATCATACTTCTGAGGGTGGAAACCAACAATGGGAAAACAATCATGCAAATCCTAATGGAAGTTGGAATAGTCTGGGTAACACAAGCTATAGACCTTCGTATTCACTAGACTCTAACAATGATCAACAATTTGAGGATGAGAATATGTCTATAGAAGAAGTGGTATTGCAAATGAGAAACCAGTTACAAAGTCAAAATGCTATGATTAGAAACATAGAGAATCAATTGGGAGAAATTACTAATTCTCTTAGCAATAAACCCCAAAGAGCACTTCCTATAAAAACTGAAATTAAACCGAAAGAGAACAATAATGATCTAGTTGAGAGAAAAGATGATGATTGTTTTTAGATGAATGAAATTGATTATTTAAGTAAAGACCATTTCCAAAAATGTTTTGAAAGTAAGGTCATAGATGAGGTTGGAATGAATTTTCATGATGAGTTGAAAACGTTATCTAAAGAAGATTGTATGTATGTTTATGAGAGGTGTGAAATGATGGATGCTACCAAAAATAGTGAACTTTTAATTCCATCTATTGAAAAATCTCATGAACTTAAGATGGATGTACCCCATACAATTTTAAAGCCAACTTATTTAGGGAATTCATCTATAAAACCAGTCTTTATATCTTTTGATTCGACTCAATCACAAGAAAAACCTGAATTTAATGATGAACAAGATAAAGATATCGAACTAAGAATTGGAAGAGAATTTGAGGATATATTTCAAAAGAACTTTGAGTTGAGAAAAAAGGATAAGGATATTGGAAGACCAATGGAAGAATTTCCTAAGGAATTAAAAAACCCTATTTCCTCAACTAAGGTAGATATAAAAAGACCACCTCCATCACTACTCAGTACCTAGGGGAAGAACTAGAAGATAACTTGAAACAGAAGAGTATCATAGAAGATTTTGATTCTGAATCTAAATTATCTAGAGAATTCGATCCAAAATTTGGGAGATCCTGAATTATCTTATAATGATCCATTTAATATATATTTTAAAGATGATATTATTATGCAAATTCAAATAATCAAAAGAAGAATATTGGATCTAGTAAGAAATATGAGGAACAATGAAATAAATCAATCTGAAAAGGAAAAACTAAATGAAAAATTAAAATTTGAGGATTTTGTAGGAATCCCTGGATCTGAACAAGATTGGGCGATTGACCGAGGATTACTTAATTGGAACTTTGATCAAGGAGGAATCATTTGTTGGGCTCACGACGTTAAAACCAAGCACTTTATGGGAGGCAACCTATAGTTATCAGTGTGCTTTGATTTAGTATGCTTGGGAGTCATGATTGTTAGTGTTGTATTGTGTTTGATTTAGAGTGGATTGACTTGATCTTTACGTGTCATTCTGGATTGATCAGTTTGATTGTTGATTGGTAGATTTTTGGATTATTAGTTGTTCGATTTGATCTTGTGTGTCATGATGGAGGTGATTCTTTAACTTTTATTGTGGTTAGAATTGCATGTTTTCTTGTAGTAGTTGGATTGACGAATTCACTACAACTCGGGTCTCACCCGGACTTGAGTTTTACATGAGACATTAAGAATTTAAATAGTGACATATCCATCTCAATTTTGTTACTTCTTTTCTCTAAATTTGCTTTCATTTGATGGGAGTCGCGAACTTTTTTGATGAAAAACATTAGGATGATCTTACGCTACGATTTATAACTGTTAGAGGTGCTTAATTAAGGGGATTAGATGATGCTTGTGGTTGGTGCACGTAAACCATTACATCAGGATTAATCTTATCTTTGGGATTATAATCTATAAAATCATTTTAAAAGCACTTGATTTATTAGTGTAGTGATTCCATGTTGACCTCATTTTTGATGAGGTCTTCTCTTCTTCTTTTTAGTACTTAGGATCTAGCTTTAGGCTTTTCCTTTGACTATCCTAGAGGATTAGAATTGGGACCCACCACTTAGAAATTCAAAACACATCTTAACTCCCTGCAAACTCTACAAACTTGATTGTAGACCCCTAATCACCTAGAGGGTTGAAATCAAATGTGGGAGTTTAAAGGATGAGTTCCTATAGGACTCTTTGGCCTTAGGACCGCCCACGGGTGGCCCGGTCCAGTGAGGGCTGACTTACACACACACTACACTTATACACTACACTTTCACACACCTCCTAAAACCACACCTATACCCAACTTGACCTCCCGACTCATGAAGGTGATTCACATGGATGGTCCTTAACCCCTAAGCCCTTGGCTAAGAGGGTTAGGAACAACATAGTGAATGCCTCAAATGAGTCCCTTCATGGCTCATATGGGCTTAATATGGCTTCATGGCTCAACCAAAATGATTTCATTCCACTTACATTCACCCAATCTTCAATTTTCCAAATTTTCAATTTTTGACCCCCGGGCCTAGTCTACCCAAAAAACCCTTGAAATTACCCAAAATTTTCAAAATTCTCCAAAATAACCCAAATTCCTCAAAACCAATCTCAAACATTCCCACATCACTCAAATTGATCATCCATAGCCAAAAATACCAAAAATTCCAAAAATACCCCCAATACCCTCCAAATACCCAAAATGCCCCTCTTGACCCAAAAATCCAAAAATTCAGAAAATTCCCAGAAAATTCCAGAAAATCTTAAATATTCCCAAATTCATTTTGTTCAACTACACTATGGGCCAATTTTGTCAATTTACCCCACTTTTGTCAAAATCCCCAATTTGACCCATTTTAACCCAAAGTAAACCCAATGTCAAACCAAACTTACCCAATTGACCCAAATTCTGGTCCAATTCAATTCTAAACTTCAATTCAACATCCCCAACACCAATCTAGACTAAATCCAAGCCCAATTTGATTGACATTTGAATCCAATTTCACTTTTGACCTTAAAGCCCAATTTGGACCCATGACCCAAACTTAGCTCAAACTCACCCAATTCAACTCCAATTAACCCCAAATCTTTTCTAAACCTTCCCTAACATCCCCAAAAACAAAACACTAACATGATTTGCCCAAAATCTAGACCCAAACCCCACTTAAATTCAACCCAAAGCTAAAAGACCCAATTTTGACCTAAACCCAAACCTAACCCAAATAAGCCCAAACCCCAAAATCAAAACCCAACCAAAGTCAAAACCTCTTTGAAACACTCCCATAAACATTTCCCAACATTAATTTTACAACAATTTCAACCCTAGCCCAACATTGGCCCAAGTTAGCCCAATTTGACCTACATTGGCCCATTTACCAAAGAGGCCCAAATCCAACCCCATTCAAACCCAAATCACTCCAAACTCATTTCAAATCACTCATGACATATCCCTAAACCAAACCCAACAATTATTTGGCCCAAGTCTTTACCGAACTTTCATCCTAGAATCCTTTTTTTTTTAAATCCAAAAAAGCCCACATCCCTAAACCATTTTAAAAGCCCATCTTCACTAAATTTCAAAGGCCCAAACTTCATGCTAAAGCCCATATGACATTCTTTTCATCACTCCATTAATTAATATCATCCCTTAAGTCCTAAATCAATCATCAAATAATCCTAAATTAGGTCTCATGCCAAAATCACCCATAAGTCCCAAAAATTCAAAACCTTCTTTCATGTAAATGACCAAGCTTTGTCCCAAGCCACATGGAGCCATGAGCAAGCCATTTACAAGCCATGTGAAGCCATGGGAGGTTTTACATGTGACCAATCCATTAATGGCAAAAGGAGGGCCCCCTTTCCTAATCCTTCATTAAGCCTTTTTAACCATAAGCATGTCACACACTAAACCATGCTTAGCCACCTCACCATAGATGGAGACTTCACCACTCCATGGCAGTGACCTAACCGATTCCCCGGCCCAAAATCAGACCATGGGAAGGTGAACCAAGCCCAAATACATGGGTTGACCAAATTGAACCCAAAATGAGCCTCTCCCCATTCCATTTCAATCCAACCACTTTACACATGGTCATTGCCAATTCCCTACACAAACATCAAGCCCTGAGCCTCCTGACCCTGAGGGTGACCCATGCCTGCCGGCCAGCCACCTGGGCCGCCGGAAAACACCACACCCAAGAGCATCATGTGAGCCCAAGCTTGGAATTCTCACCTGCTGAGTTGCCCCATGCCCAATGGCCACCATGGCTGTTCTTCTCCTCACCAGAGCAACTGATCCCAACCCCTAACTCCCCACAGGAGGCCCTCCGAGCCACTCCTATTTAAACCCCACCTCTCTCGGCCATGGAGGAGGTGTTGAAACAAACCTACTGAAACTCTGCCAAAATTGTCCCAGACCACTCTCCACACTTAGAGCAATTGAGCTCCAGTGCCCATTTGCCCTAATCCCCATTAACAGAGCTCAATTTCAGAGTCCAAATTCCACCCAAAAATAGGACACTTCTCCACAGTGAGCCAATCCCCAAATTGATTGGTCCTACACCTTCACCAGACCAAGAGAAGGAGTTTACCAGCAAAAGCCCCTTCTCCAGGCCACCCACCTGTTCCAGACTCCAAGCTTTGTATTCGGTTGTGGTTGAAATCATACCGGACAATTCACTGTGCCAAGGGACTTCATCCGGAGCTTGCTTGGACCCAATCGAAGGTGACACAACCCTCAGATTGAAGCTTCACTTCTCTGAGCAAAGGTATGGACTCATTCTTCTTCCCGAGCTTACAGGGATTCTCCATTTAATTTGAGTCAATTTCAATGCATGTTTACCGTTTGGATGTGTTCGTCTCTTCAAGACGAATCCATAGAGCATAAGAACACAAAAATCCGTTGAGAATCGAGTGAGAAATTAGGGTTAGAAGGTTGACGGTCACGGGTGCACACCAGTCGTAGACGATGACTGGGAGCCGTCGGATCGAGCGTGTATCGAGCGGATGGTCTAGATTGAGCCGGACAGCGCAATGGTACGTGAAGCGCGAGGCCTTGGAGCGCTGAGTCAGATGGCGGCGCCGAATCAGAAGACGACGCGTGTGTGTTCGGAGCTGCCGAGCTTGAGCTGGCGCCGCGTCACTTAAGTAGAAAAATAGGATTTTTCTTATTTAATTAATTACCAGAACTTGGAAAATTCATAACTTTGTGTCAGAAAATCCTAAAAATAAAATAAAAATACCCTCTTGCTCAGTGAACAGAGGAGACTAATGTGGAAAAGAAATCATGTATTTTCATTAAGTATTTTATTTTTAATTATTTATTTACTCTCTGCACTATTTCAATTCTCCATGCATGTATGCAACTCACCATGACATGAGACCATAGGGCTTTTGAAGCCTATGAATTTGGGAACATTCCCTGAATTTTCCAAAGTCAGAGGCCATCCCTATGAAGAGTTATTGATTTTTCAATCCTAAGTCACTATTCTGAGTATTTTAATTCCAATAATTAGCATGTTGTGAAATAAATTCTAGGAAAATTTGGTGATGTTTCTTATGACCAGAGGAGCCTAGGAAAAATAGTTTTTGAGTTAACTCACTTGTAATAACCCTAATTGGCTTAAACACCCATAATAGAGCTTTAATTAATTAAAGCTAATCATACATCAAATTGACTTGAAATCAATTCTCCACTGACCTTTAGGATCAGAGGAACCCACCATAAAAGTTTGAAGTCAATTGGACTTGGTTAACCCTATCAAATGGGTTGATTAAGCCATTTAGCCAAAATTAAACTTCAAAAATTCATAACTTTCAAAATACTTCTAAAAAATTCACAAAATTGGCTTTGGAGCCTCTCTGATATCAGGGGAATTTAAGAAAATTAAAATTACAATTTTCTAAAAAAGTTGATTTTTTGCATTATTTTAATATTTTTAATAATTAAAAAATAATAATAATCACAAAAATAATAAAATTCACCAAAATGTCACATTTTGAATTTTAATCACTTAGGAACAAACCTCATATTTTTCTTAAGTCTCTATGATGAGATATTAAATTTTAAAGCCCTAAGGTAATTTTAAAATTTTAAAAAAATGTATTTTCTAGCATTTCCACTAAAACAATTCTAATAAATCAAAGAAAAATCAGAAAATTGTAAAAATTGGTCCTCTGGTTTCCTTGATATCAGAGAGATTTTTTAAAAATATAAAATTCATTTTTCAACCTTTATTTCATTTTTAAATTAATTAATATTCCAAAATTTAAAATAATTATAATAAAAAGAATATAATTTAAAAAATCACCAAAATTGGTTCAAGTGGTTCTCTGGTCATTAGGAATGTCCAATAATTTTCTTAAGGACAAAAAAATTCCCTTGGTCATCTTATTGAATTTTCTTTGGAAATCCCTATTTTCTACAAAAAAATAATTATATAAATAAATTAAATACAAAAAAATCACATTTTCTCCTCTAATGTCTTAATTGACATATGAGTGAAGCTACATAAAAATTTCAAATTCGTTTAAGCTCAATTTAGTGAGTTATGAAATTATTAAGCTTGAAGGGCAAAATGGTAATTAAAATTTTAACCCTTAATTAAAACTTTAGGCTTAAAAAAATGAAAGAGTAAAATATTTGATCCTAATCTGATTTGGATGATTGAAATTTAAATAATTAAAGGGTAGAAACCTACCAAACAATTTGAAAATAATTAAGATAAACCTTAATTAAATAAATAATTAAATTTGGAAGAATAATAAAATTGGAATTATTAAAATAAGGATATTATTAGGAGGAGATTTGTTCTTTAATTTAAGAATCCCTAAATTAATCACCTCAATAATATTTAATTCCTAATTAAAATCATAATCCAAATTTAAAATTTAAAATGCTAAAAGACTTAATCATTAAATTAAATTAAAGTTAAATTATTTAAATTAAATCCTTTTAAAATTTCAGTTAAATTAATACTTTAACAATTAAAATTAAATCATCTTTAAAACATAAAAAATAAAATATTAAATTAAAATTAAAAATAAAATTAAATTTAAATTTAAATTAAATTAAAATCTAAAATAAAATTTAATTAAATTAAACTTAAATTAAATTAAAATCTAAAATAAAATTAAATTAAAATTAAATTAATTTAAAGTTTAAATTAAATTAAATTAAATTAAAATTAAAATTAAATTAAATTAAATTAAATTAAAACACATTAAATTAAATTAAATTAAATTAAATTAAAACATATTAAATCAAATTACAATAAAAAAAATTAAAATCAAGTTAAAATTAAAATTAAATTAAATTAAATAAATTAAATTAAAATTGAAACTAATCCAAATTAAATCAAATCAAAATTAAATTAAATTGAATTAAAAATAACATCACTTAAGACATAAAGAACTCAAAATAAATCTAAAACAACTTGAACACTATTCCAAACTTAAACCCATTAATTGAAATTAAATTAAATCACAAATCACTTGAACATCAATTTGCCCTCAAAAGCTCTTGTTTTCATAACTCCTAAACGGAGTATTGAGTGAAGTGTTACTTCACTCATAGGATATTCAAATGTCCTAGTTCACTGAGCAAGATAACAACAAAACTTGAACTCCTGGATGATTAATTCATTTGTATAATTAAATTCTCTTGGACTTAAAACAATCCTAGAGGTATTGAAAAGATGTTTAAGACTCGTCTTAAGCTCTTCCTCGATATGATAGGATATTTATAAGAATAATTGAACTTAATTGTTCTTTGATGAAGAAAATCGTCCTCAAACCCGAACACAAAGAACACTGAGACGTCATAGGAGATGACTAGGCTATAGGATTAGGAACTTGGTAGAAAACCATAACCCTTCCCTTAGCTTTACCTAGCTTTACCTAGGAACTTGCTTTAAATGCTTAAATATTCTAATTATGTTTTAAGTGCAGCTTGGGATGACGGGAAGACCCTCCAGGTACGCTTTTATTTTATTGCAATTTACCTTATTGCAATTTACTTAATCGTATCGCACTTACTTTTCTTGCATGAAAAACAACTGTTGCATGAAAACCCAGACCTTTAGGATAGTCCCTAAAACTGAAACCAAAACTAAATTAAAAGTCATTACAAGATAAAATTCACCGCCACAATATTTCAAAATATAAAACAACTCAAAATTTAATCACGAAACGGAACAACAAAACTACAACTACAACTAAATTAAAACGTCTTGTTGGATGATCGGGGATACCTCGGATGATGTAACCTACGTGTTGCTAACGGGATTTCCACGGTCTAAATGAAAGTGTGGAACTCATTTAGTTGAGTTTAGCAAATTCATCTGGACTAAGTGAATCCGATAAAAATAACGATGTCGGAAGGATGGAACCGTGGGATCTTAACCGGTGTTGTTATAATCAACTTTAAGATTTGTTTTAATTAAAACATAAAAAACACTTGGAAATTAAGACCTTCTCTAAACCAAAATACTTCTCTCATCTCCTGATTTATGACTTCTAAAACTAAACCTCTGCAACAACAAAGAGCTCGGAGCATGGTGGGCAGCACGGCCTCGTCATCAACAAAACTCGACTCTACTTCAACTAAACCATTCTTAGAATTAAATAACTAAACCATAGGACTTCAAGGTAGTTTGCCTAGTGCAACATAAATCCTCAACCTTTTGTTAGGCATTTGCATTACAAATTAAGCCCTAACCGGTCTTAGGATTCCGAGGTAGTCGTCCGATACGACATAAACCCTCACATCTTCGAGGCTATTTGTGTGATCACATCATACGAATATAAGTCCTAATTAATTAAAATTGACAAGATCAAAACATTAAATAAACATTAGGGCTTTCCTAAATTCAAGCCAAACAATAGGATAGTCGGGAAATTACCGAAGTTCGCTTCGAATCTGTGATTTCTCCTACCTTTCTTCCTTTGAATTCCCAAAATAAAATTGTTCGAAATTTGATCCATTCCCTTTTGAATTTTCAAAATTCAATCCTTTGAAAACTTAAAATTTGAAATTCTTGAGAGCAGAACTACTGATTATTATCGAGAGTTTTCTTAGGTGATTCCCGTCACTTAAGATGTAATTAACTATAGGGGCTTGCCCTTATAGGGAATTTTAAGAACCCAGGTAATATAAACCCTGTTTAATGTTTTCATATTAAGCAGGGGAACTTGTCGGCAAATAAAAATGGTTTCGCAGACCAAACGGATGTCACAAACCCTTTTAGTTTATTTAATCGAGCCCCACCATCAAACAGTGTGCCTATTCTTCGGAATAGACACGCGGTTTGTGGTGTGGTGCTCGTTTATATAAACTATTTGAGATGTGAGATTAGTTTGATTTCATATCTTAAAATTTTTAAAATTATTTTTAAAATCAAAACACTACTTTCCAAATCATATATATATATATGTAAATTAAATTAAAAAAATTCACCGACAATTTCTGTTAGGCGACACCTTTTCAAAAATAAAACACATAACCTAAAAATACGCCGACATTCCATTAGAAATTGGATGTAGGTTAGTGAAATGTGATGAGTTAAATTTTAAATTGACCTCATTTATTATGTGCGTTTGTGTTTGTGTTACAACATTATAAAAGACTTGAAGAACATTTTTATATTCCCTTGCTCATACCTGCTATACTAATTAAACTTTTATTTAGTTAACTTCATTCTGGCATGATTAGTTTAGATTTACTTTCTTCTGCATATTCTTCTGTCCTGATGAATAATTTAAGATGTTTCAAATAGACATTTGTGGTAGATAAAATTTCTAAATTATTTTTTTTCCTACTTATATTTTCTGTACTAAAGTTATATATGTTAATAATTAAGTTTAGGGGTAGGAAGAAAAATAAAATTTTAAAGTGAGATTACTTCCTTTTAGTGTAATTTAATTTCAAGTATGTTTTAGGCTAGATTTACTTTCTTCTGCAGCCATTTTATCCTGATTATACATGTATATGAATTCGATAGAATGTTGTAGTAGCTAGTTAATACAATTACTTTTTCTTCCTGTCACATTTTATGGAATTAATTGCAAAATATTTTAAAATTTAAGTTTAGGGGAGAGAAAGAATTAACTATTAGTTGTTCTAATTTAAAAGTATTTTCAAAATTATTAACATGATTTTTTGTGATAGAACTCAATTTCAGATAACTGCAAATTGATTTTATTTGAGTGCTTTAGTGGACTTGAATGAAAATTTTTGGTAATGAAAAGTAATTTTGTAGGCTAAGGTATTTGGTATAAGAAAACTGGACTATAGTCAGCTATTCAAAGTAAGAAAAATTGTATGTTTGAAATATTAAAAATCTTAAAACTTTTTATGAAAGGAAAGGATTGGGACTCTTTGATGAATCAAAAATAAGATAAAGAAATACCAATAAGGTAAATGATTATGGTAAGTTTCAATTTTAGGGTAAGAAGGGTAAAAGCTATCCAGATATATTAATCCTCACTTGAAAAAGCCAAAAGTATTAAAAAAAAAGAAAGAAAAGAGAAAAAGAAGAAAAAGAATAAAAAGAAAAGAAAAAGTGAGGAGAAGCTTGAGGAGATGCCTAATCAAAAATTGGCTTCACTTGGATCTATCTAAAGGGAAGAACTTAATTACTTTTCTGAACTTATATGTATGTATTAGCATCTTTACTAGTAGTGTTCTCATAAACTTCTTTTCATGTAATCCTTTTAAGTGCCTTAATAGGACAATCTACAATCATTTTTGAAATGAACAGAAGGCTAGAACTCTTAGACTTGATGACTAGATAGCCTTATACCTGCAGAATTTACTTGAATTATTCAAAGATCTTTATGAAAATTTTACTACTGTATTTATCTAAGTCAAAATCATGGTATTCTAGAAAGAAAGTTCATTGCAGTGGATCATTATTTTATAAATTAACTAAATTACTGGAGGACAAGTAATAGTTTAGTTTAGGGGATCTTGATCAACTGAAAATTTGATAGCTTTTTAATGTCTATTTCATACCAATTTTTTTGAGGATATTGCACTGTAAAGGAAGGTATTTTGTATGTTTTCTGATTTTAGGTACAAAAAATGGCTTTTAGAGAAAAAGAAGCAAAAATATTACGAATTAGAGCAAAAACGAGCAAAAAAGCAAATTTTAGGCTGACACATTTTGATAAGACTTTCTTTGCTTAATCTCTTTTACACTTCTTGCAAATTTTTAAATAAGATTAAAATTTAAAGAAAAGTTATTTTTATGTTTATTTCTTAGGGCTATCTGTTAGGAATGCAAACAACTGAAATGGGGCGAATCGAAGCTGCAACAGAGCCAAATGAAGCAAAACGATGGAGCTGCGCAGTACTAGTGCCCTATCGAGCGCTGGACAGCGCCAGAATCTCGAGAAGACTAAAAAAATGGTGTTGGACAGCGCCTGACAAAGCGTCGGACAACACCCAAACGGTTTGGATGCGTTTTTGGGTGGTTATTGGCTATATACGTCGAATCTGGACGCTTTTTGGAAGATTTCTTCAAGCACCTCTTGGGAATTCATCCATACACTTTAAAAGTACGATTTTATGTCAGAAAAGGGGGGAGGAATGTTAGAAAAAATGTTGAGAATGTTGAAAGATCTTAGAATAGGAGTAGAAATGTAGATTTCTACCTTTTTGGAGAGATTGGTGAGGGGATTTTGAGAGAATTTGTAGGGGTATGTTCTAGCATTACATGGATCAGAGGGAGACTTTGTGGGAGAGATATTCTTCTTTCTTTAAAGGGGAAAAAGCTATGTATTGTATTTTTCATTATCTTATGATTTTGTAAACACTTATTATATGAATTTTCTTTGAAATGAAGATTTTCGTTGTGTTTTTTTTGTGCTTTGTGATGTCTTTCTCTTACTCTTTCTTCTTCTTTGGAAATAGTGGCATGAGAAGATTATGCCATTGTTTTTTTTTCTCATTTTATTTTGCAATGAGTAGGATTCATGTTTAAGATATTGGGATGGTTTCTAAAAGAAGTTTAATTATAAATGTGATGGTTTTTACTTGCCTTCATTTACGTTACAAAAAGGGCTCGTTGTAGTGTTAAAATTCATTGTAATTACGCTATGATCCGAGAGGGCTGTGTAATTCTCAACAAAGTGGAACAACATTCAAATTCCATGGATGATGAAGTTCATGGGGGTTGAGTGCAAATAAATAGGGAAATATACTTTGATATGCGTAGAATTGGACCTTTCAGAGTGACAGACTGAAATCCTCAATTTGATCATAATGTCTGAAAACTGAAGCGAGATTTTGCCTTCAGGTGAAGGGAAGTTAGAGCTTTGGAGTGAGAGCCAGTATCCTCCCAGCCTAACCACGAATTTGGGGACTAAACATAGGATTAGCCAATGTTCTTTATACGCTCAAAATGGGTAAAGAATAAGATTGCTCCTATTTGACACATACAATATTTAATGCTTCTCATTCCTTAACATTATCCAATTCACTACTTGAGAATAGTAGATTTTATTATCTCAAAATTCACCAACTCAACTCATTCAGAATGGTTATCTTTATAAGTAATATTTGCATTTAGGAATAGTTATTATCCTTACATATAATATCTACATTTAGGAGTAGTTGCTAGATAAAAGACCACTTATATCGACCCTCCAATCTAAAGTCTGATAATAGTAAATTAGAATTTGACTAAGAACCTCTTACCTCGCTTCCCTGTGGGATCGATAAATGGGACTCCATTAGAGCGCTGTATTACTTGATACGATACGTATACTTACGTTTGAAATTGTAACTTTACAAAATCTTTATAAATATATAAATTTGGGCTCATAAATTCTTGCATATAAAAAAGTTGCATCAGATCACACCAGACGGGGACGAAGATGGGCAGCTGTTGGATCGCACGTGTTTATGTTGGACGGTTCAGATCGTGCCAGATGGGAAGGTGGAACAAAACAGCGGGCCATGTGGCATCTCAGTCAATTGGCGGCGTCAAATGGGAGCGCGCCACGTGGGAACTTTGATCCACCGTAGGTTGACGCGGCGCTGAGCTATTTAAGAAGAAAAATCCTAATTTTCTGAATTATTTAAATAACCTAAACTTTGAAAATCCATAACTTGGTGTAGAAAATCATAAAAATAAAATAAAAATACTCTCTTGCTCAATGAACAAAGGAGAATAATGTGGAAATGGTTTGATTTTTATTTGATACATGTATGATTTTTAATTAATTAAATATTTTCTGTAGTATTTTAATTCTCCACGCACTTAGACATTTCACCATGGCTTTCCATTTTAGCATGTTATAGCCTTTGTCATGGGGGATCTTCTCTGATTTTTTCAAGGTCAGAGGAGGCCTCTATGAAGAGATCTATATTTTCTAAGTTCTTGCATCTATTTTGATAAATTAATTCAAATAATTAGCAAGTTGATTAGAAAAATCCAGAAAAATCATGGTAGGTTCCTTGTGACCGGAGGACCCTAAGAAAAATAAGAACTTAATTTAAGTCATTAAAAATATCCTTAATGGTAATTAAGACCTAAAACTTAAATAAAAATAATTAGGATTATATATAAACAAAAATTGCTCAAAAGTAATTCTCCACTAAACCATAAGAGTCAGAGAACTCCCCAAAAAACTTTCATGACATTTGGAGTTTATTTAGCCACCTAAAAAAATTTTCTAAGTGAAATGATAATTTTAAACATTAAACTAATTTTAATAGTCAAAATACAACTCAAAAAATTGTCAAATTGATTTTGGGAGTTCTTTGTGATCAGAGGAAATTTCTAAAAATAAAATTGAAATTTTAATAAAATTTTCATTTTTAAACATATTTTAAATATTTAAATAGTTAAAAAATAAATAAAAATCACAAAAATATTAAAAATAACTAAAACATTTGGTCTCCTAATCACTTAGGAACCATCCACATAATTTTCCTAAGGCTATAAATCAAATTTTAAAGGCTTAAATTATTTTTTAAAAAAGACTAAAAACAAATTTTCTTAGTTTTCCACTAAAATAATTATAATAATTAAAATGAAAATTAGAAAAATATAAAATTTGTTTTTATGGCTTTCATGACCTCAGGGGGATTTAAAAAATATATATATAATTGAATTTTCAATTTTTAAAATTTTTTATAATTAATTAAAACTCCAGTACTTAAAATAATTCTAATAATTAAATTAAAACTCAAAAAATCATGAAATTTGGTCCAAGTGGTCCTCTGGTCTGGGTCTACCTCCAATAAAAATTTCAAAATTAGAGGTCTTATTTTGGATAAGTTATTGAATTTTCATTAAAAATCCCTATTTTTGCATGTAAATAAATACATAAATTAAATTAAAATTTGAAAATCACATTTTTCTCCTCTAATATTTTATTTAACCCATAAGTGGGGTCACATAAAAATTTTAAAGTCATTTGAGTTAAATTTAGTAAATTATGAGGTGATAACCCTAGGGGCAAAATTATAATTTTAAGGAATTTAGCCTTAATCAACATGTAGACTTAATTAAAATGGGAAAAGGGCAATAAATGACCTTAATTGTTTTGTTTGAATTATTGAAACATTAAGGGATAAATGGTAGAAACCCACTGCAATTTTGTCACACCAAAAGTAATATTTAAATTTCCTTAATTATTTTGATTTGGAGAATAATTAAGCCAAATGATCCTTAAGGTTAGGGGTTGATCTTAGAGGTTAATAATCCACTAATCTTCACCCCTACTTGATGTTTGAACGATAATCCATCATTTTGATGAAAATTAGACTCAAATGATTTATCTTTTTAAAAGAAATTGCAAATTTATCAGTTAAATCTTAAGGGCTTAGTAGTGGACTAGATCTAACCAAATTTTGTTAAAAGAAATTTAGAAAAGCAAACATAATCAGATTCCAATCACTTGAAAGTATTACAAGCCCAATTATGAAATTAATCGGCTAAACTCTTTTAAACAGATTAACTTTGCCCCAAAGAATTTTCACCCACATAATTCCCAAATGAAGTGACAATTAATATTCACTCCGTCCTTTGGGTTAATCAAAACATTAACTCACTGAGCACAAGGGTATATTAAAAAAGGGGGGGGGGAGGGGGATGAATCATTTAATAATTATAATAAGTTCAAATAAACTCAAGGATGCTCAGAAGGATTGTGAAATGTCCAGGTACCCCCTAGATCCGTTTCACAAATCGTTTGGACACCTTGTAGAACAACTAGACATATTATATCTATTAAATGAAAAATATCTCTCAAATGAACAAATAGGCCCCACCAGGTTATGACATATGACTTTATAAGCTTGTGACAAACATATCCATAGGCTTTACTTTGTTGTAAATTATAAATGTTTATTGTAAGAATACTAAAGTTTCAGGTGGAGATGACGGGAAGACTTACCAGGTATGCTTTTATTTTATTGCAATTTACTTTCCTGCACACTACTGCACTTTCTTTCTTTGCAAATTTGCATGCTAAACAATAATGTCACTCTGCATGAAAATTGAAACCTTTAGGATAGCCACAAAACCAAAACCAAAAATCAAAAATAAAAAATCAAGACAAGATAAAATTCATCGCCACAACATTCAAAAATATAAAACAACTCAAGTTTTAATCAGAAAACCAAACAAAATTCATAATTGTAACTAATTAAAACATCTCGTTGGATGATCGGGAATCCCTCAGAGGAGGTAACCTACTTGTTGCTCACAGGATCTCCCACGGTCTAAATGAAAGTATGGAACTCGTTAAGTTGAGTTTACTAAATTCATTTGGACTAAGTGAATCTGATGATGGAACTGTGGGATCTTAACCGGTGTCATTATAATCAACCTTAATGTTCCCCTAATAAAATATTAAGACACCTCAATTTAAATATTTCCAAAACATGACACTTATCTTCTCTCTTACAATTGACACTTCTTTAAACTAAAATAGCTATGACGATGAGCTCGGAGCATGTATGGTGGGCAGCACGACCATCTTCATAAAATAACAAGCCATAGGACTTCGAGGTAGCCTGCTTAGTGCAACATAAATCCTCACCTTATTTCTTTAGGTCCTTGCATAATCATGTTGTGCAACATAAGCCCTAACTCATTTTAGGTTTTCAAGGTTATCGTGGGATACGATATAAATCCTCCTATCTTCCAGGCCATTCACATGATCAGTATCAAGTAAATGTAAGTCCTAAATAATAAAATTGACAGGATGAAACACCAAATAAATATCATAAATCAAAGCCAAACTACAGGATAGTTTGGGAAGACATCAAGATTTTCCTTAAATCTATGTCCATCGCCTAGCCTTTCTCTCATTTGGATTCTGATAAAATGAAATTTTCCAAAACTTGAGCCATTCACCTATTGAATTTCTGACTATCACATTTTCATTGAAAACATTACCTTTGGAAGTCATGAATATAAATATTTCTTGATATATATCAAGAGTTTTCTTAGGTGACTTCGGTTATCTAAGATGTAATTAAATATAGGGGCTTTCCCTTATAGGAAACTTAAAGACCCCGGATTAATTTAAACCCTATATAATTCCTTCATATTAGATAGAGAATATCGTCGGTCAACAATGGTTCGCAGACCAAATGGATGTCATGAATTCTTTAATTTATTTGATCAAGTCTCACTCCAACCAATGTATCTAGTATTCGGGATAGATATAGGTCTTGTGGTGAATTGCTTGATTATTTATACTATTATTTATATGAGATCGGTTTGATTTTGTATTCTTCAAAATTAAATATTACTTTAAAAAAACCACATATATTAAATAAAATCAAAACCCTATTCTATAAAACCATATATATATTTTAAACTCTTCACGATGCTTTTTTATAACGACCGACAATAACATGGAACATAATACCTACCGATTGTGTCCCAGACAGTTGCATTATAAATATAAATGAGGAAGGAGATTATATACCACCTCATATTGAGAGTCATGACTTTGAAAGACCCTTTTGTACCCTGTCACTGATGAATAGATGTTCTATCTTGTTTGGAAGAGAGATACAAATAATGCGACAAGGAGAATTCAGTGGATCTTATCAGATTCTTCTACCACGAGGATTAATCATTATTTTGCAGGGTAATGGATCTAACGTTTCTAAACATTGTATATCAAGCGTAAGCCGACAACACATTGCCATAATGTTATGAAGGATGCGTCGTAAAAAGCGTTCTGCGGATATCAGCTTATACTAGAACTTGAAGGGCTACAAACTTTAGAACTACCATGATCCTATAATTATCCAAGCACCTAAGATATATTTAACAAAACTTTTCTCTAGATACTATCTTGGAGTGCTAGATATTTGTTTTAGGTCTACTAGAGTTTGAGGTGATGCAGAAATCAGAGGCAGACAATATATTATATGATGTTTTCATGACAGTTTATATTATGATGTTTTGGTTGAAATATATAATGTAATGTTAATATCCCTATCGGTGTGATGATATAATTTACATTATCTTTTTCATGTTGGAATTAATTATTATAAGATATTTCGCGAGTCCAATAAGTGCTAAGACTAGACAATGACAATAAAAACAATGACGTAATAAGAAAATTTTGTGGTTCATAAAATCAAAATCCCTAGTGAAAAAGTTCCAGATAAAGTGTGTGTACACATTCTTTCCAGCTATTGGATATAAGACCCTTCCTGACACGGAAATATGACATTCCTATAGCTTTTTTATTGAGAAAGGATATAAGTTGTATAGCATTCCTTCTCAAATCGACATATTGACATCTGAAATTTCTGAAAGGTGGTATGGCTTCCACTCTCTCTTCGGCTATTAGATATAAGACTCTTCTTGACACGGAAACATGGCTTTCCTATAGCTCTTTTATTAAGAAAGAACATATGTCGTATAGCATTCCTTCTCAAAATTGACATATCGACATCTGACATTTCTAAGAGGTGGTATGACATCCACTCTCTTTTCAGCTATTGGATATAAGGCCCTTCCTGACATGGAAACATGGTATTCCTTTAGCTCTTTTATTTAGAAAGGATATAAGTCGTATAACATTCCTTCTTAAAATAGACATATCGACATCTAAAATTTCTGAGAGGTGGTATGACATCCACTCTCTCTTCAATTATTGGATATAAGACCCTTCCTGACATGGAAACATGGCATTCCTTTAGCACTTTATTTAAGAAAGGATATAAGTCGTATAACATTCATTCTCCAAATCGACATATCGACATCTGGCATTTCTGAGAGGTGGTATGACATCCACTCTCTCCCCAGCTATTAGATACAAGACCCTTCCTGACACGGAAATATGTCATTCCTTTAGCTCATTCTTTGAGAAAGGATATAAGTCGCATAGTGTTCTTTCTAAAAATTGACATATCGACATTTTAAATTTCTGAGAGATGGTATAACATCCATTCCCTCTCTAGTTTTTGTTGGGTTATCTACATCAATTCGGCCAACGCCAATATGTGCGACATAGTCACACAGTATGCCATACATATTGGGGGCCCATTTGTTGACCTCACTTTTGTGAGGATCATTTATAAATAATCTCGAGAAAGGAAGTCTACCAATATTGACCTCTTAAATCTTACCAATGGTCACTAAACCCTAACATCTAGGATGAAACCCTAATGAAACATTTTAACAAATATTTTAAGGACATACTAAAATGACTCAACTATTGATCAAATTGGTCAACATTTGACCAAAATGGTTAAATTAGGTCAAAATGGTCAATCCATGACTCAATGGCCTCCCCATTTACCAAACTGGTCAACTTTTGACCAAAATGGTTAAACTAGGTCAAAATGGTCAATCCATGACCCAATGACCACCCAATTGGCCAAACAGGTCAAACTTTGACCCGAATGGTCAAATTAGGTCAAATTTGTCAATCCAAGATCCAATGACCTCTCCATTGACCAAACTGGTCAACCTTTGACCCAAATGGTCAACTTAGGCTAGAATGGTCAACCCATTGACCCAATGACCACCCTATTGACCAAACTGGTCAACCTTTGAGCCAAATGGTCAACTTAGGTTAAAATGGTCAACCAGTTGACCCAATGACCACCCTATTGACCAATATGGTCAACCTTTGACTCAAATGGTCAACTTAGGTCAAACCGGTCAACCCATTGACCCAATGACTACCCTATTAACTAAACTGGTCAACCTTTGACCTAAATGGTCAAATTAGGTCAAAATGGTCAACCCATTGACCCAATGACCACGCTATTGACCAAACTGATCAACCTTTGACCCAAATGGTCAACTTCGGTCAAAATGGTCAACCCATTGACCTAATGACCACCCTATTAACCCAACTAGTCAACCTTTGACCTAAATGGTTAACTTAGGTTAAAATGGTCAACCCATTGACCCAATGACTACCCTATTGACGAAACTTGTCAACCTTTGACCCAAATGGTCAAATTAGGCCAAATAGTCAATCCAAGAACCAATGACCTCCCTATTAACCAAACCGGTTAACCTTTGACCCAAATGGTCAACTTAAGTCAAGATGGTCAACCCATTGACCAAGTGACCACCCTATTAACGAAACTGGTCAACCATGACCCAAATGGTCAACTTATGTCAAAATGGTCAACCCATTGACCCAATAACTATCTTATTGATCAAACTAGTCAACCATTGACCCAAATGGTCAATTTAGGTCAAAATGGTCAACCTATTGGCCCAATGACCACCCTATTGACCAAAATAGAAAACATTTGACCTAAATGGTCAACTTAGGTCAAAATGGTCAACCCATTGACGCAATGACCACCATATTGACCAAACTCGTCAACCTTTGACCCAAATTATTAAATTTAATCAAAATAATCAAAACCATGACCTCATGACTACTACATTAACTACATTGACCAACCCTTGACATAATCAACTCAAAATTCGTCAGGATGACCAATGTAGAACCCAAAGGTCACCACCTTGATCATTAGGTCAATATAAACCTAAATTCGTCAACATGACAAAATCAACCCAAAAATTCAAAATTCTTAGACCTCATGACCAATCAAACCATGATAAGGTTGGAAAAGTCAAATTGGTTATCCTTGGGCTAGAATGGGTGGGTCAGCCATGGTCAACCCTAGTAAACATTAATCAAATTTGGTCAGAATACCCAATTTTGAACCAAAATTAATTAAATAGTTAATTTCAAATTTTATTTTAATCAATTTATTGGTTAATATTATAAATTCCAATATTTTTAATTAATTACATAATTAATTTAAAAAATAGATTTAATTTGGACACGTGACATCACATATGACACAATAAATGACTTTTAATTTTAAAACCCAACAATGACATCATAAATGACATCATATGGGTTACAGATGACCAATGAGGCCCATTACATATAGGTTAACACATTGAATGACTCATGACATCTCATTTTAACCATGGTTAAAACCCCATCATGGAATCGTCATGAAAGGAATAATGAGGTGTCATTCCCTCATTAATTCTTAGAGAAACATTTGATGAATAATCAAGCACCTCCAGTTTCACTCAATCAATAGAATTAACCAAGTTAAATCCAAGGTTAAGAGCCATCATGAACAAAATACATAAATTTATGTAAAGTAAAATGTGTGTCACCTTCCTCCCTACTCATGGAATGAATCATCTCTTTGCATGGAGTGAGGTGGCCAGTCAACTTATAAGACACTTAAGCATTTCATGGACTCACCAATAAGAGAGAAACATGACTTAAACCAACTCCTTCTACCATAGTTAAACACCATTATGAGTAAACCATGAAAAGGGTGAATAAGGAGGCTTATGTATCACCTCATGCCAAGGTAATGGAATGACTTGTAAGCTTATAGAAGAGGATGAATCCAGCTCATTATAAGAGGCCAAACCACCTCATGGAATGCCCAATAAAAGAAATCCATGAACTTGATCAAATTGTCACCATAATGAGAACCCAATATGAATGCCACCTTGGGATAGCCATTTGGGAAAATTCTCAGCCTAAACCTTATCCTCAGTCATCATGAAATTGGATAACAACTTCCCCAAGTGAACCCAAAAAGATTTGGGTTCACCCAAGCCTCTCCATGGCTATAAATAAGCTTTACACGAGAGCCTTTAAAGAAGAGATAGAGAAGCTTAGAGTGTATATTCCCTGAACCTTCCAAGACAGAAAATGTTCTCTATACCTTAAGGAGTTGATTCCCATTGAATCCAGCTCCTTAAATCCACTCAATCTTTCCAATTTAATCAACCCGAGAACGCCAAAACAGAACAATTTTGGGTTTGAAATGAAGTTGTTCAAAATTTCAAATTGACTTTCCTAAAAGCTTCCTAGGACCCTAAGAAGTTAAGCCCAATCGAAATTACCCTCTCCCATGTACTCTAAACAAGTTTCCAAGTTCAGCTTTCCAAGTCGAATCACACCTTGAACAAACTCATACCTAGGCTCAATTCAATTCCAAAATGAAGCCAGAGCAAGCTTGTTGAGTTGATATGAAGGTGTAGAGCCAATCAAATCAAAGTTTCACACACTGAGGCCAAGGTATGGCTCTTTTAACCTAGCTTAGGTTCGGATTTGACATTTTGTGAAACCAACCATTTCACAACCCCATCACCACCGCATGGATGTCTTTGTCTTCTTCAGAAGAAGATCTAGAAACAAAATTCACTCGAATCCATTAAGAATCGAGCTAGATTTTGTGCCTAGAACACGATAGGTGCATGGATTGAATTAGGGTGAAGAGGATGAACGGATGCTGTCCACTTTCGTGTTTTAGAAATGGACGTTCTAATTTAATCCAGCTTGATTTCGTGTTCGGAACCTCGCAGTAGATCAGCCGCGTATTCGACGCGTCCGAGGACACGCGGCGCTGCCCGGGAATTTAAGGTTAATAAGGATTTAAATAAATCCAGAACGACCTTAAAATAATTGAAAATTCATATTTTGATAAATAAAAATCATAAAAAAATAATAATAATATCTTCAAATTCAGGAAGAGCAGTGGAAAATTATAAGACCAAAATCATGATTTAATAAATTATATTTTATTTTTAATTAATTAATTACTCTTTAGAGTAATTTAATAATTTCAAAATAATTATAAATCCAAAAATTATAAAATTTTCACAGAATGATCTCCTCATTCTCATGAACATTATGTGATTTTTCTAAGAGATAGGGCAGTGTCTGGATAAAGATATCTATTTTCCTATGAAACTTAAAATAATTATTTCTAAAATAATTAGAAAAGTTAGGAAATAAGTAAAATAACTTCAAAATTTGTTAAGAAGCTCAGGAAGGTAGACACAAACCCTAAAGATAACAGATCTTAGCCTCTTGAGAATCCAAAATGACAGTTTGATCATTAGGGTTAAAAATATTAATTTTAAATTGATATTTCAAATCCTAAAACATTTTAAAATTCAAATCCATTCAATAATGGGCTAAGCCAAGTTTAAACTTAACATCAAATGAACCCAAAACTATATCCTAACTAGGTTCAATCCCACATTAAATTCACCTTAAACATTATTTACATTAGGTTTAAGACAAATCAAACCCTAATTAGGTCTAATCCATCATTAGACCTGATTAATAATCCTATATCTTAATTACATTTGGTTTTAAATAAGTCAAACCCTAATTAGGTCTAACTTACATTAGACCTAATTAATCAACTTAAACCTTACTTACACAAGGTTTAAACAATTCTAAACCCTAATAAGGTCTAACTTATATTAGACCTAATTAATCATTTTAAACTTTAATTAAAATTAGATTTAAATAACTGTAAACCCTAATTAGGTCTAACCCTTAATAGGCCTAATTAATTAATTAAACCTTAAATAAATTAGATTTAATTAATTCTAAACCATAATTAAGTCTAACCCTAATTAGACTTCATTAAACCTTAAGCCTTACATACATTAGGCTTAAACAATCCTAAATTAAACGTTAAGCCTACTTACATTAGGCTTAAGTAACCTTAAACCCTAATTAAGTATAATCCTAATTAAGCTTAATTAAACATTAAACCTTACTTACATTAGGCTTAAGTAACCTTAAATCCTAATTAAGTATAGCCCTAATTAGACTTAATCAACCTTTAAGCATTACTTAGGCTTAGGTAATCTTTCCCTAATTAAGTCTAATCCTAATTAAACATAATTAACCCTTTAGCCTTACTTACATTAGGCTTAAGTAACCTTAAACCCTAATTAAGTCTAAACCTAATTAGACATAATTAAACCTTAAGCCTTACTTAAAATAAGGCTTAAGTAACCTTAAAACCTAATTAAGTCTAACCCTAATTATAATTAATCAACCCTTAAGCCTTACTTAGGCTTAAGTAACCTTAAACCCTAATTAAGTCTAACCATAGTTAGACTTAATTAACCCTTAAGCCTTACATTAGGCTTAAGTAAGAATAAACCCTAATTAAGTCTAATAATAATTAGACTTAATTAACCCTTAAGCCTTTCTTACATTAGGCTTAATTAATCTTAAACCCTAATTAAGTCTAATCCTAATAAGTCTTAATTAACCTTCAACCTTACTTACATTAGGCTTAAGTAACCTTAAACCCTAATTAAGTCTAACCCTAATTAGACTTAATTAACCCTTAACCCTTACATACATTAGACTTAAGTAATCTTAGACCCAAATTAAGTTAATCCTAATATGACTTAATTAACCCTTGAGCCTTACTTACATTAGCCTTAAATAACCTTAAACCCTAATTAAGTCTAATCCTAATTATACTTAATTAACCCTTGAGCTTTACTTACATTAGGCTTTAACAACCTTTAAACCTTAATTAAGTCTAACCTTATTAGACTTAATTATCTCTTAAGTTTTACTTACATTAAACTTAAGTAACTTATAAACTCAAATAAGTCTAACTCCAAAAAGACTTAAATCTTCAAACTTACAACTTAGGTTCAACCTAATTTGAACCCAAGTTAACCTAAACTTAGGTTCAACCTAACTTGAACCCAAGTTAATCCAATCTTATGTTCAATCCATATTGAAACTAACTCAACATATAACTTAGGATCAACCTAACTAGAACTCAAGTTAACCAAACATTAGGTTCATCCCTTATTGAACTTAAATCAACTTCTAACTCAGGTTTAACCTAACTTTAACCCAAGTTAACCTTTAACTTAAGTTCAACCCAACCTAAACCTATGTCAAAAGTAGAACTCTTAGGTTCAACATACATTGAACCTCACCTTTACCTATACTTAGGTTCAACCCAACTTGTACCTAAGTCAGACTTAAAACTTTTAAGTTTAATATATATTGAACTCAACCTTAGCTTATACTTATACTTAACCCAATCTGGACCTAAGTTAGACTTAAGACTCTTAGGTCCATCATACATTGAACCTAACATTAACCTATACTAAGGTCAACCCAACTTAAACCTAAGTCAAACATAAAACTTTTAAGTTCAATATACATTGAACTTAACCTTAGGCTATACTTAGGTTCAACCTAATCTAGACCTAAGTTAGACATAAAACTCTAAGGTTCAACATACACTTAGGTTCAACCCAACTTGAATCTAAGTCAAACGTGAACCTAAATCAAACTTAATTCATACTTTGCTTCAACTCAATTTGAATCCAAGTGGAACTCAAACTCGACTTAAGTTCAACCTATTTTAACTTAAACTTAACTCAAGTTCAACCTACATTAAATTAGATTCAACCCACATTTAATCTAATTCAAATCTTACTCAAATCTAATATGCCTAAGTCAAACCTATACTCAGATATCTTTTGATTTAAACGACATTGAATCTAAAATTTAAACGTAAACATTTTGAAATTCAAACGACACTTAATCAAAAATTTTACCCAATTTTAAGTCTAGACAGACTTAATCAAATGGCATTAGATTTAAAAATCATTAAATCTAAAAATCATAAAATCTAACTTATGTTAGATTTTTTTCTCTTAATCCAAGCATAAACATCTTTAGTTTCAAATGACACTGAATCTAAAACTTTGCCCAATTTTAAGCTTAATCAGACTTAACCAAATGATTTCAGATTCAAATGACATCAAATTTAAAAGTCTAACTTATGTTAGATTTTATTTAAGTCTAATCTACATTAGAATTAAGACCCTTAGATTCAAACAACATTGAATCTAAAATTTCTGCACCTAACTCATATTAAAATCAACCAAAGAAATAAAGTCGACACTGTTTCTTTTGTGAGAACTACTCCGACATTGTTTTTCTTACAGGTTGAAGGTAAATTCTGCTTTATATTTACTTTGCATGTTATTAAGGTGTGCTAAATCTATTTTGCAGGGCAAAATTCTTTAAATTGGACATAAAAAAATGAAACAAAATTAAAACGACATCGAAGCAACGAGATTAACAAAATAGAACACAATAAAATATACAAAACTAGAATGACAAAACTAAAAACAAATTAAAATCTAAACTTTTAGGATAACCGTAAAACCAAAAATTTTAGGATAGCCTCCAAATAGATAACAAATTACAAGAAAACAAAACAATGACACTGACAAAACAAAATAAAATTAAAAATGAAAAATAACAAAACAAAACAAAATAAAACCAACATAAAAAATGACATTGACAAAATCAAATCCATAGGATTAAATATCAACATTTCTTAGAAAACAAGTGATTAACATTAATCAGAAGTTTTCTTATGCAATATTGATTATCTAAGATGTAATTAACTAAAGGAGCTTGCTTCTATAGGAGATTTTAAAACTCCGAACAGGTATCACACCTAGAAATCTCTAGTTATCAAAATTTCATATGGGATTTTCCTTATATAAAATTTATAAGATAAGGTATTCTAGAATCTCCCCTTATAAGGATTATCATCAACATTTCTGATTCTACTATTTTCTATTTTATCAGTCCATATTTTTTTCAAGTTTTTTTATTATCCAAGGATCCTTTATATGATCTGAAGAAATAATATTTCTTGAAGATTGGGGTGATGTGATAGATAAATAGATTGGTGACTCCAAACAATGACATCGACATCGAGAAAATCTCAGGCATCTTGATCTACCTTAACATTTACTAATTTTATGGATAAATTATTCATATATTTTTAAGGATATTATGATTTGAGGAAAGGTAATTTTTATGTTTTTTTTTTGTAGGTATAAGAAGATGAGTTGAAGTACAAAAGAAGTAAAATGGAGCAAAATAAGGGCTTTATGAAGAAAAATTAAAAAAATTCATTCTGGTGGGTCCAAGGTATTCTAGAAGACCCTAGATGATAAAGCACATTTTAAAAGAAGAATACAATGAATCTAGACACTTTTAGATGAAGAGGTGTGTTCCTTAGAGAAAAAAGGCGGGTAATTGAACAATTGACCTGGCGCCTAGGGGCCAGAACTGGGGCCTAGGCGCCACATTTATTTTCTAGAAGATTCATTGAATTTGACTGAATTTTGAAAAGGTATCTTAAGTAACCCCTAGTCATTTTCAAAGCATTATAAATATAGATAATTTTGGCTACCAAGAGAAGTCGTTTTAGATTCATTCTTACTTAACCCTTAAGGCCCGTTTGGGACAACTTATAAGTGCGGGGGCGTTTTTGAAAATGTCACCATTGTTTTTGTTTTGCATGTTTCACCAACTTATCTGAAAACAACATTTTATAATCCTTAAAAATTGTTAATGACCCAGATCGCAGGGTAACTCCCATGTTTCGTGTTTCATTCGCTTCTATTACTGTCATGCCCTCCATCGCCTCGGCATTTCATTTTATTCTTCGACATTTACTCCACTGCTCTACTCTATATCTCCTCCTCCATATAAAATTTTGCAGCTGCACCCTCCTATTGGCTCCAGCACGAGAAGATTACCGTCTTCAAAATGTCGAAGGCTTGCTCCGCTTGGAGAAGCTTAAGCTTCATACGCCATTTAGACCTTTCCATGGGTGGCAGCACCGGGCACTCTCTCTGCCCCTTGACTTGCTCCACATCTCCATACCATGCTCTAGCATCAGGTTCTCACGGCTGTGCATTTAGGGCTAATATGTTGTTAAGAATGTATGCAAGATGGGGAGAGAAACAGGGTAAAAGTAGAGTAATTGAGAAATCTTGGGGAGAGGAAGCTGGGATCAAGTCAGCCAAAATTGAAATTAAAGGGTGATTTGCTTATGGACACCTCTCTGGGGAGAAAGGTACACACCGAATTGTTCGGCAATCTCCCTTTAATGCTAAAGATCTTCACCAGACAAGCTTTGCTGGTGTGGAGGCCATGCCTTTTCTGCGTGAAGAATCCATAAATCTTGACATACCAGAAGAAGACTTGGAAATAAGTTCCTCTTAAGTAGGTGGAAAAGGAGGCCAGAATGTTAATAAGGTTGAAAGTACTGTACGGTTTGTTTAGTGGTATAAATGTAGAATCTAAAGTTCTGGGGTTAGTTATGTTAACATATGAATTAAGTGGTATGTATGTAAATGCACCAGATAATTTTAGTTCTAGCTGCACTCATCTTAAGCTTAATTTTTACTATTTTTTTTTGCAGCAGCAACTAAGGTGTTGTTCGGCTGTATTGTTGTTCATTTTACAAATTAGGAATGTTGGTGCATCCATTGAAGGGATAATAAGGCGCCAAAACTTAATTTGTGATTTTACTCACGCTCAACCTTAGTTGCAGAAATTTAAGGAGTCTTTCAGGTGCGGCTATAGCTGTACAATATTGTTCTTTCATGTTTTCATGCTTAGTTGAAATTCCTGAAAAAGTTCATGTCTAGTTTGGTTTGAGCTTCTTATGAGTTTTGACTTGTATGAGTTACTACAAATGATCAACAATCCATAGCTAAAATATGGCAAAATCAAACATATATAAGAAAAATATATGTGATGGCATCTCAGATCATGCCAGGTACACTGAAATTTATAGAATATTTACTATATGAAGTATTGGTGTTCGCATATTTTTAGGTTTGTGTTGTGTTTTTGAAAAGGGGATCGCCTACAGAAGTTGTCTGCGAATTTTTAATTTAATTTAAAAAAATAATTTGAAAAGTAGTATTTGATTTTTGAAAATAATCTTTAAATTTGAAGATTTTAAGATATGAAATCAAACCGATCTCACATCCCAAATAGTTTATATAAACGAGCACCACACCACAAACCGTGTATCTATCCCGAAGAACAGACACACTGCTTGATGATGGGGCTCGATTAAATAAACTAGAAGATTTATGACATCCGTTTCATCTGCGAACCAATTTTATAAGCCGACAAGTTCCCCTGCTTAATACAAATGAATTAAGCGGGGTTTATATTACCTGGGTTCTTAAAGTTCCCTATAAGGGCAAGCCCCTATAGTTAATTACATCTTAAATGACGGGAATCATTTAAGAAGACTCTCGATAATGATTAGTGGTTTTGCTCTCTAGAAGTTCAAAGTTTAAGGTTTTCAAAGGATTGAGTTTTGGAAATTTCAATAGGGAATGGATAAAATTTGGAACAGTTATTTTCAGGAGTCTAAAGGAAGAGAAGTAGGAGAAGCTGAGGATCCAAGAAGAATCTTGGCAACTTCCCAAACTATCTCATTGTTTCGCTTCAATTTAGGAATTTATTTAATATTGCAATCCTGTCAATTTTAATTAATTAGGACTTATATTTGTATGACATGATCATACAAATAGCCTGGAAGATGTGAGGGTTTATGTCGTATCAAACGACTACCTCGGAGTCCTAAGACTGGTTAGGGCTTAATTTACATGACATGATCATGCAAATGCCTAACGAAGAGTTGAGGATTTATGTTGCACTAGGCAAACTACCTCTAAATCCTACGGTTTGGTTGTTTAATTCTAGGAATGTTTAGCTGATGTAGAGTTGTTTTGCTGAAGAAGATGGCCGTGCTGCCCACCGTGCTCCAAGCTCCTTGTTGTTGCAGAGGTTTAGTTTTAGAAGGTGAAAATCGGGAGATGAGAGAAGTGTTTTGGTTTAGAGAGAATCTTAAAATCCAAGTGTTTTTTATATTTTAATTAAACAAATGTTAAAGTTGATTAAACAGAACCGATTAAGATCCCACGGTTCCAGTCATCCCGCACCGTTATTTTCATTGAATTCACTTAGTCCGGATGAATTCGCTAAACTCAGTCGATCGAGTTCCACACTTTCATTTAGACCGTGGGAAATCCAGTTAGCAACACGTGTGTTACATCATCCGAGGTATTCCCGATCATTCAACGAGACGTTTTAATTTAGTTGCAATTATAGTTTTGTTGTTCTGTTTGTGATTAAATTTTGAGTTGTTTTATATTTTGAATGTTGTGGCGGTGAATTTTATCTTGCAATGACTTTTAATTTAGTTTTGGTTTCAGTTCAGGGACTATCCTAAAGGTTTTAGTTTTCATGCAACGGTCTTGTTTATCATGCAAGAAAAGTAAAGCACAGTGCATGTAAGTAAATTGCAATAAAGTAAATTGCAATAAAATAAAAGCATACCTGGAGGGTCTTCCCGTCATCCCAAGCTGCACTTAAAACAAATGTTAACGCATTTAAATATTTTGCAAAAAATACCTAGGTAAAGCTAAGGGAAGGGTTTTGGTTGTCTACCAAAATCCTAATCCTTTAACTAGTCATTTCCTATGACGTCTAGGTTCTTAGTTTGGTTTAAGGATGGTTTTCTTCATCAAAGAACAATTAAATTCAATTGTTCTACTAAAACATCCCGTCATATTGAGGAAGTGCTTAGGACGGGTCCTAAACATCTTTTCAATATTTCTGGGATTGTTTTTTGAGTCCAATTGAATTTTTATTGTACGGATGAATTGATAATCCAAGAGTTTGTATTTTTGTTTTGTTTCTTGCTCAGTGAACTTAGGTATTTGATTACCTGATGAATGAAGTGATATCTCACTTAATACTCTATTTAAGAGTTATAATAATTAAAGCCTTTAAGGGCAAGTTGGTTTATTGAGAATTTTAATCAAATTTGAGTTAATGATTTAAAGTGTTTTGGTTTGATTATAAGGTTTTAATTAATAGTTTTAAGTTTGGAATAGTGTTCAAATTGTTTTAGATTTAATTCTTAATGATTTTATTTAGGTTTGTTGTTAAATGATTTTAATTCAATTTAATTTTTATTTAATTTAATTTTTATTTAATTTAATTTATTTAATTTAATTTAATTTTTGATTTAATTTAATTTAATTTGAATTTTAATTTAATTTAATTTGAATTTTAATTTAATTTAATTTTAATTGAATTTAATTTTAATTTAATTAGATTTAATTTAATTTAAATTTTGATTTAAATTTTAATTTTAATTGTCTTAATATATTAAATATGATTTAATTTAATCGTTAAGGTGTTAACTTGATTTAGATTTTGATTCAATTTAATTTCAACATTTTAAATTTAATTTAATTTAATTGTTAAATTGTTTAGCATTTTAAATTTTAAGTTAGGATTATCCTTTTAGTTAAGGGTTAAATACTATTGAAGTGATTAATTTAGGGATTCTTAAATTAAAGAATAAATATCCTCTTAATAATATCCCATCTTTAATAATTCCAATTTTTATTATTCTTCCAAAATTTCAATTAATTAATTAATTAAAATTTTATTTTAATTATATTTGAAATGGTTAGTAGGTTTCTACCCTCAATCATTTAAGTTTCAATCATCCAAAATCAGTTTAAAATCAAATATTTTACCCTCGCCTTTTTGATTAATCCTAAAATTTTAATTAGGGGTTGAAATTTTTAATTACCCTTTTGCCCTTCAAGCTTAATAATTCTATAACTCACTATACTAAGATCAAATGAACTTGAAATTTTTATGTAACCTCACTCACATGTCAATTAAGAAATTAGAGGAGAAAATGTGATTTTTCTATATTTAATTTATTTATGTAATTATTTTTAATGGAAACAAGGGTTTTTCAAAGAAAATTCAATAACATGACCGAGGAAATGTTTCTATCCTTAAGAAAATTATGAGATGTTCCTAATGACCAGAGGACCATTTGGACCAATTTTGGTGATTTTTTGGATTATATTTTATTTATTAGAATTATTTTGAGTTTTGGAGTATTAATTAGTTTAAAAATGAAATAAAGGTTGAAAATTGGATTTTATATTTTTCAAAAATCTCTCTGATATCAGGAAAGTTAGAGAACAAAATTATATATTTTTTTTTCTTTGATTTATTGGAATTATTTTAGTGGAAATGTTAAAGAAAACCATTTTTTAATTCAAAAATTGTTTTAAGCTTTTAAAATTCAATATCTTACCCAAGAGACTTAGGAAAAATATTTGGTTTGTTCCTAAGTGATTAGAATTCAAAATGTGACATTTTGGTGATTTTTAATATTTTTGTGATTTTTATTATTTTTTAATTATTAAAAATATTAAAATAATGATAAAAATCAACTTTTTTTAGAAAATTACAATTTTAATTCTCATAGACTCCTCTGACATCAGAAAAGCCCCAAAACCATTTTTGTCAATTTTTAAAAAGTATTTTGTGAGTTATGAATTTTTAAAGTTTAATTTTGGTTATGTGGCTTAATTAATCCATTTGGTGGGGTTAATCAAATCCATTTGACTTCAAATTTTTATGTGATATTCCTCTGATCCTAAAGATCAGTGGAGAATTGTTTTCATGTTAATTTGATGTGTAGTTAGCCTTAATTAATTAAAATTCAGTTTTGAGCAATTAAACCAATTAGGGTTGTTCCAAATGAATTAGTTGAAAACCTATTTTTCCTAGGGTCCTCTGGTCATAAGAAACATCACCAAATTTTCCTAGAATTTATTTTTCAACATGCTAATTATTGGAATTAAAATACTCAAAACAGTAACATGCAATTGAAAAATCAATAACTTCTTATAGGGATGGCCTCGACATTGGAAAATTCAGGGAATGTTCCCAAGTTCAGAGGCTTTAAAGCCCTATGGTCTCATGCCATGGTGAATTGCCTATGCAAATGGAGAATTAAAACAATGCAGAGAGTAAATAAATCATTAAAAATAAAATACTTGATGAATTGACTTGATTTCTTTTCCACATTATTCTCCTCTATTCACTAAGCAAGAGGGTATTTTTTATTTTATTTTTATGATTTTTCTACACAAAGTTATGAATTTTTGATAGTCTAATAATGAAATAAATAGAAAAATACCCTATTTTCCTACTTATCCACGCGGTGCCACGCAATCCTCGGCAGCTCCGAAAGGCCACGCAGCGCGTTTTGATTCGGCTCCGCCATCTGAGTCAGCTGCCACGGGGACCGCAGTTCACGTACCATCTCCTGGTCCGATGCCAACTGAGCCGTCCGCTCGATACACGCGTGATCCAACGGCTCCTTGTCATCGTCTATGACTGGTGTGCACCCGTGACCGTCCACACTAAAACCCTAAGATCTCACTCGATTCTCAACGGATTTTCGTGTTCTTATGCTCTATGGATTCGTCTTGAAGAGACAAACACATCCATACAGTTTATGTGGCGTGAAATTAACCCAATCAAAATAGAGAATGTTCAGAAGCTGGGGAAGAAGAGAGAGCTCATACCTTTGCTCAGAGAAGTGTGGCTTCGATCTGAGAGTTGTGTCACCTTCGATTGGACCTAAGCAAGCTCCAGATGAAGTCTCGGCCCTGGGAATTGCTAAGCTTGATTTCCACCGGACCCGATTTCAACCTTTGGAGGCTAGAACAAATGGGTGGCTCGGAGAAGGGGCTTTCACTGGGGAACTCCTTCTCTTGGTCTTGTGCAGGTGTGGATGAGTTTAATTTGATTTTGGTGGAGGATTTGGGAGTGTCCTATTCTGGCCTGAGAATTGAGCTCCAAAATTGAGCTCAATCAGTGGGAGTTAGGGTAGGAGAACAGTGGGGATGGCTTGCTCTTGGCTAGGGAAGCTTTGTGAGGAGTTTGGAGGGATTCACGTGAAGGTACGGTTCAGCCGACCTTTTGCCGAGAGGGGTTGGGCTGGCTTAAATAGCCATGGCCATGGCCTCTCGGGGAGTTAGGGGTCGGGATCAGCTGCTCTAGTGAGGAGAAGAACAGCTACAATGGCCATTTGGAGTGGGGCAGCTCAGCCATGGGGAATTGCAATTTTTGGTTGATTTGGACCTTTCGGCCTGGTATTTTCCGGTGACTGTGGTGGCCGGCCAGCCAGGGTCAGGTCACTGTTGTGATCAAGAGGTTCAGTGCTTGAGGTTTGTGAGTTCAAGTATCAAATGCCATGTTTAAAGAGGATGAATTGAAATGGAAAGGGGAAGAGGTATTTTTTGGCTTGGTTTAGGTCAACCCATGTATTTGGGCTTGGTTCACCTCCCCATGGCCTGATTTTGGGCTGAGGAGGTCAGGTGGGTCAGGCTCACATGTGTGGTGAAGTCCACATCCAAACATATTTGGCTTAATTTTGGGTTAAGGGTAATCATGGTTAAGGCTAATGAATTTAAGGGAACCTAGAAAGAGCTTCCTCCATTTGCCTAATGTGGTATGGTCACATGTCAAACCGTTCATGGCTCCACATGGGGCTTAAGGATGGCTTCATGGCTCCTATATGGCTTGGGAAAAGTCAAGTCAACTTTCACGGAAAAGGGTTTTAGGAATTTTGGTACTTTGGTGTGAAATTTGGATGGTTTGTCATAATACCATTTTAGTTTGATTTTCATGATGGATTTAGCACTTAGGGAGTGATATTAATTGAGTGAGGATGAGATGAGATTACAATGTAGGCTTTAGGATGGGTTTGGGCTTTTAAAATTTGGTAAAGGTGGGCTTTAAAAATGGTTTAAGGGGAATGGGTTTTTATATTTCAAAATGGGCTTTTAGATAAAAAATTTTGCAAAGGGCCATGCTAGATAAATGTTGGGTTTGGTTTAGGGATGTGTCATGAGTGATTTGAGATAAATTTGAGGTGATTTGGAATTGTATTGAGTCTAATTCGGGTCCCCTTGGTGATAAGGTCCAAATAGATCAAAATGGACTAACTTGGGCTAAGGTTGGGCTAATGTTGGATTTGATGTAAAAATCAATGTTGAGAAATGCTTAGCGGAATATTATGAAGAGTTTTTAACTTTGGTTGGTGTTCAATTTTGGGACTTGGGCTTATTTGGTTAGGTTTGGGTTTAGGTCCATTTAAGGGATTTTGGGTTTGGGTTGAATTTGAGTAAGGTTTGGGTCCAAATTTTGGGCAAACTATATTAGTGTTTTGTTTATGGGGATGTTATGGAAGATTTAGAAAAGATTTGGGGCCAATTGGGGTTGAATTGGGTTGGTTTGGGCTAAGTTTGGGTTATGGGTCAAAATTTGGCTTTAAGCATAAAAATGAAATTGGGCCCAAATTTCAATCAAATTGGGCTTGAATATGGTCTAGATTGATATTGGGGATATTGAATTGAAGTTTAGAATTGAATTGGACCAAAATTGAGGTCAATTGGAAAGGTTTGGTTTGACATTGGGTTCATTTGGGTTTGACTTTTGGGCAAATTGGGGGTTTTGGCAAAAGTGGGGTAAATTGACAAAATTATCCCATGGTGTAGTTGAACAAAATGAAATTGAGAATATTTGAGATTTTCTGGAATTTTCTGGGAATTTTTTGAATTTTTGGATTTTTGGGTCAAGAGGGGTATTTTGGTAATTTGGAGGGTATTTGGGGGTATTTTTGGTTATGGATGATCAATTTGATTGGTGGGGAAATGTTCAACGTTGATTTTGGAAAAGTTTTGGGTGATTTGGAAATTTTGGTGGTTTTGGGTAGTTTCAAGGGCTTTTAGTAGGTTTGGTGGGTCCGGGGCCCCAGGGGTCAAAAAATTGAAATTTTGGAAAAATGAAGATTGATCAAATTTGAGTAGAATAGAATCATTTTGGTTGAGCCATGAAGCCATCTTAAGCCCAAATGAGCCATGAGAGGTCTCATTTGAGGTATTCACTATGTTGTTCCTAACCCTCTTAGCCAGGGGCTTAGGGGTTAAGGACCACCCATATGAATTACCTATATGAGTCAGAAAGTCAAGTTGGGTGAAAGTGTGGGTTCTAGGATTTGGAATGTGTGTGTGAGAGTGTAGTGTATGTGTAAGTCAGCCCTCACCGGACCAGGCCACCCAGGGTGATCTTAAGGCCAAAGAGTCCTATAGGGAACTCATCATTTAAACTTCCACATTTGATCTCAACCCTCTAGGTGATTAGGGGTTTACGATCGAAGCTTGTGGGGTTTGCGAGGAGTTACGAAGTGGTTGAGTTTCTAAAGGAGTAGGTTCCATCTCTAGTCCTCTAAGATAGTCAAAGGAAAAGCCTAAGGCTAGATCCTAAGTACTAAAGAGGGAAAGAGAAGACCTCATAAAAAATGAGGTCAACAATTGGTAAATGATCTATGGATTTATAAGGCTTTGAGGTACATCACAGTTTGCTCCATTTATGATCACAATTTGCTCCATTGGGCTTACAACTCTTGAGAGAGGACTATATGCTTTACAACTCTTAAGTCACCAAAATGTTCTAAATTTTAATATCAAATATTAGGTGTTAGATTTGTATATGTGTAAGAATTGTGTGGTATGTATGTAAATTTTCCTTTCATTAAATACAAATTGAAAAGGAATAACTCATTCAAGTAGCCTTTCACAAATGTACTTGAAAGTTGCTTCAAAAATCTAATGCCAGAGTAAAAAAAATGACTCTAAAAATAAACCGAGTTACAAAGAAAATCCCAATTGGGTGGTATGTAAATTTTACTTTTATTAAATACAAATTGAAAAGAAATACTCATACAAAAGAAAATTTTGTACTATTATGAAATAATATTTTTTGTTCTCAACTTTCAAATGTGTATTCATTACAGTTATGGTGCATAAGACAACATTGGTCATATCATAATGGTCTTTTATCCACAGAGAGCTACAAATCAGTTGTTTTCCAAATGCACAAACCAAACAGCTAAACAGATTATTCAAAATAGGGGCAAAATGGCCATTTATCCAGAATCAGATGTTTTCCAAACGCTTAAACCAAACAGACAGACAGCTTATCTGGATCAGCTGCTTATCAACAGCTTATTAGAATAAGCTGCTTATCTGAATAAAATGGATAAGCTGCAGCTGCCCCAAACAGACCCTTAGTTTCTTCTACTTAAAAGTTAAGTTTGTAAAAGTTTAGTGAGTGTTTGTGATTCGCTGAAGTTTAAAGTTCTATAAGGAGTTAGAGAAGTCAGAGAATTTTAAAGGATTGCTTTGGTGTGCATTCCAGATAAGTATTTGTAATTTAACTCTTAAGTTGTGTGCTTTGGATTTAATGTTTATGAATATGTTTTGTTGTGTTAATCCAATGATTTATGAGTAGTTTTCTTCTCTTTCTCCTTACAAATATAATTTAATTAAGTCAAGAGGTTTGAATTTTTTGTTTAAGAACTTTTCTTTTTTCTTATTAAAGATTCTGACGATATTTTACCTAAACTTCTTTTACTTTACAACTTGGCCAATTGTTTGTTAAAACCTATGAAGAAATTTTACATACCTGACAGTGGGATTAGATTTCTTAACTTGTAAGTATGACATTTCACTTTAGAAGATCATAAGTTATCATCTGAAGAGGAGTGCAAATAGATAGAGAGATAATATTTGAAGGGTGTAGATTTGAATGTCTTTAGAGTGACAGGCTAAATTCTATCAAATTGGTTTAAGTGAGCAAAATGGGTCACTAGTAGGTCCAATGGAGAGGGCATAGAGGGTAATGTAGAAGTGAGAGCCTAGAATCTACTCAGCACTACTAATAACACATCCTGCACCAACTTTTAGACTAGCCAATGTTCTTTATGCATGCTCCTATTTGTCACAATACAACATTTTAAGTTCTAAATAATATGAATTCCTCTACTTTCTACATAATAATTTGTATGGAGAAAGTATTTCTAATTAAGTATTTTATTAATGTTCTTGGCCAATTTATTTGTATAATTGTGAAAGTTTAGTAGGATTAATTTTACTTTTATTTAATAATTTAAAAATTAGCACTTTATTTAATTAAGTTTCTTTTAATTTTCACAAATTTTTTTGTGTTATCGATATCTGGGATTTTAAAAAAGAAAATATTATATTACTTGAAATGATATGTATACTTGCGTAGTACCCTTAGTGTGTTTAATATTATTATCTATAAAATTTTAAATCTTACATACTAGCCACTTATGTTAAGGTCAAGTTTACCTATCTTTGTAAGTTTAATTATCTGCGTAATTACAGTCATATCAAGTTTTTGGCGCCGTTGCTGGGGACATTAATTTTAAATTAAAAGAGAAATAAAAAAATATATAAAAATAAATATAAATAAATAATACTTTATTTTCAAAAAATCTTTTTATTTTATTTTTATTTTTATTTTTTTGCATGCGTAGTTCAAGACCTGAAGGTATAGTACCTTACGATTCTGAATTAGAACGAACTATAAGAAAAATAAGAAAAGAGAAGCAACTTCAAAATATTCAAGAAATGGCGAATATACCTCGAAATAATCCTAAAATTACAATTGAAGATAATGAGCAACAAAATTTACAAAATCCTTTAAGAGAGTATCCTAACCCTACAACAAACGAAATTCATTTAAGTATAAAAATTCCTGCTGTACCTGTAAACTCATTTGAACTTAAACCTGCTATTATACAAATGGTGCAAATTAATTAATTTGGGGGATCACCAAATGTTTATCCAAATTTACATCTTACAAGTTTTTTAGAAATCTTTGCTACTTTCAAATGTGATGGTGTATCGGGTGATGCTATAAGACTAAGACATTTTCCTTTTTCTTTAAATGATAAAGCTAAGATGTTGTTAAATTCATTAGCTACATGATCTATTAAAACTTGGGGAGAAATGACACAAAAATTCTTGGCTAAATATTTTTCTCCTTCTAAAACTATTAAACTTAGAAATGATATAACTTCATTTACTCAATATGAGGGAGAAAAAATTTATGAAGCTTGAGAACAATTTAAAGAGCTCCATAGGAAGTGTCTTCACCATGCATTACTAGATTGGTTAAATTCATTTAAGTATACATTTAGGAGCTAGCATTGATCTTATGCCTTTATCCATCTTTCGAAGGTTAGATTTAGGAGAGATTTCTCCTACTACTATAACCCTGTAATTTGCTGATCAATCTATTACCTATCCTAAAGGTGTTATAGAAGATGTATTAGTTAAAGTGGATAAATTTATCTTCCCTGTAGACTTTATTGTACTTGATATGGAAGAAGATAAAGAGATTCCTATCATTTTAGGAAGACCTTTTTTTGCTATTGCTCGAGCTATGATTGATTTTTAAAAAGGGGAGTTAACCATGAGAGCTAATGATCAGGAAGTTACATTTAATGTTCTTAAATCAATGAGGTATCCTGTTAACGAAAAGTGTTATAGGATGGATATTTTTTATTACATAATAACTAAGCATTATAAAGAAAATTGTGAAGTTATTTCTGAGGAAAAAGTTAAAGAGTTAAATGATCATGAAGAAATACAAAATATAAATAAAAATGATTCTGAAAAATTGCAATTATATTCATGAAAATTGGGAAGTTTTAAATACTACTGAAAATAGTGAATCTATAATACCTTTAATTGAAAAGGCTCCTAAACTTGAATTAAAAGTATTACCTACTCATTTAAAGTAGCTTTCTTAGGGAATTCATCAACGTTACCTGTAATAATATCTTCTGAATTAACTAAAGATCAGGAAAATAAATTAATAGAAACTTTAAAAAATTAAAAAAAAAGCATTTGGTTGAACAATAACAGATATAAAAGGAATAAGACCTTCTATTTGTACACATCGAATTCTATCAAAAGAAGATTATAAACCAAGTGTTGAACCTCAAAGAAGATTAAATCCAATAATGAAAGAGGTAGTAAAGAAAGAAATTTTAAAATGGTTAAATGATGGAATTATTTATCCTATATCTGATAGTTCTTGGGATAGTCAAATTCAATGTGTTCCGAAGAAAGGGGGAGTGACTATTGCTATAAATCAAAATAATGAATTAGTTCAAATAATATAAGTCATTAGTTGGACGATTTGTATAGATTATAGAAAATTAAATGCTTCTACTAGAAAGGATCATTTTCCTTTACCTTTCTTGAACCAAATGTTAGATAGATTAGCTGGAAACTCATATTTTTGCTTTTTGGATGGATATTCTGGTTACCACCAAATTCCGATAACTCCTGAAGATCAAGAAAAGACTACATCTACTAGTCCTTATGAAACTTTTCTTTTAGAAGAATGCCTTTTGGGTTATGTAATGCACTTGCAAATTTCCAGAGATGTATAATGTCCATTTTCTGTGATTTAATAGAGAAAGGAATTGAAATTTTTATGGACAATTTTTCCATGTTTGGAACCTCTTTTGATTCTTTTTTGGATCATTTAACTAGTATTAAAACATTGTGAAGAAACAAATTTGGTTCTAAACTGGAAAAATGTCAATTTATGGTTATAGAAGGAATTGTTTTGGGACATAAAATTTCTAAAAATGGTATGGAAGTAGACTAAGAAAAAATTCAATTTATTGTTGGATTACAACCTCCTTCTTCAGTAACAGCTTTTAGAAGTTTTCTCGGACATGCTGAATTTTATAGAAGATATATTAAAGATTTTTCTAAAATTATTAAACCACTATGCCATCTTTTGAAGAAAGACACTAAATTTGATTTTAATGAAAATTGCTTAAAAGCTTTTAATTCATTAAAAGAAAAATTAATTTCAACACCTGTTATTGTTTCACCTAATTGGGAATAATCTTTTAAATTGATGTGTGATTCTAGTGACTATGCTATTGGAGCTATTTTAGGTCAAAAATATGATAAAAGTTTTAAAGTTGTATACTATGGCAGTGGAACCCTCAATGAAGCTCAAATTAATTATTCTACTACTAAAAAAGAGCTATTGGCAATAATATATGTTTTTGATAAATTTAGACCATATTTACTTGGGCCAAAATGTATAGTCCATACAGACAAAAAAAGATGTTAAACCAACGTTAATTAGATGGTTCTTCTCTTACAATAATTTGATTTTCAAATAGTGGACAAAAAAGATATTGATAACCAAATTGCTGACCATTTGTCTAAAATTAAAAATGATAGAAATTTTTAAGAAGACTTTAATGATTATTTTCCTGACGAACAACTTTATGCGATTTCTGAGTGGCAAGTTCCATGCTATGCTAATATGGTTAATTACTTAGCTAGTAATATTTTATCATATGGATTAACTAGCCATCAGAGAAAGAAATTCATACATGATTCAAATTTTTATTTTTGGCATGATCTCTATTTATTTAAACAATGTAAAGATTATGTTATTCGAATATGTGTACCTAATAATGAAACTAATGAAATTATTCACAAATGTCATAACTCAGAATTTGGAGGACATTTTGGTATTGATAAAACTAGATTTTACAATCTGGATTCTATTGGCCTACATTATTTAAAGATGTTAAGAAATATGTAAAAGCTTACGATCGATGTCAAAGAATAGAAAATATTTCTAGAAGAGATGAAATGCCCTTGAATTTCACCTTAGAAGTTGAAATTATTGATTTATGGGGTTTGGATTCTATGTGACAAGTTGTACCATCTTCTGGAAAAATTTATATATTATTAGTTATTGATTATGTTTCTAAATGGATTGAAGCTATAGCTTTACCTCATTGTGATGCTAAAGGTATTTCAAAATTTGTAATCAAAAAGATTTTTACTATATTTTGAATACCAAGAATTATTATTACTGATGGGGGAAGTCACTTTAAGAATTTTAAGATTCAAAAATTACTTAGTAAATATAGAATTAAGCATAAAATTGCTACAGCTTATCACCCTCAAACTAGTGGAATGGTAGAAGTTTCAAATCGAGAAATCAAAAGAATTTTGGAGAAAACTATATCCTAGAAGAACCGAGGTTGACATACTTGATTTTGCATTATGGGCTTGTAGAACTGCTTATAAAACTCCTATAGGTATGTCACCATATAAACACATATATGGAAAACCCTGTCATTTACCTGTTGAATTAGGACATAAAGCTTATTAGGCGATAAAAGAATTTAATTATAATCTAAAGAATGCTGTAGAAAAGCAATTATTACAATTAAATGAGCTTGATGAAATTAGAAATGACACATATGAGAATGTAAGAATTTATGAAGAGCAAATGAAGAAATTACATGATAAAATGATTTTAAAGAAAAATTTTGAGCCTGGACAAGAAGTTTTATTATATAATACCCGATTGAAATTAATTCTCAGAAAATTAAAGTCCAAATGGACGGGGCCTTATATTGTTAAAAAAGTTTACCCTTATGGAGCAGTGGATATAAGAGATCCAAAGACTGATTATTTATTAGAACTAAATGGGCAAAGATTGAAACCTTATATTGGGCAAAACATGTCATATTATAAAGAATCAATAGAACTGAGTCAAAATGAGTAAGACTTATGGATAAGTCAGGCTTATGATGCTAAACCAAGCGTTTTATGGGAGGCAGCCCATATTTCTGTTGATTTGATTTAATTTATGTTTATTATTTTAGGAAGTGATCATCCTTTTTATTTATACGAATTATTTAACACCTTATAAAGATTTAAATATGCTTAGAACCTATAAAAATTTGATGCAAGGAGAAACAGTTTTTTTTTAAATACTGACGCTTAGGCGTCAGAATTGGTGCCTAAGAGCTAGACACTTGCTATACTGGCACCTAGGCGCCTAAATTGGCGCCTAAGCGCCATAGTTATAGGACATGGTAAAAACCACCAAATTGCAGTTTTTACCCATTCTTTTTGTATAAAACATTATATCTTTGTCCCCAATGAGTATCCCCTCCATTAATAACTAGTAAAGCTGAATTTTAGAGAGAGATAAGGATTTTTTAGATTCCATGGAAAAAAGAAGTATGAGTTTGGGGAGAAATGATAAGTTTTTGCACAAGGATTCACAAACTTATTTCAATGGATATTTAACAATGAGTTTGGAGAGGTTGATCAACCGTTTTGAGAAGATTGAAGAGGAGTTGCTACTTCTAAGCCATAGGAAGCATGAGATGTACCATCAATATGAGCATATGGAATGGCAAATGAAGCGTCAATCTGATCATATGGCTACTTGTAAAGATTATCAGGTAACTATGTATGCCATGAACAATTGGATTGATGAGAAAACAACCCTGAAATTTCCTCGTGCCCCTTTCTTTCACTCCTTTGTTGGTAGCAATCTACCATGTGATGAGGAAAATGAAGGTTCTGATCACATTGAGTAAAGTCTAGAAAAGATGAAGGGTGTTATGTAATTGTGTTATTGTTTGTGTTGTTTATTTGAAGTTTGATCTATATGATGATTATGTACTTATGGATCTTGTTTGTATGTTAAATCTTGTGTTCAAGTTCGTGTTTGTATTTTCTGTATTTGTTGAACTCAATAATGAATATCTGCAATGAAATTGAAGTGATTTGTGTAAATCTTGTGTTAGAATGTTGAAATTTGTCCTAGCATTGGAATTCCTTTTCGTAGATAAAATTAGAGGAATTGATTTAGTTTGCTAATAATTATTGGGCTTACAGGTGTTAGAATTGCTTAGGATATTTAAAAAAATAAAAATTTGGAAAAACAAAAATTTTTGCAAGTCTGACGCCTAGGCGCCACCTGAACCAACCAGATCCGCAATTTAAACCAACCCACGCCATTTTTGACACCTAACCTCCTTCTTCCTCCTCTATTTCACGAAAACCACTCGTAGGGTTCCTTCTAGAGCTCCATTTTAGAAGATTCAAGGCTTGAAAACACTGGGTCTCATCATCTTGAGGTTAGATCTTCACTTTGGCTTAGTTATTTTGCAAATCTACCATGGATTTCTTAAAGTTTGGAAGAGATCCAAAATTTTTATATATTTTTTATTTCATAGTGAGAAATCCATGGATTTAAGATTCATTTAGCTTGAAAAAGTTTGGAAGAGATCTATTATCTTAATTTTAGAATTTAATTAGAATTTATCTTGATTTTTAGGATGGCCCCTAAATCAAAGAGAGGAAAAGAGAGAGAAGATTTTGATCGATCTAAGTTCGTTAATATTAACACACAGATGCGTTATAATGAGCTTGCTACCATGAGAAAGTTTATTGTAGAGAGAAGTTTTTATCACCCTGGTGGAGCAATAGAAAATGTTATCGTAGCGTACAACTGGGAAAAGTTCTGCTATTTTACAACTGTCGTTATCATTCCTGTTGTTCATGAATTTTATGTGAATGTTACTGCAACAGTTGATAATGAAGTATTTGTTTGAGCTAAGGAAGTTGAGTTCACTCCAGAGAGGATTAACATGTTATATAGTCTGCCTCCTATTACTGACTATTTTTATTCAGAAAATACTCAATTTGAGGCTGAACTTGAGAAAATTGTCCATTATTTGACTGATTGATCTGGACCATGGAAGATCAGAAATGCTAAGAAGGTAAATTTTTCTTTTGCCTCACTCGATGCCACCTCTAAAGCTTGGCATTATTTCAATTCTGCTCGTCTCCTTCCCTCTAATCATTTAAGTTAAGTTACAAAAGATTGAGCTGTTCTGAACTATTGTATTTAAGAGATGAAACCAATTAATGTTGGGTTTATTATTTGTGATGCAATTAGTTCTTTTGCAATATGTAGTAGTATTTCTGGGCTAGGCTTTCCCTCTCTTATTTTCTCCTTATGCAAGCAATCTGGTGTAAAGTAAGATCCTTCTGAAGAATAGTTGAAGCCTTTAAAATCGATTGGGAAGGCTAATGTTGATGTTTATGGAAGACATAGTGGTAGAGTACCTAGTGCGCCATCTACTTCAAAGCCTTCTACTTCTAGACCATCTACATCCATTGCTACTGAGTCTCCACCCGGATTCTGGGATGTTCTGAGTGAAAGATATCTGGAGCATCAGAGTGATATGTTTTTGATGCAGTATCGTATGAAAGATATGGATAAGAAATTTGATCATATGGAAAACTATGTTCAAAGGAAAAGTGATTATGATGCTAATTATGATAAAACTTTGGCAAAGTTTCTTAAGGGAGATTATACTGTTAATTTCCCTACTTGGCCTAGATTTTCACCCTATACAGGCCCAAGTACTATGGATGCTGATGAGATAGAGGCTGATGACTAGACTTCTTACTATGTAGTAGTACTTATCCTTTATGTTGTTGTTTTTATTTCCTATATATTTTATTTTCTATGTTTAGACTCTGATGGTTGTGTAGGGATATTTAAGGACTTATGTTATTTATCACTGTGACTATTTGTTGTTGTGTTTATTTAGTATTAAATCAATGCTAGAAAAATTTGTTGGTTTTTAAATGCTTTTCAAAATATTAATTTTTTGTATTAATTTTTACACCTGCAATTATTCTCCTGCTTAAAAATACACTTTAATATTTTTTCTTCCTTATGCTTATTATAAACCCTATATTACAAAATGATTTAAAAATTAAGTTTAGGAGGGAAAAAGAAAAATGTTTCAAAATTAACCCTTACTTGTTTTTAAAAATACTATAAATAGAACTGTACTTTATTTCTAATGATTATTGTTATGTGGAGTCATCTTAAGAATGTTATAATTTTAAGTATAAAATGGAGTAGGGTAACTAAGTTGAAAATTTTAGTGAAAAGGGTGAACCTAAAGTTAAGCATATTTAGTAGAAAGCTTAGGAAAATGAATAATTATCTTTAGTTGGAAGTATTGTATTTTTGTAAAACGATCGATTAATTTATTTTCAAACATTTAAGGCTCTTTTAGAAAATATTCATATACATCTTTTCAAGTGAAGGAAAATAATAAGTTTTAACTTCAAAAGAGGATAGTGGAATTCAAACTCATTTAAGGACTTCTCCAGGATATACTAATCCTCACACACACATGCACGATATATATATATATATATATATATATATATATATATATATATATATATATATATAATAATAATAATAATAATAATAATAGTAATAATAAGAGTCTTTCTTAAGAAAAGAACTTAAAACAATTCTAAGCTAGATTTTTACATAAATTATTTTTAAAATGAGTTCTTAAGTCTAGAAAGTAAAGTTTATAGAATCCAAAGTTTGAAAAATCTGAATATATATCTGAATTTGATAAGATAACAAATTCCTAACTTTGATGATAAATATTTGAGACCCTGGGCTAATCTGATTCACTAGAAGTTCTTCTAAGTTGAATTATCACATTTTCAGAACAAACTTTTACCAATTCTAAAGGATCACCATTAACTTTAATCTACATAAATTATTTTAATTTTTTGTGTCACTTGAGGACAAGTAACATTTAAGTTTGGGGGACTTGATCTACCTTAAGATTTACTATTTCTATGGATAAATTATTCATATACTTTTAAGGATATTATGCTTAATGAAAGGTATTTTTTATGTTTTTGTTTGCAGGTATAAGAAGATGAGTTTAAGTACAAAAAGAAGCAAAATGGAGCAAAATAAGGGCTTAATGAAGAAAAAATAAATATATTTATTTTGGCACCTAGGCGCCAGAACTGGTGCCTTAATGCCAGAGACGGTTAGAGTGGTTAAAATTTGAATTTTAGCGAATCCAAGGTATTCTAGAAGACCACAGTTGATAGAGCACGTTTTAAATGAAGAATACAATGAATCTTGACACATTTTGATGAAGTGGTGTGTCCCTTAGATAAAAAAGGTGGGAAATTGAACAATTAACCCGGTGCCTAGGCACCACAGTTACATTCTAGAAGATTCGTTAAATGTGGCCTAATTTTGAAGAGGTGTCTAAAGCAACCCCTGGTTATTTCAAAGCTCTATAAATATAGATTATTTTGGCTACCAAGAGGAGGCATATTAGAGTCAATCTTACTTAACACTTAGTTTCTTCCACTTAAAATTCAAGTTTGAAAGAGTTAAGTGAGTGTTTGTGATTCCGTAAAAGTTTAAAGTTTTGTAAAGAGTCAGAGAAGTTAGAGAATTTTGAAGGATTGCATTGGTGTACTGATGTGACCCAACCTTTACTTATGTAAGAATTTATCAATTTATATTTAAATATTTATAATAATTATTGTAAAAGTCACAATTTCAAACGCAAGTATATGTATTGTTTCAAGTAAAACAGGGCTCTATTGGAGTCCCAGTTATCGATCCCACGGGGAAGATTACAAGAAAATTAATTTAAGAAATATTTTAGATTTTTCAAATTAAAAGTAATTATTATTTTTATTTCTTTTCAAAATTTAGATTTTAAATTTAATAAATTTTCTACTAAATGTAAGTAAGCAGTAATAAAGTGAAGATTAATGCAAATATAAATAAAACAACTTTCTCCTTTTCAATTAATCCAATATTTTTTTAGAATAACTATCATTTGTAGAGAACTTAGATTATGGTTTTGTGTCAAATAGAAGCATTCCTATTCTTTACCTTCGCTTGATAGGATAAAGAACATTGGCTAGTCTATAGATCGGTTCAGGATGTTTTATTAGTAGAATGGGTTAATTTAGGCTCACACTACTAGATGTCCAAGGGTGGCTATGGTCGGCCCTACCAGTGACCTGTACTCTTTCTATAAACTAAATTATTAGAATTTAGTCTGTCACTCTAAAAACTAATCAATTCTACACCCAATAAACAATATCTTCCTATTTATTTGCACTTCACCTTGAATAACCCGCATATAGCCTTCGATTACCCAAGGATTCATGTGATATCTACTAGTTAAGAACTCATCTCCGGATATGCCTCAAAATTCTTCAACAGGTTTTAACAATTTAAATTGGCAGTTTAAAAAGTAAATTAAGATCAGGTATTAATATCATCACAATTTTTATAAAAATTTTAAGTTAAGTTCACCAATAAAATTTAATTATCTTAATATCTTTTCATAGTTGAAAGGATAAAGAAAACTAACTACTCTGAACACATTGATTTCACACAACAAAATATATTTATAAAACTTTGAACCAAGTTACAAATACTTATCTGGAATGTTCCTTCAAGCGATCTGCTGACTCCTGCTGACTCTGATGCAAGGTACAAAACTTCAACAACAACAATACTTGAAAATTCACACTTACTACTCAAGGAATTGAGTTGTAATACTCAAAATAAACTCACTAAATACAAAAGAAGGTGGCTACCTAAAATGTTTGGATGCTAGAGGGGACTAATGAATGCGTGTGGGGGGTATATGGTGATAGAAGGGGCTAGTAGGGGCACTTTTCTGTGTAGAATTGACTCCTATTTATAGAGCTCCGAATTTGACCAGGGATTGTTAAAGGCACCTCTTCAAAATTCGTCCAAATACAATGTATCTTCTAGAAGGTAACTGTCGTGCCTAGGCGCCGTAATATGGCGTTTAGGTGTCGGAATCTGGCGCCTAGGCGCCGGAGTCCGTGACTAAGTCTTCGCACCTCTTCACTTTGGATCGCACTTCTTCGCGATTAAAATTGTTTTCCTGTGTCCAGATGCATTGTATCACATGTGCTATATATTAGGAGTAACTTTCAGTCTTCTAGAAGGTCTGATAACCGTTTAACACTGTCAAAATAACTGCCCAAAGTTGTAAAAAATCTTATCTGCTTCAGTATTGAATTGGCGGACGCCGGATTCTGGCGCCTAGGCGCCAGACCTACAATTTCGGCAACTTTGCTCTTTAAGCTCTATTTTTTTCTCCTTTTTGCTTCTTTTTCCTTCTTAAACTCATTTTTTATCACTTACATCCCAAAACATAAAAATACCTTTCATTAAAGCATAATATCCTTAAGAATTGAATCATAAATAAGGCATAAAAATAGGTATTTTTTTAAAAAAAATTATTTTATTTTTAATTTTAATTTAAAACATGCAAAATTACAAACTATTCAGGAATACTAAACAGTAGGCTGAAATAGAAACAAACATTTACCATAGAAAATAAAAATTCATCCACACTTCGGTCTTTAATACATAACACAATATATGATCTAAAACTGTCCGCACAAAGTTAATTAAACCATTCAACACTAAAAAATAACAATAAAATCAGACTCATCAGTACTAACATACTAGAATTAAAATACTAAAAACAGAATTAACACATATCAAGAGGTAAATATAACTACTAATCACTAACTGTAGTCTCGTCGTCGTCGTCACCAAAAGAAAATTCTACATCCTTCAAATCAACATAAGGTAAGAGTCTAGGACAGGTAGGATACTGAACATCATGATCACCCTTCAGGAATCTAACAAGAGACTCAGAATACTCAACATCATAATCACTCTTCCTTTGGGAGTACTCAGAAAGATGATCGATCTTCTTATCGATCGTATCTACTCTACAATGAGTTAGAAATAACTCATTCTACTGCTCCATAAACTTATCATGGATGGATTCCCAGAAACTAGATGGTGGCTCAGCAGCAGAAGTAGAAGGTTTAGAAGTAGAAGGTCTACCAGTAGTAGGTAATGAACTAGAAGGTGCGGTAGAACTCTTACCTTGAAGTCGATCATAGATACTGACACTTTCTCTTCCAATGGGCTTTGTAGACTTGAGCTTTTCCTCAGAAAGCTCAGCAACTACTCCATCACTTTCACACGGAGAATAAATCAAAGATGGAAATCTAAGTCCAACAGAAGTGCTAAAAAGAGCAATGGCCTCTACATCAATCAGCTTCCTCTCTTGTATACAGTAGTTGAGGATAGCTCTGTCCTTGGTAACCTCACTCAAATGGTTGGATGGAAGGAGGCGAGCAGAAATAAAGTACTGTCATGCCTTTGAAACACCATTTAGCTTATAAGATGAAAAATTTACTCGTTTTTCGTTCCGGATCTTCCAAGCTCCAGTACCATCTGTTAAGTAAGCAATAATCATCTCTAAATCTCCCTTAGATGGAGATAATCCAGAGTAATAGCACTCGATGTTCGGCGGCAGTCCATAAAAAATGTTGATTCACTCTGGAGTGAATCCTACTTCAACTTCTCTTACGAAGATCTCAAACTCTTCAGCATCCATGAAATTTGCATAATACTCCCTGACGACAGGGATAACAGCAACAACAGTGAAATAACAGAATCGTTGTCAGTTGAGTGCAACGATCGTATCTTTTATTCTTCCTCCAGGATTGTAGAAACTTTGTTCTAAGATAAACTTCCTTGTCGTAGCAAAATTGTTGTACCGAAAATGTGCTGCGGCAATGACAAACTTGTTACGATCAAAATTTTCTTATTCCTTTCCTCGCTTAGATTTAGGTGTCATCTAAACGTGAAATAAAAATGCTAAATAAATTTATAGGATCAAAGGAAATGAACTAATTTAAGCTGTTGAAACTTGAAAGAGCTTAAAATCCATGGATTTAACTATAAAAATCAATTTTATTCTCTCAAAATTTTGGTTCTCTTCAAAGAGAGCAAAATCCATGGTGAAAATCGAAAATAATTTGTTTATAATGTAGATCTGACATTGGGATGAAGAAATCAAGTTATTTTAAGCTTCAAAACTTGAAAAATCCGGCCTCAAATAGGATCTCTAGGGTCAATTTTTGCGAAAATTGGAAGAACAGGAAGCTCAGGCGTCAAAAATGGCGTTGGGGGGTTTAAGAAGATGAAGTTTTAGGTTCAGGCCGAACCGGTGCCTAGGCGCCGAATTCTGGGGCCTAGGCGCCAGACTCGCATATCCAAAAATTCATTTTAAATATTATATTTTCCACCAAAACTTATCAAATTTGACTTCTAATTACTCACATAAGAGTATTAATCCAATTTATATCTTCCAAACATTTCCAAAATCAATTAAAATATTAACATAGATCCACATTTCAAACACAAAATATAACCAAACTCTTCAATTTCAATTCATATTTTTCATTCCAAGCTCAATAAATTCCAGAACAAGACTATAACAAGGTTCATCATTATATAAACAACACAAACAACATAAATTCAAAGTAAATTTTCAATCCAATAACACACATTGAACAATTAAGCAAACACACAAACTCGATATTCGACTCACTAGAACTTGACTTAAACAAATCTAGAACACATAAAAGATCAATTTAACACCGAACTTCAATTTCCATCTCTTTCGCAATGAAGTTCGCTAGGACCGCATGGATAGAAAACCAACGCCCTTGGAAATTCTAAAGTCGTCTTTTCATCAATCCACTTGTTCTTCACATACATTGCTACTTGAGCGTCTTGATAGGCGGCCATATGATCAAACTGAAGTTTCGTTTGCCATTCCAAATGCTTAATTTGTTGATACATCTCGTGCAAACGATTCGCAATGCTTTGAAGTTCTGCTTCAATCTTTTCCAAACGACTAAATTACCTCTCCATACTAACTGCAATAAAACAATTAAAATAAGGTTGAGGATCTTTATGGGATTTGTCTCTTACCTCATTTCCATGATTTCCTCTATCCATTACTTCCAAACTCGTCTAAACGCCTCTAAAATGGATTGCTCTGGTCGTAAATAAGGTTGCTTAGAGATTGGGGTCGATGGTAGGGCAATATATATAGAGATTTCATGTGAAAAACTGAAGTTTTTTTGTTTTTTCACGATCTGTGACTGTGGCACTTAGGCGCCGGAATCTGGGGCCTAGGCTCCAAACTATCGATACCCAAGGTTATTCTGGCGCTTAGGCGCCAACTTTGGGAGCCTAGGCGCTGGAACCATGTTCGACTCTGTTTTGCCTATCATCAAATTTTACAAAGTTTCGGTCTTAAAAATAAGTCTATTAAAAGGGCGTGATCAACAAACAAACAATGATTAAGAGAAATTCAAATCACAAACAATTACAATGATAATATATGGGTTGCCTCCCACAAAGCGCTTGGTTTAACGTCGTCAGCCCGATCTAATCAATTGAATTAATCTTGTAGACTCAGTTCGTAAGCCTTTTTGTAATATTGTTTCATTTCTCCTATATAAGACTTCAGTCTTAATCCGTTAACTTTAAATATTTTTTCAGTTTTAGGATCTTTAAGATCCACAGCTCCATAAGGGTATACTTTCTCAATTATAAATGGTCCCATCCATTTAGATCTTAATTTTTCAGGAAAAAGTTTTGAATGAGCACTAAATAATTACACTTCTTGCACAGGCTCAAATATATTCCTTGAAATCTTTTTGTCATGCAATTTCTTCATTCTTTGCTTATAAATCTTTGCATTTTCATATGATTCATTTCTTATTTCATTCATTTCATTTAGTTGTAATAATCGTTTCTCTCCTGCAGCATTCAAATCGTAATTGAAATTCTTTATCGCCCAATAAGCTTTATGTTCCAGTTCAACAGGTAAGTGACAATGTTTACCATAAATTAACCGAAAAGGAAACATTCTGATAGGTTTCTTATAAGCTGTTCTGTAAGCCAATAATGCAGAATTAAGTCTATCAACCCATTCAGCTCTTTTAGGATTAACAGTCTTCTCTAATATTCTTTTAATTTCTCTATTTGATACTTCAGCCATTTCACTTGTTTGCGGGTGATAAGTAGTTGTAATTCTATGTTTAATTCTGAATTTTTCTAGTAATGATTGAATTCTTATATTTCTGAAATGACTTCCCTTCTATGTGATAATTACCCTTGACATTCCAAATCTTGTAAAAATCATCTTCTTTAAAAATTTCGAAACACTTTTGGAATCACAGTTAGGTAAAGCTACACCTTCAATCCACTTTGAAACATAATCAACTGCTAATAAAATATAAATCTTTCTAGATGATGGTACAAAAGGTCCCATAAAGTCTAAACACCATACATCAAAAATTTCAATTTCTAATATATAGTTTAGAGGCATTTCATCTTTTCTGAATATATTCTCCATTCTTTGACATCCATCACAAGTTTTCACATAATGTCCAACATCTTTAAATAATGTAGGCCAATAGAATCCAGAATTTAAAATTTTAAACGCAGTTTTATCCACTCCAAAGTGTCCTCCAAATTCAGAATCATGACATTTTTGAATAATTGTAAAAGTTTCTTCATAAGGTACACATCTTCAAATCATAAAATCTCTTCTTATTTTAAATAAATGAGGATATTCCCAAATATATGATTTACAATCATTCTTGAATTTCTTAATATATTTGTTATTCAACCCATATGGTAAAATATTACTTACCAAATAGTTAACTATATTAGAATACCAAGGCATTTGTAATCCTTGAATAACATATAACCGTTCAGCAGGGAATTTCTCATTTATATTTTCTTCATAAATATTCTCACTATTATTTGTGATTCTTGATAAATGATCAGCAATTTGGTTGTCAGCTCCTTTTCTGTCCACCATTTGAAAATCAAGTTCTTGCAAAAGTAAAACCCTTCTGATCAATCTAGGTTTTGCATCCTTTTTAGACATTAAATACTTAATATTAGAATGATCAGTATGTACGATACATTTCATCCTAAGACGATATGGTCTAAATTTATCAAAGGCATATACTATTGCTAAAAGCTCTTTTTTAGTAGTAGTGTAATTTATTTGAGTTTCATTTAGAGTTTTGCTAGCATAATATATAACTTTGAAAATTTTCTCATATTTTTGTCCCAATACAGCTCCAATAGCATAATCACTGCATCACAGATTAAGTCAAAAGGTTTAATCCAATCAAGTGCAATAATAATAGGTGCAGTGGTTAATTTATCTTTTAAAATATTGAACACATTCAGACAATCTTCATTAAATTCAAATTTAGCTTATTTTTTTAATAAATGGCAAAGAGGTTTAACAATTTTAGAAAATCCCTTTGTATATCTTCTATAAAATCGAGCATGACCCAAAAAAATTCTCACATCGGTAACGGTAGTAGGTGGTTGAAGTTCAGCAATAATTTTCACTTTTGCCTTATCAACTTCCATACCTATTTGTGAAATTTTATGTCCAAGTACAATTCCTTTTGTGACCATAAATTGACATTTTTCCCAATTTAGAACCAAATTTTTTTCTTCACATCTTTTCAAAACTTTCATTATATTTTCCAAGCAAGACTCAAAAGAAGTTCCAAAAACTGAAAAATCGTCCATAAATAATTCAATTTCTTTATCAATTAAGTCACAGAATATTGACATCATACATCTTTAAAACGTTGCAGGTGCATTACATAGACCGAAATGCATTCTTCTAAAGGCAAATGTTCCATAAGGACATGTAAATGTTGTTTTCTCTTGGTCCTCAGGAGCAACGGGTAATTGATGATAACCAGAATATCCATAAAAAAAAACAAAAATATGAGTGTCCAACTAGTTTATCCCATCTGATCCAAGAAAGGTAAAGGAAAATGATCCTCTCTAGTGGCATTGTTTAATTTTCGATAATCAATGCAAATTCACCATCCAGTAACTTATCTTGTAGGAATTAATTCATTTTTATCATTAATAATGACAGTTACTCCTCCTTTCTTCGAAACACAATGAATAGGACTTACCCATTGACTATCCGAAATAGGATAAATAATTCCAGCATCTAACCATTTCAAAATCTTCTTTTAAGAACCTCTTTCATAATTGGGTTCAATCTTCTTTGAGGTTCCATAGTGGGTTTACAATTTTCTTCCATTAAAATTCTATGCATACAGATTGAAGGGCTTACTCCTTTTATATCTGCAATAGTCCAACTAAAAACTTTCTTAAAGTTTTTTAGAACTATTACTTTTTCTTCTTGATCTTTGCTTAATTCTGAAGATATAATCACATGTAAAGTTAATGAATTTCCAAGAAATGCATACTTTAAATGTGCAGGTAACATTTTTAATTCCAGTTCAGGGGCTTTTTCAATTGAGGGTAAAAGTATATCATTTTTAGTTGTTTAAAATTTCCCAATTATCATGAATATGTTTCTTCAGATAAATTTTCTTCATTTACTTCTTCAATTTCTTCAGTTAATGACGCATTATATATTATAGATTCATCATTTTTTTTTCAGAAATGATCTTACATCTTTCTTGATAATGCTTTTCAATTATATAATAAAAAATATCCATCTGAAAGCATTTTTCTTTTTCAAGATACCTCATTAATTTCAGAACATTAAATTTTATCTCTTGATCATTAACTCTCATCGTTAATTCTCCTTTTTGCACATCAATCATAGCACGTCCGATAGATAGAAAAGGTCTCCAAAAAAAAGTTATTTCTTTATCTTCTTCCATATCCAGTACAATGAAATCCACAAGAAAGATAAATTTATCCACCTTAACAAGAACATCCTTTATAACTCCTTTAGGATAAGTGATAGATCGATCAGCAAACTGAAGGGTTACAGTGGTGGGAGAAATCTCTTCTAAATATAACCTTTAAAAGATAGAACATGACATGAGATTAATACTTGCTCCTAAATCACATAAGGCTTTTCAACAAAATTTTTCTCCAAAAGCACATGGTATAGTGAAACTTCCAGGATCTTTAAGTTTCTGAGGTAATTTCTTCTGAATTATTGAACTACGTTCTTCACTTAATGCAACAGTTTCATAATATTCAAATTTCCTTTTCTTGCTTAAAATATCCTTCATAAATTTTGCATAGCTCGACATTTGTTCCAAAGCTTCAGCAAAAGGAATGTTGATGACAAGTTTCTGAAAAATCTCAAAGAACATAGAAAATTGATGGTCAAGATTCTCATTGTTTTAGTCTTTCAGGAAAAGGTGGTGGTGGTCTTTCAACTTCCACTTCAATAGGAATTACAGTCTGATATTTACTTGGAGAAAGAGTTTCTTTAATTTTTTCAATCTCTTCAACTTCTCTCTTTTTTTCAATTTCATTCTGAATCTTTTCTTTTAATTCCTTTCCACTTCTAAGTTGTACAGCTTTTGCTTGTTCATGATCTTTTCCAGTTTTTTTTTTGATTGATTTCAACGTTGCTAGGCAGTGTTCCTTGAGGTCTGTAATTAATAAAATTAGCAATTTGACCCATCTGATTCTCAATATTACAAATAACAATGTTTTAACTTTGTAGATGATTACCTAATTGCAAGACTAATTCTTCTACAGACATCTTTTTCTGCTAATTGTTGAAACCAGGAGGATAAGTTGGTCTAAAGTTTAAATTTCCTTGGTTGTTATAATTTCTGGTTGAATTAACTTGATTATTACTCCATTGTTGATGTCCATTATTCCAATTAAAATTAGGGTCATTTTTCCAACCTGGATTATAATAATTAGAATAAGGGTTATTAGTTTTACTAGCAATAACTTGCAAAGTTTCTATTGTTTGAGAATCATCATTATTTGCAGAATTATCATTACTTACATGTGATATGTCAATAGCAAAATTATCCAATTTCTTAGATATCGCAACCACTTGTGAAGCTAAAATAGAAAAGACTTCATTATCTTGAATACTTGCCATTCTTTTAGGATTAACCCTTTCAAAAGGCCATTGAAAATTATTATTATCCATTTCTTTAATTAAAGTATAAGCTTCTTCAAACGTCTTAGCCATTAAAGAACCACCATCAACAACATCTATTATAGATCTAAGTGATCCAATAAGTTCATTATAAAATGTTTGAATAATTAACCAATCTGGTAAAACATGATGAGGACATTTTCTTAATAGTTCTTTAAATCTTTCCCATGCTTCATAAATTGTTTCTCCATCAAATTGCATAAATGAAGTAATATCATTTCTTAATTTAGCAGTTTTAGAAGGAGGAAAATATTTAGTAAGGAATTTTTGTGCCATATCTACCCAAGTTTTAATAGAACCAGTTGCTAATGAGTTAAGCCACATCTTTGCTTTATCTTTTAAGGAAAAAGAAAAGAGTCTAAGCCTAATAGCATCATCAGAAACATTATTATATTTAAAGGTAGCACAAAGTTCTAAGAAACTAACAAAATGTAAATTTGGATCCTCATTTGGTGTTCCTCCAAATTTATTATTTTGAACAATTTGAATAATATAAGGTTTAAGCTCAAAAGAATTAGCATCTACAGCTGTCATTTGAATGATAATATGAAGTTCATCAGCTGTAGGGTTTGCATAATCCCTTAATGGATTATAAACATTTTGTTCATTAATTTCTATTGGATTTTGATTATGTTTATGTAAGTTAGCCATTTACTGATACTATTGAATTTGTTTTCCTTTTCTAATTCTTTTAACTATTCTTTCTAATTCAGAATCAAAAGGTAATAATCATTCAAATCCAGAACTATGCATAAAAATAAATTAAAATATTTTTGGTATTTTTGTTTTTACATATATATTTTTATTTATATATTTTTTATAATAACTATTTTTTAAAGAAATAAAAGTGTATAAATTATTTTTAATTTGAGAAATGTAAAAATAATCTTTTTAACTTTCTTCCTTATCTTTCCCGGTAACGGTGCCAAAAACTTGATGCGACCAGACCTTTACTTATGTAAGAATTTATGAATTTATATTTAAATATTTATAATAATTATTGTAAAAGTCACAATTTCAAATGCAAGTATACGTATCGTTTCAAGTAATATAGTGCTCTGTTGGAGTCCAGGTTATCGATCCCACAGGGAAGATTACGAGAAAATTAATTTAAGAAATATTTTACATTTTTCAAATTAAAAGTAATTATTATTTTTATTTCTTTTCAAAATTCTGATTTTAAATTCAATAAAATTTCTACTAAATGTAAGTAAGCAAGAATAAAGTAAAGATTTTTGCAAGTATAAATAAAACAACTTTCTCCTTTTCAATAAATCCAAGATTTTTTTAGAATAATCATCATTTGTGGAGAACATAGATTATTCTATTGTGCCAAATAGAAGCATTCCTATTATTTAGCTTCGCTCGATAGTATAAAGAACATTGGCTAATCTATAGATTGGTTCAGGATGTTTTATTAGTAGAATGGGTTAATCTAAGCTCACACTACTAGATTTCTAAGGGTGGCTATGGTCGGCCCTACCAGTGACCCGTTCTCTTTCTATAAACAAAATTATTAGAATTTAGTCTGTCACTCTAAAAACTAATCAATTCTACGCCCAATAAACAATGTCTTCCTATTTATTTGCACTTCACCTTGAATAACCCGCATATAGCCTTCGATTACCCAAGGATTCAAGTGATATCTACTAGTTAAGAACTCATCTTTCGGATAGGTCTCAGAATTCTTCAACAACTTTTTACAATTTAAATGGCCAGTTTAAAAAGTAAATTAAGATCAGGTATTAATATCATCACAATTTTATAAATATTTTAAGTTAAGTTCTCCAATAAAATTTAATTATCTTGTTATCTTTTCATATTTGAAAGGAGAAAGAAAACTAACTACATAGAACAAATTGATTTCACACAACAAAACATATTTATAAAACTTTGAACCAAGTTGCAAATACTTATCTGGAATGTTCCTTCAAGTGATCCGCTGACTCCTACTGACTCCAATGCAAGGTATAAAACTTCAACAACAACAATACTTGAAAACTCACACTTACTACTCAAGGAATTGAGTAGTAATACACAAAATAAACTCACTAAATGCAAAAGAAGGTGGCTCCCTAAAATGATTGGATGCTAGAGGGGACTAAAGAATGTGTGGGGGGTATATGGTGATAGAAGGGGCTAGTAGGGGCACTTTTCTCTGTAGAATTTACTTCTATTTATAAAGCTCCGAATTTGACCAGGGGTTGCTTAAGGAACCTCTTTAAAATTCATCCAAATACAATGTATCTTCTAGAAGGTAACTGTCACGCCTAGGCGCCGGAATCTGTCACGCCTAGGCGCCGAAATCTGGCGCCTAGGCGCCGGAGTCCTGGCCAAGTCTTCGCACCTCTTCACTTTGGATCACATCTCTTCATGATTAAAATAATTTTTCTGTGTGCAGATGAATTGTATCACATGTCCTATATATTAGGAGTAACTTCCAGTCTTCTAGAAGGTCTTATAACCGCTTAACACTGTCAAAATAATTGCCCAAATTCGTCAAAAATCTTATCTGCTTCAGTATCCAACTGGTGCTTAGGCACCAGATTCTGGCGCTTAGGCACCAGATTCTGGCGCCTAGGCGCCAGACCTAAAATTTTGGCAACTTTGCTCTTTAAGCTCTATTTTTGCACCTTTTACTCCTTTTTCCTTCTTGAACTCTTTTTTTATCACCTACATCCAAAAATATAAAAATACCTTTCATTAAAGCTTAATATCCTTAAGAATTGAATCATAAATAAGGCATAAAAATAGGTATTTTTTAAGTGGATGATGTACATTCCAGATAAGTATTTGTAACTTAACTCTTAAGTTGTGTGCTTTGGATTTAATGTTTATGAATATGTTTTGTTGTGTTAATCTAACGCTTTCTGAGTAATTTTCTTCTCTTTCTCCTTACAAATATATTGTAATTAAGTTAAGAGGTTTGAATTTTTTGTTTAAGAAATTTTTCTTATTCTTATTAAAAATTATGGTGATATTTTACCTAAACTTCTTTTACTTTACAAATGGGCCAATTTTATTGTTAAAACCTGTGAAGAAACCATATAGACATAACCGTGGGCTAAATTTTATGAACTTGTATCACATTTCACTTTAGAAGATCATAAGTTATCATCTGAAGAGTAGTGCAAATAGATAGGGAGATAAGATTTGAAGGGTGTAGGATTGAATTTCTTTAGAGTGAAAGGCTAAATTCTATCAAATTGGTTTAAAGTGAGGAAAATTGGTCAATGGGTCCTATAGAGAAGTCACAGTGGGTAATCTAGAAGTGAGAGCCTAGAATCTACTCAACACTACTAATAACACATCTTGCGCCAACCTTTAGACTAGCCAATGTTCTTTATGCCTGAACCGAAGGGAAAAGAATATTTATGCTCCTATTTGTCACAATACAACATTTTTAAGTCTAAACAATATGAATTCCTTTATTTATTACTTAAATATTTGTTAGGAGAAAGTATTTTTAATTAAGTATTTTATTTGTGTGCTTAGACATTTATTTGCATAATTGTGAAACTTTAGTACGATTAATTTTACTTTTATTTAGTGATTTAAAAATTAGAACTTTATTTAATTTAGTTTTCTTTTAATTTTCACAAATTTCTTCATGGGATCGATATCTGGGGTTTTAAAAAGAAAATCCTATATTTTTTGAAACGATACGTATACTTGTGTAGTACCCCTAGTGTCTTTATTATCATTATCTATAAATTATTTAAATCTTACACACTAGCTGCTTATTTTTACGGTCAAGTTTACCCATCTTTGTTTGTTTAAGTATCTGCGTAATTGCGATTGGGTCACGTGCTCCGGATGCTGACAGCCACATATAGAAGATCAAGCATGGTGTAAAAAATTTAGTTATGGGGGAGCTCATCCTCAGGGCCGGTGGCCCTATAAACCCTCGAAAAAGTTTCGTAGGCATTCAATAGAAATCTGAGCCAATGAGACCGAACGTAAGGTAGAAAACTACTAACAAAACAGTCAGGAGAGGGCAACTCTCAACCAATTGAAGTGACTAATAAGTGAACTTGCCATCAAAAAAACTATATATTTTCTTGTCATGCATGTAGATATTTTTAGATTTTTTTTAAAATATCATTTTCCATGCAAAATATTAGTTTCATCTCAAAAATATATTTTAATCTCATAAATTATGTATTTCACAAATCAATCACGTTACTGGGTGATAATAACCTATAACTTCTGAAAGTGAGGGCAATCTTATGCCCAACACTGGAGGACGATATTGTCATCCTACACCCTCACACAGTTCATTGGGCATAGAGACTCAATACAAGTCTGTTACCCATTTTAAGCATCAGAAGCCTTTTGCATCATCACTCTGTAACCAAGAACCTTTAACTTACACAAGCTTGATGATTCATATGTGGCATTTTAAAATGTCCATGTTTACTATAAGGTTTTGACTGTAGAGTTCAAGCTCAAATCCCTATGAAATGTTAATGATTTAATTTAAAGGGTCCCGAATCATATCTTGGTGGGTCCTTAAGGTTTTGAGGATTATCTTCTTAATAAATCACAATAATTCCAAATGTCCTTTGAAATGTCCAAAATCTTGCAAGGGTGTCTGAGGAGAAACTCAGGATAACCTTGGAATCTCCTAGATCATTCCAAGTTCATTTCGATCTTAGTACATTACTAATTTAATCATCCCAAATTAAGTTAAAGTTTTATTGATCTATTTTAAATTGTGCTCATTTTTCATGTTTCAATTAACCCATGAGTACAGGGCAAATGATTGATTTGAACACCTAATCATGAATAAGGTGGATAAACAACCCGAGAGATTAGTTATAATGCATAAGGAAGTTTTACACTCTTACCCTTCAATTGGGTTTGAGCTTGCAATGTCTCAAATGCTTTAATTTCACTTATGGCCCTCATATTTTATTCATTAACAAAACCTCACGTGATATTATATCAAACCTAACCCACTTTTAAGCTTTTAGGGTTTAGGGATAAATTTGCAATTTTAAAAAAGTTTTAAAGTGAGCCTGATCTTAATTGAATGGATTGAGTTTTGTTAATCACTGACTAAGGGTTCAATTTAATGAAATATGGAACTTCCAATTCAAAACTATCACCTTTGAATCATCCAAACTCTCTTTTTATTCCAATTTACAATAATTGAAATAATACAATTTTACCATTTATAGAAAATATCATGAATTGGTTACTACCCTATTTACCCGTTATGTTTTAATCATCTAATTAAAATAATTATCACAATTTACCTCCCTTCCCTATGGTTTATTCTTAAAAGTTAGGGTAATAAAATTCTAAAATTACAAATTTGTCCCTAGGGTTTGCACCCCATAACTCTTATGCTTTAACTCTAATAGTCATGAAACTTCATTGACGTCTTATTCATAGGCTAACTGAAACATTAGAGGAGAATTTAAACTTTACTGATTTTTATTTATGTATTATAATTATTTAAATCATTAATGAATAACTCCCAAAGATAATTAGCTTGATTGTCAAAACATCTTCTCAATCCTTAGAAAAATTTTAAAATGTTGCCTAAAGTCAGAGGATTAATTAGACCAATTTTCATGATTTTTTAAAATTTAATTAAATTTTTGTAACTTTTAAATCATTTTAATATTAAAATAAATAGGAAAATACATTTTTAATTTTAGGAATATAATTTTATTTTCCTTGATCCCTTTAACTTCAGAGAACTCACCAAACTTGATTTTTGTATTTTCCTGATTTTTATTTTAATTTATATAAATATTTTAGTGGGTAATTGGTAACATAATGAGAAAAATGCTTTTAAATGCTTAAAATGCAATGTATGTCCTTGAAAATTTTATGGAGCATCTTAGGGTTTTTTTATTTAATCAGAGATATTTTTTTGTGATATTTTGAGACATTTCTATTTTTACGATTTTATCTACTTCTTAAATAAAAAAATATTAGAAAAGAATATATTTAATTTTAAATTCCATTTTTATTTTCTTAGGTCCCTTTGACTTTAGTGAACTTATTAAACTTAACATCATATTTTTTTATTCTTATTTTGTTTTTTATAATTTTTATTAAAACAGATGTGAAAATTAGGGCTTTTGTTGCTAGAGATGTTATTTAGCATTAGAAAATTAGGAACATCCCTAGGTTCATGAATAATAAGCCCTAACAATTTTGTGTAATTATGTTAAGTGACTTATTATGTATGATTTAATTCAATCATGGATTATTTAATTAATTTAAAATAAAATAATAAATAAATATTTTTAATCCTTAGTCCATTAAATTTTTCTATGTTCACTAAGAACATGAGTATTTTTATATTATTTTTGTTATTTTTCTACACAAAGAAATGAATATTTTAAGTTAGGTAGCATTTTTTGTATTTAATTAATTCAAAAAACTTTTAAATTTTCTACTTATCCACACAGTCGCCACTTCAACCTAGGCAGATCTAAAGCTCTGTGCAATGCCTTTTCATTGAAACTTTACACCTCAGCCCTTAACTCGAACCGCAGTTCATGTCTCAATATGTCATCCAACCACATCCGTGCCATCTATTTTAAATACAAAAATATGAATGGCATCCATTATTCGTCACCATCGCACCCTAACCTGAGAACTGTCAAACTTCTAGACTTAAGATCTCACTCAGTACTCAACCAAATCGAGTGCGTTTGTTCTTACACATTCATCTAAGTGAGACCAACCTATCTATACAATTAAGTGGACATGGATTGTTCATTTCTTTTACAAAGGTTTAATCTGAGGTAAATTGGTGATTTCCGAGCTATACCTTTGCCCATGAGGTGAGACCTCAATTGGGTTGGTTCAGAAGCTTCACATTGCGTCCAAGAACCTCCTCCAAGTGTAAGTTTTCTCTGAGATGGGGTCTAGGTATGACCTAGACCAAACAGTGGCTTGGGTGTGGTCTTGGACTATTGTAGAGGTTGTGAGGAAGGTGGATTTTGATCGGGAATGTGTTTTTAGGCTATGAAGCTTTTGGAATAATTAATTTGAAGTTTTGTTGAAGTCAATTTTGGAGGCCGAAAAAGTTCTGATTGAACTTTAAAATTTGGGTTTTTGGGTGCAAGCGGATGGACGACGATGGTGGAAAGGAGTTTCTTGACTTCGTAAAGAGATCTGGAGAAATTTTGGTAAGGCTTCGCCAAGGTTTTTTTTTGCAATTTTTTTTGCCGTTAAGGAGGGTTGATTTATAAGCTTGGCCATGGGGGAAGGTTAGGGCTCTCATAGGCTGGTCAAAGCTTACTTATGTGGAGAGGGGATAGTGGCAAGAATCTAATTGGAGTGAGCCACATTATATGGGTAGAATTTGGGGATTGAGCCATGGTGGTGGCTCTCAAGTTTGGGATTTTTCGGCAACCAAGGTTGCCATCTAGGGTATGTAAGGTCGTTTTCATGCTGAAGGAGTTCAATGGATGAAACTTGTGAAGTCATTTGCTTTTTGCCAAGTGTATAAGGGTTAGATTTAAACGGAAAGGGTTTCGGCAAATTTTGAGTTTGACATGGGCTAAAGTCATGGAAACTAATCACCTTTAAAATTACCTAAATTTTTATATCATTTTTAACTAATATTTTAAGGATATTACGCTTTAATGAAAGATATTTATTATGTTTTGGTAGCAGGTACAAGATAAGATGTTTATAAAGAAAAAGAATTAAAAAAAGAGCAAAAAGAGAAAAAATGAGTCATATGAAGAAAAGAAGAAAAAAGGGCTGACTCTGGCGCCTCGGCGCCAGACTCAGCAGGGAATTCTAGAGAACTTATGGAAGATTTTGTGATGGTTATTGATGACTCAGAAGCGATTTAGAAGCATCTGGACAATTTCCCATATGTTATAAACAAGATGCAATGAATTTAGACACAGGGAATCACTTATTCATTGAAGAGATGCGACTCAAAACCTGAAGGGACGTGTCCATTCACGTAGATGACTGGCGCCTAGTCGCCAGATCTGGCGCTTAGGTGCCACAGTTACCTTCTAGAATATTCAACGAATTTGGACAAATTTTGAAAAGGTTCCTGAAGCAACAGATCCATGAAAAATTACCTGTTTTTATGCCTTGATTTTTTATCAAATTTTTAAGGATATTATGCTTTAATGAAAGGTATTTTATGTTTTTGGATGTAGGTGATGCAAAAATGTTCAAAAAGGAAAAAATGATGAAAAAGAATGAAAAAGGAGCAAAAATGGAGCCAAAATGCAAAATTGCCAAAATAATGAGCCTGGCGCATAGGCGCCAGAATCCGGCACCTAAGAGCCAACTCGATACCAAATCTGTGACGGTTTTTGTAACTACTTTGGACGGTTTTTTGACAGTTAGAGCGGTTATTGGGCCATCTAGAAGATTGACAGTTATTCCTGGCTTATAGGACATGTGATACATTGTATTTAGATTCTTGGAAACAATTTGGATCGCGAAGAGGTGCGATCCAAAATGAATAGGTGCGAAGAGCTAGACGCAGAGTCCGGTGCCTAGGCGTCAGATGCCATCGCATAGGCGCCAGACACACTTTCTAGAAGATTCATTGAACTTGGACACATTTTGAAGAGGTGCCTTAGGCAACCCTTGAAGCCTATAAATAAGAGGCTATTCCTACAGAGAAAAATGCCCACCCCAAGTAGCCTAATAAGAAATCAAAAAATTAGAGAGATAATTTTAAGGGCCATACTTTTAGTTTACTTTCCTTCATAAATTAGTGAGTTTATTTTATTTAGAGTTTGTATTGAGAGTTTGGAAGAGTTGGTGCTTTTGAAGTCTATTTCGCTTTGGAGTCAGTAGGAACAAGAGGTTCAGTTGGAGAAACACTTGAGATAAGTATTTGTAATTTTATTAAAAGTTTTATTTATATATTTTGTTATTTAGATTCAATGTGTTCTAAGTAGTTACTTTACTTTCTTCTTTCAATTATGAGAAGATAAATAAGATAATCTAAAATTCGATGGAGAATTAGAGACTAAATTATGTTTTAAATATTGTGATGATATTAATACTGGATCTTAATTTACTATTTAAATTGGCCATTTAAATTGTTAAAATCTGTTGAAGAGTTTTGAGACCTAGAAGGAGATGAACTCTTAACTAGTAGATATCACATGAATCCTTGCATAGTCGAAGGCCTTGTGCGGGGTATTCAAGGTGAAGTGCAAATAAATAGGAAAATATTATTCAATGGGCATAGAATTGATAATTTTTTAGAGTGACAGACTAAATTCTTGTAATTTGGTTTATAGAGAGGGAACGGGTCACTAGTAGGGCCGACCATAGCCACCCTTGGACATCTAGTAGCGTGAGCCTAGATTAACCCATTCTACTAACAATACATCCAGTACTCGATCTATATATTAACCAATGTTCTTTATATCATCGAGCTAAGGTAAAGAATAGGACTGCTTCTATTTGGCACAATACCATAAATTTATATTCTCCACGAATATTATATTATCTAAAAATTCTTGGATTAATTGAAAGGAAGAAAGTTGTTTGCTTATTATTATTTATATCACTCATTATTTTATTATCGCTTTAATTTCGCTTTTAGTAAATTAAATATTAAATTTAAAACTTTAAAAGAAATACATAAAAATAAAATTTAAATATGTAGAAATCTATAAACCTCCTCGTGGGATCGATACTGGGGTCTTTATTTAAAGCCCTATATTACTTGAAACGATACGTATACTTGCGTAGTACTTCTAGTGTGTAAAATATTTTCAATAAAATTATATTTATATACACTAGCCGCTATTATTATTTGGGTCAAAGTATTGACTATAACATATTTTTTAGAGCAAAAATTACTACATTGTTCGCGGATTGAGGTCAGCAACCCCAAGTCATTTTCGAAGCTCTATAAATAAAGATTAATTCTACAGCAAAGGGTGATCGTTTGGAGTGTGCAAGTGTTATAAGAGTGAAAGGGGTGTGCCACTTCATTTAGAAAAAGAGTGTTTAGTGTTATTTACTTTTCCTTAGTGAGAGTTCGAGTGTTGGAATCTTGTAGAAGTCACCAAAGTCGAGAAACTTCAAAGGATTGCTTGGATATCATTCCGTATAAGTATTTATAATTTAGTTCTTATGTTTTGTACTTTGAATTTAAATTATATAAATATGTATTATTACCTTTAGATTCTGAATTAGAAAGAACTGTTAGAAGAATTTAAAAAGGAAAACAAATTCAAAAATATCAAGAGATGGCTAATTTACATAACAATTTACAAAATCCAATTGAAATTAATGAATAAAAAGTTTACAAACCGTTAAGAGATTATGCTAACCTTACAGTTGATGAACTTCATAATAGTATTCAAATACCTACTGTAGATGCTATTTCTTTTGAGCTTAAACCGTCTATTATTCAAATAGTTCAAAATAATCAATTTGGGGGGAACACCAAATGAGGATCCAAATTTACACCTTGCTAGTTTTTTAGAACTTTGTGCTACCATTAAATATAACAATGTTTCTGATGATGTTATTATACTTAGACTCTTTCCTTTCTCTTTAAGAGATAAAGCAAAGATGTGGTTGAACTCATTAGCAACAGGTTCTATTGAAACATAGGTTGAAATGGCACAAAAATTCCTTGCTAAATATTTTCCTCCTTCTAAAACTGCTAAATTAAGAAATGACATTACTTCATTTAGTCAATTTGACGGGAGAAAATTTATGAAACTTGGGAAAGATTTAAAGAACTATTAAGAAAATGTCCTCATCATGCTTTACCTGATTGGTTAATTATTCAAACATTTTATAACAGACTTATTGGATCACTGAAATCAATTATTGATCCTGCTACTGGATGTTCTTTAATGGTTAAATCATTTGAAGAAGCTTATACTTTAATTGATGAAATGGCTAACAATAATTTTCAATGACCTTCTGAAAGGATTAATCCTAAAAGAATGGCAAGTATTCATGATAACGAAGCCTTCTCTATCTTAGCTTCACAAGTAGCTGCAATATCTAAGAAATTAGATATATTTGCTATCAATGTATCACATAACAATTCTGCTAATATGGAAGATTCTCAAACTATTGAAACTTTACAAGCTATTGCTAGTAAAAATAATCCTTATTAAAATTATTATAATCCTGGATGGAAAAATCACCCTAATTTTAACTGGAATAATTCACAGCAACAATGGGGTAATAATCAATCTCATCAAACTGGAAATTGGAATAATCAAGTAAATTTAAACTATAAACCTCCTGGATTTAATAATCAACAAAAAAAGTTATCTATAGAAGAATTAATTTTACAACTGAGTAATCAATTACAAAATCAAAACACTATTATTCGTAATATTGAGAATCAAATGGGACAAATCACTAATTTAATTAATTACAGACCTCCAGGAACACTTCCTAGTAATGTTGAAATCAATCCAAAAGAAACTGGAAAAGAACATGAACATGTTAAAGTTGTACAACTTAGAAGTGGAAAGGAATTAAAAGAAAGAATTCAGATTGAAATTGAAAATGAGATTGAGTTTGAAGAGATTGAAAAACCTAAAGAAACTCCTTCTCCTAGTAAAGATCAAACCGTTATTCCTATTAATGTGGAAGTTGAAAACCACCACCACCTTTTCCTCAAAGATTAAAATAACGTAAGCTTGATCATCAATTTTCTAAGTTCTTTGAAATTTTTAAGAAACTTACCATTAATATACCTTTTGCTGAAGCTTTGGAACAGATGCCAACAGATGCCGACAGATGCCAACTTATGCAAAATTTATGAAGGATATTTTAAGTAAGAAACAAAAATTTAAAACTTTTGAAACTGTTGCATTAAGTGAAGAATTTAGTGCAATAATTCAAAAAAAATTACCTCAGAAACTTAAAGATCCTTGAAGTTTCACTATACCTTGTGCTATTGGAAAAAAATTTTGTGGAAAAGCTTTATGTGATTTAGGAGCAAGTATTAATCTCATGCCATTTTCTATTTTTCGAAGGTTGAATTTAAGAGAGATTACTCCCACCACTATAACCCTTCAGTTAGCTGATAGATCTATCACTTACCCTAAAGGAGTTATAGAGGATGTTCTTGTTAAAGTGGATAAATTTATTTTCCCTGTGGATTTCGTTGTGCTTGATATGGAAGAAGATAAAGAAATACCTATTATTTTAGGGAGACCTTTTCTAGCTACCGGACGGGCTATGATTGATGTGCAAAAAGGATAATTAATAATGAGAGTTAATGATCAAGAGATTAAATTCAATGTCCTTAAATCAATGAAGTACCCTGATAAAGAAAAATGTTATCGAATGGATATTATTGATTATATAATTGAAAAACATTATCAAGAAAATGTAAAGTCATTTCGAAGAAAAAATTGAATTATTAACTGACAAAAATGAAGAACTAAAAGAAGAAAAATTATTTAAAGAAACTTATTATATTAAAGATAACTGAGAAATTTTAGACATAACTCAAAATGATATACTTTTACCCTCAATTAAAAAAGCCCCTGAACTGGAATTAAAAATGTTACCTGCACATTTAAAGTATTTTTTTCTTGAAAATTCATTAACTTTACCTGTTATTATTTTTTCTAAACTAAGCTTAGATCAAGAAGAAAAATTAATAGGAGTGTTAAAGAATTATAAAAAAGCTTTTGGTTGGACTATTGCTGATATAAGAGAATAAGCCCTTCCATCTGTATGCATAGGATTTTAATGGAAGAAGATTTTAAACCTACTATTGAACCTCAAAGAAGATTAAATCCTATTATGAAAGAGGTTGTTAAAAAAGAAATTTTAAAATAAGTTAGATGCTGGAATTATTTATCCTATTTCGGATAGTCAATGGGTGAGTCATATTCATTGTGTTCCAAAGAAAGGAGGAGTAACTGTCATTGTCAATGATAAAAATGAACTAATTCCTACAAGACAAGTTATTGGATGGCAAATTTGAATTGATTATCGGAAATTAAATAACGCCACTAGAAAGGATCATTTTCCTTTACCTTTCTTGGATCAAATGCTTGATAAATTAGCTGGACACTCATATTTCTGTTTTCTGGATGGATAATCTGGTTATCATCAATTACCTGTCACTCCTGAGGACCAAGAGAAAACAACATTTACAAGTCCTTATGGAACATTTACATTTAGAAGAATGTCTTTCGGTTTATGTAATTGTTGACCTCACTTTTGGTTGAGGTCTAGTCTCTCTTTAGAATAGCCTTGGGTCTAGCCATATGACTCTCCTGGTGACTTTCTTAGAGGACTAGTCATGGAACCCTCCCCATAGAAATTCAAAACTCTTCTTACTTCACTAGGGGGTTTTCATATGCTTAAGGCATAACCTCCACCTTTTGGTAGGAAAAAGGCAAGCATAAGGAATCCTAGGGGAAGTCTCCTATAGGTGGTCAGACCTTAAAATTTGCCCTGAGGGAGGTCTGGAGATCACCACTCATACACTTCACATTGACAACATACACACACTGTACATTCTAATTTCAACCCTGAACTCTTTGGAAACACATGTGGATAGCCCAACCCTAAGTCTATGACTAAGTGGTAGGGACCAACACATAGAGGACCAAATTTAAGTGACCCTTGGTCATTACATCCTGCTCACCTTGAAGCCACCTTCAAATTTCCAAAATTTCAATTTTCGCCCCTTCGCCCCTAAATAACCCTGAACTACCCAAAATACCTAAAATTTCTAAAATTACCCAAATTCACCAAAATCCCCCAAAAATCATTCCAAGATATTCCTTACCACTCAAATTGACCATTCATGACCAAAAATTCTAAAATTTCCAAAAATACCCCCCAATACCCTCAAAATACCCAAAATACCTTTTTGCCCAAAAATCCAAAAATTTCAAAAAAATTCTCAAAAAATTCCAGAAAATCCTAAAAATCCCCAATTTCATTTTGTTCAACTACACTAAGATTTTGCCAAATTAATACACTTTCAATCCAAAATCCCAACTTGGCCTAATTAACCTAAAGGTGCCTAAACCAAACCCAATCTTGACCCAATTGACCCCAATTTTCATCAAATTCAATTCTAAACCAAAATTTCACATTCCCAATATCAACTTAGACCAAATTCAAGTCCGATGTGACCCACATTTGAATCCAATTCCACTTGAAATCCAAAATCCCCAATTCTGCCTAAATAACTCAAAACTCCTAAAGACCCAATGTCAATCAATTCCTCCCAAATTTCAATTCCAAACTCTTTATAACACCTCCTTAAACTAAATTGGATCATCAATTGCCCATAATTTGAGCTCGGGTCTTACCCAAATCCATTTTGGACCAAAGAAACCCCAATTTTGACCCAAGCTGAACACATGTTTTAAATCCACCAAATTGACCCTCTAAACCTTGTCAAAACCATTTTATGTCTTCATGAAAAGTCTTCTAGACAACCATATCTACAATATTGTTGAAGACCTCTGGATCCCATTCCCACTCAAACTCAAGGTAATTTGACCCGAACCCAATATGGTCCAAAATAATCAAAAATCCAATCCATGCCGAAATTGAATCTCCAAATGAGCTCAAAACCACTTTGTGTCTTCATGAAAGATCTTCATTACAATCAAGTGGACAATATTGATTAAGGCACTTGAGCTTCATTCGAGCTCTAGCCCAATCTATACTCAAGTTAGCCCAATGTTCTTAAAATGGACCCAAAATCCAAAATTCACCAAATTAAAATACACCCACTCACACACACCCACATACTTCCCCCTTTTTTTTACACCTCATGGAAGCCCCAATATATATATATATATATATATATATATATATATATATATATATATATATATATATATATATATATATATATATATATATATATATATATATATATATATATATATATATATATACATATAAAAAATATATTAAAAAAATAAAAATAAATAAAAATATCCCTCTCCATATCTCTCCTCCATGCCTCTTCCCTCGCCTCTCCCTTACTTCTCCCTCACCCTACCCGCCACCTCACCCAACTCTCCTTACCTTCACCACACCTCCACCTCACCTCTCCATCACTCCCCTCTTTACTCCAAAACCGTGAGCCTCCTCCCATAAAAATCCCCTCATCATCTCATCTTCCACCCCTTACACAGACTTACTCACTTCACCATCCCACTCTTTCCCAACCTCCTAGCCGTGAGTCTTCCCCATCTTCTTTTCCTCCTTCCAAGCTAGCCACACTCCTCATCCCCCCTCCAAAACCTCCTAGCCGTGAGCTTCAAAAAGGGATCCTCCAAGCTAAGGTAAGTTGTTCCCCCTCTCTTTTATTTTGTGAGTATTCTAGCTTAAAAAAAAAAAAAAAAAAAAAAATCTTTCCTATCTTCATGCCTAGCCTAAAACCTCACACCCACATGCACAATTTTAGTGTTCTTCTTCCTTTACAAAGATTTTTAAATTTACATACAAATCATTTAATTTTTCTTAGTTTTCATGTATGTTTTTTTTAAATGTTTCCATTCTTAGGCTTAGGAATTTCTCATGTAAAGTCATTTAGCCATTTCCATGTATAACCTTAAGATTTCTTTCATGCAAGCTATTCCATGCTTAGCCATAGGATTTTTATTCTTTTTATGCAAGTTATTAGCTAATTAAGTTAACTAGTTTAAATATTTACAAATCTACCACCTAATTTTTACTAATTTGAAAAATAAATTTTAAAATTTAAAAGAGATAATATAACATAAAGGAAATAAAAATAAAATAGAAAAGAGGAATAAACATAAGGATAAAATAAATAAAAGGGAATGAAATAATTTTTTTTTAATAACATATAATAACAAAATAACATATAACATACAAATAAAATAACTACATAAATTACATATATGTAAGTAATATAAATGTAAATAATATATAAGCAAAGGTTAAATAAAGTAAATAAATAATAAATAACCAATATAAAAACATAAGTGATAAAATAATTGTAAATTTAAATAACCTTACTAAATTTCAATAACATAACTATATTAAAATTTTAAATACCTAAAAAATCATTAAAACATAAAATATAACTATACTAAATGTAAAATAAAATATAACCATACTAAATTTTAAATAAGAATAACTACACTAACTTTAAAATAATATAACTACTAAAATATAAATAAATGAATAATAATATATATATGTAAATTAATAAGTAAGATAAATAATGAAAATAAAGGAAGTAAATAAAAGTGTTTTTTTAAATATATACACATGTAAATAATAATTTTAAGAAATAATAACTTAATACAAATGATAATAACTTTAAATAAAGAAAAGAATAATTCAAGAGAGAGAAAATGAAAAGTCTTTTAAATAAATAAACAATAATAAAAATGATAATAATATTTAACGTAAATTAATAACATAAATTAATAATAATAAATCAATAATATTTAAGTAATAAAAATGTACATATAATTAATTAAAATAAAATAACTTATAAGGGATAATAAAAATAAATAATATATATATATATATATATATATATATATATATATATATATATATATATATATATATATATATATATATATATATATATATATATATATATAAATTGAAAATAATTTCAATAATATAAATGAATAATGAATTAAATTAAAATTAAATAGTTAAAATCAAATAATAATTAAATTAAATAAATTAAATTAAATAATAATTAAATTAAATAAATTACATTAAATAATAATTAATTAAGTAAACCAAAAACAATTAAATAAATAATAGTTTAAATTAAATAAAATAAATTAATTAAATTAAATAAATCAAAGTTATATTAAATTAAATGATAATGTAAATAAATAAATAATTTAAAAATAAATTAAATAAATTAAATAAAATAAATTAAGTTAAATAAATTAATGAAAATCAAAATTATATTAAATTAAATGATAATGTAAATAAATAATAAATTAAATAAATCAAATTATATTAAATTAAATTAAATTAAATAAATAAATATTAAATTAAATAAATTAAATAAACAAATTAAATAAATTTAATAATGTAAATAAATAATAAACTAAATTAAATAAAATAAGTTAAATAAATTAAATTAAATTAAAATAAATAATAATGTAAATAAATAATAATTTATACTAAATTAAATTAAATTGAATAATAAAATAAATTAAATGAAAACCGAAAAATAATAATTTAAATAAATTAACGTAAAATAAAAAAAATAAATAACAATCAATTAATTAAATAAAATTAATAACAATTAATAAATAAATAAATGATAATAAAGTAAATAAATTACAATGAATTAAGATAATAAATTAAATAAATAATAAAGATAATAATAATTTCAATTACAAATAAAAGATAATAATTTTAAACAACACATAATAAAAATAACAATAATAAAACACATAAATAATAAATAACAATAATAACATAAAATAATAATACATAACAACATAAACAATAATAACATAATAAAATGATAATATATAAATAACACAACCATCACAAATCACAACAACAACAACAATCCCGACCACAATACAATACCAACACGATAACAATCAAACCTAGGATAGGCCTCCTGGGTCATGGTTCATTTTTCCCTTTATAAAGACCCCTAGGAAATCACAACTTGGTGTAGAAAACATAATAAGATATCCTGATGCTCAGTGAATGCATGGAATAACACAAATTTTACCCGGTGTCCACACAAACTTCCCAATTCACATTCCAAACTCAAATTTAAACCTAAACCAAAAATCAAAACCAAATTCAAACCAAAAAACCAAAACCAAACCTAGTTCAAACCCAAACCAAATAAAAACACAAAACAAATTCAAATCCTCCAATCCCCAAACTAAAATCAAACTCAATTAAAAACACAAAATCTTCACAGCTCCCATAAGTCCAAATCAAATTACCAGTTACCACCAAATACAAATCCAAACCACACCTAAACCCATCTGCCCCAACCTACCCCGAACAACTGTGTTCATTAAGCATAAGGGTATAGGTAGGGTGAATTGTTAAGCAACATAATAAGTCTAAATGAGCCCGAGACTTTTCATCAGGATATGAGAGGGAAGCATGGACCTGCATCCTTCTTTGACTGTTTGGATACCTCTGAGGTCTATTAAACTTAATATGTCTGCTTAACGAAACCATCCTCAATTAAATTAAACAAAGTTTATTGAAACACAACATAGGAATTCACATAGACATCATAGGACTTGGTAGAAAACCAGGATCTTAACATAGACATCATAGGATTGAGTAGTTACTTCTTATTAGTTCTACTTCTTCCTGTTTTCTGGCATGCTTTAATTTCTACAAAATTATAAATACATATATACAATGCAATACTAAAGTCTCAGCTGAGAATGACGAGAAGCCCCTCCAGGTATGCTTTTACTTTATTGCAATTTACCTTATTGCAATTTATTTACCTGCACCGCATTTTACTTTTCTTGCATGATAAATAAGATTATTGCATGAAAACTGAAACCTTTAGGATAACCACAAAATTGAAACCCAAAAATAAATTAAAAGTCATACAAGATAAAATTCACCGCCACAACATTTCAAAATATAAGACAACTCAAAATTTAATCACAAACAGAACAACAAAAATTACAATTTTAACTAAATTAAAACGTCTCGTTGGATGATCGGGGATACCTCTGATGATGTAACCCACTTGTTGCTAATGGGATTTCCCACGGTCTAAATTAAAGTGTGGAACTCATTCAGTTGAGTTTAGCAAATTCATCTAGACTAAGTGAATCCGATGAAAATAACGGTATCGGGATGATGGAACCATGGGATCTTAATTGGTATTGTTATAATCAACTTTAAGATTTATTTTAATTAAAACATTAAAAAACACTTGAATTTTAAGATTTCTCTAAACCAAAACACTTCTCTCATCTCCTGATTTTCACTTTCTAAAACTAAATTTCTGCAACAACAAGGAGCTCGAGGCAATACACCGAAGGGCAGCACGATCAAGGATGCGGAAGGACATGTTCAAGAGAGCAAACAGCGGATCTTCAACAACAACTCTCTTTTCTTATAAATAAACAACTAGCCATAGGATTTCGAGGTAGTTTGCCTAGTGCAACATAAATCCTCAACTTTTGTTAGGCATTTGCATTATTGTCTTATGCAAATTAAGCCCTAACCGGTCTTAGGACTCTGAGGTAGTAGTTTGGTACGACATAAGCCCTCACATCTTCAAGGCTGTTTGTATGATTGTGTCATACAAATATAAGTCCTAATTAATTAAAACAGGCAAGATGAAACTTAAATGAACTTCCAAATTGAAGCTAAATAATAGGATATTTTGGGAAGTTTCTAAGATTCTTCTTGGATCCTCAGCTTCTCCTACTTCTCTTCTATTGGACTCTTAAAATAAACTGTTCCAAACTCGATCCATTCCCTATTGAAATTCCAAAATTCAATCCTTTGAAAACCTTAAACATCGAAATTCTTGAGAGCAAAACCACCGATCATTATCGAGAGTTTTCTTAAATGATTCCCGTCATTTAGGATGTAATTAACTATAGGGCTTGCCCTTATAGGAAACTTTAAGAACCTGTGTAATATAAACCCTACATAATTCCTTTATATTAAGCGTGGGAACCTGTCGGCTTATAAAATTGGTTCACAGTCTAAACGGATGTCACAAATCTTTTAGTTTATTTAATCGAACCACATCGTCAAGTAGTGTAACTATTCCTCGGGATAGATACACAGTTTGTGGTGTGGTGCTCGTTTATATAAACTATTTAGGATGTGAGATCAGTTTGACTTCATATCTTAAAATTTTCAAACTTAAAATTATTTTCAAAAATCAAATGCTACTTTCCAAATTATATATATATATATACTTAAATTAAATTTAAAAATCTAAAAATATGCCCACAGTAATGCACCTACAACTTTTCAAAGATGTATGTGTTGACCTCAATTTTGGTGAGGTCTTTTGCTTCCCTCTTTAGTACTTAGGATCTAGCCTTAGGCTTTTCCTTTGACTAATCTTAGAGGACTACAAATGGAACCCACCACTTAGAAATTCAAACACTTCTTGACTCCCTACAAACCCCACAAGCTTGATTGTAGACCCCTAATCACCTAGAGGGTTGAAATCAAATGTGGAGGTTTAAAGGATGAGTTCCCTATAGGACTTTTTGGCCTTAGGAATACCCTGGATGGCCTGGTCTGGTGAGGGTTGACTTACACATATACTACACTCTCACACACATTCCAAGTCCTAAAACCACACTCTCACCCAACTTAACTTCCTGACTCATGTAGGTAATTCATATGGATGGTCCTTAACCCCTCAGCCCATGGCTAAGAGGGTTAGGAACAACATAGTGAATGCCTCAAATGAGTCCTCTTATGACTCATATGGGCTTAATATGGCTTTATGGCTCAACCAAAGTGATTACATTTCACTCACACTTGATCAATCTTCCTTTTTTCAAAATTTCAGTTTTTGATCCCCGGGGCCCCGGACCCACCAAACCTACCAAATACCATTGAAATGAACCAAAATTTGCAAAATTACCTAAATTACCCTAGATCCCTCAAAATCAATCATAAACACTTCCCACCACTCAAATTGACCATCTTTGGCCAAGAATACCAAAATTTCCAAAAATACCCCTAACCCCCCCCCCCAAAAAATTACCAAAATACCCTTTCACCCCAAAAATCCAAAAATTCTAAAAATTCCCAAAAAAATTCAGAAAATCCTAAATATTCCCAATTTCATTTTGGTCAACTACACCATGGGCCAATTTTTCCAATTTACCCCACTTTTACCAAAACCTTTAATTTGACCCATTTTTTAACCCAAGTGAACCCAATGTCAAACCAAACCACCCCAATTGACCTCAATTTTGGTCTAATTCAATTCTAAACTACAATTCAATATCCCCAATATCAATTTAGACCAAATACAAGTCTAATTTGATTGGCATTTGGGCCCAATTTCAATTTGAAGCCTAAGGCCCAATTTTGGCCCATGACCTAAACCTAGCCCAAACCAACCCAACTCAACCACAATTGGCCCCAAATCTTTTCTAAAACCTTCCTAACATCCCCAAAAACAAAACAATAACAAGATTTTCCACAAATTTGAACCTAAACTCCACCCAAACCTAACCCAAAACCAAAATCCCTTAAATTGACATAAGCCCAAACCTAACCCAAATAGGCCCAAATCCCAAAATTAGAGCCCAAACAAAGTTGAAAACTCTTTGTAACACTCTCATAAACATTTTTCAACATTATTTTAACACCAAATTCAACCTTAGCCCAACCTTAACCCAAGTTAGCCCAATTTGGCCCACCTTGGCCCCTTTACAAAAAAAGCCCAAATTCAACCCAATTCTACTCCAAATCACACCAAATCTCTTCCAAAATCTTCATGAAACATCCCTAAACTAAATGCAACATTTATTTGGTACAATCTTTTACAAAATTTTTATCCAAAAATTTATCTTAAAATCTAAAAGCCCATTTCATTAAAACATTTTAAAAGCCCATCCAAAACTATTTCAAAAGCCGAAGTTTTCAATCCAAAGCCCACATGACATTTCTTTCCATCATCCATTTAATCAAAATCACCCCTAAGTTTCAAAACCATCATTAAACCATTCCAAATCAAGCTTCATGAAAATTTTCCACCAAAATGCCAAAATTTCTAAAACCCACTTCCATGAAACTAAGCCAAGCCACCCCTAAGCCAAATTGAGCCATTGAACCATGCACAAGCCACATGCAAGCCTTGGGAGCCCCTTTACACATCACCATGCCAATAATTGCAAAAGAAGGAGCCTCTTTTAAACCCCCTTAAAAAGTTTTAACCCTTTTAATGATACACCCTAACCCATGATTAATCTAAATATTCATGGATGGGGACTTCACCACCTTATCTTGGCTGAACCCACTAAGTTCCCTCAGCCCAAAATCAGACCTTGGGGAGGTGCACCAAGCCTAAAGCATGCATTTGACCCATTTGAACCCAACCCATTCCATTTGAATCAAGTCCTTTACACATGGCCAATGCTAATTGCTTGCACCATTGCCAACCCCTGACCCTCCTGATGACAACAGTGACTTGACCCTGGCCGGCTAGCCACCACAGCCTCCGGAAAACACCACACCCGTGAGCACCTTTTTGATTCAAATTTAAAATTCCTCCTTCCTGAGGTGTCCCAACTCAATTGAACTCCATGGCTGTTCTTCCCTTGCCCTGAGCAGCTGATCCCAGCCTCCAATTTCCCCTGGAAAGCCCTCCAGCCACCTCTATTTAAACACCACCACCTCTCGGCCAAAAAAGGAGTTGAACCAAACCTTACCAAAACTCTGCCAAAATCACTCTAGATCCTTCTCCAGACATAGAGAACTTGATCCCCACTGAAATCCAGCCCTAAAGCCCTCTCTGTGAGTCCAATTCTAGAGTTGAAATTCAAGCCCAAAACCAGGACACTTCACCACAGTGAGCCAATCTTCAAATTGATTGTCTCTACACCTTCACCGGACCAAGAGGAGAAGTTCCCTAGCAAAGCCCCTCACCGAGCCAGCCCATTGCTTCCAGCCTCCAAGCTTTGTGATCGGCCTCGGTCACATTTGTACTAGGCATTTCCCGCAGTAAGAGACTTCATCTGGAGCTTGCTTGGACTCAATCAAAGGTGACACAACCCTCAGATCACAGCTTCACTTCTTTGAGCAAAGGTATGAACTCACTCTTCCTCCCGAGCTCCTGGAGATTCTCCATTTAGATTGAATCGATTTCAATGCACCTTAACCGTATAGATGTGTTCGTCTCTTCAAGACAAATCGATAGAGTATAAGAACGCAAAAATCCATGGAGAATCGAGTGAGATCTTAAGGTTTTAGTGTGGACGGTCACGGGTGCACACCAGTCGGAGACGATAACCAGGAGCCGTTGGATCGCGTGTGTATCGAGCGGACGGTCGAGATCAAGCCGGACAGCGCAATGGTATGTGAATGGCGGGCCCCCGTAGCGCTGACTCAGATGGCGGCGCCGAATCACGGAGCGACGCGTGGGCTTTCGATCCAAACGAGGATGACGCAGCGTCGAGTCGAATAAGTAGAAAATTAGGTTTTTTTGGATTTATTTAAATACCAGAACTTCAAAAATTCATATTTTTACATAGAAAAATCACAAAAATAAAATAAAAATACCCACTTACTCAGTGAATAGAGGAGAATAATGTGGAAAAGAAATCAAGTTAATTGGATGAGTATTTTATTTTTAATAATTTATTTACTGTTTCTAATGTTTTAATTCTCCATTTGCATAGACAATTCACCATGACATGAGACTATAGAAATTTTGAAGCCTCTGATCTTGGAAACATTCCCTGAATTTTTCAAGGTTAGAGGCCATCTCTGTGAAGAGTTATTGATTTTTCAAGTTCATGTCACTGTTTTGGGTATTTTAATTCCAATAATTAGCATGTTGTAAAATAAATTTTAGGAAAATTTGGCGGTGTTTCTTAGGACTAGGGGACGCTATGAAAAATATATTTTGAGTTAATTCATTCATAATAACCTTAATTGGCCTAAAGTCCCAAAATTAAGTTTAAATTAATTAGGTTTAACCACACACCAAATTGACTTGAAAATAATTCTCCATTACTCTTTAGGGTCAGAGGAACCTTACATAAAATTTTGAAATCAATTGGACTTGATTAACCCCACCAAATGGATTGATTAAGCCTCATAAGCAAAATGGAACTTTAAAAATTCATAACTCCAAAAGTACTTTTCAAAAATTCACAAAAATGCTTTTGGAGCTTCTCCGATATCAGGGGAGTTCATGAAAATTAAAATTGAAATTTTCTAAAAAAGTTAATTTTTCACAATATTTTAATATTTTAATAATTAAATAATAATAAAAATCACAAAAATATTAAAAATCATAAAAATGTCACATTTTGACTCTTAATCACTTAGGAACAAACCAAATATTTTTCCTAAGTCCCTAGGATAAGATATTGTATTTTAAAAGCTTAATGTAATTTTTAATATTAAAAAATGTATTTTCCAACCTTTTCACTAAATTAATTCCAATAAATCAAACAAAAATCATAAAATTGTAAAATTTGTTTCTCTAAATTCCTTGGAGTCAGAGAAATTTAAGAAAAATATAAAATCTATTTTTCAATTTTTTCTTTATTTTAAAATTAATTAATACACTAAAATTTAAAATAATTATAATAAATAAAATATAATTCAAAATATCACAAAAATTGGTCCATGTGGTTCTCTGGTCATTAGAAACATCACATAATTTTCTTAAGGATAGAAACTTTACCTTGGTCATGTTGTTGAATTTTCTTTGAAAACCCCTATTTTCTACTAAAAATAATTATATAAATAAATTAAATTCAGAAAAATCACATTTTTTCCTCTAATGTCTTAATTGACATATGAATGAAGTGACATAAAAATTTCAAATTCATTTGAGCTCAATTTAGTGAGTTATGAAATAAATAAGTCCAAAAGGGCATAAAGGTAATTAAAGAATTTTAACCCTTAATTAAAACTTTAGGTTTAATCAAAATGGAGGGTAAAATATTTGATTTTAACTTTCTCTTGGATAATTGAAACTTAGGAAAATTAAAAGGGTAGAAACCCATTAAACACTTTGAAAATATCAAAATAAAACTCTAATTAATAAAATAATTTAAATTTTGGAAGGAATATATTTAAAATTTGGATTATTAAAATAGGGATATTATTAAGAGGATATTTATTCTTTAATTTAAAAATCCCTAAATAAGTCATTTCAATAATATTTAGTTCTTAATTAAAAATTAAAATAATAATCCAAATTAAATAAATTAAAAAATTAAAAGAGGATAACCCTTAAATGAATTAAAGCTTAAAATGTTAAATGGTCCAATAATTAAAATCAAATTTAAAATCTTGGAGTTAAATTAAATTAAATTAAATTAAATTAAGTCAATTCAAAGTTTAAGTTAAATTAAATTAACACCTTAACAATTAAATTAAGTTAAATTTAAAATATTGAAACTAAAATTAAACTAAATTAAAATTAAATTAAATTAAAATTAAATCAAAACTAAAACTAAATTAAATTACAATTAAATTAAAATTAAATTAAATTACAATTAAATTAAATTAAATTAAATTAAATTAAAATTAAATTAAAATTAAATTAAAATTAAATTAAATTAAATTAAATTAAATTAAAATTAAATTACATTAAATGAAATTAAATTAAATTAAATTAAATTAAATTAAAATCACTTAACAACAAAACTAAATGAAATCATTAAGAGTTAAATCAAAACATATCAATAATTTCAACACCTCTTTCTATCTAAGTAAATTTAAAACATAAACATCAATCTGAAATACTAAGATAATTGAAAGTGTAAAGATTTAAATTAAATCTAAAATAATTTGAACACTATTCCAAACTTAAAATTATTAATTAAAGCCTCATAATTAAATTAAATCACTTTAAATCATTACTCAAACTTTAAATTAAGGATGATTAAAATTCTCAACAAATCAACTTGCCCCTAAAGGCTTTAATTATTATAACTCTTAAATAGAGTATTAAGTGAGATGTCACTTCATTCATCAGGTAATCAAATACCCAAGTTCACTGAGCAAGAGACAGTTTAACTAAACTCTTGGATAATTAATTCACATGTGCAACTAAATTTACTTGGACTCAAAATAATCCCAGAAGTATTGAAAAGATGTTTAAGACTCGTCCTAAGCACTTCCTCAATATGACGGAATGTTTTAGAAGAACAATTGAATTTAATTTTTCTTTGATGAAGAAAATCATCCTTAAACCAAACCAAGAACCTAGACGTCATAGGAGATGACTAGTTATAGGATTAGGAATTTGGTAGACAACCAAAACCCTTCCCTTAGCTTTACCTAGGTATCTGTTAAAATATTTAAATGCCTTAACATGTGTTTTAAGTGCAGCTCTGGGATGACTGGGAAGACCCTCCGAGTACGCTTTTATTTTATTGCAATTTACTTTATTGCAATTTACTTACATGCACTGTACTTTACTTTTTTTTTGCATGTTAAACAAGATTGTTGCATGAAAACCAAAACCTTTAGAATAGTCCTTGAACTGAAACCAAAACTAAATTAAAAGTCATTGCAAGATAAAATTCACCGCCACAACATTCCAAAATATAAAACAACTCCAAATTTAATCACAAACAGAACAACAAAACTACAATTGTAACTAAATTAAAACGTCTCGCTGAATGATCGGGAATACCTCGGATGATGTAACCCACGTGTTGCTAACGGGATTTCCCACGGTCTAAATAAAAGTGTGGAACTCTTTCAGTTGAGTTTAGCAAATTCATCTGGACTAAGTGAATTCGATGAAAATAACAATGCTTGGATGACGCGAACCGTGGGATCTTAATCGGTTCTCTTTAAACAACTTTAAGATTTGTTTTAATTAAAATATTAAAGAAACTTGGATTTTAAGATTTTCTCTAAACCAAAACACTTCTCTCATCTCCCGATTTTCACGTTCTAAAACTAAACCTCTGCAACAACAAGGAGCTCGGAGCACGGTGGGCAGCACGACCATCTTCATCAGTAAAACTTGTGTCTACATCAGCTGAATTATTTCTTAGTTTTAAATAAACAAGCCATAGGACTTCGAGGTAGTTTGCTTAGTGCAACATAATTCCTGAACTCTTCGTTAGACATTTGCATAATCATGTTATGTAAATTAAGCCCTAACCGGTCTTAGGACTCCGAGGTAGTCGTTTGCTACGACATAAACCCTCACATCTTCGAGGCTATTTGTGTGATTATGTCATACAAACATAAGTCCTAATTAATTAAAATTGGCAGGATTGCAACATTAAATAATTTTCTTAAATTCGAAGCCAAATAATAGGATAGTTTGGGAAGTTGCCAAAATTCTTCTTGGATCCGTAACTTCTCCTACTTCTCTTCCCTTGAATTGCCAAAATAAATTATCCTAAATTTGATCCATTCCCTATTGAAATTCCAAAATTCAATCCTTTGAAAACCTTAAACTTTGAAATTCTTGAGAGCAAAACCACTTATCATTATCAAGAGTTTTCTTAAATGATTCCCGTCATTTAAGATGTAATTAACTATAGGGGCTTGCCCTTATAGGGAACTTTAAGAACCCAGGCAATATAAACCCTGTTTAATTTCTTTATATTAAACAGGGGAACTTGTCGGCTTATAAAATTGGTTCGCAGACCAAAACAGATGTCACAAATCTTTTAGTTTATTTAACTGAGCCCCATCATCAAGCAGTGTGTCTATCCTTCAGGATAGATATACGGTTTGTGGTGCGGTGCTCGTATATATAAACTATTTGGGATGTGAGATCGGTTTGATTTCATATCTTAAAATTTTCAAACTTAAAGTTAATTTCAAAATCAAATGTTTCTTTCTTAAGCTATATATATATATATTTAAATTAAATTTAAAATTTAAAATTCGCTGACAACTTCTGTAAGCAACCCCTTTTAAAATACAACACACAAACCTAAAAATATGTCGACAAAATGATGTCATATTTTGTGATTTGATTGACAAAGGAATTGAAATATTTATGGATGATTTTTCAGTTTTTGGAACTTCTTTTGAATCTTGTTTGGAAAATATATCCAAAATTCTGAAAAGATGTGAAGAAACAAACTTAGTTGTTAACTGGGAAAAAATGTAAATTTATGGTCACATAAGGCATTGTACTTGGTCACAAAATTTCACAAAAAGGGATGGAAGTTGAGATTCCAAAAGTGTTTCGAAATTTTTAAAGAAAATGATTTTTTCTAGATTTGGAATGCCTAAAGTAATTATCACAGATGGTGGAAGTCATTTCAGAAACATAAGAATTCAATCATTACTGGAAAGATTTGGAATTAAACATAGAATTGCAACTACTTATCACCCACAAACAAGTGGAATGACTGAAGTATCAAACAGAGAAATTAAAAGAATTTTAGAGATGACTGTTAATCCTAAAAGAACTGATTGGGCTGATAGACTTGATTCTGCATTATGGGCTTATAGAACAGTCTTATAAGACACCAATCGAATGTCACCTTACCGATTAGTTTATGATAAACATTGTCACTTACCCGTCGAACTTGAACATAAAGCTTATTGGGCGATAAAGGAGTTTAATTTTGATTTGAATACTGCAGGAGAAAAATGATTATTACAATTAAATGAGATGGATGAAATAAGAAATGAGTCGTATGAAAAATGCAAAGATTTATAAAGAGAAAATGAAGATATTACATGATAAAAAGATTTCAGGAAAAATATTCGAGCCTGGATAAGAAGTATTATTATTTAATACTCGTTTAAGACTTTTTCCTGGAAAGTTAAGATCTAAATGGATGGGACCATATATAATTGAGAAAATATATCATTATGGAGCTGTGGATATTAAAGACCCCAAAACAGGAAAAATATTTATAGTTAACGAATTAAGACTGAAGCCTTATTTGGGAGAAATAAAAATGATTTATAAAGAGGCTTACGAGTTGAGTCTACCTGATTAAAGACTTAATTAGGTCGGGCTGACGACGTTAAACCAAGCGCTTTGTGGGAGGCAACCCATAATTATTATTGTGTGTTTTCACATTTTTAATGTAAGGTTATGCCTCGGTCTTGACTAATTTTATATAACTTTAGAAAATTGGATGCTAACAAGTCTTTATTGACTTAAGCTAAATATTATCTTGAAGTATATAAAGTTTGGACTTTGGATCACTCCATTTTGTATGTGAGTAAAAAGGAGATCAATTTAACCTTCATTGTTTTAATTACTGAGTTTATATTGATCTTACCATTCTAATTTACCTATTTTTTAGATCAAAACTTTGAAATTTGACGTTAGGCAAAACGGAGTCGAGCATGGTTCCGGCGCCTAGGCGCCTAAATCCGGCGCCTAAGCGCCAGAGTAAACTATGTGTCGATGGGTCCGGTGCCTAGGTGCTAGATTTGGCACCTAGGCTCCACAGTTACTGGGTCGTGTAAAAACAAAAAGTTTCAGTTTTTTTACACGATTTTCTTCTATGAACTACCCCATCTTCGTCCCCAATCCCTAAGCAACCATAATTACAGCCTTTACACTTCATACTTGAGGAGATAAGAGAAGATTTTAAAGAAACGAAGAGAAGAAATCATGGAGAAGAGGCTAGAGATAAGTATTCTAAGGATCCTCAACCTTACTTCAAAGGTTTCATTGCTGTTAGTTTGGAGAAGTTTTCGAGTCATCTAGATAAGTTTGAAGCGGAATTCAAAAGCATTGGAGATCGTCTCCATGAGATGTATCATCAAATTGAGCATCTGGAATAGCAGGCAAAGCTTCGATTCGATCATCTAGCGGCCTATCAAGATGCTCAAGTAGAGATGTATGCGAAGAACAAATGGATCGACGAGAAAAAGGCTACGGATTTTCCAAGGGCGTTAGTGTTCTTCCAAAGTAGGACAAGTAATCTTTATTGTGACGAAAATGGAAATTTCTAATTTGAAGATTAGATAATAAATGTGGTTAGATCGAGACTTTATCTAGTGTGTCGTTGTATCGATTTGGTAAATCGATTGTGTTGTTTGTGTGTTTGTTTTATTGTTCAATGTGTGTTGTATTTGCTTTAAAATTATTTTGTTTGATTATTAGTAAGATTTGAATCTTATTACTGTACTTATATGTATTGTATTGAGCCAAAAATTGAAGATTATGAATGAAATTAGAAGAGTTTGACTTAAACTTGTATTTAATTGATAGATTTAACTTTTAATTTTTAAAATTTTTGGAAAATATTTTGGAAGTTAGAAACTAAAGCAATACTCTTATGTGAGTAATTAGATGTTGAATTTGTGAGTTTTGGTGGAAAATTAATTTTTTTTTAAAAATGATTTTTTTGAAAGGTGAGTCTGGCGCCTAGGCGCCAGAATTCGGCGCCTAAGCGCCGGTTCTGCCTGCTACCTAAAAATCGGGATTTAATCCCCCAAAAGCCATGGACGACGCCTAAGCTTCATCCCCTTCCTCATTTTCGCAAAAATACACCCCTTAGATCCATCTTGAGGTCAAAATGTCACGTATTTGAGCCCGAAATCACTCGATTTCTTCATCTTAAGGTCAAATCTACCTTCTAATCCATTTATTTTTTATTTCTACCATGGATTTTCCTATTTTTGCTAAAAACCGAAATTTTGGAGAAAAATTTTAATTTTTAGAAATTCTCCATGGATTTTCTTAACTCATTTTAAGTTTCTCAAACTTAGAAGAGTTTAGATCTTTGATTCATTTATTTATTTGTGTTTTCTTTCACGTTTTGATGGCACCTAAATCTAAGCGCAGAAAAGCTCTAGAAAATTTCGACAGCAGCAAGTTCGCTACTGTGGCAGCGCACTTTCGTTATCACGAATTTGCGTCATCAAGGAAATTTATCTCAGAGTGCAGTTTTTACAATTCTGGAGAGATGATCGTGAACACGATAGTTGCACACAACTGGTAGTGATTCTGTTATTTCACTGTCGTTGCTGTTATTCCTGTTGTATGAGAGTTTTATGCCAACTTTATGGATGCGGAAGACTACGAAGTCTTCGTTAGAGGTGTCAGAGTGGGATTCACTCCAGAACAGATCAATATTTTCTACGGCCTACCACGTACCGTCGAGTGCTACTATTCTGGTCTATCTCCATCTGAAGGAGCTTTGGAGATGATTATTGCATATCTGACTGATGGCACTGGAGCTTGGAAGATCCGGAATGACAAATGGGTAAACTTTAAATCTTCTAAGCTGAATGGTATTTTAAAGGCCTGTCACTATTTTATTTCTGCTAGACTACTTCCTTCCATCCACCTGAGTGAAGTTACTAGAGATAAAGCTATTCTGAACTACTGCATTCAGGAGAGGAAGCCGATAGATGTTGGCAGCATTATCTATGATTCTGTAGAGTCTATTGCATGATCCAGCACTTCTGTGGGATTAGGATTCCCATCCTTGATATATTCTTTATGTGTGAGTAATGGAGTTATTGCTGATATTTTAGAGGAGAAGCTGAAGACTACAAAGCCTATTGGGCAGGAGAGTGTTAGTATTTATGATCGTCTTCGCGGGAAGAGATCTACTGCTTCTACTTCTGTACCTACTCCAGGTAGAACTTCTACTTCTAGACCTTCTACTTCTACTACTGAGCCATCATCTAGTTTCTAGGAATCAATGCATGATCAATTTCTGGACCAGCAGAATGAGTTATTTCTAACTCAATGCATAATAGATACTATAGACAAAAAGATTGATCATCTATCTGAATATACCCAAAGGAAAAGTGATTATGATGCTGAGTATTCGGAGTCTTTAGTTAGATTCTTGAAGTGTGAGCATGATGTTTAGTTCCCTACCTGTCCTAGATTTTCCCCGTATGTTGATCCAAAGGATGTGGAATTTTCTTTTGGCGATGACGATGACGAGGCTATAGATAGTGATTAGTAGCTTGATTTACCTCTGGAGATGAGTTGATTCTGTTTTTAGTTTATTTCTTGTTTGTTAGTACTGATTAGTTTGTTGTTAGTTAGTGTTGATTTGTGTAAGTAACTTTGTGTGGATTTTTTTATGTTGAGACTGTTTTTAGAGTATCTAGTTTGATATGTGTTTAAGACTGAAATATGTATAATTTTTTTTCATATTCTATGATAAATGTTTATTTCTGTTTTCAGCCTACTGTTTAGTATTCTTATATAGCTATTGATGTTGTTTTGTTTATGTTATTGTGATTAGTATAGTCATTTAATTTTGTTAATGATATAAAAATTGAGCCTGCTTACTTTTATATATGCTTCATTATTTCAGTAATATTCATAAAAAGCATGTGTAGAAGTAAATTTTTCTTTGTAAACTGTTTTTACATACTTATAAAAAAATTCCTTTTTAAAATTATGCCTTTCTTTCTCTCATACTTTAAAATTTTTCATGATATATAAAAACTTAAGTTTGGGGGAAGGGAAAATACATGTAAACTTAAATTTTATTTGTCCTTAAAGTGCTAATATTTTCTAAAAAAAATATTAACATAACATAAGGAATGAAAAATCTATTTAAGATCACTTAAATTGTTGAAGTTATAAATAATTTAGTAAACTTAACCAAAAATTTTAATAACTTTGATTGATTTTAAGAATAGAATTATTCAACTTAAAGAAGAGTAAGATTAAGAATTTTTTCTATTCATGATAGAGATAATTGAATTTTAGAAGTATTAAGAAATCAAGAATTATACCTTGAAAAAGAAAAAGATTGAAAGTCTTTTTGAAAACTATTCATGTTATAATAATTAAGTGAAAATGTATAAGTTTGAAAATATAAGTTAAGGATAGTGAAGTTCAAAACCATTAACAAGTTATCCAGATACGTAATCCTCACCGTGAAAAAAAAAGAGAAGAAGTGTGGAGAAGCTTGAGGAGATGCCTAATAAAAAATCGGCTTCACTTGAATTATCTTATAAAAAAAAACTAATTACATATTTTACTTAATTTTTATGCATGTATCTTTATTAGAAAATATTTTCATGAAGATCATTTTCTTTTAAAAAATTTATGTGATCTTAATATAATAAACTATAATTATTTTCGAAATGAACGAAAAAATTTTTGAAGTCTTACAATTTGGTAGTTAAATATTCTTTAAATTCTTAAAATTAAACTTAGTTAGTGAAATTTAGTTAATGATTTACTAAAGCCTTTATAAAATCAAAAATTACATGGAATCTTAAATATTTACCTTTATTCCAAATGTTATACATTTTATATAGTAAAAAGGGTTACTTGAGGACAAGTAATGTTTAAGTTTGGGGGATTTTGATCCATGAAAAAATACCTGTTTTTATGCCTTGATTTTTATCAAATTTTTAATGATATTATGCTTTAATGAAAGGTATTTTATGTTTCTGGATGTAGGTGATGTAAAAATGTTCAAAAAGGAAAAAAAGATGAAAAAGAATGAATACGGAGCAAAAAGGAGCAAAAATGGAGCCAAAATGCAAAATTGCCAAAATAATGAGCCTAGCACCTAGGCGCTAGAATCTGGCGCCTAAGCGCCAGCTCGATACCAAATCTGTGATAGTTTTTTTAACTACTTTGGACGGTTATTTTGACGGTTAGAGTGGTTATTGGATCGTCTAGAAGATTAGCAGTTATTTCTGAATTATAGGACATGTGATACATTGTATTTAGACGCTTGGAAACGGTTTGGATCGCGAAGAGGTGCGATCCAAAGTGAAGAGGTGCGAAGAACTGGACACGGAGTCCGTCGCCTAGGCGCCGGCATGCGCCTAGGCGCCAGACTCACTTTCTAGAAGATTCATTGAACTTGGACACATTTTGAAGAGGTGCCTTAGGCAACCCTTGAAGCCTATAAATAGGAGGCTATTCCTACAGAGAAAAATGCCCACCCCAAGTATCCCAATAAGAAATCCAAAAATTAGAGAGAAAATTTTAAGGGCCATACTTTTAGTTTACTTTCCTTCATAAATTAGTGAGTTTATTTTATTTAGAGTTTGTATTGAGAGTTTGGAAGAGTTTGTGCTTTTGAAGTCTATTTCGCTTTGGAGTCAGTAGGAACCAGAGGTTCAGTTGGAGAAACACTTGAGATAAGTATTTGTAATTTTATTCAAAGTTTTATTTATATGTTTTGTTATTTAAATTCAATGTGTTCTGAGTAGTTACTTTACTTTCTTCTTTCAATTATGAAAAGATAAATAAGATAATCTAAAATTCGTTGGAGAATTAGAAACTAAAATATGTTTTAAATATTATGATGATATTAATACCGGATCTTAATTTACTATTTAAATTGGTCATTTAAATTGTTAAAATCTGTTGAAGAGTTTTGAGATCTAGAGGAGATGAACTCTTAACTAGTAGATATCACATGAATCCTTGGGTAGTCGAAGGCCTTGTGCGGGGTATTCAAGGTGAAGTGCAAATAAATAGGAAAATATTATTCAATGGGTGTAGAATTGATAAGTTTTTAGAGTGACAGATTAAATTCTTGTAATTTGGTTTATAGAGAGGGAACGGGTCACTAGTAGGGCCGACCATAGCCACCCTTGGACATCTAGTAGTGTGAGCCTAGATTAACTCATTCTACTAACAATACATCCGGACTCGATTTATAGATTAGCCAATGTTCTTTATACTATCAAGCGAAGGTAAAGAATAGGATCCGCTTCTATTCGCACAATACCATAAATTTATATTCTCCACGAATATTATATTATCTAAAATGTCTTGGATTAATTGAAAGGAAGAAAGTTGTTTGCTTATTATTATTTATATCACTCATTATTTTAGTACTGCTTTAATTCTGCTTTTAGTAAATTAAATATTAAATTTAAAACTTTAAAAGAAATACATAAAAATAAATTTTAAATATTTAAAAATCTATAAACCTCCTCGTGGGATCGATATTGGGTTCTTTATTTAAAGCCCTATATTACTTGAAACGATAAGTATACTTGCGTAGTACCTCTAGTGTGTAAAATATTTTCCATAAAATTATATTTATATACACTAGCCGCTATTATTATTTGGGTCAAAGTATTGACTATAACATATTTTTGTGAGCATAAATTACTACGTTGTTCGCGGGTTGAGGTCAGCAACCCTTAGTCATTTTCTAAGCTCTATAAATAAAGGACAATTCTACAGCAAAGGGTGATCGTTTGGAGTGTGTAAGTGTTATGAGAGTGAAAGGGGCGTGCCACTTCATTTAGAAAAGGAGTGTTTAGTGTTATTTACTTTTCCTTAGTGAGAGTTCAGTGTGTTGGAATCTTGTAGAAGTCAGTCAAAGTCAGAGAAACTTCAAAGGATTGCTTGGATATCATTTGAGATAAGTATTTATAATTTAGCTCTTAAGTTTTGTACTTTGAATTTAAATTATATAAATACGGTTCGTGGTGTGAATCCTATGCTTTCTGAGTAGTCTTCTTGTCTTTCTCGCTACAAATATGAAATGATTAAAATAAAGATTTGATTTACTTTTGAGAACTTATTTTTCTTCATTGATAATTTGTGATGTTACTTTACCTGATTTTTAATTACACTACAACTTGATCACTTGTAATGTTAAAATTTGTAGAGAGTTCTTAAGACCTGACCGTAGCCTATGAACTCTTAAGTTATAAGTATCACATTTCCCTTGGAAAGGTAGATGGTAAATCCTTAAAGTGGGAGGTGCAAATAGATAGAGAGATAATCTTTGAAGGGCGTAGAATTGAATATGTTTTTAGAGTGACAAGCTAAATTCTATCAATTTGGTTTAAGAGGAGGTGAAGGGTTACTAGTAGGCCCGACCATAGGCACCCATGGGGGGAAACTAGAAGTGAGAGCCTAGAACTTCGTCCCTTACTACTAACAATACATCCTGATCATATCTTCAAAAACTAGCCAATCTTTTTTAGATGCTGTAACAAGAGTAAAGAATAATTATATTCCTATTCGTCACATTACCACATTATTTAAGTTCTCCAACTAAATTAGATGTTTAATAATCATTAAATATTTCATTTGTGGAAAGAATCTTTATTATTGTGTTGAAGAATTTAAATTACTATTTTATTTTCAACTGCTACTTTAAATATTTGCATATTCATACTTGATAATTGATTAGTTTATAAATAGATTTTTCATCTTTCTTTTCTTATTTATTTGTATTTAACCTTCCCCGTGGGATCAATATTTGGGGCTTAATTAGAAAGACTTATATTACTTGAAACGATATGTATACTTGTGAAGTACCCCTAGTGTATGATTTATATTCATATATTAAAACTTTATCTTTAAATATCGTACATTAGCTGCTTAATCTAATTTAGGGTCACATTTGACCATAATTTTATAATCTATTTTACTTGCGTAATTGCGATCGGGTCAAAAACATGTTATGTGAGGTCTCCAATATTGTTGAGGTTGCTGACCAGTTTGGAGAGGTGAGTGATTAAGTCTCTATCGAAGGGATTAGGTATTATTTTTATTTTATCATAGTTTAAGTGAAAGATAAATGGATTTAGGTGGTTTTGGGGGCAATTGGAATGGGTTTCCTACATTTACCACTTTGAGGAGTGTATGGTCTCCTTGATCGATAGTGGGGACTTCTTGAACCTATACGGATGTTCGGCCTCATTAAAATCAAGAGCGGGGTTTTCAATAGTTGACCTTTGACCGTGAGTGGTCCCATCATAACATAGTGAGTTGCCATTTTGAAATAGTGTAGCTCCTTACCAAGAAGGTCATCCTCCTTGAGAAGATCCTCCAGTTTTATCTGAAAGATCCCCAAATAAGTCATCCTCATGATCAAACTCAAGTTCAGCCTTATAGTTAGCCCTAGATAGCTCCAAAAAATGATCGAATGATGGAATAACTAATCATGGGATTAAAAATATACCTTGCAAAGTTAGAGTTGGTACCACAATAGGTATAAGGGCGGGTGGTTTCTCTTTGACCCACCCACTCTAGGGTGAGTAATAGACCTATCTTATGTACATATTCTAAAATAGGTAAGGCAAGTATCGACGAGGGTGCACCCTGAACCTCCCATGATCATCAAAATAGACATAAATTTATCACTACTCAAAGAGGAAGACTAATAAGCTAACATATTTTTATTTTTATTACTTTTTTTTTGTTGAAAGTAGATGTTTCAACATATTGTGCAGATAGATCCGCTACAGTATAACTTTTAAAAGGAACAAAACTAAGCTCTGGTACATCTTCCCCTTCAAGTACTACGTCCGAAACCTTTTAAGGTTCTTAGGTAGGCTCGACAACTTGTACGGTTGATGAAAAATACCCCAGCCTTACAGTAGATCGACGGGTGAACCCTAGTATCTGGGTACATAAGCCTCAAGGGTGAGGGAGTAAAGGATTTTCTCCATGACATGCTCGGATATCTGAGAGACACATACAAGGAACGACTCATTAGAAATGATACCTTTTCCCCTTAGAGAGGAAACAACCCCCACAGTCTTCTACATTAGAAGACTCATGACAGAACATTCAATCTTGACAGTGGCCATGAAGTGGTCTGTGCCTCAATGAGGGACATGCCCTCTTGGCAATCCTGGTAAGGATGTGGTCCACACAAGCCAAAAGAATAGAGAAAAGGTTCTCACCCAACAAAATTAGGGGCTCCACCTGGACTGGAGCCAGAACATGTGCAAAAACTTACTATTGAGACCACAGTAACGTATTATTAGTACTCTGAGCCCTCCTGCCCAATCTAGGAGCACGTGGAATCTTATAGGGAATTGGGGATGTGAGAAACCATAAGAATAATTGAGATAAAAGCTGGGACAGAGCCATTAGCCCTAGTGTTGTCAGAAGACTCACCAGCTTTAGTCAGGGAGATATATGAAAACACGGAGGGATGACTCGAAAGTCTATAAAAGACAAACGTGTGGTGTGGTGCATCATCTTTGGCTCCAGACTCTTCTTCGTAAAAGAGATGCGTGAAATGTGAGCTACCATGACAGGAGTAGCTCTATGAGCGTGATAAAAGTAGCTCTATGAGCATGACACCTCTACTTTGAGGAGATACAAATAAGATGGCTCAATGGGCGTAAGAATATCCAAGCCAATTTGGATGTGGTGCTTAAAATAACTTAAGGTTATAACACCCTCGAGAGCAAAGAGAATACCAGAGGAAAAGGAAACTGAGTTCCCACCTGTAATGGTGAACATGGCCATCATTTTACTGTCTATCTTTGTCAAGTAAAAAGTGACATCAATAAAACATAGAGGAAGGTTAAGACATACCAATCAGAAAATCACAACATTGGTGCATGCAAAAGTATAGCAGGAAAACTGTTGAGGGTCGAAAGAAGGGTGAAGTAGTGTCGAGTTGCTATCCTTAACAATTGACATGTCCAAAGTACAAGGTCTAAAATAGATGCAAACAGTGATGCTACAAAAATAGATAATATTTCACAAAAATGTAAGTAGGGCTCATCTAATGCAAAGAGTGTGTCCACCCCTAGTGGAGTCACCAAAATATTTTTTGTTCTTTTTGTAACTTAGAGTCACCAGCCTATCTAATCATCTCCTTAGGATTCCCTTTTCTAATGGGATCTCTTACTTAAATTTTATAAACAATTCAGAATAGAGGAGGGATCAAGAAAGAAGGGATTAAGGCAAAGACTAGGCAGACAAATTTGAAAAGAACCTAGAGAGCTTATGTAAGTTAAACCTCATACGATAGATCAAGAGTGTACATCCGAAAAAGATTGGATCGAGGCACCTTAAGCCAGATATCCATGAATGAATACCCACATAAGGTACTCAATAAACCAGAGAACCAAAAGAACATTTTGTTCCAAGTTCAAAAGCAATTTCCAAAGGAATGTATCATTTTTGTTAGTTACATCTTGGAGAACACCCAAGAATATTCTTGATTAGAGAATTCCTGCTTTTATTTAAGTCATTACTAGTGAGAGGGTGTAGCAAAAGTTAGTTATCTCATAGGATCATCTCGGTGCCTTTAAAACTCTAACTAAGCCACAGAGAAGAGAGTGAATCTCTCACTGTCCCAAATAAGTAATCACTCATTTGTGATCGGGGCCTATGAAACAACCAATTTGACTCATAGGGTCTGTTATATGCTTCCAAAGGCTAACTAGGTTGTAAGGGTGGAGGGTGAGTACTGTAATTAGGGTCTATGTGATGACATCAACGAGGCTTTTGTAACTAGGCTCAAAAGGATTCAATAAAGGAAGGGTGGAGTAATCTTAATCGGGTAGAGATGGCCTAGTCAGGATATCAGAGATCCATCTTCACAAGCTATTAGGACACCATGTCTACCTGGTCGTGAAGGTAGTCGTAAAGATCTCTTCTCATTAACCCATGTGTTGTATCGTCCAATGGGACTTAGTAGCCCTAAAGTTTTAAATGCTATAATTATATGTAGGTAGGAGGAGGGAAGGTGGGACTTATACTTTTCAAAGTGGGAAGGATGCTGCAAGAGTGAAAAGAGAAGAGAGGTTCAACTGCAAAGCTGAAAACTCACTCAACAAAGGACTTGCTCCCCGTTTAGGTCGAGGAAGCCTATAAGACCCTAAGCACACTAGACGACTACCTCAGTAGAAATTGATGTTAGGTTAGTCAGGTTAGATAAATACAGGGACTTCTCCTCGGGACATGTAAGTATGATAAAGTTGTCTAATAACTCCTATGCGTGGAGGCCTAATTAATTATGACTGAAGAAATAGCCATGCAAGTAGCCCATTTAAATTTGTCCTTATGGCCATGTAGGAAAGTAAAGACAAATTTTTATAATCCGAATATTTTATTCCTAAATTTTGATTAATCTTAACCATTTGTTAGGATTTTGTTGAAAATATTATAAGTCTAGGTCTGTAGAGTGATTTGTATGATTCAAGACAGCCCATAAGCAAAAAGGGCATAACTGGCAAGCACATGCAAGAAAACGGGAAAGTAAAGCAAACAAAATACAAAAGAGTAAAAAGTCAAGTGTAGTTGAGCTAAAAACATATCCTAGAAAAGAGTATGACATTCAGGTGCTGCATAAACATGTCTTGTTATAATTCTACACATAAAAGAGATTTACAAGTAAGGTACTTGTCACAAGCAAATAACTCCTCATCACTTGGTTTCGCCCTTTTTTTCATCTTGAAACTCCTGCAAATCCTATTTCTATTGCAGCACTCTCTTAATGTCTCTAAAAAAAGTACATGTGTAAAGTAAGAGAAGAGCTGACCTGCAAGAAAATGAGGTTCGTATAAAGCTACCTACATGCAACGTCGTGAGCCATGCCTGTTGAGATGAGAGCTAAGAAGCGCCTATAGAAACTATGGTTTGATAAATCATTACAACTCCTAACTATTGGAAATGGCTTCATTGAAGAAGACTATCTAGAATATACTAACGAGTACGTTTCAAACCTGTAAACGCCCAAAGGAGCACAAATGTGATGTTTGTATAGGGCGACCAAACCGGCTGAGAACTTTAGCCATGATATAAAAAATGATTACCTAGCACACCTAGTTCTAGCCTAGCACACCAACTAACGTAGGGTATCCTAACCACAACGTCTAAGTGTGTGTAGTGCAGGTGTAGGCAAAAGACAATTGCATGTTTTGGCAGGGTCACTGTCCCTGACCCCATCCTAATGATCAAGAGATTTCAAGAGGTTCTACTAACAGTAAGTTTTATTAGAAAAATTACACTGGAAAAAGTTGACCTTATATATGGTTAAAATTTTATGATATAATTTTAAAATGTGTTTTTGAAAATGTGATTCATACAAGTAATTAAAGTATAAATTTTTAAACCTTTACATATTTAAGGGTTATATGTATGATGTATGCCCGACCTTTAATTATGTAAGAATTTATGAATTTATATTTAAATATTTATAAAAAATTTTGTAAAAGTCACAATTTCAAACGCAAGTATACGTATCATTTCAAGTAATACAGGGCTCTATTGGAGTCCTGGTTATCGATCCCACAGAAAAGATTACGAGAAAATTAATTTAAGAAATATTTTAGATTTTCAAATTAAAAGTAATTATTATTTTTATTTCTTTTCAAAATTCAGATTTTTAAATTTAATAAAATTTCTACTAAATGTAAGTAAGCAGTAATAAAGTAAAGATTAAATGCAAGTATAAATAAGACAACTTTCTCCTTTTCAACAAATCCAAGACTTTTTGGAATAATTATCATTTGTGGAGAACTTAGATTATGGTATTATCCCAAATAGAAGCATTCCTATTCTTTACTTTCGCTCGATAGTATAAAGAACATTGGCTAAATTATAAATCAGTTCAAGATGTATTATTAGTAGAATGGGTTCATCTAGGCTCACACTAGTAGATGTCCAAGGGTGGCTATGGTCGACCCTACCAGTGACCTGTTCCCTTTCTATAAATCAAATTATTAGAATTTAGTCTATCACTCTAAAAACTAATCAATTCTACGCCCAATAAACAATATCATCCCATTTATTTGCACTTCACCTTGAATAACCCGCATATAGCCTTTGATTACCCAAGGATTCATGTGATATCTACAAGTTAAAAATTCATCTCCGAATAGGTCTCAGAATTCTTCAACAGGTTTTAATAATTTAAATGACCAGTTTAAAAAGTAAATTAAGATCATGTATTAATTTCATCATAATTTTTATAAATATTTTAAGTTAAGTTCTCAAACAAAATTTAATTAACTTATTATCTTTTTCATAGTTTAAAGGAGAAACAAAACTAACTATTCAGAACACATTGAATTCACACAACAAAACATATTTATAAAACTTTGAACCAAGTTACAAATGCTTATCTAGAATGTTTCTTCAAGTGATCCGCTGACTCCTACTGACTTCAATGCAAGGTACAAGACTTCAACAGCAACAATACTTGAAAACTCACAGTTACTACTCAAGGAATTGAGTAGTAATACTCAAAATAAACTCACTAAATATTAAAGAAAGTGGCTTCCTAAAAGTGTTTGGATGCTAGAGGGGGACTAAAGGATGCATGGGAGCTATATGGTGCTAGAAGGGGCACTTTTTTCTGTAGAATTGACTCCTATTTATAGAGCTCCGAATTTGACCAGACGTTGCTTAAGGCACCTCTTCAAAATTCGTCCAAATACAATTTATCTTCTAGAAGGTAACTGTCGCGCTTAGGCGCCGGGATCTGGCACCTAGGCGCCAGAGTCCGTGACCAAGTCTTTGCACCTCTTCGCTTTGGATCACACCTCTTCGCGATTAAAAATGTTTTCTGTTGTACAGATGCATTGTATCACATGTCCTATGTATTAGGAGTAACTTTCAGTCTTCTAGAAGGTCTGATAACGGCTCAACACCATCAAAATAACTGCCCAAAGTCGTCAAATATCTTATCGGCTTCAACATCGAACTGGCGCTTAGGCGCCGGATTCTAGCGCCTAGGTGCGGGACCTAAAATTTCGGTAACTTTGCTCTTTAAGCTCTATTTTTGCTCCTTTTTGCTCGTTTTTCCTTCTTGAACTGTTTTTTTATCACTACATCCAAAAATATAAAACTACCTTTCATTAAAGCATAATATCTTTGAGAATTGAATCATAAATAAGGCATAAAAAAGGTAATTTTTAGTGGATCAAATTCCCCCAAACTTCAACGTTACTTGTCCTCAAGTAACTCTTTTAATTACATAAAATGCATAACATTTGGAATGAAGTTTAAATATTTAAGATTCCTTGTAATTTTTGGTTTTATAAATGCTTTAGCAAATCATTAACCAATTTTCATTAATTAAGTTTAATTTTAAGAATTAAAGAATATTTAACTACCAAATCATAAGACTTCCAATTTTTCATTTATTTCAAGAATTATTATAATTTATCATATTAAGGTCATATTGAATATTTACAAGAAAAAGACTTTCATGAAACATTTTTCTAGTAAAAATATTCACACATAAAAATTAAACTAAAAATGTAATTAGTTTTCTTTCTATAAGATAATTCAAGTGAAGTCAATTTTTTATTAGACATTTCCTCAAGCTTCTCCTCCCATTTCTTACTTTTCTTTTATTTTTTTTATAAGGATATTTTTCAATCCTCCCTTTTTTTTAATTTGCGAGGATTACTATTTTTGGATAGTGATCACTGAAAAATTTATTAAGAAATTCATACCTATTTTTGATGAAATTGTACTTTAAAGAAGGGTATTTTCTTTATTTTATTGCAGGAATGGAGAATTTAGGTGATAAAAGCAAAAATCATAAAAAGGAGCGGATTTGGAGCAAAAAGGAAGAAAATAATGCAATTTAGGCCGAGTCGCCGACGGCGAGATCGAGCTCGCCGACGGCGAGATTACGAGGAGACATTTCGAAGGATTTATAATCGTCTCGCCGACGACGAGCCCGAGCCCGCCGACAGCTGAGATAAGCACGGTTTTAAGATCTTCTAGAAGCCTCGCCGACAGCCGAGGTAGTTCTGTCGCCGACGGCGAGCTAGTTCAAATGGCACGGATACATCGAACCCGGACACTTTTTGAAGAGATGCTTACACACATCTTGGACCTTTGCTTACCTCTATATATAGAGGCCGAAAATCAGTCTTTTGTGTGTTATTTTTTTTGTGTTGTGTGCAATCTTTTAGTCTTTTGTCTAGTTTTGTGTGCAGTTGTGTGTCTTTAGTGAGTTTAGTGAGTCGTGTTGTACTGGAAGGAAGAGTCAAAGGAACTACGAGGAGTCTGTTTGGGGATAAATCAAGATAAGTATTTGTATTTATTGTTTTTAACTTTAAATGAAATTCATGCTTAGTTTAGTTCCCATGCATTCTGAGTAGTTTATTTAGTCTTTCTCCTTGTTTATGAAATTAAGTGACTTGATGAAATTAAAATAGAGATACTTTTATATATTAATAAATTGTGATAATTTTTTACTTAAAACTTAATTTACTTTTCAAATCGGCCATTCGATTTGTTAAAATGTGTCGATTTACAACTATAGTAAAAATTACATCCGATATTCGGGAATTCAAAAGCCTCGGAAGGAAGGTGCAAATAAATAGAGAAATAATATCATCTGGCGTAGAATCGAGCATTTTAGTGTGACGTACTAAAATTTTCAATTCGGTCCTATCGTTTAAGAGCTCGAAGTGTAGATGTTAGCCCTCAGGCGAGGGGAACGTGGGAGCTCAAGTGGCAATCGATATCCTCCCGAACTTAGCCAGCAGATTCAGTAATCAAACATAGGATTAGTCAATATTCTTTACACCTGGACCAAAGGGTAAAGAATAGGAATGCTCCTATTTGTCACAATACCTTTAAATTATCTATTTAAATTCATCAATCACTTAAATTTCTAAACAAGGGGAAAGATACTTTTTCTAAATAGTTAAGACTTATTTAGTTTAATTTCCTACACTTTTAATACGTATTAATTCTCTACTTAGTTAAGTTACTCCGATTAGAATACTTAGTTTACTTTATCGCGCTTAAATTTAGAATTCCAAATTTTCGTATACTAGTTTTATTATTATTATTATTTTAAAATTAGTTGTTATTTAATTTTCTCTTTCCCTGTGGGATCGATAACCAGGACTCCACTAGAGCCCTGTATTATTTGATACGATACGTATACTTGCGTAGCATCCACAACATAAATAATTACAATTCTATACATATAATATAGCGGGGTCAAGTTTTTGGCGTCGTTGTAATTAAATTAAAAATATCATAATATAAAATTGTGGGTCAAGTTTTTGGCGCCGTTGTCGGGGAAAGTAAGAAAAATTTACTAGAGTAACGGACTATTTTAAAATAATCATAATAAATAAATTAATATCTATTCAAAAATTGTTTGCGCAAATTTGGAAACGAAAATTTAATACCTTACGATTCTGAATTAGAGCGTACAATTAAAAGAATTAGAAAACAAAAGAAACAAATTATAAATTTAACACAAATGACAAATATTCCTGAAATTCAAAATATGAACCAACAAAGACCATTAAGAGATTATGCCAACCCTACATCGATGAAATTCATTTAACTATTCAAAACCCTGATGTAGCTGCTAATTCATTTGAACTTACACCTGCAATTATCCAAATGGTACAAAACAATCAATTTAGTGGTTCACCTACTGAAGATCCTAACTTACATCTTGCTAGTTTTCTAGAACTTTATGCTACTTTTAAAGATCAAAGAGTATCTGACGATGCTATAAGACTTAGACTTTTTCCTTTTTCATTAAGGGATAAGGCTAAAATGTGGTCGAATTCGTTAAGACTCTGGATCTATTAAAACTTGGGGAGAATTATCACAAAAATTTCTATCCAAATATTTTCCACCATCTAAAACTCGCTAAGTTTAGAAATGATATAACTTCTTTTTGTCAGCTAGATGGAGAATCAATATATGAAGCTTGGGAGAGATTTAAGGAACTTCTTAGGAAATGCCCACATCATGCACTACCGTATCAGTCGATTATTCAAACCTTTTATAATGGATTAGTAGGATCTTTAAGATCAATCATCGATGTTGCTACTTGGAGGTTCATTAATGTCTAAACCATTTAATGAAGCTTATGCACTAATCGAAGAAATGGCAACAAATAATTTCTAATGGCTCGTCGATAGAATAAATCTGAAAAAGATAGCCAAGCATTCATGAAAACGATGCAATATCTATGTTAGCTTCTCAAATTGTCGCTATATCTAAGAAATTAGATAATTTTGGAATGAACTACTCTCCTACTTTGAAGAAAACTCATCTAGAAAAATCATAGAATTTCAATCTAATTATGAAACTTTAAATGCTATTAATAATAGAACTAATAACCCTTATTCAAACTATTATAATCCCGGTTGGAAAACTCATCCAAATTTTAATTGGAATAACACATCTAATCAACAATGGATGAATCAACCTAATCAAGCAAATCCAAACTATAAACCTAATTACCCACTTCGGATTTAATAACAATAACCCTCAATTCAAAGATAAGAAATTATCTATGGATGAATTAATTTTGAATATGGGTCATCAACTACAAAATCAAGGAAATCAACTACAAATTCAAGGAAATCAATTACAAATTCAAGGAACATCTATTAAAAATATCGAAACTCAACTTGGACATATTGCTATCACGCTAAATAATAGAATACCCGGAACTTTTCCTAAGTAATGTGGAAATAAATCCTAAAGATCAAGGAAAAGAACAAATTAAAGCAATACAACTAAGGAGTGGAAAAGAATTAGAACCTCAAATTCAAAAGAACTTGAAAGCCAAAAAGAGGAAGTGGAAATTGAAAAGGAAACAATTCAACAAGATTTAAACTTAGAACATCCTTTAATACCTATGAAAATTTCTGTTGAAAAACCTCCACCACCATTTCCTCAACGACTAGCTCAACATAAAAAAGATAAACAATTTGCTAAATTCCTTGAAATATTAAAGAAATTAACAATCAATATATCTTTTGTCGAAGCTTTAGATCAGATGCCAAATTATGTAAAATTTATGAAATATATTCTAAATAAGAAAAGAAAATTCACCGATAATGAAACAAGTCGCACTTAGTGAAGAGTGTAGTGCTATTATTCGAAGAAGCTTCCCGAAAAATTGAAAGATCCCGGTAGTTTCACTATACCCCGCGCTATAGGAGAAAATTTTTATGGAAAAGCTTTGTGTGACTTAGGAGCAAGCATCAATCTAATACCTCTATCAATTTTTAAGAGATTAGGATTAGGAAAAATTACACCTACTTCAAGTAACCCTTCAATTAGCCGATCGTTCTGCTACTCATCCTAAGGGAGTTATTGAAGATGTGTTAGTAAAAGTGGATAAATTTATCTTCCTAAGTAGATTTTATTGTTTTAGATATGGAGGAAGATAAAGAAATTCCTATCATTTTAGGAAGACCATTTTTAGCTACCGGAAAAGCTATGATCGATGTTCGTAAAGGAGAATTAACTACGAGAGTAAATGACCAAAAAGTTACATTTAATATCGCAAAATCAATGAAATATCCTGCGCTAGAAAAAGATGATGAATGTTTTCGGATGGAAATACTTGAACATTTACGACGTGAACATTTTAAGGAATATTACGAAGATAAATTAGAAAAAGAAAACACTGAATTAATTGAAGATAATAATGAAGAACTAGATTATATTCAGGAAAGATTTGAATTTTTGGATAATACCGAAAACACCGACAAGAATATAGTTCCATCAATTATTAAACCTCCCGAACTCGAGCTAAAAATATTACCCGATCATTTGAAATATGCTTATTTAGGTAATTCTTCAACTTTACCAGCTATTATTTCATCCGCATTAAACGAATCTCAAGAACAAAAACTTTTAGAAACTTTAAAAAAATATAAAAAAACTTTTGGTCGGACTTTAGCAGATATTAAAGGAATTAGTCCTTCAATCCGTATGCATGTAATTATTTTAGATGATGAACATAAACCTAAAGCGAGATCCCCAAAGGAGATTAAACCCGATAATGAAAGAAGTAGTTAAGAAAGAAATTTTAAAATGGTTAGATAATGGTATTATATATCCTATTTCCGACGATGCTTGGGTAAGCCCAATTCACCGTGTTCCTAAGAAGGGAGGAGTGACCGTCACCGCTAATGAAAATAACGATCTTATTCCTATAAGACAAGTTACCGGATGGCGTATATGTATCGATTATAGGAAATTAAATACCGCCACCAGGAAAGATCACTTCCCTTTACCATTTCTGTACCGGATGTTAGATAGATTAGCCGGACATAAGTATTTTTGTTTTCTAGATGGATACACCGGTTATCATCAAATACAAATTGCTCCCGAGGATCAAGAGAAAACTACATTTACTAGTCCTTATGGAACTTTCGCTTTTCGAAGAATGCCTTTGGATTATGTAATGCACCAAGAACATTCCGTAGATGTATGATGTCTATATTTAGTAAGTTAATCGACAATGGAATAGAAGTATTTATGGATGATTTCTCCGTATTTGGAACATCATTTGACACATGCTTAACTCATCTTGAAAAAGTATTGAAGTATGTGAGAAAACAAATTTAGTTCTAAATTGGAAGAAATGTCAATTTATGGTTGCAGGCGGTATTGTATTAGGGCATAAAATTTCGGAAAAAGGCATGGAAGTGGACCTCGCAAAATTCAAGTTATAGCTAAATTACCACCTCCAACTATGGTAAAAGGGGTAAGAAGTTTTCTGGACATGCTCGGATTCTACGTACGCTATATAAAAGATTTTTCAAAAATTACTAAACCTCTATGCCAACTTCTCGAAAAGGACAAGAAATTTGAATTTACAATCGAATGCCCGAATGCTTTTGAACTCTTAAAAGAAAAATTAATTACATCACCTATAATAGTTTCACCTAATCGGGAGAAACCATTCGAGCTTATGTGTGATGCTAGTGATTATGCTCGTAGGAGCAGCTCTGAGGCAAAGATATGAAAAGATTTTTAAAGTTATATACTATGCTAAGTAAAACTCTAAATAATGCTCGAAATAAATTATACAAGCTTACGTAAAGAGAATTATTAGCGGTAGTATATGGTTTTAATAAATTTAGACCTTATCCGATCGGAACAAAATGTATCGTGCATACCGATCATTCTCGCTATCAAATATTTAATGCAAAAGAAAGATTCCAAACCAAGATTAATTAGATGGATGCTATTAATGCAAGAATTCGATTTTGAGATCGTTAATAAGAAAGGAACCGATAATCAAATTGCGGATCATTTATCAAGATTAGAAAATCATGAATTATCTCGATATTGAAAATGAAATTATGTATGCTTTCCCGATGAACAACTATATAATATCAATGAGTGGAAAATACCATGGTATGCCGATATAAGTAAACTATATAGTTAGTAATATTTTACCACCTATGCTAACTTTACAACAACGAAAAAATTCATCCATGATACGAAAACCTATTTTTGGGATGAACCATATTTATATAAGCAATGTAAGGATTTAATTATTAGAAGATGTGTACCTTATGAAGAAACCGAACCAATTATTCAAAAATATCATGATTCCGATTTTGGAGGACATTTCGGGACTCGATAAAACCGCTTATAAGATTCTACAATCTAGATTTTATCGGCCTACTCTATTTAGAGATGTATACGGATATATTAAAACTTGCGATAAATGTCAAAGAGTAGGAAATATATCTAGAAGAAACGAAATGCCTCTAAATTTTATATTAGAAGTCGAAATTTTTATGTTCGGGGATTAGATTTTATGGGACCTTTTATTCCTTCGTTTGGAAACTCATATATATTAGTAGTCTGTTGATTATGTTTCCAAATGGATCGAGGCACAAGCTTTACCTAGGTGTGATGCTAAGAGTGTTTCAAAATTTCGATGAAAAATATTTTTACTAGATTCGGAATGTCGAGAGTGATTATCACCGACTGGAGGAACTCATTTTAGAAATAAATACATTCACAAACTAGTAGAAAAATACAATATTACCATAAGATATCCACTCGCTTATCATCCACAGTATCAATGGATTAGCCGAAGTATCTAATCGCGAGATTAAACGTATTTTAGAAAAATCCGTAAACCCAAATAAAGTTAGATTGGTCTATTAGATTAGATAATCGCATTACGAGCTTATAGGATCGCTTATAAAACTCGATTGGAATGACTCCTTACGAAGCTTATATATGGAAAAACATGTCACTTACCAATTGAATTAGAACATAAAGCATATTGGGCGATTAAAGAATTTAATTATAATATGAAGGAAGCTGGTGAGAAGAGATTGTCGCAATTAAATGAATCGGAAGAATTAAGAAATGAATCATATGATAATGATCGGATTTATAAAGAAAAGATGAAATTATGGCATGATCGAAAGATTAATCGAGAAATTTTGAACCGTGACGAGAAGTTTTGTTATATAATACTAGATTGAAATTATTTCCTCGGAAAATCAAGTCTCGATGGTTAGGACCTTTCACCATAACTCAAATATTTTCATACGAAACTATAGAAATCGAAGATCCAAAAACCGGACATAAATTTAAAGTTAATGGACATAGATTAAAACCATATTTCGAAGGTATAAGACCTAACTATAAAGAGGTTTTAATGCTTAGTCGACTCGATTAATAATTGAAATTAGGTCGGGCCGACGACGTTAAACCAAGCGCTTTATGGGAGGCAACCCATATTAGTCATCTATTTTTATTGTATCTTAATAGTTAGTCTATATTATTGAAACTTTACTACTCAATTATTATTAAGAATCATCACATATTCGAACCATTATGATGAGAAAAGAAATTATTCAATTTAGAGCGAAATCGGACATTATTTTGGAATCTCGCCGACGGCGAGGTCGATATTCGCCGACAGCCGAGTTTCGCGCCTAAATTAGATTCGGCTTATTTATCGAGCTCGCCGACAGCCGAGAAACGTCCCGCCAACAGCCGAGAACCCGAAAGGCGCTTTTATAACTGAGTCGCCGACGGCGAGAAACGTCCTCGCCGACAGCGAGGAAGTTATAAAGATGAATTATTTATACTTTGAATGCCGATTTGGACGGTTTCAACACCAATTCCTTTGTCAAAACCCATGCTTAAACCATTCTAAGTCTGCCTTCTTCACTAGAATTCATTCCATTCACCATAATGGCCTCCAAATTCTTAGATTCCTCTAAATCTGGAGTGTTTAACCGGAGGAAATTTGTGAGTGCGGAAGCGCAGCGGATCTTCAACAAGGTTTTGATAAAGAAAAGAGTTATCAAGGAACCGGGATTTGTCAATCGAGGATTAGAGAATTCCACTACGAAGATAGAAGAAACGATCGCGAAGCGGCACTGGGAGGTATTTTGTTACACTACGTCTGCTGTTGTTATTCCAAACTTGTGAAAGAATTCTACTCTAACTTACATGCGATCAACAATGGGAATGTCTACGTCCGAGGAAGATGGGTGACGTTTACTCCATCAAGAGTAAATGAGTTATTCTCTATAGAAAACACCCCGTATGTCACTATTCAAATTTTGTGCCTTCTCGATATAATATGAATGAGATATTTCGATATCCGACTAATGAACCGAAGATCGGGAAATGCGCGAAGACGGGTATGTTAGTTTCTCCGCATCACTTTTGAATCCCGTCTCAAAGCACCGGCACTTTTTCATCTCATCTAAATTGTTACCTACTATAAGGGTAAACAAGGTTTCGAAGGAATGCGCTATATTGAATTATTGTATTCAAAATGGATTACCTATCGATGTTGGATCAATAATTGTTAAGTCCGCATCGGGTTTAATCGTGCATGGGTCGGCTCACGGACTAGGACACCCATCTACTATTTTTGCATTATGCGACCAGCACTGTGTTTCTTATGAAGCTTCGGGAAAAGGTTCCGTTACCTTGGAAGCCGCTCGATCCTACGTATATGTTCCCTACTTTGGACAATAATGAAGACATTACATTTATCTCTCGATAGAGCTTCACAGAATAATCCTATAAGCAAGGCCTATTTCGTATAAAACGGAGTTACTTTTAAAGAAAATTAAAGGAATGGAGAAAGAACCGCATAAAGTGAGAGATTCAATCGACAATATATCCGATTTATTCGATCACATCGATCGGAGGATGAAGGAACACTTTGATCATTCTCGACACCCTGAAGCTAGCTTTCTTCATTTACCGAGATAGAAGGGTTGGATCACCGAAGAATCCGCTTCGAATTTCCCTTCGTGCCTTTCTATAACTTATTTGTGCATCATCGTCATATCGGAAATATCGGAGAATATGAAGATTCGACCTCGAAGAGTAGTAGTAAAGATTTCCATAGTATGTTTGTATTGATGTTATTTGATTTGATTTAGATTTTATTATGTGTGGAGTGATGATTCGAATATCTCAAACTTAATTAAGATATGCGTCATAGTTTTGTATCAAGCATTTAGTGTGTCGTGGATTGTTTTGCGATGCCGATTAGTAGTAAGGATCGAAGTTCGAAGTTCGATTATAGAGTCTAAAATTATGTTAGTTTGTATATCTCATGGATTTCAATATTAAAGTTAATTTGTTGTGTTGTGTGAATTTGTTTCGTGTATAAGTAGTTAATCTTCATATTAAATTAATAAATAAATGATGTGATCGGAAATATAATATAAGGCAAATTAAGGACGAAAATGAGTGACGAATTTCAAAAATTTTAAAATTTTTGGAATCTCGCCGACGGCGAGAAAAATCCCGCCGACAAGCCGAGATCGATCTCGCCGATAGCCGAAGAATTTCTCGCCGACAGCCGGATTTTTCCCGAGTTCCGAAAAATATTAGCTCGCCGACGGCGAGAAAAATCTCGCCGACAGCCGAGGTTGGGAAAAACATATATTCGACCTGGTCAAAAACACTATTCATCATCCCCAACCTCTCATTTTCGCAAAAACCGACCTAGTGGCTTCGAGAGATCTTGGATTTGAAGCGATTTCATCACTCAAAAACACCGGATTTCATCTTCTCTTTGGTAAGTGCTTCACTCCTATGCAAAAATTTTTTATTTTCACCATGTATTTTCACCACATTGCAAATTTTGGGAAAAATCAAAATATGGAAGAAATATTCGGTGGAAATCCATGGAATTTAATTTAAATTGCTTATAAATGTCGTAGGAAGCCTTCTTAGGATTATTTTTAAGTTTAGTGAAAATTTTCATGATTTTCACAGCATCGATCGTATGGCTCCACGACAAAAACGTCGAGTAGAATTCGACGAAGACCGATTCATCAATGCACGAGCTCGAAGCTAAATATTTTGAAAACATACAAGGAAGAAAGTGCATTGCAGATCGGGTTTTCAAAAATCCGGAGGAGAAGTAGAGCGGATTATTAAGGAATGAGGTCGGGAGAATTTCGTTACGTTCAATATGGAGCAGTTCGTAGAAGTAGTTAAAGAATTTTATGCCAATTTAATCGCCGCCGAAGATGCACCAAGTAAAGGTACGAGGATTTTTCGTAGATTTCAATGCCGCAAGAATTAACGCTTTCTATGAAGTTCATGACTCGCACTTTAGCGAGTATGAAACTTTTGGAACGATGGAAGGACCACCTGGATGAAGTCATTAACTTTCTCACCGATGGAACCGAGTTCGGAAAATTAAGCAAGCAGGAAATAGTGAATTTTCCTCTTTCTAAATTAAATGCAGTCTCCAAAGCCTCGGCATTACTTTATTTTGTTCTACTCGTTACCCACATATCACCACAAGTGAGGTAACACGAGATAGTGCACTTCGAATTTCGTATTCGAATAACGTAAGCATCAACATCGGTAGAATTATTTATCAAAACATCCCTGCTACTCCTCGAAATGAGAGTGGAGCCGGACTGGGACACCCCGGATTAATTTTTACACTCGCCAACTCTCCGAGTCGAGGCTAGAGATAATGAAGAATGGGTGGAACCAATGAAACCACTCACAACCGCCAATATTAAGAAGTATGAATCTCATGAAGGGTGGAGAGCAGGAATAAGAAGTTATTTCACTCGCCAAGTAGAGATATACCCTCTACTAGCCATGAACCTCCTGAGCCTACCACCCCTACCCTACAAGATCTGATGAATGAATTGACACTGCATAGGAGAAGTTTTGAGCAGTTTGGAGAGACAATGGGGAGAAGATTTGATCATTTTGATCAAAGAATCGATAATCTGGAGAGGAGACATGATTATGATAGCGAATATCTCCAACGACATTCGGAATACGAGATTGCATACTATGAAGTCGAACGTCGTTATAGGAGTGGTGATTTAGATGTCTGTCTTTCCCGAGTGCCCCCGATATTCACAGATCATCATGCTTCGCCTTCTCGACTTACAGATCGTGGAGGAGATGATATAGCTCGGACTTTGGTGTCGAAGATTAGGACTTTATTTGTTTTATTTGTTTGATGTTAAGTTATTTTCAAAACTTTATATATTTGTAATATTCAAGTACTTTATGTTTTGAGACATCGGATGTTTGTTAGATTATTTGCTTGAATTGTGATAATAGTTTAGTTATTGTTTTTGTGTTAGTTAATTACATTTGTTTTTATGTTAAATAGGATGTTAGTTTTCTTTAATATGTTTTTATTTTATTCTTTATTGTTTTAAGTTGTAAAATTATTGATCTGTTAGTTCAATGTTTTTAATATGTTAGTAATTCATATGTGTAGTGTAGAGTTAATTTTAATTGTTATATTTAATACTTATCTTAGATTTTATCCTCGCATTTTCTTTAAATCGTTATATATATATGGAGAATACTATCGCATGCAGTTCAATGAAAAATGAAAAAGCTCGCAAAAATTTCAAAGAAAAAGAAATACCTAAACTTCAAAGGTATGATTTATTTATTTTCCCTTTTTCATTATTTAGAATAGATATAAAAATTTAAGTTTCGGGGGGAGTAAAATACAAATTTAGTTATTAACTTGTTCTCAATTTCTATTTTCAAATTATTATAAAATGATTTTTATAAGAAATTTTTCAATTTAGTTAATATGAATTATTTTATTTAATTATTATAAAAGGTTAAATGAAATATTTCTAGTGCTTTAATTAATTAAATAGAATAAAATATTTGGTTAAAGGAAATAAGAATATAGTAAACTATTTTTAGTAAGGAAAACTATATTCTAAAATTAAAATTCTTAAGTATTCAAGTGAAAAAGAAAAGATTGAAAATCAATAAAGTAAAAACTATGAAGTATATATAAGCTAAGAAATATTCCTAAGTTTCAAATTTAGGAAGATGAAAATGAAGTTCAAAATTATTAATATGCTCTCCGGATACAAGTAATCCTCATTAAAAAAAAAGAAAAAAAAAGAAAAAGAAAAAAGAAAAAGAAAAAAGAAAAAGAAAAAGAAAAAGAAAAATGAGGAGAAGCTTCGAGGAGATGCCTTATCAAAAATCGGCTTCATTTGAATTAACCTAAAAGGAAAACTTAGATATTTCCAAACTTATGTTTATGGATTAGAATTTTACCTAATAGTGTTTTCGAATTTCTTATCATACGAATATCTTAAGTATTTATTCTTTTAAATATAATCATTCCCGAAATGAATAGTAAGCTAGAAATCTTAGACTCGATAACTAATTTATTTCTATAAGATTAATTAAAATTACATGAATTATTTTTATTTAACTTTATTATATTAATTAATCTAATTCATAGTTTATTTGAATTGAAAAATCTTACTATAGAAATCATTATTTTTATGTAGTACTAAAATTACTCGAGGACAAGTAATAAGTAAGTTTCGGGGATTTTGATCACCGAAAAATTTATTAAGAAATTCATACCTATTTTTGATGAAATTGCACTTTAAAGAAGGGAATTTTCTTTATTTTATCGCAGTGAATGGAGAATTTAGGTGATAAAAGCAAAAATCATAAAAAGGAGCGGATTTGGAGCAAAAAGGAAGAAAATAATGTAATTTAGGCCGAGTCGCCGACGGCGAGATCGAGCTCGCCGACGGCGAGGTTACGAGGAGACATTTCCGAAGAATTTATAACCGTCTCGCCGACAAGCCGAGCCCGAGCCCGCCGACAAGCCGAGATAGCGCGGCTTTAAGATCTTCGTAAGCCTCGCCGACAGCCGAGGTAGTTCGTCGCCGACGGCGAGCTAGTTCAAATGGCACATGATACATCGAACCCGGACACTTTTCGAAGAGATGCTTACACACCTCTCGGACCTTTGCTTACCTCTATATATGAGGCCGAAAATCGCCTTTTGTGTGTTATTTTTTTGTGTTGTGTGCAATCTTTTAGTCTTTTGTCTAGTTTTGTGTGCGATTGTGTGTCTTTAAGTGAGTTTAGAGAGCGAGTCGTGTCAGTACCGGAAGGAAGAGTCAAAGGAACTACGAGGAGTCCGTTTGGGGATAAATCAAGATAAGTATTTCGTATTTATTGTTTTTAACTTTAAATGAAATCCATGCTTAGTTTAGTTCCTATGCATTCTGAGTAGTTTATTTAGCTTTTCTCCCCGTTTATGAAATTAAGTGACTTGATGAAATTAAAATAGAGATACTTTTATATATTAATAAATTGTGATAATTTTTTACTTAAAACTTAATTTACTTTTCAAACCGGCCATTTGATTTGTTAAAATGTGTTGATTTACAACTATAGTAAAAATTACATCCGATATTCGGGAATTCAAAAGCCTTGGAATGAAGGTGCAAATAACAGGAAATAATATTATCGGGCGTAGAATCGAGCATTTTAGTGCGATGTACTAAAATTTTCAATTCGGTCCTATTGCTTCGAGAGCCGAAGTGTAGATGTTAGCCCTCGGCGAGGGGAACGCGGAGCTCAAGTGGCAGTCGGTATCCTCCCAGACTTAGCCGCAGATTCGCAATCAAACATAGGATTAGTCAATATTCTTTACACCTTGACTAAAGGGTAAAGAATAGGAATGCTCCTATTTGTCACAATACCTTTAAATTATCTATTTAAATTCATCAATCACTTAAATTTCTAAACAAGGGGAAAGATACTTTTTCTAAATAAGCTAAGACTTATTTAGTTTAATTTCCCGCACTTTTAATACGTATTAATTCTCTACTTAGTTAAGTTACCCGATTAGAATACTTAGTTTACTTTATTGCGCTTAAATTTAGAATTCCAAATTTTCGTATACTAGTTTTATTATTATTATTATTTTAAAATTAGTTGTTATTTAATTTTCTCTTTCCCCGTGGGATCGATAACCGAGACTCCACTAGTAGCCCCGTATTACTTCGATACGATACGTATACTTGCGTAGCATCCACAACATAAATAATTACAATTCTATACATATAATATAGCGGGTCAAGTTTTGGCATCGTTGCAATTAAATTAAAAATATCATAATATAAAATCTAGTATTAATGATTTTGAACTTCACTTATCTTAACTTATATTTAAAAAACTTATACATTTTTACTTAATAAATATGATATTTTTAATAATTATATATATATATATATATATATATATATATATATATATATATATATATATATATATATATATTCCAAAAATTATTTCAATCTTTTCTTTTTCAAGTAATAATCTTGATTCCTTAGTATTTCTAAAATACAATTCTCTTTATTATGAATAGAAAAAATTTTATTCTTATTATTCTTTAAGTTAAATAATTATATTCTTAAAATCAATCAAAATTATTGAAAATTTAGTTAAGTTTACTAAATTATTTATAAATTCAAAAAATTAAGTAATCTTAACTAAATTTTTCATTCTTTAATATTATGTTAATATTTTTAAAGAAAATATTAGTTCATTAAGGACAAATAATATTTAAATTTGAAAAATGTTTTCCCTTCCCAAAAACTTTAGCTTTAGTATAAAAATTAATCATAAAAATTTTCTAAAGCATGAGAGAAAGAAATAAACAAGAATTTATCTAGGTACAATGATGTTGTAGTAAGGAAAAACTCTTTTCTACTTCTACACATGCTTTAATATGTATATAACAGAAATGATTAAGCATATATAGAAAAGTTTGCAGAGCAGGAGTTAATTTTTTCAATTTAATTTTTTTAAATTTTAGTTTTTATATTTATTTAAAACATGCAAAATTACAGACTATTCAGAAATACTAAACAGTAGGTTGAAACAGAAACAAACATTTATCATAGAAAATAAAAATTCATCCATACTTCAGTCTTTAATACTTAACACAATAAATGATGTAAAACACTCTAAACATTAAAAATCCACACAGAGTTATTTAAACCAATCAACACTAACAAATAACAATAAAATCAGACTCATCAGTACTGATATACTAGAAATAAAATACTAAAAACAGAATCAAGACATCTCAAGAGGTAAATCAAACTTCTAATCACTAGCTGTAGCCTCGTCATCGTCGTCACCAAAAGAAAATTCTACATCCTTCGGATCTACATAAGGTAAGAATCTAGGACAGGTAGGGAACTAAACATCATGATCACCCTTCAGGAATCTAGGAAGAGACTCAGAATACTCAGCATCATAATCACTCTTTTTTTGGGTATACTCAGAAAGATGATCGATCTTCTTATCGATCGTATCAACTCTACAATGAGTTAGAAATAACTCATTGTACTGCTTCATAAACTTATCATGCATGGATTCCCAGAAACTAGATGGTGGCTCAGGAGCAGAAATAGAAGGTCTAGAAGTAGAAGGTATACCAGAAGTAGGTAATGAACTAGAAGGTGCGGTAGAACTCTTACCTCGAAGTCGATCATAGATACTGACACTTTCTCTTCCAATAGGCTTTGTAGACTTGAGCTTTTCCTCAAAAAGCTTAGCAAAAACTCCAGTGCTTTCACACAGAGAATAAATAAAAGATGGAAATCTGAGTCCAACAGAAGTGCAAGAAAGAGCAGTGGCCTCTACAAAATCATAAACAATACTCCCAACATTAATCGACTTCCTCTCTTGTATGCAGTAGTTGAGGATAGCTCTGTCCTTGGTAATCTCACTCAAATGGTTGGATGGAAGGAGGCGAGCAGAAATAAAGTAATGTTATGCCTTTGAAACACCATTTAACTTAGAAGATGAAAAATTTACCCGTTTTTCGTTCTGGATCTTCCAAGCTCCAGTACCATCTGTCAGGTAAGCAATAATCATCTCCAGATCCCCCTCAGATGGAGATAATTTAGAATAATAGCACTCGTTGTTCGGCGGCAGGCCGTAGAAAATATTGATTCACTCTGGAGTAAATCCTACTCCAACTCCTCTTACAAAGATTTCAAACTCTTCAGTATCCACGAAATTTGCATAAAACTCCCTGACGACAGGGATAACAACAACAACAGTGAAATAACAGAATCGTTGCCAGTTCAGTGCAACGATCGTTTCTTCAATTCTTCCTCCAGGATTGTAAAAACTTCATTCCGAGATAAACTTTCTTGTCGTAAGAAAATCGTTGTACCGAAAATGTGTCGCGGCAGTGAAAAACTTGCTACGATCAAAATTTTCTCGTTCCTTTTCTCGCTTAGATTTATGTTCCATCTAAACGTGAAATAAAAAAATAAAATAAATTATAAGATCAAAGGGAATGAACTAATTTAAGCTTTTCAAACTTGAAAGAGCTTAAAAATCCATGGATTTAACTCTAAAAATAATTTTTTTCTCAAAATTTTGGTTCTCTTCAAAGAGAGCAAAATCCATGGTAAAAATAAAAAATAATTGGTTTAGAATGTACATCTGACCTTGGGATGAAGAAATAGAGTTATTTCAAGCTTTAAAACTTGAAGATCCGGCCTCAAATGGGATCTCTAGGGTCGATTTTCGTGAAAACGGGAAGAACAGGAAGCTTAGGCATCAAAAATGTCGTTGGGGGGTTTAAGAAGATGAAGTTTCGGGTTAAGGCCGAACCGGCGCTTAGGCGCCGAATTCTGACGCCTAGGCGCCAGACTCGCCTTTCCAAAAATTTGATTTAAATATTATATTTTCCACCAAAACTTATTAAATTTAACTTATAATTACTCACATGAGAGTATTAATCCAATTTATATCTTCTAAACATTTCCCAAATCAATTAAAATGATAACTTAGATCCACATTTCAAACACAAAATATAACTAAAATCTTCAATTCCAATTCATATTTTTCATTCCAAGCTCAATAAATTCCAGAACAATACTGTAACAAGGTTCATTATTCTATAAACAACACAAACAACATAGATTAAAAGCAAACTCTTAATCCAATAACACATATTGAATAATTAAGCAAACACATCAACTCGATATTTGACTCACTAGAACTTTACTTAATCACACCTAGAACACATAAAAGATTAATTCAACATCAAACTTTAATTTCCATCTCTTTTGGAATGAATTTCGCTAGGTCCACATGGATAGAAACCAACGCCCTTGGAAATTCCAAAGTCGTCTTTTCATCAATCCACTTGTTCTTCTCATACATTGCTACTTGAGCGTCTTGATAGGCCGCCATATAATCAAACTGAAGTTTTGTTTCCCATTCCAAATGTTCAATTTGATGATACATCTCGTGCAAAAGATTCCCAATGCTTTGAAGTTTGCTTCAATCTTTTCCAAACGACTAAATAACATCTCCATACTAACTGCAATAAAACTATTAAAATAAGGTTGAGGATCTTTGGGGATTTGTCTCTTACCTCATTTCCATGATTTCCTCTATCCATTGCTTCCAAACTGCTCTTAACTCCTCTAAAATGGATTTCTCTGGTCGTAAATAAGGTTGCTTAGGGATTGGGAATGATGGTAGGGAAATTTATAAAGAGATTTTGTGTGAAAAACTGAAGTTTTTTTGTTTTTCCACGATCTGTAACTGCGGCGTATAGGCACCGGAATGTGGTGCCTAGGCACTGGAATCTGGTGCCTTGGCGCCGGACTATCGATACTAATGGTTATTCTGGCGCTTAGGCACCAACTTTTGGCGCCTAGGCGCCGAAACCACGTTTGACTCTGTTTTGCCTATCGTCAAATTTTACAAAGTTTCGGTCTTAAAAATTAGGTCTATTAAAAGGGTGTGATCAACATACAAACAACGATTAAGATAAATTCAAATTACAAACAACCACAATGATAATATATGGGTTGCTTCCCACAAAGCGCTTGGTTTAACGTCATCAGCCCGACCTAATCAATTGAATTAATCGGGTAGACGCAGTTCGTAAGCCTCTTTGTAATTTGGTTTCATTTCTCCCATATAAGGCTTCAATCTTAATCCGTTAACTTTAAATATTTTTCCAGTTTTGGGATCTTTAACATCCACAACTCCATAAGGGTATACTTTCTCAATTATAAATGGTCCCATCCATTTAGATCTTAATTTTCTAAGAAAAAGTTTTAAACGAGCATTAAATAATAACACTTCTTATCGAGGCTCAAATATTTTCCATGAAATCTTTTTGTCAAGCAATTTCTTCATTCTTTTCTTATAAATCTTTGCATTTTCATAGGACTCATTTCTTATCTCTTTCATTTCATTCAGTTGTAATAATTGTTTCTCTCCTGCAGCATTCAAATCGTAATTGAACTCCTTTATCGCTCAGTAAGCTTTATGTTCCAGTTCAACAGGTAAGTGACAATGTTTACCATAAATTAACCGATAATGTGACATTTCGATAGGTGTCTTATAAGCTCTATAAGCCCATACTGTAGAATCAAGTCTATCAACCCAGTCAGTTCTTTTAGGATTAACAGTCTTCTTTAATATTCTTTTAATCTCTCTGTTTGATACTTCAGCCATTCCACTTGTTTGCGGGTGCTAAGCAGTTGCAATTCTATGTTTAATTCAGAATTTTTCCAGTAATGATTGAATTCTTATATTTCTAAAATGACTTCCCCCATCTGTGATAATTACCCTGGACATTCCAAATCTTGTAAAAAACATCTTCTTTAAAAATTTTGAAACACTTTTGGAATCACAGTTAGGTAAAGTTATAGCTTCAATCCACTTTGAAACATAATCAACTGCTAATAAAATATAAATCTTTCCAGATGATGGTACAAAAAGTCTCATAAAGTTTAAACACCATACATCAAAAATTTCAATTTCTAATATATAGTTTAGAGGCATTTCATCTTTTCTGAATATATTCCCCATTCTTTGACATCGATCACAAATTTTCACATAATGTCCAACATCTTTAAATAATGTAGGCCAATAGAATCCAGAATTTAAAATTTTAAACGCAGTTTTATCCACTCCAAAGTGTCCTCTAAATTCAGAATCATGAAATTTTTGAATAATTGCAAAAGTTTCTTCATAAGGTACACATCTTTGAATCACAGAATCACTTCCTATTTTTAATAAATGAGAATCTTCCCAAATATATGATTTAAATCATTCTTGAATTTCTTTATATATTTGTTATTCAACCCATATGGTAAAATATTGCTAACTAAATAGTTAGCTATATCAGCATACAAAGGCATTTGTAATCCTTGAATAACATATAACTGTTCATCAGAGAATTTCTCATTTATATTTTCTTCATAAATCTTCTCACTATTATCTTTTATTCTTGATAAATGATCAGTAATTTGGTTGTCAGCTCCTTTTCTGTCCACTATTTGAAAATCAAATTCTTGTAAAAGTAAAACCCATCTGATCAATCTAGGTTTAGCATCATTTTTAGACATTAAATACTTAATAGCTGAATGATCAGTATGTATGATACATTTCTTCCCAAGAAGATAAGGTCTAAATTTATCAAAGGCATATACTATTGCTAAAAGCTCTTTTTCAGTAGTAGTGTAATTTATTGGAGTTTCATTAAGAGTTTTGCTAGCATAATATATAACTTTGAAAATTTTCTCATATTTTTGTCCCAATACAGCTCCAATAGCATAATCACTTACATCACACATTAATTCAAAATGTTTACTCTAATCAGGTGCAACAATAACAGGTGCAGTGGTTAATTTTTTTTTAAATATTGAACGCATTCAAACAATCTTCATTAAATTCAAATTTAGCTTCCTTTTCTAATAAATGGCAAAGAGGTTTAGCAATTTTAGAAAAATCTTTTATATATCTTCTATAAAATCGAGCATGACCCAAAAAAATTCTCACATCGGTAACGGTAGTAGGTGGTTGAAGTTCAGCAATAATTTTCACTTTTGCCTTATCAACTTCCATACCTATTTGTGAAATTTTATGTCCAAGTACAATTCCTTTTGTGACCATAAATTGACATTTTTCCCAATTTAGAACCAAATTTTTTTCTTCACATCTTTTCAAAACTTTCATTATATTTTCCAAGCAAGACTCAAAAGAAGTTCCAAAAACTGAAAAATCGTCCATAAATACTTCGATTCCTTTATCAATTAAATCACAGAATATTGACATCATACATATTTGAAAAGTTGCAGGTGCATTACATAAACCGAAAGGCATTCTTCTAAAGGCAAATGTTTCATAAGGACTGGTAAATGTTTTTTCTTTTAGTTCTCAAGAGTAATTGGTAATTGATGATAACCAGAATATCCATCGAAAAAATAAATATATGAGTGTCCAGCTAATTTATCCAACATCTTATCCAAGAAATGTAAAGGAAAATTATCTTTTCTACTGGCGTTGTTTAATTTTCAAAAATCAATGTAAATTTGCCATCCAGTAACTTGTCTTGTAAGAATTAATTCATTTTTATCATTAACAATGACAGTTACTCCTCCTTTCTTCGGAACACAATGAATAGGACTTACCCATTTACTATCCGAAATAGGATAAATAATTCCAACATCTAACCATTTCAAAATCTCTTTTTTAACAACCTCTATCATATTTGTGTTCAATCTTCTTTAAGGTTCGATAGTGGGTTTACAATTTTCTTCCATTAAAATCCTATGCATGCAGATTGAAGGGCTTACTCCTTTTATATCTGCAATAGTCCAACCAAAAGCTTTCTTATAGTTCTTCAGAACTCCTATTAATTTTTCTTCTTGATCTTTGCTTAGTTCTGAAGATATAATCACAGATAAAGTTAATGAATTTCCAAGAAATGCATACTTTTAATGTGCAGGTAATATTTTTAATTCCAGTTCAGGGGCTTTTTCAATTGAGGGTAAAACTATATCATTTTTAGTTGTGTCTAAAATTTCCCAATTATCATGAATATAATGAGTTTCTTCAAATAAATTTTCTTCATTTACTTCTTCAATTTCTTCAGTTAATGACTCATTATATAACACAGATTCATCATCTTTTTCTTCAGAAATAACCTTAAATTTTTCTTGATAATGCTTTTCAGTTATAAAATCAAAAATATCCATCCAATAGCATTTTTCTTTGTCAGGATACCTCATTGATTTCAGAACATTAAATGTTATCTCTTGATCATTTACTCTCATCGTTAATTCTCTATTTTGCACATCAATCATAGCACGTCCGATAGCTAGAAAATGTCTTCCTAAAATAATAGGTATTTCCTTATCTTCTTTCATATCCAGTACAACGAAATCCACAGGAAAGATAAATTTATCCACCTTGATAGAAACATTCTCTATAACTCCGTTAGGATAAGTGATAGATCGATCAGCTAACTGAAGAGTTATAGTGGTGGGAGAAATCTCTCCTAAATCTAACCTTCGAAAGATAGAAAACGTCATGAGATTAATATTTGCTCTTAAATCACATAAGGCTTTTCCACAAAATTTTTCTCCAATAGCACATGGTATAGTAAAACTTCCAGGAACTTTAAGTTTCTGAGGTAATTTCTTCTGAATTATTGCCCTACGTTCTTCACTTATTGCAACAGTTTCATAAGCTTCAAATTTTCTTTTCTTGCTTAAAATATCCTTCATAAATTTTACATAGCTCGGCATTTGTTCCAAAGCTTCAACAAAAGGAATGTTGATGGTAAGTTTCTTAAAAATCTCAAAGAACTTAGAAAATTGATAGTCAAGCTTCTGTTGTTTTAGTCTTTGAGGAAAAGGTGGTGGTGGTCTTTCAACTTCCACTTTAATAGGAATTACAGTCTGATCTTTACTTGGAGAAAGAGTTTCTTTAGGTTTTTCAATCTCTTCAACTTCTCTCTCTTTTCAATTTCATTCTGAATCTTTTCTTTTAATTCCTTTCCACTTCTAAGTTGTACAGCTTTTGCTTGTTCATGATCGTTTCCGGTTTCTTTTGGATTAATTTCGACGTTTCTAGGCAGTGTTCCTTGAGGTTTGTAATTAATAAAATTAGCAATTTGACCATCTGATTCTCAATATTAAGAATAGGAGTGTTTTAACTTTGTAGCTGATTACCTAATTGCAAGATCAATTCTTCTATAGATAACTTTATCTGTTGATTGTTAAAACCAGGAGGATAAGTTGGTATAAAGTTTGAATTTCCTTGATTGTTCAAATTTTCGGTTGGATTAACTTGATTATTACTCCATTGTTGATGTCCATTATTCCAATTAAAATTAGGGTGATTTTTCCAACCTGGATTATAATAATTAGAATAAGGGTTATTAATTTTACTAGCAATAGCTTGCAAAGTTCTTATTGTTTTAGAATCATCAGTATTTGTAGAATTATCATTATTTACATGTGACATGTTAATAGCAAAATTATCTAATTTCTTAGATATCGCCAGCCACTTGTGAAGCTAAAATATAAAAGGCTTCAATATCTTGAATACTTGACATTCTTTTAGGTTTAACTCTTTCAGAAGGCCATTGAAAATTATTATTAGCCATTTCTTCAATTAAAGTATAAGCTTCTTCAAATGTCTTAGCCATTAAAGAACCACCAGCAGCAGCACCTATAATAGATTTAAGTGATCCATTAAGTCAATTATAAAATTTTTGAATAATTAACCAATCTGGTAAAGCATGATGAAGACATTTTCTTAATAGTTCTTTAAATCTTTCCCATGCTTCATAAATTGTTTCTCCATCAAATTGCATAAATGAAGGAATATCATTTCTTAATTTAGCAGTTTTAGAAGGAGGAAAATATTTAACAAGGAATTTTTGTGTCATATCTGCCCAAGTTTTAATAGAACAAGTTGCTAATGAGTTAAGCCACATCTTTGCCTTATCTTTTAAGGAAAAAGGAAAGAGTCTAAACCTAATAGAATCATCAGAAATATTATTATATTTAAAGGTAGCACAAAGTTTTAAGAAACTAGCAAGATGTAAATTTGGATCCTCATTTGGTGTACCTCCAAATTGATTATTTTGAACCATTTGAATAATAGAAGGTTTAAGCTTAAAAGAATTGGCATCTACATCTGGCATTTGAATGCTAATATGAAGTTCATTAGCTGTAGGGTTTGCATAATCCCTTAATGGTTTATAAACATTTTATTCGTTAATTTCTATTGGATTTTGATTATTGTTATGTAAGTTAGCCATTTTCTGATATTTTTTAATTTGTTTTCCTTTTCTAATTCTTTTAACTGTTCTTTCTAATTTAGAATCAAAAGGTAATAATCTTTTAGATCCAGAGATACGCATAAAAATAAATTAAAATCTTTTTGGTATTTTTGTTTTTATTTATTTATTTTATAATTATTATTATTTTTAAAGAAAAAAGTGTATAAATTATTTTTAATTTGAGAAATGTAAAAATTATCTTTTTAACTTTCTTCCTTTTCTTCCCCGGTAACGGCGCCAAAAACTTGATGTATGCCCGACCATTACTTATGTAAGAATTTATGAATTTATATATAAATATTTATAATAATTTTTGTAAAATTCACAATTTCAAACGCAAGTATACGTATCGTTTCAAGTAATATAAGGCTCTATTGGAGTCCTGATTGTCGATCCCACAGGGAAGATTACGAGAAAATTAATTTAAGAAATATTTTAGATTTTCAAATTAAAAGTAATTATTATTTTTATTTCTATTCAAAATTCAGATTTTTAAATTTAATAAAATTTCTACTAAATGTAAGTAAGCAGTAATAAAGTAAAGATTAATGTAAGTATAAATAAAACAACTTTCTCCTTTTCAACTAATCCAAGACTTTTTAGAATAATTATCATTTGTGGAGATCTTAGATTATGGTATTGTGCCAAATAGAAGCATTCCTATTCTTTACCTTCACTCAATAGTACAAACAACATTGGCTAATCTATAGATCGGTTCAGGATGTATTATGAGTAGAATGAGTTAATCTAGGCTCACACTACTAGATATCCAAGGGTGGTTGTGGTTGGCCCTACCAGTGACCCGTTCCCTTTCTATAAACCAAATTATTAGAATTTAGTCTGTCACTCTAAAAACTAATCAATTCTACACTCAATAAACAATATCTTCCTGTTTATTTGCACTTCACCTTGAATAACCCGCATATAGCCTTCGATTACCCAAGGATTCATGTGATATCTACAACTTAAAAATTCATCTCCTGATAGGTCTCAGAATTCTTCAACAGGTTTTAACAATTTAAATGACCATTTTAAAAATTAAATTAAGATCAGGTATTAATATCATCACAATTTTTATAAATATTTTAAGTTAAGTTCTCCAATAAAATTTAATTATCTTATTATCTTTTTCATAGTTGAAAGGAAAAAGAAAACTAACTACTCAGAGCACATTGATTTCACACAACAAAATATATTTATAATACTTTGAACCAAGTTACAAATACCTATCTAGAATGTTCCTTCAAGTGATCCATTGACTTCTACTGACTACAATGCAAGATACAAGACTTCAACAGCAACAATACTTGAAAACTCACACTTACTACTCAAGAAATTGAGTAGTAATTCTCAAAATAAACTCACTAAATATTAAACAAAGTGGCTCCCTAAAAGTGTTTGGATGCTAGAGAGGGTCTAAAGGATGTGTGGGGGCTATATGGTGCTAGAAGGGGTACTTTTATCTATAGAATTGACTCCTATTTATAGAGCTCCGAATTTGACCAGGGGTTGCTTAAGGCACCTCTTCAAAATTCATCCAAATACAATGTATCTTCTAGAAGGTAATTGTCGCGCCTAGGCACCGGGATCTGGCGCCTAGGCGTCGGAGTCTGTGAACAAGTCTTCGCACCTCTCACTTTGGATCGCACCTCTTCGCGATTAAAACTGTTTTCCCGTGTCCAGATGCATTGTGACACATTTCTTATGTATTAGGAGTAACATCCAGTCTTCTAGAAGGTCTGATAACCGCTTAACACCGTCAAAATAACTGCCCAGAGTCGTCAAAAATCTTATTTTCTTCAGTATCGAACTGGTGCTTAAGCGTCGAATTTTGGCGCCTAGGCGCCAGACCTAAAATTTTGGAAACTTTGCTCTCTAAGCTCTATTTTTGCTCCTTTTTGCTCATTTTTCCTTCTTGAAATCTTTTTTTATCACCTACATCCAAAAACATAAAAATACCTTTCATGAAAGCATAATATCTTTAGGAATTGAATCATAAATAAGACATAAAAATACGTATTTTTTAAGTGGATCAATGTATAACATTGACTCAGACAAGTTCATCTGAGTCGCCCTCTATAGGTGCTTTACCATGCCAGCGAGCATGTGCTTCTAGGGCCACAAACTACTTGAGCTTTTCGGGACTTATCAACTCATTAACCAAGCTGCGAAGGTGCATGTACTCCTTTGTGTCATGACACAGGTCTTTTTGGTACTTACAGTATTTATTGAGATTTCAGAGGGATGCTCCATTTTTCATAAGCACAGAATTATGGAAGTATTCCATACCTTGAATGGTTTCCAATAGTTTTGCTATTGAGATCCTCAGCTTTATGGGTCTTGGTGTTCCTTGATCAGCTATAGTGTGATCATTGGACTAGCTTCATCTTCGCTTGTTTCGGTCTGCTTCATTTTCTCTGTGAGATGACCAACCTCTTTCTCGCTTCACTTGAGGTTCATTCTACTCTCTTCACTCATTGTGTAGTGAGCCTTTCTTGTCTTATTGTTGGTCAGTTTTCCTGCCTTTTGAGACAGGTGGGTTCATGTATTCTTCAGCCGTGATATGGTCATTAGGCAACTCAAAGTGTTTGATTAGCATTTTATATTTCTGTAAACCCAGGAAATAATTGAATGACACACTTTTGAACTGATGCACTTCGGCAACTTCAGCAATTGCTTGCTCAAGTTTTCACACCTTTAGAATTTCCTTCTAGAACAGCGTGATGTAGCCTCCCAAGCTCTCATTTGTTTCTTTCTTTATGTGCCACAAGGATTCTGAATCTTTGCGGAGATTCTAGGCACCAACTAATTGTACTGAAAATAGTTTCTTAAACTCTAATGAAAATGAGAATTCCAATAAGGAGTCCATTAAACCATCTAAGAGAGTATCTCTCATATTAGTGTAGAATAGCTGACATTTCAAAGCACCAAAAATTTTGAGAAGGTAGCTTGCTGACTTAAATGATGTAATATGGTCGTCTGGGTCGCTACGACTTTGTAATGTTTCAAAGGGGGAACCTTAAACTTTTCTGGGACTCAGCTTGAATGATATGCTAGGACAACACATTTTCTAATTAATGATAAATTTTTATCAACTTTGGTTAAGGTCTACCTTTCGGTATGGGCCCACCACTGTCTTGGTACTGGAACTCCTCCACCCGTTAGACTACCAGAGCTGGTTGCTAACCTTGGGGCTCGGGTGCTGGTGGATTAGGTTGTGGGAGAGGTTGCGCTCTCTCTTCAAGCATAACACGAGTTAATTCAAGAATTTGACCCACCATCCTATCATGGGGTTCTTTAATTCATTGTTGCACAAATTCTCTGACAGACTTCACGTTAGAGACTTCTCCTTATAGCGCTCCTTCAACTTGACACGCTTTTCTACCTGTTGAAGGCGTGATTCAACGCTTATCGCATCTTTTAGGATGTTGAATCTCACATTTTCTTGTGGATCACACTTAAGGAATAGAGCATTGACTGAATGAGAGTAAAGAGAGTAGAAGAAGAATAAGACATGAGTAATACTTAATTTCTGGGGATTTGTTCAAGAGACTTTTTTCTTGAAAATGGACATCCTATTATAAGTCATTTAAAGGGTATGATAAATTACATGATTGTCCCTCACTTAATGGGAACATTACAGTCATTTATGAATCATTTTACTTTTACATATTTGTAACAAACGTAGACACATTTTGTTCTTGTATCCGTTGTTGGCGTCATTCCTTGTTGTTAACCATATTTGGCACCGTTTTGCGTTCATAATCATCTGGTCTGATCGTCTAGTATTTACTTGTTTGGCCAAAACTATTGGCCAACTGAATGATTTATAGTAATTTCTTCTGAAGAAATTCATACCTAAGGCACATCGTCCTCGGAAAAAATTGTTCTATTAAGCAGAGGGTATTTTACTGTAACCTGTCTGGCAGTCTTCCTTCAGTCGATGAGCATGTATAAAACCCTCCTTTGGTGGCTATTGATCTTATTAATGCTAGATGTCGCCTGAGTACTCGTTGACGTGGGTGCTTGGCATTTCTTGGTTCGATTAGATATTTGTTGACCCAACATTCGACCGACTCGTGCAATGATGAATGTTCGTGCTTCTACGGCTTTCTTTGTGTGATCCACTAGATTTCCTTGAGATTCGTGCAACCACATTAATGATGGACAATACACACACGCACACATGTATGTATGTATATATACAATCAATCTATATGTATTTATGTATGTATGTATATATAGTTGGATGTGTGATATGTAAGTATATTTGTATTGTGGTATGTATATCAATTGCCATTATTATTTTTATTACTATTATTTATTAATAATATTACTATTATTATTATTATTATTTTGGATATTTCACTTTGTGTGTTCTGTTGCGTCCTTCTACATTATTTTTGGTCACAAGAGGATATTGCAATCGTAACGCTCAATTACCTCAACTTCCATTGGGGATTAGTGCAGATAAATGTCACTCCACCATCCTTTTTATAATATATGATTTGAAAGGTATTAATCTTCTCAGGCCCTTTGGTTCAATTTTCAACGAAATTTAATTATATCTGCACCAAAAGTGTTTGCTCTGGTTTATTTAATATTGTTTGATATTAGTTTTCCTTAGCTCCAATATCAAATAACATTAATTGGTGTAGATATGTTAGAACTGTTTACATATTTTAGCTTAAAGAGCACGTACACTTATTATTAATATTATTTTTTAAATAAACACGTTGTAAAAAAGTGGTAACAAATTTGAGGGCAACGTACGTACATGAATTGGGCTATTATTTTATTATGCTTTATTATGGATTCTTACTATAATATTTGAAGTTATTATTTACTATAATATAGAAGCCTGACATAAGCACATTAGCCAATAATTTATTTGCTAAAATCAATACAAGGCCAAGTGTGAAGTGAGATGGAAAAGATTTGGAAATTTGAGTTGTGGACTGACTTTATAAGTGGAGATTTGGAGATTATTTGTCGATGTAACTTCTTTCAAAGCTGCCCAACACAAAAAAGCTTTTGACAATGAATGTAAGAGGAGCCAAATATTAATTAGTCAAATAAATATCGTTATTAAACTCTAATAAGACTTAATAAATTTTAAATTGACCAATTTATAAATTGGTAAATGAACAAAGAACAAATAAACATAGCATAAATGACAAATAAAAGAAGTATAACAATTATGGAGAATGGAAAATGTTTTACATATTTAGTGCATAAAACAGGATGTGTGATGAGATAAGTTATTCTTTAAAATAAAGGTTATAGGATGATAACTAAATCTTCAAAATTTTAATATGAGACATTTTGTATTTGCAGAGTTATCTCTCTCGTACAACAGAAATAACTGCTCAGCCAAGAAGCAGCAAAATCTATCCAAAAGGCATATAACGATCATATCTTTTATCACTCCGCCTGGTTTATCAAATCCTCGCTGGATCAGTTTACGTGATTTTAAAGCTTGCACGTAATGATCTTAAGCTTTCAAACTAACAAACTTGTTTGAATCGAAAGTGGATCTCGCTTTGCTCCTCTTTAGTGTCATTTCTAAAATTTGCATAAAAATTACCATAAATTCCACATTTAACTAAAAATCACTAAAGTCAACTCCTAAAGGCTTAAACCACTAAATCCAAGTAATTTCTAAAGCTTTTTCTCAAATTTTCATCATGAATAGTGATTTTTGGATTTCTCCAAAATGCACTCAAACAAAATGGTGAAAATCAAAAAATTTTACATAGGAGTAGTACTCTTACATCTAGAAGATCAAATCTAGTAATTTCCCCTTGAAATAGCTCAAAAATCGAAAAGGTTGGTGATGCCCTAACTTCCTAAGTTGTGAACACTGAAGGAAGAAGAAGATGGAGGTAAAAAATTTGTGATTTTTCTGGTTTTTAAAACCTGAAAATCGATTTTCGTGAACCGGCACCTAAGTACGAAAGTATGTCGCGGGGTCTCGGCGCTTAGCCGCAAATTTGTTGTTTTCAATTTTTTCGTTAAATACTAATTTTTGCTCACTTAATCAACCCCTAATCGTTTTAATAATTATATCATCTCCTTATAATCTTCTTATTTCAGAATTACGCTTTTATAAATTAAAAATGAATTCAACACAAGTTTCACACAAACATAAACTCTTTACTAAATAAAACAAGTACAAATTACAAGTACAAACCACAAGTCTTTAATCCTAGATCTTTGGATAAGATCTCAACTTTTCTACTCACATTTAAACATTTAAATAAAACACTAAAATAAGTATTTAAAACACAAGCACATTTATAACACACTACAAAATATAAAACACTAAACACTAATTCTAAGCACAACAAACTAACTCTTAAAACAACATAAGAACTTAACACAACATCAGAACTTAATTTCATTCTCCATTAGGTGGAATATATCCTTCATTAGTTTCATCTGAACCATTTGGTATATAGATTTGAAAGAGAGGGCAATGGTTGAACACTCTTACTGAATCTTCTTCTATCCACTTGTTCTTCAAAAACATTTTTTTATCCGCCTCTTCAATATGGCTAGTATGACTAAATTGCATCTTTAATTGTCATCCAATATGTGTTAAATGTGTGTTAGTTTCATTTACTTTTGCTTCGATTGACGCAACATCGGCCTCGATCTTTGCAATCTTCTCTGATATACATTGAATACTAATAGCTAGAAATCAGTTATATAACTCTTGCGCACTCTCACAAATGAACTTCTTCTTGTTTGCATCCTCTTTCTTCTTAACTTCACTCTCCCAAGAAGACATTTTTCTAACTTAAACTCTTCTTTAAGGTATTTAGGATGGAAATTTAGAATGGGATGAATATTCTTTAATCCGACTCTTATTTATAGACTTTAGATGCTTTAGAACCGTTATCCCACTTTCTATATCCATGAAATCACGTCCCATACAACTTCCCCGTGACAATGTCTTCTAGAACCTCATTTTCCACGTTTTTCATAACTCTGACACCTAAGTGCCAACTACTGGCACTTAGCCGCTAGTGCTCATTTTAGCACAGATCTGCTAAACGTCCAAATACTCGTTTTACCTCATCCAATTTATCAATTAAGGTCTCATTAATCTCCATTAACATAATATAATCAAAATACTACTATATAATTCTTACTTCAAACTAAACAACAAACACACAAAACAAACTTAAAGCAAAGCACACCGATAACTATGGGTTGCCTCCAACAAAGTGCTTGGTTTAATGTCGTCAGCCCGACATACCCAGTACTTATTCTGGGTGACCCAACATCATATTCTCATCAAGTTTAAGTTGATCCACCTAGAAATAAGATGTCAGTCTATGACCATTTACTTTTGAATATTTTCTTAGTTTTAGTATCTTTAATATCCACAACTCTATAGGGATAAACTTTTATTACAATAAATGGGCCCATCCACCTAGACTTAAATTTTCTAGCAAATAATCTTAATCTGGCATTATATAGTAAAACTTGTTGTTTTGGCTGAATATTTTTATTCAGAATCCTACGATCATACCACATCTTCTTCTTTTCTTTATATATCTTAGTACTTTCATATGATTCATTCCTTATCTCTTCAAGCTCATTTATTTGCAATAATCTTTTCTCACTAGCATTCTTCAAACTATAATTGAACTCCTTAATAGCCCAATATGCTTTATGCTCAAGTTCAACTCGTAAATGACAAGCTTTCCCAAAAATTAGCCTATATGGGGACATTCCTATAGTAGCCCTATATGCAGTCCTCTAAGCCCACAAAGCAAAATCCAGTTTGATTGACCAATCATTTTTTTTTTATTAACAAATTTTTTCAAAATTCTTTTAATTTCATGATTGGATAATTTAACCTAACCACTTGTCTGAGGATGATCAGATGTAGCAATTTTATGGATGATATGATATTTCTTTACTAGTTTCTCCATAAATGCATTTCTAAAATTACTTCCCCCAACAGTTATGATTACTCTTGGCATTCTAAATCTACTAAATATGTTCTTTCTTAAAAACTTTGCAACACTTCGAGCATCACATCGAGGTAAAGCAACAACTTCTATCCATTTAGATACATAGTCTACTGCTAACAATATGTATAAATTTCTAAAAGATGGTATAAATAGTCCCAATGAATCTAATCCCCAAATGTCAAATATTTCAATTTCCAACATATAATTGAGGGGCATTTCATTTCTTCTAGAAATATTGCCTAGGCGCTGACATCGATCACAAATTTTAATATAAGCTCAACTGCCACCACGGCAATAATCGGGTCCCATACATGACAATACAAGATAAACACTCAGGTAAAATAGGGGTTAACTAAAAGGAGATGCAACACATACCCATGATCCACCACCAATAAGAAGAAGTAAAGGAAAATCTTTCCTCATTGGGTTTTTGCCTCTTAGCTTGCGGTGGATGGTTAGCATCTCCTGGAACATGGAGTGATCTCTGCCTACTCTCTTTATTCTGAAGGGATGAAATTAGGATGGGAGTCAATGGAGCACCCACCTAGTCAACCAGAAGATTGCCTTTCACAGCAAGTGACACCCCTTAATAATCCTTGCCGGTCCTCTTGAGTCTCTCCCCCAAAGAACCTTCTTCCAATGGAGCCTTACTGCTTGACCGCTTCAATGGAGAATCTGAGGATCCCACTTGATCATCCTCTAGATCCGACACCCCTCTTTTTTATACAGGTGGTTACTATTTTCTTTTGCTTCTAGGGCAAATATCAAGCCCCCTCATATTCACAAAGGCTTTCTTGTAGCGGACTTCGAATCAAGCTCTCCCACCATAGCATCACATAGAACCAAAAAATTTTCTCCGAGGAAATACAGAGGATGGCAAAGAGATCAACGACTCTGTGCTCTATTTATAGGAGACTAGAGGCGCAAAATTATAGAAAATTTCAATTAATGTGCCATTAAGTATTCTTAAATGTTGTTAGTTATCATAATAGTATTCCATTGTTCTTATAACAACTATCATAGTCATGAAGCGAAGAATCAGGAGAGTACCCTAAACATGAATCTCGAATGAATCCAATGGGTCCAGAGAACATGGCAGAAAAATGTAGGGCCCCCTTTATGAAAATCAACCCACGCGGAGCAAACAACAGTAGTAAAGTAAAAGCAGTTGTCACAAGGGGATATAGAACCCACCAAGAATTAAATTATTTGATGTCATTGAGGTGACAATCAACTATACCCAATCGACATCATTGGTTTGACTAACCAACTATAATTGGGTTGTCGCTGGTCGACGATTCTACCGAAATAGATGTCAACAAAACTAGTCACCTCATCCCTACGGACTCGATCACCGAGTCGAGGACTCCGAGAAACCCCTAGATCCCACCGAAGCCAAATACTTGTAATACCCAGTGCAGTCCCTATTAAAGTGGAGGCGCCTACGTAATTTTAGGAGTCATACTTACTCTATCTAAAAATAGGAGACCGTTATAAGAATAAATGGTACAGGATCTTAGCCAAAAAATATCGACAAAGGTCAATATAGTCATTCAAAATTTACTGCTCATCTTCTCCCTTGTTTTTCTCTAATTTATATTCTATTCCTTGGGTGTGACTCACAGGACAAATTCAGACTAAATAAAAGCGTGTGCACGCGCGCGCGCGCACACACACACATAGAGAGAGAGAGAGAGAGAGAGAGAGAGAGAGAGAGAGCCAATGCAATTATAGTTAGAACCATGTGCTTGAAGGGTTGCCGGACCCTCCCCATCACTATAATGACATCCTTACAGTACTGATTAATTATTTATCATTAAGAAATTAAAATTAATTTATTTTATTTAAGAATATATATATTAATGGATTTTATGAACTTGGATCACACATTTGTGGTTTACCATTTACATTCCAAGAAAATGATGTACTAATTATTTGTAAAAGGATTCATAACGTAGCATTTAAGAAAAAATGTTTTTCAAAGATTATGTATTTGAGCCACATTTTTTAAGATTTATCATTCATCATTATTCTCAAAATAGTTAAAACAAAAAAGCACTAGCTCTATTTGATGCCTTTTCGAGAATTTCTTTAGGATTACGATGTGTAAGATTAAAATTTTAAGCCAGATGCACAATTCAATTATTTTAATTAGATTTTTTCAAAAGAATGATACTTGGTTCAAAATTTTATAATTAAAATTGATATAACTATATTATTTTAAGTAACATAACCATAATTTAAATTATGTATATAAAATAGACTATCAAGATTATATAAAAAACAGTATAAAAAGAAATATATGTATATATTTATATATATTTGCTCGCCGTGACTCTTTGGTCGTTCAGTCCTCGCGTAAGTTCCTTCGGGTCATGGATTTGATCTCAGATATTAGTGCATCTGCCTTACAGTGCAGGATCTAGTGGTTAGAACTATAAGGATGAGTGGGAACTCGTATCTTACCTTCTGCCATTCTTAATATATATATATATATATATATATATATATATATATATATATATATAATTAATAACAACATATGCCACGATTTAGTGAATGAACTCATGAATCTTGTAAGAGACGGCTTTTACGCTGTTGTGAACGACTATTCCAAAAGACCTCCTGCCAAATCCTCACCAACCCAACTTTTCTTCTCCTTTGTTTTTTATCATTATTTATTTATCTATTTTTATGTTTTTTGTTGCACTAGGGAGCAAATGACAGATAATAAATTACTGGAAATATTAAACGACTCGAAAATTACAAAGCAAAGACTTGTTATTTAACTAATAAAATAATAAATATTGATATGACCCATCAGTGAAATTGTTATTCGGCTTTATATTTCGGTTTGGATTTTCGGCTTATCCCACGGAATCATACAACAGGGTTGAAAATGTTCGGGCGTGTTCGTAAAATTTTAGTCATTGTCTTTATCTTTGATTCGATCACGCTCGAGTCAAAATTATTTTCAAACACTCATATTTTTGAAAAAATATTATATCAGCAGTTTTGATGTAAAACTGTATTAAGACTCCAATCACGGTCTGTCAGGTGTACGGTTCAACCCCACCATATATTAAATTATTTAGATTTTTTACTGGGAGGGCGGGACTGTACACATGGCAGGCCGTGATTGGAGTACTGGTGCAGTTTGGATTGTACACGTAGCAGACCGTAATTGGAGTACTGTTGCAGTTTTGTATCAGAACTCCTAATGCAATATTTTTTTTTCATATTTTCTTACGAAAAATTTTTTCTTTGATATGCGCGTGTTTATTTTTATTTTAAATTTTTTCTCTAAATTTGCTCGACTAGGATGACATTACTTTGTGTAATGAAAAAGTTATAGAATCTAGGCAAAATGTGATTTTATGTTGTATCAATATAGCTCATTAATGTATAATATGCCATAGAAATTTTTGCATTTAACTTTATTTACATAATATCATAGAACATTGTTTCAACAAAGAAAAATATATAATTAAACATCTTAAATTAACATTCTTGTAAACGATGTGGATAAAGGCTAATTTTCATAAACTCTGACATTAGGATAAAAAATAGTTGAAACCTTCACCAAATAATTCTGGCCCTAGTAAAACTTTATAAATTTTCTTTTGTAACACCGAACTCTACTTTTAGATGTTATATCATCATATATATTTGTCTTCTTTAATATAATACAACAAAATTTTTAAACATATACATAAGCATCATCATAACTTCTAATAATATTAAATGATAATTTTCATGTGCTTAAAAAGGTTACAATTATAAATATAAAATTTTAAATATGAACATTGCACTCAACTCTTACTCACAAAGAACATAACATATATGGCACTAGCTTTGCATTGAAATAATAGAAATAGAAATATTATGAGGGTTAGTTTTGATAAAATTATCAACTATGTTACTAAAAATTATATATGTCATCTTGCCATTTAATTGGAGAATAAGAGAATATAAATTGAATAGCCAAAGCCCAATTTCTTTTAATTATTCTTATTAGAATATTAGAGAAATATGAAAAGATTGTGGTAGTAGTCAATCAACACTCGAATACATGACGGCTGGAAGAAACCAACAACGATAACTAAATATTGATGGTTAAAGGATTAGTAATGAGAGACAATAATGGGGCAAGGAAGATTTATGGATGATGAATGGAGAATAATGATAAATAAAGGAATGTGGGTTACTGTAATGGTCATTGGTATCAAACATCAAAGTGAGCTCTAAAATTCTTTGAACCCCTATACTTCTCATTTTTAGTTAAAGTCCTTTTTATTCAATAATGGGGTAAATTCATAATTTTTAATGTCATTTCAGTAATTTCAATAAATCAAAATATAAATAAAAAAAATCAATTAGGTTACATATATTAATTCTTTTAATCATTGACAATTTTCTAAAATTCAAATAGATTAATGATCTTAGACTTAAGTGATCTCAAGCCTTGGATATTTTTGGTTGGGCCACTTAATTTGACCCTAAACATGCAAAAAATGAAGATTACTTCACTTTTTAATGAAAATCTAAAATATTAACTAGACTTTAAATAATTGATTGGAGCTCATTTAGACTCAAATTGGATCACCTTTAATATCATTAGGTTTGTTTTAATGAGAAAATAAGTTTGATTATATATCCATCTATGTTTAATTTTAAAAGTTTTAATTTAAAAATAATGTCGAGACTCAAGTTATATCAAATAGATATTTTAGTAATATCATTAATTCACTTAATTTTAGATACTAAAGATTATGTAATCTAAAAAACTACATTAAGACCTTTAACATTTTATGATATAGAACTATAATATTAAAAATATTATAATGCAAGACTAACGGGCTTTATTTCCTTTTTACTCATGTGCCAAACTATATTTCATAAGTAATCATGCCAGGAAAGTGCATCTTCTAATGCCTATTAATAGGCTTAACTTTTCTCTGAAAATAGCTAAACAGTATCATTAATAAGTCGAGTAGAGCTCTCCCACTCATCTTTACTAAAACAATTAAACTATTCTTCCAATTCATTTTTTATATGTTCCGGCTCATAATAAGGCTAAATTTTGATTGTGGCTTCTTGAAAGAGGCTTGACTCATGTAGTACAACATTGGTCAATATTGAATTGCTTTCTTTTTATTAGATATCAAGGAACTCTCTCTAAATACTGACAAAATGATGTAAATAATTAAACTTATGGGTAATATACAGGTATCAAGAAAACTTAATTTGAAAAATATATTTTTCTTATGAATATGAAATAAATAGTCCTTTTAATCAGCCAATGAATGTTTGCTTTTATTAAATATAATTGATGTCATAATATGATAGTTATAAGCTGTATTGATATTTTAATTTTAAATAAGATCATTTTCTATGCAAAAAAAGATCATGAAAAAACTATTTTATTATTATTTTTTATTGTAGGTTTTTAGGATGGGAAATCTTTACTTGTGATAAATGACATTAAGAAAACTTCACAAATAGAAAGAAAATTATCTATCTGAGATTATTTATTGGAATGTTACTTGAGATTATTACTACGTGATAAAAGAGATTAATATAAATTCCCTTGTGTCTTGAATTAAGGGGAAAATATTAACTTATGTTTTTGTCGTTGTTGCACTTTTGTGTTCATGAATATGAGCTTAGCCATCAATAGAAATTCAGCAGAGGATACATTTTGAAGTTTAGTACGTTTTTTTAAATTTCTTATATTTGTAGAATTTTTTTACATATATATATACAACTTTGAGATATTGATAGTATTTACAGAGATTTTCATATTTTAAGTTTGAGCTAACATTTTTCTATTTGAATATCTATGTTCAAATGTTCTTGTCATGATCAAGTCAACCATCCTGTAGAGTCCCTTCAACATGGGTGTAAGTTTGTTATAATGTGCACCAATTCTAGTAGCTTTAAGATCATATCTAACTAGATCTCTAATAGAGATAAGTCAACGTTTCACCTTTTAATTAAAATGGTAAGCTATTCATTGGTAGTAAAGAGTGTTTCTAATTGAGGTTGTGTTATGTACATTCATAAGAAGACTAAAACGATAGTTAAACTTATTTTCATTATTGAAAGCATAACTTATTTGAACTCTCGAGCTTATAACACCAAATTTAATATAAATTATATCCCTCACATCACAATATATATTATACGAATTTTCTCTTGTCAAAGTTATAAATGAGAGAAGTAAACCCAGCGTATTCTCGAGTTCTAGATGTAGAACAATAATCCCATAGTATGTTAAAACGCACTTTAGCCCATTGCTCATAACATTTTTAAAGTTTGTATTTAATCCTTCAAAAATATATAATTCATGAATTTATTTTATCCATTTTATTATTATACGATCTGTTGGTGTCATTTTTTGCCCAACTCTAAATCCTTTTGTAAATACTAGGGCATCCTTTGGAAGCGATGTACTGTATGGCCTGGATACCATGAAAAGTGTACAAGGACCACTATACAGGTGCCCGGGTGTAGTGTCAAAAATGCAAATGTTCTCACATTATAGATGGATGCAGGCAAAGAAGTTAGTCTATGAAACTAATTTTAGGATTAGATCATGGATTACTAGCACTTTCAAAAGTAAATTAATGGAATTAGTATATATTATGGTTAATAAGAAGATAAACATTTTTATTCAAGAAACAAAATGAGTTAGAGAAAAGACCAAGGTTATTGATATCTTAGGTTTTAAATTTTGATATTCAGTTAGGATTCTCACTAGAAATGATGTAGGTATATTTATAGATTAGAGTTTGAAAGATAATGTTGTAAAAATTACTAGAATTTGAGATAAAATTATAGCTTTAAAAATTATTGTTGATACAATGATTTTTAATGTTATAACTTCTTATGCTCTTCAAATTGGTTTAGATATAAATTCAAAAGAGAAAATCTAAATTGACTTGGAAGAATTAATACAAATGATATATATTTAAGAAAGAATTTTTATTAGACGAGATTTAAATGGATATGTTGGTAAAATGTTAGAATATTTTAGAAATGTTCGTGGAAGCTACGATTTTGGAGGGATTAGTGAAAACGGTTGAACTTTATTAGATTTTGCTTTTACATATGATTTTGTTATTGCTAATATTATATTTAAGAAAAGCGATGAATATTTTTTATGTATAAAAATAGATCGAATAAAACACAAATTGATTATTTTCTTATGAGAAAAAGAGATTGACAAGAATATAAATATTATATGGTCATTCCAATTGAATAATTTATGTACTCAACATCGATGATAAGTTCTAAATTTTATGATGATGAGTTGTAAAATAAATAATATAATGAAACATTATGTGGCTATCATAAGCACTCTCTTCTCATCTAGTCATTAAGAAGAAAAAACACATGTTGAAGTCACAGACTGCAAAAATATTATGTGTTAGAGACCTGCGATGTCTGATATATGCAACCTTATTATTGTCGCCAACGCATGCATAAAATGTGCATCATCAATGACTTATATACAACCTTATTTAAGATATTTATGAGGACAATTTTGTTTTTATTAAAACATGAATGAAATTAAATAGATAATATAATGAATACCTTGAAGAACGACATGTATCTCGTATTATTATAGATTTGTCTTGTTGTATGTAAAGAAGTAGAACCTATAGATTTGACAATATTATTTGACATTTTTACTAACGACATAAGCCCAATATCAAAATATATGTTGAAGTCTTAATTGAGTATTGGAATCAATAGACTTATCATTTGATATAATTTATAAAGTGATAGCTAGTACCTCCCTATGTATAAATGAAAAATGATCCATAAAAATTTAAATGATGTTGTAATTTATCCAGCAAATCACAGAAAATTTTTTCTAACATCCCGAACATATTATGAATTGTATTTAGATGACTATCAAACATCCCACTAATCCATTTGTCACCCACATATATAGATGACATGTAATGTGTCTTACACAAATATATAGTGGTACTCATTGATGATACATTTAGTTATCAAGATATTTGTTCTTTGCACTATCTCTATAATTTCATATTCATTTCACAGGTTTATCTGACTTCTCTATGAATGTCAAAATAGATAACAACTCAAATTAGGTTATAAACGAACAATACAAATGTAAATTTGTACAAATTATGCAGATTCAAGTCAAAAATACACTAAAAGAATGTAAGGAAATAAACAAAACATATTACTTAAAAGATAAACACAAGTTGTTCAAATAAATGTTTAAAATATGAGCACATAAATTCAAATATAAATAATGGAATGTCACTTAAACACAACACAACAAATTATTCAACATAAAAGTTTCAATTATTATGCACCAAACTAAATCAAAAATTAATAATACAAAATTCAAAATCATTGATTCTTTAAGAAATCTTGAAGGTAAAGAATCCTATGTGTTGGCACCATCATCATGAAAACCTCTAACTTTGTTCGGTCATCTAGAAATTTTGTTGCAAATAAATATAGAAGCATATCCTAGAATACTTTTGGAGTGGAGTCTAGTAATTTAATGACTTGTATCATGGTCGGGTATCCCTGAATAGTCGTCCAAGCATTAGACATCATACTGGTATAGCTCGTTACTAGCTATGACATATGTTCAGTTAAATATTGGGCACCAACCTTTTATTTTTTAGTTTTTGGCCTAAGGTTGCACACGTTTGGAATGACTTGATTCACCTTATTCTTTATCCTGTAGGGAATCCTAATGAGTGTATTTGAGCTTATCCAGATTTTGGGAGATGTCCTATGTTGCAGCCCATGTGTTGAAGCCTGTAACCACAACTCTGAGAAACATAAATCATGTTTTTTTCTCCAGCTCAGGGTCCATTCCAAAAACCCTTTATTTTATTTTTTCTTTTTTTTTTTTTTTTTGCTTGTCGAACGACCTACAATTGATAAATCATAGTTCAATTTATATGAAAATATGAAGAATGTATTTATCACCTTCTACTTAAAATTATTCTCTCCACCACTCCTCGGATGCATCTATTATTTCTTAGTATGATCTCATTTATTCCTGAACTGAGTTTCATAATACAATCTTTATGTATTGTCATGCAAATTTATTTTTATATTTTGTCAACCGTCATAATTAAATTGTGTTGTTGGTATGTTGCTAAGCATAAATCACATAATATAATCTTCACCTCCCTCTCCCAACCATTCAATATACCACCTTTCGTTTTTCCCAATCAGATTTATCAAGAACATAAGAAAAGGTAGGAAATTATAAATTAAGCTTGTAATTAAAAGAACAAATCAAAACATTGTATGAAAATATAAAAAGGACAATCAAGTGAAGTAGAGCTCGGTGAGATTGTTTTATCAAAGATTGTCCTATCCAGAATCACACTCCATTTGATAGTCTTAGAAACTTTAGAAAGAAGAGCATAAAGTATATGAGTTTGAGTGTGTTGTGTGGGCTATAAGACCGGATAGTATCTATGGTTGAGTATATTGTGTAGGCTATAAGACCAAGTAGTATTTGTGGTTAATCGTAACAGGTATACTATAAAACCAGATAGTATATGTGGTTGAGTATGTCTGGCGTACTTTAAGGCCAGGTAGTATCTGTGGTTGAGCATGTCATGTGGACTTTAAGAACATGTAGTTTATGTGGTTTAGTGCGACATTCAACGATTGCAAAAACGTGAGGATACTACATGAATTACAAGTGGTGTTAGGTTGAGCTCTTTTTTATTTTATTATTATTTTTTTATTTTTTGTGCAGCATCAATATACATAAAATTTGCAAAATCAACGTTATCAAAAAACACACTACATATAGGTTGCATTGTGCCATTACCATGCTAAATATAGCAGCATATAATTATAAATGCAGACAAGGTTGAATACCACATAGCCACGAAGAAGAGAAATATTTATATGAATGCATAAGATTTGACTCGCATGTATGCAAATTGTCTAAATACATGTTTAAAAATCACCAATGCTCATAAATTTTACATACATACCATCTGATTGTTATACTTTTATATACCTAACACCTAAAATTTATTTTTTTTTTTACATTTATACCACTTAAATCTTCCATACAACATCAAAATTACCGCCATTTAAACTTATAAAAAGTGAAAAACACATTTTCATGCATAGGTGATGTGTCATGTATTTAAAAATGGAATTTTGGTATTGGGATAATAATTAGAAATTGGGTGGTTGAATGTAAATTCATTCCCATCACACAGTAAGAAACAATTTAACTTCCATATCATATAGTCAAGAGGTTATGAACTTGATTATGCACTTACATACAGAGAAGAAATTTATTCCCTAAACTACCAAATGAAAGTTAAGCATGGATTGCTTATGCCTTCCATTCAACTGAAAAAAGAGTAGTAAATTTGTGAAAGAAGAAATTCATCTCCATCAAATGAAAAATAAGTAAAATAAACACATTTATTTGTCATCGTAATTGAGGGGCATTTACATACATAATACGACTTAATTCTTATGTATTACATATGAAATAACTAATCCTTTTGCATTTGTATTACTCAAATCATTTATATCACATCAAAAAGTTCACTATTTCAACTTTAAAAATTGAAATACATCTTTTCTTGCATAAATAAAATGATTTTTTTATATAAAAATTAAAATCTAAGTTATAGAGATGTAATTCATAAGAATTGAGTGGCATGCATGTGCATCATTCTTTAATTAATTAAAAAAATAATCCGTGCTAAGACCCTAATTGTTATGCAGTTCTAAGATCTCGAAGCACTCCTAAAACAATAAAGAATTTAACTAGAAATAATTGATATAACCCAAAAGAAATATAAATTATTTCCTTAAGAGGCTAGACTTCTTCATCAAATAGAATATCAACAACATATCATTGACACAAATTAACACTAAACATATGAAACATAAGAAATATACCACTTCTTCAATCATGGAGTGAAAATGTCGACAAAAAGTACATATGACAGATCTCTAAGAACAAAAACACAGCAGAAATCCAGAATAAGACTTGAGAAATCCCAAATCCAATTACTAAATCATGAATTCCACCAACATAGCTTGGATTGCACACCATAAAATCCCAAAAACATAGTAAAATCCCAAAATCATAATAAAAGGCCTAAATATTCATTTATGATACGGAAAAGTCGCCCCAATGCACCCTTATTCACACAAACTTTAATCACGATATATTTCCATTTCGAGTAAAAGTCAAGTTGGATTAAATTCATAATCTATTTCTATTAAAAAAATTCAGTACCAACTCTGAAGTGGGTCATATTCTATAGGAATTTTTATTGCGTCCAGACGGCATACGCAACGCTGTGTCCGGACGCCAATAAAACGTCGCCATGTGGATTTCTGGGTCCCACCATGGCGAATTTGAAAAAAATGCATTTTAAATTCCTTTCTGCCGACCTGACCCAACCCAAGTTGAGGCTCGCGACGGAAAAAAGTAAAATTTTCACGCTTTTTGTTCCCGCCAAAGTAGAAAGCCTTATTTTGTCTCCATTATCTTTAGAATGCAGAGACTTTTTTTTTATCTGACCTAGCTTGTCGTGGACCTGAGGATTATTTGTCTGCTTTTGATTCTAACCTAAAGCTAAAGCATGCTACCGTTCGCACATAATATATCCGATCAAGTCGACAGTGAGTTGGAATCTCAAAATATATTCGATGAACAACATTTTCAGCTTAGTTTAGCTGCGACAGAACATATCCCTCAAGTTGGTAAAATTTGTTGTATGCATTATTCTATTACTGTTTCACTTTTTTGTAGTTTTATTACGGTAGTATGCCCATAGTTTCAAAAGAGTAACCTCAAGTTTTCTTTCATAGTGGGACGTGGTGTTATTTGAGTAATATTATGGGTGTATTCTGGTAGTTTCAGAAAATTATATTCGTTAAGTATTCTTTCAGCGGTACGTGGTGTTATTTTGGTAATTTTGTGATGGTATTCAGACAGTTTCTTAAGAGTAAGTTTTATTTAGGTAATTTGAAGTTAGAATTCTGGTAGTCTGGAGGAAGGGACGTTTTATTATGATAGTATGCCCGTAGTTTCAAAAGAGTAACGTCAAGTTCTCTTTCATAGTGGGACATAGTGTTATTTGGGTAATTTTATGGGTGTATTCAGGTAGTTTCAAAAAAGTATATTCATTAAGTATTCTTTTAGCGGTACGTGGTGTTATTTTGGTATTTTTATGGGTGTATTCAGGTTCAGAAAAGTATATTTGTTAAGTATTCTTTCAGCGGTACGTGCTGTTATTTTGGTAATTTTGTGGTAGTATTCAGGCAGTTTCTTAAGAGTAACTACTTTGCTTCAGATTTGGTTGTGATTTTATTTAGGTAATTTCAAGGTAGTATTCTGGTAGTTTGGGGGGGATGTTTTATTATGTCGTTAATATTAGGGTGTTATTGTGAAATACTGTCGGGTGTGATGCTTTTACAGTTATTATTAGGGTTACATGTGTATTATTCGTGATAATACCTAAAAAACACCAATGCTTGCAAATACCCGAGAGAGATAGTGCCTCCAATGATCCATTTGTAAACATATTGCTTCAAGATGTTATCAATAATGAGAAGGAGGCCCATGAACAATATTGTGCCTATGCACACATTGTTGGATTTACTGTGTGAAAGGACCACATTGGTTTTTGGCCGAATTCAAAGAAGATCAAGGTAAGGGACTATGTTTGTGGTAAGGCTGGTGCGAAGAGAAAATTGAAGGACAATGTATCGGTGAGGTACAAGAGAGTGGATACAAGGACTGGTTGTGTTGTCATGATCCGATATGCCATTGATGTCCAAGGGAACTGGTCGGTAAAGAAATTCATAGAAAGTCATAACCATACATTGGCGGATGTTGGCGACAAGCACCTGTTGCGTTCAAGCAAAAAGATGAGTGACAACAATGCGGATGTCCTCAGATCGATGACAAAATCAGGGATTAGAACTACTGATGCGTTTAGTTTCCTAGCCACAGAAGTTGGTGGAGTGGTAAATTTGTCGTGCACCTAAATACAATTTCAAGAGGATATAAAATGCTTTATTAACTATTTCACAGTAGGTATTTGTTAAGAAAGTTGGGCATGACTTACCTATTCGGTATTTAGCCTCTTGAAGAATATATCAGTTTGTGACGCGTTCCATTTAACAGACCTTGGCCACCGTAACATTCTGGGTCTGGCATCGGGAGCAGCGGGCGTCACTAGAGAAGTGTACACGTAAAACCAAAGCTGCGTGGAATCAATGTAATATTACCATTACCGATCAATCAATAAAGTAACTAGAAGGATTAAATAAGATAATAACCTTTAATAAAAACACAAACCCATTTATGTAACCGATGGATCAATTCAATCTAACTTTAATTGCAACTGCGTTGATTTGCTCTATAAGATATTCACATAGAGCCGCAGGCCAGTTGTACGAGGAGAATGTCTCTACATTATCACCATATGCGTCAAGATCTGAAGGAACACTAAAATTACTTGATGGAAAGAATAAATTTGACAACAAATATTTTATGTAAATGTTCTCCAATGAGATCGAAGTATCTCCACTTGCAAATGCTAATATTTTGTTCCTTATGTTGACAGCATTCATTGTGGCTGATAGACGTTGCTTCCACTCCAGCATTGCTCCTCGGTTTGGCATCCCAATCAACAGTGCAATTTCATCAGGCAATAACCTAAGCTCTTTCCCACCTAATTTGAACAGCATTTTGTCATGTTGCCAACATTGTAGAATTTTAAGGGTAAGAATGTTCTCCTGGGGATACGGAGGTAGATCAAAGAACTGGTCGATATTCATTCATCTGAGATTACCCATCACATCTTCAGACACTGCAGGCCTGACCTCATCAAGTAGCTCTCTCACAACGGACAGCCGGCATCTACAGCTCATGTTTCTCAAGTTAAGAAACCTATAGCAAAAAAAAAATCATAGTTGTATTATTAAAGTTTTGAACAAGTCTTTGTTGAGTTTTATTCTAGTAGTATTTTGGTTTTATTTCAGTTTTATTTGTAAAGTGAAGAAAGTAAAAATTGTTTTATTTTGGTAAGTTGCATAACAATTGTACTATTATTAGACTCAGTTTTATTTTTGTAATGTTTATGTTTTATATGAGTATTATTGAGGTTTATGTTTGATGTTTTCTGTTACGATATATGTAAGCAGTATTGTAGGTTTATTTCAGTAAGTTTAGCTTTATTCTAGTAGTATTTTGGTTTTATTTCGGTTTTATTTCTAAAGTGAAGAAGGTAAAAATTGTTTTATTTTGGTAAGTTGCATAACAATTGTACTATTATTAGACTCAGTTTTATTTTTGTAATGTTTATGTTTTATATGAGTATTATTGAGATTGTATGTTTTCTGTTACGATATATGTAAGCAGTATTGTAGATTTATTTTAGTAGGTTTAGCTTTATTCTAGTAGTATTTTGGTTTTATTTCGGTTTTATTTGTGAAGTGAAGAAGGTAAAAATTCTATTTTATTTTGGTAAGTTGCATAACAATTGTGCTATTATTAGACTCAGTTTTATTTTGGTAATATTTATGTTTTATATGAGTATTATTGTGGTTGTATGTTCTCTGTTTTCTGTTAGGATTTATGTAAGCAGTATTGTAGGTTTATTTCATTATGATTTTTAAAGTGCAGAAGGTAAAATTTTCATTTTATTTTTGTAAGTTGTATAACTATTGTACTATTAATAGATTTAGTTTTATTGTGGTAGTATTTATGTCTTATATGAGTATTATTATTGTTATAGGTTTTTGTTTGCGGTTAGGTTATACACTGGAGGTGTGCGGACTTTATTTGAGTCATATTCAGGTCATATTCGGGTTGTACTTCAGTATTATTCAGGATTTACATGTAAGAATTCTTTCTCCTAATAAAAATACAAAATAAAAATATTACCTCGACGAACTGTCGGTGGTGACATTTTTTCTGCTAGTCCCCTTTTTCTTTTTTTTCTCATTGGTGATCTTCTGCGTAGGCTGTTCGGTTTGTTGCTGCTCATTGAGCAGAACCTCTGTTTCCATTTATACTGGAATATCTTGTGCTTCCATCGCGGTGTTCTCTGCTTTCATTTATGTAAATTCCTGGAAATGGAAAATGTATTTCTGTTCCTGATTGGAAACGCAATGCCCTAAAACCCTAAAAATTTGGGAGCGGTGAGGCGTGGCGTAGTTTTCCTCCGGGCAAAGTACTCGATAAGACGTTTCGTTTCCGGTTATATTTTCTAGGTGTTGGCGCAGAATTTGAAAAAGGGTCAAACATGTTATAATAAATATTTTTTACGCTAGTTTTATGGTTGTATTCTCATGGAAAGCTTTGTCAGCGGAATATTCCAATACAACCAGTTTAACGTCCGCTTTTCTTCTGCCGTCGTTTTATTTAAGAAATATTACAAGTGTTTTAAAGCTGTATTTTTACAGCCGAAACCGCGGGCTCAATTAGAATATATTGTGGAATATTCCAATACAACCAGTTCTGCGGCACGTCATTCTCATCTAAGTACGTTGTATACGGCGCTTGTATTTCCGTCATATTGCGATCGTTTTACGGTTGTATTCTCGTGTTATTCCGAAGTAATACTACTGTAATACCGCAATAAAAACCTCACTCTTATTAAAATCAAACCAAAAACTTGCCACTAAGGTATTATATTAAAATTATAGAAAACGCTTACAAAGCAACTTTCAGTATTACTCAAATAATACTGAATTACAACGTAAATAATACTCTAATAATATCAAAATCATAATACTGTAATAAAACAGACATAATAAGAAAATAAAACCTAAATTTTACAAATGCAGAACGTAAATGTAATACCGCAATAAAAACTTCAATGTTATTAAAATCAAACCAAAAGCTTGCCAACAGGGTATTAAATTAAAACTATAGAAAACGATTACAATGCTACTTTCAGTATTACTTAAATAATACTGAATTACAACCTAAATAATACTCTAATAATACCAAAATCAAAATTCCCTAAATAAAACATAAATAATAAGAAAATAAAACCTAAATTTTACAAATGCAGAACGTAAACAATACTTAATATATTCATTTTCCAAATTCATCTTCAAAATCCATCTTCACTTGCTCTACCATAATCCAGGAATAAAGCATCCACTTCATAAATGCGTTGTCCCTCCAAAAATCCACAAAAGTCTCCGCGTCTTAAAGATAAATGGCGAAGACTTTGTACTTTGGCGTGAACGGAAAACGCGAAAATTTTGTTTTTTTCCGTCGCGGGCTTCAACTCGGGTCGGGTCGGGTCGGGTTGGCAGAAAGGAATTTAAAATGCATTTTTTTCAAATTCGTCATGGTGGGACCCTGAAATCCACGTGACGACGTTTTATTGGCGTCCGGATGCAGCGTTGCGTACACCACCGGACGCAATAAAAATTCCATATATAGAGCGAAAGGGTGGCATAATGTTGTAATTCCAACAGACTTGACAGGATATGGAAACATTATCCCAAATCTGAGCCCAACGTTTCTTTTATTCATATTTTTTTTCAAATCAAATAATAAAAATACCACTTTATTCTTATATATTTACATCTCTTAAAACCTAAATTTTAATTTTTATATATATATACATCTCTTAAAACCTAAATTTTAATTTTTATATATATAACATTTTATTTAAGCAAGAAAATGTGCATTTCACGTTTTTTTTAATTTAAAATAGTAATATTTTTATTTGATATGAAAGAATTGGTTGATATAAATGCAAATATTAGGGTTTGACATGTAAATACATAAAAATTAGGCGGTTCTATGTAAGTTCCCCTAAATAAAAAAAAATATTTTTTTTTTTTATTTACTAGAAAATAATTTACCAATACTTATTTTAATAAAGATTCACTTCAACAAAATATAAAGATTAAATATCATGTAACCTTTTTCACTCTAATTTCACCTCCCTTTAGAATCATTTACATAAATATAGCTTTAGGAGTACCTTCCGAATGAACAAACCAGGACTAGTCCAAAGATTAAAACCCCAACATCAGAAACATTGGGCCGCTTGGGATCACAATAAAAATTTGAAATATTTACATACAAACCAAACAATGCTTGTATATCTTCATATCTAACACCTAGATGATTGATATTTATACAGCATTTCCGTATTAAAGGTGTATTTCAATTGTAAAAGGTTAATAATAGTGGATTTTTTTTCTTTTTTTATGTCAAATTTTGACTTAATTTGTGTTAATATGTAAATATATAACATCTGTGTGGCATCCATGTAAACGCCCCTAAAAAACTTAGTGAATAATCATGAAAACTATCAGAAAATTCATTGTTGAAGAAAAGACCACTTATGATTATTGTCACATAGTGAAAAATACAAAATGATCTACTTTTCCTAACAAAAAGGACGCACCTGAGAAATTACAAGTATATCAAGCAAAGTAGAGTTCAAATAATTCCAGAAAATCAATCTTACTATTTTCAGAAAATATAGCATTTGAAAAGACAGTTCAGTTTGTCATTTTCTAGAAAAAGAAAAAAAAAAAGGGAAAGAATAACACATCATTAACTCATACGTTCCCTATAAATCTGAACTCTAACAGAGTTCAGTGATGCCCAACCACACAAGCAGATAAACAAAGTAAGGACATCTGTAGCTATACAATACTTACTCTCATGAACCTCGGTGCACAATAGAAGATACGATGACCATTTAGTGTCCCGCAAGAACTTTGCAAGGATCAAGTTGTCCACTGAAGTAGCTCGACGATACGGTCGACAGCTCCTGACGGCCCATCCATTCTTCCGATGGTTTGAGGGTGATTGGATTCTCATAAGCTGCGGAATCCAAGCATAGCATGAACTGGTAATCCTCATCACCGAAATCTGGTAGAGCCTTAGATTTCTTATCCCATGGGTTCCAAAGGGCTGGAGAGAGGAAAGAAATAAGGGAAATTTACATATGTAGCACAGAACTCTCATGTATTTACATATCTCACACCTAAACTTTCTTTTTGGCATACATAGCACTTTGGTGCTTTAAGCCTAAGAATGAAAAGGTGTATTTCACTTTCAGAAAGTGATAATAGTGCAATTTTTATGTGATACTAAAAATTTAAACGCTATGAATGTAAATATGAAAGTTTAGGTGTGAGATATGTAAATAAATAAGAATTGTATGCTATGTATGTAAATGTCCCACGAAATAAAAATTGTGTACGTGGGAAAGCAAAGCAGCAGGACATGTTAAGAGAAAGAAACCTACCAGCATCAGGCAGGCCATCCTTTCTCAGAACAAGGGTTCTTTTCTTCTCATGGTCTATGATGGCTATCTTTCCCGGCGTGCTTAAATAAACTCTGTCTACCTGCTAAGGAAACACTTGTGAGATAGAAGTAGGGAAAATTCACATATGTAGTACAAAATTCATGTGTATTTACATATCTCACATCTAAACTTAGCACTTTGGTGCTTTAAACCTATGCATGAAAATGTGCATATGAATTTCAAAAGATAGTAATAGTGCTATATTTGATGTGATATTAAAGATTTGAGAGCTAGGTGTGTGAATATGAAAGTTTAGGTGTGAGATATGTGAAATAAACAAGAATTGTGCGCTATGCATGTAAATGTCCCGAAGTTGAATATAGTTTAAGCTAGAAACATGTGAAAGCACCAGAAGTTGGGTTGTAAACCCTAAGGTGAAGGAATGAAGTGTCTTTATTTCTTGTACCATCAAAGAAATTGAGTTTGACACGTATTGAGCAATAGATATTTATGGGCATGAGAAGTAGGACATTTAAGAGTTTAGAGTAATATTAGGACTACCATACAATTTGGATAAAATGCAACCAAATTATGGGATAAACATGCAACTCTAGTGAAAGAAGATCAATAATTTGAAATAACCATTTATTATTTTGAAAATAAAAAATAACTAAAATCTAATTCATGTGAAAGGACCTTGGATTCAAAATAGAAATTAAGATTAAAAACTACAAAAGAGAAGCAAGCAATTGAAATTTCATGCATACAAATAAACCAAACTATAATTTAAAAGAACAAGGAATGATGGTTATTATTTCAGTTATCTGATAGTAATAAGTGTAAAGCGGCAAAAATGCTCGAGGAATAAGATATAATTACTAAAAGTTAGTGTACTTTACACCTGAGAGAGAGTCACTTAACCATTAAAGAAGGCTCATTGAAAATCGCTCTTAAAATCATACAGTTGCAAATATTAGGCCAAGCTAAAGTTAAAAAGAAATCCTAAACCGTTAATTAGATCCACTTAACCAACAAGAATTATAAACACTGTAACATTCGAGCTTCCTTTTCTTATAGTGAATCCTAATGGTATCCACCAAATTGAAAAATGGATGAAAAACATATTATAATGAGATATTATTTTGCTTTGTAAGAAAACGGTCCCATAACAAAATGCATTGCATCTGATATCATAAGTTTCCATGAAATAACAAGAAAGCCAATATATAGCCAATTAAAGTGGGAATGCATAAAACAATGAAGTATACAACTAAATGAAGCTACAATATGCAAACCTCCCCATCAAACGTAATTGCATCTGCTTGTTCAGTGAACCTCTCTCTTTGCATAAGATTATCAAAATAGTCGAGCGTCTCCAATCCCTCAACTCGGACTTCACTGCCAAATAAATCATGCCCCACAATATTTCACTGGGAAAAGAAAGACTCTTTCCAAACTTGGAAGTGAAAATGAATGGGTCAATTAATAGTATGAGCAAAGTCAGACAGCAGCGTGGAAAATAAAACATTACCATATGTAGCAGCTTTCTACATTCTTTTCATTAAAAGAAACTACATAAAATAGACAATGAAAAGCTAAACAACAGATTGATAGAGTTACTCTAATAGAAGAACTGGGTTAAAGTCGAAGTACCTGATGTCTGAAACAGAAAGGTAATTACGCAATCCTAGGGTGAATGTAAATTGTTTACTGTCAGTATTCCTCACCCGAGGAATCAAAGTGAGCTTGCCTGGGCTCAAAATAATACGCAGCCGTAGCTCAAAGCTGCATTGCTCAAAGTTTAAATCATGTAATATCCATCAGAAGTATGCACAGTGGACCTGTTCAATGAACTTCTATCAAATATTACCTTGGCCATGTCTTCATGTCCTCTTCTTGGGACTTCAAAACTAGATCTATTGTAGAATGATTCTTGGGAGGAGGTAAAGGAGATGCACAGCTATCCATTGCCCACAATCTGTTCCTTGCAAAGCCATGCTGCTCTAGGGATCCCAAATTACCAAACTATAGCACATAACGAGTTAGATAGGCACAAAGATACAATAAAAGAAATTACGCTACTCATGAAGTACACAAAGCACAAATAGCATTACTTGAGGGAAACAGATAGGAATTCCTCCTCTGATAGCTTTAGGTGGTTTCAAAACAGCCTATTGAACAAGGAAAAGTCAGACTCTTTTGTAACTATAAGGTAGCCAGCATACATAAAAACATGCGTGCATGCATACATGGTAGCTACATGTATGTACGCATGAATTCATGTTATGTGACATGCATATAAATACAAAATGCATGCACGAATACTGATATAATATGTACAAGAATGCAAATAATCAACACTTCCAAAGCAATTTACAAAGTACAATCACAACGTACTTTGATTTAGATATTAGATAAAAGCAATATTTTACAGAAAAAACAGAGAGAGTGAGTGAGTGATTGACCTATTTGGGGACCATTGGATTAGTGAGAAACGAGGAAAGAAATAGCACAAGTTTTATATTTCCAAAAATAATAAAAAGTGCAAGACTACTAATACAATTGATGGTATAGTTTGTCAGTTTAAGTAACTAAAGAACAAACAAAAAATTGTTCGTTTGCTAGATTAATTATGAATTTGTTCTAGCCAAACATCAAGCAACATTTTCATTAGAGCCTGAAAATAAGGAGTTATTTAAAACGATATAAAAACTAGATCTAGGAAATACTTAATTAGCCGCAGATAATTCATTTCATTCAATTAATAATACACAATGTTCAAATATAAGGCCAAATATTTAAACACAATATAATCCCATACAATTCAAAAACCTTTATTTTTAAGGGGCTGTTTGGTCGGCTGAATTAGTGGCGTATTATATTTCAAATTCATAAATTTTGAACTTTCAATTGTTTGTTCGGAAGAAATTCAAATCCAATGTAAAATCATATTATATGTGAAATTCAGCCCTTGGTTCTTTCTCCCTGAATTTGGAATTCGGCGGATTTGATAGATTTTAAAACACATTGCTTAATGAAATATGTCGGTCCATCCCACCCACAACCAGAGGCCTCCGCCTGCTGCCACCTACCGCTCCTCACCGATCGCCACCACCAACGTATTAATTTTTACATTGAAATACAACATTATTTTCATATTACTTCAAACAAAACAAAAAAGAAAAAAAAGTCATTTGTTTATTTTACAATAAACCAAAGAACCCGAGGTATTTCAATAGATTACTCTCGTAGTACTTTCTCTACCAACCAAATAGCCCCTAAATATATTCTATTCCAAGGGAGGATAAAGCCTAATAAAATAATTCACATGAAACAAATAATAAAAAAAATATTGGCCGTAAACATAAATATGACTAAAAAGGCTTTAAAATGGGCTTAACTCCAATATATTTTGGCCTAGTTTGAATTTTAGCAATTAATCTATAGCAACTTTGGCCTTGTCATGGCATGCTTGAAAGTTTGTATTACATCAACTCCAAAAAACTCTCCTCTGAAGAGTTGATATCCATATAGCAATCTAGAAATTTAGGAGCTAGCAAGCTTCTATAACTGCTCTGTCATCAGCCAAGCATCATTTGAAGGAAACCTCTATTTACACAACTAAAAACCTAAGCCCAATACTTATTACAAGTACTTAACAGAATGTAGGCATATTAAATCAAATATTAATAAGTTTCATTCCATTGTTAGGGATTTGAGGGTTATTGATGCCATGGTGATGATGAGAATCAAGCATTGTTACCCATATGATTATTACCTCTTTCTTATAAATATAATAGAGCTACTTTTAGTTGCCTAAGGATGTAGGAAATGAAAAGCTAATTGAGGAATCGTTGCTTAATGAAAACCCTTTTAAAAAGTGTTCTGCATCTAAATATGACCTATAATTATCATAGGTTCAAAGATGAAAATTCTTTTATTACAAAGAAAAATGGCACATTATGACAGGCAAATTCTGAAGAGAAGAAAGTAGCATGCCAAAGAAAACACACTCAGGACAAAGTTAACGTGTTAACATTAGTATAGATTGGTCATATAACATAATTGCTTGCACATATGTTACAAACAGGCATAGTTAAGTCAAATCCACAAATCATTACATTTGTCTCTAGTATCCACCGAATTACTTCCTTAAACTTAAAATATATAACATGGTATACTATAGCATACACAATATATTATAACATTGTAGGATATAATAGCTAGTTTGTTTATGATTTGTTATCACATATTATAGCGCATTAAGGTGTGTTTAAGTATATAATAAAATAGTGTAATCGAGCCTGCAACAATATAAAACAACATATGTTGATTTGAATGCAGAGAAGGAAATTGGACTATTCACAATGAGCCTTGAGGAGCAGCATTAGAAGTAGTTATAACAAATTTCTAGTAAAAAAAGTGGGGTTACATGTTAGAAATAGAATTTATTTCTCTTTGGTCGAATTAGAGATTTTTTAGGTCTTCAAAGTGATTTGTAATATGGAATAATATAAAACAATATATTATATTATTGTACATCATATAGTGTTGTATATAGCTTTATAGAATATAATATGCATATAATAGAAATTATATGTAGAAATGGTGGTTAAACTAGCTGATTATACTAAGCTTATAAAAGAAAACAGAGTAAATGGTTGATAATTACTGGGTTTTAGGTGGTTGTAATGTCAAACAGTGCGAATAGTTTTGTGAAATTGAGTTGAAGTTATAGAAATGGAATGAGAGAAAAAAAGCAAAAAAAAAAATAATCGAACTTAAAGAGAAAAGAGTAGAAAGAATGAGAAGAAAAGAGAAAAAAAATTTTTGGTCATAGCAAAGTACTATTTTGATGTAGTGGCAGCACAATAATGCGAGAAATTTTTTACTATTCCATAAACAGGTAGAAGGTTACTCTTCTTGAAAACATTCAAAAGGACATTTCTAGTATTAGTTAAATCTTATGTTTTCATCTCTCTTTTATTCAGCTCGAGAGATTTAGGGCTTCTCTTTTCAATGAGATATGTTGTAATTCACGTTGAAAAAAAGTATCTTCTTGTGCCCATTTTATTTACACATTATGGCTCCAAAAATTCTTTCCTATCTCTTTAGAGAGATTATACTTCAAGTTAATTTTTAAATAAAAATTTTGATTTTCTTTTTTTAAATAAAACACTGCAAATGAAATTCCACCCTCATTTTATAAGGGCATTAAGATCTAGTTAGAATTTTCTCAAAAGGATAGCTCTTAATGATTAATGACCCACTCAAGGGACAAGAGAGAACTTACGATTAAAGCTAATCATGAGACAATAAGTCATTAGCTTACAGTACTAGCAGCTTTGCTCCTAAATCAAAAATACATTATCAACTTTAGTTTAATAGCACATGAAGTAGGAAATTATGGCAAATTCAATCAAGATCATATAATTCAACCATTCCAAATTACCATGAACACTAATCTACTTAATTAGAGAAGGTAGCGCTTTTTTTTTAAAATGCAATGTATTTGGACGAATTTTGAAGGGGCGTCTGAAGTGACTCTTCGGGATTTCGATGTTATTTTAAGGGTGTGTCTCTTCAAGTGGCTCGCTCTCTCTTGGCCAAAAGGGGGGGACTTTTCGGCATTTCTAAGTCCTGGAATTCTCCAGGAAGGCCAAGAGGTCGTAGATAGGAGTACAAAATGAGATTATTACCTATGCTAGAGAGATTGGTGATGGAATTTTGAGAGATATCAGTAAGGAATTGTATTAGCATTGCATGGATTAGCATGAGACTTTGTTGGAGAAATTTTTATCTTTTTTTCAGAGGAAAAAAGCTAAGTATTATGTTCTTCATTATCATGTATTTGTTGTAAAAACTTGTCTAGTGGATTTGCTTTAATTTAATGAAGTTTTTTTATGTGTGTGATACATGTTTTGTAAAATAGAATCTTTGTACTTTTCTTTTGCAATGAATTGGATAAATGTTTAAGATGTTAGGATGCATATTATAATAGGTTTTTAATATCATAGTGATGGTTCTAACTTCATACTTTCTTTAGATATTCAATCTGGTCAGTTGGTATATCAAAATTTGTGGTAAACCCGTAATGACCCGAGAGGAGTATGGCTTTAACAACTAAGAGGAACCACATTCAACTTATGGGTGAAGGAAATATAGTCCTAAGATTCAATGCAATGTTAGGAAGATATTCGTTGATTGGGTGTCAATTGGTGTTTATAGGGTGAAAGGCTAGATTCCAACCAATTTAATCTAGGGCTCCGTACCTTAAATCTAAGATTGAGCCAATTAAAGGGCAAGACTAGAAGTTTCGTTGTTATAATCTAGCATTTCAAGGAATTGACCCTAGATTAACTAAGCTACGTTATACACTCGGAATAGGGTAACTTAGATTTTTGTTCTTATTGTCACCGTCCATATTAGATTCTAAGTATCCTATTCATACACATTATCAAGATCATCACAAGAGAAAAGTAGTTTTTACACCTCAAAATTCACCAAACGAATTTATTGAGTTAGGTTTATCGTTTAGATTTAGGTGTGTATTTAAAAGTAGTTGTCAGAAAAACACCCTAAATCGATATTCCAAACTAAAACCTGATAGTAGTATAATAGAACTTAGCCTAAGAGATTTATTACCCCGCTTTTCTGTGGGATCGATACTCTGGGTTTAAAGAAAACTCTATATTACATGAACGAGTGTATACTTACGTAGAACCCCTAGTGTGTAAACTATAAATCAAATTATGAACTCTATAACATATCCATTTTGCACAATAGCCGCCTAAAGAAACTAGATCAAATTTTTGGCCAAGAAACTAAATAACTGTGTAATTGCGGGTCGGGTTAAATTTCAACTTCCACTATTGAACTGTCTAAATCTTAGTAGAGCATAGTGCATACACTGAGAAGTAGCCATATTAACTAAAGCAAAAAAATGATCACAATCATTCTTTAAGAAAAGTAACTCACCATGTCAAGAAATATTGATTAAGCCTCATTTTTAATCTTATGGAACATAGTTTAAAAAATTTGAATATGAAATTTCATTCAAACTTGATTGCTTCACACATCATCCATTGTTGGAGAATCAACCTCTATTTAATGCTATTTAATGTTATTTTAGGCTTACATTAACTTACCTTTGTAGACACAAAATTTAGCAGCAACATATGTAGATTATAAACATGAATTACGAGCAAAATTATATATTGAAATTTGAATACACAGTGGAAGTTTGAAAGATGTCACAATTGCTCATGAATATGCTTGAGGTTACAACTACGATATTAAATATCAGTTTTTATTTGTTATACATGCTACTTATATAGTCTTACTTACCATAACCTCATGACAACGCTTGGGTATCACCAAGTCTGATTGGCAAAAATTTTGAAAGTTTTTGCCACGGTCTTGGGTTTGAATTACACCTACACGATAATAAATATCATTCTAAAAACTTAGGGATAGGCAAAAATTGAAAAAGGCATGTACCTACTACTGATATAGGGCATCTTAGGATCTAAGGTTCCTAATGCAAATCCACCATAAGATGCAAAAAATCATCAGAGCTGCACACAAAAATTTCAGTGTCACAAACTCTTAAACTTCAACTTAGGAGAAGTTTCAATGGTCTTCTACTAAAAAAATGAATAGAAATACATTTAAAATGAAATGATGCAAGAGTTGTAATACACAAACTCCTAAAAAACTAAAGCTTATTGAAGTTGATTTAAGACAATCCCAGAATAAAATTAGAGCAACCAACAAAAATAAAAGGGAAGTTACCAAAAGTAGAAAACTAAGCCACATAATTGTATGAAATAAACTCTATTGAAGATAATCAAGTCGTCAACTTGGTCAAAGGGTACTCATGCAAGTAGACAGGATAGAAACTTCAAGCAAAAAAGAAAAAAAAATCATAACGTATTGATGAGTATAAAACAATTCTACAATTCCAATTTATAATTACAAAACACTTTGAAATTCCTCTACCATAATATTAGCTACCCATAAAAATCACATAAATCTATTGCTGAATTAATCTTGTTAGTATGAAAAATCACAGAACAATTATAGAAATCGCTAGAGAGGCTATGACAGTCGTTCAACACATCAGGATATATTTTTTGTACAAAAGCAACAAAACTACATCTCACAAGAAGGTTGTAGAATCTACAAATATCTTTTAAGATAGAGACGATGTAGCAAACTGCAAGCGGTGAAGGAATCACTCGGGAACCTCGCATCAATCTTTCTAGCTTTAAAAATTTGACCCCAATTACTTGTGTAGTTGATATTCATTTATAAGTTCTGAGTGCAACTGCTATTCATTGAAGAAATATCTGCTCATTATCACATGTATGTCTATCTCTCCATAACAATAAGTAATTCTGATATTCAGCCGTAGTGGTGGATACAATTTTATCTCCCATAAAAGTCCAAGAATATTATTAGCATAGTTGTTGCCGATATTTTGTAGAAAATGTATTAGAAGTGAATCCCTATAAAAAGGAGGAAAGATAGATTAATTCAAGGCATTAGTTGATGTTTCAAAATATAAAATCGAACTAGGAACATTAAAAATTGGATTTGTATCTGATATTTATGGGATTTCTAACTTAAAAATACTTGTCCTGATTCATTATATGATTTAACACCGTCCTTTTTTTTCTAGACTAAGTATATGGGATTTCTGAATACTTAAGGTTTGTTTGGGATCAATTTTGTTTTTGCTTTTCTTTTTTTTTAAACATGTTAGTTTTAATGTACTTTTTAATATATTTTTATTTTATTGTTTCTAGAAACAAATAAGCATATTTTTTAAAATATTCAACATAACATTTAGAAGTTGAATAGTTTCAAAAACAATCATATCTCAATCAAATATGTCAACATGTTTTATTTCGAATTAAACCATAAATAATACAAAATAAAAATAAAAAATAAAAGTGATCCCAAACGGCCCCTTTAACCTTTCAAACGTTGGATGAACCGTTACCTTATCAACATGTTTGAATTCTACATTATTCCAATTAATGTCATTAATAGACATCTGATTGTTGTGATTAATATTAATTTTCTTTTAAATAATTTCATATAAATTCTATATATGACTAATGGATGGTTCAATATGATTTGATGCAAGCAAAATGCTAATAATGATTTATATGCTCCTAATGAATGGTCATAACTAATTCCTTCATAATGAAAAAATGAACAAAAGTTAAATTTTTTATTGTCAATCAAATTTTCTTTCCATATCAAATAAATCACATAAAGATGAACAACCTCTTCAAGAACAACAACAACAACAACAAAGCCTTAATCCCACTAACTGGGGTTGGCTACATGAATACTTTTTTCTCCATTGCATCCTATTCAAGAACAAATAACCCAAAAAAATTATTGCATACCATTAGATTCAATTTAATAGATGAAATTTTGATTATTTTGTTTTATTGAAAGAAACTGTCAATAATAAATCTTTCACATTGTGACAGATTTACTTTTTCACAATGTTCATTCATGAATTTATAAATCAAGAAACCAAAAAAATTAAAAATAGAATTGATATCAATTTGATATTCTTCATAGAGATAACATCAAAATAATAATATATCTCAGGAATGATATCATCTGTTTGTTCAATCAATTAAACAACTTTAATAAACATAGTTTACTTAATTTTATAGTCAAGAATAGATTTCAATTTCTATTTAAGATCATGTTTAGATATAATCACAAATTAAATTTCACATCATATTAAAGTTTTAGCTTCTGCACAATATTAAGTTCACATTCACAAACTGACAAACATGTTTTAGAGCAAGTTAATATTCAACAAAACAAAAAAATAATATTATTTTGTAGTTGTGAATCTTTTCAACATTTATTACATCATTGAAATAATAATGTCATTTCTTCAAAAAGATTAGATTAATTTAGAAAAGATAAGATGGTTGGCAATTTTTACAAAAAGAGATGATCAACATTTTGTTTAATTTAAACTTTTTTTTTTTTGTAGCTAAAATAATTGAGCAAATCTTATTTAGTTTTTTATAGCTAATTGAACACTTTAAGAATCAGATATATCATATATTTCAATTTCTCTGGATAATCTATCTAAGCCAATTTATCTATAATTGCAATCCCACTAATTTAGAATTATAATTCTTAACCTGATAAAAATTAAGTTGAAAATGTCTAAAATCATAGTTAAGCCAATTTCATTCCAACTGAATTGTCTATTGTACTATTAATCGATAATAATATTATGTCTTATATCTAAGGAAATATTGTGATTAAAAATTAAGCTCTAATGCTAAATATAATGCAGGAAGTCTAAAATTTTATATAAGTTGTAATGCAAAATGAATACAGAAAAACATGCACTGCACACACAAATTGTCATTAGTCCCATGCTCTTAATTTTAATAACTATGTGTCACCTACGATGAAGATCAAATATACTAAACTCGAACACATATGTAAAGGCTCTCTAATTGAAGCAATGAGTAAAATTTCATAATATAAGAAAATCACACAAGTATCCACATAATCCATCGAACCCATTATGTATCTGACTTGGATCAAAATAACCCCAAAAATTTAGAGGATTTAATAAAATTAGGATGAAAGAAATCACCAAAACTGGATAAATCAAGCATCCACTTTGTCAAACAGAATACTCACTTCTACAAATCTTCAAGCATCGCACTTAATCAAGGGGATTAATTCACATCACTAAAAAGGAATAATACATCTAGTTTAAACATTATTGAGAACAAATTGAATGAATATTGTTCTAGCCTAAGACCCATATTTTACAGAAAGAATTTAAAATTCCTCTCCACAGATCAAAGCATCGCATAAAAGTCACATACATTTGTTCTCGAAAAAATAAAAATATAGATAGTAGGATTGATAGCACACTATTGCAAAAAACACCAAAGAAGCCTCACCATCAATTATTGCATCACATTGAGGTATGCACAAAAGCCACTAAACTGCATATTATAGGAAGCCATGGAAGCAGCAAAAATTACATGGAATGAGATGAGGAAGATGCTTTAAAGCCACAAATCATAGAAGAAATAAAGGAGTTGTTGGATTCACACAATCACATAGTAAGGATGACATAAAACTCAATCATAACACTTTGTAAACAAAAGCTAGGGAATAATCATAGGAGGATTCTTGAATCATTCATCTTAACTATAAACAAGATCATTAATCATACTTTCTATATTGAGAATCAATTAATAAATCAAGATAATCTCAAGCCTCCAACCCAAAGCAACCCATCACTAAATTTTAATTAATGCTCCAAGATAGGCAAGTCGACCCTCCATCTAAATGAAAGCAATTTAGCTCACAAAAAGAATCATCTATTGTTTGATGATAAAAAATCCCTGCTCAATCAATACAACGTTACTAAATCCAAAGGGTTGCCTGAAATACCTCGTCAAGTAAAATTCATTGCTTCGAAAACCAGAACAAAACAAAAGTTCCATGATTGAGTTTGTTTCTTCTAGATGAGCTCATTAAAGCTCCCCATAAACTATCTAGCATGCTAGAAATATCATCCAATGTTTAATGATTTGTAGCTAACAAGCTAAGCTGCTCGCTTGAATTGTATTGCCACCTCCATCCATAAAACATAGTGCTTTATAGAATAATTAATGGGGACAATTGCCATATCGTGCTATGATAACTATAATTATTTGAATATTGCATGCAATTTAGTAATCCCATGATTAATGAAGGACTTACTCAGTAATTCCTTTTCTAGTCAAATAAAATAATAAAGGTATCACGAGAAATTTTTTTGGTGTTTGGTAAGAGGTGGATTTGGCGCCATATAAATGTTAGAATTAGTATACTTACAATTATGAGTTAAAAAGGTTTTTTTTTTTTGGGAAAAAAAATGTGTTCTTCCAATTTCTATTTTATTCACTATAGGATGATAAACCTAAATCAGCTTCATCGTTACAATTTTGTTAAGAAATTCTAAAATAAATTAAATTAATTGATTAATTAAAAATTAAGCTAACGAGTTGATACTAGTGTAATTATTAAATTGATGCCAAACAACCACTAGTAGTGATTAAGATAATAAATTACTCATAAATTAATATATTAATTGATTAATTAGAAAGTTAGAAATTAAATTAATTACTAATTAAATTCAGAGTAATAAATTATTCAAATTAATCATAAATTTTCTGATTAACATGTTCATTATTTAAATTAACAATAAATTAAAATCAGTTGTAAAAAAATCTACTGGATAAGACTAATTAAGGATTAATTATGTCAAACTAAATTTTAGGTAAAATTCAGCAGCTATTTATAGAAAAATAATTTATAATTTTCTATTACCTAATGATTAGGATATTAATCCTCAAGATTAATTATGCCAACTATACAGCAATTACAATATTTATTAAATAAAAAGTATTGTGATAATAAATTATAATTCACTATATATTAATTAATTAAATGTTAAATTAAAAAGTATTAAAACAATGGTGGTATTAAGGGTCTATTTGGGGCAGCTGCAGCTTATCCTGATAAGCTGCTGATAAGCAGCTGATCTGGATAAGTTGTTTGTCTGTTTGGTTTGAGCGTTTGGAAAACAGCTGATTTGCAGCTGTTTGTGGATAAATACTATTATGCCTCTGAAATGAATAAACTGTTTATCTGTTTGATTTCTGCGGTTTGAGAACAGCTGATTTGCTGTTGTTTGTAGAGAAATAATCATTTCTGCTCTTCTTGATTGCTAGAATTATTTTAAATTATATATAAAATCAATTTTCACAAACACTCTTCAACATAAAAGGAATACAACTCATATTTATTATCCAACAATCATTTTAATTGTATATAATAATACTTATAGGAGAAAATGTAACATTATGTCTTCCTCCCAAATGTCATCCAGAACAAGCAAGAACCTTTTTGATTGCACGACAATGATCTTCATAGATGTGTTGCAAGAGAGCTGACTTCCTTGTTAAGAAATCCCAACACATCAGCAATGATCTTTTTTACATCGAAGTCGTTGGAAACACAAACCCACATATTCAGGTCAAATTCTTCTTTCAGATCTTCATAGATGTGTTGCAAGAGAGCTTGTCTTGCCCATGCCACCATGACCCACTGTAGATTGAAGAGAAATGTTTTTGTACAAAGTAGGGCTAGCAATATGAGTTGGATTTTCATTTGTTAGCTTCCTCAACCACTGCAAAACAAAATCCTTCTCCTCGCCTCGGCTGATGAGATCATTTTTAGGCAAGCATCCATTTTCAAGATCATTGCACAATTGAAGCTCCAGCTCCTGCTGCTCCTGCTTTTTGTTTTCGATGAGATGATGGAAGGTACTGAGCTCAGCTGAAACTTTATCAAGTTTCTTCATAACCTTCTCCAGTCTCTTCAAATAGGGATCCATCTTGAGAGCACCTTTTGCTGCTTCTCGTAGCTACCATATCCATCTGTTGAGAGCCGGGTTTTGCGATCTTTGATCTGTGCTTGTGTGGAAACAGAGACCACAGCTTGGATCTTGAGGTGGTTCCTTCGCAGCCTTTTGAGCTCCTCCTTCATGCCTGTCTGCCGTCTGAACAGATCCTGCGCCCAAAACCATCGCCTTTGTAGGCGAACCTTCGCGATACAAGAAACGAGGGGATCTTGGAACAGAGACCACCGAAACTCTCATCTTTTTCAACCCTCCCCTCCGCTTCGCTCAGCTCCTACTTGTTCGCGTCATTCACCGCGGGGAAGACGACGAGGGGATCGCGGCTTACAGGGTCACCGAGTTAATTAGACGAAAAAACGCAAACGAAAAAGCCAATCACGGGGCTCCCCTTCCGTTTCGCGTCTAATACAAAATAAAAACCGAGTTTTCAAATAGGCTCCTAATAAGTGCAGTCCAAACAACACAGCGACGTTTTTGAAAACGCCGCCGCACTTTTAAGCTGCTCCAAATGGGCCCTAAATTATCATGATTAATAATGTTCTTAAGTCATTGATTTTAACAAAGAGAAATTGTTAGTAATCATAAATTGATTATAAAAAATTTAATTTTCTAATTAATCAAGTATAAACAAATAAGATGTTAAATTATTTCAGCATAATGAAAACATTCATTTAGTCGTTGAACCAGCTCACACCAATGTCATAATAATTTTCAATGGGCATAGTTAGAACCACCTTATACTGAGGGTGGGCGTGCCCGCACTCAATCTTTTTATTACTTTATAAAAAAATTAAGTTTTAGGAGTCTGCCCAACCTAAATTTATGATTTTGCCCAATTCTTACAAAAAAATACCTAAATAACCACTTGTCTATCTATATTTTCTTAGAATTTTACATTCTTATCTATTTATATTTGCATTTTATAAATCTGATAATATTATCTTACTAGTTATTTATATTTCTTTTTAAAAATACTAATTATATGTATTTGAATTCATTTTGTTCTTATTATCATGATTCTTATTATTAGTTAATTAATATATTATTTAAAATTTAAGATTTTGCCCATCATAGCTCATTATTTAGATGTCGTGTCCGTTAACAAATGCGAGGCTTGAATCCCTTTCAAAAAGCAATTTCCACTCCATGTGCGAGACTAAGAATAAGCTACTCTTAATCTTTCCTCCTCTTTATATTATTATATATTTATGGCATTTCCACTTCAAGCTATCATCTTGATCAAGAAAACCAACAACAATGATGCGAGCTCAAGGTTAATTTACACTAAAACAATTAGCTTCACAACCAAGTTAAGGTCTTCCATGTTGTGTATCACCAAGGAAAAATCACATCAGCATCAGAGATTCCATTTGATTTTATGACTTGAATGTATATTAAAAGGACGAAGCATGAATCAAAGATATCATTAAGTTTTCCAAAAGTATATGGAGCAACAATTAAAATTAGAATAATCAACAATTAGAATAACATTAATGAAGAACACTAAACCCATGTTTTTTGGTATTTGTTAAAGGCATGCTAAAATAATAATAATAATAATATAATAATAATAACAATAAAAGGAGGCGTCTAAATATATGTTATTTCATATATAAAATCATTTTCACGATTAAGGCTTCTTCTAGAATGAAACTTGCAACAATAGTGAAAATTTTTAGAAGACAAAGTGCTTCGGATTAGCAAAATAAAGACAAAATACATAACATGAAATTTTATGGATGTGAAATTAGTCATCATCAGAAATTATTATTGTTTAATTAATATCTTGATGTAATAAATTTATAAATATTGGATCTATTCTACCAGAGAAATCAAATACAGTCCATGGCAAGATAGCTACACTTATACAAGTTGAAAAGTTACGAGAGGAATAGCAACATGAGAATAGCAATAATAAATATATTTTATACAAGTTGAAAACTTATGAAAATAACAAGAAAATTGATAAAAAGGCAAGTACCACACCAGATTGACCTTATAAAAATAAACTGTCAGATAAAGCCCAGGGTTAAGGGAAAAAAGAAGTGAAGCCGAACGTAATTCCATACAAGTGCACAAATTTCCTTTCTTTTTATACTAAACTTTTTTTGCGCGGAAGCACCAATGGCTAGCATACTGATGGTCATGTGAAGAGTCAATGCCCTAAATTAGTGACACAAAATTTCCTAAACGTCACATAAAACCAAACCCAGACTACAGTCATGCAAATAACGAACCGATGAACCAATTTAGTCACCCAGCTCTACTGACTCAAATTATCCAAATACCTTGGAGCTCATAAAAAGCAGCTCTTCTCGCCGATCATTTTTCCAAGAAACTACCTGTCCGCCATACAAAAGAACCTGTAAAAGAAGGAAGCAACAAAAGCCATCAAATAAGGTTCTTAAGCAACAACAGGATAAACCCAAACAGCCCCAAAACCCCAAGCATAAACTCCAATATTTCCTTCAATTCGAGGATTCAGTAGAATTCCGTAAGATTATAAGCATTAGTCTACACAAGAGCATGGAAAAAGAAGAAAATAAAAAGGAAAGGAGGGAATACCTCGGCGGAGGAGCCGCTAGGCTCCATCAAGATGATCCGGGGCATACCATCACCATCATTCACCACGCTCCAAGTCATGATCGGAAACCTAGGTAAATGCTCGGGATTCTCTCCGGCGTCGCTAAAGAAGGAGGAGCAGCCAATGGGCGACTGCTTCTACTCTCCAGCGCCGAGTTCCAGCCAATGAGAAAAGGGCAAAACACGAAGGGACGTGCCGATTACACGGCTCTGTACGCTTCTTCTAGTCGTGGAAGAAGAGAGAGGAGTTGTTCGACAGCCCAGTATTTACTGTGCATCCGTTGCCCCGTTACTTCGACTTCTTGATGATGAAATGAGCTCGGGAGAGGAAAGAGTGGGAGGGATGGCCCTATTCGCGAACTTGGCATGTACAGAACGTTATTTACGGGATATTTATGTACGAGTTTTTAATTTAAAGAAATATTATTAAAAGTTCACATTTTATTTATCTAAAAAGTGTACTGAGGAATCAGGAGTCCGGTTCACGGGATTCGCTCTATGAGTCGTCGATTTTGGTATATGCTAGGATTTTTTGGGTCTCTTCTTCATTTTTTTTCTTTTCTTCTGGGAAAATTTTTATTTCTTCTTCTCTTTTATTTTTATTTTGATTTTTCTTGAGTTTTGGGGTTTTCCGCCTATACCTTTCACATTTCATGGAATCATTCAGGCCTCTTATTTCCTCTTCTTCACTAACTATTCTTGGACTTAGTCCTACTCTTAACTGGAAGAGTCTAATTTCTTATATCTCTCTAATTTTGCTACTTTTAATTCATCTTCTATTCTAAATTTCTCGAAGTGAATTTATTTCTCTGTTCATGAAGATTTGGACTGTTCAAAGCATTGAACACTTATTTTGGTTGGATATGTGATTAGTAAACGACCTTTCTACGATAACTTACAGTAAGCTATTGCTAGATTTGGAAGTTGAAAGGTGCGGTACTTTTATCTTTATTTGAAGAATTCTTTCTATTTAACTTTAATTGTGCTAAGAATTTTGACATGGTTTTGGCTAATGATCCACTGAAAATTTGATAGTTTTTTACTATTCAATTCATGCATGTTTTTGATGATATTACACTTTAAAGGAAGGTATTTTTAATGATTTCATGCAGATACAATGATTTTAGGCCTTTGGAGCAAAAGGAAGAAAAAATGAGCAAATTTGGGGAGAAAAAATGACAAAAATGCATTTTATTGAACTAACGCCGAACGGCATTGTCACCAGCGCCAGACAGCGCTAGTTTCAAGAGAGTTACGACGTTTTCGCAGAATAATGCACCAAACGGCGCTCCTACCAGTGTCGGACAGCGCCCTATCACGATTTTGAACTAGATTCAATGTATGCCCGGATTTTGAAAGATTACTTGAGGAAACTCTTGGGAATTCAATTTTGTCCAAATTTAAACACTTTTAGGACCACATTTTAGAGGGGGAAAAAAAGAGGAGAACAGTTTAGAGTTTAGAGAGTGAGTTATTTCCATTTTGTGTAGGAAGTTAGGTTTGTGTTTTTCTTTTCTAAGGAATGTGAGAGGAGAGGAAAAGTGAGAGATTTCTTCTTCTTTACTGTTCTAAAAAGAGAATTGTGTGTTGTTGTGAAGAAAGAAGAGGAGTCAAAGGAATTCTTTGAGATTCGCTTGGGGAAGAATTTGAGATAAGTAGTTTTTACTTTACTCTGTTTGTATAATGCTGTTTTTACATATGAAATCCCTTTTTTACCTTCTTCTCCTCATGAGTTTTGAGTATATTTCTTTGTCTTTCTTCTTTTCATGTGATGTGTTGATGTTGTTAAATAGAAATGATGTGTCAATTTATTATGAAGAATTTGTTATGACCATTTCACATAGAACTTCATTTACTTTTTGATATGGTCAATTGAATTGTAAAAACTTGTTGGGAAACATATATTCCGAAAGGATTATGAGTTCCACAATAAAAGTGAATGTCACATTCAAATTCCATGAATGGTGAAGTTCATGGGGGTTGAGTGCAAATAAATAGGGAAATATATTTTGATGATATTAGAATTGGAGATTTCAGAGTGACAGACCGAAATCCTCAATTTGGTTCTAATGTTTAGAAACTGAAGCAAGAGTTAGCCTTCAGGTGAAGGGAAGTGGGAGCTCTGGAGTGAGAGCCAGTATCCTCCCAGCCTAACCATGGATTTAGGGACTAAACTTAGGATCAGCCAATGTTTTTATACGCTGAAATATGGGTAAAGAATAGGAATGCTCCTATTTGGCACAATACATTTGCATCGCTGATCTGTGTCACAATAATCATCACATTATGAATGGAAAGGAGGAAGACTCTTTCTTGCATCTGAACTTTGTTATAAATTTAGTCTTGTGTTAGTTTAACTTGCTAAAGCGTTCTTTGGTAGATATAGTAACTGAACCTGTTTGTCTTTACTTTAAGAATTAAACCACTTGCAATTGTGTTGTGGTTCGATAATAGATTTCTGTGCTACAACATAAAAGTAAAGCCTCCCTGTGGGATCGATATTCCAGGACTCCACTATAGCCCTTTATTACTTAAGTGATACGTTTACTTACGTTAATTGTGTGAATTATTATCATTTAAATCAATATATATATATATATATATAAATATATATATATATAAATCTGAGTTCATTAACTTTTGCAAATTAAAAAAGTCGCACCAAGTTTTTGGCGCCGTTGTCGGGGAAGCAAGGTAAAAAAAGAAAAAGTAACTGTTAAAATTTATTTTTGTGGTATTGAAAATCATATATTTGAATTGTAATTCATAGTTGTGTGTTTGTTTATTGTTAGTGTGTGTTTATTGTGTTTGTATGCATAGTATTTGATCTATAGGTTTAGCGCCTTACGATTCTGAATTAAAGTGTACTATTAGAAAAATTCAAAAACAACAAAAAACAATCTGCAAATCCTCACAAAATGGCGAACAATTTAAACAATCAAAACAAAAATATATCAAGACCTTTAAGAGATTATGCTAATCCAACAGCAGATGAAATTCACTTAACTATTCAAAATCCTGATGTTGCTGCTAATTCATTTGAGCTTAAACCTGTTATTATCCAAATGGTACAAAATAATCAATTTGGAGGAACACCTAATGAAGATCCTAACTTACATTTCGCTAGTTTTCTAGAATTTTGTGCTATTTTTAAATACGATGGAGTGTCGAACAATGTTGTTAGACTTAAACTTTTTTCTTTTTCACTTAGGGATAAGGCTAATGCATGGTTAAATTCGTTAGCACCTGGATCAATTAGAACTTAGGGAGAGCTTTCACAAAAGTTTCTGTCGAAATATTTTCCTCCTTCCAAAACTGCTAAGTTAAGAAATGATATCACATATTTTAGTCAATTTGATGGAGAATCCATATATGAAGCTAGGGAAAGTTTTAAAGATCTTCTGAGGAAGTGTTCACACCATGTTTTACCAAACTAGTTAATAATTCAAACCTTCTATAATGGATTAGTAGAATCATTGAGATCGATTATCGATGCTGCTGCTGGTGGATCATTAATGTCAAAACCTTTTGAGGAAGCATATTCGTTAATTGAAGAGATGACTACTAATAATTTTCAATGGCCCTCTGAGTGGGTAAATTCTAAGAGAGTAGATAGTATTCATGATTCTGATGCGATAACTATTATAGTCTCTCAAATTGCTGCACTTTCTAAGAAAATAGATCAATATAAAATGAATTATTCTCCAACACCCCCATGTTAGAAAAAAATTCATCAGGACAGATGATAGACTCTCAAATGTCTTATGAAACCTTGAATGTTATACATAATAATGTCAATAATCCTTATTTGAATTATTATAATCCTAGTTGGATGAATCATCCATACTTTAACTGGAATAATACCAATGCTGTCGTTATCCCGCAATGGGGAAACAATCCTATGAATCCAGTTGGAAATCTGAACAACCAAGGAAATACCAATTTTAGACCTTCTTATCCTCCTGGTTTTAATAGTAATAAAAAATTTAAGGAGAAGAAGTTAGTCTACTCGAAGAAATGATTCTCGAATATGGGTAATCAAATTCAAGCTCAAAACATTGCGATGAAGAACATTGAAAATCAATTGGGATATATCTTTACTGTGCTTAATAATAGACCTACTGGGAATCTTCCTAGCAATGTTGAGATCAACCCGAAAGATCAAAACAAAGATAAAATTAAGACTATTTAATTAAGGAGTGGAAAAGAATTGAAATCAAGAGTTCAAAAACGAGTCGAAGTTGAAAAAGAGGAAGTGAACATTGAGAAAGGTTCTAATAAGATATATCTAGACGAATATCTAATAGAACCAATGAAGATAACTGTTGAAAAATCACCTCCTCCTTTCCTCAAAGACTAAAGAAATAGAACATGGATAACGAATTTGCAATTTTTTTGGAAATTCTTAAGATATTAACGATTAATATTCTTTTTGTTGAAGCATTAGAGCAGATGCCTGATTATGCAAAGTTATGAATGATATTCTTAAAATGAAGAGAAAGTTTAAAGACCACAAGACTGTTGCACTTAGCGGTGAGTGTAGTGCAATTATCCAGAAAAAGCTTCCTGAAAAACTTAAAGACCCGGGTAGTTTCACTATATCGTGCACTATAAGTGAAAATTTTTTCAGAAGAGCTTTATGTGATCTTAGATCTAGTATTAATCTTATGCCTTTATCAACATTCAAAAGATTGGGAATATGAGAAATTTCACCTACATCTGTAACTCTTCAACTAGCTGATCGTTCTATCACTTATCCTAAAGAAGTTATGGAAGATGTATTAGTGAAGGTGGATAAATTTATCTTTCATGTGGACTTTTTGTATTAGATATGGAGGAAGATAAAGAAATTCCAATTATTTTTGGGAAGACCATTCCTAGTTACTGGGAAAGCTATGATTGATGTTCAGAAATGAGAATTAAATATGAGAGTTAATAACCAAGAGGTAACATTCAATATTCTGAAATCTATGAAGTACTATTCAAATGAAAAAGATGATGAGTGCTATCTAATGGAAGTCTGCGATTATTTGAGAGAAGATTATTGTAAAGTATTTGAAGAAAATATGGAATGTGAGGATGAAAATGAAAGTAAAAATGAAGATGATTTGGATGATATGAAGAATGAAAAGTTAGCCTTTGTTCAGAAAAAATTTGAAAGATTGGATACTGTGGAAAATGGAGATAAAAGTTTGATTACATCTATCGTTAAAGCCCCTGAACTTAAGCTGAAAATTCTTCCTAATCATTTAGTACATGTTTTTAGGAGAATCATCTATCTTACCAGTCATTGTATCTTCGGATTTAAATGAATATTAAGAACAAAAATTATTGGAAACTTTAAAAAGATACAAAAAAGCTTTTGGTTGGTCCATAGCTGATATTAAATAAATCGGCATTTGATCTGTATGCACAAAATTTTATTGGATGAACAAAACAAACCAAGAGTTGATCCACAAAGGAGACTAAACCCAATAATGAATGAAGTGGTTAAAAAAGAGATATTAAAGTGGTTAAATGTTGGAATTATATATCCTATTTTTTATAGTGTTTGGGTGAGCCCAATTCATTGTGTTCCTAAGAAAGGAGAAGTGATTGTTGATGTAAATGATCGAGATGAAATTATACCAACAAGACAAGTCACTGGTTGGTGAATATGTATTGATTATAGAAAATTTAATGCCGCCACCAGAAAAGATCACTTTCCTTTACCTGTTTTAAACCAAATGCTAGACAGACTTGCTTGACACAAGTACTGCTTTCTAGATGGATATTTATCACCAAATATCTATTGCTCCTGAGGATCAAGAGAAAACTACATTTATTAGCCCTTATGGAACGTTTTCTTTTAGAAGAATGTCCTTTAGATTATGTAATGCACCTGCAACATTTTAAAGATGTATGACATCCATATTTAGCAATTTAATTGATGATGAAATAGAAATGTTTATGGATATGATTTCTCAGTATTTGGAGATTCATTTGATGCATGTCTATGTAACTTAGAAAAAGTTTTAGAGGTATGCGAGAGAACAAATTTAGTCTTAAACTGGGAAAAGTGTCAATTTATGGTTGCAGGAGGAATTGTGCTTGAGCATAAAATATCTGAATATGACATGAAAGTAGATCCTGCAAAAATTCATGTTATAGAAAAATTACTACCTCCAACAACTGTGAGAGGGGTAAAAAGCTTTTTAGGACATGTAGGATTCTACAGACGATGTATCAAAGACTTTTCAAAATTTTATAAGCCTCTATGCCAACTTTTGGAAAAGAGAGAGAGTTTGATTTTAACGATGAATGTTTAAAAGATTTTAATCTATTGAAGGAAAAATTAATTGCTGCACCTATAATAGTTTCACTTGATTAGGAGAAACCATTTGAACTAATGTGTGATGCTAGCGATTATGCTATTGGAGTCGTTTTAAGGCAAAGACATTATAAAATGTTTAAAGTTATATACTGTACTAGTAAGACTCTTACTGCTACTCAAATTAATTATACTACTACTGAGAGAGAATTATTAGCAATTATATATGCTTTTGAAAAATTTAGATCTTACTTAATCGGAGCTAAATGCATAGTGCATACTGATCATTCTGCTATTAAATACATAATGTAAAAGAATGTTGCAAAACCAAGACTAATTCGATGGATGCTTTTAATACAAGAATATGAGATTGTTAATAGAAAAGGGGTCGATAATCAAATAACTGATCATTTATCTAGACTTAAATAAACTAATTTGGATGATTTTGAAAAGGAAATTACTGAAAATTTTCCTGATGAGAAATTATATAATATTATTGAAGGAAGTTTACCGTGGTATGCTGATATTGTGAACTACATCATTAGTAATATTTTACCACCTGATTTAACAATGCAACAGCAGAAAAAATTTAAGCATTATGCTAAATTTTATTTCTGGGACGATCCTTATCTGTACAAGCAATGTAAAGATCTTATTATTAGAAGATGTGTGCATTATGTAGAAACTGAAAAAATTATTCGAGAATGTCATGATTCTGAATTTGGAGAATATTTTAGAATTGATAGAATTACACATAAGATTTTGCAATCTGGATTTTGTTGGCCTACACTTTTCATAGATGTTTATAAATTTATCAAAACTTGTGATCGATGTCAGAGAATAGGCAATATATCTAGAGGAAATGAAATGTCTCTTAATTTTACTCTAGAAGTTGAAAAATTTGATGCATGGAGATTAGATTTTATTAGACCATTTATGCCTTCATTTGGAAATATATATATACTGATTGTTATTGATTATGTATCAAAATGGATTGAAGCAATAGCTTTACCTAGGTGTGATGCTAAAAGTGTTTCGAGGTTTTTAATGAAAAATATTTTCGCAAGATATGGAATGCCTAGAGTAATCATTACTGATGGAGGATATCATTTTAAGAATAATTTGATTCAGAGATTGGTGGAAATATTATGCATAGAATCTCTACAGCTTGTCATCCCTAAACTAATGGCTTAGCAGAGGTATCTAATCGTGAAATTAAATGAATTCTGGAGAAAGTCATTAATCCTGAAAAATTGGATTGGTCTGCTAGATTAGACACTGCTTTATGGGCATACATAATTGCTTATAAAACTCCTATAGGAATGTCCCCTTACAGATTAATCTTTGGAAAAACTTGTCACTTGCCAGTTGAATTAGAATATAAAGCATATTGGGCGATGACCCGACCCGCAATTACGCAGTAAATTAACTTCTAAAAGATAGCCAAAAACTTGACCTGATTTATAAATAGCGACTAGTGTGCAAAATCTTAAATGATATAAAAATTAGAAAATATTTTACACACTAGGGGTACTACGTAAGTATACGTATCATTTCAAGTAATATAGAATTTTCTTTAAAAACCCCAGTATCCATCCCACGAGGAAGTGAAGTAAGACGTCTTTAATCAAATTCTAGTCTACTATTAATAGTCCTTAGTTTGGAATGTCGATTAAAATTGTGTTTTATCTAGCAACTATTCCTAAATGCAAGTGTTAAATGTAATAGTAATTATAACTAAATGCAAATAAAATTTCTAAAGATAACCCTTTTCGGATGAATTGGTTTGGAGAATTTTAAGATATTAAAAACTACTATTCTTATGTAATGAAATAGATAATGTATAGGATTGAGGTGCATTAAATATTGTATGTGTCAAATAGGAGCAATCCTATTCTTTACCCTTTCGTCCGAGCATAAAGAACATCGACTAATCCTATGCTTAAGTCATCGAATCTGCGGCTAAGTCGGGAGGATACCAGCTCTCACTTCGGAGCTCCCACGTTCCCCTCGCCTGAGGGCTAACAATATACACTTCAGCACCTAAACGATAGGAACGAATTAAGGATTTTAGCCTGTTACTCTAAAATCTCCAATTCTACGCCCGATAATTATATTTCCCTATTTATTTGCATTCAATCCCCATGAACTTCACCATCCATGAAGTTTGAATGTGGTTTCACTTTGTTGAGAATTACACCGCCCATTCGAGTCGATGCAATTACAACGAATTTTAACACTACAAAGGGCCCTTATTGCAATGTAAATGAAGTGCAAGTAAAAAACATCACATTTATAATTAAATTAACTTCTATCATGCATCACAAAATCCTAAACATGATTTCTACTCATTACAAAAGAAAAGTAAAATGAAAATAATGGCATAATCTTCTCATGTCACTATTTTTAAAGAAGAAGAAAGAGTAAGAGAGATGTGTCACAAAGCACGAATAAAACACAACAGAAACTTCATTTAACCAAAGCAAATCCACTAGGTAATTGTTTACAAAATTATAAGATAATGAAGAACAATACTTAGCTTTTTCCCCTTGAAAGAAAGACGAAGATCTCTCCCATAAAGTCTCCCGGCGATCCATGCAATGCTAGCGAAATCCCTTACAAATTTTCTCAAATCTTCTCTCCAATCTCTCCAAAAGGGTAGAAATCTACATTTCTACTCTTAATCTAAGAATCCTAAACATTCCTCCAAGTTTTTTTTTCACTTTCCTCTATTTTTTCCCTTTTCTAACATAAATTTGCTATTTTTAAAGAGTGTGGATGAATTTCCAAGAGTTTCCTTAAGCACCCCTTCGAAAAAGCATCCAAATACGTCGAATTTCAGCCCTAAACCGCCAAAAATCGGTCTAGAACTTTCCCGGCCGCCGTCGGCAGATTTGAGCTCGCTGTCGGCGAGCTTTTTGGCCATTTTTCGGTGCTCTCAGGAAAATCTCGCCATCGGCAAGATCGAGGTCTCCGTCGAGGTCGCCGTCGGCGAGATGACTGCTGTGCAGCTCCACCATTTTGCTCCGTTTGGCTCCGTTTTAGCTCTGATTCGCCCCGTTTCAGTTGTGTCGCGTTCGTAACAGATAGCCCTACAAAATAAGCATAAAAACAACCTTTCTTTAAAGTGTAATCTCATTCAAAAATATGCAAGAAGTGTAAAATAGATTAAGCATCAAAAGACTCATCGAAAGGTGTCAGGGCATAATTTCATTTCTTGCTTGTTTTTGCTCCAAATTGCACCGTTTTTGCGTCCTTTTGCTCAAATCACCATTTCTTGTACCTAAAACCAAAACATATAAAATACCTTCCTTTAAAGTGTAATATCATCAAAAATGAGTAAAATGATATAGCAAAAAGCGTATATATTTTAGGCGTGTCAAAATCTCCCAAACTTAAATGTTACTTGTCCTCAAGTAACACTTTTACTACATAAAAATATAACTCAAGGCAATGTACTTTTCACATGTAAGACACTAAAAATTTTCATTTAAAAGAATATATTGGTTAGACTTTTAGAAAGAAATTCAGTAACTCAGGTTAACACTACAAGTATAAGAATATTCAGCAATCAAGTCTAAGGGTTCTAGTCTTCTATTTATTTCAAGATAAACCATAATTTATTACATTAAGAGTGCCTTGAAAGATTATGTGAAAATGAGTTCATGCAAACTTCACCAGAATGTAGGCCAATACTTTAAATATAAATTCAGAAATGAAATCAAGTTCTCCCTTTAGAGTGACTCAAGTGAAGCTAATTTTTTATTAAGCATCTCCTCAAGCTTCTCCTCATAAATATTTTTTTTCTTTCTTTTTTTTCTTTCGGGATCATTTTCAATCCTCTTTTTTTCACTCTCTTTTCTTTTTCTATTTTTTTTAATGAGGATTACTATATCTGGAGTGCCTGTAGTAATTTTGAACTTCACTCTCATCTTTCTAAAGTCAAACTTGAAACACATTCTTACTTTATAATTAGGTATGAGCTTTATTATTCATCATAAAGCCACAATCTCTTCTTAACACACAATACTTTAAGTCTCTTAACATTTCAAAATTCCAGTTTTATTTACTTTGAATAGTTAACTATAATCAAATTCTTTAATACCAAATATCTTATCCTTATAAAATTAACTTTTATTACTAAAAACTTTCATCCAATCCTTCCATAATATTCATCTAAAATAAAAAGTTTTAGTTATCTCAAGTGAGTTTCAACTACCAGAAGTTATGCTAATAACTTTTGAAAATATAACAATTGAGAACAGATAAGAGTTAATATTTTTCTTCCCCCCAAACTTAAATTTCAAAAATATTTTGCAATTAATTCCATAAAATGTAGTAGAAAGAAAAAGTAAAGGTTGAATATACTTACTACTACAACATCCTATCAAATTCATATCATGCATAATCAAGATAAAATGACTGTAGGAGAAAGTAAATCTAACCTAAAACATGCTTGTAATAAAATTACACTAAAAGGAAGTATTTTCATATTAAAATTTTATTTTTCTTCCTACCCCCAAACTTAATTTTTAAAATATATAGCATTCAGTATAGAAAATATAAGCAGGAAGAAAAACAGTTTAGAAATTCTATCTACCAATATGTCTATAAAATAAGATCTATAATTATTAATCAGGATAGAAATCATGTAGCACAAAGTAAATCTAAACTAATCATGCCAGAATGAAATTAACTAAACCAAAGTCTAACTAGCATAGCAGGTATCAGCATGGGAATATAAAAATATTCTTCAGGACCTAAATAAAGTTGTAACACAAATATAAACACACATATGATAAATGAGGTTAATTCATCCTTTAACTCATCCAATCTCACTTTGTTACCTTCAATTTTTAACGGAATCACTACACTAGTGAATTAGGTACTTTAAAATAATTTTATAGATTATAATCCCAAGGATAAGATTACCCTTGATATATTGGCTCCTAGGCACCAATCTCAGGCATCACCTAATCCTTATAATTAATCACCTTTAACAATTATAAAGATAGTGTAAAATCATCCGCATGGTATTGATTAAATAGGTTCACGATTCTTATAAAATGAAAATAAAGTTGCAGAAAGGAAGTAACAAATTAAGATGAAACTATCAATGTTCGAAATTCATGATTTCTATTGTAAAACTCAAGTCTGGTTATGACCCAAGTCATAGTGGACTCATTAATTCAACTACTACAAGAGATCAAGTCTAGCCATAATAAGAAGTTAAGGAATCAACTCGCTCATGACACACAAAAATCAAATAAAACAACAAACAATCCAAACATCTATCAACAACAATCAAACTTGAACAATCCACACTAAAGCAAGCATAATACAACATTAACAATCATGACTCTCAAGCACACTAAATCAAAGCACACTGATAGCTATGGGTTGCCTCCCATAAAGCGCTTAGTTTAACGTCATTAGCCCGACAAAGGATTCCACTTGGATCAAAATTCCATTTAAGTAATCCTCGATCAATCGCCCAATCATTTCGAGATCCATGGATTCCTATAAAATCCTCAAATTTTAATTTTTCATTTAGCTATTCTTTTTCAGATGGATTTATATCATTGTTCCTCATATTTCTTTCTAGATCCAAAATTCTTCTATTAATTTTCTCAATATGCATATTAATATTATCCTTGAAATTTATAAGAAAGGATCTTTATAAGATACCTCAATATCTCCCAAATTTTGGATCAGATTCTCTTTAGATAATTCAGATTCTAGATCAAATTCTTCTATGTCACTCTTACATTTCAAATTATCTTCCAATTCTTCCCCTTTATAACTATTAAATGATGGAGGATCTATCTTAGTTGAGGAAATATGTTTCTCTAATTCCCTAGGAATTTCTTCCAATGGTCTTCCAATATCCTTATCCTCTTTTCTCAACTTAAAGTTCTTTTGAAATTTATTCTCAAATTCTCTTCCAAGTTCTAGTTCAATAATTTTATCTTGTTCATCATTCAATTGAGGTTTTTCTTGTGATTGAGTCGCATCTAAAGATATAAAGACTGGTGGTGTAGATGAATTCCCAAAATAGATAGGCTTTAAAATTGTATGGGTACATCCACCTTACGTTCATGAGATTTTTCCACAAATGGAATTAAAAGTTTACTATTTTTTGTATCTTCCATCATTTCTCACCTCTCCTGAACATACATACAGTCTTCTTTAAATAACATTTTCGAATCATCATGAAAATCTATTTCAATCTCATCTTTTAACTTACCTCAAAAATTTCTTGGAAAAGGTCTTTACTTATATAATCAATTTCATCCATCCAAAAACAATCATCATCTTTTCTCTTAGCTGGATATTTCATAGCCTTTAATACATCAAAAGTGACTTCATGGTCATTAATGTTCATAGTTAACTCTCATTTTTGCACATCTATCATAGCTTGTCCAGTAACAAGGAAAGGTCTCCCTAAAATAATTGGAATTTCTTTATCTTCCTTCATATCTAATACAATAAAGTCCGAAGGAAAGATAAATTTATCCACTTTAACAAGCACGTCTTCTATAACTTCTTTTGGATAAATGATAGATTGATCAGCTAACATAAGGGTTACAGTAGTGGGAGAAATATCAACTAAACCTAACCTTCTAAATATAGATAGAGGCATCACATTAATGCTCACTCCTAAATCACATAAAGCTTTTCCACATAATTTTTCTCCAATCGCACAAGGAGTTGTAAAGCTACAAGGATCTTTAAGTTTCAGAGGAAAATTTTTCTGAAGTATAGCGCTACACTCCTTACTTAGTGCAACTGTCTCGTAATCCCCAAATTTCCTTTTCTTGTTTAATATATCATTTATAAACTTTGCATAACTTGACATTTGTTCCAAGCTTCAGCGAAAGGAATATTTATCGTTAACTTCTTAAGTACTTTCATGAACTTTGAAAATTTTTTATCTAACTCATGATGTCTAAGTCTTTGAGGAAATGGAGGTTGTGGTCTTTCCAAACTGATTTTAGTTGGAGAAATTAATTTTTCCAAATCCGTAGAAACATGTTTTTCAGGTCTTTTAGTTTCCTTTGTTTCTCTCATAACATCTTTCTCTTTTCTAACCACATCCTCTATCTCTCTTCCACTTTTTAATCGGATGCACTTCATTTGTTCATTAGTGTTCTTTTAGTGGTTGATCTCAGTGTTGCTAGGAAGTGCTCCTTGGGGTCTATTGCTAAGTGAATTAGCAATTTGTCCTAGTTGATTCTCTATGTTTCTAATCGCAAGCATTTTGACTTTGCAACTGGTTTCCCATTTGCAATACCACTTCTTCCATAGACATTTTCTTATCCTCAAATTGTTGATCATTGTTAGAGTCCGGTGGATATGAAGGTTTATAGTTTGTGTTCCCCTGATTATTCCAACTTCCATTAGGATTTATATGATTATTTTCCCATTTTTGGTTTCCACCATCAGTAATATGATTACAGTTAAATTTAGGATGGTTCTCCCAATCTGGGTTGTAAAAGTTAGAGTGCGGGTTGTTTATGGTATTTAAAGTCTCATATGATAATTTAGAATCTATCATAGGTTCTAATGAATTTTCCTCACTTACAGAAGAAAATTGAGGTTGGTTCATTCCAAATTGGTCCAACTTCATTGATATTGCAGCAACCTGAGATACAAGAATTGCAATCGCATCCGTATCATGAACACTAGCTACATTTTTATGATTTACCCTTGTAGAGGGCCATTGAAATTCATTTGTAGCCATTTTTTCAATTAATGCATACGCTTCATCAAATGATTTTGACATTAATGATCCACTAGCGGCAACATCAATTATAGACCTAAGGGATCCTATTAACCCATTATAAAAAGTTTGAATGATAAACCAATCGGGCAGAGCATGGTGTGGACACTTTCTTAGGAGTTCCTTAAATCTTTCCCAGGCTTCGTATATTGATTCTCCTTCGTACTGACAAAATGAGATAATATCGTTTCTAAGTTTAGTAGTCCTTGAAGGTGGAAAATACTTAGCTAGGAATTTTTGAGTTAACGTCTCCCAAGTTTTAATAGAACAAGGTGCTAATGAGTATAACCGCATTTTAGCCTTATCCCTTAGTGAGAAAGGAAAAAGTCTTAGTCTAACAACATCGACTGACATACCATTATAACGAAATGTAGCACAAAGTTCTAGAAAATTTGATAAGTGTAAATAGGGATCCTCTAAAGGAGTTCTCCTAAACTGATTGTTCTGCACCAGTAGGATAATCTCTGGATTTATTTCAAATGAGTCAGCTTCTACGACAGGGTTTTGTATACTTAAGTGAATTTCATCTGTCGTAGGATTTAGATAATCCCTCAATAAAGTATGATGATTTTCCAAGTTATTATCTTGAAAGTTTTCCATTTCCATTTCTAGTTTTTCAAGTACTTTCTATATTTTTATTTATTTTTTATTTTTTTCAAACTCGAGATCATAAGGCACAAGTCCTGCAGATCCTTTGTTTCACATACGTAACACAACAAATAATACATTAACAATTAAACAAATAATAAATGAAATATATTCAACACAACAAAACATTTTCACGAACACCTTATTTTTCACACAAACAATTTTAATAATTTTTTTTCTTTTTTTCACAACACTTTTTCGTATAAAAATACTTTCCACACAAAAATAGTTTTTATGACACTACAGTTTTCCAAGTCTAAGCCTAATTACTTCAACTAAAATTCTCCTAAAGTTCTTACCGAAGCTTCCCCGGCAACAGCGCAAAAAAACTTGACCCGATTCGCAATTACGCAGTAAATTAACTTCCAAAAGATGGCCAAAAACTTGACCTGATTTATAAATAGTGGCTGGTGTGCAAAATCTTAAATGATATAAAAATTATAAAATATTTTACACACTAGGGGTACTACGCAAGTATACGTGTCGTTTCAAGTAATATAAAGTTTTCTTTAAAAACCCCAGTATCGATCCCACGAGGAAGTGAAGTAAGAAGTCTTTAATCAAATTCTAGTCTACTACTAATAGTCCTTAGTTTGGAATGTCAATTAAAATTATGTTTTATCTAGAAACTATTCCTAAATGCAAGTGTTAAATGTAATAGTAACAATAACTAAATGCAAATAAAATTTCTAAAGATAACCCTTTTTGGATGAATTAGTGTCGGTGTATATTTTATTATTATTTTTTTAGGTTTTTAATTTAAATATATAAATAATTTAGAAAGTAGCATTTGATTTTGAAAATAATTTTAAATTTGAAAAATTATAAGATGTGAAATTAAACCGATCTCACATCCCAAATAGTTTAATGTAAACGAGCACTGCACCACAAGCCATGTATTTATCCCGAAGAATAGATACACTGCTTGATGATGGGGCTCGATTAAATAAACTAGAAGATTTGTGACATCCGTTTGGTTTGCGAACCAATTTTATAAGCTGACAAATTCCCCTGCTTAATATAAAGGAATTAAGCAGAGTTTATATTACCTGTGTTCTTAAAGTTCCCTATAAGGGCAAGCCCCTATAGTTAATTACATCTTAAATGACGAGAATCATTTAAGAAAACTCTCGATAATGATCAGTGGTTTATGCTTTCAAGAAATTTCAAAGTTTAAGGTTTTCACGATTGGACATTGGAAAGTCAAAAGGGAATGGATCAAATTAGGAATAGTTATTTTTCGGAATCCAAAGGAAGAGAAGTAGTGGATGTCACGGATCTGAAGCGAACTTCGGTGACTTCCCAACTATCCTACTATTTGTCTTTGATTTTGAGAAGAATTTATTTGATGTTTCATCCTGTCAGTTTTAGTTAATTAGGACTTATATTCGTATGACACAATCATACAAATAGCCCCGAAGATGTGAGGGTTTATGTCGTACCAAACGACTACCTCGGACTCCTAAGACCGGTTAGGGCTTAGTCTGCATAACATGATTATGCAAATGCCTAACAAAAAGTTTGAGGATTTATGTTGCACTAGGCAAACTACCTCGAAGTCCTATGGCTTGGTTATTTAATTCTAAGGAATGTTTTGCTGAAGTAGACACAAGTTTTGTTGACGAAGATGGCCGTGCTGCCCACTATGCTCCAAGCTCCTTGTTGCTCAGAGGTTTGGTTTTAGAAGATGAAAATCAAGAGATGAGAGAAGAGTTATGGTTTAGAAATCTTAAAGTCCAAATGTCTTTTAGTGTTTTAAGTAAAACAAATCTTAAAGTTGTTTAAACAGAACCGATTAAGATCCCATGGTTCCGTCATCCTGACACCGTTATTTTCATCGAATTCACTTAGTCCAAATGAATTTGCTAAACTCAACTGAATGAGTTCCACACTTTCATTTAGACCGTGGGAAATCTGGTTAGCAACACATGGGTTACATCATCCGAGTTATTCCCGATCATTCAACGAGACGTTTTAATTTAGTTAAAGTTGTGGTTTTGTTATTCTATTTGTGATTAAATTTTGAGTTGTTTTATATTTTGAAATGTTGTGGCGGTGGATTTTATCTTGTAGTGACTTTTAATTTACTTTTGGTTTCAATTTAGGGACTATCCTAAAGGTTTTGGTTTTCATGCAACAGTCTTGTTTAACATGCAATAAAAGTAAAGCGCAGTGCAATAAAGTAAATTACAATAACATAAAATCGTACTTGGAGAGTCTTCCCGTCATTCCAAGCTACACTTTTAAAATACATGTTAAGGCATTTAAATATTTCAACAAGTACCTAGGTAAAGACTAAAGGAATGGTTTTGGTTGTCTACCAGAATCCTAATCCTATAGCTTGTCATTTCCTATGACGTCTAGGTTCTTGATTTTTAGTTAAGGATGATTTTCTTCATCAAAGAACAATTAAGTTCAATTGTTCTTTAAAACATCTCACCATATCGAGGAAGTGCTTAGAACGAATTCTAAACATCTTTTCAATACTGTTGAGATTATTTTGAGTCCAAATGAACTTCATTGTACTGGTGAATTGATCATCCAAGGGTTTAGTTAAGTTTTGTTCCTTTGCTCGGTGAACTAGGATGTTTGATTATCCTATGAGCGAGGTGACATTTCACTTAACGCTTCATTTACTAGTTATAATAATTTAAAGCTTCCAGGGGCAAGTTAATTTGTTAAAGATTTTTAATGATTTGAAGTTAAAGTTGATGATTTATTTTAATGTGATTTAATTATGAAATTTTAATCAATGATTTTAAGTTTAGAATGGTGTTTGATTCATTTAAGTTAAACCTTTTATAAATGATATCCAAATCTTATGTTAATTTAATTTTTAGATTAACCTAGGTCAAAAGAGGTGTTCAAATTATTTATTAAATTTTGATGATTTAATTTGGATTAATTATATTAATTAATTTAATTTTTACATTATGTTTTAAGGTAAGTTATCTTAAAATTATTTAAAATTTGCAAATTTGATTTAAGTTTGTTTTGAAATGATTTTTTAATTAGTTTCAAATATTTTTAATTTACTTTTTAATTATTTAACATTTTAGGTTTTAATCGATTGTTAGATTATTTAATGATGTGGGTTTTAATCAAATTTAAAAAATTATTTACTTTTAATCATTTAATTATTAATTCCACTTATCCTCTTATGTTTAAGAGTTAAATATTATTAAGTGATTTATTTAGGGATTTTTAAATTAAGGAATTAATATCCTCTTAAGTTATATCCCTATTTTAATAATCCAATTTTAATTAATCTTCCAAAATTTGAATTATTTAATTAATTAAGGTTTCATTTTGGGTTTATTAAAGTGATTAATGGGTTCCTATCCTTTAATTTCCCAAAGTTTCAATCATCTAAGAGAAGATTAAAATCAGATATTTTACCCCCCGTGTTGATTAAACCTACAGTTTTAATTAGGGGGTTAAAATCTTTTATTACCTTTATGCCCCTTTAAGCTTATTTATTTTATAACTCGTTAAATTAAGCTTAAATGAACTTAAAATTTTTATGCCACTCCACTCACATGTCAATTAAGACATTAGAGGAGAAAATGTGATTTTTCTGAATTTAATTTATTTATATAATTATTTTTAATGAAAAATTGGGATTTTTCAAAGAAAATTCATCAACATGACCAAGGTAAAGTTTTTGTCCTTAAGAAAATTATAGGACATTCCTAATGACCAGAGGACCACTTGGACCAATTTTGGTGATTTTTTGAATTATATTTTGTTTACTAGAATTATTTTAAATTTTGGAGTGTTAATTAATTATAAAATAAAATAAAAGTTGAAAAATGGATTTTATATTTTTCAAAAATACCTTTGACCTCAAGAAAGTCAGAGAAATAAATTTTATATTTTTATGATTTTTCTTTAATTTATTAGAATTAATTTAGTAGAAAGGCTAGAAAATACATTTTTTAATTAAAAAATGTTTTAAGGCTTTGAAAATTAAATATCTTAACCTAGAGACTTATAAAAAATATTTGATTGGTTCCTAAGTGATCAGGGGACCAAATATGACATTTTTATAATTTTTATTATTTTTATGATTTTTATTATTTTTTATTTATTAAAAATATCAAAATATGCTCAAAAATGAAAGTTTTTAGAAAATTCCAATTTTATTTTTCTTAGACTCCTCTGACATCAAAGAAGTCCCAAGATCAATTTGGTGAATTTTTGAAATGTATTTTTGAAGTTATGAATTTTTAAAGCTTAATTTTGATTATGTGGCTTAATTGATTCATTTAATAGGGTTAAACATTTCCAATTGACTTCAAATTTTTATGTGAGGTTCCCCTGATCCTAGAGATCAGTGGAGAATTGATTTCAAGTTATTTTAATGTGTGATTAACTTTAATTAATTAAAGTTCAATTTTGAGTGATTAGGCCAATTAGGATTATTTTTAATGAATTGACTCAAACCATAATTATCCTAGGGTCCTCTAGTCCTAAGGGACTTCACCAAATTTTTCTGGAATTTTCTGAACAACATGCTAATTTTTGGAATTAAAATGTCAAAAATAGTGACATAAACTTGAAAAATACATAACTTACGACAGGAATGACTTCTGACCTTGAAAAATTCAGAGAATGTTCCCAAGATCACAGGCTTCAAAAGCACTATGGTCTCATGCCATGGTGAAATGTATACATGCATGGAGAATTAAAATGCTCAAAACAGTATTAAATTAATTAAAAATAAAATACTCAACAAAATAGATTAATTCCTTTTCCACATTATTCTCCTCTGTTCACTGAGCAAGAGGGTATTTTTCTTTTATTTTTATGATTTTTCTATGCAAATATATCAATTTTTGAAGTTTCGGGTATTTAAATAAATAAGAAAAATCGAATTTTCCTACTTAAACCAGTCAGCGCCGCGTCAACCTCGGCGGCTCCGAAGCTCTACGTGTCGCGCTCCCATTCGACGTCGCCACCTGAGTCAGCTGCCACGCGTCCCGCGGTCCCGCTCCGTCATCTGGACTGACTAGATCTCCGCCGTTCAACTGATACACAATCGATCGGACGGCTCATGGTCATCGTCTACAACTGGTGTGTCCCGTGAGCCGTCGACCTTCTAACCCTAATATCTCCCTCGATTCTCAACGAATTTTTGAGCTCTTATGCTCTATGGATTCGTCTTGAGAAGATGAGAACATCCATACGGTAAACATGCATTGAAATTGACTTAAATAAAATGAAGAATCGCTGGAAGCTCGAGAGGAAGAAGAGGGCAATACCTTAGCTCTGAGAAGTGAAGCTTCTATCAGAGAGGCTCGGCACGTTCGTTGGAGTCCAAGGAGGCTAGGGATGAAGCCTGGAGCTGTGGTGAAATGTCTAGGCTTGACTTCCACCAGGCCCGATCACAAAGCTTGGAGGCTGGAACAACTGGGTGGTCTGGAGAGGGGGCTTTCACTAGGGAACTCCTTCTCTACCTCTGGTGAAGGTGTGGGAAGAGTTAATTTGGATTTGGTGAAGTTTCAGAGAGTGTCTTGTTTACGGCCTGATTTTCAGTTGAGAAATTGAGCTAAGTCGAGGGGATTCGGAGCGAGGAGAACGATGGGGTTCTTCTTCTCTGAGCCGGGAGAAGCTCTGGGAGTGATTTGGTGAGGTTTTGTTGAGAAAAATTTCAACACCCTTCAGCACCTTTCTCATGGCCGAGAAGAGGTGTTTAAATGGCCAGGGCCATTGGGCTGAGCTAGGGCTCAATTGGTGGGTGGATTCCACTGCTCAGGTGGAGGGCAGAGGAGCTCCAAGGTTTGATTTGGCTGAGGTGGCCAATTGGGTGAGTTTGGGTTTGTTTCACTTGGTGGTGTCTCTTGGTTTTGACTCCCTCCGGCGGCTAGGCCGGCCGGCAAGGACAAGGGAGCTGGCCATGGGTCAGGTCAACCAAGGAGTAGGGTTTAATAGTGATAAACCAGGCAAGGGGGGATTTGGGGTGAGGCAAAAGGTGGATTTTTCCATTTAAGGGAAGAGATCCCTTAAAATGGGGAACCCTTGGTCCATGGCTCACTTAGCTTGGGCTAGGTGGATCTAGGGTGGTTCCTAGGGCTCACTTAGTGGCTGTTGATAGGTTGGTTTAGCCACATTTGGTTCAATTTGGTTTGGTTTGGTCATGGGTTCAAATTGGCTCATTTGGATTTGGGTTGGGCTAACTTGAGTTAGGTCTTGATTTGGGTCCAAATTTCTTGAGTAATTTTGAAGAGGTGATTGCCATGAAGAAGTTTCATGAAGACATGGGGAGATTTTGGTATTTTAGTTAATTTGGGGAGGGTTGAATCAACTTGGGTCCAAGTTGGGTTAAGGTGTGGTTTAGACCCAATTGAAAGTTTTAAATGGTCTAGGGGAATGTATTGAAGAGTTCCCAACATCAATTGGGAAGAAATTTTAGGGTTTGGCTAATCAATTTGGTAGGTTTAAGGCATGTGTTCACTTTAGGCTAAAATGGGGGTATTGGATTTCAAATGGAATTGAACTCAAATGTGAATCAACTTGGACTTGGATTTGGTTTAGATTGATAGTAATGATGTTGAATTAAAGTTTATAATTGAAATTGGGCAAAATTGAGGTCAAATGGGTTGGTTTAGTGTGACATTGGGTCCATTTAGGTTAAGGAAGTGTTAATTTGGAGATTTTGATAAAAGTGGGTTATTTTGGCAAAATTGGGCTATGGTGTAGTTGAACAAAATGAAATTGGAAATATTTGGGATTTTTTAGAATTTTCTGGGAATTTTTGGAATTTTTGGAATTTTGTGCCTAAAGAGTATTTTAGGGTATCAAGAGGTTATTTGGAGAGTATTGGGGTATTTTGGTAAATTTAAAAGGTGGGGGTTGTTTCAAAATGATTTTTAGGATTTTTGGGAATTTTGGGTAATTTTTGGGGAATTTTGAAAATTTTGGGGCAATTAGGTAATTTTAGGTAGGTCTGAAGGACCCAATGTCACAACTAGGCATTTGGCAAAAGTTGAGTTTTGATTATGATGAAGCTTAAAGTGAGCCGTTGACCAAGAAATGTCCACCCTGAACATCTCATGGGTTGTTTCCAACCCTCATAGCCAAAGAGCTAGGGGTTTGGACTTAGCCACATGAGTGCTCAAATGAACCAGGGGGAGAAATGGGTAAGGATGGTGTGTGTGAGAGTGCAGTGTGTGTAAGCCAGACCTTACCAGGATCAGACCACCCAGAGTAGTCCTAAGGCTTGAACAACCTTATAGGAGCTCAATATTGGTTCCCCATATGGTGGTCTTAACATTCTAAGGTGATTTAGAGGTTTGCAACCATCCAAGTGGGGTCCCAAGAGGAGTCAAAAAGTAGCTGAATTGCTAAATGATGGGTCCCAATTCTAGTCCTCTAGGATAGTCAAGGAGAAAACCTTATGGCTAGATCCAAAGAAGTACTAAGGAGAGAAAAGACCTCACCAAAAATGAGGTCAACAAATGGACCTCCAATAGGTGTGGTGTGCTAACGGAGCACACCGCGCGTATTGGCGTTGACCGAAGAGATCAAGAAAACCAACACAGACGACTAAGTGACACACTTAGAACAAAGCACAGAAAAAAAAATTCGTTGGGGAGTGTCGGGTAAATCTCCAAGACTGAAGATTCCTGAACTCTCGCTGGGAAAAAAGGAGGTGAATTCCAAATCACAAGACTTGGAGAGATTAGATTTTAGATTCATTTTATTTTTATTTCAAGTTTCAATTTCGAGTTTCACATTGATTTGAGTTTCAATTTTAGTTAAAGTTCAGTTTAAGATTGATTTTAAGGTAGATTTTGTTAAGATTCAGAATTTGGAATGAGAATCAGAACCTAGGTTCTAACCTCGGAATTTGAAAGAGAACTAGAATTTAGGCTCTAGTCTCGACGAAGAGAGTTGGAATTTAGGCTCCAACCTCGGAAAGAAGATCAGAATTTAGGTACTGATCGAAAGGAACGAGGACCGAAATTTAAGTACCAGCCTCGGAGAGAATCAGAATTTAGGTACCGACCTCACAAATGATGAGAATCAGAATTTAGGTACTGATCTCGAAAGAGTGAGAATTGAAATTTAGGTGTCAATCTCAAAAAGAGAGTCGGAATTTAGGTACCGATCTCACAAAGGATGAGAATCAGAATTTAGGTACTAATCTCGAAGAGGGGTGAGAATTGAAATTTAGGTATCGATCTCAAAAAGAGAGTCGGAATTTAGGAACCGACCTCACAAAGGATGAGAATCAGAATTTAGGTACTGATCTCGAAGAGAGAGTCGGAATTAAGGTACCGACCTCAAAAGGAGAGAACTGGAATTTAGATACCAGTCCCGAAAGAGAATCAAAATTTAGGTATCGATCTCAGAAAGAGAGTTGGAATTTAGGTACCGACCTCAAAAGGAGAGAACTAGAATTTTGATACCAGTCTCAAAAGAGAATCGAAATTTAGGTATTGATCTTGGAAAGAGAGTCAGAATTTAGGTACCGACCTCAAAAGGAGAGAACTAGAATTTAGATGCCAGTCTCGAAAGAGAATCAAAATTTAGGTATCGATCTCGAAATTTCAGGAGTGCGAAAAAGTTTCTCGAAAGAGTGCAGGATTAGGGACACCGAGATCAGGATGCCTTAGCGGTCTTATACCGGAGTCGGAGGATTAGAGTGCGGAAAAGTTTCTCGGATAGGATGCGAGATTGGCGGGAATTCAGAAGAGAGAATCAAAATTTAAGTATCGATCTCGAAAAGAGAACTGGAAGTTAGGTACCAGTCTCAGAAGGATGGAAACTGGAATTTAGGTATCAATCCCAAACGTTGGTATTGATTTGGTTTTGAAGATTTTGTGGAAATTTAGTTTAGTGGAAGATTTGAATGAGACATGAAAGTGTTTCACATCCCAAGAGAGTTGATTGAAGATTGATTGTTTGGCGAAGGATATGAATCCATGCCATCAGAACCAAATCGAAAATTTCGTGGTTTTGTGTCAGTAGACTCAGTCGGCCTTCTCAAGAAGGGGGAAGAAAATCGTAGAGAGTCGAAAAGGTTTCGAGGACAACCGGAAGCTGGGGATATCAGATTCGGGAATTTCGTTTTCATTATTCATTGCTTTTAGTGATTTGATTTTGTTTTAGCTTCGTTTTTCGATTGAAATTTCACTTTGATTCGGATTTTAATTGATTTACTTGGTTCACATCTTGAAGTTTTAAGTTGATCTGTTTTGAGTTTTGGTTTGTGTTTTATTCAGACTTTGAATTCAAATTTTATTTTGTTGTTATTATTTCATTCAAATCGTTCTTCGTCCGACTTTCTTTTTTAAACCGAGTTAAACTTAGATCTGGTGGCGTTTGCAGTAAATTGCATAAAACTAAAGGTAAAACCCAAAGTTCATTTCCACTAAAATGTCGAAGATACATCAGGTGATTCCATCAAAACATTTATGTTTACATCCTTCTGAAAATAAACTTTTACAAAAGTTCATATATATATCTGAACACAGACTGCATTGATATCTTCGTGTACTCAGACAAAATTGTCTGCTTGATTCATCCATGTCTGAAAAATAAACTACACAGGTAATAACATCACCTTCTAAGCCACTTTCCGGAGGAGAATCCCACATAAGTGTATTTTAGAGGTGTGCTACTACTATGTAGCCTACAGGTCGTAGGGCTGCAAATTCTCTAGTTCTAGGTCTGGTTGGAAGTAGACCGGAATTTTACTCTCGTCCATCCTTCTGAAAGTGATAGAGATTCACTCATATGGAACTCCCGGTATGCAGTGCTTCGCTACATCTGCATTATTTCCTTGTAGTACGAGAACAGAGCCTACCGGTAGAGGTATCTCCACCGGCCCTCGGAATTCTCCGGGGCCAATTATCCGGAGTTCTGTCCCGAACATAATGTTGCATTGGTTGATGAAGGAAACGGTACAAAAGGGCCTTACAAAATCATGATGATCTGTGTGAGGCGGAATGCAATCTCCTTCTGCATAGATGTTGATAATACGAACTGTTCGGTATGCAATCGACGGGTAAGACTCGCCAAGCCACCATCCTTTTTATCATTTTCTTAATTAAAGCCGGCATTGGATCCACTTCATCGTAGCGGAGTATCCTCGGCGGATTCCCTTTCCGTCATCGTCGAAGTTGTAACAGCATCCAAATTGAATAGTAATCCTCCCCTTACCTCTTTTCCATTTCTTTGGCTCGGAGTAGGTCCTGCTACATAATCGTCCTGCACGACCTTATTTCCTCAGCTCATTGATGTAGTCTACAATTTCACTCTTCTCGTAGTGAGAGAAAACATCTATATGTAACTCTAGTCCTTCCAGGATGTTGACATATCTGCCTCTGATTCTCTGAAAGTATTCAAAATTCTGCTTCCGCGCCCTCTGGATCATCTCCAATTCGTGCTCTGAAATTATCTGCAGCTGTCGTGGTCTAGTGACGTACTGTGGGATATATGGCTCCACACCGTCACGCTCTCCTAGGATCGTCACTATCTCAGGTGTAGGCTCTGTAGTAACCTCCTCCGGGACAACCTCTGCTATGGTGCTCCTGAGGACTGGCCTCCTCGGGGTAAATGCCACGGCCGTCGGGGTTTCTTCCTTGTTCTGCTCTTCTGTTAATTTCTTCAGCATCTTGGCGATACGACGATTCTTGTTTCTTCTCTGAGTTGGGGTCAGGGTGGCTTTCCTCTCTCCCTGAATCTCGGTAGGAGCAGCACTGACAAGCTTTCCTCCTGCGGACGTTATCAATGATTTCATCTTGTTTTCCTCGATCATATTGATCTTTCTCTTCTTGTTCGCATCTTGGGGAGCCTTTTTATTGAGACTCATCACTGTCTTCCCACGGGACTGTTCGAGATCCACAACAGTTCAAGCAGTTTCCTCATATTCCAACTCCAGCTATGAAAGGTCCGAGCCAACCTCTATCACAGCGTCAGCTTTCAGCTCTTCTTTGTTAAGTGCAAGACTTATGCCATCCTTAAAGTTCAGGAATAGCCGCCCGTTCGACATTTCCCCGAAAAGAAAATAAGGAAAGGATCAGGGGTTGTACTCAGGATGAGAACAATAAGAAAATTTACTTATTAATAAAAAAAATTCTCATTTAGTTATTTCAAATTTTATAAGAGTAAGAGAAGATAAGAAAAGATCGGGAGTGAAATTTGGGCTCGAAAGGAAGAGTCAAAATTTCATTATTACTTCGATTGCATATGTTTTCCTTTAATACATTCTTTTTCTTATGATATTTTATCATTCATTTTCTTTCGGGTTCGGACCCAGTTATAAGTGATTACTCTACCCGTGCTTCTAGGAATGAAATTTCATTCTTCGAAACATCAGGTTGCGTAATACTTCTTCAAATATCGTCCATTGATTGGAAGCATAAATCGTTCTCCACGGCAATTCACAGGCTGGTAAGAACCTCCTGAGTAGACTGTCTCAACCACGAACGACCCTTCCCAAGTCGGTTCAAATTTACCTCCTATCTTGCGGTGTGCAAGAATAGGTCTCTTGAGAACTAGGACCAAGTCACCGACTTTGAATGTCCTTGGGCGGACCAGTTTGTCGTGGGCCTGGATCATCTTAGCTTGATACAGTTCCAGATTCTGTTGCGCTGCAAGTCATTTTCCTTCCAAGTTTTCCAATTCTTCCAGCCGTAGTCTGGCATTTTCTTCTGTAGTGATCTTGTTCGCAACTGCAATTCTGAGTGATGGGAGCTGAACTTCCAAGGGTAGAACTGCCTCGGACCCGTACACTAAAGCGTAGGGCGTAGACTGAGTAGGAGTCCTGAAAGTTGTTCTGTAGGCCCATAAGGCTTCTAACAACTTCTCGTGCCAATTTCTTTTGTTGTCGTCCAAGGTTTTCTTTAAGATTTGGACGAGAGTTTTATTAAAAGCCTCGGCCAAGCCGTTTGCTCTTGGGTAGTAGATTGTTGAATAACGCCAATCGATCCCGTGTCTTCTGACAAAATTGTTGATCTTCGTGCTTTTAAACGCGGACCCATTATCTGAAATGATTCTGCGCGGTACCCCGAAGCGGTAGACGACCTGATTCTTGAAGAACTGTAGCACGTGATGTGCCTTCACTTCCCTGAGCGGTACAACTTTTGCCCACTTGGAAAAGTAGTCTGTAGCTGCGAGAATGAAGCGATGTCCTCTTGAAGAAGGCGGTTCTATTGGACCCACTATATCTGTGCCCCAACATTCAAATGGCCACGATGCGATTGTCGGATGTAGCACATTCGGAGGTTGATGTAGAACTACTCCATGCACTTGACACTGGTGACAACTCTTGGCGACCTTCATGCAGTCGATCATCATTGAGGGCCAGTAGTACTCTAGTCTTTTAATCTTCATTTTCATTTTCGGACCTGACTGATGAGCGCCACAAAGTCTTGAGTGCACTTCTTTAACAATTTCACGAGCCTCGGACCAGCTCAGGCACCTTAGCCACATCTGGTCAAAAGACCTTTTGTATAACGTATTGTTAATTAATGCGTAAGACGAGTTCTTTTCTTGATTTGATGGGCTAACGACTTATCGTCCGGTAGGTTTCTCGTTTGCAGATAATCTATTAATGGCTGACGCCAGTCTTATGCATTTTCTGTTACTGCTACAATTGTTTCTCCTTCTTCTTCTGATTTATGTATTGTGTCCATGTCAAGCTGTGAGAGAACATCGTCGTCCACGGATCGACACTTCAGCGATTCATCCTGTAGCGAGGCAAACTCTTTTGCGAGGCGGGCTAACGCATCTGCAAGAGCATTTTCTTTCGGGAATCTTGTAGATTGTTACGTTTGGAATTTGCTCCAATAGTTTCATGGCATACTGAAAGTACTGCTCGAGTCTCGGTTTCAGAATTCTGTATTGTCCAGCAATCTGCTGAATAATCAACTGCGAATCTCCGTAGATGTTGATATCTGTTATCCCCATCTGAATGGTTAATTCCAATCCTGTTATGAGGGCTTCATATTCTGCTTCGTTATTTGTACACGGTTCTGTTAGGTGGTAGGAGTATCTTAACATCCCCCGCTCCGGTGTTATAAAGATTAGTCTGATTCCGCCTTCGCAGGCACTATCGTTTGTGATTCTCTGTCTTCTACGTGTTGAAGATGCTCCATCGAAGTACAATTCCCAACGCTGATCATCGGGGTCTTCTAAGCTCATTATCTGCTCGTCTGGCAAGTCGTCGTTGAGAGGCGATTCTGCCGGTAAAGGGTGTGTTGCGAGGAAGTCTGCTAGGACTTGTCCCTTTACGGCACGAAGAGGAACGAAAGTTATATCGAATTGCAATAGTATCATCGACCACCTAGCAAGTCTACCGGAAAGCGTCGGGCGAGTCATCAAATATTGCAATGGATTGAACTTCGAAATAAGGTTGACCTTATGAGAAAGCATGTAATGCTGAGTTTCGAGCGGCGAAGATCGAGGCTAAACAATGGTTCTCGATTGGAGGGTACTTTACTTCCGTCGGAATCAGACGACGACTTAAGTAGTAGAGTGCATTTTCTTTTCCCTCGTCATTGACCTGGGCTAACAGGGCTCCAAGGGAGTCGTCTAAAGCCGCGGTATAAAGTATCAACGGTCTGCCGAGGCCGAGGTCGCTAAGACGGGAGGTGTCATTAGATATTGCTTAATGTCCTCGAAGGCCCGTCGGCATTTTTCTTCCCAAACGAATTTGGCGTCCTTTTTAACCAATGCGAGAAGGGCTAACACCTACCCGACAAGTTCGAAATAAAGCGTCGAAGATATGTCGATTTTCCTTGAAAGGATCGTAGTTGTTTCAATGTTTTGGGAGGCGGCATTTCAAAAATAGCTTTAATCTTTTCCGGATCGACTTCGATTCCACGATGTCGAACAACAAATCCTAAGAATTTCCAGAGGTGACGCCGAAGGCGCATTTTAAGGGATTCATCTTAAGATTAAATTGTCTTAATCGCTCGAAAACAATTCTCAAATCATACAAATGATCTTCCTTCAGTTTGCTTTTGATGACCACATCATCCACGTAGCACTCGACTTGGTTGTGAATGAGATCATCGAAAATCCTCGTCATTGCTCTTTGGTAAGTTGCTCCTACGTTCTTCAATCCGAAAGGCATTACTGTGTAGCAGTATATTCCGATTGGCGTTCTGAAGGCTGTGAGCTTTTCATCTTCTGGTGCCATCTTTATCTGATTGTATCCTGATGATCCATCCATGAAAGAGAAGACTTCATGTGTTGAAGCGATGTCGATCATCAATTCTGGAATTGGTAGTGGGAATTCGTCTTTTGGGCATGCTTTATTTAAATCTCTGAAATCCACGCAGATTCTGATATGTCCATTCTTCTTTACGTAGGTACCATATTGGCTAACCAAGTAGGATATTGTTCTTCACGGACAAATTTAGCGTCTATTAGCTTCTTAACTTCAGCTATAATATGTTGTTCAATCTCTAGAAGCATTCTTATGGGAGCTTGTCTAACTGGAACGACAGCGGGATCCACTCCTAGTCTATGAACTGCAACCTCTGGAGCTAATCCTGGCATCTCGTCATAATTCCAAGCAAAACAATCCTTGAATTCCATTAATAGCTTGATCATTTCTTCGGAGTCTTCTTTATTGAGTAAAGAGCTAACAAATATCGGTCTAGGCTCTTCGCTAGTACCTAAGTTAACTTCCATTAACTCGTCTATTGTAGATTTAATTTTTTCTTCAAATTCTGGCGGAGCATCTCCGATTGGTAGATCTTTAAGATTTTCTGAAACTTCCAAGCAGTCTTCATTAGACTCACTAGCGACAACCAAGCAAAATTTTGTATCATCAACTGATCCTACTGTGCTGAATCCAAGACCATATTTTGAATTGGGAGGCCGACTGGCATTGTTCCATAACTTTTCAAAGCGCTGTGATTGACCTTTTGACCACTGTTTAGGTAAGACATCACGTTGAATTAAATTTTGAACACAAGGAGAATACCACTCAAACGGCAATTCCATTAATTCAGAAGAAGTAACATCTTCAAATTGTACATCTTTTCCAATTTTGGAAGAAGAAGCACCACGGTAGAACTTGATTGGTTTAGTACCGCCACCATGTATTTCCTTGACCACCATACCCTCGATCTTATTAGAATGGATCGGGGTCAAGGTCATAGTATGCACATAGTGGTTAATCTTCTCGTACATTGCTTTGTATTCTTCATTCTTTTAATCTTCTAGAGAGATCTTAAATTGGGGTTTCTTTTGGTTTACTGTTGCTGCTTCTTTCTTGATTTCCTTTTCTTCTTCAGAGCTATTCTCCCAATCAACATTGATGACCGGTTTCTTCTGTTCAACTGTTCCACCGTTTCTTGCTCGACCTCGTCCTCGGCCTCGACCTCGGGTGCGAGTTCTGGAGAAACCTTCACCATCTCGCCGTAAGGGAGTGGTGAATAACTGTTGAATAAGAATTTCAGGTTCTTTGTTGTCTTGTGCTTCTTTTACTTTGTTTGGTATGACATTTCTGGAGAAGATAGTTTTCTTTGGAGGTGCGTAGTAAGCTGCATCTTCGTGGATTCCGATTTCATGCACGGAGAATGGTTGCAAATCACCTTTGATACACTGTTCTTGTCCTCCTTCATAGTACTTTATACACTGGTGTAAAGACGACAGTATCATTCGGTTCTCATGGATCCATGGCCGGCCCAGTTGAGCTTTGAATGACGTCTCAGAATCAGTTATGTGGAACTTCGCGGTTGTCTTGGCTAATTCACCGATCTTCATTAACAGTTTTATCGATCCAAGAGCTCTTTCTCCTTTCTGGTTGAAGCCTCTCAGCATCATCTTGTCCGCCTCGAGATCACGGGCATCAATCTCTAAATAGGCTAGCGTTCGAAGGTTCATTATATTAATTGACGCTCCTGGATCAACTAGCACCCTGGAGAGTGTGAACTTCCCAAAACTGACTGAAATGTACAACGGTCGGTTGTGATCTGCTGTTCAAAGTAGTAAATCATCATCCGTGAAGGTAACACCGCGCTGTCCTTTCAATGAGCAAACCTCGTCGAAGGAATTACCAGCCATTTGAGCTAAGCAAGTCTCTGGATCAAGCAAGGCCTTGACCAGAGATTCTCTCATCTCCTTTGACAGGATCAGAGCGTCGTAGATGCTCAGTTTGGTCGGTAGCTTCCTAAGATGGGCTAGCACATTATAGTCCACTTTGTTACCAGGCTGTTCAATTTCTTCCCGAACGGGCAATTCTTCCGCTGGGGTTGGCTCTTCCTGAGCAACCACCTGCTTTCCTTTGTCCTTTGGACCCAATCTCGGAGGTAGGACCTTTCCGCTCCTTAGATTGACTTCAGTAATTTCATCTGGATCTACCGGTGTCTCCTCTTGGATCGAAGCGACTGGCTCTTCTGAAATTGCCTCGGCGTTTAGTAGTTCTAACTCTATCGTGATCGAAGCTCCTCGGAATTCACAAATAGACTCGACACTTACTGAACTTTTGTAGCCATCCTTGTGAAATTCTTCCTCTTCATCGTGGTTATCTAGGTTTTGTATGATTTGAGAATCGTTATTCGTGTCGAAATCGAGATCCGGATTAGGTTGGTTGTCGTTAGTTACGTAATCGTTAGAAACAGTCAAAACGTAGGCAACACCAAAACTCTTATCATTATAAGATCCTTCCGGAGTGAGCAAATAATCATACAGAGTCAGAGGTTCTAGGGATTTCTCCCCCAAATCAGAAACAACCATCCTAGGATAAGCAGCCCCTAGTCTAGTCTTCAGAGCATCGGTCTTCTTTTCTTCTACGATCTTCTCCTTCTCCTGAGGCGGTCCTTCAATCGCAAGCGATAGTGCTGGCTTAACAGGTTTCAAACTCTGAGTTGAAGCGCGCACTGAAGCGGTTTGGATGTGATCCAAAATTCTCTTTGATGACTTCGTCCAGACAGTACTCCACCCATCGTTGATCGTGTACGGGTCGATCGGAACAATAGGCTTTGCCGAGATAACATTGACGGAACCTCCTTTTTGGAGTTCCTTCATGTATTCCTTCGGGATCGTTATGTTCCCTTGTCAAAGTTTGTTCTCGAGCCAATTCTTGAAAGTGAAGTAGTCTTCGATTTTATGTCCGATCATCCGATGGTAGGGACAGTAGTTCGGATGATCCTTCTTGTCGACTTCTTCAGGCTTCTTGGGCTCTAGTAACTGAAAGTCATGCGTCTTCATCAAACTGTGAAACATCTTAGCCACTGCCTCAGTCTTGAAGGGGTATTCTTTATTCAACAGTTCCTTCAGAGGACGGAGCGGACGAGACGGCTGTTGATCGTACCACAACGACTGATAACTCGGTCGAGGCTGAAAACTCTGTTGAGGCCGATAATTCTGCTGAGGGTGTTGATAAGTCTGTTGCGGTTGTTCTGGCCGTATTTGCACTGGCTGCTTGCCTTTGTCCACTACTGCGACGATCCCAGATTTCTTCTCAAATGCTTTTGCAGGCTTCTGCTTATCGGTCTTATCGGTGAAACTTAGCTGTTTTGCTTCCTCTTGCAAGCTCCCGGCATTGCTAAGCAACTTTTCGAAAGTCTTAATGGTGAATCCCTTAAGGAGAAGTGCTATAGGGCCATGGATACTCTTCAGCAAGATACCGACCGCATGCTGTTCCTGAAGCTGTGGTTCACACTTCATGCTCAGGTTCCTCCATCGAAGTATGTAATCCAATCGGCAATTCTAAATACCAGTCGAAGGTGATCCCTGACAAACTGCTGACGAACTGTCGGAAAAGTAAGGCGTCGCTCCCACCGGCATTGCAGACAGCGGCACGAAAATGTGCGACATGTTGCGGGGTTTCCCATTCCATCTAAAGTCTTAAACGAGAGGTGGTACAAAGCCCTTCGGGTATTGGATTGCATCAAATTTTTCGAGGTAAGGTCTACCCGTCTAAATAGATGTTCCATTCTTGAGTCGAGCTAAGGCTTCTCGCACTTTGTTGTTCTACCATGCTCTTAATATCCTTTTCGGGAATCATGTTCTGTGCAGAATCTTTCTTCAACTGATCATCTCCATTAACAGATGTGATCTCTTTTCCTCCATCTGTAATATGGATGACCTTCGGGGGTATTTCTTTCTGAGGCTGGGTCTGACTCTGGAGAGTGGCTAAGGCGGCAGCCATCTCTTCCATCCTTTTCGCCACCTGGGAAATCGTATCATCTTTTTTCCAAAGTTGTGCTCTCATTAATTCTGGATCATCTCTTTCTAAAGCTGGCGGAACTCCCTGCGAGGCTGATGATGCTCGTGTTTCAACCATGTTAATCTCAACGTACTCTTCATCCATAAATTCTGACGAATCCACTTCGTCCCTTAATTCTTCTCCTCTTTCTCTTGCTAGTCATCGGATATCCATTCTTAGTTGCCCTATGGCATCCTCAAGTGGCCTTTTCTGAGCGATCTCATGGTCGTCAGGAGACGACTGTTGAACCTCTCTTTCAGGAGTTTCCTTTACTGCGACACTTTCTTCAGATCTGGGATCTTCAGTGAGACTTCTCTTTCCAGAGCATTGTGTTTTTATTGGTTTGGAAATAATAGGTCGCCACACCATCCTTCTTGTAGCAGAAGGCCTAGGACCGGCTGGTCTGTCGGTGGTGCGTAAGTAGGTGGTGTCCTCCCTAATATGGAGACCCGATACAACAACAGGCGAGCCTTCCTCACTAGCTCGTACCTTTTTCTTTGGTCTTTAAGGAACAATGGAAGGCTCTACTCGCAGACCGAGGTGAGACTTAACTGGCACTCATCCCATTCTTCTTAGAATCTTTGATACAGGACATCCTTCTTTTCTGGCTAATTTCTCAACTACCGCACGCAATCGGGTAAGCGGTGTAGCCTTGCTCTTCTTCTTCTTATCGTCACTTGTAATATGCAGGCCGGGGTAACTCAGCGGCGATCTTTCTGGCATCTATTTCTTCAGATGCAGCAGAGAGAAGGTGGAATCTACTTCCTTCCAACAGTGGTAAGTATTCTGGCAGTTCTTCCTCTTTCTCTTCGGGGATTTCTTCAAGACAGGCGGCTTCAGCTTCTCTGACCTTCTTGATCTTAGCAAATGTCCTACTTTTATTCCTCCTCTGTGTCCGGGTTAAGGGCCTATACTTCGAACCGGACCCTATCTCGAAAACAGACGGTATCACAGCGAAGTCTGAACCCTCCACGGTGACAGACTCATAACTGACTTGCACCTCCTTTCTGTTCGGTTTGGCGGGGTCCGGGGTAGGTGCGATGATGACCGGACCGGTGGGGGTAGAGACGACGGCTACGGGGGTAGCGATCAACTTTCTATGAACGGCGAGTGTTCTTCTCAACTGGGGCCCTCTACAGGGGAGGGAATTCATGAGTTGACTTCAGGTTAAACTCAATCATAGGTTCTTCAGTCTCAGGCACTTTGTTCATCAGTGCGAAAAGAGTAACATTGGCAAATTTAACGTCTGTATTGTCAAACCCTTGTCTGAAGCAGATGATTGAATTGCTAGGCAGCTCATCCTGGTAGATAGCTAAGTCAAGTCCGTTGGTGAAAGAGAAGATCAGCTTCAGGGCAGGCATCTTCTGCAAGGCAAGTTCTGACTATCAGTCCTGAATTATGCTTCCTTCGTCAGGACGAAAAGAAAGAAATAGAAAAAGAGTCCGAACACAATTTATTTAAGTTTAATTAAAAGAGATTTTGTTTGTTAGGTGGTTAGTTTATTCGTTAAAAACGAGAGAAGATTAGAGAGGGTAAAGGACCCAATCCAGAACTTAGAAAGGAAGGGAAAATCCTGCAGGATTTCCCAACCCGAAGGACCACTCCTAAACTAACACCTATTGGGGGTCTACCTCGCCTCTCCGGAGAGGTATCAAAGGAATATTCCGGAACCTCTCCGTTTAGGGGTGTCTAAACAGTGGCTCCAAAATCCAAAAGGAGTTGACTATACCCGTTCAAGACAGAAATGGTGAGGTATGCCAACGGAAGAATGGTAGTTTGATCCACTAGGGGCATGGACTTACTACCGATTTATGCAAGCAAAACCATCCGATCAAAATGGAGAGAGGAACTAGTCCCCAGCGGAGTCGCCAGAAACATGTCGGCGTATATTTTATTATTATTTTTTTAGGTTTTTAATTTAAATATATAAATAATTTAGAAAGTAGCATTTGATTTTGAAAATAATTTTAAATTTGAAAAATTATAAGATGTGTAATTAAACCGATCTCACATCCCAAATAGTTTAATGTAAATGAGCACCACACCACAAACCATGTATTTATCCCGAAGAATAGATACATTTCTTGATGATGGGGCTCGATTAAATAAACTAGAAGATTTGTGACATCCGTTTGGTTTGCGAACCAATTTTATAAGCCGACAAGTTCCCCTGCTTAATATAAAGGAATTAAGGAGGGTTTATATTACCTGGGTTCTTAAAGTTCCCTATAAGGGCAAGCCCCTATAGTTAATTACATCTTAAATGACAGGAATCATTTAAGAAAACTCTCGATAATGATCAGTGGTTTATGCTTTCAAGAAATTTCAAAGTTTAAGGTTTTCATGATTGGACATTGGAAAGTCAAAAGGGAATGGATCAAATTAGGAATAGTTATTTTTCGGAATCCAAAGGAAGAGAAGTAGTGGATGTCACGGATCTGAAGCGAACTTCGGTGACTTCCCAACTATCCTACTTTCTGGCTTTGTTTTTGAGAAGAATTTATTTGATGTTTCATCCTGCCAGTTTTAGTTAATTAGGACTTATATTCGTATGACACAATCATACAAATAGCCCCGAAGATGTGAGGGTTTATGTCGTACCAAACGACTACCTCGGACTCCTAAGACCGGTTAGGGCTTAGTCTGCATAACATGATTATGCAAATGCCTAACGAAAAGGTTGAGGATTTATGTTGCACTAGGCAAACTACCTCGAAGTCCTATGGCTTGGTCATTTAATTCTAAGGAATGTTTTGCTGAAGTAGACACAAGTTTTGCTGACGAAGATGGCCGTGCTGCCCACTATGCTCCAAGCTCCTTGTTACTACAGAGGTTTGGTTTTAGAAGATGAAAATTAAGAGATGAGAGAAGTGTTATGGTTTAGAAATCTTAAAGTCTAAATGTCTTTCAGTGTTTTAATTAAAACAAATGTTAAAGTTGTTTAAACAGAACCGATTAAGATCCCACGGTTCCGTCATCCTGGCACCGTTATTTTCATCGAATTCACTTAGTCCAGATGAATTTTCTAAACTCAACTAAATAAGTTCCACACTTTCATTTAGACCGTGGGAAATCCCGTTAGCAACACGTGGGTTACATCATCCGAGGTATTCCCAATCATTCAAGGAGACGTTTTAATTTAGTTAAAGTTGTGGTTTTGTTGTTCTGTTTGTGATTAAATTTTGAGTTGTTTTATATTTTGAAATGTTGTGGCAGTGGATTTTACCTTGTAGTGACTTTTAATTTAGTTTTGGTTTCAATTTAGGGACTATCATAAAGGTTTCGGTTTTCATGAAACAGTCTTGTTTAACATGCAATAAAAGTAAAGCGCTGTGCAATAAAGTAAATTGTAATAACATAAAAGCGTACCTGGAGAGTCTTCCCGTCATTTCAAGCTACACTTTTAAAACACATGTTAAGGCATTTAAATATTTCAACAAGTACCTAGGTAAAGACTGAAGGAATGGTTTTGGTTGTCTACCAGAATCCTAATCCTATAGCTAGTCATTTCCTATGACGTCTAGGTTCTTGATTTTTAGTTAAGGATGATTTTCTTCATCAAAGAACAATTAAGTTTAATTGTTCTTTAAAACATCTCACCATATTGAGGAAGTGCTTAGATCAAATTCTAAACATCTTTTCAATACTGTTGAGATTATTTTGAGTCCAAATAAACTTCATTGTACTGGTGAATTGATCATCCAAGGGTTTAGTTAAGTTTTGTTCCTTTGCTCAGTGAACTAGGATGTTTGATTATCCTATGAGCAAGGTGACATTTCACTTAACGCTTCATTTACTAGTTATAATAATTTAAAGCTTTTAGGGGCAAGTTAATTTGTTAAAGATTTTTAATGATTTGAAGTTAAAGTTGATGTTTTATTTTAATGTGATTTAATTATGAAATTTTAATCAATGATTTTAAGTTTAGAATGGTGTTTGATTCATTTAAGTTAAACCTTTTATAAATGATATCCAAATCTTATGTTAATTTAATTTTTAAATTAACCTAGGTCAAAAGAGGTGTTAAATTATTTATTAAATTTTGATGATTTAATTTGGATTAATTATATTAATTAATTTAATTTTTACATTATGTTTTAAGATAAGTTATCTTAAAATTATTTAAAATTTGCAAATTTGATTTAAGTTTGTTTTGAAATGATTTTTTAATTAGTTTCAAATATTTTTTATTTACTTTTTAATTATTTAACATTTTAGGTTTTAATCGATTGTTAGATTATTTAATGATGTGGGTTTTAATCAAATTAAAAAAAAATTATTTACTTTTAATCATTTAATTATTAATTCCACTTATCCTCTTAATTTTAAGAGTTAAATATTATTAAGTGATTTATTTAGGGATTTTTAAATTAAGGAATTAATATCCTCTTAAGTTATATCCCTATTTTAATAATCCAATTTTAATTAATCTTCCAAAATTTGAATTATTTAATTAATTAAGGTTTCATTTTTGGGTTTATTAAAGTGATTAATGGGTTCCTACCCTTCAATTTCCCAAAGTTTCAATCATCTAAGAGAAGATTAAAATCAGATATTTTACTCCCATGTTGATTAAACCTAAAGTTTTAATTAGGGGGTTAAATCTTTTATTACCTTTATGCCCCTTTAAGCTTATTTATTTTATAACTCATTAAATTAAGCTTAAATGAACTTAAACTTTTTATACCACTCCACTCACATATCAATTAAGACATTAGAGGAGAAAATGTGATTTTTCTGAATTTAATTTATTTATATAATTATTATTAATGGAAAATAGGGATTTTTCAAAGAAAATTCATCAACATGACCAAGGTAAAGTTTCTGTCCTTAAGAAACTTATGGGACATTCCTAATGACCAGAGGACCACTTGGACCAATTTTGGTGATTTTTTGAATTATATTTTATTTACTAGAATTATTTTATATTTTGGAGTGTTAATTAATTATAAAATAAAATAAAAGTTGAAAAATGGATTTTATATTTTTCAAAAATCCCGCTGACATCAAGAAAGTCAGAGAAACAAATTTTATATTTTTATGATTTTTCTTTGATTTATTAGAATTAATTTAGTGGAAATGCTAGAAATTACATTTTTTAATTAAAGAAAGTTTTAAGGCTTTGAAAATTAAATATCTCAACCTAGAGACTTAGGAAAAATATTTGATTGGTTCCTAAGTGATCAGGGGACCAAATATGACATTTTTATGATTTTTATTATTTTTATGATTTTTATTATTTTTTATTTATTAAAAATATCAAAATATGCTCAAAAATGAAAGTTTTTAGAAAATTTCAATTTTATTTTTTTTAGACTCCTCTAATATCATAGAAGTCCCAAGATCAATTTGGTGAATTTTTGAAATGTATTTTTGAAGTTATAAATTTTTAAAGCTTAATTTTGATTATGTGGCTTAATTGATCCATTTAATAGGGTTAAACATTTCCAATTGACTTCAAATTTTTATGTGAGGTTCCCCTGATCCTAGAGATCAGTGGAGAATTGATTTCAAGTTATTTTAATGTGTGATTAACTCTAATTAATTAAAGTTCAATTTTAAGTGATTAGGCCAATTAGGATTATTTTTAATGAATTGACTCAAACCATAATTATCCTAGGGTCCTCTGGTCCTAAGGGACTTCACCAAAATTTTCTGGAATTTTCTGAACAACATGCTAATTTCTGGAATTAAAATGTCAAAAATAGTGACATAAACTTGAAAAATACATAACTTATGACAGGGATGGCCTCTGACCTTGAAAAATTCAGAGAATGTTCCTAAGATCAGAGACTTCAAAAGCCCTATGGTCTCATGCCATGGTGAAATGTATCCATGCATGGAGAATTAAAATGCTCAAAATAGTATTAAATTAATTAAAAATAAAATACTCAACAAAATAGATTAATTCCTTTTCCAGATTATTTTCCTATGTTCACTGAGCAAGAGGGTATTTTTCTTTTATTTTTATGATTTTTCTATGCAAAGATATCAATTTTTGAAGTTTCAGGTATTTAAATAAATAAGAAAAATTCGATTTTCCTACTTAAACCAGTGAGCGCCGCATCAACCTCAGCGGCTCCGAAGCTCTACGTGTCGCGCTCCCATTCGACGCCGTCACCTAAGTCAGCTGCCACGCATCCCGCGGTCCCGCTCCGTCTTCTGGTCCGACTAGATCTCCGCCGTTCAACCGATACACAATCGATCGGACGGCTCCTGGTCATCGTCTATGACTGGTGCGTCCCATGAGTCGTCGACCTTCTAACCCTAATATCTCCCTCGATTCTCAATGGATTTTTGAGTTCTTATGCTCTATGGATTCATCTTGAGAAGATGAACACATCCATACGGTAAAAATGCATTGAAATTAACTTAAATAAAATGAAGAATCGCTGGAAGCTCGGGAGGAAGAAGAGGGCAATACCTTAGCTCTGAGAAGTGAAGCTTCTATCAGAGAGGCTCGGCATGTTCGTTGGAGTCCAAGGAGGCTAGGGATGAAGCCTGGAGCTATGGTGAAATGTCTAGGCTTGACTTCCACAAGGCCCGATCACAAAGCTTGGAGGCTGGAACAACTAGGTGGTCTGGAGAGGGGGCTTTCACTGGGGAACTCCTTCTCTACATCTGGTGAAGGTGTGGGAAGATTTAATTTGGATTTGGTGAAGTTTCAGAAAGTGTCCTTTTTATGGCCTGATTTTCAGCTGAGAAATTGAGCTAAGCTGAGGGGATTCAGGGCAGGAGAACAGTGGGGTTCTTCTTCTCTAGGCTAGGAGAAGCTCTGGGAGTGATTTGGTGAGGTTTTGTTGAGAAAAATTTCAACACCCTTCAGCACCTTTCTCATGGTCGAGAAGAGGTGTTTAAATAGCTAGGGCCATTGGGCTGAGCTAGGGCTCAATTGGTGGGTGGATTCTACTGCTCAGGTGGAGGGCAGAGGAGCTCCAAGGTTTGATTTGGCTGAGGTGGCCAATTGGTGAGTTTGGGTTTGTTTCACTAGGTGGTGGCTCTCAGTTTTGACTCCCTCCGGTGGCTAGGCCAGCCGGCAAGGACAAGGGAGCTGGCCATGGGTCAGATCAACCAAGGAGTAGGGTTTAATGATGATAAACCAGGCAAGGGGGGATTTGGGGTGAGACAAAAGGTGGATTTATCCATTTACGGGAAGAGATCCCTTAAAATGGGGAACCCTTGGTCCATGGTTCACTTAGCTTTGGCTAGGTGGATCTAGGGAGGTTCCTAGGGTTCACTTAGTGGCTGTGGATAGGTTGGTTTAGCCACATTTGGTTCAATTTAGTTTGGTTTGGTCATGGGTTCAAATTGGCTCATTTGGGTTTGGCTTGGGCTAACTTGAGTTAGGTTTTGATTTGGGTCCAAATTTCTTGAGCAATTTTGAAGAGGTGATTTCCATGAAGACATGGGGAGGTTTTGAGTTCAATTGGAAGGTCAATTTGGTGGATTTTGGTATTTTAGTTAATTTGGGGATGGTTGAATCAACTTGGGTCCAAGTTGGGTTAAGGTGGGGTTTAGACCCAATTGAAAGTTTCAAATGGTCTAGGGGAATGTATTGAAGAGTTCCCAACATCAATTGGGAAGAAATTTTAGGGTTTGGCTAATCAATTTGGTAGGTTTAAGGCATGGGTTCACTTTAGGCTAAAATGGGGGTATTGGATTTCAAAAGGAATTGAACTCAAATGTGAATCAACTTGGACTTGTATTTGGTTTATATTGATAGTAATGATGTTGAATTAAAGTTTATAATTGAAATTGGGTAAAATTGAGGTCAAATGGGTTGGTTTAGTGTGACATTGGGTCCATTTAGGTTAAGGATGGGTCAATTTGAGGATTTTGATAAAAGTGGGTTATTTTGTCAAAATTGGGCTATGATGTAGTTGAACAAAATCAAATTGGGATTATTTGGGATTTTTTGAAATTTTTTGGGAATTTTTGGAATTTTGTGCCTAAAGGGTATTTTAGGGTATCAAGAGGTTATTTGGAGAATATTGGGGTATTTTGGTAAATTTAAAAGGTGGGGGTTGTTTCAAAATGATTTTTAGGATTTTTGGGAATTTTGGGTAATTTTTGGGGAATTTTGGAAAATTTGGGGCAATTATGTAATTTTAGGTAGGTCTGAAGGACCCAATGACACAACTAGGCATTTGGCAAAAGTTGAATTTTGATTATGATGAAGCTTAAAGTGAGCCATGGACCAAGAAATGTCCACCCTGAACATCTCATGGGTTGTTTCCAACCCTCTTAGCCAAAGAGCTAGGGGTTTGGACTTAGCCACATGAGCACCCAAATGAACCAGGGGGAGAAAGGGGTAAGGATGGTGTGTGTGAGAGTGTAGTGTGTGTAAGCCAGACCTCACAAGGATCAGACCACCCCAGGGTAGTCCTAAGGCTTGAAAAACCTTATAGGACCTCACTATTGGTTCCCCATATGATGGTCTTAACCTTCTAAGGTGATTTAGAGGTTTGCAACCATCCAAGTGGGGTCCCAAGAGGAGTAAAAAAGTAGTTGAATTGCTAAAGGGTGGGCCCCAATTCTAGTCCTCTGGGATAGTCAAGGAGAAAACCTTATTGCTAGATCCTAAGAAGTACTAAGGAGAGAAAAGACCTCACAAAAAATGAGGTCAACAATTGGTTTGGAGAATTTTAAGATATTAAAAACTACTATTCTTATGTAATTAAATAGATAATGTATAGGATTGAGATGCATTAAATATTGTATGTGCCAAATAGGAGCAATCCTATTCTTTATCCTTTGGTCCAGGCATAAAGAACATTGACTAATCCTATGCTTGAGTTATCGAATCTGCGCTGGTAGTTGGGAGGATACCGGCTCTCACTTCGGAGCTCCCACATTCCCCTCGCCTGAGGGCTAACAATCTACACTTCAACACCCAAACGATAGGACCGAATTGAGGATTTTAGCCTGTCACTCTAAAATCTCCAATTCTACGCCCGATAATTATATTTCCCTATTTATTTGCATTCAATCCCCATGAACTTCACCATCCATGGAGTTTGAATGTGGTTTCACTTTGTTGAGAATTACACCGCCCTTTCGGGTCGATGCAATTACAACGAATTTTAACATTACAATGGACCCTTATTTCAATGTAAATTAAGTGCAAGTAAAAACCATCACATTTATAATTAAATTAAATTCTATCATGCATCACAAAATCCTAAACATGATTTCTACTCATTACAAAATAAAAGTAAAATGAAAATAATGGCATAATCTTCTCATGTTACTATTTTCAAAGAAGAAAAAAGAGTAAGAGAGATGTGTCGCAAAACATGAATAAAACACAACAGAAACTTCATTTAACCAAAGCAAATCCACTAGGTAATTGTTTACAAAATTATAAGATAATGAAGAATAATACTTAGCTTTTTCCCTTGAAAGAAAGACGAAGATCTCTCCCATAAAGTCTACAGGCGATCCATGCAATGCTAGCGAAATCCCTTACAAATTTTCTCAAAATCTCCTCTCCAATCTCTCCAAAAGGATAGAAATCTACATTTCTACTCTTAATCTAAGAATCCTAAACATTCCTCCAAGTTTTTTTTTTCACTTTCCTCTATTGTTTCCCGTTTCTAATATAAATTTGCTATTTTTAAAGAGTGTGGATGAATTTCCAAGAGTTTCCTTAAGCACCCCTTCGAAAAAGCGTCCAAATACGTTGAATTTCGGCCCAAAACCGCCAAAATTGGTCTAGAACCTTCCCGGCCACGGTCGGCGGGTTCGAGCTCGCTATCGGCGAGCTTTTCGGCCATTTTTCGTTGGTCTCGAGAAAATCTCGCCTTCGACGAGATCGAGTTCGCCGTCGGCGAGATGACTGCTGCGCAGCTCCACCATTTTGCTCCGTTTTAGCTTTGATTCGCCTCGTTTCAGTTGCGTTGTGTTCGTAAGAGATAACCCTACAAAATAAGCATAAAAACAACCTTTCTTTAAATTGTAATCTCATTCAAAAATATGCAAAAAGTGTAAAATAGATTAAGCATCAAAAGACTTATCGAAAGGTGTCAGGGCAGAATTTCATTTCTTGCTTATTTTTGCTCCAAATTGCACCGTTTTTGCTTCATTTTGCTCAAATCACCATTTCTTGTACTTAAACAAAAAAACATATAAAATATCTTTCTTTAAAGTGTAATATCATCAAAAATGAGTAAAATGATATAGCAAAAAGCGTATATATTTTAGGCGTGTGAGGCGATAAAAAAATTGAATTATAATTTGAATAATGCTAGTGAGAAGAGACTGTTGCAACTGAATGAATTGGAAGAAATCAGAAATGAATCATATGATAATGATAGAATATATAAGGAAAGAAGAAATATATGACATGAACGGAAAATTGTCAAAAAGGAATTTGAACCAGGATAAAAAGTTTTATTATACAATACAAGATTGAAATTATTTTATGGAAAACTGAAATCTTGATGGACAGGACCTTTCATTATCGTAAAAGTCTATCATTTTGGAGATGTCATTATCGAGGACTCTAATCTGGAAGAATATTCAAAGTTAATGGCCAAAGATTAAAACCATATTTGAAGGTAATAGACCTAATTTTAAAGAGGTTTTAATGTTGGATAAACCTGAATAACTAAAAGTTATGTCCAGCTGATGACGTTAAACCAAGCGTTTTGTGGGAGACAACCCACAATTATTAAGTGTTTACTTTGTTTGATGTGTTATTTGTGTTTTTTGTTGCTTAATTAATCATATTCTTATTTAATTATCATTAATGATATTTAAGAAATGAATCGAATCGAAATTTGGAAAAAATTTGAACGAGGTGAAGTTTGACAAATTTGAACTAGCGCTGAACGGCGCTGATATCAGCGCCGGATTGCGCTGCTATTTAGAAAATTATTTCTCGTCTTTAAAATTTGAGTTTTGGCAGTTCTAAGAGGTAACTCCTCCATTTGAACTTCCAAAAACCGCCCCTAGACGCTGGAACTTCCAAAGGAACGAAGAGGAAGAATCAAATTCTTGTACAAATGGATTCCGACTGGATGGAATTCGAAGATTTCAAGTGTTCAACCATAGAAAGTTCGTAAGTTTTGAGGCGCAATGACTTTTCAAGAAAAATATTTAGAAAATGAGATTGAGTAAGGAGCTAGGCTTTGTAAATCAAGGTATGAATTCTCCTACAAATAAAATTGATTAAATTATTGTTCAAAGACGTTGGGAAGTGTTGTGTTATACTACTACCGCTGTAGTTGTTCCGGTTGTGAAGGAGTTTTATGCAAATTTTCATGGAATCAACTAAGGATCAGTTTATGTGTGAGGTAGGTTTGTCACATTTACTCCTGCAAATATTAATGATTTATACATGAAAGCGAATGTGTCAATCTGCCACTATTTGAATTTTGCCCCGACGAAAGACAATATGAATGACATATACAGATATCTGACAGACGAAAGTGTTGAATGGGAGATAAGAGATAGCAGGTATGTAAGTTTCTTGACCACACTGTTAAATCCTACGTCGAAACTTACATTACTTCATTTGTGTAAAATTGCTCCAAACAATGAAAATTAGTAAGGTAACTAAGGAGTGTACTATTCTGAATTATTGTATTCAAATGAGAATGCCTATTGATGTTGGTTTGATAATTGTTAAGTCTATTTTGGGATTGATCATTCATGGATCAAAGTATGGGCTTGGAAATCATTCCATCATATTTCTCCTCTGCAATCAATCACAAGTGCCATATGAGAACTGGGAAAGAGTACTTCTACCTTGGAAGCCTATAGACCTAACAGATGCATATAGTAATGAGGCAATTGGTGATATGAATGATATGAGCATCATTGAAGATCAACCATCTCAAAGTTCAGCACCTATTCCTCCTAATTTTCCTGAAAGTTCACATATCATCCTGAAGAAAATCAAGAAATTGGAGAAAGAAGTCCAAAATCTGATGAATGCAATCAACAATCTTTCTGATTTCTTTGATCATCTGGATTTGAAAATGAAGAAGCACTTTGATCATTCTGGATATCTTGAAAGAAGTTTAACGTGATTGATGAGAAGGAAAAATTGGATTGAAGAGGATTCTACTTAAGAATTTTCGTTTCGTCCATTCTACAATTTATTTGTCTATGCTCAAATGATGGGAGATCTTAGAATTGATGATAGTTTGGAGGAAGAATGAAAACTTGATTATAGTATTTATGTGTTTGTGTATCGGATTTCTTTGCTTTGATTTACTTTATTTGGTTTGAATGTTATATTTGGACATGGTTGTTTGTTTAGTTCTCAACATTATTGTGTTGTGGTTGAGTACGACACTGAATTTGAGATTATATGACTTGAAAATATGTAATGTATAGTGTTGTGTGTATGTCTATGACTCATGGATTTTATAAATGAAAGTAATGTTATGTGTTGTTTGTGTTAAAAAATATCATTTGCCAAGGCTTTAAGATGTCATTCAATGCTTAATTAGACTAATTAGACATCGGAGTGGGCTTGAAATGATCAAAATTGCAAAGGAAAGTTGGAAGTCCAGTTTTTGAACTGGCGCCAAATGACACTTCCACCAGCGCCGGACAACGCCAAAAGTCAGAGACTTTGGCCATTTCAACAGAATAATGCGCTGAACGGCACTGCTTCTAGCGCTGGACAGCGTTCGAATACGAAAAATGCCCGAAACTCTAATTGTTTGCGATTTAACCCTGGGATCCACCATTTTTGCCCAAATCTTTGTCTTCAACCTGCAGACATAGACGATTTCCGCACCTAGGGCTCACTAGAATTTGGATTTGAAGCGATTTCGTGGCCGAAAAAATTCAGATTTCATATTCTCTTGGTAAGAGCTACACTTTAACCTAAATTTTTTTTATTTTGACCATGGAAATCTCCTACATTATGAAGATTTGGAATTTTGAAGTTTTTGGAGAAACTTTGGAGATTTTCATGGATTTTGAGTTCATATCTATTTAAATTTGCCTTGGAGTCGATTGCATTGTAATTTTAAAATTGATTTGCAAAATTTTGATATTTTTAGATAAATGGCTCTAAGATTGGCTAAGGGGAAGAGGAAACTTGATTATGATGAAAGTAAATTTGTGAATTTCAAACCTATTTGTGTTTTAGTACGTTTCTTAGCAATAAAAAATGTCTTCAAAAAAGAGCCTTTGAAAATCCTGGAGGAATGCTTGAAGAACTGATTGCTAATCGTCAATGGGAGATTTTCTATTTTTTCACTGTTAAAGTGATGCTGGGTATTGCTCAAGAATTTTATGCTAATCTGTATTATTCTAAGAGTAAATTTATTCTGGTTAGAGGCCAAATGGTAGAATTCACCTCTACCAGCATAAATGCATTTTATCAATTGAGAGCACCCTACCATTATGAATATGAAAATTTTTCTATCACGAATCAAGCATTGGATGAGATTATAAACTTTTTGACTGAATATGAAAATTGTTCTATCACGAATCAAGCATTGGATGAGATTATAAACTTTTTGACTGATGGGAAAGGGGAATGGAAAATTAAGCAGATAATGAAAGTTAATTCTCCCCTTTCTACTCTGAATCCTTTATCAAAAGCCTAGCGTTATTTCATTGATCAAGACTGTTTCCTACCAACTGACACGCCTAAAATATAAAAGCTTTTTGCTATATCATTTTACTCATTTTTGATGATATTAAACTTTAAGGGAAGGTATTTTGTATGTTTATTGGTTTTAGGTACAAGAAATGATGATTGGAGCAAAAGCAAAAACGGTGCAATTTGGAGCAAAAACGAGCGAAAATGAAATTACGCACGACACCTTTCGATAAGTCTTTTGATGCTTAATCTCTTTTACACTTCTTGCATATTTTTGAATGAGATTACACTTTAAAGAAATGTTATTTTTATGCTTATATTGTAGGGCTATCTGTTACGAACGCAACGCAACTGAAATGGAGCGAAACGGAGCTCAAAACGGAGCCAAATGGAGCGAAACGGTGGAGCCGTGCAGAGTCATCACGCCTACGGCGGCCTCAATCTCGCCGACGGTGAGATTTTTCTGAGACCACCAAAAAATGGCCAAAAAGGCCGCCGACAGCGGCCTCGAACCCGCCGACAGCGGCCCGGACGACCATGAACCGACTTTTGGCGGTCTTGGGCCAATATTCGACGTATTTGGATTCTTTTTCGAAGGGGTGCTTATGGAAACTCTTCAAACTTCGTCCATACCCTTTAAAATGGCGAATATAGGTTAGAAAAGTGAGGGAAAAATAGAGGAAAGGAGAGAAAAACTTAGATGAATGTTTAGGATTCTTAGATTAAGAGTAGAAATGTAGATTTCTACCCTTTTGGAAAAATTGGAGAGGAGATTTTGAGAGAATTTGTAAGGGATTTCGCTAGCATTGCATGGATCACCGGGATAATTTATGGGAGAGATCTTCGTCTTTCTTTCAAGGAGAAAAAGCTAAGTATTATTCTTCATTATCTTATGATTTTGTAAACATTTGCGTAATGGATTTGCTTTGGTTAAATGAAGTTTCCTTTGTGTTTTCTTCATGCTTTGTGACGTATCTCTCTTATTCTTTCTTCTTCTTTGAAAATAGTGGCATAAGAAGATTATGCCATTGTTTTCCTTTTACTTTTCTTTTGCAATGAGTAGAAATCATGTTTAAGATTTTGTGATGCAGATAGAAGTAAATTTAATTACAAATGTGATGGTTTTTACTTGCACTTCATTTACATTGCAATAAGGGCCCACTGTAATGTTAAAATTTGTTGTTAAAACAAATGATCTGAGAGGATTATTCTTTCTACAAAAAGTACGAACCACATTTAAATTCCATGGATGGTGAAGTTCATGGAAGTTGAATGCAAATAAATAAGGAAATATAATTATTGGGCGTAGAATTGGAGACTTTAGAGTGACAGACTAAAATCCTCAATTCGGTCCTATCGTTTGGGTCTTGAAGTGTAGATTGTTAGCCCTCAGGCGAGGGGAACGTGGGAGCTCCGAAGTGAGAGCCAGTATCCTCCCAGCCTAGCCGCAAATTCAGTAACCAAGCATAGGATTAGTCAGTATTTTTATGCCTGGACCAAAGGGTAAAGAATAGGATTGCTCCTATTTGGCACATACAATATTAAATGCTTCTCAATCCTATACATTATCTATTTCATTACATAAGAATAGTAGTTTTTAATATCTCAAAATTCTCGAACCAATTCATCCAAAAAGGGTTATATTTAGAATTGTTATTTGCATTTAGATATAGTTACTATCTTTACATTTAACACTTGCATTTAGGAATAGTTGCTAGATAAAACACAATTTTAATCGACATTCCAAACTAAGGACTATTAGTAGTAGACTCAAATTTGACTAAAGACCTCTTCACTTCCTCGTGGGATCGATACTGGGGTTTTTAAAGAAAACTCTATATTACTTGAAACGATACGTACACTTGCGTAGTACCCCTAGTGTGTAAAATATTTTCTAATTTTTATATCATTTAGGATTATTCACACTAGCCGCTATTTATAAATCGGGTCAAGTTTTTGGCCATCTTTTGGAAGTTAATTTACTGCGTAATTGCGGGTCGGGTCAAGTTTTTGACGTCGTTGCCGGAGAAGCTTCGGTAAGAACTTTAGGAGAATTTTAGTTGAAGTAATTAGGCTTAGACTTGGAAAACTGTAGTGTCATAAAAACTATTTTTGTGTGGAAAGTGTTTTGTTGTATGAAAACGTGTTGTGAAAAAACTGTTTGTGTGAAAAATATGGTGTTCGTGAAAACGTTTTGTTTTGTTGAATATATTTCATTTATTATTTGTTTAATTGTTAATGTATTGTTTTTTGTGTTACATATGCGAAACAAAGGATCTGCAGGACTTGTACCTTATGATCCCAAGTTTCAAAAAATAAAAAAATAATAAAAATACAGAAAGGACTCGAAAAACTAGAAATGGAAATGGAAAACTTTCAAGATAATAACTTAGAAAATCATCATACTTCATTGAGGGATTACGTAATTCCTACGACAGATGAAATTCACTGAAGTATACAAAACTCTGTCGTAGAAGCTGATTCGTTTGAAATAAATCCTGAGATTATCCAACTGGTGCAGAACAATCAATTTGGGGGAACTCCTTCAGAGGATCCCTATGTACACTTATCAAATTTTCTAGAACTTTGTGCTATATTTCGTTATATGTCTGACGATGCTGTTAGACTAAGACTTTTTCCTTTCTCACTAAGGGATAAGGCTAAAATGTGGTTATACTCATTAGCACCTGGTTCTATTAAAAATTGGGAGGAGTTAACTCAGAAATTCTTAGCTAAGTATTTTCCACCTTCAAGGACTACTCAACTTAGAAACGATATTATCTCATTTTGTCAATATGAAGGGGAATCAATCTACGAAGGCTGGGAAAGATTTAAGGAACTCCTAAGAAAGTGTCCACACCATGCTCTGCCCGAGTGGTTAATCATTCAAACTTTTTATAATGAGTTAGTAGAATCCCTTAGGTCTATAATTGATGCTGCTGCTGGTGGATCATTAATGTCAAAATCATTTGATGAAGTGTATGCATTAATTGAAAAAAATGGTTACAAATGAATTTCAATGGCCCTCTGCAAGGGTAAATCCTAAAAAGGTAGCTAGTATTTATGATACAGATACGATTACAATTCTTGCATCTCAGATTGTTGTAATATCAAGGAAGTTGGACCAATTTGGAATGAACCAACCGCAATTTACTCATGTAAGTGAGGAAAGTTCGTTAGGGGCTATAATTGATTCTAAATTATCATATGAGACTTCAAATACCATAAACAACCCGTACTCTAACTTTTACAACCCAGATTTGGAGAACCATCCTAAATTTAACTGGAATCATACTACTAATAGTGGAAACCTAAAATGGGAAAATAATCATGCAAATCATAATGGAAGTTGGAATAATCAGGGGAACACAAACTATAGACCTTCATATCCACCGAACTCTAATATTGATCAAAAATTTGAGGATAAGAAAATGTCTATGGAAGAAGTGGTATTGCAAATGGGAAACCAGTTGCAAAGTCAAAATACTGCGATTAGAAATATAGAGAATCAACTGGGACAAATTGCTAATTCACTTAGCAATAGACCTCAAGGAACGCTTCCTAGCAACAATGAGATCAACCCTAAAGAGAACACTAATGAACAAATAGAAGCTGTCCAATTAAAAATTGGAAGAGATATAGAGGATGTGGTTAGCAAAGAGAAAGATGTTGTGAGAGAAACAACGGAAACTAAAAGACACGAAGAACATGTTTCTAAGGATGCGGAAAAATTAATATCTCCAACTAAAATCAGTTTGGAAAAACCACCACCTCTATTTCCTCAAAGACTTAAACAGCATGAGTAGGATAAAAAATTTTCAAAGTTCATGAAAGTACTTAAGAAGTTAACGATAAATATTCCTTTTACTGAAGCTTTGGAACAGATGCCAAGTTATGCAAAATTTATAAAGTATATATTAAAGAAGAAAAGGAAATTTGGGGATTATGAGACAATTGCAATAAGTGAGGAGTGCAGCGCTATACTTCAGAAAAATTTTTCTCAGAAACTTAAAGATCCTTGTAGCTTTACAATTCCTTGTGCAATTAGAGAAAAATTATGTGGAAAAGCTTTATATGATTTAGGAGTGAGCATTAATGTGACGCCTCTATCTATATGTAGAAGGTTAGGTTTAATCGATATTTCTCCCACTACTGTAACTCTTATGTTAGCTGATCGATCTATCATTTATCCAAAAGGAGTTATAGAAGATGTGCATGTTAAAGTGGATAAATTTATCTTTCCTTTGGACTTTATTGTATTAAATATGGAGGAAGATAAAGAAATTCCAATTATTTTAGGGAGACCTTCACTTGTTACTGGACAAGCTATGATAGATGTGCAAAAAGGAAAGTTGACTATGAATATTAATGATCAGGAAGTCACTTTTGATGTATTAAAGACTATGAAATATCCAGCTGAGAGAAAAGATGATGATTGTTTTTGGATAGATGAAATTGATTATCTAAGTAAAGACCATTTCCAAGAAAGTTTTGAGAGTAAGTTAACAGATGAGAATGATATAGACTTTCATGATGATTTGAAAATGTTGTTTAAAAAAGACTGTATGTAAGTTCAGGAGAGGTGTGAAATGAGGGACGCTGCCAAAAATAGTAAACTTTTAATTCCATCTGTTGAAAAATCTCATGAGCTTAAGATGGATGTACCCCATACAATTTTAAAGCCTACCTATTTAGGGAATTCATCTACACAACCAGTCTTTGTATCTTTAGATACGACTCAATCACAACAAAAACCTGAATTAAATGATGAACAAGATAAAATTATTGAACTAGGACTTGGAAGAGAATTTGAGGATAAATTTCAAAAGAACTTTGAGTTGAGAAAAGAGGATAAGGATATTGGAAGACCATTGGAAGAAATTCCTAAGGAATTAGAAAAACCTATTTCCTCAACTAAGATAGATCCTTCATTATTTAATAATTATAAAGAGGAAGAATTGGAAGATAACTTGAATCATAAGAGTGACATAGAAGAATTTGATCCAGAATCTGAATTATCTAGAGAATCTAATCCAAAATTTAGGACATATTGAAGTATCTTATAAAGATCCATTTCTAATAAATTTCAAGGATGATATTAATATGCAAATTCAGAAAATCAATAGAAGAATATTGGATCTAGAAAGAAATATGAGGAATTATGATATAAATCCAACTGAAAATGAAGAGCTGATTGAAAATTTAAAATTTGAGGATTTTATAGGAATCTCTGGATCTGAAAATGATTGGGCGATTGATCGAGGATTACTTAATTGGAATTTTGGTCCATGTGGAATCATTTGTCGGGCTAATGACGTTAAAACCAAGCGTTTTATGGGAGGCAACCCATAGTTATCAGTGTGCTTAAATTTAGTGTGCTTGAGAGTCAAGATTGTTAGTGATCTATTGTATTTGCTTTATAGTGGATTAATCAGTTTGATTGATGATTGGTAGATGTTTGGATTGTTAGTAGTTTGATCTTTCTATGTCATGAGGGAGGTGATTTCTTAACTTATTATTATAACTAGAATTGATCTCTTGTGGTAGTTGGATTAACGAGTCCACTGTGACTTGGGTCTCACCCAGACTTGAGTTTTACAAGAGAAATCATGAATTTCGAACATTGATAGTTCCATCTTAATTTGTTACTTCCTTTCTGCAACTTTATTTTCATTAGGTAGGAGTCGCGAACCTATTTGATGAACACCATATGGATGATCTTACACTATCTTTATAACAATTAGAGGTGCTTAATTAAAAAGATTAGGTGATGCCTGAGATTGGTGTCCGGAAACCAATTTATTAGGGATAGTCTTATCTTTGGGATTATAATCTATAAAATCATTTTAAAGTACCTAATTTACTAGTGTAGTGATTCCATTAGAAATTAAAGGTAACGTAGTGAGATTGGTTGAGTTAAAGGATGAATTAACCTCATTTATCATATGTGTTTTTATGTTTGTGTTACAAATTTATTTAGGTATTGAAGAACATTTTTATATTCCCTTGCTGATACTTGCTACGCTAGTTAGACTTTGGTTTAGTTAATTTCATTTTGGCATGATTAGTTTAGATTTACTTTCTGCTGCATATTGTTCTGTCCTGATGAATACTTGTAAATGGTTGATAGACATTTGTGGTAGATAGAATTTCTAAATTGTTTTCTTCCTGCTTATATTTTACATACTGAATGTTATATATGTTAAAAATTAAGTTTGGGGGTAGGAAGAAAAATAAAATTTTAATGTGAAAATACTTCCTTTTAGTGTAATTTTATTACAAGCATGTTTTAGGTTAGCTTTACTTTCTCCTACAGTCTTTCTATCCTGATTATGCATGTATATGAATTTGATAGGATGTTGTAGTAGCAAGTAGATTCAACCTTTACTTTTTCTTCCTGCTACATTTTATGGAATTAATTGCAAAATATTTTTGAAATTTAAGTTTGGGGGGAAAAAAAATATTAACTCTTATTTGTTCTCAATTATTATATTTTCAAAAATTATTAGCATAACTTCTAGCAATTGAACCTCGCTTAAGATAACTAACTTTTTATTTTAGTTGAATATTATGGAAGGATTGGATGAAAGTTTTTAGTAATAAAGGTTAATTTTATAAGTGTAAGATATTTGGTATGAAAGAATTTGATTATAGTTAACTATTTAAAGTAAAGAAAACTATATTTTTGAAATGTTAAGAGACTTAAAGTATTGTGTGTTAAGAAGAGATTGTGACTTTATGATGAATAATAAGTCTCATACCTAATTATAAAGTAAGGATGTGTTTCAAGTTTGAACTTTAGAAAGAGGAGAGTGAAGTTCAAAATCATTACAGGCTCTCCAGATATAGTAATCCTTATTAAAAAAAAAGAGAAAAAAAGAAGATTGAAAATGATCCCGAAAGAAAAGAAAAAAAAAAAAAGAAAGAAAAAATTTATGAGGAGAAGCTTGAGGAGATGTTTAATAAAAAATTGGCTTCACTTGAGTCACTCTAAAGGGAAAACTTGATTTCATTTCTGAATTTATATTTAATGAATTGGCCTACATTCTGATGAAGTTTACATGAACTCCTTTTTCACATAATCTTTCAAGGCACTCTTAATGTGACAAATTACGGTTTATCTTAAAATAAATGAAGACTAGAACCCTTTGACTTGATTATCGAATATTCTTATACTTGTAGTGTTAACTCGAGTTACCTGAATTTCTTTCTAAAAGTCTAACCAATATATTCTTTTAAATGAAAAATTTTAGTGTCTTACAGGTGAAAGGTACATTGCCCTGAGTTATATTTTTATGTAGTAAAAAGTGTTACTTGAGGACAAGTAACAGTTAAGTTTGGGGGATTTTGACACGCCTAAAATATATAAGTTTTTTGCTATATCATTTTACTCATTTTTTATGATATTACACTTTAAAGGAAGGTATTTTGTATGTTAATTAGTTTTAGGTACAAGAAATGGTGATTGAAGCAAAAGGAAGCAAAAACGGTGCAATTTGGAGCAAAAACGAGCAAGAAATGAAATTCTGCCCTGACACCTTTCGATAAGTCTTTTGATGCTTAATCTCTTTTACACTTCTTGCATATTTTTGAATGAGATTACACTTTAATGGAATGTTGTTTTTATGCTTATTTTCTAGGGCTATCTGTTACGAACGCAACGCAACTGAAATGGGGCAAAACGGAGCCAAATGGAGCGAAACGGTGGAGCTGCACAGAGTCATCTCGCCGACGGCGACCTCGATCTCGCCGACGGTGAGATTTTCCCGAGACCACCGAAAAATGGCCAAAAAGGCCGCCGACAACTGCCTCGAACCCGCCGACAGCGGACCGGACGACCATGAACCGACTTTTGGCAGTTTTAGGCCAATATTCGACGTATTTGGAAGCTTTTTCGAAGGGGTGCTTATGGAAACTCTTCAAACTTCGTCCATACTCTTTAAAATGGCGAATATAGGTTAGAAAAGTGAGGGAAATAGTAGAGGAAATGAGAGAAAAACTTAGAGGAATGTTTAGGATTCTTAGATTAAGAGTAGAAATGTAGATTTCTACCCTTTTCGAAAGATGGGAGAGGAGATTTTGAGAGAATTTTTAAGGGATTTCGCTAGCATTGCATGGATCGCCGGGAGACTTTATGGGAGAGATCTTCGTCTTTCTTTCAAGGGGAAAAGGCTAAGTATTGTTCTTCATTATCTTATGATTTTGTAAACATTTGCGTAATGGATTTGCTTTGGTTAAATGAAGTTTCTTTTGTGTTTTCTTCATGCGTTGTGACGTATCTCTCTTACTCTTTCTTCTTCTTTGAAAATAGTGACATAAGAAGATTATGCCATTGTTTTCCTTTTACTTTTCTTTTGTAATGAGTAGAAATCATGTTTAGGATTTTGTGATGCATGGTAGAAGTAAATTTAATTACAAATGTGATGGTTTTTACTTGCACTTCATTTACATTGCAATAAGGGCCCATTGTAATGTTAAAATTTATTGTTTAAAAAAACGATCTGAGAGGATTATGCTTTCTACAACTAAGTACGAACCACATTCAAATTCATGGATGGTGAAGTTCATGGAAGTTGAATGCAAATAAATAGGGAAATATAATTATTGGGAGTATAATTGGAGATTTTAGAGTGACAGACTAAAATCCTCGATTCGGTCCTATCGTTTGGGTGCTGAAGTGTAGATTGTTAGCCCTCAAGCGAGGGGAACGTGGGAGCTCCTAAGTGAGAGCCGGTATCCTCTCAGCCTATCGCAAATTCAGTAACCAAGCATAGGATTAGTCAATATTCTTTATGCCTGGACCAAAGGGTAAAGAATAGGATTGCTCCTATTTGGCACATACAATATTAAATGTTTCTCAATCCTATACATTATCTATTTCATTACATAAGAATAGTAGTTTTTAATATCTCAAAATTTTCCAAACCAATTCATCCAAAAAGGGTTATATTTAGAATTGTTATTTGCATTTAGATATAGTTACTATCTTTACATTTAACACTTGCATTTAGGAATAGTTGTTATATAAAACACAATTTTAATCGACATTCCAAACTAAGGACTATTAGTAGTAGACTAGAATTTGACTAAAGACCTCTTACTTCACTTCCTCGTGGGATCGATACTGAGGTTTTTAAAGAAAACTCTATATTACTTGAAACGATACGTATACTTACGTAGTACCCCTAGTGTGTAAAATATTTTCTAATTTTTATATCATTTAAGATTTTTCACACTAGCCGCTATTTATAAATCGGGTCAAGTTTTTGGCCATCTTTTGGAAGTTAATTTACTGCGTAATTTCGGGTCGGGTCACCAACCATCACAGTGATGTTACTATTGATATAGTTATTCTGAATTACTGTGTTCAGAACATGAAGAATATAAATATTAGGGCTATTATTCATAAAAGTATTTTGACAAGCTCAAAAGGAGAGACTACAGAAGGACTAGGACACCCCAGTTTGATTCATGTTATTTATTCAGTTAGGTGTAGTGATTGAAGATAATGATGAGATAGTCTACCCCTTGAAGCCTGTTAGTAAACTAAATCTGAAAACCTATGAAACCCATGTAGGATGGAAATAAAGTAAAAGAGCTGATGAGCCTTCTTCTAGTCGAGATAGACCATCTACATCTACGGAACCTACTCTGCATGATGTTATGGATCAATTAGAAAAGTTAAACACCAGAGTAGAGGGACTAGAAGTAAGAAAAAAAATTAATGATGATTATCAAGTTTAGTGGAGAGAATATGAGATAGCTTATCATGATGCACATATGAGATTTTTCAGGGGAGACACTGATGTTGTATTTCCTACTTACCGTGAGTATACTCCATACCAACCCAAGGATTCTGATGATGGTGGATCTCCTGCAAAACATTAAGATTGGTAGTGTGTGTATTTTTATTTTTATTTTTCATTGAACTTTGTGAGGTATTTGTGTTTAGTATTTGTAATGTACCTGAGACTCCTTATGATTTGTATTTGAGATGTTATATGTGTGTTGGATGTACTTGTAGTAGCTTTGTTGTTGATTTATGATGTACGTGACGTGATAGTGAAGTTTTTATGTGTTTGGTTTGTTAGTTTAATTTGTACCAGTAACCGTTGGATGTTAATGTTATGTGCACTGTTTAATGTGTTTAAACTTCTTCTTTATAAACTTCTAACCCATATTTGTGTATTGAAATGCTTCTTAATTATTTCAGGTCTACTGTTCTACTTTATGAAGAAAAACCTATTGAAACTCAAAGGTATGAAAAGCCAGCATATTGAGGTATGAGTTATATATTTAGATTTTTTCTTTCTTCGGTGTAAATTATATTTAAAAATCTAAGTTTGGGGGAAGGGAAGGAATTAACTATTAATTGTTCTCATTTAAAATTATTTTCAAAAATTAGTAACATGATTTTCTGTAATAGAGCTCAATTTCAGATAATTGTATTTTGATTTTATTTAAGTATTTTATTAAAGTGAATGAAAGAGTTTGGTAATGAAAAGTAATTTTGTAATGTAAGATATTTGGTATAAAAGTATAAGACTATAGTCAACTATTCAAAGTAAGAAAAACTGTATGTTTGAAATATTAAGAATCTTAAAATTTTATGTGATAGGAAAGGATTGAGACTCTATGATGAATCATTAATAATCTAAAGAAGTGCTTATAAGGTAAAGGAATGTGGTAAGTTTCAAATTTAGGGTGAGAAGGATGAAGTTCAAAATCATTAAAGGCTATCCAGATACAGTAATCCTCACTGAAAAGAAAAGAAAAGCAAAAAGCAAAAGAAAAGAAAAGAAACGCAAAAGCAAAAGCAAAAGAAAAAGAAAAGAAAAGAAAAGTGAGGAGAAGTTTGAGAAGGTTCCTAATCAAAAACTGGCTTCACTTGGACCTACCTAAAGGGAAAAAACTTAATTATTATCCTGAACTTATATGTATGGATTAGCATCTTTACTAGTAGTGTTCTCATAAACTTCTTTTCATGTAATCCTTTTAAGTGCCTTAATAAAACAATCTACAGCCATTTTTGAAATGAATAGAAAGCTAAAACTCTTAGACTTGATTACTGGATATTCTTACACCTCAAAAATTTACTTGAATTATTCAAATATCTTTCTGAAAAATTTTACTATTGTAGTTATCTAAATCAAAATTATGGTATTCTAGGAAGAAAGTTTATTGCAGTGGATCATAACTTTATGTATTAACTAGAACAACTTGAGGACAAGTAATAGTTATGTTTGGGGTATCTTAATCCACTAAAAATTTGATAGCTTTGTACTATTCATTTCATACCTATTTTTGATGATATTGCACTTTAAAGGAAGATATTTTTGATGATTTCATGCAGGTACAATGATTTTATGCTTTTGGAGCAAAATGAAGAGAAAAGAAGTAAATTTGAAGCGAAAAAGGACAAAAGTGCATTGTCGGCATATTTTAGGTTGGAGTGTTGTAAAGGGGTCGCCTACAGAGATTGTCGATGAATTTTAGATTTTAAATTTAATTTAAATATATATATATAATTTAGAAAGTAGCATTTGATTTTGAAAATAATTTTAAGTTTGAAAATTTTAAGATATGAAATCAAACCGATCTGACATCCCAAATAGTTTATATAAACGAGCACCACACCACAAGCCGTGTATCTATCCCGAAGAATAGACACACTGCTTGATGATGGGGCTCAATTAAAAAAATAGAAGATTTGTGACATCCGTTTGGTCTGCGAACCAATTTTATAAGCCGACAAGTTCCACTGCTTAATATCAAGAAACTAAGCGGGGTTTATATTACCTGAGTTTTTAAAGTTCCCTATAAGGGCGAGCCCCTATAGTTAATTACATCTTAAATGACGGGAATCATTTAAGAAAACTCTCGATAATGATCAGTGGACTTGCTCTCAAGAATTTCAAAGTTTAAGGTTTTCAAACAATTGGACTTTGGAAATTTCAGTAGGGAATAGCTCAAATTTGGAACACTTTATTTTAAGAGTCCAATGGAAGAGAGGTAGAAGCTGAGGATCCAAGAAGAATCTTGGCAACTTCCCAAACTATCCTATTATTTGGCTTCAATTTGAGAGTTTATTTAATGTTATAATCCTTCCAGTTTTAGTTAATTAGGACTTATATTTGTATGATATTATCACACAAGTAGCCTCGAAGATGTGAGGGTTTGTGTCGTACCAAACGACTACCTCGGAGTCCTAAGACCGGTTAGGGCTTAATTTGTATAACATGATTATGCAAATGCCTAACAAAAAGGTTGAGGATTTATGTTGCACTAGGCAAACTACCTCAAAATTCTATGGCTTGATTATTTAAAATTAGGAATGGTTTTGCTGATGTAGATTCCAGTTTTGCTGACGACGATGACCTTGCTGCCCACTATGCTCCAAGCTCCTTGTTGTTGCAGAGGTTTAGTTTTAGAAAGTAAAAATCAGGAGATGAGAGAAGTGTTTTGGTTTAGAAAAGTTTTAAAATCCAAACGTCTTTAATGTTTTATTAGGGGAATCTTAAAGTTGATTATAACAACACCGGTTAAGATCCCACAGTTCCATTATTCCGGCACCGTTATTTTTATCGGATTCACTTAGTCCAGATGAATTTGCTAAACTCAACTGAATGAGTTCCACACTTTCATTTAGACCGTGGGAAATCCCGTTAGCAACACGTAGGTTACATCATCCGAGGTATTCCCGATCATCCAACAAGACATTTTAATTTAGTTATAGTTGTAGTTTTGTTGTTCTGTTTGTGATTAAATTTTGAGTTGTTTTATATTTTGAATGTTGTGGCGGTGGATTTTATCTTGTTGTGACTTTTAATTTTAGTTATGGGTTTCAGTTTTGTGGCTATCCTAAAGGTTTCAGTTTTCATGCAACAATCTTGTTTAACATGCAAGAAAAGTAAAGCGCAGTACATGTAAGTAACTTGCAATAAAATAAAAGCATACGTGGAGAGTCTTCTCGTCATTCCATGCTACACTTAAAGCACATGTTAAGGCATTTATATATTTGCAACAAGTACCTAGGTAAAGCTAAGGAAAGTTTCTGGTTGTCTACTAAAATTCTAATCCTATTGCTAGTCAATCCCTATGACGTCTAGGTTCTTGTGTTTTGTTAAGGATGATTTTCTTCATCAAAGAACAATTAAGTTCAGTTGTTCTTCTAAAACATCTCATCATATTGAGAAAGTGCTTAGGACGAGTCCTAAACATCTTTTCAATACTTCTGAGATTATTTTGAGTCCAAATGAATTTTATTGTACTGGTGAATTAATCATCCAAGAATTCAATTAAATTTTGCTTCTTGCTCAGTGAATTAGGATGTTTGATTATCTTATGAGTAAAGTGACATTTTACTTGATGCTTTACTTAAGAGTTATAACAACGAAAACCTTTAAGGAAAAATCAATTTATTAAAGATTTTAATGATTTAAAATTGGAATTGATGATTTAAAGTGGTTTAGTTTAGTTATGAAATTTTAATAATTTTAAGTTTGAAATAATGTTCAAATTGTTTTAATTTAATTAGATCTTTACATTTTAAATGATCTCAATGTATTAGATTAATTTGGGTTGAAAGAGGTGTTTAGATTATTCAATTTAGATTTTAATGATTTAATTTTAATTTAATTGAAATATTTTAGGTTAATTTTTAATTGGTTTGATTTTTAATTATGAATTATTTTTTAGGTTGATTTTGATGTTTCAAGTTTGCTTTAGATTTGCTTTTTTTTTAAGTTATTTCAAATTAATTTTGATGTTTTAAATTTATTTCAATTTGATTGTTAAATTACTTAATGTTTTAAGTTTTTAATTTAATTAAGGTTTATTTTCCTTTTAATTATTTAATTGTTAATTTCAATTATCATTTTTGAGTTTGATTAAGAGTTAAATATTATTAAAGTGATTCATTTAGGGATTTTAAATTAAAGAATTGATATCTTCTTAAATCATATCCCTAATCTTAATAATCCAAATTTTAACTTATTCTTCCAAAATTCAAATTGTTTAATTAATTAAAATTTACTTTAAATATTTTAAAGATGATTAATGGGTTTCTACCCCTTAATTCCATAGGTTTCAATCATCTAATGAAAATTCTAAAATCAGATGTTTTACCCTCTCCTTGATTAAACCTAAATATTAATTAGGGTTAAAATTATTTAATTACCATTATGCCCTTTTAAGCCTAATTATTTCATAACTCATCAAATTGAGCTCAAATGAGCTTAAAATTTTTATGTCACTTAACTCATATGTCAATTAAGATATTAGAGGAGAATATGTGATTTTTTTGAATTTAATTTAATTTATATAATTATCTTAATGAAAAATAGGGATTTTCAATGGAAATTCAACAACATAACCAAAGCAAGGTTTCTGTCCTTAAGAAAATTATGGGATGTTTCTACTGACCAGAGGACCATTTGGACCTATTTTGGTGATTTTTTGAATTATATTTTATTTATTATAATTATTTTGAGTTTTGGAGTGTTAATTAATTATAAAATAAAATTGAAGTTAAAAATGGATTTTATATTTTTCATAAATCTCTCCAAACTCAAGGAGTTCAGAGAAATAAATTTTATATTTTTTTGAGTTTTCTTTGATTTATTAGAATTAATTTAGTGAAAATGTAAGGAAATTCATTTTTTAATATTAAAAATTATTTTAAGCTTTTAAAATTCAATATCTTAACCTAGAAACTTAGGAAAAATATTTGGTTTGTTCCTAAGTGATTAGGAGTCAAAATATCACATTTTTATGGTTTTTAATATTTTTATGATTTTTAATATTTTTATAATTTTTATTATTTTTTAATTATTAAAATATTAAAATATGATTAAAATGAAGATTTTTAAAAAATTTTAACTTTAATTTTCCTAGACTCCCCTAACATCAGAGAAGCCCCAAAACTATTTTGGTGAATTTTTGAAGTGTATTTTTGGAGTTATGAATTTTAAAGTTTAATTTTGGTCATGTAACTTAATTAGTCCATTTAGTGGGGTTAATCACCTCCAATGGATCTCAAATTTTTATGTGAGACTCCTCTAACCCTAAAGATCAGTGGAGAATTATTTTCAAGTGATTTTGATGTATGGTTAACCCAAATTAATTAAAATTCAGTCTTGAGTGTTTAGATCAATTAGGATTATTCTTAATGAATTAGCTTAAACCATAATTTTATTTGGGTCCTCTGGTCCTAAGATACTTCCCCAAATTTTCCTAGAATTTTCTAAGCAACATGCTAATTACTGGAATTAAAATATCAAAACAGGCACAAAAATTTGGAAAATCAATAACTTGCCATAGAGGTGGCCTCTGACCTTGGAAAATTCAGGGAATGTTCCCAAGATCAGAGGCTACAAAAGCCCTATGGTTCATGCCATGGTGAATTGTCTATGCAAATGGAGAATTAAAACATTGAAATGAGTAAATAATTAATTAAAAATAAAATAATCATCAAATTAACTCAATTCTTTTTCCAAATTATTCTCCTCTGTTCACTGAGCAATAGGGTATTTTTAGTTTATTTTTATGATTTTTTTATGCAAAGTTATGGATTTTTGAAGTTCTGGGTAATTAAATAAATCAAAAATACCCTAATTATCTACTTATCCACGCGGCGCCGACTCATCCTTGACAGCTCCGAGAGCCCATGCATCGCCTCCCTATTCGACGCCGCCATCTGACTCAGTGCTCTGGGGGCCCGCGGTTCATGTCCCGTTCACTCGTCCGACGCGATCTGCACCGTCCATTCGATACACGCTCGATCCAACGGCGGCCGATCATCGTCTCCGCCTGGTGTGTCCCGAGAGCCGTCCACACTCAAACCCTAAGATCTTTCTCATTTCTCAATGGATTTTTATGTTCTTATGCTCTATGGATTCGTCTTGAGGAGACGAACATATCCATACGGTTTATATGCTATGAAATTAAGCTAAGCAAAATAGAGAATCGCTGGAAGCTCGGGAGGAAGAAGGGGTCCATACCTTGGCTCTGAGAAGTGAAGCTTCAACCAGAGAGTTGTGGCACCTTCGATTGCACCTAAGGAAGCTCCATATGAAGTCCCTAGCTCTAGGAAATTGCCTGGGTATGAAAGTGACCAAGGCCGATTTCAAAGCTTGACCGATAGAGAGGATGGCTAGCCTGGTGAGGGGGCTTTCACTGGGGAACTCCTTCTCTAGGTCTTGTGCAGGTGTGGGTGTGTTTAATTTGATTTTGGTGGAGGTTTCAGAGTTGTCCTGGTTTTTGGGTGGATTTTTTACTGAGAAATTGAGCTCTGTTAATGGGGATTAGGGCAAAGGGACACTGGGAATCAATTGCTCTGGGTTAGGAGAAGGTTCTGGAGCAATTTTGGCAGAGTTTTGTTAAGCTTTGGTTCATCACCTTGTTTGGCCGAGAAGGTGGTGGGTTTATATAGGCATGGCTGGAGGGCTTCCCAGGGGGAGTTAGGGCTTGGGATCAGCTGCCTTGGTCAAGGGAAGAACAGCCACAGTGGCCATTAGGCATGGGGCAGCTCAGCCATGGAGAATTTTGGAGTTTTGCTCACATGGAGCTCTCGGCCATGACGTTTTCCGGTGACCCAGGCGGCTGGCCGGCAGGGTCAGGTCACTATCTTGACTCAGTGAGTCAAGGGTTTGAGTTTGTTGCAAGCAATGGGGGTTAGCCATGTGTAAAGAGCTTGATTCAAAATGGAATGGGGAAGGGGCTCTTTTGGACTTTGTTTGGTCAACCCATGGAAATGGGCTTGGTGCACCCACCAAGGTCTGATTTGGGCTGAAGGGAATCAGGTAAGTCAGCTAGCTTAGTGGGGAGAAGTCACCATCTAAGCATATTTAAGTTTAAGCATGGTTTAGGGGAAGCATGAAAAGGTTTAATCACTCTTAAGGGAATCATTAAAGGCCCCCCTCCTTTTGCCCAATATGGCATGGTCACATGAACACCACTCACATGGCTTGCATGGGGCTTAAGGATGGCTTCATGTCTAGCCTATGGCTTGCCCATGGCTCAATTTCATGAAAATGGATATTTGGGATTTTTGATGGATTTAGGGGAAATTGGCATGAGGTTTGATTTGGAATTACTTTATTATTGATTTAGGACTTAGGGATGATTTCAATGAGGGGAATTTCACATGGGCTTTAGAATAAGTTTTGGGCCTTTCAAATTTGATGAAAATGGGCTTTTAAAGTCTTTAGGAAAGTGGGCTTTTAGATTTTAAAAAATGGGCTTTTTGATGAAAGTTTTGTGAAGGACCATGCCAAATAAATATTGGGTTTAGTTTAGTGATGTATCATGAGTGATTTGGAAAAGGTTTGGTGTTATTTGGAGTTGAAATGGGTTCAATTTAGGCCTTTTCGATAATGGGTTCAAAATGGATCAAATTGGGCCAACTTGGGTTAAAGTTGGGCCAATGTTGGGGTTGATGTAAAATTAATGTTGAAAAATGTTTATGGGGGTGTGATAAAGAGTTTTCAACTTTGTTTGGGCTTTGGTTTTGGGATTTGGGCCTATTTGGATTCATGGTGGGCTTTATGGCAAATTGGGGATTTTTTATTTGGGTTGGATTTGAGTGAAGTTTGGGTTCAAATTTTGGGAAAATGAAGTTAGTGTTTTTTTTGTAGGGATTTTAGGAAGGCTTAGGAAAATATTTGGGGCTAATTGGGGTTAAGTTGGATTGGTTTAGGCTAAATTTAGGTCATGGGCCAAAATTGGGCTTTTAGCTTCAAATTGAAATTGGATCCACATGTTGATGAAATTGGGTTTGGATTTGGTCTAAATTGGTATTGAGGATATTGAATTGAAGTTTAAAATTGAATTTAATCAAAATTGAGGTCAATTGGGTTGGTTTGGTGAGACATTGGGTCCACTTAGGTTAAAAATAGGTCAAATTGGGGGTTTTGGCAAAAGTGGGTTAAATTGACAAAATTAGCTTATGTTGTAGTTGAACAAAATAAAATTGGGAATATTTGGGATTTTCTGGAAGTTTTTGGGAATTTTCTGAATTTTTGGAATTTTTGGGTTAAAAGGGTATTTTGGGTATTTGGAGGGTATTGGGGGGTATTTTTGGAATTTTTGGTATATTTGGCCATGGATGATCAATTTGAGTGGGGAAAAATGTTTAGGATTGGTTCTGATGGATTTTGGGTAATTTAGGCAAATTTGCAAATTTTGGGCAATTTCAAGGGCATTTGGTAAGCTTGGTGGGTTTAGGGTCCCCGGGGTCAAAAATTGAAATTTTGGGAAAATGAAGATTGATCAAGTGTGAGTGAAATAAAATCATTTTGGTTGAGCCATGAAGCCATATCAAGATCACAAAAGCCATGAGAGGACTCATTTTAGGCACTAAATATGTTGTTCCTAACCCTCTTAGCGCGAGGGCTCAGGGGTTAAGGTCCACCCATATGAGTTACCTACATGAGTCAGGAAGTCAAATTGGTTAAAGGTAGTTTTAGGGTTTGGAATGTGTGTGTGTGGGAGTGTGGTGTATGCAAGCTTACCCTCACCAGACCAGGCCACCCAGGGTAATCCTAAGGCCAAATAGTCCTATAGGAAACTCATCTTTTAAACCTCCACATTTGATCTTAACCCTCTAAGTGGCTTGGGGGTTTATAGTCAAACTTGTGGGGTTTGAAGGGAGTCAAGAAGTGTTTTGAATTTCTAAGTGATGGGTTCCATTTCTAGTCCTCTAAGATAGTCAAGGAGAAGCCCTATGGCTAGATCCTAAGTACTAGAGAGAGAGAAGAGAAAAGACCTCATCAAAAATGAGGTCAACATGCATTTTATTGAAATAGCGCCGAACGGTGCTGTCAACAACGCCGGACAGCGCCAGTTTCCATAGAGTTACGACATTTTGGCAGAATAATGCGCCGAACGGCACACCTACCAGCGCCAGACAGTGCCTTATCCTGATTTTGAACTAGATTCAATGTATTTGGCCGGATTTTGAAAGGTTGCTTATGGAAACTCTTGGGAATTCAGTTTTGGCCAAATTTAAACACTTTTGGAGCCACATTTCAAAAGGGGAGAAGAAAAGAAGAGAAGAGTTTTGAGTTTAGAGAGCGAGTTCTTTCCATTTTCTATAGGAAGTTAGGTTTGTGTTTTTTTTTTCTAAGCAGTGTGAGAGGAGAGGGAAAGTGAGAGATTTCTTCTTCCTTACTATTCTAAAGAGAGAATTGTGTGTTGTTGTGAAGAAAGAAGAGGAGTCAAAGGAATTTCTTGAGATTCGCTTGGGGACGAGTTTGAGATAAGTAGTATTTACTTTACTTTGTTTATATGACGTTGTTTTTATATATGAAATTAATGTTTTGACATCTTTTCCTCATAAGTCTTGAGTAGATTTCTTTGTCTTTCTCCTTTTCATGTGATGTGTTGATGTTGTGAAATGGAAATGATGTGCCGATTTATTATGAAGAATTTATGAAGACCTTTTCACTTAGAACTTCATTTACTTTTTGATCTGGCCAATTGAATTATTAAAACTTGTTGGGAAACATATATTCCGAAAGGATTATGAGTTCCATAAAAAAAGTGAAGGTCACATTCAAATTCCATGAATGGTGAAGTTCATGGGGGTTGAGTGAAAATAAATATGGAAATATACTTTGATGGGCATAGAATTGGAGATTTCATAGTGACAGATTGAGATCCTCAATGTAGTCCTAATATTTAGAAACTGAAGCAAGAGTTTGCCTTCAGGTGAAGGGAAGTGGGAGCTCTAGAGTGAGAGCCAGTATCCTCCCAACCTAACCACGGATTTGGGGACTAGACTTAGGATTAACCAATGTTCTTTATACGTTAAAATATGGGTAAAGAATAGGAATGCTCCTATTTGGCACAATACATTTGCATCACTGATCTGTGTCATAATAATTATCACATTATGAATGGAAAGGAGGAAGACTCTTTCTTGCATTTGAACTTTGTTATAAATTTAGTATTGCTTTAGTTTAACTTACTAAAGTTTAGAACATGCTTTGATAGATATAGTAACTGAACCTGTTTATCTTTACTAAGAATTAAACCACTTGTAATTGTGCTGTGATTCGATAATAGATTTATGTGCTACGCCGTAAAAGTAAAGCCTCCCTGTAGGATCAATATTCCATGACTCTACCAGAGCCCTGTATTACTTGACGATACGTATACTTTTATTAATTGTGTGATTCATTATCATTTAAATCAATATATATATCTAAATCCGAGTTCATTAATTTTTGCAAATTAAAAAAGTCGCACCAGCTAGCAGTCCTTAGTTTATAAATGGTAAATCATTTTTTAAAAAAAATGTACTTAAGATTTTAAACCTATTAAAGCAGTTAAGGAAGTACCTATTTGGGTTAAGTTTCTTTATTTGCCTTTGTGTTATTGAAATGAAGCTGGTATCTCTAAAATAGTTAGTCGAATAGGTCTTCTTTTGGCTGTTGATAATTTAACATCTAAATATTTAAGGCTTTCTTTTTCCATATTCAACATTCAAATGAGTGTTAACTTCTCCCTTTCTGATTTCATTCCTTTGGATATTGAAGCGCAACAATCTAACTTACTCGTAGTTTATGAATTGAAGTTTTCTCCTTATAATACATGTACTTTTGCTCACAATTCTCGATCGTGTCTTAAGATTGTGAATGTTCAGTTTAAAATTGTTGCACATATAAATGCTGGAATAAATAAATATAGGTACAATTCTACTTAAAGATTTCAAAGAAGCATAAGTACCCATCCTATTAATATTGTTGGTCTTATTTGTATTATGATTCCTAATGTCATTAATAGCATTAATGCGCCAAATATATATATGTTTCTGTTAATGTTTAATCTAGTAGTTTGAAAATGCTGGTAATAATGTTATTGCTCATCTTAATGAATATAATGTTGTTCCTATTGTTATTGTACATCTTGATAATGTTGTTTTACCCATATTTAATTCATGTGAAGCTATAAAGTTGAAACAGGAAACTTTGGATTTGCAAATTGATTTGCCTAATGAGAATGAAAGCTCAATTTTACCTTAAATTTTATCCGATGCTAATGTTAATGAAAATTCAGTTGTTGTTATTATTAATTCAGAGACATTTGTGGGCAAAATCATTTTTCAAAATTCTAATATTAGAATATTTTATTCAGTTATGAAAAGAAGATATTCTTTTAGTTTGCTTAATGATGTTTTCATCCCTTTGTCGTCTTCTTTTAGAAAGAAAGGTAAAATTAGAGTGTGTGATGATATGCATTAGTTTTCTTTTCAGCCTATTTTCCTTATCTTATGTTTATTATGTTTTATCCTAATATTTTAACTTGGAATGTTAATGGGTTTGGTAATCAAACCCTTGTGTTGATTGTAAAAGTAATATTTCTAAGAATTGTACTTATATTATTTGCCTTATTGAAACTAAGCTATCTCTTTCTTTTATGTCTGATGATTTTTCTTTTAATAAGTTTAGGTTTTTCAATAATGAAAGGAATGTGAACAGCTTTGATATTACTAATAATGATCCTTTTTGAATTAAATAGAATGCTGATATTCTTTCTTTTACAGTGTTAGAAATTCAATCTCAATACATTCAATGATATGCTACCTTCTATTCTTTTGTTATATTTTTATTACCTTTATGTATGCTGATAATAGTGTTATGTTAGTAAAGATCTTTGGAGTTCAATTGTTCCTATTACTACTAATATCACTGATCCCTAAATTCTTTTAAGTGATTTTAATTGTTATCTTAGAGTTAGTGAAAAAGTGAGCGATCTTCCACCTTTTCCTTCAAAGCTTTCTGATTTTAATAATTGTCTTCTTAACTCTAATATGTTTAAACTACAAAATATTGGTCACAAATTCAGTCGGTTTAAAAATCAAATTGATAATCCTATAAGATGCCTTCTTGATAGGGTGTTTTGCAATGTTTCTTGGGTAGAATTGTTTCCTTGTTCTTTTTGTAAAATTTTGGATAATTCTACTGTTGATCATTCTTGTATTTCTATATTTTAGGGAGCTTCTTGTGTTTTAAAGCATAAAGTTTTGTATAAAAATTGTAGGAGTAATGATTATGGTTTTTATGATATTATTTATTAAGCTTGAAATGTTTAGGTTAAAGGTGATCCTCTATTTTCCCTTTGTGATAAAATTGAAGAATGTCAATGAAGCTTTTAAGCATTGGAATTGGAATAATTCCAATTACCTTTCAAATCATAATAGTGATTTACATATAGGACAATCTTTTGAATCGATTGAATGATAATCATCTTTGCATTGATTTGCTTAGTTAAACCTCTATCATTCAAGATAAACTTCATAACACCCTTTCTTGTAACTATAAATCATTAAAAAAAGAGCTAGATTTGAATATTATCTAAAGGGAAATATGATGTTAAATTTCTTTACCAAAGATAAGAAATTAGTAATACTTCTACTCTTATTAAACCAAATTTTAGTCAATGATGTTTATTTACAACATCAAAAAGATAATGATTATGAAGATGTTTTTTTTTTAAAAAAATCTTTGCTTAATAATTATGTTGATATTCATTCCTCTATTTTTGATAAATTTCTTGTTTAATTATTAAGAGAATTAACCAATGATGATATTAAAAATTATATTGGCAATTGTAAATCTCCAGGCCAAGATGGTTATACTTTTAAATTTTTTTAAAGATTCTTAGAATATTATTGGGTTTGAGTATATTCTTGCTACAAAACATTTTTTTAATACTGATAAACTTTCTAGTGGAATTAAACAAATTGTTATTATTTTAATTCCCAAATTGAAAGATGATCAAAATTTAAATGATTTTTGTTCTCTCTTTTTGTAATACCTTATATTAGGTTATTGTTGAGTTTTTAACTAATGAAATTGATTCAATTTTTTGTAATATTATTATTATTCATGTTCAAGCTACTTTATTAAGCGGAGAGATAGTGTGGATAGTATTATTTTGGCTAATTAGTTTTTATATGGTTTTATTTGTACTAATTATGATAAGAAAATTTGCTCTAAAATTGATCTTCATAAAGCCATATTTTTATTTATAATAGAATGTTTAGATTGGATTTTCACACTACATTTATTAAATAAATTAAGGCGTGAATGAATGATTTTTACTTTTCTATTATTATTAATGGTGAAATGAATGGTTGTTTTGCTTATTCTGGTTTAAGGCAAAGTAATCCCCTTTATCCTTATCTTTGTGTTATTGTTATGGATGCTCTATTTTCTATGTGAGATATTTAGAATAAATATATCATGCAATATGGTCTTAAAAATTTTAATCAACTTATATATGCTGATGATCCTTTATGTTTTGGAGATATTGCTCCTCCTATTAAGTCACATCTTATTAATATTCTAAATATATTTAGTTATGCTTCCAATTTAACAATAACTTTTCTAAATATGCTATTTATCTTTCTAAAAATGTTGATGATATTTTAAAGCATTTTATGCAACATTATTGGTATTATTATCAGGCATCTACCTTGTAAATACCTGGGTATTATTATTTTCTCATTCTAAGCTTAATGCATTTGATTATAATACTATTATTGATAAACGTAATAAATGGTTGGCTGGCTACACGTAAAAAGTTTTATTTGTGGATAGTCATTTTCAATTAATTAATATTACTATTAGAATTTTTCTTTATTATTGGTTATGTTCAACTTCATTATTTCCAATGTATTATGAAAAAAATTACTTCTTTGATGAGTAATTTTCTTTTTCACAATAATAAGAAATATTAAAATAACTACTATTTTTTGGAAAACTACTTCTCTTCTTAAATCTTTTGGAGGTCTCATTATTCGCTCTTTAGTTAATATCAATTTGATGTGTAAAGCTACAATTATTTGAAGGCATTTCAATATTAACTCTCTCTTAGCCAAGTGCAGCATGAATAATTGTAGCACCATTTAGTTTTAATTCTATATATGAAATCTCTACTTTTTGAAATGGTCTTATTAAAATTAGAAGATGTCTTATCTTTTAGGAGAATATCAATAACAATATTTTTTTATCCTTAGATTAAAGGATCATCTTTATTTGAATTTTATGATAATGTGGTTTTTCATTGGTTTTATTTTCATAAATTTATTAAATTTAATGATATTCTTTTTAATGGAAATTAATTTTTTTCCTCAATAATGGAATGTTCTTAAAGATGACTTTCTTCTATTTATGACATTCATATTATTATTGATGGTATATGTTGCTTTGGAAAGGGAAGGATTTCTATAGTAATAAAATTAGTTATCACTTTATTTATGAAAAATTACTTATTAAATATTAGAATATATTGTTTTGATATAAAGACTATATTATTCATTTTTATTTGTTTTCTTGGAGAATTTTTAATTTGGCCTTAAAACTAGTGATATTCTTAATATGAGGGGAATTAATGTTAGAATTAATTGCTTTCTTTTTCTTAATGGTTTATAAGCTCATAAACATTTATTCATTGAATGTTCTTTTTTCCATAATTTATTGAGGAATTTTTTATTTCCTACAATAACTTCTTTCTAATCTTTTATCATGCTGAGAATATTAGTTGTAGAATTTTTAAGAGATGTTATCTCTTATTTATTCAAAGTATTTCTTATGAAATTTGGTTTGAAAGGAATAATATAATTTTAAACAATTCTAATACTTCTCTTGAGATTATTTATAGAACCATTCATTGAAAATTTAGGCAAAAAACAAAAAGTTGAAAATTGAAATAAGAAAGACCCAACTTTATTAATTTTTTTTATTACTTGTAGTATTGGTTTCTTTTGGCTACTTTTTTTGCAGTTTCTATCTCTGCTTTTTATATTTTTGTCTCTGGATGTTTTAAAACACCTTGTTAGATTTAATTCAGTAGGTTGGGGGTTCAACTCATTTGCATCAACTTCTTCATTGTAGGCTCATCTTTATTATTGTTCTAGAATTTTTTATACATTAGAATTGATGCATTCCTTCCTCCTTTTTCTTCTTCTAGATCGGATTTGGCTTTGTGTTGGGCATTGAATCACTAATTTATTTCTTACTCTCGGTAGAGCTGGAGCTTTTATTGTTAATGTTGACTGATATGATTGTTGGAGCATTTTAGTTTATTTTTTGGATTTAGATATACTTGATTTTTATTGAAAGGTAATTTTTGTTGAGTAATGATGATTTCCAACAATATATTAAATTTTAACTATTATTTTGAATATTATTATTCATTAGATCCTAGAAGGTAATTTGCTTTTTTTTTTGCAGGTAAGTTGTGGCTCAATATCTTCAATATCTTCAATGTCTTTTTCTTCTTTAATCTTTTATGTCTTCTTTAAATCTTTTGTCTAATATTTACTTTTTTATTCAATCTTTATTTATTTTTGTTAGTGGTTCCTTCAGTTGTCTTATATTATTTATTTATTTTGTAGGTGCTAGCTCTTTTGGTCTTCAGAGATTTTTTTCTATTAGTTTGCCTTTAGGTTGTCTTTTGAAGTGAATGATGCACTCATGCATCTTTCAACTTCAACTCTTCTTATTTGTTGTTTATAGGTTTTTTTTCTTTTGTATGCTTGTTATTATTTTATTTAGGTTCTTTTCTCTTCTAGTTGTATTGTGTTGTATGGGTGTGTCAGCCAACCTTTAGGAATTTATCTGTTTCTTTGAAAAATATTTTAATTTAATATATACATATATATCTGTGTGTGTGTGTAATTTTTATTTTGAAAAATTAGTATTTTAATTATAGGAAAAAATGAGACTAAATCAATATCATATTTTCAATAGTTTAAGTAATCGAGCCTAACACCACAAGTAATACGTTATCCCGAAAGATAGGCATACTACTTGACAGTGGGCTCAATTATATAAATTATGTAATTTATGACATTCTTTTGGTCTGTGAACCTTTTGTGTGACTGATAGATTTTCCTACTTAATATTGAAGATTAAGTAGGTTTTATTTTACCTGGGTTCTTTAGTTCCCTCTAGAGGCAAACCCCTATAGTTAATTACAACATAAATGACTGAAGTCACCTAAGAATACTCTTGATAATAATGAGAGGTTCTTGTATTTAATATTCAAGGATCTAGTTTGTAAGGTCAGACATGAAAATTCAATAGGGAATGGTTCAAATAGGAGCAATTCTTATCGAATTTCAAAAAAACGAGAAGTAGGGGATGTCATAGACTCCAACACGAACCCCGATGACTTCCCAAACTATTCTATTGTTTGGCTTTGATTTTGAAGATGATGTAATTTTAATTTTTTGATCCTGCCAATTTTATTAATTATAAACTCAATTTTGCATAATATCTGATTATGTAAATGTTGACCTCTCTTTTGGTTGAGGTCTAGCCTCTCTTTAGAATAGCCTAGGGTCTAGCCATATGACTCTCCAGGTGACTTTCTTAGAAGACTAGTCATGGAACCTTTTCCTTAGAAATTTAAACTTGTCTCACTTCACTGAGAGTTTTCATATGCTTAAGGCCTAACCTCCAGCTTTTTGGAGGAAGAGATCAAGCATAAGAAAGCCTAGGGGAAGTCTCCTATAGGTGGTCAGACCATAGGATCTACCCTGGGAGGTCTGGAGCTTACACCACACTTGCACTACACACTCACAACCCTAAATAAGGCACATCACCTTTGATCCCCTAACTCTTTTGGAAACTCATGTAAGTGGTTTTTCCAAGTTCTTAGCCCTAGGCTAAGGGTTTGGCTAGTACCAACACATAGAGGATCAAATGGGGTGATCCTTGATCCATGACTCAACCTAAATAATTCCATCTTGCTCACTTTAAACCAATCACAATTTTCCTAAAAACTTCAAATTTCTAACCCCTTTGCTCCAAAATACCCAAAATACCTAAAATACCTAAAATACCCTCAAAACCCTAAAATCCTCCAAAATTTCCAAAATCACCAAAATTACACATAATTCCCCAAAAATCATTGTAAAATACTCCCTACTACTCAAATTAACCAAAATTACCCAAAATTGCCAAATTTCCGAAAAAAATCCCCAAAATGACCAAAATACCCCTCTTAGCCCAAAATTCCAAAAAATTCCAAAAATTCTCATAAATTCCCAAAACCTCTCAAATATTCTTAATTTCATTTCTCTCAACTACCACATGACCCAATTTGGCCAATTTAGCCCAATTTAACCAAAAGCCCCAATTTGATACATTTTAACCCAAAAGTGCCCAAATTAAACCTAATGTCTACCCAATTGATCCCAATCTTGCCCAATTTTCATTCCAAACTAAAATTCAACATCTACAATACCAATCTAAACTAAATTCAAGCTCAATTTGATCCAAATTTGAGTTCAATTTCACTTGAAACCCAAAATCCCCAATTTTGACCCTATGACCCAATTCACTCCAAATTGACCTAATGTCAATCAATTTCTCCCCAATTTCAATCCTAAACCCTTAATGAAACTCCCCTAAACTGAATTGAACCGTTAATTGCCCCCAATTTGAGCCTAAGCTCCACCCAAATCCACTTGAACCAAGCTTACCCAGGTTTAACCCAAATTGAATACATGACCAAAATCCCCCAAATCGATTGCCCTAAACCCTAAATTTCCAACCAATTTATGTTGCAAACTCTTCATGATATCCCTTTTGACTAGTTTGACCCATCATTTGAGTCTTGAACCCAACCAAACAGACATAAACCCAAACATAGCCAACTTGCCCCAAATTGACCAATATCCCAAATCAAGCTAAATTGAACCCCCAAACATCTCCAAAATCACTCCAATCATTTTCTAAACCATTCATAACAATCATGTGGACCATTTTGAACAATCAATTTGATTCAACTCAAGCTTAAACTCACTATAGTCCAACATAAACCCAAAGTGACCTAAATTGAACCTATGACCTAATGACACTTAAATTGAACCCAATTGAACCAAATTGACCAAACCAACTCCATGGTAGCCAACCTTGGGACCCCAAGGACTAGCCAAAACCCTTTAGACCCAAGCCCATTGAGCCATGGACCAAAGGACCTTCACTTGGGTTAACTCTTTTCACCTTTTGGGTTAACCCATTACTCTAAGCAAACTACCCATGATGGAAGGTAATTAACTTCATTACCTCCTCCCTCACCTCCCATCAACCTGTCAGCCACCTTCCCTGTCCTTATCGGCCGCCCTAGCTGCCGGAATGGCTCAGCCCGAGCGCCCTCATGCCTCTTTAAACTCAAAATTGAGCCTTGTCAGTGAGGGATCACCTCAGTGATAAATGGCCCTACTCTGCCCTCACCATAAGTGGCCTAAAGCACCCAAAGCCAGGACCTAGCTCCAGCCATTGGCCATGGTTATAAAAGTCACCTCTTCATGGCCAAAATAAAGTGCTGAAAATTTCCTAACCAAACTCTGCCAAAATCTCACCAGAGCTCTTCCAGACCTCCCTAAGATCATTCCAACCACTTTCCCCCTTTGATTCCCACAGCCAGAGCTCAATTTCAGAGCTCGAGTTTGGCCGAAAACCAGGACACATTTCACCGCAACTCCACAGTGCACCAAAATTCAATTAACTGTACCCACACCTTCACAGCTGTGAAAGAAGAGGATCCCCCATCAAAGCCCCATCACAGAAGGCCTCTGCACCAGACTTCCATCAACACCTGAAATCGGGCCTGGTCGAGTTTGGGTCTAGACAATTCACCAGGGCAAAAGGCTCCATCTGGAGGTTCATTGGGACCAATCAAAGCTGCCACAACCATCTAATTGAGGCCTCCCCTCTCAGAGAAAGGTATTGGACTCACTCTTCCTCCTTAGCTTTTCTTCGTCCTCCAAAATTGTACACTGTATTTCATATCGTATAAACCATATGGATAGATTCTTCTAAGCTAGATGAAGCTCTAGGAACAAACCTCATTGATTTGGTTGAGTGTAGCTTGAGATCTTAGATCTAGAAGGTGAACAGCTCTCGGTTTACACCAATCGAAGACGATGACTAGGAGTCGTCGGATTGCACGTGTAATGAATGGATGGTCAAGATTGCGCAGGACGAACTCTTGATGCATAAAGCATGCAGTGACTCAGATGGCGGCGCCCAATCAAAAGAAGATGTGTGGCCTTTCAGAGCATCTGAGGATGACGCGACGCCAACATGGTTAAGTAGGAAGTTAGGGGATTTTTGATTTATTTAATTCCCTGAACCTTAAAAATCCATATCTTGTCCTAGAGAAATCATAAAAATAAAAAAAATATATATCCTCTTACTCAGTGAACAGAGGAGAATAATGTGTAAATGAATTGAAATTTATTTAATGCATGTATGATTTTTAATTAATTAAATACCCTCTAGATTTTTTTGATTCTCTATGCATGTAGACATTTCACCGTAGCCTGATATTTTGGCATGTTATTGTCTCTGTCATGAGGGATATTCCCAGATTTTTCTAAGGTCGGAGGAGATCCCTAGACACAGAACTTTATTTTTCAAGTTTAGGCATCTTTTTTCATAAATTAATTCTAATAATTATCATGGCGATTATAAAAATTCAGAAAAATCTTCGTAGGTTTCTTATGACTAGAGGACCCAAGGATAAAATTCTCATGAATTAAATCAGTAAGAAATGACCTAATTATCAACTTGGTTTAAAAATAAATTTAAATTAATTTGAGTTCATTAAATATGGAAACCACTTAAAAATAATTCTCCACTGTACTTTAGAGGTCAGAGAACTCCCCATAAAAATTTCATTACATTTGCAATTCATTTAGTCACTTAAATGAATTTTCTAAGTGAAATGATAATTTTGAACTTTAAACTAATTTTAATAATTAAAATACAACTCAAAAAATTGTAAAATTAGTTTTGGAAGTTCTCTGTGATAAGAGGATTTTTCTAAAAATAAAATTGGGATTTTTACAAAATTTTCAGTTTTAATCATATTTTTAATAATTAAATAATTAAATAATAATAAAAATCACAAAATATTAAAAAAATCACCAAATGGTCACATTTGATCTCCTAATCACTTAGGAACCATCCCCATAATTTTCCTAAGTCCTAAAATCAAAATATCAATTTTTAAAGGCTAAAAATGAATTTCCTTTTTTCCACTAAAATAATTCAAATAATTAAAAATAAAAATTTGTTTCTCTAGAAAAATTAGCCTTAATTAATATTTAGGCTTAATCAAAATGGAAAAAGGGCAATAAATGACCTTAATTATTATGTTGGATGATTGAAACATCAAGGGATAAATGGTAGAAACCCATTGCAATTTTGTTACATCAACATTAAATATTTAAATTTCCTTAATTATTTTAATTTGGAAGAAAAATCAAATTAAAAAGAGCCTTAAAGTTAGAAGTTGATTTTTGGGAGTTAATATTCCACCAGCTTAATCCCCTTTATTTGATGTTTAAATGATAAATTAATATTTTGATAAGAATCATAATCATGAAATTTCCTTTTTTAAAGACATGAATATACCTATTAAAAATCTTAAGGGCTTAGAAATGAGCTAGGTTCAATCAAAGAATTAATTAACAAGAATTAGAAAAGAAATACATAATCGATCTTAAACCACCTTTAAAAAAAAAAACATTACAAGCCCATTGAAATTTGATAAATTCTTCCATAAGTTAAATTTTGCCTCTAAGGGCCCTATCACATAATTCCTAAGTAAAGCACCAAATGATAATTACCCCATCTTTCGGAATGACTAAAACATTGGCTCACTGAGCATAAGGGTACGGAATAGATAAATTATTTAATAACTATGATAAGTCCAAATGAACTTAAGGAAGCTCAAAAGGATTGTGATATATCTGGGTTTCTCCTGGATCTTTTCACAAATATTCTGGACAACTTGTAGGACTATTGCACTTATCATTTCTATTAAATGAGAATATCTCTCAAATAAATAAAAATAATTCATCGGGTTACGACATAGAGTTTGGTAGGCCTGCGATGAACCTATCCATAGTGTTTTACTTCCCTGCAAATTATAAATATTTACTACGAGAATACTAAAGTTTCAGTTGGAGATGAAGAAAAGACCTACCAGGTATGCTTTTGTTTTAATGCAATTTACTTACCTGCACTCTATAGTACTTTCATTTCTTGCAAACTTGCATGTTAAATAACAATGCCACCCTGCATGAAAACTGAAACATTTTAAGATAGCCACAAAAACAAAACCAAAAATCAAAATGAAAAAAAAATCAAAATAAGATAAAACTAACCGCCACAACATTCAAAATATCAAACAACTCAAATTTTAATCACAAACAAAACAAAAACCACAATTGTAACTAAATTAAAATGTCTCGTTGGATGATCGGGAATCCCTTGGAGAAGGTAACCCACGTGTTGCTAACGGGGTTTCCCATAGTCTAAATGAAAGTATGGAACTCATTAAGTTGAGTTTAGTAAATTCATTTGGACTAAGTAAATCCGATGAAAATAGCGATGTCGAGATGATAGAACCGTGACATCTTAACCGGTGTTGCTATAATAAATTTTAATATTCCCCTAATAAAATATTAAGACACTTCAATTTAAATATTTCTAAAACATAACACTTCTCTTTTCTCCTCTTCTTTAAACTAAACTTGCTACGACAAGGAGCTTGGAGCATGCATGGTGGGCAGCAAAGCCATTTTCAATAGTAAAGCTTTTCTACATCAACAAAACTCCTTAGAAATAAACAAACAAGCCATAGGACTTTGAGGTAGCCCGCTTTGTGTAGCATAAATCCTCACCTTTTTTTAGGCCCTTGCATAACCATATTGTGCAACATAAGCCTTAGCTCGTCTTAGGATTCCGAGGTTGCATCGGGTATGAAATAAACCCTCCTATCTTTCAGGCCATTCACATGATCGGTATCAAGTGAACGTAAGTCCTAAATAATAAAATTGACAGGATGAAATACCAAATAAATTTTCTAAATCAAAGCCAAACCATAGGATAGTATGGGAAGACATCAAGAATTTCCTTGAATATGTGTCCTTCCCCTATCATTCTCTCCTTTGGATTCTGATAAATTGAAATGTTCCAAAACTCGAGCCATTCACCTATTGAACTTCCGACTATCACATTTTCTTTGAAAACCTTACCTTTGAAAGTCATGAATATAAATATTTTCTAATCTGTATCAAGAGTTTTCTTAGGTGACTTTGGTTACCTAAGATGTAATTAACTATAGGGGTTTGTTATTATAGGAAACTTAAAGGGCCCAAATTAATATAAACCTTATCTAATTCCTTCATATTATATAGGGAAAATTTTCGGTTAAAATTGGTTTGTAGACCAAACGGATGTCATAAATTTTTTAGTTTATTCGATCAAGCTTCACCTCAAGCCATGTACTTATTCTTCGGGATAAATACATGTTTTGTGGTGAAATGATTGATTATTTAAACTATTATTTGTATGAGATCGGTTTGATTTCGTAAAAAAATGTTATTTTCAAAATCCATTTATATATATATATATATATATACATATATATATATATATATATATATATATATATATATATATATATTAAATCAAATTTCCATTTTATAAAATTATATTCAAAACCTTTTCAAAAATATCAACCTCCAACCAAACAACAAATTTAAACGACCGACAATTTTCTGGCGACTCCGCTGGGGACTAGTTTCTCTCTTCATTAAGATAAGGAAATATTGTATTCATATATCGGTAATGTGCTCATGTCCCTCATGAGCCAAATTACCATTCTTCTGTTGAAATATTTCACCCATTTCATCCTCGGAAAAGTGTGATCAACTCCTCTGGATTTCAGGACCGTCTGTTTGGTCACTACTAAACAGAAGGGTTCAGGAGTCTTTAAATTTTTCTTTTGATCTTGTAGGGCTAGAACCCCAATAGGTGTGTCAGCGAGCAAATTTTGTTAGGCAATCTACGTCGACAGGATCCCATACTTCACCTCTTTTTTGTACCCCTCGAGTTCAATCCTGTCTTCGGCAGATTGACCTACTCTTCCTTAAATCTTAAGATTCCTTTTAACAAGCATATGAAAACCTAAAGAAATGAAATAAAAAGATAATAAAACATCAAAATGAAATAAAATTTTCCCCAGTCCATAGAACAACCTTTTTCTTAGTGTTTGCACTATGATGACAAGGTTTTTGGCCCTCATTAACTTTTGGAATGCTTCTCTTGATAGTTAAAGATGTCAAACCCTACGCTAACTCTCTCCTGCAACTTGACCTCCAGGCCAATCTTGTAGCACCAATGATTCAGTTTGGGATTGGCTTCAGTGAGTTTGAAGTCTTACTCAAGAAAGCTCCATTCGTGGTCGTGAAAGTTGCCACTCTTGAAATTCAAGAATCGTCTGCTAAGTTCGATCTGAACTTCCATGAAGATTTCTCTTCTAGTAAGAGGAAAAAGTAATCACTGCCCCCATCAGATTAGTCGTCTCCGTGCCGAGGAGAGTTGTTACCTCTACTGCCACCAGCTTCGCTGGCACGACACCTACTTTTCCGTCTGCTAAAGGGAAAAAGATTCTGCATGAAGATGATTCTGATGATGTCTTTCCTGCCCCGTCGTTAGTCTTCGAGATTGGCTCAAGTTCTAGACCTCCCATGCCGACCAAGTCTCAAAGAAGAAACCACAGCTGCAGGATTCGCAAGGCCGCCAAAACATAAATTGCGAGTCTGCCAATAATTGATGAGATTCCTCAATAGGAGGAACTCGGTTTACCAGACACCTCTCCTCTTCTTCGAGGTAGCAGGTTCCACCCATTAGCTGATACTATTGGAGATGAGAGCTTGCATAGGATTGCCACTACACTTCTAGTGCCACTTAGTCGTGATAAGGTGAGGGAGAGGCCCACACCTATCACTCGAGCTCACACCCTCCTACAAAGATTGTCTGAAATAGAAGGTTGCTCTGTCGCTAAGCTTCTCAAGAGGATGGGATGTGCAATATCCCCTAAAATTAAGGATAAAATTTTAAAAATGGAAAGACCCGTCCGAGTTTCCGCTAGAGACCATTTGGGAAAACGCATTGATACAACTATTACAGATGATGCTACTATCGTTCTGACACCTGCGATAAGCAGCTCAGTTAAGTCCTAACTGGGTCCGAGAGTACCAGCTGCTGGTGATCAAGAGAAAATCTAAATGAGAAAGAATGAGAGAGGATTATTCTCCTCTGTACATGGTCTACACACTAAGGAGCACACTTCCCCTCTTTGCCCCAATGTCCACGCCAAGACACCTCGTCTCAAGGCGTCGACTTTTAAGAGGAAAGTGTGGTTACCGAAAGGTGTTGTACCGGTACATTCTGAAAAGTCTGTTGACCACAAAATGGATCATGAGTCTGATACTCCCGTTGCCACTACCACCGTTGCTTCTGAATCAGTTGCAGAAAAGAGTGATAGTTCAGGGAAGCCTACATACTTAAAATTAACTATAAAGAAAACAGTGGATGATAAAGTTTGAAAGCTCTGGGCAGAATATTCTGAGTTAGCCAAACAACGAGGGTTGAATATTGATGATGAGAATTACTTACTGTCAGATTACATGGACGAAGAATTCATGGAAGTCAATATGGTCGAAACTCGGTCCACGTCATCTGCGCGCGAGGCTCATAGTGAGGAGATCACCACAGATGAACTTCGAAGGACCATCCTGACAAGAGATGAACAGATTATCTGTCTAGAAAAGAGAATGAATGAGATGAGTGCCACCATGACCGCTATGGCTAAATTCCACAGGAAATCACATTCAAGACCCACAGCGTCTCCTGACATTAACCAACTCAAAATCATCCAAATCTCCGATGAAATAAGAGAAATCGCTTCGGCCAATGAAGATGAACCGTCGAGAAGAGATCCAACTCTGAACCCGCTGGAAAAGAACATTAAACAGATGGTCGAACAACAAGTTCGGGAGGCCTTAGCTCAGTCCAAAGGTGGAGCATCAGTTTTAAAGGATAGACCATACTCGGAGGAGTTCGATGTCGTACCTTACCCCAAAGGCTTCGTGTCCCCGACTTTCAAGATGTTCAACGGCACAGAAAATCCTCGCCAGCACATAGCACATTTCAGAGCTAGTTGTTGCAACACAGGAGGAAGTTAATCTTTGTTGTTCCGTCAGCTTATCAACAGCCTGTCAGGAATAGCGTTCGATTGGTAAGTCGAGTTTCCCAATGGATCAGTAAAGACTTTTGCAGAAATGGAAAACTTATTCGTGAAGAGATTCGCTGGTGCCCGACATTATGTTACCATGGGAGATCTCGTGGTGGAGTGGTAGAAGCTCGATGAGACTTTGGTCGATTATATTCTGAGGTGGAGAAACTTAAGCATGAAGTGTGAACCTCAGCTATAAGAATAGCACGCGATCGAGATACTGCTCAGGAGTATCCATGGTCCGGTAGCCTTCATGCTTAAGGGTCTCACCATCAAGTCCTTCGAGAAGCTGCTCAGCAAAGCCAACATCTTACAAGAAGTCAAGCACATGGAACCTGCAAAAAAGACAGAGAGAACAAAACCTACTAAAGCATACGAGAAGAGATCTGGCGTAGTGGCAATGGTTGGCAAAGGAAAGCAGACAATGAGGATTCAACCTGAGCAGCAGCATAGTCAGTGGCCTTAGTACAGTCAGCCTCAGCAGTATGGTCAGCCTCATGCACAGCAGAGCAGTCAGTCTGGTCAGTGGCAGAGGCTATACAGAACAGATGGACGACAGGGCCCGACAATGTCAGAACGGCTACGCAGGACTTACTCCTTCAAATAGGACACCATAGCAAAGATGTTCAAGAATTTAACGAAGAAGCCCGAGTTCAGATTGCCCGAGCTGAAGAAACCGGAAGAAGTGGACAAGAAGGATCAGCCAAACTTCTGCCCCTACCACAGGATGCTCGGAAACACCATAGAAAGCTGCTTCAGTTTCAAGGATTGGCTTGAGTGGAATTACAAAGAATTAAATATAACAATACCAAAGGAATACTTGAAAGAACCTGAACAAGGTTCTATAAATATGATTTCAGTCAAGCCAATCTCTCTGATTGACCCATATGCCGGCGAAAGTGGATGGAGCACAATTTGGAATGAGCTCAAGAAAGTCCTGGATCAGATCCAGCATACTCCAAAGAAAGCTGATGTCCGTAGTCTACCGCCAACCCAATCCAAGATTAAAGCTTTGCAGAGGAGGCCACCGCGACAAGAATGGAGAAAGAGGTTGATCATGAATGAAATTAAGGACGATAATGCGAAGGGTAGGATAGAGGCTACCCCTGTTAGATTGGTTGTTTCGGATTTGGGGTTAAACCCCTCGAACCCCTGACTTTGTACCATTATCTTTATGCCTCTCCAGGGTCTCATAATGATAATAGAAACGATGTTGGCTACGTTCTTACTGTCTCTAGTGATGATGTAACTAATCGCAACCTCTCTAACCCTAATTTTGATTCCCAAAATGATACTTAAATCATGAGTGTTCCTAACAAGAATGTTGACAAAAACGAAGAAGATATAGACAACACCGGCTACGACAGCACTGGAAGCAAGGAGCCATTCCTCGAATGTAAAGGAACTCCACATGTCATCAACGTGGACTTTTAGGATACAGAAGAGCCAAATACAGTAATAGAAGGACCTCTGGGTCCAGAAGAAAAAGAAATAACAGAAGTACACTTAAGGAGTGGCAATGTGCTACCGCCAAGGACAACTCTAATGGATAAAGGAAAACATGCAATTACTCAAAAAGAAATATCTCCAGCAATGGAAGACGACAAGTTCGAAATGAAATTGAGAATTCAAACAAAGTAGATTACAACGTGCTAGCTCATCTCAGGAAGTTGCCAGCCAAAACTAAGCATTAACGATGCTCTAATCCTATCAAAGGAGATGAGAGAAAATTTGATCAAAGCTCTACTTGATCCCAATATTTGCTTAGCACAGTTGGCTAGCACATCCTCAGATGGAGTTTGCACTTTGAAAGAATAGCCTGCTGTAACCTTCACCAATGAAGATTTGCTACTCGGTACAGCCGATTACAACCGTCCGCTCTACATTTCCGTTATCATCGGCCGGTTCGTACTTTCCAGAATGTTAGTAGATCCTGGAGAGTCGCTCAACATAATGAGTTTACGAACACTAGCCTACTTGGACATATACGCTCGAGAACTTTCTATGGATAAAATAATGCTAAGAGGATTCAAGCAGAAAGGTGAAAGAGCCCTCGGATCTATAACGCTACAAATGAAGGTTGGAAATATAGTAACAACTGCAAAATTCCATGTCATCGATGCAGATACATCATTCAATACCCTACTTGGTCGGTCGTGGCTTCACGAGTACAACATGGTCCCTTCGTCACTACACCAATGCATCAAGTACTACAAGGACGGACAAGAATTTTACATTAAGGGAGACTTACAGCCTTTCTCAATACATGAAGTAGGCATTCACGAAGACGCCGCCTACTACACTCCACCGAAGAAAATAATATTTTCAAGAGAAATTGTGACAAATAAAGCTGAAGATTCAGAAGAACTAAAAGAATGAGACCATACAGCTCCAGTTCAACAATCTCCCGCCACTCCTTCGCAACGAGTTGGTGGAGGTTATTTTAGCCCGCGCATCCGAGGTCGAGGTCGGGGATGTGGTCGAGGAATAACTCACCAAATTGTTGAATGGACGAAGCCGACGATCAACATTGAAGTAGAAGGAAGCTCCGGAGAAGATAAAGAAACAATGATGCTAAGTCAAAAAAAGTCTCAGTTCGAGATTTCTATGGATGACACAAAAAGGGATGAATATGAATCAATGTATGATTGGATTAATCATTATGTTCAAGCCATGACTCTAACTTTGATCCACCCTCAAAAGATCGAGAGTATGGAAGTCAAGGAAGTCCATAATGATGGTTTCAAACCGATCAAGTTTTATAAAGCTTCTCCTTCTACTTTTGAGCCTTGTGTAATTCTCAAAGAAAATGATTCTAATGAATTAATGGAATTACCTTTTGGTTACTTTTCACCATGTGTAAAAAAGTTAATTTAACAAGGATATGTGCCAAAGAAAATGCCAAAAGATAAGTTACAATCGCTTGAAAAATTATGGAATACAAGAGGAAAGAAATTCAACTCGAAGGAAGGTCTTGTGTTCGGTACATCGGACCTATCGAGGACTCGGGATTTTGCATGGTTGTTACTAGTCAGCCAGAAGAAGATTGCCTGAACATCCAAGATGAATACGAAGATCAACCGATAGCAGAGGCTCTGCCGGATTTCGAAGAAGAAATCAAATCAACTGTAGACAAATTAAAAGAAATCATTCTCGGGACTGAGGAGCAGCCCCGACCTACTTTCATAAGTTTGTTTCTCAACAAAGAAGAGGTTACAGACTTGGTCAGGTTACTATCAGAATTCAAAGATTGTTTCGCTTGGAGCTATGACAAAATGCCTGGACTATCTTCAGAGGTTGCAGTTCACCGACTAGGAGTGAATCAAAATACAACACCAGTAAGTAAGCTCCTAGAAGAATGTGTCTTGAAATTGAACAGAAAATTATGGCAGAAATAAAGAAATTAATGGACGCTGACTTTGTCTGAGAAGAAAAATACCTGACATGGTTAGCCAACGTCGTGCCAGTAAAGAAGAAAAATAGACAAATCTGAGTGTGTGTCAACTTCAGGGATTTAAATAAGTCATGTCCGAAAGATGAGTTCCTGTTGTCGATACCGGAATTAATGGTGGGCATTGCGTCGTCTCATGAAATTTTCTCCTTCATGGATGGATCGTCAAGTTATAATCAAATCAAGATGGCTCCAGAAGATGCAACACTTACAACATTTAAAACTCCGATCAGGATTTACTGCTACACCGTGATGCCATTCAGTTTAAAGAATGCATGAGTAACATACCAAAGAGCAATGACAAAATTATTCGATGACCTCATTCATAACCAAGTGGAATGCTACGTGGATGACTTGTTCATCAAGAGAAAAGTAAAGGAAAATCACCTAAATGATTTGAGGATCGTGTTTGAACGGTTACGACAATACAATCTAAAGATGAATCCTTTAAAGTGCGCTTTCGGCGTTACCTCCGGAAAATTTCTAGGATTCGTTGTCCATCATCGGGGAATCGAAATCGACGTGGAAAAGATTAAAGCTATCTTAGAAATGCCTCCTCCTAGAACCTTGAAACAATTACTATCTTTTCAAAGAAAATGCACATATCTAAGACGTTTCATATCTAATCTGTCAGGAAGGTGCCTACCCTTTTCGAACCTACTTCGAAAGGATGTCACATTTATTTGGGGAGAGCTGTGTCAATGAGCTTTCAAATATATTAAACGATATCTCACGACACCTCCTGTCTTAGCAGCCCCTATCCCGAGTAGACTGTTGATACTTTGTACTGCAGCTTTAAACGAGTCTCTCGGAGCACTACTCACCCAAGTCAATGATGAGGGTAAAGAGAACACACTCTAATACTTGAGTTGACTTCTAATATCGACAGAAATAAAGTATCCTCCTATTGAGAAACATTGTCTAGCTTTGGTTTTTGCCACTCAAAAGCTCAGACACTACTCATAAGGTCAACCTGATCTCGAAAGTTAATCCATTGAAATATTTGATGACCCGGCCAACACTTTCCATTGAAATATTATTGCAATTTGACATAAATTTTGTGCCTCTTCGCGCTTACAAAGGGCAGATTCTTGTGGATTTTCTTGTAGCGCACCCACAGCCAACTGGGTCCCCGCTCAATGACGAACTACTAGACGAATAATTACTACAAATAGAGCAGTCCAGGGCCAGACGTTGAGAAATGTACTTCGACGGAGCGTCATCAGCCTGAAGAGACAAAGGACAACAGACAGTGATATCAGGCAAAGCAGGAATCAGTTTAATCTTCGTGACTCCATATTAGGCGATGCTGACATTCTCCTATCACTTGTCAGAGCCGTGTACCAATAATAAAGCAGAATACGAAGCTCTAATCACTGATTTGGAATTAGCAATACTAATGGAAATAACAGACATTGCCATTTATGGCGACTCACAACTCGTCATTCAACAAGTGGCAGGACAATATAAAATTCTGAAACAGAGATTAGAAGAATATCATCGGTACACAATGAAATTACTCAAGCAAATTTCAAGTGTTATATTCTATAGAATTCCTCGAGCACGCAACGCTCCGCAGACGCTTTAGCTAAACTCGCTAAAGAATTTGCTTATCCACCCAAAGATTCTATAGATATTACGGTATATGAACATCAAGTTTTGTCACAAATTGACCTCGACAACCTACACAAGATTGGAAAAGAAAAGATAGCAGCCACAGTGGCAGATGATACAAAAGATTAGCGTCATCCATTGATAGAATATTTAGAAACTGGAAGATTACTAGAAGACAAGTCAGCAAGGCATCAAATTCAGAAGAGAGCTCTCTCATATGCCTTAATTGACAATATTCTATACAGAAGGTCCTTCGATCAGATGTAGCTCAGATGCCTCAGCAGAGTAGAAGCACAGAAAATTGTTAAAGAAGTACATGCCGGATTGTGTGGAGCTCACCAGTCGGACCAAAAATGAAAATCAAAATCAAAAGACTCGGATACTACTGGCCGACAATGATGACAAACTGCATGGACACAGCAAAGAAATGTCTTCATGCTAAGTACACGGAGTGGTCTTGTACCAACCTCTGAATGTTCTACACCCCACGATTGCCTCATGGCCATTTGAGTGTTGGGGCACGGATGTAGTGGGTCTGATAGACCATCCATTTTCTATAGGACATAGGTTCATACTCGCAGCTACAAACTACTTCTCCAAGTGGGCAGAGGCAATTCCGCTACGGGAAGTTACAACATTGCAAGTTCTACAGTTCTTCAACAATCAAGTTGTCTACAACTTCGGTGTGTCGCGAAGGATCATTTCTGACAATGGGTCTGCCTTTAAAAGCATGAAAATCAACAAATTTGTTAGAAGACACGTGATATATTAGAGAAATTCTACAATCTATTATCTCAAAGTAAATGGCTTGGCAGAAGCCTCCAACAAGACGTCATTCAAATCCTAAAGAAGATGCTTGACGACAACAAAAGAGGATGGTCGAGTGGCACGTGTTGTCTGCAGAATGTATTCCTAACAGCTGCATCATAAATATGTATGAGGAAGGGGACTGTATCCCGCCTCATATCGACCACCATGACTTTGTGAGACCCTTCTGCACGGTCTCTTTTATAAGTGAAAGCAATATCTTGTTTGGACGAGAAATCCAGATTGTCGGACTGAGAGAATTCTGAGGTTCTGTTGAAATTCCCCTACCAGTCGGATCAGTACTGGTATTAAAAGAAAATGGAGCAGATTTAGCAAAACACTGCATCCTAGGAGTTATATGAAAAGGGGTGTCAGTCACTATCAGAAGAATGGATGAAGTAAAGTGTCGTTTTACTACGAGCCGGATCCAGAATTGGAGAACCTTCATCCTTTGCCACTGTGACGGCAATACCTCCGATGTTCGCGAGGGGACTTTTGTTTCGGAGCGTAACCTTGGCAGGTTGGCTCATCCCCACAGGATTCTCAGGCAGCATAAATCTACTACCCCTTTCAACGGGTCAGACAATTGTTGTCACCACTTTTGCAGCAGCCAGATGATATGACATGTAAGTTTTGTTAAGTTTTATACACATGATATACTTTTGGATGCTTGTCAGCATATAATCAGTTGTACTATTTTCAGTAAAATTAATGAAGATTTCTATTTTCAGAAATGCTTTCTTTTTATCACGACAGTCGAAAGCCGTTGAACCATGTGTTGGTTCCAAAATGAAAAGGACAAAAGAATGATGCAGAAGAAAATGATAAAATGATAACAAAATAAAATTAAAATCGAAGTGAACCAAAAAATTAAGTCAAATAAAAATGAAATTGAAATCAAAATCAAAATCGAAATTTAAAATCAAAATTTAAATCAAATGGAACATAATGAGACAAAACAAATTGAAAAGAAAACGATGAATTGAAAACAAACAAATGATAATATTCTCCCTCTCGAAATTCTGAGTCCTTGCACTCATCCTTGAATCTTTCGCTTTTGCGGACACTCTGCAAAATTTGGCACTTTATCACACAACACCACTTCTCACAAATTCGAAATATCATGAAATTCTACAAATCTTGCAATGGCTATGGGTCTCGGCCGAATTGCGCCAAATTGCTTTCTTTGAAAGTCAATACCAAGTTTTACCAAATTCTCCTCAAATGAGTTTCTGGGATCAGTACCTAAATTCTTATTCCCTTCTTTCACCTCTTAGGTTGGATGTGAGTCCTTGAGCTTTCCCTCCTAATGTGACGCCTTGGGCCGGATGTGAGTCCTTAAGCTTTCCTCCCCAAGATTTCCTCAAAATTCCCTAATTTTCCATATCCCTTCTGAGAAAATTTTCCGCCTTCCATGAAATTCCGGGAAAGGAGCTTAGTCATCTAATTCCCCCAAAATTTCCTAATTTTCCTTCTCCCTTTCGAGAAATTTTTCGCCTTCCATGAAACTTCAGGAACGGAGCTTAGTCATCTGATTCTCCCAAAATTCCCTAATTTTCCATCTCCCTTCCGAAAAATTTTTTGCCTTCCATGAAATTCCGGGAACGGAGCTTAGTCGTCCAATTCCTAAAAATTCTCTAATTTTTCATCTCCCTTCCTGGAAATTTTCCACCTTCCATGAAATTCTGGGAACGGAGCTTAGTCGTATGATTCCTCCAAATTTCCCTAATTTTCCATCTCCCTTCCAAGAAATTTTTTCCGCCCTCCATGAAATTCCGAAAACGGAGCTTAGTCGTCTGATTCCCCAAAAAATCCCTAATTTCTCATTTCCTATCCGAGAAATATTCCACCCTCCATGAAATTCTGGGAACGGAGCTTAGTCGGCAAATTCCCCCAAAATTTTCTAATTTTCCATCTCCCTTCCTAGAAAATTTTCCACCTTTCAATTTTCTATCTGAAAAATTTTTTCGCCTTCCATGAATTCAGGGAACGGAGCTTAGTTGTCGAATTCCCCCAAAATTCCCTCATTTTTCATCTCCCTTCCGAGAAATTTTTCTGCCTTCCATGAATTTCCGGGAACAGAGCTTAGTTGTTCTATTCCCCCAAAATTTCCTATATTTTCATCTCCCTTATGAGAAATTTTTCTACCCTCCATGAAATTCCGGGAATGGAGCTTAGTCTTCTGATTCCCCCAAAATTCCCTAATTTTCCACATCCTATCCGAGAAAATTTTCCACCCTCCATGAAATTCTGAGAAACAGAGCTTAGTCGTCTGATTCCCCCAAAATTCCCTAATTTTCCACATCTTATCCGATAAATCAATAAGGGTTTCATTCGTAGTCTTCTAAAATAATTATCAGGAAAGTTTTATGGCTATATCCTAGGGTGGCTAAAGAAAGACTAGACCTCAAAAAAAGTGAGGTCAATAAATGGACCCCCAATAGGTGTGGTGTGCTGGACAAGCACACCACACATATTGGTATTAACCGACGAGGTTAACAAAACCTCAAAAAAGGATGTAGAATTCAATGAGAAAATATCCGTTGTGGATTATCTTGTAGAAACCTTCAAATTCTGGGAACTCTTACTGGGAAAAGAAGGTGGAACACCTTCATCATGGATCTATGAATTTTAAGTCTCCACACTCTAAAGAGGATCTGATTTGATTCAAAATTTGAATTGGAATTTGATTTCAAATCTGGATTTTGGATTTTAATTTGAATTTTGATTTGATTTTTAACTATGATTTAGTATTTTGTTCTAATTTCAATTTCAATTTTCTGCTGAGAATGGTGTAGGGCGAAGGCCTATTCCGAATGCTGAGTGCTGAGAAGGGAGTAGGAAGGAAGCCTATCCCGAGTGCTGGGAGCTTTGATTTCAGTTTTGATTTTAATTTCAATTTCAATTTTTTGCTGAGAATGGAGTAGGGCGAATGTCTATTTTGAATGCTGAGTGTTCCAATTTCAATTTTGATTTCAATTTTGTGCTGAGAAGGGTTAGGACTATACATAACCTAATGTCGAGTGCTGAGACTGCTGAGAAGGGAATAGGGCGGAAGTCTATCCCGAGTGCTGAGAATACTGAGATGGGTATACGACGGAAGCCTATCCCAAGTGCTAAGTATTGATGAGAAGGGAGTGGGGCAGAAGTCTATCCCAAGTGCTGAGAATGCTGTGATGGGAATACAATGGAAGCTTATCCCAAGTTCTGAGAATAGCCGTGAATGGAGTATGGCGGAAGCCTATCTCGAGCGCTGAGAATTGCTGAGAAGGGAGTAGGGTGGAAGCCTATCTCGAGTGCTAAGAATTGCTGAGAAGGGAGTAGAGCTGAAGCCTATCCCGAGTGCTAAGATTGCTAAGAAGGGAGTAGGGCAATAACCTATCCCGAATGCTGAGAATTGCTGAGATGGGAATAGGAGGGAACCCATCCCAAACGCTGAGAATTGCTGAGAATGCTGAGAATTGTTGAGAAGGGAATAGAGGGGACCCATCTCGAATGCTGAGAATTACTGAGAAGGGAATAGGGCAGAAGCATATCCCGAATGCTGAGAATTGCTGAGAAGGGTATAGGAGGGAACCCATCCCGAATGCTGAGATTGTTGAGGAGGGAGTAGGACGGAAGCCTATCCCAAGTGTTGAGAATTGCTGAGAAGGGAGTAGGGTGAAAGCCTATCCTGAGTGCTGAGATTGCTAATAAGGAAGTAGGGAAGAAGTCTATCCCGAATGGTGAGAATTGCTGAGAAGGGAATAAGGGGGATCCCATCCTGAATGCTGAGAATTGCTTAGCTTGCTTTAAAAGATAAAGAGAACAACATGAGTTCTCACCCAAAAACCCTAAATCCTTGCATAAAGCTTGTTTAAAAAAAAAACTAACCATCATAAGACTTCCATGGAAATAAAGCAGAACTTCAAATATATGTCGACGACCGAACCACAATCTGAAGAATTTCAAATGAATAAATCCATCGCTACCCGAGTCACACAATTTAGAACCCTAACAAATGGCGAATGAGGAAAATAGAGATTGAAAAGGTGCGTAGTAGGGTTTTGTTATTCAAGCGATGGACCGAGCATTATGATTCGGTTTGGAGTTTTTTTTTCGAAATAATGGACTGATTCGGGCTGGGTCATGTGACAAAATAAAGTATTTTCGAAAAAATGAGCTGGTTTGGGTCAGGTCACACATTAAAATAAAGCATTTTTTTTCATTTTTATTTGGTGGGTCCGCGGTTTACACGTGGACACTTCTGGAAAGATTTCATTGTAGTCCGTACGTAGCTTTGCGTCCGAACTCCAGACTTAATATCTTTTCAAAAAAGTGAGGGAGGTGGGGGGGAATCAATACTTTGATTTAAGTGCTTTCGGCTCACTACAAATGTCTGATCTTAATGAAATAATCAAATATTAACCATTTTAAAATTGTTGGAGATAATGATTATTGAAGCATATCCAAACTCGATGGCATAGATTCTTCAATAAAGAGATTATAGAGATTGCTCCTTATTATCACGACTGAATCAAGAATTATATACACACACACACACACACACACACACACACACACACACACACACACACACTACAAAAAAAATTACCATGACAGTTAATTTTTATGTTTTCAATCTCCCATTTTCCATTTTAAGGTTGAAATTCAAAATTTACAATAATATAACAACTAAAATATTAATGATCTAATTATAAGGGTTTTTACATATCTGCTACATAAAAAGTTATATTTTACATACTTAAAATTTAAAATTTAATATTTACATTCTAAACATCAAAAACACACCCACTCATCATCAGTATCATCAACACCATTGCTTACCCACTTCCCTAGCCATCACTAACCTCGTAAGAAGCACCTCGCCTGCTTCCAACAACAAACCTCCCTCGCCAAGAGAAAATATTGCATCTGGAGTCTAAATGCAACTTTACGTCCGGACTCCAATAAGATCACACGATCTACAAAGTGGTGGGCATTATTTTCGTCATTTAAAAAAAATAAAAAATTTATTTCTCCGTGCAATCTGGCCTGAAGATCGCCCGAGTGCCTCAAATAAAAAAAGCGTACACTGTTGATTTGTATTCATTCTTTACGGTTTTAATCTGCGATTTTGATTTAGGGTTTAGGGATCTCTTGCTCGAAGCGACTCCGAGTATTTTAAATTTTTGACATCGGACTTGTTTTAGCGCGGTTCAGCTTTTAGCTTCTTCGACACCAGATTTGGAAGCTCATCAGGTTTTGGCGTCTTCATCACCGACATTTCAACACCAACACCTCGACACACGGACTCTGGACTCCACCTATTCTTTTAAAAGAGAGCTTAATAAGGTTTCAATATATTCTAGGTAGTTTTGGTTGTAAAATATTCTAAACAAATTTTTTTGTTCCATACATAATTCGTAGGTTTCTACATTAGTTGTAATGGATCCAATGAAGGAAAAAAAAAACAAGAAAGAGAGAGAAGAAACCAATAAGGTAAACAAGGAAAAGAAGTCGACTTATTTATTTTCAAGTGTTTAACTTTTGTGTAACCAATAAGTTTAATTCTTCATTTGTGGTCATCTGTTCAATGTAAAACTTCTCTTGATGCAATAGTTTTTTTGAACTCATATCTTCAATGTAAAACTATATTTGCCTCATTTTTTCAATGTAACATTTGTAAGTATCACATTACAATCATATATATTACTGGCTTTAACATATTGAAATAATGGGGGTTTTTTTTTTGGAGGTTTACCTTACAATGTGTTTGAAAAATATACAATATCACTATTTTGCCTTCAGAGAACAGTCAATATAAAAACTATTTGCATGTAACCCTCCCTCTATATTATCAGGAACACCTTAATGTTATCATATTAAAACCATAATATAACTTTAATATTAACACATTGTAACCTTAATTTTGGTGTTATTATTGGGATATTATTGTGGTATTATATTAATATTATTGTGGTATTTTGATAGTATTCAAGTGGTATTCTAGTGGTATTCTCGTGGTATTTATGTGGTATTAAGGTGGTCTTTTAGTAATATCTGGTGACATTATTGTGATATTGTTGTGGTATTATAGCGGTATTAATGTGATATTATGATGATATTCAGCTAGTATTCTGGTAATAATTTGATGGTATTCTTGTGGTATTATTGTGGTACTATTGTTGTCATGTGATGATATCGTGATCTCATTATGGTGATATCTTGAAGTCATTTTGACAATATTGAAGTATTCTTATGGTGGCTTTTGAGTTATATTATGGTCATAAGTGTCTTTTTTCTATTTTATTTGTTCTCATAAATGAACTAAAGAATTGTTTCTCCCGTAAAAGAAACAAATGAAAACTTATAAAATTATTACCAGAAGTCGCATCAAGTGAAACTATAAAAAAAATTTATTAACCGAAATACATCAAGCAAACCCTGAAGGACAATAGCATTTTAGAAGCAGCAAAGCTCACCTCCGTTTCGTTATTGCACTAAATCTTCATCTTCCATCTTAAAACTGCTATGATGTGGTGCTCTTCGAAAGTAATAGAAAAATATCGCTTAAACCCTAACATCAAGAAAAAGCCTAGTTGAGAAAAGGAAAATGAAGTGTGCGTTTATGAACATGCACGACACTTTTTTCAAAGTATTTTTGCCGGGTCGTGCAGAAAAACATATTTTTTACATTTTTTTTAAATGGGAAAAACAAGCCCCACCATTTTACAGAAAGTTTTGTATTAGAATCCAGACGCAAAACTGCATCCCGACTCTAGATGCAACATTTTCTCCGTTGCCAGAGCCTACAACGTCTCAATAATCCCAATCACTGGCAACTACAATGACACAAGCAACTTCACATATACCACGGCTTACTCGACAGTCTCCAAAATCTGAAATTTACCTGGTTTATAGAACTTCGTCTTAAACACAGCCCACAAAATAGTTCTCCTCAAGCTTATTCTTGTTCTATAAGCTTCCAGAAGATTTGAGTGCTTCTCAGATATCATCAGAGTATGAAGAGCACCACGTTCATCCTCTTCATGCATGACCTAAGTAGCTCTCATCGAGTGCGCTTGATCTCCTTTCCGACGACCATGTTTTTAGCAACATGAGGTGAACGGAATCACAGAACAACGATGTTCTTAGAACTGCTTTATCATGAAACTCTAGTAGTTGATTCCATTCCATGGAGAAGGAAGTAGACACATTTATAACCAGTTAAATAATGGGAAAAGTGAATAGTGGTAGCGGCTAGTGGCTAATTTGAGCGAGCAATAAATTTTGGGTGGTTAAGATATAAATATTAGTTAAGGTCAAGGTTGTAAATAAATTATTATATTATCTAACAATTCAATATTAATGAAAGATATGGCTAGACCCAAATTAAAGATCTATTGAAATTTACTCTATCATAATAAATTAATTAGACTATATTTTTCTTTATTTTGAAAAAATTACATAGATGACCCACAATTCCTGCGTGTTTACATATCTATCACCTAAACTTTCATATTTACATTTATCTCACTTTCTCCATGCATAAAAGGGTATATTTAAAATTTAAAAGTTAATCACACTAGTATTTGATGTGATATAAAAATTTAAGTGTTATAAATAAAAAAAATTGAAGTTCCAAAGTTTTAGTAATATAAATTCAGAATAGTTCGAGAGAGAGAGAGAGAGAGAGAGAGAGAGAGAGAGAGAGAGAGAGAGAGAGAGAGTCTACAATAGGCTCAAAACATCATTTAAGGGTTGAACAAGAGTATGTTTAACATAATTTTCCTTGCTACTGTTTCACATAACGGACGGTGAAGCGACAAGGCCAAAATAAATAATGCAACTAATATTTGCTTATTTATTAGCGTTTTAAAGCATGCGTCCATTAGACATCTTTAATTAATAAATGCTGCATTACTGTCACACATACGACAAATAACATGATTGCTGAAAATGAAAAGAATAATAATAAATAAATCGACACATACGTGTCCGCAAGTCACCGGTAAAGCTAATTGTTCACAAATTAATTGATTTCTGATAGAGGCCAACTGTTTCTGGCTTTGATTCCAATAAACGAACGGATAGAAGGCTTTCTACCAAGTTAGTCCGATAAAATATCAAACGGTTCCCTGTATCCTCCAGCCTGCAATACCTGTGTACATGAATAAAAAACAGAGGCTTTGAAAAATGATTTACAACCCAATGCTAAGCAAGAAAATAAGCAGCAGAAGAAACCCATGAATACGGACCAATAAACTTTATTTATCTGTAATACATGAATTAAAGATGCAAATCTAAAGAATGATGGGGATTTGAGAAAGTTACATCTGTTGGAAAGATTAATAATAAGGGTATCTGTCGTTGTCTGTCAGAAGAATAAATAATGCCGTTCTCTCTCCTTCATAGAAGTGGTGTTTGGTATTGATATGGATGCTTTATTTAGTACATTTGGGATCACTTTTGAATTTAATTTTTAATTTTTTATTTCTGTTTCTTTTTTTTTACTTGAATATAAAACATATTTGATATTATAATAATATTATTAGTTGTTTTTAAAAACAATCAAATCAATTTTTAGATGTTTGAGTGCTTCTAAAAATAGGTTAATTTGTTCAAAATAAAAAGAAAAAAACATAAAAAAAGAAAAATACCAAAAACATATTTTAAAATAAAAGCAAAACAAAAATTATAAGCAAACACAAAAGTAATTCCAAACAAGCCAGCTAAAAATTCATAACATTTTTCTCTTTTCATAATTGGCTGTCGCACGCAGAGCGTGTGTTCCCCGTATGGAAAAATTTCTCGAGCATGGGGCCCCTAAAATTGCATAACTTTTGTTTTATCTTGAGAAAGATTCTCCAGACTTAGAGACAAAACAAAATATTGTTTCCAATCTAAATGATGGTCGGCTTTACACTTATTACAGATTGGAATTATAGTTTGATCTAAAATCGAGATAGCATAGAGGACATTCTTTTTAGATTTTATTTTATTTCTCTCCACTTGTTTTCATTTTCCTAAAGCTCACCTATTATGTAGATGAACTAATTGGCTGCTAATGGAGACAAGTCCTATGGTGGAGGGCACAATGATGTTGGAAGTGGATCGGCTGTGCATACTCTGATAGAGCAGAGGTAGGGGAAGCTGTCATGAAGCTTGCTGTAGAAAATAGAGATAAAAGAAGGTAAATGCCTATAAATTATTTTCCCGGGGCTTGTTGAAATGAAGAAAGAGAAATTATCTGAATTCTTATTGAGTTACTTGGCAAATGTTATACCATTATTAATACAAAAAGCTTTTACGTAATACTAGGTAATTTTACTTTTGGAGGCAGCTAATTACATAGTGATTTACTGACAATTATAATTAGGACTGGATATACAGAAATATTTCTATAAACGGTCTTATGAGAACAAGGATGAGATTACATACAACTTACAATCCAGATAATAGTCCACAAATTAGGATTCCAAGGTCTGGATTAACCCGCTAGCTCCAAATCCCGCCAACATTCAGCTTTGTGGATTGCCTATTGTGAGCGACAACCATTCTATCAACAAAACAACAATAAAAACCTATTATTCGTTATCATGCAACAATAACCTTTGGATCAATGGAAGCCAGCGATTTTCCTCACCAACTTGAAATCCCTCTATTTTTGATGTGAGAAATGGAAAAATTAAAATAGATCCTAAAATGTGAAGTAAATTCAGAAGCGACACAAACTATGAAGAATAACTAATGTACGGAGTTTCATATGTTCATGCACCATATTTCAATACCTATCTAATTTACATATGTTGACCAGGGATAATAGCAAATTTGAAAGGATAAACATAAGAGGATACATTTCTCTTCTTCGAGAAGAAGATAAGCGAGGCAACGGTGTTTGCATTGCCAAATTGGCAATGACAATTCAAACTAGAAGCAAATACTAGAGGATATGCAATGGTTGCAATACTAAAATAGAATCGTAGACCCATTGCCCAGCACTCCTTGGAGGCTTCAAGGGGCTCAAAAGAACAATCGAACTTATGATAATGGGAGTGGGCATTGCATTAAGCAATGAAAAAAAGGCATTCTTGTCACATCATTATTCGTAAGACTCAGTTAAGGTGCATACTAAAATGAAGCGGATGACTTGCATCTAACAAATCAACTTAATAATCAAATACAAAAGAAGGCTACCAATGAAATAACTGATATGTTCTATAGAACTTTCTTGTTTAGTTATTATAAACATGTTTCAGTTATTATAAAACATGTTTAGTTGTCCAAAAGCAATGCCAGAAGAATCTCTTCAAATGAATATTGAAGGACATACAAAAGGCAATTCTTTCAAAGTTAGCCTGTAAAGATGGATGATGTCCTTTATAAAGGAGAATAGTTGTGCATGCAAGATTTTATAAACCAAGTTGATTATGTGAAGTGATATCTCCGAAGTAGTTGGAAAATTTAGAGAGAAGAATTGTAGAACAGATAGAAATATGTTCATTTACCAAACATACAAGAGATGTGAGTACCTTTTGATGTGAGTACTCAGAAGGTCCATACCTTGTAACACCTTCAAGCAAACAAGATAAGAATGTGCATGCCATTGCTCGTACCAAAGTAACCGAAACATCCTTCGAAAAGCATCTCCATGACTTTTCTGGAAAGTTTGCCAAAGAGAAAATGAACCACAACTATCTCTATGTAGCCAGAAACAATGTTTCAAAAATTTCTATTCTAATCTTTACAAGTAAACAATCACCAGTGAGGAGTCCAAATTTTTCTTCCAGTATGTGTAGGCATCAACAAGTTGAGTAGTGATGTGGTAAAATCCTTTGGGACACTCTTGAACTAAGAAAATTTGTAGTTCGTGTTACTGACGAAGCATTGACTGAAGGGATCAATAAATAAAACTCATTCGATTAACTAAATTGATTTTATTAAGTAACTCGGTCTGTTTATGAATGCATGTAGGGATGTGATTAAATCTTATTAGGTGAATTAATGCCACATAACTTATATAATACTAAACAAGAATGAAAAATGAGAACTCATGAAGCTAATACCAAAGAGTACGGATAAGGCTAATAATCATGCTGATGAGGATCTAATTCACATAGTTCTCCTTTCATGATTATGATATCAAAAGAATAAACTAAAATAACAAAAGACAAGATAAACTAAAAAACAATATAGTTCCACGAAGATTCTACCTCTCTGTTCTATTTATTAGAGATGCCTAAGTTGCACAAACTTGTTCTTGGAAAACTATATGAGACAGCATATGTTAACCGGCAAAAACTGCCCTAGCTTAACAACCAAAAAACCCAAACCCCACCTTCCCTTCTATGTTCTATAATTGTGAATTCAATCACAAGGAAATATCTCAAACCAAAATAAATGATAGCACAAGGTCACATTAAAATAGCCCTAGCAACAATGCCTTCGAAATTTACTCCCACTATATCCGTCAAGGCCAGGATATCCCACAAGAAGTCACATGTTATATGTTAGCAAGAGAAAAATTGCTTCACAATAATGTCCATTCTTTACCAACTGTTTCAGGATTAGCATTCTGTAGAACTGAAATTGGAAATAGAATTATCAATTGAAATACTTCAAGAAGCCATAAAGGAGTGAGAAGAAATGAGAGGGAAGACAATTTTAATCTAGGTTTTGATTTCTTCTAAAGGAGTTTCCAGACACACCCAAGCTGGCCCACCATTTCTAGGGCCGATTGAGGTGCGACAAAGACAGGAATTTGGCCAGACAAACATTCACCAGCACTCATCCTAACTTTTATAATCAAGACCCAGTGGGTGATGAATTAGTCTAACTGGATCACCGCAAAATACGTGATACATTGAATTTCAATTACATATTCCGAAGCATGGAAATTAAATCATCCAAAACATGAAAACTATATAAAACTACTAAATCTAAAACAATAAAATATATACCCAAAATTTATGTACAAAACTCCTAAAACTATCATACAAAAGCTATACAAAGACACATTGCTACTTACCTTGGTGCTCATTTCTCCTTCTTGAAAGACAATAACGAAGAATTGACAACAACGAGCTCAGAGAAATAATTAAGACTACAATGAGATTTTAGAAATGAAAATAAAGTAACGTACATCTCGTATGAAATTATACATGTCTACATACAATCATTACATGTTAGGACAATAGAAAATATAAAAAGAGAGCAGGTAAAGGTGGTATAAAAATAAACTATAGTGTAACATGTTGATCGTAAGTATAAAATCATAAGTATAAGCATGTTCATTCATTTCATAGAGATCATATCATAAGAATATCACTTGTTTAACGAATAAGGTTCAACTATTTTCATGTTCTATTATTATGGGTTGTCACATGCCCCAAAGGCTATATAAAATATCGAAAAAGTTGTGTTTCCCCAACATAGCAATCATCGACAGCTCCTCTGATACTCACAGTTCTATAACGTCCTGTCACCGTCTATTTTTAATATTTTTTATAGTTTCCTCCCCGTATAAATTTCAAGAGTTGAGAATACATACAAGCATTATGTACTTACAAGTACTCATATAATAATCTATCCCTTAATATTCATTGTAACATTTATGTAACAACATTCACCAAGCATTTCATAAAGCACAATTTCTGCAATTAGGTATTTCATATCTCATAAGCAAGAATCATAATAGAATGAATGCCTGCAAGCAAGCAGTATCATATGCATAATCATCTGGATCATAAAATAATATAGAATCACGTGTAGCATAATAAAAATGAACTTGCATTCATAGAGTAATTGCAAGTATTCATCCACAATATACTAGAATACTAAATGCATCAGTGTCAAACTAGAAATCATATGAAACCTATAAAAGAGTACTTCTCTAATATTAGCAAAAGATTATTTCACCTGACTAGAAGGAGTAGCCCCACGAAGAGTTTTTATATGCACATTTCGAGCTCGTCACGTCGTATACACAACCCAGGGAACATAGACATCATAGGAATTCATAAAATTCGGGTTCATACAATGATTTAACCCAAAATATAACTTATTTTACCGAAACATGCTTCAAATGAGATTTTTGGCAAATTACCCTTATGAAACCGGCTAAGCTTCTTCTTATCACCTCCAACTTTACTTCCCCTTCCCTAAACTTGTGTTAAAACCCTTTCAGAAGCTCGAAAACCAATTACGACACTCTGACTCAATGGCTACCAGAAATAAGAAAAGCATGAAAAACAAAGCAAACCCTAAAATGAAAGGGTCCGGAAGGAAATGAAAGCCTAAAACAACAAAAGAGAGAGATTCATGCTTACCAAAATCATCGCAGAGCTTCGAATTGAATACTTCGGCAACCATATGGCCGCTCGGTTCTTGTTGTTTGGAACCTAGCTCGCAACCCTTGCACTGTAGCAAGGGTCGCAGGACTCGCCTTGCTTCTACCGACATGAGACGAACAAGGAGAAGGGAACATAAGAAAGAATGGAAATTAGGAGAGGAAGAAGGAAATGTGAAGCTCAGAACTCCATATTCGACCAATCAAATGAAATAAAAGAGCATAAGTCGGTGGGCTACAGTACAGTGCTGGGAGGATTAAGGGTGGTACGTAGGATAATTAGTGATTTATTAATTTAATAAAACTTATATATTCAGTATTTTATAACTTCCAATCCATTCACAATTTACATACAGCGCGTTATATACAGCGCGTTATATCGATTTGATCGATTTTATGCATAGAATTTAATAAAATTATTTTGCTCAAATTCTAGAAGATGAAATTTTTTGGAGCACATTTAAATTGTACCAAATTTTACTTGGTATTATGAAATTTGAGTGATACAGCTGTCCCCAGATAAAAATTTCATCCTAGAAATTTTCTGACTTTACTAGAATATGAATGGATATGACTGTAGCATGTCTTCTTTTTCTTGTGATGCTTCTTTTCAGGCTTGTGCTTCCATTTTATCTTCATAAAAAAAACTTTTTTTTGTTTTTGAGCTTCTCAATATCAGTAGCTAAAATCTTCTCAATTTCTTCAATAAATGTGATATTCTTCTGAGCTTCAATATCTTCAAGTGAAATATTCTGCTCTGAATTTGAAACTCATTTCCTTAACATTAAAATGTGAAGTTCATCGTGTATATCTGACATATCCACAGGTAACGTTGGACCGATCCTTTCTATAATTTCAAAATGACCAATATACATGAGACTCAACTTGCTTCCCTGACCAAATCTAGATGTGGCTTTCATTGGCCTGACTTTCAAAAATACGAAATTTCCATTTTTAAATTCAACTGTTTTGTGTTTTAGGTCGTAATATTTATGATGTCGATCTTGAGCAGCATTCAATATGTTCCTTCTAAACTTCAATATCTTTAAGTAAAATTCTCTGCTTTGAATTTGAAACTCATTTCCTTAATATTAAAATGTGAAACACATCGTGTATATCAGACATATCCATAGGTAACGCTAATTTGTAGGGAATTGGACCGAGACTTTCTATAATTTCAAAAGGACCAATGTACTTGGGACTCAACTTGCTTCCCTGACCAAATCTAGATGTGCCTCTCATTGGCCTAAATTTCAAAAATAAAAAATGTCCATTTTTAGATTCAACTGTTTTATGCTTTGGGTTGTAGCGTTTCTGTTGTCGATCTTGAGCAGCCTTCAATCTGTCTCTGATTAATCTGATTTTTTATGCGGCTTCGTCAACTAGCGTGGGAACTAACATTTGAAATTCACTCACTTCAACCCAACTAAGTGGAGTTCTGCACTTTCTGCGAAAACTTCATAAGGAGCCATTTTGATGTTGGATTAATAGCTATTGTTGTAAGCAAACTCAATCATTGAAATATGATTTTCCTAGCTGCCTCCAAAATCATGAACTCAAAGCCTTAACATATCTTTCATAACTTGAATTGTTCTTTCTGATTGTCTGTTGGTTTGTAGAAGAAATGCAGTGTTGAATGTAATTGTGTACCAAAAAATTCTTGAATGCCTTTCCACAACCTGGACGTGAATCATCTGTTATGTCAGAAACAATAACTTTTAGAATACTGTGCAACCTGATAATTTCCTTAACATATAATTTGGCCAACTTTTCCACTAAATTGGTTTGTCTGACAAGCAAAAAGTGAGCTGACTTTGTTAATCAGTCAATAATGACCCATATACTGTCTTGGCCCTGTCTGGATCGAGGAAATCTCACAAAAAAATCTATAACAATTTCTCCCTATATTCATTAAAGTATCGATAATGACTGTAGCAATCTGCTCGGTCTCTGATGCTTAGCCTTTACAATATGACATGCTTAACATTGAGATACATATTCAACATCTTTCTTCATACCTGACTACCGGAATGCCAACTTAAAATATTTGTACATTTTTGTGTTGCCATGATGAATTGTGTTTCCTGAATGATGAGCTTTATGTAGAATTTCTCGAATCAAATCAGAATTGGCAGGTAGCCATAACTGCAATTTATTTTGAATATTGACATTTTCATCAGCAATTATATCAGTCAACTATTTTGATTGACATTGTTTCAGGAGTTTCAGATATTCACTGCTAGCTTTTTGAGCTGTCTTGATTCTATCCATTCACATAGGTTGCACTGTCAATTAATGTAACCCATATCATCTGATCTTCTAACTTCCAACTATAGAAAATCAATTTCTTTAATCAACATTGGCCTCTGAGTAAGAATACGGGATGCACTACATGTAGATTTATAGCTCAATGTATCAACAACAACATTTGCTCGGCCCAGAAAATATTGTATATCCAGATCATAATCTTTGATCAACTCTAACTATCTTCGCCGTCTCAAATTCAATTCTTTTTCTGTGAATGATTAGTGAACGCTTTACATTTCACTCCATATAAATGTCGCCAAACCTTAAGAAAATACCACAACAACTAATTCAAATCATGTGTCAGATAGTTCCTAGCATGTGGCTTCAACTATCTGGATGCATAAGCTATCACCCTTTTATTCTGCATTAAAACAAAATCCAAACCACGTAATGATGCATAACTGTAAATCTGGAAACCTTCTGTGCCTGATAGAATAGCTAATTCTAGTGCGGTAGTCACATGTTACTTCAACTCTCGAAAATTGTGCTCACATTCTGCAGTCAACTTAAACTGAACATCTTTCTCATCAGCTTAAATAATGACAAAACTATCTGTGAATAACCTTTGACGAACCACCTGTAATATCCTGTCAAACCAAGGAAACTGTGTACCTCTGAAAAATTCTTTAGAGTAGGACATTCTACAATTGCTTCGACTTTCTAATTATCAACTGAAATTTCTTGACCACTAATAATGTGTCCCAAAAATGCAATGCTTCACGATCAATATTCACATTTCAAAAATTTTGAATTTAACCGATTGCCTTAGTAGCTCCAAAACTATTCTTAAATGTTTGGCATGATCTTCATTAGTTTTTGAAAAAAATCAAAATGTCATTAACATATGGACGAACTGATCCACATATGATTTAAAAATTAGATTCATCAGGTCCATGAAAAATGCATGAGCATTAGTTAAGCCAAAAGACAACTAAGAATACATAATGACCATACCTGATTCCAAAAGTTGTCTTAGTTATATCTAGTTCCTTGAATCTGACCTGATGTTATCTTGATCTCAGATCAATTGATAAAATTACAATTGCGCCCTCTAACTGATCAAATTGATCATCGATCTAGGGAAAAGGATATTTGTTTTTTATTGTCTCCTTATTCAACTCTCCGTAATCAATAAATAACTGTATAAATCCATCAATCTTGATAAACAATACTGGCGCAATCCGCAGTGAATTACTTGGCTTGATAATATCCTTATCGATCAATTCTTGCAATTGATATTTCAATTCCTACAATTCCTTTGGAGCCATCCTGTAAAAAGATTTGAATATTGCAGGCGTTCCTAGTTGCACATCAATACCAAAATCAACCTCTCGTTTTCGAAGTAGCCCTGATAATTCTTTAGGAAATACATCATAAAATTTTGAAACCATTAGGATATTTTTTAATTCTTGTACATCTTTATTTTGAAATTCTATTTTTGCCAAAAATACAAGTTCACCACTTTAAAAATATTTCCCAACTTTCACTGCACTAATCGGGATGATTGTGCATTTTAATCACATAGGATATAAAATAGTTTTTCACCAGGTGATTTCAACTTCACCCATCTTTTCCATCATTCAATTGTAACACAGAGCTTTATTAACCAATCCATCCTTAAAATAACATTAAAGATCTGAATTGGTATGATAATTGAACTCTACTGGTAACTTCTTATTATGCACATGAACATGCACTACATATTCTCTATTGGCATAAAACCCACTTCTCGAGGGCATATAATAACACACATAGCAGGAGTAAAATGCATAATATTAATATGTAAATTGCAGTAAACTCGTCAGAAATAAAGGAATGTGATGTACCTTTATAAAATAAAATGCATAATATCCCTCTATAGTGTGTCCGGGTAGCCTGTGGTATGTGCATGAGTTAGGATGGTCCTTCTTATTGACTTCCTCTTGCTTCATTGGCTTGGGCAATCTGAACTCTGACTTCTTTAGCAATTTTCAGAATATCTTCGCTTCGACGTTATCTTTGAAGGAGTATACCCTGCCGATCTGAGATCATCAGACACTGTCTCCCTTCTGTCCTGTACAGCTTCTGCTGGAAAGACTACTGACAAGACTGACTGTACTACTGTGGATGGTGTTGGCCATATTGCTGAGGCTAAGCATACTGCGATGGAGGCAACTGTACTGTGGTGGTTATTTCTCCGTCTAAATCATTATTGGTTGATTTCCCTTGTCGATCATTGCCACTACGCTAGATCTCTTCTCAAATGCCTTGACTGGCCTATGATTTTTTGTCTTCTCTGAAGGCTCCATAAGTTTGACTTCTACTTGTAAGCTGCTAGCTTTATTGAGTAGCTTCTCGAAGGGTTTAATAGTGAGACCCTTGAGCATGAAATCAATCGGACTGTGGATACTCTTAAGTAGTATCTTGATCGTGTGTTGCTTCTACAGCTGAGGCTTACACTTCATGCCACATCTTAAAATGTAGTCCACTAAGGTCTCAATAAGCTTCTGTCGTTTCACTACGAGATCCCCTATGGTGACATGGTGATGCGCTCCGGCAAATCTCTTCACAAACATGCTTTCTAATTCTGTAAAAGTCTTAACCAATCCGTTGGGCAATTATGCATATCAATCAAAAGTGATTTCTGAAAAACTGCTGATGAACTGTCGGAACAACAACACTTTGATCCCTCTTGTATTGCAGCAGCTCGCTCTGAAATGGGAAACATGTTGTCAAGGATTTTCGGTCCCTTCGAAAGTCTTGAAAGTTGGGGCACGAAACCTTTGGGGTAAGGTACGACATTGAACTCCTCCGGGTAAGGCCTACCTTTGAAATTGATGCACCTCCTTTAGATTGGGCAAGGCCTCCCGCACTTGTTGCTTGACCATCTGCTTGATGTCATTTTCCGGTATCACATTCTGAACTGTGTTTTTCTTCAACATCTCATCTTCATTAGCAGAAGTGACCTCTCTTATTTCATCTGTAATGTACACAATTTAGGGTTGATTCACCTCCAGAGACGCTACACATCATGACTGCAACTGTCGATGCATTGTAGCCATGGCGGTCATGGCGGCGACCATTTCTTCTATCTTCTTTTCCAGTCGACTTATATGTTCATTTCTCATCAAAATGGCACTCTGGAACTCTTCTGCAGCGTTCTCCTCATATGGCAGAGCATCACACGTAGATGACGTTGTCTTGGTTTCTACAACGATAATCTCCATGAATCCTTCCTCCAGATAATCTGATAAGTAGTAATCCTCGTTTTCGACTACTCGTTCTTTTGCTAACTCTAAAATATCTGCTCGGAGATTTTGGACTTTATCATCGACTGCTTTTTCTTTTGTCAATAATCTGCAAGCTTTCCTCTACTGTCACCTCTTTCTGTAATTAACTGTGTGGCAATGGCAGTAGTGGCAATGGAAATATCAGACTCATGATCCATTTTATGATCCACAGACTTCTAGGAATGTACTGGTGCGGCAACTTTCAGTGCCCACACCTTCCTCTTAAAATTTAGCGCCTTGAGACAGAGTGTCCCGGTGGAGACATCAGAGTGACTTGGCCGGAAGACTGCCCGAATACCTCAAAATAAAGCGTGCATTGTCGATTCATATTCATTATTTACAGGTTTTCATCTGCGATTTTGATTTAGGGTTTAGTGTTCTCTTGCTCAAAGCGACTCCAAGTGTTTTAAGTTTTCAACACCGGACTTGTATAACGCAGTTAAGCTTTTAACTTCTTTGCCATCAGACTTGGAAGCACATCAGGTTTTGGCATCTTTGTCACCGACACCTCGACACTAGGACTCAAGACTCCATGATCCACTGAAAATTTGATAGCTTTTTACTATTGATTTCATACCTATTTTTAATGATATTGCACTTTAAAGGAAGGTGTTTTTGATGATTTCATACAAGTACAATGATTTTAGGCCTTTGGAGCAAAATGTAGTGAAAATGAACAAATTTAGAGCGAAAAAGGACAAAAGTGCATTTTATTGAACTAGCGCCGAATGATGCTATCACCAGCACCGGACAGCGCCAGTTTTTGGAGAGTTACGACGTTTTGGCAGAATAATGCGCCAAATGGCGTTCCTACCAGCGTAGGATAGCGCCCTATCCCAATTTTGAACTATATTCAATGTATTTGGCCGGATTTTGAAATGTTACTTGAGAAAACTTTTGAGAATTCAGTTTTGGCCGAATTTAAACACCTTTGGAGCCACATGTCAAAAGGGGGGAAGAAAAGAAGAGAAGAGTTTAGAGTTTAGAGAGTGAGTTCTTTCCAATTTGTGTAGGAAGTTAGGTTTGTGTTTTTCTTTTCTAAGGAGTGTGAGAGGAGAGGGAAAGTGAGGGATTTCTTCTTCCTTACTATTCTAAAGAGATAATTGTGTGTTGTTCTGAAGAAAGAAGAAAAGTCAAAGGAATTCCTTGAGATTCGCTTGGGGAAGAGTTTGAGATAAACAGTCTTTACTTTACTCTATTTGTATGACATTGTTTTTATATATGAAATCCATGTTTTGTCATCTTTTCCTCATGAGTCTTGAGTAGATTTCTTTGTCTTTCTCCTTTTCATGTGATGTGTTGATGTTGTGAAATGAAAATGATGTGTCGATTTATTATGAAGAATTTGTGATGACCTTTTCACTTATAACTTCATTTACTTTTTAATATGGCCAATTGAATTGTTAAAACTTGTTGGAAAACATATATTCTGAAAGGATTATAAGTTCCACAATAAAAGTGAATGTCACATTCAAATTCCATGAATGGTGAAGTTCATGGGGGTTGAGTGCAAATAAATAGGGAAATATATTTTGATGGGCGTAAAATTGGAGTTTTGTGAGTGACATGCTAAAATCATCAATTTGGTCATAATGTTTAGAAACTGAAGCGAGAGTTAGCCTTCAGGTGAAGGGAAGTGGGAGCTGCAGGTGGAGCTGACGATCCTCCCAGCTTAACCACGGATTTGGAGACTAAACTTATGATTAGCTAATGTTCTTTATACGCTGAAATATGGGAAAATAATAGGAATTCTCCTATTTGATACAATACATTTGCATGAATGATCTGTGTCACAATAATCATCACATTATGAATGGAAAGGAGGAAGACTTTTTCTTGCATCTGAACTTTGTTATAAATTTAGTCTTGCATTAGTTTAACTTGGTAAAGTTTAGAACGTGCTTTGGTAGATATAGTAATTGAACTTGTTTGTCTTTATTTTAAGAATTAAACCACTTGCAATTGTGTTGTGATTCGATAATAGATTTCTGTGCTATGCCATAAAAGTAAAGCCTCCATGTGGGATCGATAATCCAGGACTCCACTAGAGCCCTGTATTACTTGAGTCGTATACTTGCGTTACTTGTGTGACACATTATCATTTAAATCAATATATATATATATATATATATATATATATATATATATATATAAATATGAGTTCATTAATTTTTGCAAATTAAAAAAGTCACACTAAGTTTTTAGAGCCGTTGCGTGGGAGGCAAGGTAAAAAAAAAAGTAACTATTAAAATTTATTTTTGTAGTATTGGAAATCATATATTTGAATTGCAAGTCATAGTTGTGTGTGTCTGTTTATTGTTAGTGTGTTTTTATTGTGTTTGTATGCGTAGTATCAGATCTATAAGTTTAGTGCCTTATGATTCTGAATTAGAGCGTACTATTAGAAAAATTTGAAAATAATATAAACAATATGCAAATCCTCACAAAATTGAGAACAATTTAAACAATCAAAATGAAAATATACCAATATCTTTAAGAGATTATGTTAATCCAACATCAGATGAAATTCACTTTAGTATTTAAAATCCTAATGTTGCTACTAAATCATTTGAGCTTAAACCTATTATTATCCAAATGGTACAAAATATTCAATTTGGAGGAACACCTAATGAAGATCATAACTTACATCTCGTTTTTTTTCTAGAACTGTGTGCTACTTTTAAATACGATGGAGTGTCGAACGATGCTGTTAGACTTAGAATTTTTTCTTTTTCACTTAAGGATAAGGCTAAGGCATAGTTAAATTCGTTAGCACCTGGATCTATTAGAACTTGGGGAGAGCTTTCAAAAAATTTTCTGTCGAAATATTTTCCTCCTTCCAAAACTGCTAAGTTGAGAAATGATATCACATCTTTTAGTCAGTTTGAAGGAGAATCCATATATGAAGCTTGGGATAGATTTAAAGATTTTCTAAGGAAGTGTCCACACCATGCTTTTCCAGGCTTGTTAATAATTCAAACCTTCTATAATGGATTAGTAGAATCAGTGAGACCGATTATCGATGCTGCTGCTGGTGGATCATTAATGTCAAAACCTTTTGATGAAGCATATTTGTTAATTGAAGAGAATACTACTAATAATTTTAATGTCCCTCTGAGCAGGTAAATCCTAAGAGAGCAGCCATTATTAATGATTCTGATGCGATAACTATGATAGTCTCTCAAATTGCTGCACTTTATAAGAAAATAGATCAATATGGAATGAATATTCTCCAACACCCCCTAGTGTTAGAAGAAAATTCATCAGGACAGATGATAGACTCTCAAATGTCTTATGAAACCTTGAATTCTATACATAATAAAGTCAACAATCCTTATTCGAATTATTATAATCCTAGTTGGAGGAATCATTCGAACTTTAACTGGAATAATACCAATGTTGTCGTTAACCCGCAATGGGGAAACAATCCTATGAATCCAGTTGGAAATCTGAACAACCAAGGAAATACCAATTTTAGACCTTCTTATCCTCCTGGTTTTAATAGTAATCAACAATTTAAGGAGAAGAAGTTGTCTACTGAAGAAATGATTTTGAATATGGGTAATCAAATTCAAGCTCAAAACGTTGCGATGAAGAACATTGAAACTCAATTGAGACATATCTTTACTGCGCTTGATAATAGACCTTCTGAGAATTTTCCTAGCAATTTTGAGATCAACCTGAAAGATCAAAATAAAGAGTAAATTAAGGCTATTCAATTAAGGAGTGGAAAAGAATTGGAATGAAGAGTTCAAAAAGAAGTCGAAGTTGAAAAAGAGGAAGTGAACATTGAGAAAGGTTCGAATAAGATATATCAAAACGAATATCCGATAGAACCAATGAAGATAACCGTTAAAAAACCACCTCCTCCTTTTTCTCAAAGACTAAAGAAATAGAACATAAATAACATATTTGTAAAATTTTTGGAAATTCTTAAGAAATTAACGATTAATATTTCCTTTGTTGAAGCATTAGAATAGATGCCTGATTATACAAAATTTATGAATGATATTCTTAAAAGAAAGAGAAAGTTTAAAGACCACGAGACTGTTGCACTTAGCGGTGAGTGTAGTGCAATTATCAGAAAAAGCCTTCCGAAAAACTTAAAGCCCATGTAGTTTCACTATCTCATGCGCTATAGGTAAAATATTTTTCGGAAGAGCTTTATGTGATCTTGGATCTAGTATTAATCTTATGCCTTTATCAACTTTCAAAAGATTGAGAATAGGAGAAATTTCACCTACATGTGTGACTCTTCAACTGGCTAATCGTTCTATCACTTATCCTAAAGGATTTGTGGAAGATGTATTAGTGAAGGTGGATAAATTTATCTTTCCTGTGGACTTTATTGTATTAGATATGGAGGAAGATAAAGAAGCAATTATTTTAGGAAGACCATTCCTTGCTACTGGGAGAGCTATGATTGATGTCCAAAAAGAAGAATTAACTATGAGAATTAATGTCTAAGGGGTAACTTTCAATATTCTGAAATCTATGAAGTACCCCTCAACTGAAAAAGATGATGAGTGCTATCGAATGGAAGTCTGTGATTATTTGAGAGAAGATTAATTTAAAGAAGTATTTGAAGAAAATCTGGAATGTGAGGATGAAAATGAAAGTGAAAATGAAGATGATTTGGATGATATGAAGAATGAAAAGTTAGCCTTTGTTCAGGAAAATTTTGAAAGATTGGATACTGCGGAAAACATAGCTAAAAGTTGTATTTCATCTATCATTAAACCCCCTGAACTTGAGCTGAAAATTCTTTCTAATCATTTAAAGTACATGTTTTTAGGAGAATCATCTATCTTACCAATCATTGTATCTTCGGTTTTAAAGGAATATCAAGGACAAAAATTATTGGAAACTTTTAAAAAATACAAAAAAGCTTTTGGTTGGTCCATAGTCGATATTAAAGGAATCAGTCCTTCAATCTGTATGCACAGAATTTTATTAGATGAACAACACAAACCAAGAGTTGATCCACAAAGGATACTGAACCCAATAATGAAAGAAGTTGTTAAAAAAGAGATATTAAAGTGGTTAAATGCTGGAATTATATATCCTATTTCTGATAGTGTTTGGGTGAGCCCAATTCATTGTGTTCCTAAGAAAGGAGGAGTGATTGTTGATGTAAATGATCGAGATGAAATTATACCAACAAGATAAGTCACTGGTTGGCGAATATGTATTGATTATAGAAAATTAAATGCCTCCATAGAAAATATCACTTTAATTTACCCTTTTTAGACCAAATCCTCGACAGACTTCATTGGACACAAGTACTATTGCTTTCTAGATGGATATACCAGTTATCACCAAATACCTATTGCTCTTGAGGAACAAGAGAAAACTATATTTACTAGCTCTTATGGAACGTTTGCTTTTAGAAGAATGTCATTTGGATTATGTAATGCACCTGCAACATTCCAAAGATGTATGACATCCATATTTAACAATTTAATTGATGATGGAATAGAAATGTTTATGGACGATTTCTCAATATTTGGAGATTCATTTGATGCATGTCTATGCAACTTAGAAAAAGTTTTAGAGGTATGCGAGAGAACAAATTTAGTCCAAAACTGGGAAAAATGTTATTTTATGGTTGCAGGAGGAATTGTGCTTGGGCATAAAATATCTGAATATGGCATGAAAGTAGATCCTGCCAAAATTCATGTTATAAAAAAATTACTACCTCCAACAACTGTGAGAGGGGTAAGAAGCTTTTTGGGACATGTATGATTCTACAAGCGATATATCAAAGACTTTTCAAAAATTTATAAGTTTCTATGCCAACTTTTGGATAAAGAGAGAAAGTTTGATATTAACGATGAATGTTCAAAAGCTTTCAATTTATTGAAGGAAAAATTAATTGCTGCACCTATAATAGTTTCACTTAATTGGGAGAAACCATTTGAACTAATGTGTGATGCTAGCGATTATGCTATTGGAGTTGTTTTATAGCAAATACATGATAAAATGTTTAAAGTTATATACTATGCTAGTAAGACTCTTACTGCTACTTAAATTAATTATACTACTACTGAGAGAGAGTTCTTAGCAATTGTATATGCTTTTGAAAAATTTAGATCTTACTTAATCAGAGCTAAATGCATAGTGCATATTGATCATTCTGCTATTAAATACTTAATGCAAAAGAAGGATGCAAAACTAAGACTGATTCGATAGATGCTTTTAATACAAGAATTTGATTTTGAGATCTTTAATAGAAAAGGGGTTGATAATCAAATAGATGATCATTTATCTAGAATTGAACAACCTAATTTGGATGATTTTAAAAAGGAAATTACTAAAACTTTTCTTGATGAGTGATCTACCTAAAAAAAACCCATTTTTATGCCTTATTTATGATTCAATTCTTAAGAATATTATGCTTTAATGAAAAGTATTTTCAGGTTTTTGGATGTAGATGATTAATAAAGAGTCCAAGAAAGAAAAAAAAGGAAAAAAGGAGCAAAATGGAGCAAAATGGAGCTTATGGAGCAAAATATTGTAATTATTGGCTCGGCGCTAGGCGCTGAGATCCGCGCGCTAAGCGCCGACTCGATACGTGACATCGTTAAGATTTTTCGATGATTTTGGGAGTTATTTTAAGCCGAGTTAAGCGGTTATTGGAGCTTTTAGAAGACTGGAAGTTACTCCTAATATATAGGACATGTGATACAATGCATTTGGACACAAGGAAACAGTTTTAATCACAAAGAGTTGTGATCCAAAGTGAAAAGGTGTGAAGACCTGGTCACGGAGTCTGGCGCCTAGGCGCCAGATCCCGACTCCTAAGCGCGACATTTACCTTCTAGAAGATGCATTGAATTTGGACGAATTTTGAAGAGGTGTCTTAAGCAACCCCTAGTCAAATTTAGAGCTCTATAAATAGGATCCCATTCTACAGAAAAAAATCGCACCCCATAGTCCCTAGACACCTCTCTCCCCTCTAGTTTTACTTAGTCTCTTCCACACTTATGGTGCCACTTTACTTTGTATCTAGTGAGTTTATTTTGATTATTTATTGTGTGTTGTTGTTGTTGGAGTCTTTCATCATTACTTTGGAGTCAGTAGAAGTCAGCGGATCACTTGAAGGAACACTTCGGATAAAGTATTTGTACCTTGGTTTAAAGTTTTATAAATATGTTTTGTTGTGTGATTTCAATGTGTTACGAGTAGTTAGTTATCTTTCTCCTTTCAACTATGAAAATATAATAAATTAATTAAATTTTGTAGGGGAATTAAATTTAAAATATTTAAAACATTGTGATGATATTAATACCTGATCTTAGTTTACTTTTTAAATTGGTCATTTAAATTGTTAAAACTTGTTGAAGAATTTTGAGACATATCCAGAGATAAATTCTTAACTAGTTGATATCACATAAATCCTTGTATAGTCGAAGGATTTATGCGAGTTATTCAAGGTGAAGTGCAAATAAATAGGAATATATTATTTATTGGGCATAAAATTAATTAGTTTTTAGAGTGACGGACTAAATTCTAATTATTTGGTTTATAGAAAGGGAACAGTCACTCAGTAGGGCCAACTATACCATCCTTAGACATCTAGTAGTGTGAGCCTAGATTAACCCATTCTACTAATAAAACATCATGAACCGATCTATAAATTAGTCAATGTTCTTTGCACCTGGACCAAAGGATATAGAATATGAATGCTTCTATTTGACACAATACCATAATCTAAATTCCCCACAAAAGATAATTATTCTAAAAATCTTGTATTAGTTGAAAAGGAGAAAGTCATTTTTATACTTGCATTGAATTTTAATTACTGCTTACTTTACTTTACTACTGCTTACTGTTTACTTGCTTAGAGTAAAAATTGTTACTAAATTAAATTTGAAATATAAAAAAATATATACACTATATATAAATTACTTTTAATTTAATAAATTCCAAAATATTTTTTTTATATTTCTTACTTTTTATAAAAACACTATCCCTGTGGGATTGATAACCAAGACTCCACTAGAGCCCTGTATTACTTGAATGATACGTATACTTGCGTTTAAAATTGTAACATTTACAATAATTATCATAAAATCTAAATATAAATTGATAAGTAAATGTAAACATCGCACAACAAGTTTTTGAAGTCATTTGCCATGAATTAAACATTCTAAAAAGTGGTATCAAATTCTTGTATTTAAAATCATATATAAAGTCGCATCGCATCAATGAGCAATTAGACAATATTATTGAAAGAAATCTACCGTGGTATGCTGATATTGTGAACTACATCGTTAGTAATCTTTTACCACCTGACTTAACAATGCAACAACAGAAAAAAATTTAAGCATGATGCTAAATTTTATTTCTGGGACGATCCTTCTCTGTACAAGTAATGTAAAGATCTTATTATTAGAATATGTGTGTCTTATGAAGAAACTAAAAAAATTATTCAAGAATGTCATGATTCTGAATTTGGAAGACATTTCAGAATTGATAGAACTGCACATAAGATTTTGCAATCTGGATTTTATTGGTCTACAATTTTCAGAGATGTTAATAAATTTATCAAAACTTATGATCGATGTCAGAGAATAGGCAATATATCTAAAAGAAATGAAATGCCTCTTAATTTTACTCTGGAAGTTAAAATTTTTTATGCATGAGGATTAGATTTTATGGGACCATTTATGCCTTCATTTAGAAATATATATATACTGAGTGTTGTTGATTATGTATAAAAATGGATTGAAGAAATAGCTTTACCTAAGTGTGATGCTAAAAGTATTTCGAGGTTTTTAATGAAAAATATTTTCACAAAATATGGAATGCCTAGAGTAATCATCACTGATGGAGGATCTCATTTTAAGAGTAATCTGATTCAGAGATTGGTGGAAAAATATAATATTACGCATAGAATTTGTACTGCTTATCATCCCCAAACTAATGTTTTATCAAAGATATATAATCGTACAATTAAATAAATTCTAAAGAAAGTCATTAATCTTAAAAATTAGATTGGTCTGCCAGATTAGATACTGCTTTATGGGCATACAGAACTGCTTATAAAACTCCTATAGGAATTTCCCCTTACAAATTAATCTTTGAAAAAACCTGTCACTTGTTAGTTGAATTAGAATATAAAGCATAATGGGCGATAAAGAACTTGAATTATAATTTGAAAGATCTATGGTGAGAAGAGATCATTGCAATTGAATGAATTGGAAGAAATCGAAATGAATCATATGATAATGATAGAATATATAAGGAAAGAAGAAAAATATGGCATGATCAGAATATTGTCAAAAAGGAATTTGAACCAAAACAAAAAGTTTTATTATACAATACAAGATTGAAATTAATTCCTAGGAAACTGAAATCTAGATGGACAGGACTTTTCATTGTCGTAAAAGTGTATCAGTTTGGAGCAGTGATTATCGAGGACCCTAAATCTGGAAGAATATTCAAAGTTAATGGCCAAAGATTAAAACCATATTTTGAAGGCAATAGAACTAATTTTAAAGAGGTTTTAATATTAGTTTAATCCTGAATAACTGAAAGTTATGTTTGGTTGACGATGTTAAACAAGCACTTTGTGGGAGGCAACCCACAATTAATGAGTGTTTATTTTGTTTGATGTGTTATTTGTGTTTGTTTGTTGCTTAATTAAGTTTTATTCTTCCTTATTTATCATTAATAATATTTAAGAAATGAATCCAATCAAAATTTGGAAAATTTTGAACGAGGTGAAGTTTGGCGAATTTAAACTAGTGCCGAACGGTGCTGATATTAGCGTCGGACAGCGCTGCTATTCAGAAAATCGTTTCTCGTCTTTAAAGTCCGAGTTTTGGTTGTTCTAGGCGGTAACTCCTCCATTAAAACTTCCAAAAACCGCCCCTAGATGCTGAAACTTCCAAAAAAACGAAGAGGAAGAACCAAATTCTTGTCCAAATGGATTTCGACTTGATGAAAATTCAAAGATTTTAAGTGTTCATCTGTAGAAAGTTTGTAAGTTTCAAGGCGCGGTGACATTTCAACAAATATCTTGAAAATGAGATTATTAAGGAGCAAGGGTTTGTAAATCGAGGTACAAATTCTCCTACAAATAGAATTGATGAAATTATTGTTCAGAGACGTTGGGAAGTATTGTGTTATACTACTACCGCTGTAGTTGCTCCCGTTGTGAAGGAGTTTTATGCAAATCTTCATGAAATCAACCAAAGATCAGTTTACGTGCGAGATAGGTTTGTTAAATTTACTCCTGCAAAGATTAATGATTTATACATGATAGAGAATGTGCCAATCTGCCACTATTCGAATTTTGCCCCGACGAAGGACAATATCAATGACATATACAGATATCTGACGGATGAAAGTGATAAATGAGAGATAAGAGATAGCAGGTATGTAAGTTTCTCGACCACACTGTTAAATTCTACGTCGAAACACTTACATTATATCATTTGTGCAAAATTGCTCCCAATAATGAAAATCAGAAAGGTAACTATGGAGTGTGTTATTCTGAATTATGATATTCAAATGAGAATTCCCATTAATGTTGGTTTGATAATTGTTAAGTCAGTTTTGAGATTGATCGTTCATGAATCAAAGTATGGGCTTGAAAATCCTTCGACCATATTTCTCCTCTGTAGTTAATCACAAGTGTCATATGAGAACTGAGAAAGAGTACTTCTACCTTGGATAGGCCCAGCAGATGCATATGTAATCAGGTAATTGGTGATATGAATGATATGAGCCTCATTGAAGATCAACCAGCTCAAAGGTCAGCACCTATTTCTCATTAATTTCCTGAAAGTTCACAGATCATCCTGAAGAAAATCAAGAAATTAGAGAAAGAAGTCCAACATCTGATGAATGCAATCAATAATCTTTCTGATTTCTTCGATCATCTAGATTGGAGAATGAATGAGTACTTTGATCATTCTGGATATCTTGAAGGAAGTTTGACGCGATTGATGAAAAGGAAATGTTGGATTGAAGAGGATTCTACTGAAGAATTTCCATTTCGTCCATTATACAATTTATTTGTCCATGCTCAAACGATGGGAGATCTTATAATTGATGATAGTTTGGAGGAAGAATGAAAACTTGATTATTTTATTTATGTGTTTGTGTATTGGATTTCTTTGCTTTGCTTTAATTTATTTGATTTGAATGTTATATTTGGACATGGTTGTTGGTTTAGTTCTCAGCGTTATTATGTTGTGGTTGTGTGCGAGGCTGAATTTGAGATTATATGGCTTGAAAATGTAATGTTTAGTAATATGTGTATGTCTATGACTCATGAATTTTATATATAAAAGTAATTTTATGTGTTGTTTGTGTTAAAAAATATCATTTGCCAAGACTTTAGGATGTTATTCAATATATAATTAGACTAATTAGACATCAGAGCGGGCTTGAAATGATCGAAATTGCAAAATAAAGTTGGAAGCCTAATTTCTGAATTGGTGCCGAACAACGCTATCACCAGCGTTGGATAGTGCCAAAAGTCAGATAGTTTGGTTATTTCAGCAAAATAATGCACTGAACAGAGCTGCTTCGAGCGTTGGACAATGCTCGAACTCGAAAAATGCCTGAAACTCTAAATTTTCACGATTTAACCCTGAGACCCGCCATTTTTTCCCAAATCTTTGTCTTCAATCTCCAGCCAAGGATGATTTTTGCGTTTAGGGCTCACTAGCATTTGGATTTGAAGCAATTTTGTGTTCGGAAAAATTCAGATTTTATCTTCTCTTGGTAAGAGCTACACTTTAACCTAAAAAATTTTGATTTTGACCGTGGAAATCTCCTACATTAGGAAGATTTGAAATTTTGATGTTTTTGGAGAAACTTTGGAGATTTTTCATGGATTTTGAGTTCTTATTTATTTAAATTTATCTTGGAGTCGATTGCATTGTAATTTTAAAATTGATTTGGAAAATTGATATTTTTAGATAAATGGCTCCAAGATTGGCTAAGAGGAAGAGGAAATTTGATTAAGCAGACAAATGAAAGTTAATTTTCCCTTTTCTACTTTGAATCCTATATCAAATGCCTGACATTATTTTATTTTTGCAAGAATGTTACCTACCAACCAGCACAGTGATGTTACTGTTGATAGAGTTGTTCTGAATTATTGTATTCAGAACATGAAGAATATAAATATTGGGGCTATTATTCATAAAAGTATTTTGACAAGCTCAAAAGGAGAGACTACAGGAGGACTAGGGTATCCCAGTCTAATTCATGCTCTATGTATTTAGTCAGGTGTAGTGATTGAAGATAATGATGAGGTAGTCCACTCCCTAAAGCCTATTACTAAACTAAATCTGTAAACCTATGAAGCCTATGTAGGTTGGAAATGGAGTAAAAGAGCTGATGAGCCTTCTTTTAGTCGAGATAGACCATCTACATCTAGGGAACCTACTCTACATGATGTTATGGATCAATTGGAAAGGTTAAACACCAGAGTAGAGGGACTAGAAGTAAGAAACAAAATTAATGATGATTATCAAGTGCGGTGGAGAAAATATGAGATAGCTTATCATGACACACAGATGAGATTTTTTAGGGGAGACACTGATGCTGTATTTCCTACTTATCCTGAGTATACTTCATACTAGCCTGAGGAACTTGATGATGGTGGAGCTCCTGCAGAAGATGAAGATTGGTAGTGAGTGTAATTTTATTTTTATTTTTCATTGAACTTTGTGATGTATTTGTGTTTAGTATTTGTGATGTACCTGAGACTCCTTATGATTTGTATTTGAGATGTTATATGTTTGTTGGATGTACTTGTAGTAGACTTTGTTGGTGATTTGTGATGTATGTGATGTGATAGTGAAGTTTTTATGTGTTTGGTTTATTAGTTTAATTTGTACCAGTAACAGTTGGATGTTAATGTTATGTGCACTGTTTAATATGTTTAAACTTCTTATTTATAAACTTCTAACCCATATTTGTGTATAGAAATGCTTCTTAATTATTTTAGGTCTACTATTCTACATTATGAAGAAAAACCTGCTGAAAGTCAATGGTATAAAAACCAGCATATTGAGGTATGAGTTATATATTTAGATTTTTTCTTTCTTCCATGTAAATTATATTCAAAAATCTAAGTTTGGGGGAAGGGAAACAATTAACTATTAATTATTCTCATTTAAAATTATTTTCAAAAATTAGTAACATGATTTCCTGTAATAGAGCTCAATTTCAGATAACTGTATTTTGATTTTATTTAAGTATTTAATGAAATTAAATGAAAGAGTTTGGTAATGAAAAATAATTTTGTAATGTAAGATATTTGGTATAAAAGTATAGGACTATAATAACTATTCAAAGTAAGAAAAACTGTATGTTTGAAATATTAAGAATCTTAAAATTTTATGTGATAGGAAAGGATTGAGACTCTATGATGAATCATTAATAAGCTAAAGAAGTGTTTATAAGGTAAAGAAATTTGGTAAGTTTCAAATTTAGGGTGAGAAGGGTGAAGTTCAATATCATTAAAGGCTATCCAAATACAGTAATCCTCACTGAAAAGAAAATAAAAGCAAAAAACAAAAGAAATGAAAAGAAAAGCAAAACAAAAAGAAAAGAAAAGAGAAATGAGGAGAAGCTTGAGGAGATGCCTAATAAAAAATTGGCTTCACTTGGACCTACATAAAAGGAAAAAAAACTTAATTACTATCCTGAACTTATTTGTATGGATTAACATCTTTACTAGTAGTGTTCTCATAAACTTTTTTTCATGTAATCCTTTTAAGTGCCTTAATAAAACAATCTACATCATTTTTGAAATGAATGAAAGTTTGAACTCTTAGACTCGATTACTTGGATATTCTTACACTACAGAATTTACTTGAATTATTCAAATATATTTCTGAGAATTTTACTATTGTACTTATCTAAATCAAAATTATGGTATTCTAGAAAGAAAGTTTATTGCAGTGGATCATAATTTTATGTATTAACTAAAATTACTTGATGACAAGCAATAGTTAAGTTTGGGGATCTTATTCTACTGAAAATTTGATAGATTTTTATTATTCATTTCATACTTATTTTTGATGATATTGCACTTTAAAGAAAGGTATTTTTGATGATTTCATGCTGGTACAATGATTTTAGGCTTTTGGAGCAAAAAAAAATGAAAATGACAAATTTAGAGAGAAAAAGGATAAAAGTACATTTTATTGAATTAGCACCGAACAACGCCGTCACCAGTACCGGACATCGCCAGTTTTCAGAGAGTTACAATGTTTTGGCGGAATAATGGTCGAACGACGCTCCTACCAGCGCCGGACAGCGCCCTATCCCGATTTTGAACTAGATTCAATGTATTTGGTTGGATTTTGAAAGGTTGCTTGAGGAAACTCTTGGGAATTCGATTTGGCCGAATTTAAACACTTTTGGAGCCACATTTCAAAAGGGTGGAAGAAAAGAAGAGAAGATTTTAGAGTTTAGAGAGTGAGTTAGGTTTGTGTTTTTCTTTTCTAAGGAGTGTGAGAGGAGGGGGAAAGTGAGAGATTTCTTCTTCCTTACTATTCTAAAGAGAGAATTGTGATGTTGTGAAGAAAGAAGAGGAGTCAAAGGAATTCCTTGAGATTCGCTTGGGGAAGAGTTTGAGATAAGTAGTCTTTACTTTACTCTGTTTGTGTGACATTTATATATATAAAATCCATGTTTTGTCATCTTTTTCTCATGAGTCTTGAGTAAATTTCTTTGTCTTTCTCCTTTTCATGAGATGTGTTGATATTGTGAAATGGAAATGATGTCATTGATTTATTATGAAGAATTTGTGATTACCTTTTCACTTAGAACTTTATTTACTTTTTGATCTGGCCAATTGAATTGTTAAAATTTGTTGGGAAACATATATTCCGAAAGGATTATTAGTTCCACAACAAAAGTGAAGGTCACATTCAAAGTCCATGAATGGTGAAGTTCATGGGGGTTGAGTGTAAATAAATAGGGAAATATACTTTGATGGGAGTAGAATTAAAGATTTCAGAGTGACAGACTGAAATCCTCAATTTGGTAATAATGTTTAGAAACTGAAGCGAGAGTTAGCCTTCAGATGAAGGGAAGTGAGAGCTTTGGAGTGAAATCCAGTATCCTCCCAGCCTATCCACGGATTTAGGGACTAAACTTAGGATTAGCCCATGTTCTTTATACATTGAAATATGGGTAAAGAATAGGAATGCTCCTATTTGGCACAATACATTTGCATCACTGATCTGTGTCATAATAATCATCACATTATGAATGGAAAGGAGGAAGACTCTTTCTTGCATCTGAACTTTGTTATAATTTTAGCCTTGCGTTAGTTTAACTTGCTAAAGTTTAGAACGTACTTTGGTAGATATAATAACTGAACCTATTTGTCTTTACTTTAAGAATGAAACCACTTGCAATTGTGCTGTGATTTGATAATAGATTTCTGTGCTACGCCATAAAAGTAAAGCCTCCTTGTGGGATCGATATTCCAGGACTCCACTAGAGCCCTGTATTACTTGAGCGATACGTATACTTGTGTTAATTGTGTGACTCATTATCATTTAAATCAATATATATATCTAAATATGAGTTCATTAATTTTTGCAAATTAAAAAAGTCGCACCACTCCACCTACTCTTCTAAAAGCAAGCTTAACAAGGTTTTGATATGTTTCTAGCTAGTTTTGGTTGTAAAATTTTCTAAACTAATTTTGTTGTTCAGTATGCAATGCTTATGTTAGCTGTAATAGATCCAATGAGGGAAAAAGACACAAAAAAGAGAGAGAAGAAACCAATGTGGTAAACAGAAAAAATAAGTCGACTTTATTTATTTTCAAGTGTCTATCTTGTGTGTAACTGAGAAGTGTAATTCTTCATTTGTAGTCATCTGTTCAATGTAAAACTTATCTTGATGTAATAGTTTTTCCGGACTCATAATATTCAATGTAAAACATTATTTGTCTCATTTATTCAATGTAACATTTGTAATTATTCCATTACAATCATATGTATTACTAACTTTATAATATTGACACAATGGATTTTATTTTGGGAGGTTTACCTATTCAATGTGTTTGGAAAACATAAAATATCACTCTTTTACCTTTAGAGAACAGTCGATGTAAGAACTATTTGCAAGTACCTTGCTATACCATCATGAAACACCTTAGTGTCATCATATTAGCACCATAATACAACTTTAATATTAACACTGCAACCTTAATTTTGGTGTTATTATTGGGATATTATTATGGTATTATATTAATATTATTGTGGTATTTTGATAGTATTCAGGTGGAATTCTAATGGTATTCATGTGGTATTAAGGTGGTATTATGGTGATATCTGGCGGCAATATTTTGATATTATCATAGTATTATGGCGATATTAATGTGGTATTATTGTGGTATTCAGGTAATATTCTGATGGTATTCTAGTGGTATTATTGTTCTATATCGTTGTAATAAGGTGATATTGTGGTCTCATTATGGTAGTATTTTGGATTTATTTTGGCAATATTAAAGTACTCTTATGTTGGCTTTTTTATTATATTATGGTCCTAACTGTCTTCTATCTATTTTATTTTTCTCTTAAATGAACCAAACAATCATTTCTCCCATGAATTAAACAAATGAAAACTCATAAAATTATTGTATATATATATATATATATATATATTGAAAGGGCTATGGGGACCTTCCAAATGTTATCTGTGTGGACTGCAAGCTGAAACTGTACAGCACCTATTTTCAATTGATCTTTCTCCTAAGAGGTTTGGACTGGAGTCACTAGTTTGCTCAATATCAGTACTTTGCTGTTGGACTGACAGGATTTGTTTCGCTGTTGTCAATCTTGGCAAAAAGCTAAGGTAGGGGATATTCCTTTCATTGTTGCCTGGTTCCTTTGGATGCACAAAAATGGTGTGAAATTTAATGACAAGGCCAACAAAGCAGCCATTGTGGCGGGACACTGTCACTCTTACATCTCCAAGCTGATCAGATCTAAGAGGTTCCCTAATATCCTCAAAGTTTCCCCCGCATTTATCCAAACATTCCATAATTGTTCAAATGTATGGAATGCTCCTGCCTACCCTTCCCTCAAGGTTAACGCTGATGGGGCCTTTTCTAAAAAGGGGGCAGGCATAGGAGGCATTTTCAGGGATCATCAAGGACAATGTGTATGCTTTTTCCATGCTCCTATTGCTATTGCTGACCCATTAGAGGCAGAACTGGTTGCTGCATATTGGGCAGTCTTCTTTGCTATTTCCAACAACTGGTCTCATCTTAATGTGGAGGGAGACTCAACTATATTGTTACAATATATGCAGCGCGATCTCCCCTCACCATGGCACCATTCATACTGGATTCATAGAATCAAGGCACTGATACACAATCATCCAATTCACTTTTCTTTCATTTTCAGGGAAGGGAATAGGCCGGCCAACTAGCTTGCTAGGAGGGCTCTTGCTTCTCAGGATATTTTTGTTTCTTCCTCACCTCCTCCACAGTTGCAATTCTAGTTTGAGGCTGATTTGTTCCAGGCTCCTCATTTCAAAATTGTGTCAGATTAAAGTCCCCACTTCTGATTCATTGATGGCTGACTTAATTTGATAGACCTGTTCAATCAACTCTGCTGCCAACCCCATCTAATGACACTTTTTCTTTGGACTTTTTGGAGGACTTCTGGGGCTTTGGGTATACTTCTTTGTTTGGATATTTATTTATTGGTTTACTTGTATTTATGCTCTCTCTTTTTTTCTTATTAGATTTACCTTTTGGTGTGGAGTTCTATTGAGGATTGAGAAACCCCATATGACTACTCTTGTTGTTGATTTTTGTTTTTTAGATGGGACTTACACTCCTCCTTTCACATCTACCTCTTTTCTTATATTAACATATAGGGAGCCATGAGTTGCTCCTTCCCCCAAATATATATATATATATATGTGTGTGTGTGTGTGTGTGTGTGTGTGTGTGTGTGTGTGTGTGTGAAAGAGCAACTCGTAGCTCCCTACGTATTAATATAAATAAAGAGTGAAAAAAATAGGGAGGGAAAGAGGATCCCCAACTAAGCCCAAAAAACAAAACCTCCTAGAGGTTCCTCTTTCCGTAATACAACTCCACACAAAAAAGAAAATAAGCAACCACTCCAAAATTACGTGTAACCCAGTATACCCAAAAAGAAAAAAATAAGTATACCCAAAAAATACATGTATACCAATAAGAAAAGACCCCAACATAACACCTATAACAACAAAAATGTGCATATCCTGCAAAGGAAGATCCAGAGTAGCAATAAACATCGAAACCATAACAGGTCCAGCAGATACGACAACCATCAATTCCACCACCTCAATGCAGATGAAGAACTTGTAACAAGAAGCAGCAAAAATCCCGCAGAAATCTCCAAAAAGAGGCAAACCAATAAATCCCAGCTAGGCAGATTAAGCAAACCAGAGAAACATAATAGTAGATGAAAACCACACCTAAAGATGTACTCAACATAGCTTAAAATGAAAAGTGGGTAAACAGAAACTAAATGTAGTAAAGGCCCTGCTCCAACCACATAATAATACACATGAGCCATCCAACATTAGCATCTTAAAAAAGAAATATCCTAACAATCCCAATTAAGCAGTATTTTAAGGGGGACAAAAGGAATATGACCCACAAAAAGGTGTGTCAAACTTTGCTAGCCAATCCGCTGGAGATTGCCTTCTCTAAAGACAATGCACATCTGCACATTTAACCCATGAAGAAAAATAAAATGTTTAAATCTATTAAAGAGGCCAATTTAAAACCAAGGGGGAGTAGAGATCCCCAGAATCATTTGATGCAATCTAAAAGAATCGGTTTTCATAATGAAATTATGAAAACAAAAATGAAAGCAAACTTAATAGCCTGAAAAGCTACCCAGAATTCAACATGAAGAGGATCAACAACAGAAACAGGGGAAGCAAAGTAGCAAAGGAGTTTATCCTGCAGATCTCGGAAAACACCCCTAGCCCCTGCCCCGTGAACAGAAAAGCTCCCATCAACATTAACTTTAATCCATCCCGCAGGGGGAGGAGACCATCTAACCAGAATAGGCCTCCTTCTCCTAAAAACCGAATGCTTAGAGCCAAAAAATCTACACCTTAGTGAAAAAAAGATAAAATATAAGAGACAATTAAGTAGGGGGTGGGGATGAACTGATATTTGGAACTGTTTCTAGCAGTCCATATAAACCAAAGAATAACCATAGGAAAAAAGAAATTGTGAGAGTCCAAACACTTCCAAGCCCTAATATAATCCATGGTCTCAGCAGATTGGGGCCAGATCACTCCAACAAAACTTCCAACCAAACTCCATACATCCCTGGAGAAAGCACAGTGAAAAAATAAATGGGAGGCTTCCTCAGCATGATTATGACACAAGTAACATCTAGAAGCCAATTTCAACCCCTTGAGCTTTAAAATATCATCTATAGGAATCACATCATGAAAAAGACGCAACAGAAAAAAAGAGATGGATGGGGAAAATGCTTTATTCCAAATAAATTTAGCCCACCTCCAAGTATTTAAATCATAAATTTTTGTGCAAAGCATCCTGGTAGCTGACATAGAAATATTAGATTTCCAGTGAGGAGTATCCCTACCATGAGGATTAACAGGAATTTGGGCAACCTTAGCAGAGTAGTCCCCAAGTAAATCTCTCAATTTGACCCCATTCCATTCATTGCCCTGCCAACAATCTGCAACAGTTAAGTATTCTGACCCCTCCCTAGGGGAGAGCTCATGGGGGGGGGGAATCAAACCCCAATGGTCATGCTATAAAGAAATTTTTCCTTCTCCCACATCCCAAAAAAAATGAAACCATGAGCAACCTCTCCGGCTTTAAGTATAGTCTTCCAAATCTTAGAATCTCCCACTTTCCAATGAACCATAGAAGGATGCAAAGAGTTGCAATATTTTTTATGCATGAATTTGGACAAGGAATCACCCTTCCTAAATTTGAACCATAATTTACTCATGTTAATGTGTGCAATATGATCCAATCTCCGGCAACCAAGCCCTCTAGCATTAAGGGGTTTACACAATTTATGCCAAGTGGTCCAAATCTTCCTATTTCTATCACCAGACCAAAGAAATTTGTTAAATAAATGCTCCATAGTTGTTTAAGTGCTTTTTTTCAAGAGAGACACTTGAAGATTATAGAGAGGAAAACTATTTAAAACACTCTTAAGGAGAGTGAGTTTCCCTCCATTAGAAAGGAAAGTATTTCTCCAGTCAAGAATACGACCCCTAATATTAGTAAGCACATCATCCATCTGACATTGCCTCCTCCTACTTCTAATTAAATTCACTCCCAAATATTTCAAGGGTAAAGTTGCATGAATAAAACCCAAATAATCAACAATCCAATGCCTGGCAGGAGTGCTAACCTTTTTACCAGAATAAATATGGCATTTAGTATTATTAAAAGTCAAACCTGAAGTTTTCTGAAAGTTGGAAAACATCTCCTTAAGTTTTTTTGTAGTACCCTTGGTAGCATTCGTGAAGATTATGACATCATCAGCCTATGCCAAATGAGAGATCACAACTTTGGACTTACAACTGTAGTGCATATATTGGTGAGCCTCTTGCAATGAGTTAATAAGCTGAGAGAAGTAATAAAAAACAATAATGAAGATGTAAGAGAGAGGGGATCCCTCCGATGAATTCCCCTTGTAGCAGAGAAAAAGCCAAAAGAAGAACCGTTCACCAACACACTATAATTATTGTTCTGTAGCCACCTATAAAGCAATTGATAAAACTAATTATGGAAGCCTCTAGCCTTGAAGACATTAATAATGAAATCTCAATTCAAAGTTTCATAAGCTTTTCTAAGATCAAGCTTAATTATCATATTCCCTCCCCTACAATTTCTTTCAAGATCTTCCACAAACTCCTGAGCCAACAAAATATTATCAGTAATTTCCCTCCCCTTAATAAATGCAGATTGATGTGGGGAAATAAACTACGGGAGATGAGCTTGCAGTCTCGCCACCAAAAGCTTACTAATGACTTTGGAAATGACCGAGGTTCGAGATATAGGTCTAAAATTGTCCCAAGATATTTTATCATTACTTTTAGGAATAAGAACAATGACAGCAACAGTAAAAAAATTCCCAGGATCTTCTCCTCTAAAAAAGCTCTGAATAGCTTGCACCACAACCTACTGAATATAATGCCAACATTGCACATAAAAGAGAGAAGTGAAGCAATCTGGGCCAAGGGCTTTGTTGCGATTAATCTCCTTGAAGGCAGTAAATATTTCCTCCTCACCAGGCACATCCGTGAGGTGCAGATTCTGAATATAATCCCTGTCTTTATCAAAGTAAGAATAATGAATAAGATCAAACTGACAATGAGAAGAGAATAACTCAGTGAAATAATGAACAACACTATTGCCAATGACATCCCCATCCGAGAGAGTATTCCCCAAATGATCCTTGATCTTTAGAATAAAATTAATATTTCTTCTATGCTTAATGGTAGCATGAAAATAACTAGTATTCCTGTCATCATTTTTAAAGATGGTGTCATTAGCTTTTTGTTGGAGAAAGTCCTCTTCCTCATTTATAGTTATATCATTAAGTAAAATAGACTGAGCACGAGCAACCTCCTCCAAGAAAAGAGGATTAAGTTCTAGTTGAGCTTCCAAAGAATCAACAATCTGCTGAGCCTGTTGGACTCTAGCATGAACATTTCCAAAAACTTCAAAATTCCATTTTTTAAGTGCTCCAACAACCTTCTTATGCAATTGACATAACTTATACCAAGCATTACCAACCACAATCCCCTTCCAATTATCTCTAACCAAGTTCAGAAAAGTCTCATGAGAGGTCCAAATATTAAAAAATTTAAATCTGGAAATGGTAGGAAGTTTTGTAAAGCCAAGAGTAACAAGAATAGGCTTATGATCTGAAGCAGCTAAGTTAAGATGTTGCAATTTAAAAATAGGAAAGTAATCAAGAGATGCAGAATTTGTAAAGTAACGATGCAGTCTTTGGGCTATAAATCCTCTTCTCCAAGTATATTGAGGGCCAGTGTACCCCAAATCATAAAGCCTAACCTCATACATAGTGTTAGCGAATTTATTAACCAAATTGATGTCACATGCCCGACCTCCTCTTCTTTCCTCAGGTTTTAGAATCATGTTAACTCACCACCCACCAGAAGTTTATCAGCAATAGTAGACCCAAGTCTGATAAAGTTGTTCCAAAGTAACGCTCTCTCAATAGACAGTGAGCTAGCATAAACAAAAGTAGCACACCCCTCATAATCCTCCAACTTAAAATGTATAAGAACAAATTGATTATCATCTTCCACCACCTCCACCCGAACAGTCCTTATCCAAAACACCCAGATTTTATTATTTTGATTAAAACAATGGTTATACTGCTTAAAATTCCTTAACACCCTATCTCTATTAACCGAGACAAGGGGTTCCAAAAGGGCAAAAATATATAGTTTATGGATCCGACATAACTGCTTTATTCTATTAAGGGAGGTACGATCGGCTACTCCCCTAATATTCCAAGTCAAAATGTTAAACATTATGTCTTAAGCCAGTCCTCCTAGATGTCCTAGGATGACCGCTTACTTTTCCATCTCCTAATTCTTCCTGCTCACCATCAGAAAAATAACCAACCTCTTTCATACATTTTTCTTCATTCGGATGTGCCAGCTCATTCCTCCTCTTGTATTTCTTCCTGTGAGACTTTTGAATTAACCATTCCTCCTCAAGATTAGTTACAGTTGTCTAAGCCAAGCCATCCAGAGGATCCGGTTGCCTATCAACACAATCTGATTTCCCCCTAGCAGTACTTATATTAAAATTATCAAGGTTATCCTCTAAGACGGTGATAGGCCTTCTTTCATCTCCTGAATTTTCTACAATATGAGGAACCTCACCTGAAACCCCCAAACTAATTTCAGAATCAAGAACTTCATTTACATTCCCCCCCCCCTCCCTCCGCTTCAGTAAACAGGGGATCCTCAAAAGTGGGACCCAAAAGGTCCACATTTTGTTGCTCCTGTAAAGCACCCAGAGAAACGTCCTCAAATCTCCACACATGTGGAAGTTCCTGTACCACAACAGCAGTAACATCACCCTCATTCATATGTACCAACAGCGCCTCAGGCACATCAGCCACCGGAGGTGTATCATCCCGTTGAGAACCCCTCACAACATCATTAGCAACAACAGGTCGAGTTTGTCTACCTTGTGGCCTAAGGTCAGGATCCAGATGATAACAAACATTAGGAGCGTTACCAAACATGTGACTGTGTACAATAAAGAGGATGGGCCTCCGCAATAACCTCCTGCCAATAACCATTATAGGCCGACCCAATCCAATGGTTCTCTGGTGGGGGAAGAGTGATATCACGCTCAACTAACTCTCTAGCATCAGACGGACTTGTTAAGGAGAAAGTAGAGGGATCCATCTTTAAAAGGTTACCATACGCATACGCGAAGGAGTAAAGTGTTTCAAAGTTAAACATATGCGTCTTCAGACCAGGGAAGCGCAGCCATACCAGAATGATCGGAGGCTCCTTTTTAGTGTCTAAGTCGACGGTCCACTTTAACAGTTTCATGACCCTACTGTCAATGTGCATCAACTTCCTACCGAAAACCCTCGCATAATTGTCGTCATTGGTAAGCTGAATAACTATGTGCCTGCCATCTAATAAACCGATCTTCCAGGTACCAATAAGCTTCAACACCTCAAAATGTTTACAAATTATCTCTAGCCTAGGGTGGCCGTAAAGAAACTTCCCCACCAAAAAAAGCCTACGCGCTGAAGCGAGGACATTGTTTAATCCTCAGATAGAAAAAGTGCTGGCTTACCATTCCCGCGCCTCGGCATCTTGATTAATTGAAAATCACCACCATTTACCATGGCCTCATGATACGCTTGTGGAAAAACACAGGAAGTACAAGTGCGAGACAGAGCACCTCTCACCACTGCAGCGGTGAAGGATCGCTCGAAAGCCATTACTTGTCACCAATGAAAATCAGAGTAGCATTAAACCATCGCAGCGCTGAAGAGAAAACACACGCCCTTCTGCTATCACAAGCACGATGAATCGAAAATCAGAGGAGACGCTCGATTTCCCCATGCGACGAAACCCTAGCCGTGCCTCCCGTCATTCCGCTATATATATATATATATATATATATATATATATATATATATATATATATATATATATATATATATATTCAAAAAGTATAAAAATACTAGGGTAAAACAGTAGAAATCCATAACAGAAGTCGCATTTTGTGAAATTATTAACAAAATATATTAATCAAAATACATCAAGCGAACCCTAATGAATGCTACCATTTTAAAAGCAGTGAAGCCCACCCTTATTTCTTTTGTCACCAAAATCTTCATGTTCCATCTTAAAACATCTATTATGTGGTGCTCTTTGAAAGAAGCGGAAGAATATCGCTTAAACCATTACCGCAAGAAAAACCTTAATTGAAAAAAACAAAATGAATAGTGTGTGTTTATGAACAGTGCCAAGCTTTGAACAAGGCACACTTTTTTTTAAAGTATTCGGGTGGGGCCATGTAAAAAAATTTATTGTTTTACATTTTTTAAAATGGCAAAAACAAGCCCCACCACTTTACAGATGGCGTGGTATTAGAGTCTGGACACAAAACTCCAGATGCAATATTTTTCCCTCACTGGAGCCTACAACATCCCAATAATCCTAATCACTTGCAACTACTTTGACCCAAGCAACTTCACACCACCGCTCACTTGGCAGTCTCCAAAATTTGCCTGCCTCATAAAACTTCACCTTAAACACTGCCCAAAAAAGAATTCTTAAGTTTATTCTCGCTCTACAAGCTTCCAGAAGATTTGAGTGCTTCTGAGATATGAGTACTAAGAGAAACACGTTCATCCTCTTCATGCAACAATGTTCTTAGAACTGCTTTATCATGAAACTCTAGTAGTTGATTCCATTTCAAGGAGAAGGAAGTAGACACATTTATAACCAACTAAATAATGGGACGAGCGAATAGGGGTAGCAGCTAGTGGCTAATTTAAGCGAGGGTGGTTTAACATATAAATATTAGTTAAGGTGAAGGATGTAAATATTAGAGCTTTAAATGCTACGTAGATCCCCTTTATTATATTATCTAACAATTCAACATTAATGAAGGATAATGCGCGATCTGAAATTAAAGATCTACTAAAATTTACTCATAATAAATGAAGTAGAATATATTTATCTTTCTTTCGAAAAATTTAAACACATGGCCTACAATTCCTATGTATTTACATATCTATCACCTAAACTTTTATATTTACATTTATCTCACTTTATGCATGCATAAAAGGGTATATTATAATTTTAAAAGTTAATAACAGTAGTATTTGATGTGATATGAAAATTTAAGTGTTATAAATGAGAAAAAAAATTAAAGTTTCAAGTCTAAGTTATATAAATTCATAATAGTTCTCTAGCATGCATGTAAATGCCCTTTTTTTTCCCATAAAACTAGGGTGGCCGCTCCACGACAAGATTGTCTAAGCTCGACCAAAAAAAAAGTCTGCAATAGGCTCAAAAAATCATTTAAGAGTCGAACAAGAGCATGTTCAAGATAATTTTCCTGTTACTGTTTCACATAACAGATTAAGAAGCAACAAGGCCAAAACAAAGGTAAATATTGCAACTAATATCTGCCTACTTATGAGCATTTTGAAGTATATGTATCCACTAGGCATCTTTAATTAAAAAAATGCTGTATGACTGTCAGACCTACGACAAATTTAATTTGTAGAATTTCATAAGATTAACATGACTGCTGAAAATGAAAAGAATAATAATAAATAAATAGACACATACGCGTCCACAAATCACCGGAAAAGCTAATTGTTCATAAATTAATTGATTTCTGATAGAGGCAAACTGTTTCTGGCTTTGAGCTCAACAAACGACCGGATAGAAGGCTTTCTACTAAGGTAGTCCGATAAAATATCAAACGGTTCCCTGTATCCTCCAGCCTGCAATACCTGTGCATTTAAATAAAAAATAGAGGCTTTGGAAAATGATTTACTGACCCAATGCTAAGCAAGAAAATAAGCAGCAAAAGAAACCCATGAATTCGGAACAATAAACTTTATTTATTTGTAATACATGAATTAAACATGGGAATCTCAAGAATGATGGGGATTCGGAAGAGTTACATCCCTGTTGGAAAGATTAATAATAAAGGCATATGTCGTTGTCTGTCAGAAGAATAAATAATGCTGTTCTCTCTCTTTCATAGAAGTGGTGTTTGCCTAACGGTAGGTGATATGGTATTGATATGGATGTTTTCTTTAGGACATTTGGATCACTTTTGATTTTTATTTTTAACTTTTTTTTTATTTTTTTTAATTTTTAATAAAAATAAAACATATTTGATTTTATTATAATATTATTAGCTATTTTTAAAAACACTCAGAATCAATTTTTAGATATTTTGAGTGCTAAAAATAAGTTAATTTGTCAAAATAAAAAGATAAAAACATAAAAAAAATACTAAAATCATATTTTTTAAATACAAGCAAAACAAAAATTATAAGCAAACTCAAAAGTAATTACAAACAAGCCAGCTAAAAATTCATAAAATTTTTCTCTTTTCATATAACATTCGGAACATAGCATTTTTTTCAATACAACTCAATTTAATGCATTAACCATGGTCAAGCTCGAGACATAAATTATTAAAAAATTTTGTAATCCAAGATAACTGAGAGAAATTTATCCAATGGAATGCTATTAGTTTTAGACTTAATTTTATACACTGGGCATTACAAATCATTTTGTTTGAGAGTATCACCATGCCACAATTATTTTTAATTTTGAGGTAAGGACATAGTTGATTTTCAGATATCAATAACATAAATAATCCCCTAACCTAAGCAACAAAAATTGACAACATTCACATTCAACATGCGGACTCTAAAATTGCATAACTTTTGTTTTTTCTTGAGAAAGATTCTCCAGACTTGGGACAAAACAAATATTATTTTCAGTCTAAATGATGGTCGACTTTACACTCTATTACAGATTGGAATTCTAGTTTGATCTAAAACCGAGAACAGCCTAGAGGACATTCTTTTTAGATCTTATTTTCTTTCTCTCTACTTGTGATATGTGGGTTAGTTTTCATTTTCCTAAAGTTTACCTATTATTGGACATGAACTATTCGGCTGCTAATGGAGACCAGTCCTAGGGTGAAGGGCACAATGATGTTGGAGGTGGATCGGCTGTGGATACTCTGATAGAACAGAGGTAGGGGAAGCTGTCATGAAGCTTGCTGTAGAAAATAGAGATAAAAGGAGGCAAATGCCTAGAAATTATTTTCACAGGGCTTGTTGACATGAAGAAAGAGAAATTATCTGAATTCTTATTGAGTTTCTTGGCAAATGCTATATCCTTATTAATACAAACAGCTTTTACGTAGTACTAGGTAATTTTACTTTCCGAGGCAACTAATTACATAGTGATTTACTGACAATTATCATTAGGACTGGACATACAAAGTATTAACATTATTTCTATAGATGTTCTTATGAGAATAAGCATACAACTTATAATCCAGATAATAGTCCACAAATTGGGATTCCAAGGTCTGGATTTACCCACTAGCTCCAAATCCTGCCAAACATTCAACTTTGTGGATTGCCTATTGTGAGCGACAACCATAGGATCAACAAAACAACAATAAAAACCTATTATTCATTTTCATAGAATCAAGGTTAAAAAGCAACATTATTCTTCCAACACCTCTTCTATCATGTAATATTAATATACAAAGTTATATCTCACAATCCATATTCAATTATCACTACACATGCTTCCATATCCTCAAATTCCTTGAACAATTCATTAACATCAGGATGACATGACCTCAAAACAAATAAATGTAGATATTAAACATGAGAATACATTAGGATTGAATGAGATGTGTATAAATTGAGGTCTTAATTTAAGCACATAAATACATATGAATTGAATAGTATGTATGTAAATCTCCCTTTCTCTTTTTTTTTTCAAGGTGCCGGATGCCTAAATAGATGTAAATAAAAAAAAACGATGAAGAAGAAAGTAAAGGGGTTACGGTGCTGAGATTTGCTGAAGAGACGATCTCGTCGGAGGATAGTTTTTCAGCTGGAGTTTGTTGTGAGGGAGGGGAAGAAAGCTTGCAGGAAAGAATGAGTGTTGCTGGATCAGTGTAAATGGGGTAGAGCTCACGACAATAGAGAGGAGTGAAGTGGGGATTTTGTCGCGAGGATGAAAGGCGCAACCTCAGTTCGCAGGGGAGAGCAGGCGAGCGACTCGGGCTTTTTCAACTCAGGGAGGAGGCGAGCCGAGAGAGAGTCTCGAGCGGGCGTACGAGAGTTTTTGTGCAGGGAAGAGAGCCGAGCAGGGGTCTGTCGCGAGGAAGAGAGGAGGCGAGAGAAATGGTATCGAGCAGTAGGCAAGTGTCTCGGTGCAAAGGAAGAGGCAAGCAGCTGGGAGAATGGAGGCGAGCAACTGGAGCTTTGGTCGAGAGGAAGAAGCCAAGCGGGGGTTATGGCGCAGGAGGCGGGATTGAAGGATGAAGAGGCGAGGGAGAGTTTTCGGTGCAGAGGGGAGAAGCGAACTTCGGCGTGGAGTAGAGAGGGGCTGCGGGATCTAGTCATGATCAGAAAGAAGAGAGGAAGAGGTGAGTCGGTTCCGAGAGGGAGGTGAGGGCTTCTGGGCGAACGAGGAAGAGAGCCGAGCGGGAGATGATGTCAAATGCCAGGAAGGAGGGGATCAGTCGAATTGTGTAGTAGAATTTTCAATGTGTCTGTTATAAGAGATTGGGCGGGTAATTTTTTGATTTTCATTTGGAGAAGGATTTATTTGGCAAATAATAGCTCCTTATTACAACCTATTAAAATAGGATTGGGTGGCATATTTCAAAATTTAAATTTTTTTTAATAGGATCAAGGTATTGCGCAGGATTTGGTGCAATTGGCTCGTGTTCAGCCCGAACTGAACTCGAGCTGAACCTTAAACCACCCCCTAATTAAATATTCATGTGCATCGATTTTCGTGCTGATTCCTTGCGCGCGGAACCATAGTGATATAGATGTCCTTTCTAGTTAAAGTCGCATTCCGGACGCATCCATATGGTCCGTTTCGTCTTATGAGGTCGTTCAGACGAGTTCGTCGACGGTCAACCCAACTCAAGCCAACACCGTGCGTGGTGCGAAGCGTGGGCAAAATTAAGGTGTTCGCTAGGCTCGAGTCACTAAGGGTTCACCTAAGGCCGTCTGATCCTATGGGAACTCATGTTTAGGCCTTCTACATGTTAGTCCTTAGCCTTTGGACTAAGAGTCGAGTGCTTGAGACTACTCATGAGAGGTCTTCACAAAAATGGGTCAAGAAGTGGTTCGAAGTTCTATGCAAGGTAGGTCGCAGCACTAGTCCACTAGGATGATCAATAAGGAACTCCTAAAGCTAGATCCTAGGTTCTAGGAGTATGAGTCTAAGACCTCACTGAAAAAGAGGTCAACAACTGGTGCACTCCACAGTGAATTATTTTGCCTGATAAAATCCTTATCGATCAATTCTTGTAACTGAGATTTCAATTCTTACAATTCCTTTGGAGTCATCCTGTAAGGAGATTTAAATATTGCAGACGTTATTGGTAGCACATCAATATCAAATTCAACCTCTCGTTCTAGCGGTAGCCCTAATAATCTCTCAGGAAATACATTAGAAAATTTTGAAAGCACTGGGATATTTTTCAATTCTTGTACATCTTTATTTAGAACTGCTAGTTTTGCCAAAAATACCAGTTCACTTCGCAAACATTTCCCAACTTGCACTAAACTAATCGGGAAAATTGTGCATTTTGATCACATAAGGTCACCTGGCGATTTCAGCTTCACCCGACTTTTTCAGCTTTCAATTTTAGTAAAGTGCTTTACCAACCAATTCATCCCTAAAATAACATCAAATTTCTAAATTAGTATGATAATCAACTTTGCTGGTAACTTCTTATCATGCACTATGTTTTTTCTATTGGCATAAAACCCACTTCCCGAGGGCATATAGTAACACAAAAAACAAGAGTAAATTGCACAATATTAACATGTAAATTGACAGCAAACTCATCAGAAATAAAAAATTGTGATGCACCTTTATAAAAAAATGTGTCAGATTGATCTTGAATTTGGAGTGTCTCTGTAACCACTTCTTAGATTTTTTGGCTTTTTGAGAGGTAATTGCAAAAACCCGGGCTCCTTCTGGTTGCTCTATTCTGCGTTCTGAAGTTTCGCTCTTTATTTGAACTGAAGGCTTTCCCAAAAACTGAGTTCTGCTGGGAAGACTGCCTTCCAAAATTTTTTTGGACTATCTTTATTCTTGGGTTACTTGTGGTCTGCCATCTTTCTTCTTTTCCTATGGACAATTTATTTTAATATTTCATTCTAATATTTCATTTTAATATGCTCTGATTGTCCACATTTTTAAAATTTTTCGGACCTGATCAAGCACTGCCCAAAATTTCTCTTCCCACACTTTTCACAAATTGGTTTTCTATCTAAAGATGTTCGTGCTTGCCTTTTAATTTCGTTATCTTGCTTTGAAAGTGTTCTCTTTAGCTCAAATACTTTAGCTTGCTTGATTGAAGATGTCACTGCTGACTAGAAATATTTAGCTCATTTTGAATTCTTCTTACCCTTTCAACAAGCACGGAGAAATTACTGATTTAAACTGGATCTAATGCCAATCTCAACTGATCTCTGACACACACACAAATCTATGACACTTTTCCTTATGGTTGCTAACATTGCAAAGTGTATATCTGGAAGAGAAGTGAATTCTGCCTCATAATGCATAACTGTCTTGGACCTATGAGTTAATTTAAATAATTTATCTTGCAATGCTAATCTAGCTGAAGGCGATGTCTACCAATCTTTAAAGACTTTAACATATTTTCCCACTGAATTTGTGGGAGATGTGTCAGCTAAAACTTTTCTCCATGTTGCGCCTGCCACCACCTTTCTACTTCGTCTTCTAGCATAAATATAGCTAGTACCACCATTCTATTTTCCGAACAAATCATAACATAAAGAATTTTTCCAATCGTCAAAAGTCAATCTTCAAAAATGATAGGATCACTGGCACCGTTGAATGCAGGTGGCTTGAAAGACTGAAATATCTTTAAGTGTCAAATCCACTTCTACTCTAGTTTCAGATCTGGGCTTTGTGCTAGTGGATGATGTTTCGATATCAGTCATTTTATCAATCACTTGTGATATCACTTGCACAATGTCCTTATAACACAGTGGTTTTGGTGTCTGCATTTGTTTGGTTCTGATTTTCATTTAGTGCTAGCTCGAACTTCATGCTCTGCTTTTGGCCAAAAAAGATTGGCCCTCAGTATTTTCTGATTCCTTTTTAGAAATGTTTTTATGTATTGACATAATTTATTATTCACATGTAATTTATCCTATAGTAATTTTATCATACACACGTGACACCTTAAACGTAAGGGATACTCACCCCAGATTCATCAATCTATAGCTCTGTATAATTAATTCATATTTAGGGTCTATTTAGGGAATCACAGCTTATTAAGAAGCAGTTGTGAATCAACTGAAGAATAATCTGATGTTGCAAAAAGCTTCAGTAGCTATTACAACATTTTTTTTTGAAAAAGTTAGACTGCAGCTAGAAAATTATCATCACACTTAGCCAGACCGATGGGTAAACACCGATTTCAGCGGTAGATTTTTGAAAAAGCTACCAAAATGCAGTTTATCTGAACTAGCAAAGCTGAGGTGCGATGATGCACTGCCACCACACCGCTGTCCTAAACAGACCTTTAATCTCATTCTTACTTCAAAATCCAACATGTTTCCATCATTCTTTTCATCCAATAGCCATTCTCTGATACTAATTTCTATGACAACCCAACTCGCCCCCTCTTTTTAGGGGTCAGCTGAGGTGCAATAAAGACCGCCAATTTGGTCAGACTAACTCTCACCAACACTCGTCCAGACTTTTATTCAAGAACCAATGAGAGATGAATTAGTCTAACTGGATCGCTGCAAGATACGTGATACAATGCATTTCAATTACATATTCGGAAGCATATAAATTAAATCATCTAAAATATGAAAACTATACAAAGTTGCTAAATTTAAACAATAAAAATACATATCCAAAACTGTACAACTCACAAAAAACTATCGTGTAAAAGTTATACAAAAACACATCTTGCTACTCGCACCGGTGCTCGTCGCCCCTACCTTAAAGGTAACAATGAATAATGAGCAACAACGAGCTCAGAGAAATAATCAGGGCTAAAATGAGATTTTAAACATGGAAAGAAACTAATGTGCATGCTCGTATGAAACTACAAACAATTATAACATACTAGCATAAAAAAAAACATGAAAAGAAAACAGGTACAGGTGGTATAAAATGCAACTGCAGTGTAACATGCAGTTCGTTAGCATGAAATCATAAGTATAAGCATATTTATTCATTTAATAGAGATCATACCATAAGAGTATCACTTGTTTAATGTACATGGTTCAACTATTTATATGTTCTTTCATCATGTGTCGTCACCCCGTCCCAAAAGCTATATAAACTATCGATAAAGATTGGACTTTCCCCAACATAAAAGTCATCGACAACCACAGTAATACCCACGACTCCCTAATGTTCTGTCATCACCTATTTGCAACAGTTTCAAAGTTTCGTCCTCGTATAAATATCAATAGTTGAGACTACATTTTTGCATAATATACTTGCAAGCACTCATGTATTAATTTATCCCTTAACATTCATTGTGACATTTCTATAGAAACATTCACTAGACATTTCATAAAGCATAATTCCTGCAATCAGGTATTTCATCTCATAAGCATAAATCCTAACAGAATGAATACCTGCAAGTAATCAATGACATATGCATAATCATACAGATCAGAAAATAACATAGAATCACTCATAGCATAATAAAAGTCAACTTGCATTCATGAATTAATTGCAGGTATTCATCTACAATATGACACATTTCCTAAATACATCAGTGTCCAATTAGAAATCATATGAAATATATAGAAGAGTATTTTTCGTGGTTTAGCATAAGATCATTTCACCTGACTGATGGAGCAGCCCAAGACGAGTTTCTACACGCTCGCCTCAAGCTCGCTGCTTCATATACACAACTTGGGAAACATAGATATTATAGAAATTCATAAAATTCGGGTTCATAACTTGATTTAACTCAGTACATAACTTATTAACTCAAATAGAATTTTCGGAATAAATCACCCTTCTGTAACCAGCTAATCTTCTTTTTATCACCTCCAACTTACCCTTCGCTAAACTCATGCTAAAACCCTTTCGAAAGCTTGCAAAACCAATAACGACACATCCGACACAAACTCGACGTTTCCGAAGGCTATCGGAAACGAGAAAAGCATGAAAAACGAGACAAACATCAAAACGGAAGGGTGATGGAGAAAATGAATGTCTAAAACAACGAAATAAAGGGATTCGTGCTTACCTAAATTGCCCTGGAGCTTCGAATTGCGAGCTGCAACACCCAGGAGGTAGCTCGGTTCTTCCTGTTGGCGACCTAACTCACGGCCCTTGCAATGTAACAAGGGTCGCAGCTCTCGTCTTGCTTCTACCGTCGTGAAATGAACAGGGATAGGGGAACGGAAGAGAGGAGAAGGGAAATTGGGAGAGGAAGAAGGACATACGATGCTCGGGACTCCCTATTCGAGTGATCCAATGAAAAAAAAGATCACAAGTTGGTGAGCAACAATACTGAGAGGATTAAGGGAGGATTAATTAGGATTAATTAAGAATTTATTATTTTAATAAAACTTATACTTTCAATATTTTATAACTCCCAATCCATTCACAATTTACATACAATGCTTTATATCGATTTGATCAATTTCATGCATAAAATTAATAAAATTATTTCGATCAAAATCCAGGAGATTAAAATTTTTGGGTACATTTCAATTAAGCCAAACTTTACCTGGTATTATGAAATTTGGGTGTTACATTTATGATATAGAAAAATGTTAGATTGCTACTATAGGCCATAAGAGAACCTTTCCACGTGCAAAAAGCCATCCCCCTAAGGCAATCATACGGTCATCACCAGATTTAGCCAAAGAATGCCTTGTTATTGTCTATAGCCTTGATAAAACTTAAACTTTATTGCTAGGGAATAGAGGTCCTAGGCATTTGGACCAGTCACAGAGGTTGCATCAATAAGGAAAATGGAATTGTCACATGATCTAATGCTTTACAATCAAAATGTTTAGTTATTGACTGCATATTTTGGGCATGCCCATTTATAGCAAATCATATAATACATTGTTTTAAAAGAACTTATAGCAACAATCAAGGAGATTTAATCACCATCAAATACAACAACTTTTTATCGCGTGCAAACCCGAGTTCCAACATGATGAGCTTCTATGCAAGTCTAAGGCGCATTGCCAAGGCAAACATTTGCAAATGTGCGCTTGTGCTTCTACTTGTGGTCAAGTGCACATCTCTTCCTAAGTTTGTTCTCCCATTTGCCTCATTAGCAACATGCAATCCCTTTTGCCACTCTTGCATCCCAATTCTCATGTAGAGAAGCACATCCTTCGATGTTCATAGTAGTTGCTTCTCTCTTATTTTGCCTTTTTTAACTTTTACCTTTGCACTTCCCTTCGGTTAGTGATGGGCGAATTTTTTAAATGGCCTCTTTGATCATCATATTATTTTAGTTGGAATCAGATTACACCGGGCACTTTTGTTGCCATACTTAACTATGATACCAGACTTTTTATGAGTATACTAAATTGGTCTCCCCCTTTTGATGCCTTTAAGAACTACCTATCATTCTGGTATGGAGGCCTTATCATAGATTGTGTTTACATTGCTTCAATCAACCAAACTTTTTATCATTGGGATCTGCATTTTGTATAATTTTGCAAATTGGCATTGCTACCAACCGTACTAGGTCTTATGTTACCAGACTCCTGGTGGAAATAGATGTTACTTTACTTTTCATGAGGTACTAATTGAAGAGGTACAAATTGTTATATCTTCATGTGGCTATTGCAAATATTGAATTTAAAGACCTGCACCAATTTATGGCTATTGCAAATATTGAACTTGAAGGCAAGCACTAATACTGCTCTTTCTGTAGGATCATTGGCCACACTCTGCTAGCGTCAAGGTACATCTAGAACTAAGAAAAAAAAAATCAAAATCATGAAATTCATTCAAATGTTTATACCTCCACTTCTCTTTCAAAGACTATCACTCTCTCATTAGAGGTTGTTCTCAAAATCTAAGACAATTGGATTCTTTGGAAGCTATATCTACTGTGATTTCCCTTACTATACCTTTGAATTCAACATCTATAACAATTAAGGTTGATATTGATCCTCCTGCTTTAAAAGTTCTCTTAGATAATGATGAAGACACAAAAGCTTAGAATTCGTTGCATCTTCTAGATTCAGATGGTAGAATTCAAAGTGACAATTAGAATGCTCTGTCCTCTTCAACAAATGGGGTCAAAAAAAGAAATAAGTCATCATCATTCCCCCTTTTTCACCATGCTTTAAGCCAGGGGGTCAATTAAGTTAGTATTCCGTGATATCTTCATTTTCCTTTATGCAGTTTTCCTGAAAATTATTATTAATTATACTTTTTATGCTCATATAGTATACTTGTCATAAAATTATGCTTTAAACAAAATGTAGATCGATCATAGAAAGTGGAAGGATGTGGTGGATATTGAATCTTGTGATCAAAATTGGGGTCCAGGCATATAAATTTTGCGGCGTCAATTTCAATGTTTCAATTAACACTGCATCAAAAATATAGATTGCTTCATCTGGATCCATAGAAAAGTTTAGCAGATGATAACTTCTCAAACATGAACGTAAAAAGGCGCAAAAAAGCAGTTTTCTAGGAGGCAAAATAAATAAACAGTGGTAACCTTCTTTTTGAATTGTAGACCTGCATGTTGGTTTAACAAATCATCTTGAAATTTTGTAGCAAATAAATCAGTAGCAAAAACCTGCAATAGATTGAAAATTAACCTCTATCATGCATTCACGGAATAATATCATGCTAACACAAAAAGATACATGACTAACCTCACTCCAAATTTGACTGTAGCAAGTAGCGTCATAGCCAATTGCTAAGCGAGGTAAACAAGAGGCTGGGTTGATTCCTTCCAACAAGGGTATACCTAACATTATCTAGAAGTCGACAAAAAAACTACAAATGAGTAAAATAAAAATATAAAATCATTTAGTCATAAACCATCTATCTAAACCTTAGGATGAAGGTGTCTGAGTAACTCTACTATGTCTATGTTGTCAGTGGAATGTATCATCTGATCAAACAAGCCTGAAAAGTTAAAAAATTGAAAAAAAGCAAAAAATCAGAAGATATAAACTATATTTATTTGCCAAATTGAAGCTGAACAATGAATTATTACAGCGATTAAATGAAGCTAAAGCAGAAAGCGCAACTGAGTGAACAGAATGATCGTGAAGCTGAAATTGGAAGTAAAATTAAGCAAAATGAATCAGTACATGCAAACCGAAGATCACAGTTAGACTATTTATATAAAGCTGTTCTCATAAAGAGAAAACAAATAACAAAACAATATAATAGAATGATAGATGAAAAATCTACATAGTAAATTTTGGAATTGAAAATGCACACACTTTTGGGGAGAAATATTACTATGATAATTAACAAATGGGATAGTTAGGCTAATCAGAAACATCTGATAGGAACTAGAAAAGATTCTGTAGAATTTAGGCCAAAATAATAGATTTTTTCCCGTCGGTGCCAAATCAAAATGATCTAGTCCCAAATACATAAAAGATAAATACCAATATTTCAAGAGATGGGCAATTCTCTCCCAAACACTAACCCTAAAACACAAGACGACAATCACACATATACTAACCCAAAATATATTAAGCTTTATTTATACCCCACAATAATAACTAATGAATGACAAAATTATCTTTTTAGTCTTGCGTCTAATACAAGTCTTCAAATTATTTGGCGAACTCATAGTCGACTCAATGAAGCACGATGGGGACAACATCGTAAACACCGGTGCAATATTACCTCATCCCAAAAAGACACATTATCCTCATGGTGGAAGAGAAGAAACTGCTACTGGATCAAGTCGTATGGGTACCACCCATAATCTAGCAATCCTTTCAATTTAATTAGCGCTTCGTTCCCACCAATTGATTCCTAGTGCACCACTTTTAACTCAAGTGGCTCTAAGAGAACTTCTATATATCCTCATCCTTTTCCAAAAAGTGCCAAATGCATAAAACAAAATTTATTGGTGTAACAATGTTCTTGTTGTGCACAATTTCTTCAAATATTTGATCAATTGCAGCACCCTAAGTAACCCCCACTAAAAGGACCTCAATTGATCAACTGCCTTGGACGACATCAACAGCTGCATTAGATATTGGATTGGTCCATAGATCTTGTAGCGTGTCCCTTGAACAGCACTGCATACTTGTAGTTTCATAAAAGTTAGATATCTCAAATCTGGAAGTAAGACCTAAGAATTCTTTCTATAAAATTGATGTCATTCTAGGACTTCTCGACAGTGTAATAAAGCTTACAAAATGTTGGAAAAAGTGGAATGATTGATTACGTGAGTGCGAAGGTTGGAGGGCGCTGAAAACTGATGTGAACAGCGATGGAACAGCGAACCAACAGTAGAAACAGGGCGGTTTCCATTTGAAAACAGCAACTGGGGCGAGAGGAACTTCTGGCCGAACACAAAACAACAACCCAACGGCAGTTCGGCGAGGTTCGGACAGCTGTACAGCGAACTGGGACGATGAAGTTGCAAATTTCTGCTGTCACCAGAAGCTGGAAATGTATTTGATGGCAGTCCGGTGGAAAATCAGCAGACGAATTCGAATTGGTGAGGTAATGACATTGAGGGAGATCCACCATCAGTTCCTAAGAAAGCTTCAGATGCACTACTGACAAAGAGAAGAGTTTAGAGTACTCGGGTGAGCAATGTTCTGAAAGAGTCTCTCAATTTCCAAAAACTGAACCAAAAGAGAAAATCCAAAACCCTAATACAACATATTTAAATCTTCTCATCGCAAACACCTCATTTGAAGCTAGGAAAATTGGTAAGAACCAATTCAGACTCATTAAAAGAAAGAAATTGGAAAAAAAAGAAAGGAAATAAAAGGAAAATAGCAATAGGAACCCGGTGGTTTGGAAGTCCTATGATCAGCATCTCGATACTGTGGAATCACATTAATGTGGGAAGGACCGTGCGTGCGACATCCTCCTTGGGTAGGAGGGGTTTCGCCCTCATCTCCAAGAACATCTAGACCCTCATAGTAGGGTAACAAATCGACGTAATTAATAGTGGCATAAATATTGTAATCTCCCGAAGATCAATTTTGTAAGCATTGTTATTAATCTTCTTACCAATTTTGAATAGGCCATCAGCTCGAGGCTTACACATTCCAAAAACACCTACAGGAAATCGCTCAATCTTCAGCTTGATTCATACCATGTCACCTTCCTTGAAAACCATAGCTTTATAGTACTTGTTGGCCTGCTTCTAGTACTTGGTTTTGCTTAGCAATTTATTTCCTGACCTGCTCATATAAGATCTGAATATCCTTGACTCGAACCTCAGCATTAGTGCTAAGCTTAATAGCGGGCAATATAAAGGAAAATTCTAAACGCATAAGAGGGTTCCACCGTACATCATCTCAAATGGACTATCACTTGTGGACTGATTCATAGAACGATTATAGGCGAATTCTCCACCATAGGAGGAATCAAATCCCACTGTTTAATGTTCTTTCTCACAAAGCATCTAAAAAGTTCTTCCAAGCTTTAGTTTACAACCTATATCTGTCTATTCGTCTGGAGGTAAGCTGCTGAAATGAATCTTCATACCTAACTTACCCCAAAAATTCCTCCCAAAGTGATTGGGAATTTCACATCCCTATCTGAAGTAATGCTGCTGGGAATGTCATGAAAATGAACTACCTTCCTGAGGTATGAGTCTGCAATATTTGACACATACATCGTCTTGTGATAAGGTAAAAAATAGGCATCTTGGATAAATTATCTATTGCTACCATAATAGAATCTTTACTCCACTATGTCCCGAGTAAGCCCACCACAAAATCCATGCCTATGTCAAACTAGGGTGCCCCTGGAACAAGAAGGAGAGCGCAGAACCTGATATTCTGTCCTCGAGTCTTAGCTAGATGACATACCCTACACTGTTTGACGTGCCCCTCCACATCTCATACAAATTCGGGCACCAATAAAAGTTCTTCATTAAGAAAAAGGTATTTCTCAACCAAAATGTCCGGCCATCCCTCCACTCTGACACTCTTGTAAAATGTTCTTTGAGTGAACTCCAAGGAATGCCTAGTTTATTCTGGAAAAAAATAGACTCAACAAATCGGGGATACTGCTCGTAAGACCTAACCTTGACACTTATCCAAATATCTTGAAAATTTACATTAGTCGCATACAAATCATTTAGCACCTCAAAACTGCACCGTCGTGAATAATACGTGGTGACAACTCAATGTATCAGTTACTTTATTCTGACTCATTGCCTTATGTTTGAGTACAAAGTGAAATGAAGAAGGAAATTCCACCCATGAGGTGTGTATACCCCTTAGCTTAATCTGACCATTCAAAAATCTCAGAGCTTCGTGAATCTCGGTAGGTCCAAATTGATTCCAAAATCACCTTCTCTCCTCCTATAATTAATGCCAAATTGATGTGTCATCGGCTCTTCATCACTTGAAATTTCTTTGTGGGAAGTGCTTTTGCCATCTCTTTCAACTGGATGGTCATCGTTGTTGTTGTGTAACTTCCCCATATTATCTTCTTTCAAAATCAATAAGCCTCTGATTCAATTAAAGGATTTCTCACCGCATATCCTCCATAATATAATTTCCTGAGCACTTCATTGAGGATTCTCCTTGGCGGCATAATGCCTCATCCTCCCAATCGAGATTCATCCTGGCTCTGGCTAACTCTGATACCAAATGACACGTTTTCGGGATCTTCGACGTTATGAAAGCGAAAAAATTGTTGGAAAAAATTGTATCATTGCTTATATAAGTGCGGAGATTGGAGGGCAGCTGAAAAACGATGTGAATGGTGATGGGACGACAAGCCTGAAGTACAAACTGGCGTTTTCTGGTTGTAAACAGCAGCTTGGGCAAGAGGAACCTCTAGCGAGACTGAATACAAAAAACCAACGACAGTTCGGCAAGGTTTGGCAGGCTGAACAGCGAACCGGGGTGATGAAGTTATGAATTTCTGCTGTAACCAGCAGTTGTAGCTGAAAAGCAGCGGATAAACTGTGAATCGGTGAGGTGAAGATGTCGAAGGGGATCCACCACTAATTCCTGGGCAAGCTACAGACCCACCACTTGCGAAATGATGAGATTACAGCACTATGGAGAGCAAAATTATGAGAGGTCACAATTTCAGAAAAGTCAACCAAAACTATAAATCCATAACCAAATACAAAGTATATGTCCTCTCATAGCAAAAAAATAATTAGAAATTAGTAAAATAGGTAAGTGTTGACCTCGTTTTTGTCGAGGTTTAGTTCTCCTCCTAGATTTAGGATTCTAGCCTCAGGAGCTTCCCCGACGATCCTAGATTCTTAGTGATGGGACCCACCTCGTTTTAGAGAGTCTGGAGCCACTTCGTTACTCTTTGAAATCCTGCACGAGATTCCGTACCGCTAGTCTCTAGCCGGTCGAAGTTGACGTCAGGAATTCAAATTGAGTCCCTATAGGACCCCTGGACATTAGGACAGCCTCGTGCACGTCTTACACACCTGGACGCACAAATTCTCAGTTCGCGACCTCGACGCCTTCAATTCCTTCGCAGTAGACTGGGGCTAGAGTCAGAACGCTGGGACGATCGACATCATAGTCAGAATTTCAGAAAATGTAAGATTTGACGCACTTTCAACGCGACCGTTAACGAGGTTGTCCGAATTACCTCGGATGACGAAATTGACTGCACCGATGCGTCCGGAGCATCGATTTCACCTAAAATTGACATTTAATTTGTGACGATCGCCTGTCGGGGACGAAATTTCTGAAATGAGAATTTTTATAATTATAATAATAATAATACTGTTATTATTATATTATTATATATAATTCTTATATTACCCCCATATTTTAACTCATTTCCTAAGCCCTAAATCGTTACCCGTTCGATCGGCTCACCCCTGCTCTCGTTCGCACGATGAGGAGCTTTCGTTTCCTTCTTCTCCTGCGCTCGAGCACGTCACCCCGACCACCTCTGTCTTCCCCATACTCGAGCGTGTCCCTGCGGGACTTCTCCTTCTCGAACCCCACGCGTTTGCCCCCATTTACCGCTATAAGGCAAGCGGGGCACCCGTACCTTCTTAGGATGGTTAGTGATCCTACACCCGACGAAGTGATTGACTTGTGGACAACCATAATTTCCAAAATTTGATAAGAATGGATACTATTTTCACAACAAAAAAATATATTTTCATTACAACCAAAAATTGATACAAACTCTTTTGTATGACTGAAATCCACGTTCATGCTAAAAATATAAGTTTTAAAACCATATCATAAAATTTGGTTGTCCACTTGTTGATTATCAGTTTTGGGTTAAGGAACACCCTCCTGAGTTAGGTTCAGTAGGACACCCTTCTAGTTGAGTAGTGGGCTCTATACACTCGGGTGACCGAGTAGCCTTCAACGACCCTCGAGCACAACTACACAGTTTCTGAGTCTAGCCCCGACCCGAGTGCTTGCGGTTTTCTTCGGATTTTTCGTATAATTTTCGGATGAAGCACTTGTGATCCTTTTTCCGGGATTTTTCCCGAGATTTTGATGATTTTATTTTATTATTCATTTTCCCGAGTTATCTACCGTGAGTCATTCGCTGTCCTTTCTCGAGTTTTCCTGGATGATATTTCTTTTTCTGCTTGACTTTCACTTGCATGATGCATTCCAGCCTGCTGCATTTAAGAAAATAACGAATCTTTGTTTATATTTACAATGTGTTACTTTTTGTACCTGCTACTGTTCTTTTTAGCATGTTGTACCATACTCTCTACTGCATGCTCTACTGTTTTTCTGTGCTATATACCTTGCTATACACTGTACAACATTTTAAACATACTTGCATAGAATTTAAGAGAACTCAACCATAGAGCCACCTGATTTGATATTGTGACTTGCCACCTTAGAAAACTTAACCTCTTCACGGCAAGGAGCTTAGAGCTAGCGGTGGGCAGCACGACTATCTTCAACACCAAAACATGTCTTCACCAGCTAAACCTTTCTTTAGTAATTAAATAACAATCCATAGGATTTCGAGGTTGTTCGCTTAGTGCGACATAAATCCTCAACCTTTTTGGGCCTTTGTATAACTGTGTTGTACAATATAAGCCCCAACTTGTTTTAGGATTCCGAGGTTGTTGTTCGTTACGATCTAAACCCTCATATCTTCTAGGCTCTTCGTGTGATCGTTTCACACAAATGTAAGCCTTAATTAAATAAAATTGGCAGGATGAAACACTTAAATAATATCTCCTCTACATCGAAGCCAAACCATAGGATAGCTTGGGAAGTCACCGAGGTTCGCCTCCGGATCTTCGTCATCTCCTAGTTTTTCTTCCTTTAGATTCTACAATAAATTGTTCCAAATTTGAGCCAATCCCCTTTCACACCTCTTTGTCCGATTTCGTTGAAAAGTTCTATTATTTTGTCCTTCTTGAAGATAATATTTCCTGATTTTTATCGAAAGTTTTCTTAAGTGATTTCGGTCAATTAAGATGTAATTAACTATAGGGGCTTGCCCTTATAAGAAGCATTTCCTAACCCAGCTTAAAATAAACCCTATTTAATTCTTCATATTAAATAGGGGAACTTGTCGGCAAATAAAATGATTTCGCAGACCAAACAGATATCATATATTTCTTAGTTTATTTGATCGAGTTTCACCCTCAAGTCTTGTTTTTGTCTTTCGAGATAAATGCATGACATGAGGTGTAGCGCTCTTTCATTTAAACTATGAAAAATATGAGGTCAGTTTGATTTCATATTTTTCAAAAATTTTATATATATATATATATATATATATATATATATATATATATATATATATATATAAATTAAAGCGTCCTTCCGAAGGGGGCAACGGGATTTCGATTCGGGACCGACAGTAAGAACTAAAAAAGAATAATTAAAAGAAGAAAATTTGAAAAAAGGAAAGAAAATAAAAGGGAAATAACAAAAGAATCCCAACAGTTTGCGAGTCCCGCAATTGGCTCCCTGATAACACAGGAAGGACCGCACCTTCCTATATCACTTCCCCTTGATCGAATTCAGTGTCCCCTTGCTTCCTTCCCCAAACAACGATGCAGAAGAACTTGTTTTTACCGTTGTTCATCTGCCATCCGACCTCCAGTGCAACAATGCTCTCACTCACTCCCTTCTATCCATTATTGTTACGGCCACTCGAGCAACATCCCCGTAACCTAGCTATTGTTCCGGCACTTCCTGCACTACAATGATTGTTCCCGCCGCCTAGAAACACCCCTAGCCCCTGTTCTTTCATGGTCGAGTCCACCTATCCCCTTGCTACCATCCCTCGAAACCCTCGACGACTACCCCAAAACTTTTAAAATGAACTTTTGATATTCAAATGAACCCAAAACAGAATATAAAAAATATTAAAAATTTAAAAAGATTACCTCAAGAGCTATTAAAACAGGAAATAAAAAACACAAAGCACGATAGAGTTCGATAACGAAGTTGGAGACGGTAAGTCCTGCCAGCTGGTTGTGAGGAGGAGGGTTGGGGCTTTGCGGCAAGAGGAAAAGTTGCTGGAATGGGGGAAAGGACAGCATGTTTTAGGAACATGTAAGTTGGCGACAGTAGAGGGAAAGGTCTAGGAGACTGGCGACAACAGTAAGAGGGGTAGATGAGGTGGGCGGCAACAGAGGAGGTGTCGATGGGATCTGTAGGCGGGCTTGGAAGGTGTGGGGAAGGGCATGCGGCAAGTCTGGAAGAACAAGAGAAGTGGGGTGGCCTATCTGGACGGCCTGGAGGTGGAGTGCGACAATTCTATGCGGGTGAAGGAGGCAGGCAGAGAGGAGATTGGTAGCATGACGATATTTGTGGACCTGGAGTAGCAATTTTGTGCGGCTAAAAGAGGCAGATGGGGAGGAGGTTGTAAGCGGGGACGATGAATGCGGATCAGCGAGGGTAGGGAAGTTTGCGAGGGTGGACGGTGGGTGGGGAAGCGTTTTAGCGATGGGAAAGGCCTAGATAGCGAGGTAGGCTGGCTGGAGTGGGTCAGCCAAGTGTTGGGAGGAATTCTGGGCATATGGACAGCAAGATTGGGATGTTTAGGGGGTGCGTCTGAGTGTTGGGATGGAGTATGGGAGCTGCGGTCTTGCTTGGAGAAGGCTTGCAGCAGGTTGGAGGGAGGACAATTGCCGGAGGTTGTTGGGGAAGAAGTGTGGTGGCTTGCTGTAGGGCTAGGAAGCGGGTGGACAATAGCACAAAGGGTGGAATGATAGATAAATATATTGTTTGGGTCGAGCTACAACCGGAGCACCACTCGAACCCGTGGAGATGATCATCATCTAGGACGAGGAATATCTGGAGCACTACCCTGACGTCGAAAATAGCCCTCGAATGGGAAAATACCAAGGCTAAAAACTGATTTTAGATATAAAAAACAAAACCTCCAACTCTAAGTAAATCCTTCTATTTATAAAGAGCTTTGACTTATTTTAAAAAGGATTTCAGATTTTAGAAAGTCTTTCAAAATAAGAAAGGAAATAAAAAGGATTTCAGATTTTTGGAAAGGCTTTTAAAATAAGGAATAACAAAAAGAGATTTCCGATTTTAAGGAGTTTTAAAATAAAGGAGAATAAAATTAGAATTTCAAGTTTTAGGAAAGGTTTTAAAATAGGAAGTGCTCGAGGGGGAGAGAAGGAAAGGTGAGGGGGAAAGAAAGGAAAGGTGAGGAAGGGGGAGAAAGGCGGAAAGGGGAGAAAGAAAAGGAAAGGAGGGAAAAGAAGAAGGGGAAGGAGGGTCCAGCAGCTGCCCTTCCCTTAAGGACCAGCCAGACCTCGAAGAAAGAAAAGGAAAGAAGGGAAAAGAAGAAGGGGAAGGAGGGTCCAGCAGCTGCCCTTCCCTTAAGGACCGGCCAGACCTCCCCTGAGCCCCACGTCAGTCTCCCCAAGTTGGAAGAGCTTCGACTTCATCTGTCGAAGCTTCTGGTTCTCTGTGGCCATTCCTAGATCCCACTAATATATGCCCTAGCTCCCAAAGTGTCTGAGGAGTTTGCCAACCTGCGAGCATACCTCCCTATCGATATGTTCTGGCTTGGTATAATCTGAGACAAAGGTAAACATCGACATAAGTTCTCCCGACCCAAATTTTGAACAAGTAAATATCACACATGCTTCTCATCTATGACAAGTTGGGTCTCAGGGGGTTTAAAAGTTTGCAAGAGTTTGGATGATGGGTGATTCTTATTATCTTCTGGGTCTTCCTCTGATTATTGAACTTTTGGAGAACCGAAATCTTCTCGCTCATTCCAATAACAAGAGCTTCACCCTGGCATTTCCTCTCTTCATGTGGAACACTGGAGGTGAGCATTGGATGTTTAACCGCCTATGATGCTATAAATTGATCGCTAGTAAGACCATCCACTGAAATGTTAAACTATGACATCTTCTAATCAGTGTCATTTGTATGTCTCAATAATAAGTTTTCCATATTCTAGAAGAGTAGGAATCACAATCTCATCAAAAGACGCATGTTCCTTTTGATCACATGGAAGAAAGACATCAGATGTATCCACGAATAAGAGAGTTCCCTGGGGAAGATGTCATCGGATAAAAATTCTTGTTCGAACTGCTTTTTTAGTGTCTGCACTGTCCTTAACCCAAGTTTCACCAATGTCTTGCTCTGTGGAATAGATCACTCCACTGGTTATGCATTCTGCTTCAACATGTCTGAATCCGTGGCACTGTAACATTTTTTGGTTGTGACAGACATGCGGATTGGTTTCGTTGGAGTCTGTAACTTTTGGCGGTAGTAAGTTGATAGGATCTAGCACTGTGTTTCCTACTTCATCTTCATATTTTCTCATTTTTCCCCTCGACTTTCCAAATCATGGTTGAAAGTAACTTCCTACTGTATTTTCTCTTCAATATCCATAAGACTGTAGATGCGACGGAGCTCACGCCATATCTCTTCCCGGATAGACTCGGGCATAATTTTTCTTGGCGGCATAGTTGATGGTTTTGGGATCTGTGGAATGAAAGAAAGAATAAACTAAGATAAAAGAGAAAAAAATACACGAAACAAAGAACCAAAAAAAAAAATAGTATGGTGGATTGGGTAGGTGTGAATGCTAGAAACACTAAGATGGGATTAGGGTTGGACTAGCTCCGAATGAGAAAGCCCAAACCATATAAAACACATATTATTGAATTTGAAATAAGTTACAATGACTCTTCAAAACATCAAATAAATGACAAAAAAACACAAAGAGACAATCCAACACCTCAAAAGTGTATTCCAAGGGTGGCAGAGGTTAGGCCAGTAGATTCGGACACAACCCTCAAATGAAACAATATCAAGGCTAAGACCTGATTTCAGATATCAAAAATAAAACCCCTAACTCTAAGAACAACACCTCCTAGTTATAATGAGGCTTGTCCTATTTTAGGAAGGATTTCAGATTTTGAAAAAAGTTTCAAAATAAGAAAGAAGAATAAAACAGACTTCAGATTTTTGCAAAGAGTTTTAAAATAAGAAGAATAAAAAGAGATTTCAGATTTAAGAAAGGCTTTTAAAATAAGCAAAAAGAATAAAAAGATATTTCAGATTTTAGGAAAGTTCTCGGGGAGGAGAGGTGAGGGGAAGAGAAAGGAAAGGTGAGGAATGAAAGGGGAGGAAGAAAAAGAAAGAAAGAAGGAGAAGGAGGGGGGGCATCCATCCTTCTCATGAGGACCACCCGGTCCTCCCCCGAGCCCCGCGCCACCTCGGAAATTCTTTCTCCTCCTTTGAGGTGTTCATTCATCTAATTTTCTAATCCTTTTCCTCTGCTTATCTCCTTAATTTTCCTCTATGATGTATTTATACATTCCCTTCTCAAAACAACAAATATTATCATAATCTTCCACTCTGCTGCCCGGCTCTGTATCACTATATCTCAATTAGGATATCTCATTAAAAAAAAAATGCTGAATGTATTGAAAGGAGTTACCAAACAATGTCTAAAATCAAACAGTACCAAGTTCCTAAACAATTCCATTTCTTAGTTACTGGCTGACATGCCTTCAAAAGAAAAATGACCAGAAACTACATTTTAAAATAAGTATAGAAGACGTACAAGTAAGAATTTCTTGCTTCAATTTCAGGCCAGAAAACAAATCACGCTTCCTCTTCAATGATTTGCACATCTCCGTCGTGATAGATTTTGTGAGATCCTGTAAAGCATATAAATATCTAAAGTCAATTCAGGTCAGAAAATAGCATAGCATGACTGAAAATAAAATTTTGCATCTCCATCAATCAAGCGACAGACCAGTTTGTAATGTTACAAATGCAACGATGACATTTTGGTTACAATCTAGCAGACAATTCCCTACTACCCATTCAATGATATTTACAAGCATAAGTAGAAGAATACATCACTATTAAACATGCATAACAACAGACTGAAAATAGCACTGGACTGACTGATACACATAAAAAATGTTTGATTTTGTATATACTTTTAATGTTTATATTTGGTGATATTGCGCTTTAAAGAACAGTATTTTCATGTTTTATTGCAGGTATACTCAAATTAAGAATTTAGCTTAAAGGAAGAAAAAATGATGAAATTTGAAGTAAAAAAGGTGCAAAAAGTGAATGGGCGCCAAACAGCCCCAAAACCCATAACAGGCGCCAAACGACGCCAGAAGCTGTTACTCTTCACATACATTGAGTTAAGATGAATTTTGAAGATATGCATATGGAGACTCTTGGAATTTGGTCATCCATTATTAAACCCTCAATTTGGATTGAAATGGGTAGCCAAGCAAGGAGGAGAAGGGTGCAAAATACCATTCTTAGGGTTTGAGAGACTTGGGGAGATTTTCTCTTAAAAGTGTAAGAGGAGAGAGAAAGTGAGAGATTTCTTCTTTATTACACATCTAAGAATTGAGTGTTTTTGTAAGTAAAGGAAGTGATTCAAAGGAACTTCAAAGGATTTGCTTGTGGAGGAGAGTAAGATAAGTTGTTTTACTTCACTTTAGTGTTGTGTAAACTTGTTTCTATATATATAAATCCATATTTTGTTTTTTCTTCCTCATGGATTCTGAATAGTTGCTTTGTTTTTCCTTTTACAATGAGATATAATGATGTGAAGAATCATATATGTTTGGAAGTGTTCTTAATTTCTCAATTGTAATGATTTGAATCTTGAGCTTAATTTACTTAATGATCTGGCCAGTTGATTTGTTAAAATCTGTTGTGAAAAGATATGAGCCTGAAAGGCTATGCCTTTAACAACCAAGTAAGAATCACATTTAACGTCATGGATAAGAATGTAGTCTATGGTGTTAAGTACAAATAAATAGGGAAATATATTTTGATGGGCGTAAAATTTGAGATTTAGAGTGATAGACCAAAATTTTCAATTCTCTTCAGGTATTTGTAAACTAAAACGAGATTGTTAGCCCTCAGGTGAGGGGTAAGGGGACACTTAAGAGTGATAGCTTGTATCTTCTCAGCCTAACCACTGTTTTAGGGACTAAATTTTGGATTAGCAAAATGTTCTTTGTCGACTCGTAAAAGAATTAAAGAATATTGTTGCTCCTATTTAACACATACATTTTATGATAATTTTGATACTTCACTAACTATAGTCTCATTGTAAAAAGGGAAAGATACTTTCTTAAATTTAAATCTTTAATTATAATCCTTGGTTATAAACCTTAGCTTGCTCACATTAGATTAACTTTGAAACTTAGAAATTAGCAAACCTAGTTTTGTTAGCTTCTCACTACGAATTTAAACTTTATTTCTGTACTAAAGTTTTTTTTTTTTTTTAGTTTTGATATTGTCTCTTTAAGTTTAAATTATTAGAATTTCCTTCTCCCAGTGGGATCAATATTTAGGACTCTATTAAAGCGTCTACTTGTGTTTATGACCTAATGAACATATAATCTTGAAAACATACTTTAGAACACTAGAATTGGTATTACTAGCAAATCACGCATCAAACTTTTGAAGTATTTGCAAGGGATTGAAATCAACATAAAACACGCAGAAAAATAATATGCACTAGGGTGCATTAAAGATTAATGATTTTTCAAAAATTACTGAGCCTCTATGCCAACTTTTAAAAAAAGATACAAAATTTGATTTTAACCAAGAGTGCATTAATGCTTTTAAATTATTAAATGAAAAATTAATCACTGCTCCTATAATAGTTTCACCTGATTGGGAGAAACTATTTGAACTGATATGTGATGCAAGTGATTATGCAATTGGTGCAGTTTTAGGACAAAGATATGATAAAATTTTTCAGGTTATATATTAGAAGTGATATGATGATTTTCTTCATAAAGGTCCAAACCAGAGCAAAATTTTAGTTTAATTGTCCATACCTGGTCTTAATGAGGTGAATCCTAAATCAAGTTTGATGGAAATGGTCGTTAGGTTATGGAGAAGCTTCTTCTGAGTCCAATTTGGTATGAAATTAGGCCGAGCTATATCTGAGCTGAAATGGCCTCACTGCTTCACCTAACTATGGGTTAGAGCTCACGGGAAGGTCTAATTTCCATCGAAAACTACTTTGTTTGGGTCGGTGATGGTATTGTAGTGGTTAATTGAAGTTTGGAAGAGTTTCATGTAGACCCGAAAACTTGACCTGTTTTTCAGGTGAGAAATTGAGCTTCTATAATAGATTATAGAGGCTGAAATGATGGGGAATCAAATACTCAGGGTATAGGGAACAAGTTTGGTATTGAAGGTTTTTGGAATTGGTGATTGTAGCCAGGGTTCTCCCCCTATGAGAGGCTCTCGGGTTAGCCTATTTATAACCATGATGAGCCATGATTGAGCTTGGATAAAAATGAAATTTCTTGGGGAAAAAGGTAGGCAGTCTCATGATGGTTGGAGATAAGTTTCCGATAGAAGATGGGCATGGATGAGCTTCCCTAAGTGATATCCATAATGAGCCTTCATTAAGGTGAAAATTTGGCCATGACTTTGGCTTTCTTCCATTAGGAAGATGGTGAGATGGTGAGGGGCCTGTGGATGAGTTGGCTTGAACCTATCCACCCCAGCCCAAAGTTTGTGATAAGAATTTGGGGAGCAATGACACATAGCCCCCCTCTTATGATGGTATTTGACTTTGGTTAAGAATTGTAGGCTTGTGGATTTTTATATGGATTACCCATGTCATGATGGGTACTAATGAGTCATGGATGACCCATAAGTCATAGGTAGAAGGAGCTTTGGGCTTGGGCTTTCATGCATGGGTTAGGTCTTCCATGTATACCCTTTGGGCTAAAGCTTCTCCATGAAGTGATTTGGATACTTAATAAATCAATTAATTAATTAACCAATTAATTAGATTAAACTCATGAGGTTGACCATTTGATACTATTTTATCATAGGATTGGTCATGATGATTTGGTGCATTTAATGGGGTTTCCATTGGTCTTGGGTTGCCATAGGCTTAGGCCATGATTTTGGACTTAAATTATAGGTCTAATAATCTTTAATTTCACTCTCTCTAATTAATTAAATGATTAATTAATTTAGAACAAAATAATTTGATTAAAAAACTAAACTTTGACCAAAATGGTGAAGTTGACCAAGTTTGACCAAAGTTGACTAGTTGACCAAGGTTTGACCAATTAGGTCTCATGGTTGATCATGATGACTCATCTGACTTTGTCATGGTTGAGTTAGTCATGGGGGTCATTGGATAGCTTAGTTTGATCAAATAATCATGTTTGACCATTTTGGTGGCTTGTTGGTCACAAGATTATGTTTGACCAATTTGATGTTTGGGTTGACCAGATGATCCATGTAGTGATCTTTGAATCCATATTTGACCATTTTGACCAAATTTGACCAAATGGGTTTTAGAGTTTGACTAAATTTTTCTATGTGGTGGTCTTTAGGTCCAAAATTGACCATTTTGACCAATGTTTGACTAAATAGGTCTATGGTTGATCAAATGGTCTATGTGGTGGTTATTGAGTCCAAAAATTGACCATTTTGATTAAAGTTTGACTAATTAGGTCTATGGTTGACAAAATGATTCATATGATGGTCATTAGGTCCCAAATTGATTATTTTGACCAAAGTTTGATCAATTATGTCTATGGTTGACCAAATGGTCCACGTGATGGTCTTTAGGTCCAAAATTGATCATTTTGACCAAAATTTGACCAATTAGGTTTATGGTTGACCAAATGATCAATGTGGTGGTCTTTAGGCCCAAAATTGACCATTTTGACCAAAGTATGACCATTTAGATTTATGGTTGACTAAATGGTCCATGTGACCCAAAATTAGGGTTTACTGTCATCCATGTGACATCTAAAGTGTCATCAAGATTTGGGTTTAAAAGAATCTGTTAGGGTTTTGCCCTAGATTTTAGGGTTTAAGAATTCTTGATGAGATTTAAGGAGTCAATGTTATTAGACTTCTTTTCTTAAGATGAATCAGGAATGTCTTTGAAAATGAACCTTCACAAAATACAGGTCAACAATAAGTTATAAACCTTAGCTTGCTCACATTAGATTTAACTTTGAAATTTAGATATTAGCATAGTAAATCTAGTTATGTTAGCTTATCATTAAGAAATTAAAATTTACTTCCGTACTTAAGTTTTTTTTTATAGCATTGATATTGTCTCTTTAAGTTTAAATTATTAGAATTTCCTTCTCCCTATGGGATGATACTTAGGACTCCATTAGAGCTCTATATTACTTATGTGATACGTATACTTGCGTTTATGACCTAGTGAACATATAATCTTGAAAACATACTTTAGAACACTAGAATTGGCATTGCTAGCAAATCACACATCAAACTTTTGGAGTATTTACAAAGAATTTAAATCGATATAAAACACGCAGAAAAAATAATATACACTAGGTCGCATCACTCACCAGTGAAATGATTTGATGAGAGGCCATCAACAAGATTCTACCAATTTATTAGACATGGTTGTAACATCACATATTCCATTAAAGTCATTGGTAGTCTTTATATCAAGTCACCGTGTCATTTTATTAAGTAACAATAGTTTGTTATTTTCCTACTTGTTTAAAGGTATTTTATCTTTTAAAATAAGATCTATTATCATAGCCACAGTAATGTCATCAAATTAGACTTTCCTTAAACAAAATTAGAGATGCCTATTTTCTAGTATCACATAATAAACTGTTGACTATAACAAAGTAAAATGAAAAAAAATTTCTAGCAATATTCAAAAGTTTTGAAAAGTTAACATAATAAATTCCTAAAATTTGTACTACATTTTCCACACCTCATGAAGATGATGAGAACAATTTTTATGAAATCCTATATTTTATAAGAAAAAGAGTGGGAAAGCCTAAATGCACTGCTCAAAAGGTATGACACAAGGGGCATGTTAGCGCAAGGAAATAAGAAGTTTACTGGGGAAAAATCAATTCGCAAGTGGGAAGGACATAGAGCCACAACTTTAGATGAACGAGAGATTTAGCTAGGTAAATGAACCAAGATTGATAGTCAAGACACTCAAAAAGTAGAAGAATGGGTATGATGGGTGGTAAATACGTAGTTATGATGCAAAGCTTAGACATGTGCGATGTATAAAGTTTAAGTGAAGAAGACTCCTCACGTGCACGGGCGCCATGCTCATAAGGGTCAAAGAGAATTGAGCCTCGCCTAAGAATGAAGAAGAACGAGTAGAGGGAAATGAAATGTCTTGATCAATAAGAAACAAAATCAATATTATCAACACAAAAGATCACTGATTAACCTAAGTTGTCACTAATGGAGTAAGACATGCAAGAATAATAAACATGGGAATGAAACCAATGATGCTACCCGCGGTATAAAGGAGAGTGGGGGAAAAGCGATGATGGAATGTGCAATAACTGAAATAAATAAATAAAAATTATGTAATAAACATCAAGCGGTTTGGCTATCCGATGTCGAGCAGGGTCGTCTTTCATTCGTATCCAGTGAGAACGAGAGACTGGGAGTAAGAGAAAGAAGAGGAGGTTGTGCCCTAGTCAATTGAAGAAGAAAAAACAAAGCCTCAGAGGAGAAGGAAGAAGGAGGAGGGGCCACTTGTGGCTTGTCTGCGAGTGAAGGAAGAAGTCAAGGGAGAAGAAGAAGAGGAATAATAAGAAGATTCGTGTCTGTCTTCTCGTACCTGAGATACGACACCAAGCCCAAGCCAAAGGAGGCAATGACATTGTGCAAACGTGTAAAAGGAGGAGGCGGCGACGTGTGCGTGCAATGTTGGAGCAAGATCCAGTACCTAATCGTTCAATGGAAAAGAACTCGATCCCCTTTTAGAGAAGAGGGAAGGAGAAGATTGTGCTATTTGGGTCGAGTCGAGGCTATAACTACAAACGACAGAATGTTTGCTCTGCTAGGGTTTAATCAGGGCGTGACTCAATGGCTTCTGGAGTAGCACTCGATATCTTTACGCTGGTTCCAGATCATAGCCTGTTTCATCGTCGTCTCGTTGTGCTCGAAGGAGGGAAGCAGTTTCACCTTGTCCTCGAAGGAGGAGATTGCATCAGCCTCGTCACAGGTTGGAGACCGTGTCGAAGTTGTTTCTTCACCTTGTCCTCGAAGGATTCGTCACCTCATCGTGCTCAAAGATGAGGGTTGGAGACGCGTCGAAGCTGTTTCGTCGACTCATTGGCCCGAGTCGCTCGCTTGCTCTACATGGCTCCTCTGCTTGACGTCTCCTTCAATCGGAGATGGCTTTCGACCGATCTTATGCTGCTGCCCTTGCGGGTGACCGCGCATCAAGTACCCCTAAATCTTGCATGTTCTCACCTTCTTTTGCTTTGTCAAAGGGTGGCGAACTCTGTTTCATTTAGAAAGCTGGTAGGAAGAATGGAAAGTCAACCATATTTTTTACTGACACTAAATGTAATATACTTGCTTTCTCTTGTCGCCTGAATTTGGATGGGAATTCCTTTATGGCCATCCCAAACTGGAGCTTATTCGTAAGGAATTTGAGCTTATGCATCTTGTTAGGGAGTGAAAAATTGGGCTTTTAGATAAGTGGCACATCCTTATTCAACTTAACAATGAAGAGGATTACACATGCTTATTTGTTAGAAGACTAGTGCAGATTAATAATAGAGTGATGAAAATTTTGAAGTGGATTGTAGATTTTGATCCACAGACGAAGCCACCAACCATTCCGGTCTGGATTCACCTCCCTGGTCTGAAATTCTAATATTTTAAACAAGAAGTGTTGTACTCAATTGCCACAATCTATGGTAAGCCACTCAAAACGAACATTCCACTTTTAATCTTTCCCTTCCTTCAGAAGCCACAGTGCTTGTCGAAAGGGACATCACTTTATACGCTCCTGAGGAAATTTGGCTAGACTCACAACATCAAGGATTTTGGCAAAGGGTTGTTATTGAACATTTTCCTATGTATTGTGCTAACTGTTGTATGTTCGGTCATTCTAATTCTCATTGTTACCACTTACACCCTCATCTCAATCCACAAAAGCAAAGTGCTCCTCCAGAGATCCCCCCTTCTCTTAATCTGGTCCTAAGTGTATCGGTTGAGAACCCTTCCCTTCTCAAAGTTAGTGACACTCTCGATTGTCAAAAGGATACCTCTGACCCCATTAACATTGTGGTAATCGTACCATCTATTCCACTTGCTGATGTTGTACGTTCAATTTGCCCCCACGGGACATCACTCAACTCTTCAACATCCACATACTGCTGAAGTAGATTCTCTAATTATGCAGGAAAATGATACTTCCTTTACTCCGGAATTTTCGAACAGTGATGTTGTGCTCACTCCAAACTGGGGGGAGTGCCAAGCTCAAGATATGCAACAACCTGCAAATAATCAACACTCTATGGACCAACACATTGTAGCTCCTCAGGAGGGCGGAGGAGTGTCAAGCCTATGACGGGCAAGAGTGCACTTATTCAACAACCATTGGATCAACAGATTACCTTTGACCAGATGGGAAGTTCAACGGCTGAGGATTGGCAGGTTCAAACATATAAGAAGAAAAAGTAAGTGTGAACTCAAGCATATACAGGATGACACATTGACTGTCTCGGATGAAGACCCATCTACAAGTTGTTTGTTGGACTCCCTCCCTAGAATAAGGGGGAGAGGGAGTGGTCTAACCCTTATGGAATGAGATTAACACCCCCCCTCTCTTATTTACAAATCACATGAAGATCTAATCTGCAGCACAGTTATTCAACCATTTGCAGAATCTTCGCTCCATTCAAGATCCTCTCCTCAGGAACGTCCTCATATGTGGAGCCTTGTTTGGTGATTTCTTTATATTTCACTTTGTATTTTGTTGGCTTTTTTTGTGTGCGTTGTATACATTGTGAGTGGATTTTCCACCCACTCACTAAATTTTATCAATGCAGTTGCCTTATAAATATTTTTTATTTTTGGAAAAGCCCGAAGGCGAATATATTGATAAAAGAAAATGTACATATAGGTTGGAAAGAAAGGGCCCAAAAAGGACCATAACCATCCGGCATATACCAAAAAATATAGGATACATGTATACCCAGAAAAACCAAAATAAAAAATTAGGAATAAAAATTGAACATCAAAAGTCTACCAACATTTGCAGAATCAATTAGCTTGCGAAATTCAATTTACCCGTCTCTGCTTCTGGTTCTAGGACGGGAGCCAGCTAAGAAATTATTAAGTTTGTTGCCAATACCCGAATCAACAAATGTATTATCCCTCAAGTTTGGTAGTAGGCATCCATTCTTCTTCTTCTTCCTGGATGTATAAACCTGTCATTCATCATCCAACGATTGACTCATCTGCTCCGTGGATTGGTCCAAAGTTTGACGGATAGGTGTAGGTTGTTGCACATCATGAACTACATGTGTCTGAGTCACTGTAACTACTTGCTCTATCTGATGAGGCGGTAGGAAGTCAGTAGAAGTATTGCCACCTGTTAAATCAAAATTAGATTCTAGGGCAAATGAAGTGTGAAACGCCTCCCCTGCCCCTGTGAGAAGAGGTTCCAATGAAGGACCTACATAATGAGATTTATGTGACATATCACCCGCGAGGATTGTGGCACCTTCACGAGTATCATTCTGATGATCAATAGTGTCAACAAATTGAAGAGAATCTGAAGGAGGGGGAATCACTGCCTCTGGCTGAGCACTTTGCTTCTTTGAACTTAGATGTGAGTGTAAATGGTAACATAGAGAGTTGGAATGACCGAACATACAACAATGCGAGGAATACAAAGGAAAAGGTTCAATAACAATCTTTTGTCAATATCCTTGATGCCGTGAGCCAATCCAAATTTCGTCAGGAGCGATTAAGGTAATGTCCCTTTAAACAAGCACTCTGGCTTCAGAGGGACGGGAAAGATTAAGAGTGTCTGTTTGGAATGGATTACCGTAAGCTAAGGCAATAAAGTACAACATTTCTTGCTGAATGCCTTACACACACACAGATATATATATTTTTTTAAAAAGGCAATTTCATTGATAAAAAAGAAAGGTTACATCTAAGATGGGGTATGTCCAAACAATCCCCATTCAGCAAAAAAGACAAAAAGGGGATGGTATATTATGACAAGTAAGTAATTGAGAGGAAGAAGCTTCATATGCAAGGTGGTGAGCCGGTTTGTTGCCTTCCCTGGGAACATAGGACCAGATGATTTGAGTAGAAATCGCCAGATGCTGAATTTTTTTCATCCAATATATCAGATACCAAGGGGGGGAGGTCTTCAGTTGAAGGATGTGTAAGAGTTGTAAGCAATCCAATTCCACGTGTATATTGTTCAGCTTTAGAGACAAAGCCTATTTCAGCCCCCAAAAGACAGCTACAGTTTCAGCTTCAAGGGCATTTAGAGCCTCAATAGGAGCGACAAAGTACCATAAACAATGCCCTTTAAAGTTCCCGCAAAGGCCACCAATGTCACTCGCCACTGCTAGAGTAACTTCCATCGGTGTTTAGTTTCACCCAATGCGGTGAGGCGGCCCTCCAAACAACTAACTCGGACGGCAGGAGGGGTTGCTCTCCCAGGTGAATTAGAAGATGAACCATTCAACTTTCTGATAAAGGATCTGCGATGTAAGCTTATCTTATGAGAGCTGACAGGAAGGGCTTGGTACTTGGCAGCATTCCTGGCCAACCAGATAAACCAGAAGATAATGAAAGGAATATGTTTCTTTGAATGATAATTCCAAGAATCCCAACAGTCTTTAAGATTGGACCAGTTGGTATTAAGATCCAAAGAAATGTTCTTCTGTAAGTACAGAAGCCCAAACACTTCTGGAGACTTCACAATGCAACATTAGGTGAATAAGGCTTTCCTTAGCAGAGTGGCATAGATGACATCTGGAAGGTCCTCTGATACCTTTAAGTTTTAAAATGTCATCAGTAGGAAGAAATTTTCTAAACAACCTCCAGCCGAAGAATGTCATGGATGGGGTTATGTTAACTTTCCAAACACTTTTTCCCCAATCAGTAGATTGTCATTGGTAGTGAGAGTGATAAATAAACTTGGACAAACTTTGATGGGAGCCATTTTTGGTAATAAGTCTATCGGGGAGCGAAGGATTGATAGAGAGATCCGAAATACTTTTAACAATGCGGGGGAATTAACCTCGCTAACCCTGGAGAGGTTCCACTTACCATGCACCCAACAGTCAGATATATTAATTATACTAGAGTTAATAGGTTGATATTCCTTCAAAGAATGATTCCCCAACCAGTTGTCAAGCCAGAAATTGATTTGGCCTTCACCCACATCCCAAATGAAGAGAGCTTCAGCAGCATCTTTAACCTGGAGAAGAGCTTTCCAGTTTCTAGAGTCCCCCAATTTAGGATTCACCAGTGATGGATGAGAAATAGGACAATATTTACCTTTCATAAATCTTGCCCATAGAGAACATTGTTGTCGGAATCTAACCCATTGCTTACATGCAGAAGATATGGCTCATGACACACACAGATATATATATATATATATATATATATATATATATATATATATATATTAAATATCCTCTTCATGCCTGAATGCCATATATATATATATATATATATATATATATATATATATATATATTAAATGAGCCTTAGGGCTTATTTCATTGAAATAAAAAATGGTACAAGACAAAAAGTATGAGAGGGCCCAAAAAATTGAGCTTGACTTATAAGAAACAAAAAATAAATAAAGCTCAAAAGAGTGATACAAAAGATAGAACAAAAGAGAAACAAGCAACTAAAGAGGACGAATTCGCCAAGGCTTCCCTTTGCCCCTGGTTTTTGTAGCGCATCCAGAAATCAAACTCTGAAGTGTTTCTTCATTGCCAGAGGAGACCAAAATATCATCCATTAAATTTCCAAGGCGGATAATACCCCCAGCCTTCTTCTTCCACCGGGAGGTATACACCTGTCATTCTTCTTCCGAAGACTTGTCGGTCTGAACCATAGGAGGAAAGACAGTTGCAGCGATGGGTTGCAATGCTTGTGTGGTAGCAGCAACAAGGCTACTGTTTGACAGTGATTCGCCCTCGGTAGTAGTATGCATATTTTTCTTCCTTTGAATGTGAATTTCGCTTCTTCCCTATGTTCAATCACGTCAAGGAGGGAATCCTGAGCACCCTCGGCAGTAGTTACTACTCCAAGAGAGGAAAACTGAGAAGAAGGGGCAGCGAGCGCATCCTGCCTTCTAGTTACAACCACCTGACACTCCAACAATTGATCCTTATCAACCTGCTCAGAACCAGTATCATTAGACTTTTGCACCATGTCCGGCTTCGATTTAGGGGAGATATTATTTAAATATTTAATTCTGCCAATTTTATTTAATTAGGGCTTACAATTGTGTGAAACGATCACACGAATAGCCTAGAAGATGTGAGGATTTAGGTCGTAACGAATGACAACCTCGGAATTCTAAAACGAGTTGGGGCTTATATTGTACAGCAGAGCTATACAAAGGCCCAAAAGAGGTTGAGGATTTATGTCGCACTAGGCGAACAACCTCGAAATCCTATGGATTGTTGTTTAATCACTAAGGAATGGTTTGACATGTTTTGCTGTTGAAGATGGCCGTGCTGCCCACCGCTAGCTCCAAGCTCCTTGCCGTGAAGAGGTTGAGTTTTCTAAAGTGACAAGTTATAATGTCAAATCTGTGACCCTATCGTTGAGTTCTCCTAAGCATCCTATTCAAGTATGTTTAAAGTTGTACAGTGTGTAACAAGATGTACAGCACAGGAAAAATATTAAAGCATGCAGTAGGGTACAACGTGCTAAAAGAACAGTAGCATGTAAAAAAAAGTAACACACTGTAAATATAAACAAACATGTCTACTTGGGAGATTCGTTATTTTCTTAAATGCAGCAGGCTGGAGTGTGTCACACAAGTGAAAGCCAGGCAGAAACATCGTCCAGAAAATCCGAAAAAGGACAGCGAATGACTCACGATAGAAAACCTCGAAGAAAGTAAACGAAAATCAAAATAAAATCATCAAAACCTCAGGAAAGTCCCGAAAAAAAGACCACGAGTGCTTCATCAAAATCATACGAAAATCCGAAGAAAACCGCAAGCACTCGGGTCGGGGCTAGGCTCAGAAACTGTGTAGTACTGCTCGAGAGTCGTCGAAGGTACTCGGTCACCCGAGTGTATAGAGCCCGCCACTCAGCTAGAAGGGTGTCCTACTAAACCTAACTCAGGAGGGTGTTCCTTAACCCAAAACTGACAATCAACAAGTGGACAACCAAGTTTTATAATATGGTTTTAAAATTTATGATTTTAGCATGCACGTGGATTTCAGGCATACAAAAGAGAGTTTATGTCGATGTTTTGGTTGTAGTGAAAATATGTTTTTACTGTAAAATGTAGTGTCATGTTCTCATATTTTGAAAATTGGGATTGTCCACGAGTCGATTACTTCGTTGGGTGTAGGATCATTAACAATCCTAAGAAGGTATGGGTGCCCCGCTAGCCTTATAACCGTGAATGATACCGTCATCCTATGGATCACTAGGGCCCTGGAGTGAGTCCTGGTTTCATAGGATGAGATATCATTCTACTCTACCACTGGTGTGCCTTTATCATCAACACCGTCATTGCCCCAAAACAAAACAAAAACCAACTCGGAATGAAGCGGGAAAACATGTTAATCAACGGAAAGGAGAAAGAAAGGAGATTAATCCACCTCCAAATCCGAGAAGGGCCAAAGCGGGAGGAGGGTTAATCTAAAACGCCCCTAAAAACAAATAAGAATAAAACACTGAGAACAAAGCCCGAGGTCCCTGAATCAAGCCCGAGGATATCATTTTCTCACGTTTGCATAACTGGATTGACCCAAAGAGGGTGTCCCTTCCGTTTAGATAAAAAAGAATTAAATTTGGAAATCTTTTAAAATCTCGTAAATCAAACGGGAAAGAAATGACTCGGGGAAACCCACTACTAACATCTCCTGACCCGTGCTAAAATCCAGATTTTCCAACTCCCAATTCAATTGATAGCTTTTAAAATATAAATCTCCCAATAGGACCACACAAAGGCTCATAGCCAAGGCAACAGTAACAGGAAGGTCATCTCAATTACAAAGCTTTCAATACATAAGAAAGTGAATGGACAAGCTTCTCTAAAAATCCAAATTAACTCCAATTTCATCAAATAAAGCACGATAAGGCTATTCCAAATATGGTGCTCAATTTATTCCCCATAAGCAAACTAAGGAGAGCTCAAAATTATCACAAACAACTTCACGGGCAAGGGTAGCAAGAGGTAAGGCCACCATGCCAAAAAACCACCACATTCAGGCTCACGGTCGAGGTATAAACACAAGGTACAAAAGGAGGGCTGCTCCAAATATAACATTTAATGCACAAGAAAGTGAATGGACAAGCTCTCACCAACCACCCAAATCAATTTCAATTCCACCAAGTAAGATATAGGAAGGATGCCCCAAATACAGTGTTCAATTACTCCCATCCATAATCAAGTCAAACTATGAAATAAAGTAAAACCGAGCCAATACAAAGCATAAAACCGGGCCAGTGCAGGCCCAAACCCGAGCCATCATATGGCTGAAGCCCAATCCAGTCTCAAGCTAAAACAGCCCCAACACAAAACCAAAGCAAAATGGTGTTAAAGAAGTCAACTCGAGCCCGCATAGAACCAAAACCGAGCCATAGTAAGGTTGGGAACAAGTTCAAAATCAGGTTACAATAGTCCCAACTCAAATTCAGAGCAAAAGGTGCTAAAGGAGCCAAAATTGAATCCCACAAGGAGCCAAAACCGAGCCATAGCAAGGTTGGAAACAAGCCCAGCTTTGAGTTAAAACAGGGACACGACAAGAATAACAGAAGACCGAGCTACACAAGGCTACAACCAAGTCATAGATTAAGCCAAAACAAAGAACACAGCAGGACTCAACAAAACCGAGCCACATGAGGCTAAAACCAAGCCCAGCCACGATTAAATCCAAGTCCAACATAAGGCTACAACAAGCCTTTTTAAGAACTTACCAAATGAAACATATATATATATATATATATATATATATATATATATATATATATATATATATATGTTTCATTTTGGTAGATTCATCGAAAGTTTCCCGGTTTTTCTTTCTTATCTAATTGTTCTAATAAGATCTGGATATTATATAGAAAAGAATTATTAGTGAATGTTCTTCCGGATCATCCTCGGATTTTACATTTCCATTTTCGGATTGATCATTTTCAAGGTTTTGCATCATTTGTATATGTCGCTTCTCTTCCAAATGACATGATTGGACCTTTGGGATAAAATTCAAAAGATTAGTTTTACAATGTCTCGAAGGTTGGATGGTGGGTGGAGACTTCAATTGCATTGCTCACCCTAGTGAGAAAAAAGGTGGCAGGAATCCCAATCTAAATGACATGTTAAAATTTACTCGGGATATTTATACTCGCCAAGCTTATCGACATCGGATTCGAAGGTTCTCCTTTCACTTGGAAGAGAGGTTCCTTATATGAAAGACTTGATAGAATACTTGTTAATCAATCTTGGATTAACATGTTCCCTATCTCTAAAGTTAAACATCCGGCTAGAATGGGTTCGATCATTCTCCATTGCTCATTTGTCGCGCTCCCTTTTCTGTGGTAAAAGCTAACTCTTTCAGATATCTCAATGTATGGTCTGAACATCCTGATTTCAGTAAACTAATTGAGAGAAATTGGTGTGCTCCTCTAAATGGGTTTCCAAATCCTATTGTTAAATTGTGGCTTTTACAGAAAAGACTAGCTAAGGAACTTAAATCTTGGAACCGGATCGTTTTGGTAATATCCAACAAAAAGTCATTTCTGCCGAGGCTATGGTTTCGATGTGGAGAAAGAGGTTGAGAATGGGAGGGCTTCGAACAACAATTAACCGTTGCAATGGCCAACCTTAAATCTGCTATTCATCAAGAGGAAGTTTTTCTCGCATCGGAAATCCGCCGCAAAATGGTTCCATCATGGGGACGTAAACTCCAAATTTTTCCATGCTATTATTAAACACAAAAGAGCTGTTAATACCATTCTTCAAATTAAGACATTGGATAATAGATGTCCGTTAAGTACTAAGGATATTGCTCGAGAATGCTGTTTCCTATTTCAAAGAATTATTTGTTGCCTGAGCCACCAAATCTAATCTTTTTTCGCAGCTTTTTTTCCGATTCCGGGAACATCTCTCAATCTCTCGGATTTAGTCGCTTCTCCTAATGACCATGAGATTTTTATTGCCATTAACTCTATGGAAAGTGATAAGATTGCTCGGACCGGATGGGTTCACACCCGATTTTTATAAAAAATTCCGGTATCTTATTAAATCGTATATTACCGCTGCTATGAAAAGTTTCTTCCATGGTATTCAATTGACTAAATATTTTGCTTCTTCCACTATAATTTCGATACCTAAGAATACTATGAAAGATTCTTGGTCTGATTTTAGGCCAATTAGTTTAACTTCCACTTTTTCTAAGATCATAAGTAAGGTTATTGTGGCCAGATTACAACCATTGCTCAATGATTTAATTTCAGAAAATCAAGCTGCTTTCTTAAAAGGGAGAAGTATCAGTGAGAATGTACTTTTGGCTCAAGAGCTTTTAAATGACCTGGACAGAAATTGTAGAGGCTCTAACATTATTTTTAAATTAGATTTGGCCAAGGCTTTTGATACAATTAGTTGGAAATTCATTATTGAGGTATTGGAGGCAAGGGGTTTCAAAGCGGATTTCTGCAATTTGATTGTTAAATGGCTTACCAACAATTACTATAGTGTTATGATCAATGGGGAATGCCATGGTTTTTTCTCTTCCGGTAGAGGTATTAAACAAGGTGATCCTTTGTCACCTTACATTTTCATCCTTGCTTTTGATTATCTATCAAGGATGTTAAATCAAATTCAGCTTATCTCATACATATACTCAATTTCAAGCATAGATCTTCACAACTAATCTCTCATCTTGCCTATGCCGATGATGTTATTGTGTTCTCTAATGGAAGTAAGCAATCCATCAAATGTTTAATGAAAACCTTGGCTATGTTTGAAAGTGTTTCTGGTATGCTCTTCAACAAACCAAAATGTCAATTTTTGGCAGTGTTCTAAAATCAGTATACCTATTAAAAACTGGATTGTTGACTTTACTGGTTTTAAGGAAGCTCATTTTCCTTTGCTGTATTTGGGGTTTCCATTGATTAAAGGAAGAAGGAAGTTAAGCCATTATGATGATATTGTTACTAAGATCTCTTCTCAAATTAATTGTTGGTCTAACATTTTTTTATCCAATGGAGGCGTAATAACTCTTCTTAAGAGTATACTATCATCTTTTCCTCTTTACATTCTCCAAATGGTAAGAATGAAGAAGAGTACCCGAAGTTAATTTCAGTCATGTTCAATAAATTTTTATGGGAAGGTAATCACAAACAACTACATTGGACAAATTGGGACAAATTGTGTAAGCCCTGTTGACCGTGGTGGTCTTGGGTTTAAAAGCTTTCAACATCTTAGCTTTTCTTTCTATTGCAACAAGTGGCTTAGATTTAGAGCTAAAGATTCTCTTTGGTCTAAATTCATGCATAGCAAATATCGTTATAATACTCATCCTACTCAAGTGCAATACAAAGTGGGTGACTCTAGAACTTGGAAGGAATTGCTGAAAGTGAGAATGAAGGTCGAAGATCTCTTTACTTGGGAGATTGGTAATGGCCAAATTAATTTTTGGTTTGATAAGTGGTTGTATGATGATTCCTTAGCTCATCTTTTTACTTCTTCTTCAAATATTAAAACTGTTGCTGATTGCTGGAAAGAGCATAAATGGAATACTGATCTGCTTCAAACTCATCTACAACTCGAAATTATTAACAAAATTTTATCCATTCCTATTCAGCCTTATAGCAAGGATAAATTAATTCCCAAAAATCCTGCTAATCGTAGTTTATCTAAATTTGTTTACCAATCTTGTTTCAAATTGCAGTAAGAATGATTGGGGAAATAAATTATGGAATAAATATATCACTCCATCCATGTCCTTCTTTTGTTGGAAGTTATTCAAGAAACTACTCCCTACCGATGATATTTTGAAGCTTAAAGGTCTTAGAGGACCTTCTATTTGTCCTTTTTGTCTTATTGAGGAGGAATCTTTATTCCATATCTTTCTTAATTGCAATCGATTCAACAAATCTGGCAGAGATTCTCGTCCTTATTAGGACAAAATGGAAATTTTTTTAAGTGGTCGTCTATTGATGCTTGTTGGCAGGATTGGAAGGATTTGTCTTATTACTACATTCCTTTGGCTATTTTCTGGTTCATTTGGTTAGCTCGAAATGAAATCAGACATCTTAATGTCATGTTTTCTTCTAAATCTATTATTTTAAATTGCTGGACCTATCTCAGTAAAGTGCAGAATTTAATTGCTCCTTCTCAGACTCAGAAGAAAAGGCAATTTGTTTTAGTACAATGGAAGACTCCTATGCATCCTTGGTTGAAGATTAATACAGATGGCAGCTTCAAATCTTCCTCTCGCTGGAATTGGAGGTCTTTGCGAGGATCTTAAAGGAAAATGTCTATGGTTCTTTGCTGCCCTCGTCATGGCTTGTTCGCACTTGAAGCTGAAATTATTGTCAGTCTTTTGGGGTTTAAAGATTGCTGAAAACTCGAAGTTAAAATTTCTTCATTTTGAATTTGATTCCATGCTTTTGTTACTGATTTTGACACGAAATCAGCAATACCTTGGTTCCTTCATATATGGATAAAAAAGATCAAGGCTATCACTAATTCAATGCACATTATTTGGTCTCACATTTACAGAGAAGGAAATCAGCTCGCAAATTGGCTTGCATCTACCGCCTCTACTTCATTTAATGTAATTTGTAGTTCGATATTTCTTTTTTTCCTTTATTTAGTTCTCTTGTACATGGGGACTTAATGAAGATTCCTCATGTTAGATGTACCAACTCATCATTTTAATATAATATTATTATTGGTGCAAATATATATATATATATATATATATATATATATATATATATATATATATATATATATATATATATATATATTTAAACATAGCCTTAGCTTGAAATTGAAAGAGAGGCTAAACTTGGATTACAACAACACTTCCATGCTTTCATACATCAATTCATGAAACTATGACATGCTTGCAAGCAAGGATGAGCACAAAGACTTTCCACATTCATTTAACATGCTTTTATGAAGGGCTAAGATGCAAGGAGCCCAAAAATTAAACTTCCATATATTCAAAACATAGAGCCACCATATGCTTCATATAAGAACAAGTGTGAAACTTCTCAAGTTAAACTAAGCTTCTTCCTAGCATGCAATCTTTGTGAGGGAAAGGTATAAGGAGCAAGAAACAAGCCCCCACATACATATAAAAGAGCAAGAGGCCCTTCAACAATTCATACCAACAGGAGCAAGTGAAGGACTCTATTCACAGCATTGGTTAGAAAAGCTAATAGTTTGTCATGATAACCAAACCTATAACATGCTTGCAAGACTCAAGTGATCCCTCTCCAAAGTAAACTACATAAGGGCCAAACTTGAGTCCCAACAACATCCTCATGCTTTCCATATATTAAAACATAAAGCTACCACATGCTTCAAATAAGAATAAACATAGAATCTTTCCAAATCAATCCAAGCATGCACTTTTTTTTTTTTGAGAGAAAGAGAACTTAAGACATTAAAACTAAGCCTTCCGATATCTCATGATGGATAAAAGTGAATGAAAAGCTTCATAATACATATCTTAACATGCTTGCATAGATAAAAAGAGAGAGAGGAGAAAGTTCATAGCATAACATATTTCATCTCCCTAAGCAAGTGATCAAGCCTTCCTATAGAACATGCTCAAATCTCTGTTCCTACTCATGCTTCAAGTAATAAAATCCCCCCAAATCTTGATACAACAACATATTAACATGCCACTATGTAGGGGAAGCAAGAAATCATCACTTAAGCAAATAAATGAAACGTTCCATGGCACATAAGTGCTCAGCCAAAACAGTAAACAGGGAAGACCAAGCCAGCGGCACAAATGACAGCCTCCCTGGGCCAAACCGAGAAAGTAGATAGGGGAGATAAGGGGTACCAGCTAGTGTAGAATACACAAAAGAAGTTCAGGCTTTAGACCGACAACACCTCCCCTTCTCCAGAAAAATTCGCCCAGCCCTAAATTCACCCCAAAATGGGGTATTTATAGGCAGAGGAGGAGAAGTGTCGCTCCTTACCTGTAGAGTCGAGTAGGATCGGAGGAGGTATGAGGAGATGGAGGAAAATGCCGCAAAGAGGACGCCGCAGGGATAACGCACGCGCAGGAAATGCCGCAAGGAGCCACTTGCTCGCGCAGGGATAAGAGATAGGAGAGATCGTGTGCGGCTCGAGGAGGAAACGGCCGCAAAGGAGCATTCGAGCGCGGGAGAAGACTCGTCGAAGCTTCTCTCGCGTTCGCGCGGGACGGGGGTTGGCTAAGTCGAGCGTGAGAGAGGATTTAAGGCTTAGGTTTTAATTTATAAATGTATATATATATATATATATATATATATATATATATATATATATATATATATATTATTATTAAATTAAACCCTAATTCATAATTTCGCCCCCCGACAGGCTATCGTTGCAAGGAGAAAGTCAATTTTAGGTAAAATCGACGTTCCGGACGCATCAGCGCAGTCCGTTTCGTCATCCGAGGTCGTCTGGGCAACCTCGTCGACGGTCGAGAATTGAGAATTTGTGCGTCCAGGTGTGTAAGGCGTGCACGAGGCTATCCTAATGTCCGGTGGTCCTATAGGGACTCGATTTGAACTCCTGACGTCAACTTCGACCGGCTATAGACTAGCGGTACGGAATCTCGTACAGGATTTCAAAGAGTAACGAAGTGGTTTCCAGACACTCTAAAACGAGGTGGGTCCCATCACTAGGAAACTAGGATCGTCGGGGAAGCTCCTAAGGCTAGAATCCTAAATCTAGGAGGAATACTAAACCTCGGCAAAAACGAGGTCAACAGGCATCTCAAACTTCTTTTTTACCGTAGATAGAAATATGTATGACACAGATTTCCAACATCATGATATTCCGCAACCATGTCATGAACAATGGAATCAGTTTCATCTGAAAGCATGAACTTTGGATCTTTCAACTCCGAAGGAAAATCTACAAATAGTTGGATCTATCTTTTTTCCTTTTAAAAATGAGTTCAAGAATTTGGCCCATTTGAGATAATTTATCCCATTCAAGCAATAAGAGGCATGAAGCCTATAGAGTTTTTCTTTAATTTCATTTTCATTATTTATGATGGTCGACTCCTTGAAAGCGCTATCAAGAAAGCCATACATAATGAAGGGAATGAAGAGCTCCGATAAGAAAGGAACTGGATAAAGAGTAGAGAGAGAAAAGGTTGAAAGCATAAAAGTGTATCGTTCTGATACAACATAGAAAAAGAAGTGGCTAAGTTTAGAAACTTTGTTCTTTCAATGAGTATTTATATTAAAGCTACAAAAAAGACAAATAACTAAAATTAAAAAAATATGAAAATTGCCTTTAGCTATTTGTTGTTTGATTAATTAGACATCATCAATTAATGTCCTGGGCTCAATCCAAGTGCACTTTCTTTATTTTTCTATATGAATACAAGGGAGATGTATTTTTTATCACCAATAAATCCTTAGCATCCACTTTTCCTTATCTAACACTTCTTGATCTGACGACCCTACAAAGGATCCGCCAACTCTACATTACACTCCATTATAAGTTTTGCAATTGGCAAACATGTTGATCATTCAAAAAAAAAAAATTTTTCTCTGAGGACACATCAAACACTAGAAAACTAATTAGAATTTCCAATTTTTTAGATTTCACTGCTTTCATCTTTTCGACGCCACTAAAGATCATTCAAGATCTCAATCCTAATAACTATTTATGTCATAAGAAAAAGGAATATTTCGCAATTCATTCAAATTAAAACTTAAATTTGATTACTATCTAAAGCGTGTAAACACTTCTAATTGAAAAAAGGGTTTGGTTATAAGGTTGAGTCCAGATGTATGAAAGTTAAAGTAATTTAATAATTTGAAAAAATAAAGGAATGCTGCAAATTTGAAATAAAACCCTAATAAATCATAATTTCCTGGCAGTAGAGTATCAAGATTGGTCCTTCAAATAAGGCTTGGTCTGAAGACTTTGATTCCATTAAAATACATTATAAGGTTAGAAATGATGCTTTTAGGCATTATCAATCAATATGCACATGAAAGAAATGTTGAAATCATTCATATATGTTCATAATCAATCTAAAAATATGAATATGAATGACATATGCCATTGTAAAATCTATATTTCATCATGTATCTCATTCAATACTCAACCTTACAAATGTCAACGGGTCTGGAGACCGAGGAAATTGACAACCAATAGACAAGGACGATAATGCTCATCATTCATTCAAATTAGCTCAAAATTACAATGAATACTTTAATATATAAATTGCATCTTTTGAAATCATATAATTAAATGTGCAACTGCAAATCCCATGAAATTTTTGCTACTGTACATCCCCCAAATTTCAAATAACATTCCCTACTTATTCACATGATTTTCCCATTCAACTACTTCTGTGAATATAATTACTTCGCAGGATACACTGACAGCTAAAAGAAGATTACAAAATCTGCACCAAAAGTTGATGCATGTAAAGTGCATACTAGTTTTGAAGTGTCAACCATTCTATCAATTTTAAATTAAAAATAAAGAATCACAATTAGAGAATCATGAAGCAAAAAATTGTCGCAAAAATAATCTGCACCCATGACTGTGTTGATACATCTAAAGTGCATACTGGTTTCGACATGTGAATCATACAATCACATTAAAATCAAGCAAAGAATGACAATTATAGAATCCTGGCTCAAATAAAAATTGTAGAAAACAAAAAAAAATTTAAGATTAGAAAACACTTCACCTTATGGAAGCCAGACATCATTTTAAGAGAAATATTCTCATAACACCTAAATACAAATAAGATTAAGCATAATTCAGCTCTTTTGTAAAATAAATAAGCTAAAAAAATATCCATAAACTTACCAATTTTCAAGAAGATGGCTAGGCATTTCAACAAAATCACCCTCCACATCCAAACCTGAAAACCTAGAAAAAGTTGCACGATTGCAAATATGATGAACTTGAAAATGATGTGAAGCTTTTTTCATGAGAAATCAACATAGAAAAAGGAAAGAAACTAAGCAAGTGATCAAAGGACATTAGCACATATCCAAGAAACATAAATTTGAATACGAAACTCGATTCAGTAATATGGCCTGTTTAAAGCTCAATCACATCAACAAGCATATCACATCATCTGATTATTATTCCCATTATCTAAAGTAGGGCATCGATCTAATAATAAATAAAGATAAATACTTCCAAAAACCTATGATGTGGATCAATCTCCATACTGTGTGCAAAAAAGAAATAAACTCGTGCAGGTGCAAATGCTATACCAGCCGCTGCAAAAGAACCTGTGAAGCAACACAGTAGCGGAATGTTTCCATCTTCTCCTGCTGTATATATGATGTGGCGTGGGACAAGAACTCTTGATTTATTGTCTCCAATTGGATGGAAGCGAAAAAGAAACAGGTAAAGAGATAGAGTAACAATGGGAGAAATCTAGAGAAAGAGGCGTCGATCAATGAGCCTAGGTGAGTTCACTATCGACTTGATGATAGTAAATATAATGCAGTTTTCTAGGTGTTTAAATCAACTCATTTTCAAATAGCAAGAAAATAGCTTAGATAGCATAAGAAATTAGATTTAAAGAAAAACATTTCACTTTACGCCCCAAATTTAAAGCCACCATGTCCATGAAATGCTATTCAGATCTCCAAAGGTATGGACATATATTTTCTTCTTTTTTTTGCAAAGGTAATTAAAGTAGTTGTATATTAAATTATCGTCATACTATGCAATGTAATGGCGGTATTCCCCATTTGTCTTTTAGACAAATCTTATACTCTCCTATCCAGTCACAAGTTAAGCCAACTTACAGCTTTAGCTTGAAAGCATAATATTTCAACAAACATAAAATCATGCGTTAGGATATGACAGAACGAGAATAGAACCTCCATGTACATGCATCTCACAAGGATGCAATCCCTAAACCATCAAAGTGAAACTTATAAAGCTCAAAGAAACTTTGGTAAAAGGCACATCATACTTCACCAAGCAACCCTTAACCTAAAATCTGGTTCCAAAGCCACGTGTATTTGATGTCATCCTCAAGTAAATGAGAAATTGCAGAAATTTTAATAAAAAGGTGCTCAAAGGCTTAACAAACATCAGAATATGGTGCCATTAAAAAGAAAATAGCTTAATAAACTTTCATTTTTAAAGTGTGCTAAAGCCTGCATGAAACACAGCACTAATGCATAATAACTGAACTAAATTTCATAACCAAAATACTCTTATACAAGATTCCAGCCCTAACAGATAAATCAGATTTGAAAATAATAGCCGCATCACAACACAAACATACCATATCCAAGGTAAATTTCACAACAAAACCTTTATTCAGACAACAAACCAGCAAGAAGATAGTAACTTGGTGGCCAAGTAAAAGGTTAAGCAAGAATAACGAACCACCAAGCAAGAATACCGAGTAACAAGATGGGAGTATCGAGCAGCAAAAGAAATTCGAGAAGCCAAAATTTTGGCAGCACCTCCCTTCTTTTGTCAAAGTTTCAACCACTCAAACTAAAACCTAACTAGGGTAATTTTTATAGGGAAAGAAGGAGAAGCCACACATCTACCTACCTATGGTGAGGTGGTCAAAATAGGTAACGGGAGAGGAAGAGGCGACATGGGGAAGAGGTAGTGTCGGGCGGTGAAGTCGGCCGAATTAATGCTTCGGCATTGGAAAGCTGCTCAATAGAGCGGGGCTCAAGGAGGGACGAGGCACGCGAGCTAGGGCTCTGGCAAGGAGATCTGGCAGTAAAAGATGGAAGGATCGGGCTCGATCACGAAGGATCGCGAGAGAAGTAGGGAAGGCGAAGGTCTTGGACGCACCTGGTTTGGCCTGTTCGCAAATGGAGAGGAGGGAATGCCGCGTGCGTGAGATTAAGTAGGTTTTTTTAATGTTTAATATTTAAAATTCCCGATTCGTGCACGATTTATTCATGTTCGAAATCCTAGCAATATTGGTGTCTTTCTTGGCTAAAATCGACGTCTCGGACGTGCCGACGCTATCTGTTTCTCCATCTAAGGTCATCCGGACAATTTCATCGATTTGCGTGCAATTTGCTCGTGTGAAATTATAACAATACGGGTATCCTTCTTGGGTAAAGTCGACATTCTGGACGCACCGACGTAGTCCGTTTCTTCATCTGGGATTGACCAGACAACTTCATCGACGATCGGGTTAAAAATGCATCGAAGTCGATTTTTTTTCAAATTTTAATCCGTGATCGATTGTTACAAAAATTGATTTATGTTTTAATTAAATACTGTCGGCTGCTTAAAAGTTGCGTCTTTTTTTATTTTAGATTTAATTTAATGGATATATGTATATTAGTTTTGAAAATAAGATTTTTAAATTTTAAAATATCAGAATGAGAAAGGACGGATCTCATTCGTTTAGCAGTTTGAATGAACGAGCGTAATATCGCGAGTAACGCATCTATTCCGAAGAATAGACGCCCTACTCGACAATATCGCTCGATCAAATAAACCACAAAATTCATGACATCTGTTCTGATCTGCGAACTTTTATGTGGACCGACAAATTTCCTATTTAATACAAAAGAATTAAATAGGGTTTATATTATTTGGGGTTTTTAAAATTCCCTATAGAGGCAAGCCCCTATAGTTAATTACCCCTCAAACGACCGAAGTCACTTGAGAGAACTCTCGATTTAGATCGCGGGTTTCTATCTTCATGAATTCAAAAGGTAGGGTTTTCAATGAAATTTGGTAGTAGGAAATCCAATAGGTGAAAGGCGCAATGTGAAACAGTTATTTCTGGAGTCAAAGAGAGAAGGGTAGGGGATGTCACAGATCTCGAGGAGAACCTCGAGGACATCCCGGGCTATCCTATGGTTGGGCTTTAAGTTTTGGAAAGAGATTTATTTTAATTTCAATCCTGCAAATTAATTATAGAAATTATGTTTGCATAATGACCTGATTATGCAAACTACCTGAAAGACAGGAGGGTTTACGTCGTATCAGACGACAACCTCGGAAACCTAAGCGAGTTAGGGCTTATATCGCACAGGAGGGCTGTGCAAAAGCCTAAAAGAACAGTGAGGATTTATGCCGCGCTAGGCGAACTACCTCGAAGTCCTAGGGCTTGTTATTTAAACTAAATAATGGTTTTGCTGATGTCGACACAGGTTTTGCTGAAGAAGATGGTCGTGCTGCCCACCGTGCTCCAAGCTCCACGTCGTAGCAAGGATCGCAGTTTAGGTTTAAAGTCTTAAGTTAAAGTGAGCATGCAAATCATTTATTATTTTTATTGCAAGTGAGTGTGTGCAACCGTGGCATGAGTAGCAAAAAGAAACAGTGCACAAGAACATGTTATAGCAAGCTAAACAGTAGACATGTCATGCTAAACAGGAGTATACTAAGCTATGCAGGAAGTAACATGCTATAACAGGTAAAACATGCTGAGCAGGAGAAAGTACAGGAAATGTAAAACGTGCTAAGCAAGTATATGTACTGAAAGTAAACAGCCTAGACTAGCAGGAGTATGTGCTGAAAAGTAAAATATGCCAAGCAGGTATAACAGTAAGGAAAGTAAAGACTGTCACAGGAGTACCGTATGCTTTGCTTATCCTCGGCGCGCTGTTATCTGTTTATTACTATATATTTTTTTATTTCCTGCAAAGAATTTGTCGACACTAAAAGAGCAGGAATGAAGTAGTAAGTGAAAACAACCTAGCTAAACAAGAGTACTATGCGTGTGTACACGGAAAGTAAAGTCTGAAAACTCAACAGTAAAAACGAAGGAAAACGGCGAGAAAGCGAAGAAAATCACAGAAGAAAATTAAGAAAGTCGGGAAAGAAAGAAAAGAAACGTCCGTGGAAAACTCCGAGAAAAGCCACAAACGAAAACAAAACAAAACCGTAGAAAACTGCAAAAAGCACCGTGAGAAACCCACAGACGACCCGCTAAACTCATGGCGAACCATAAGAAAGCCATGGGCCTCTCGGAAAGGAAGACCCGTAAGCACGGTGGTGTTTCGGACTCGTAGCCGTGCTAATGTCCGGACTTCGAGTGCCGACTACTAGACCGACTTTCTGCGTGTATGCGATCCTAATCCGACTCGAATAGCCAACCGTGGACCTTTATAAATTTTCATACATTTCATTTTTGGTTTGCATGCAAGTAAAAAGCCGTAGGTAAGTAGGCTGTGTAGTAGTGGAGGTAGTTTTTATATTTTTCAAACATATGTATTTTTTGTTTTAAAACATTTCAGTCCACGGGTTGACTATCCTAATAGGACTAGGTCTACGAACATTAGACTGTCGGCAGTAGAAACCCCAAGGACGGCCGAACGGTTCCGTGATTCCTGCTCTACTCTCTACAGAGTCTCTGAGTTAGGCGGCCCCATTCTATGATTCTCGTAATTTTTCTCGTTTTACAGCTTCATCAATGTCCCCACCGCACTTACAGCCTCTGCTGATGGCCCCATATATAACCCAAGGAGGTTATATATGCACACCTACACGTCCCCTGTAGGTGTGTGCTTTGAGCCAAGAAACAAGGTGAAACTAGGGACGAGAAGTCATGGAAAGGAGGACGGAAAGCGGTTCACTTAACACAATTTCGAAAAGTGAGTCGATTTCCAATAAACAGAAAACACGTAAGTCACCCTGGACTCCCGACCGACCTCACATATCCTAGAAAAAGGACCTAAAGGCACCACAACGCTCTTGGAGAGGGTGAGGACTAAACCCCTAGGAACGCACTTCCTTTTCCCAAATAACTGTAAAATCATGACCAAAAGATATTGACTAATTCCTGGACTCTGGACCACTGCTCGGGATTCCTCCAAACTCCAAGTACCCACATTGATTTTCAATTCTTGACTCACACTTCCCCGGTACGTTCTCCCACGGGCTCGGGACTCAAGCTGTAGCAATAGGAGAATCAGTAAACTTTTGATACATAAGAAAGAGAATGGACAAGCCATAAGCCACCAAACTAGCATCAATTTCACCAAATAAGTCCTCCAAGAAGTATTCCAGATATCGTGCTCAATTTATTTCCCACAAGTAAGCCAGGAAGCTCTTCCAAATTCATTAAATCAATTCCATAGACAAGTGAAGCAAAGAGCAAAGCCACCATCACAACAATCACCCCAATAAGGCTCTTGGCCAGGGCTAAAAACAGGAACAAAGGCTCACGGCCTAAGCTACAATAAAGGGGCAGCAAGAGGTAAGGCCCAGACAATCCAAATCATCACAATGAGGCTCACGGCCAAGCCCCAACAAACCACCCATACTAATTCGAATTCACCACAGATGCATAGGAATGAATCCAAAGGGAAACCAAGCAATTCAGCCCACCTACAGCCTAAGAGAAGCACAAACCCGAGCCCAGGGGAGACCCAAACCCGAGCCATTCAAAGGCTGCACCGGGGGAGGTTGCAGGAACAGCAGGGACCAAAACCGAACCCCAACATCAAGTACAAAGGGAGCAGCTGCAAGAGCAGCAAAGCAGGAGATCGAGCCCTCAAATCAAGTGCAAAGGGGCTAGCTGCAAGAGCAGCAAAACAGAAAACCGATCCCCTCATGTGCAATGGGGCTAGCTGCTAGGCAGCAAAACGCAAAAAACCGAGCAGCAGCAGGGCTTGAAACAGCCTCAAAACCGAGAGAAAAACAAAGCTCAAAATACCCTGTAATCGAGAGAACAACATGGGTCAAAACCGGAAAACAAAGCCAACAAAAACAGCTCCCAAAGCTCTTTTAACATGAAACAAAATTTACTTTCAATCAGGTTCACTATGAGCCAAAGTAAGACTTAGAATATAGCTAAACATGAAGCTTAAACAAGCATTTCCATTCATCCAACATATCAAAGGGTAGAGCATAGGTATACTTCGAACAAAAGTAAGCATAAAGCTCTATTAGATCAACTCAAACTTTCCTTAGCATGCTCCTAATAAAGAAGAATCAAAAGGAGCAAAAGACAAGCTCCACATGCATATGAAAGAAACAAAAAGGCTCCTCTATGTTTCATAAAAAAAAGAGTGAAGAGCCCTATTCGAAACACTTGCAAAGGGGAGCCAATAATTTACCATCATTTAAGCAAATAGATAACACATTCCATGACATACAAATGCTCAGCCGAAACAACAAGCAGGGAGAACCCAACCAACTGCAGAAAACCGCAGTCACCTCAAGCCAAACAGAGAAGGAGGGGAAGGGAGGGAGGTATACCAGGTAGTGTAGAGCACACAAGAAAAAGCAAAGGCAACCGAGCTCCACTCCAACACCAATTTCTCAAGAGGAAGCAAGCAACCAAACAGCCAACCAACCAACCCTCAATCCATCCAAGAACAGGGCCTTTATAGGCAAAGGAGGGAAAGGAAGGGCCGCCCCTTACCTGCAGAGCTGGCGCAAGTGGGGAAGAGTCGAGAAGAAGGCGACAAAATGCCGCAGTAAGAGCCGAGGCTCGGCAGAGAAGGGCAAGAGTCGAGCGGGAGACGTAGCCGCGCGCGGAGATCACGCGAGGTGACCCTCGCACAGGATAACGCTCGAGCAGGTGATGGGGAGAACCACGCGGGGCTCGAGAGGGTAACGGCTACAAGGAAGAGACGCGCTCGAGCGCGGAGAAGGAGGGAACGGAGCCCTCATCGAACAAGCGAGAGAGAGAGCCAGCTCGATCGAACGGGTAAGGGTTAGTGGCTTAGGATAGAAAAATAGGTTTTAAAAAAAATATATATATATATTAATTTTATTAAAATAAGCCCAAAATCGCAATTTCCGCTCCGGCATGTGATCGTCGCAAATCAAATATCAATTTTAGGTGGAAACGACGTTCCGGACGCAACGGCGCTGTCCGTTTCGTCATCCGAGGTCGTTCGAGCAACCTCGTCGACGATCACGTCGAAAGTGCGTCAAATCCGATATTTCCTCGAAATTCCGACTCGACGTCGCTCGTTCCGGCATTCCGACCTCGATCTTGATCCGTTGCGAGGCGGTTGAAAGCGTCGAGGCCGCGGCTCGAGGAATTTGTGCTCGGTGAGTGCGTAAAATGTGCACGAGGCTATCCTAAGGTCCAAGTGGTCCCATAGAACTCAATTCGGAGTCCTAACGCTAATTCCAACCTACCCGCCGTGAGCTAGAGGTCGTGAACTCCGTCCGGACTCTAAAAGAGTGTCGAAGTGGTTTCGAGCATTCTAAAAAAAACGAGGTGGGCCCATTGCTAAGAATCTAAGATCGGGGAAGCTCCTAAAGCTAGAACCCTAAATCCTAGGAGGAAAACTAAACCTCAACAAAAATGAGGTCAACAAATGGAACCCCAATAGGTGTGGTGCGCCGGACAGGCACACCGCGCGTATTGGTGTTGACCGAAGAAGATCAACAAACCAACACAAAGCCGCCTAAGTAAAATACTTGGGACAGGCCGCGAGGAACGAAAAAAGAAAAGAGAGAGAGTAGTTTCCGCTGGGGAAAAAGAGGGGGAACTCTCAATTAAGAGAGCCGCGACTTAAAGTTCAGGTTTCAAATTTCAAACATAGATTTGAGTTTGATTCCAGAGTAAAATTCGAGTTTTTAGAAAAGTGAAGAGACTGGATTGAGATGGAAAGCGCAAGGACTCACATCCAACTCAAAGACCGAACAACAAAAACATGACTAGAATCATTATGACGGGAAAGGATCCCAAAGTAACACGGAATTGGATGCCTTGATTCAATCAAAGGGCTTACTCCTCAACCTCTAAAAATGACAGAAGATCATTGCAAAGCAATGCGGTATCAGATACTGGGATCTTCTACCTCAAAAAAAAATATCAGGAGGTCATTGCAAAGCAATGCGGTATCGGATACTGAGATCCTCTACCTCTAAAATAGACAGGAGAACATTGCAAAGCAATGCGGTATCGGATGCTGGGATCCTCTACCTCTAAAATTTCGAAGGAGATCATTGCAATGCAATGCGGTATCGGATGTTGGGATCCTCAACCTCTAAAATAAGCAGGAGATCATTGCAAAGCAATGCGGTATCGGATACTGGAATCCTCCACCTCTAAATCAGACAGGAGATCATTGCAAAACAATGCGGTATCGGATACTGGAATCCTCCACCTCTAAAATTTCGAAGGAGATCATTGCAAAGCAATGCGGTATCGGATACTGGAATCCTCCACCTCTAAAATTTCGAAGGAGATCATTGCAAAGCAATGCGGTATCGGATACTGGAATCCTCAACCTCTAAAATAAGCAGGAGAACATTGCTAAGCAATGCAGTGTCGGATACTGGAATCCTTCACCTCTAAAATTTAGAAGGAGATCATTGCAAAGCAATGCGGTATCGGATACTGGGATCCTCTACCTCTAAAATTTCGAAGGAGATCATTGCAAAGCAATGCGGTATCGGATGCTGGGATCCTCAACCTCTAAAACAAACAGGAGAACATCGTAGCAATGCGGTATCGAAGGCCGGGATCCTTTACCTCTAAAGCAAATAGGAGAACATTGCAAAGCAATGCGGTATCGGATACTGAGATCCTCAACCTCTAAAACTGACAGGAACTTAACAGGAGCCATTGCAAAGCAATGCGGTATCGGATGTTGGGATCCTCAACCTCTAAAATTTCGAAGGAGATCATTGCAAAGCAACGAGGTATCGGATGCTGGGATCCTCAACTAATATTTATCAGGAGACCATTGCTGAGCAATGCGGTATCGGATCCTGGGATCCTCTACCTCTAAAACAGAAAGGAGAACATTGCAAAGCAATGCGGTGTCGGATACTGGGATCCTCAACCTCTAAAATTGACGGAGACCATTGCAAAGCAATGCGGTATCGGATGCTGGGATCCTCAACCTCTAAAATTTCGAAGGAGATCATTGCAAAGCAATGCGGTATCAGATACTGGAATCCTCAACCTCTAAAATAAGCAGGAGAACATTGCTAAGCAATGCAGTGTCGGATACTGGAATCCTCCACCTCTAAAATTTCGAAGGAGATCATTGCAAAGCAATGCGGTATCGGATACTGGGATCCTCTACCTCTAAAATTTCGAAGGAGATCATTGCAAAGCAATGCGGTATCGGATGCTGGGATCCTCTACCTCTAAAACAGACAGGAGAACATTGCAAAGCAATGCGGTATCGGATGATGGGATCCTTTACCTCTAAAGCAAATAGGAGAACATTGCAAAGCAATGCGGTATCGGATACTGAGATCTTCAACCTCTAAAACTGACAGGAACTTAACAGGAGCCATTGCAAAGCAATGCGATATCGGATGTTGGGATCCTCAACCTCTAAAATTTCGAAGGAGATCATTGCAAAGCAACGCGGTATCGGATGCTGGGATCCTCAACCTCTAATATTTATCAGGAGACCATTGCTGAGCAATGCGGTATCGGATCCTGGGATCCTCTACCTCTAAAATGTAAGGAGAACATCGTAAAGCAATGCGTATGACGTATACCGGGATCCTCAACCTCTAAAATTGACGGAGACCATTGCAAAGCAATGCGGTATCGGATGCTGGGATCCTCAACCTCTAAAATTTCGAAGGAGACCATTGCAAAGCAATGCGGTATCGGATACTGGGATCCTCAACCTCTAAAATTGACGGAGACCATTGCAAAGCAATGCGGTATCGGATGCTGGGATCCTCAACCTCTAAAATTTCGAAGGAGATCATTGCAATGCAATGCGGTATCGGATGCTGGGATCCTCTACCTCTAAAATTGACGGAGACCATTGCAAAGCAATGCGGTATCGGATACTGAGATCCTCAACCTTTAAAATTTCGAAGGAGATCATTGCAAAGCAATGCGGTATCGGATACTGGGATCCTCTACCTCTAAAACTGACTAAGAGGGAATATGAGGGTGTTTCATATCCCACACGAAGAGTCGATCGACACGGACCTTGTTTGGGAAAGGATGTGATTCCACGCCAACAAAACCCATCGAAACTCGCGGCTGTGTGTCAATAGAATCAGCTGATCCTTTCTCAAACAAGCGAGAGAATTGAAGGGATAACAATCACAGTCTCAGACTGGAGAAAATCAGATTCGGAATTTGACATTTAAATTTGGGAGAAATTCGTGCAACCTGTGCGGTGCAGAAGTTCGCTGAAAAGTCTGTGAAGAGATTTTTTGAAAAATTTTTCAAGCAATTTTTTTTTTTTTTTTGAACGTTGAACTTTATTTTGGGATTTGGACCCGGCTTTAGACAAGTGCGACATCTGAGCTCTAAGAACGAGTCTTCGTCTTTGAAACACAAGGCACAGTGCTCCCTGAGGTATCGTCCACTGACTAAGGATCAGTGCTAGAAAATAACTCACTCTTTAAGGTGCTATCAGAATTATATTCTTTCAAGTACCTATAAAGGTGTGTTATCTCTACGGATGTCACCGCTGAAGAGGACAAAACTCTGTAGCTTCGTTTGTAGCAGTCACCAGTTGATCTGTTGCAGATTCTGTAGAGGTTGTTGAAGTTGTCTTCGAGAAATCTTTCTGACATTCTTCGAGTTGAAGTTGGAGTTGTATTTGCTGAATACTGAAGGATACGACTTCAGGGTCGAATTTCCATTAATTGCTAATATCGTCATCATTTTTTTAATTCTTTCTTCCTGGGCCTAAGCAGATCCCAAAATTTTTGTTCATGTGATCAAAACATTTTTCATTTTCCAAAGATATTTCTGAGCCAATTAATGACCAACCAAAAGGCATAGAATCACTTGACTCTCTCCAAAGCATAATATCAGAGGAAACTTCTTAAGGTTGCCTTTCAAGTTTCATTAATCGGAGGAAGATTAAGACACCAATTTTTGGTTATATGCTTGCCTCAAGCTTCTTCTCAGGGAGCATTCTCTTTTTTTTATTGAGCTTTTTGCTCTCCTCTTTTTTTTTATTGAGGATTACTATATCTAGTGAAGCACAGATTAAAGATTTTGAATGTCTGGATTGTGACACCAATTTTTGATTGTGTGCTCACCTCAAGCTTCTCCTCAGGAACACCTTTTTTTTCCTCCTTTTGTTTTCTGAGAATTACTGTATCTGGCAAGACATATTTCTGTTAATGATTTTGAATGTCAAAAATTCCCCCAACTAATAATTCTGAAATGTCCCTTAATATGAATCCTGGGATATAACTTTTTCGAAAGTCCGGACCCAGCCACATGGTGGGAAATTAAAAGGCTCGTGATATCCCAAGTCAATTACTCGTATTTCAAGTACACTGCTTCATTCTGAAATCAACTTAGGACTCAGTCCGAATTCCTTAAAGGAAACAACTCAGTTACTAGGGCATTAATTTGATTCTTCCCTGAAGTCGAAGTCTTAGCAAAATATCCAATTTTGAGCTTTCCAAACATTGAGCAATTTTTGATAAAAACAAAATCATTTTTCTTCATTGCAGTAGGAGGAATGGTACAGACCAACACTGATCATACTAAGCAACGAAAGTAGTACCATAGTAACCAAAAAGTGTCCCGCCCGTTGTCAGTGCGTAGAAATCAATTGAAGCAAACACATCGCCCGAAATCATATTGATGGAACTTATTTCAAGTTCCTTTCAAATATTCATCGGGGATCATTACACTTCCATTCTTGAAGTTCTTCTCCAGCCATTCTTTGAAACTGATACAGCCTTCAATGGTGTGCCCAAGCATTCTATGATATGGGCAATAGTTGGGATGATTCTTCTTGTTAACCTCCGCAGGCTTCTTTGCCTCAGGCAATCTGAACCCGGGCTTCTTAATCAAATTCTGGAACATCTGCACTATTGCTTCATCTTTGAAGGGATACACTTTGTTTAACAAATAGGTCATAGACCGACCCTGCCTTCCATCTATCCGGTATGGTCCCAACTGGCACGACTGTTGCGGTTGCTGTCGCGGCTGCTTGATCTTCAGAATTCCCTGATTGCGTTTCCATTCCTGTGCCTTTGTCATCTGCACGGACTTTGAATCAGACTCAATTCTGAACTTAGGAGACGGTAAAATGCAAGCATTGATTGACTCTTCCTCACGTAGAATACCCTTTCCTATGGTTAGCGGAGCGACTGGTACAGCGGTAGCGAATCCGACAGTAGGAGCAGAAACAGTCTCAGGAGTAGTCCCAACAGCATCTGAATTCTTTTCAATCCATTCCTTCTTTGGCATGAGAAGTTTCTCAACAGACTTCAAGTTGAACATTACAATAGGCTTAACAGACTTGCTCATTTCAGGCTTCGTCATCTCAACAGCCACATCTCCGAACTTAGCTTCAACATCGTCGAACCCTTGCCCAAACTTAATGACTGACAGATCAGGCAGCTCATCTCTATTGACGGCGAACTCTACTCCGGAGGCAAAAGAAAAGATCAACTTTGGCGAAGACATCGTTCCTGGTATTTAAAGAATTTCTGGAAGTCAGTAACGTCCCGGTGTCTTGCAGTTTCAACGGAAGTACTCAAGCTACCACACTTGTACTGCAAACTGGGCAATCCCCTCATTCCGTTTGGTGTTTACACCTTATTTTATCTTTATTGCTCATTTAATTTCAGGATTTAAACAGAAGGTACAAGAGAAGAGATTTGGTTTAATTTGTCGATAGCAAATCAAACCCGGGAAACACGAAGTGAAAGGGAAATTCAGGACCCGACCCTGAGCCGAATTCGCAGCGCACCTCGAGCACAACACACCTATTGGGGGTCCGACCCCGCAAAATCAAAAGAAAACCCTAAGGATTCCCGAACCACGCTGTTTAAAGGTGATTTAAACAGACGGTTCTGAAATCCAAGAGAGTTGACTGTGTTTGCCCAAGAAAGAAATGAGCAAAGCAAGCCAACGGAAGAATGACAATCTGGACCATGAGGGACATGGACACATTGTCGATGTGCGAAGATAGAAACCTTTGATTTAATGGAGAGTAGAGTTTTTCCCCAGCGGAGTCGCCAGAAGTTGTCGGCCGCTTAAAAGTTGCGTCTTTTTTTATTTTAGATTTAATTTAATGGATATATGTATATTAGTTTTGAAAATAAGATTTTTAAATTTTAAAATATCAGAATGAGAAAGGACGGATCTCATTCGTTTAGCAGTTTGAATGAACGAGCGTAATATCGCGAGTAACGCATCTATTCCGAAGAATAGACACCCTACTCGACAATATCGCTCGATCAAATAAACTACAAAATTCATGACATCCGTTCTGATCTGCGAACCTTTATGTGGACCGACAACTTCTCCTATTTAATACAAAAGAATTAAATAGGGTTTATATTATCTGGGGTCTTTAAAACTCCCTATAGAGGCAAGCCCCTATAGTTAATTACCCCTCAAACGACCGAAGTCACTTGAGAGAACTCTCGATTTAGATCGCGGGTTTCTATCTTCATGAATTCAAAAGGTAGGGTTTTCAACGAAATTTGGTAGTAGGAAATCCAATAGGTGAAAGGCGCAATGTGGAACAGTTATTTCTGGAGTCAAAGAGAGAAGGGTAGGGGATGTCACAGATCTCGAGGAGAACCTCGAGGACATCCCGGGCTATCCTATGGTTGGGCTTTAAGTTTTGGAAAGAGATTTATTTTAATTTCAATCCCGCAAATTAATTATAGAATTACGTTTCGCATAATGACCTGATTATGCAAACTACCTGAAAGACAGGAGGGTTTACGTCGTATCAGACGACAACCTCGGAAACCTAAGCGAGTTAGGGCTTATATCGCACAGGAGGGCTGTGCAAAAGCCTAAAAGAACAGGTGAGGATTTATGCCGCGCTAGGCGAACTACCTCGAAGTCCTAGGGCTTGTTATTTAAACTAAAGAATGGTTTTGCTGATGTCGACACAGGTTTTGCTGAAGAAGATGGTCGTGCTGCCCACCGTGCTCCAAGCTCCACGTCGTAGCAAGGATCGCAGTTTAGGTTTAAAGTCTTAAGTTAAAGTGAGCATGCAAGTCATTTATTATTTTTATTGCAAGTGAGTGTGTGCAACCGTGGCATGAGTAGCAAAAAGAAACAGTGCACAAGCGCATGTTATAGCAAGCTAAACAGTAGACATGTCATGCTAAACAGGAGTATACTAAGCTATGCAGAAGTAACATGCTATAACGTAAAACATGCCGAGCAGAGAAAAGTACAGAAATGTAAAACGTGCTAAGCAAGTACATGCACCGAAAGTAAATGAATTTGTACTCAACAGGAGTATGCGTCGAAAAGTAAAATATGCCAAGGCAGTATAACAAGAAGGAAAGTAAAGATCGTCACAGAGAGTACCGTATGCTTTGCTTATCCTCAGCTGCTATCCGTTATCTCGTTTATTACTATATTTTTTTTTATTTCCTGCAGCAAATTTGTCAGTATCAAAAGAGCAGGAATAGAAGTAGTAAGTGAAAACAACCTACCTAACAGGGGTACTATGGTGTGTACACGGAAAGTAAAGTCTGAAAACTCAACAGTAAAAACGAAGGAAAACGGCGAGAAAGCGAAGAAAATCACAGAAGAAAATTAAGAAAGTCGGGAAAGAAAAAAAGAAACGTCCGTGGAAAACTCCGAGAAAAGCCACAAACGAAAACAAAACAAAACCGTAGAAACCGCAAAAAGCACCGCGAGAAACCCACAGACGACCCGCTAAACTCATGGCGAACCATAAGAAAGCCATGGGCCTCCGGAAAGGAAGACCCGTAAGCACGGTGGTGTTTCGGACTCGTAGCCGTGCTAATGTCCCGACTTGAGTGCCGACTACTAGACCGACTTTCGCGTGCATGGCGCTCCTAATCCGACTCGAATAACCAACCGTGGACCTTTATAAATTTTCATACATTTCATTTTTGGTTTGCATGCAAGTAAAAAGCCGTAGGTAAGTAGGCTGTGTAGTAGTGGAGGTAGTTTTTATATTTTTCAAACATATGTATTTTTTGTTTTAAAACATTTTAGTCCACGTGTTGACTATCCTAATAGGACTAGGTCTACGAACATTAGACTGTCGACAGTAGAAACCCCAAGGACCGGCCGAACGGTTCCGTGATTCCCGCTCTACTCTCTACTGCAGTCTCCGAGTCGGCGGCCCCATTCTATGATTCTCGTAATTTTTCTCGTTTCGCAGCCTCATCAATGTCCCCACCGCACTTGCAGCACTTGCTTGATGGCCCCATATATAACCCAAGGAGGTTATATATGCACACCTACACGTCCCCCGTAGGTGTGTGCTTTGAGCCAAGAAACAAGGTGAAACTAGGGACGAGAGGTCAACGAAAGGAGGACGGAAAGCGGCTCACTTAACACAATTTCGAAAAGAAGTGAATCGATTTCCAATAATCAGAAAACACGTAAGTCACCCTGGACTCCCGACCGACCTCACATATCCTAGAAAAAGGACCTAAAGGCACCACAACGCTCTTGGAGAGGGTGAGGACTAAACCCTATGAACGCACTCCCTTTTCCCAAATAACTCGTAAAATCACGACCAAAAGATATCGACCAATTCCCGGACTCGGACCACCGCTCGGATTCCTCCAAACTCCAAGTACCCACATCGATTTTCAATTCTCGACTCACACTTCCCCGTACGTTCTCCCACGGGCTCGGGACTCAAGCCATAGCAATAGGAGAATCGCAAACTTTCGATACATAAGAAAGAGAATGGACAAGCCATAAGCCACCAAACTAAGCATCAATTTCACCAAATAAGTCCTCCAAGAAGTATTCCGAATATCGTGCTCAATTTATTTCCCACAAGTAAGCTCAGAAGCTCTTCCAAATTCATTAAATCAATTCCATATACAAGTGAAGCAAAGAGCAAAGCCACCATCACAATAATCACCCCAATAAGGCTCTCGGCCAGGGCTAAAAACAAGAGCAAAGGCTCACAGCCTAAGCTACAACAGAGGGGCAACAATAGGTAAGGCCCCGACAATCCTAATCATCACAATGAGGCTCACGGCCAAGCCCCAACAAACCACCCATACTAATTCAAATTCACTACAGATGCATAGGAATGAATCCAAAGGGAAACCAAGCAATTCAGCCCACCTACGACCCTAAGAGAAGCACAAACCCGAGCCCGGGGAGACCCAAACCCGAGCCATTCAAAGGCTGCACTGGGGGAGGTTGCAGGAACAGCAAGGACCAAAACCGAACCCCAACATCAAGTACAGAGGAGTACTGCAAGAGCAAAGAAAGCAGAGACCGAGCCCTCAAATCAAGTGCAAAGGGGCTAGCTGCAAGAGCAGCAAAACAAAAAAAATCGATCCCCTCATGTGCAATGGGGCTAGCTGCTAGGCAGCAAAACACAAAAACCGAGCAGCAGCAGGGCTTGAAACAGCCTCAAAACCGAGAGAAAAACAAGGCTTAAAATACCCCAGAATCGAGAGAACAACATGGGTCAAAACCGGGAAAACAAAGCCAACAAAAACAGCTCCCAAAGCTCTTTTAACATGAAACAAAATTTACTTTCAATCGAGTTCACTATGAGCCAAAGTAAGACTTAGAATATAGCTAAACATGAAGCTTAAACAAGCATTTCCATTCATCCAACATATCAAAGGGTAGAGCATAGGTATACTTCGAACAAAAGTAAGCATAAAGCTCTATTAGATCAACTCAAACTTTCCTTAGCATGCTCCTAATAAAGAAGAATCAAAAGGAGCAAAAGACAAGCTCCACATGCATATGAAAGAAACAAAAAGGCTCCTCTATGTTTCATAAAAAAAAAGTGAAGAGCCCTATTCGAAACACTTGCAAGGGGAGCCAATAATTTACCATCAAACCAAACCTATTACATGCTCATATTTCCATTTTTAACATGTCGAGTAACATGTCCCCCAACTCTTAATACCATGATCATACAAGATGCCACTAGAACGGAGCAAGAAACCATCACTTAAGCAATAGATAACACATTCCATGGATACAAATGCTCACCAAACAACAAGTGGAGAACCAGCCAACCTAAAACCGCAGTCACCTCAAGCCAAACAGAGAAGGAGGGGAAGGGAGGGAGGTATACCAGGTAGTGTAGAGCACACAAGAAAAAGCAAAGGCAACCGAGCTCCACTCCAACACCAATTTCTCAAGAGGAAGCAAGCAACCAAACGACCCAACCAACCAACCCTCAATCCATCCAAGAACATGGCCTTTATAGGCAAAGGAGGGAAAGGAAGGGCCGCCCCTTACCTCGCGAGCCGGGCGCAAGTGGGGAAGAGTCAGGAAGAAGGCGACAAAATGCCGCAGGTAAGAGCCGAGGCTCGGCAGCAAGGGCAAGAGTCGAGCGGGAGACAAAGCTGCGCGCGGGAGATCACGCGAGGTGACCCTCGCAGAGGATAACACTCGAGCAGGTATGGGGAGAACCACGCGGGGCTCGAGAGGGTAACGGCTACAAGGAAGAGTCGCGCTCGAGCGCGGGAGAAGGAGGGAACGGGAGCCCTCATCGAACGAGCGAGAGAGAGAGCCAGCCGATCGAACGGGTAAGGGTTAGGGCTTAGGATAGAAAAATAGGTTTTAAAATATATATATATATATATATTAATTTTATTAAAATAAGCCCAAAATCGCAATTTCCGCTCCGGCAGGCGATCGTCGCAAATCAAATATCAATTTTAGGTGGAAACGACGTTCCGGACGCAACGGCGCAGTCCGTTTCGTCATCCGAGGTCGTTCGGGCAACCTCGTCGACGATCGCGTCGAAAGTGCGTCAAATCCGATATTTCCTGAAATTCTGACTCGACGTTGCTCGTTCTGGCATTCTGACCCTGATCTTGATCCGTTGCGAGGTGGTTGAAAGCGTCGAGGCCGTGGCTCGAGGAATTTGTGTTCGGTAGTGCGTAAAATGTGCACGAGGCTATCCTAAGGTCCAGAGTGGTCCCATAGAACTCAATTCGGAATCCTAACGCTAATTCCAACCTACCCGCCGTGAGCTGTAGGTCGTAACTCCGTCCGGACTCTAAAAGAGTGTCGAAGTGGTTTCGAGCATTCTAAAAAAAACGAGGTGGGCCCATTGCTAAGAATCTAAGATCGGGGAAGCTCCTAATGCTAGAACCCTAAATCCTAGGAGGAAAACTAAACCTCAACAAAAATGAGGTCAACAAATACAAAGCCTTTACAGGTGTAAATGTTGTGGATTTTGATGTTTATGTGTGTGAAAATTGCGATACATCACATAACGAAATCTCCTAAATCTAAAAGATTTTCATAGGGCTTTCACGATCCCTATAGAGATTCTCTCCGAGTCTCCGCATGGTGGTCCTTAACCACTCGACCAAATGAAAATGGTCCGTGAACACAACCACTCGATCAAATGGTGATTATTTGAGATCACCCATGCGAGACGCCGTAAGAGAAACGGAAAGTAACTTGAATTTCTAAGAGGGGTGGGTCCCAGCACTAGTCCACTAAGAGAGTCAATACAGGAATTCATACGGCTAGAACCTAGGGTCTAAGGAGAGGAAGAAAATGACCTCATAAAAATGAGGTCAACACCGGGAAGTTGAACCCAAGATATTTTTGTCAATTTATGTTCTTGGAGAAAATTGAAAAAGTGACTTATAGACATACCCTAGCAGCACGTATGTACGGAGTACATAATGTATTTCATATATCCTTACTGCAGGGATACATTACTGATGAGGCTGGTAAGCTTATCATAAACACCATAATATCAAACCTGAACTGACCTTTATAGAAAAACCAAAAAAATCATAGATAAAAAAAAATTAGAAAAATAAAATGATAAAAAAAAAATCATAGACTATGATGTGAAGCAACTTAAAATTAGAGAGATTTCTTGTGTCATGTTAAACAATTTGAAAAGTCTGGGAAGTTGAACCCAAGATATTTTTGTCAATTTAAGATCTTGGAGAAAATTGAAAAAGTGACTTATATGCATACCCTACCAGCACATATGTACGGAGTACATAATGTATTTCATATATCCTTACTGCAGGGATACATTACTGATGAGGCTGGTAAGCTTATCGCAAGCGTCATAATATCAAACCTGATCTAACCTTCATAGAGAAACCAAAAAAATCATAGATAAAAAAAATTTAAAAAAATAAAATGATAAAAAAAAAAAAATTATAGACTATGATGTGAAGCAACTCAAAATTAGAGAGATTTCTTGTGTCCACGTATTATGAAAGCATGGGACAGAATGAAATGCAACTAAGGAAAAAGAATCAAAATTGAAAAAAAAAATATTCACAACCTTTCAATTGATGTATGAACTATTTTAATGTAATTTAATTTCGAGGATAACATTTTTATGACGATGAGATATTGCAATAATTAAAAATAAATATATAATTAAAATTAGATAATTTATAATAATAATAATAATAATATTTACCATGCATGACACATGCAATGCAATTGTCATTCGAACAAGATGTGCCACCTATCACTGCAACCGGGGTTGACCCCTCGTTCGAACAGAATGAATGAGACAAAAAGGTTGAGACAGCAATGAGTGCAGGAAAGGAGGAGAAGGCAAGAGATAGAGAGAGTGAGCAAAACCAAGCAAACAATGTCTCCACTGAGCAGCTAACAAAATCTTTTCCTACAAGAAGGAGATGCTCGGTCGAATGACTGTGAGCTTCAAAGATGAAGAGCGTCTGACCATGGAGAAAAGGGAAAACCACAAGGCTTTCCCTGTCATGGGAATTTCATTCCACACTCGAGACGCTTGAAAGAACCTTACTCGCTCTACGCGCAAGAATAGCTAGACAAAAAAGGACAATGTGAGTTTAAACTGTGAGGCAAGAAATCAAACCTTTAAATTTTATTTTTTCGACCAAATCATTCCTTTTGTTAGGGAAATTGATTCATAGCATTGGGGAAAATATTTCAAAATCCTTTAAACTTAAATGTTTTAATCTGTTAGGAAATTTGTGTGGAGAAGAAATAAAAAAAAAGAAAAAAAAACTTCAAATATGACATCTAAATGTCTCAGCTCACAATAACCTTGATCTTTGTAGTGTTCATCTCGATGATGTTGATACCATAAACAGTCTCAGCTCGGTGAAAGACTGTGGTGCGGCCCAGCAAACAATGGCCTCGATCTTTGTAGTATTCATCTGAAAGCACGAGCTATGCATGATATAACCCAAGAAACAAACATGTGACGTCATAAAGTAGCACTTCTTTGGATGGGCGTATTGCTTTTCTGATTTTAACACCTCGAAGACCATCAAGTGCTCCTCCTCAAATCGGCTATATACCAGAATGTTATCGAAGAACACCACAAAAAATTTGGATGGGGGCCCAAAACACCTGATTCATCAACCTTATGAATGTGGGGCGCATTAGACAATCTAAAAAACAAAACTATCAACTAGCCAGATCTGAGAGTACCCAGTGCATAAGACAATCTTGGAAAAGAAAATCACTCCGTGCAACTGATCCAAGAAATCATCCAAGCGAGGTATGAGAAACCGTAATTGATAGCAATCTTGTTAATGGCCCTACTATCAATGCAAATCCTTCACTCTCGTCTTTCTTGGGTACCATCAGGGAGGCAACATCACACCGACCAGTACTCTGACCAATTCTCTCGCGATGAAATCATGTACCTATCCCTGCAACTCCTCATACTCTGCAAGCCTCAATCTATAAGCAGGACAATTTTGTAATACTGATCTGAAAAATGAGATCTATGACACTTTAAATTTCTCTTAGTGGTGGCAATCCATCTTGAAGGTTGTCAGTCATCATATCCTGAAATTCACATGTCAGTGACTGCATTGGTGTTGGCATCTCACTATCCTCGGTTCCCTTTAGTAGGACCAACATCATTGGCACTAAAGCATCCCAAACCGACTGAATGAAGGAGGCTCTCAAGGCTAACGCCTCGTCTGTGTCATCTACAACTCTCGCATCCTTGACAGGTAATAGCATGATGTGCTTTCCATCCCTTTAAAATGAATAAGTATTCTTTAAGTTGTCATGTTGGGTCTTGTGGTCGACTTGTAATGGCCTGCCCAACAAAATATGATGCATTCAAAAGAATCACGTCACACCACACTTGCTCATGTAATTGATCCCCAATCGAAAAACCAACCAAGCATTGTTGATCCATACATATCTCATTTCCCCTAATCAACCAGGAAAGAGAGAGGATTGAAAATGTTTCTATATTGTCAATCCCAGTTTCTTCACCATCAATGTGGATACTATATTCTCACAGCTTCCATCGTCGAAAATCAAATTGCAAACCTTGCCCTTCACCGTTCACTTGATGTAAAAATATTGTGTCTCAGCCATGAATGATCCTTTCATGGCTGTAGGACAATCTGTATGACGAACATCTCTCCCTCGTCCCCCTGGAGCTGAAGTTCCTCAAGATTCTCCTCTGCTTCCGCCTCGACGACGTCCAGTTCTATGAACGAAACAACTTGGCCCATCTAATAGATGGAGGCTACGTGTTTGTAGCCAAGGCATTTGAAACATCTCCTAACAGGCACTGTGTTGAGCAAGCTACCCTTTTTGGCTTCTTTCAAATCAGATCTGTCTTATCAGTTTCTTATCTTGTCTTTCCAACTCCAAAAGGTGTACCCTTATCGGTGACTGCAATTGCAGGTGATTTCCTGAATGGAGACTATTGTCTAATTGAAAGTTATTGTCTGCTCTGTTCTACTGTCTTTCCACCTTATCTTGTCTCACAATGTCCAATACACTGCACAATGTTTTTGATAATGGGCTTCAGGCCCCACAGATAACGGGTTATAGTATATAAACTCAAATTTTATCTGCAATTGAACAAATTGTGTCGTGAACTCCTCCACTGACAGGTTTCTCTACTGCAAGTAGTGATCTAAGAAACATATCGTAGCAGCAATGAGGTGTTAGGTATTTTCTTTGCATCTCCTTCATCATCTTCTCCTACTTGGTAATCTTACCACTATCTTCTCTCTTTCTCTGTCTCTACAAGTTTTTCCAACACAAGGAGGCGCTCTTCCTCAACTTAATGGCTACAAGCTTCACCCTTTTATCCTCTGACACTTCTTTGTACTCAAAGATCCTCTAAATTGATTGTAGTCATTCCATAAACTCGTCGGGATCCATACCTCCATTGAACTCTGGTAGGTCCACTTTGATACCAAATATCATGTATCCTCCAATCTAACCTCCTCTCTCGGTCTTCTCTAACACTAAATTCTGAAGTGTTAGGGCATGTTTTCCTCATCACTGAAGTCATCCCTATGGAAGGGATTCACATTCTCGACTCTTTCTCTTGATTTTCCTGATCACAATCGAAGGTAATTTTCATTGGGTTCCATCATCAATCTCCACAAGCCTGTGTTCAAGCCGACAGATCTCTCGCTGTGTATCATCCCAGGAAGGTTCCAACATGTATCTCCTCGATGGCATGATTATGGTTTGGGGATTGAAGGAGATTGAGGATAGGAAATAAAATTTTTTTTAGTGGGGTGTAGGGCGCTCTTCCTCAATGACTAAGGTTGTACTAGTTCTCATACCAAATTATATCGAGGTAAGCCCAAAAGCCGATAGAAAAGCAGATTTCATTACTTAAACCAATAGAGTTACAATCAAGACTCAAAACAGGAAATAAAAAAACATAACAAACGCCAATAATCAGCTAGAGTAGGGTAGGAATAATCTCTTGCATCCCACGTCCTAGCATTTTTGTAGAGTTTGTGTTTAATCTCTTGCATCCCACGTCCCAGCATTTCGTATCTTTTGTGATTCCCTAGTCAAGAGCAGACTCTGTGCATCATTCTCCGGGCTAGGAGAGATGTCTTCTTTTCTAGAATATCTTAGATCTTACTATCAAGTATTCTTTTCCACAAAACATCTAAGGAGATTTCCAACAATGAGGTTCACTCCAATCTGATCATCGGTTGATGGGTGTACTGCTGAACTGAACTAGAACTTAGCACCCAACTTACTCCATATAGCTTTCTAGAAATAGCTCAAAACATTCGTATCTCTGAAATATTGGGCCTCCTTCAATTTTGGCAACTTACGAGGTAGATTTTATGTTAAAAATCCTAAAATTCTATTATCTGGGTTTGCAATGTGTCTAGTGTCGACTCCTTGAACTGACTACTTGAACTCAATAGTCCTCTTAGACACCCAATGTTAGTCCAGCTTCACTTAACGCCTCTAAAAGGTAGTTTCTAACGACAAAGTTTTAAAACTCTGTACAAACACCCATTTCTTGGGATTACCTACCTTCCAGAACAACCAATAATAATCTTGTTAGTATCTCATGAGCTTAGCTTGGACCACTAACATCTCTCCCGCATTGGCTGCAAACTAATACTCATCTATATTCTCCTCCTCTAGGTATTTACCCTATGCTTCCTCTACTGCGCCCTGCTCAGTGAAAAATAATGTTTTCAAGGTTGAGCAATTTGAAGTAATGTGCCAAAAATCATTGGACATGAAATACTTCCTGGCTGGGATGAATTTGAACATGTTAGAGGTCTTCACCTTACCTCCACTCTTAACAACATTTTCCTCTAACGAAGTAGGCTAAGGATATGCCACTATGTGCCTACTATTTAATCATGTAATTGAACTCTACATGTAAGGTGTGCGATCTAATGACGTTGATATTTCCTTAACTTTAATGCAAGGGTTCGTACATCAAGTAGGGACCAGTACACTGCAGTTAAACCACATCACTTATAGATGACCTCAGTCCTCCAAAATATATTGTCGTTCTGTGCTCCTCTGGTTCCACCAACCAATATTTCAACAAGAGTTGATCAAAAACAGTTGTGTACTCACACCCAAAAGTGTCACTCAGATGCTGGTTGTGAAGCTTTATAAACATATATTGTCGGTAATGTGAGGGAATGTATCTTCACTATATCTCTATTGTCATCTTACACCACCTCGTGAGCTTACTCTTCCCTTCTCACTATTGAATACTCCTCAAGTTCTACCACCACAATGAAACCTTTTTTTTCCCTAAGCTTGAAGGTTGTTAATTTAACTCTCTTATACTGAGAAACATCCTTGTACTAAAAAATTACTCTACTATTTGAAGCCACTTAATAAACTCATCTAGATCCATGCAACCGTCAAAATCCAGTAAATTTATCTTTACTCTAAAATCATGGATTCTCCTCTGATATTCCATGTCGAATAGTTGAGGTGGTGATTCATCGTCACTAAAAATTACCTCGTAAAAGGGATTCGCTTATTTCTCTCAATCCGGCGAGTCACCATTGTGGCAACGAGTGACCTCACCGAATTGTGTCATCTCAAAAGCGGCAAGACTGATGCATTTTGAGGATTTCCTACCGCAAGTCCTCTATGATGACTTCCTGGATGCCTTGTTGAGGGTTTTTCTATGGCGACATGATGTCTCGTTCTTCCAACGAAGTTTGATGGAAAAGGAAAAGGTAAATGTTTGTTTGAGGGCTAAGGTTTTAAAGTGAAGTATCGAGGCAAATTTTTGGTGGAAATAGGAAAATAGGATTTTGAAATTTTAGGGTGGCGTTCGAAACTGCGATAGGAACAGTTTGAGTATGTTGGGAACTATTTTTCCTTTTTCAAATTTAGGATTTAGGCCAAGGAAGAAAAACCCTAAAAATCTAGGGCTTACTGGGCTCTAATATCATATGACACCGTTCTAGGGCTCTTCTAACATGTTTAGGATGCAGCTTTTGTGAAGAGATAGTTGTGGAATGTCAAGGAACTGATAATAGGTGTATTCGATGGAGTTGGGAAGGATTTAGAAAGCAATACTTGTTGTAGGACAGCTGGTGTGACGAGTGTGACAGCTTTCCGAACTAAAAACAGCAAACCAATAGCAATGCGGTGGTGTACAAGCTGCAGGATAGCGAACTGGAAGAGATAAAAAAGCAGCTTCCTGTTGAAAATAGCGGTTGATAGCAGTTTGGACGGAAGTTAGGCAGTAATATAGCAAGCAAACGGCGAAACAGAGAGATGCAGACAACGAGGGAATTCCACCATATGTTCTTGGGCAGGCTACAAATGCATCACTTGCAATAGAAAAAGGCTACAACACTCGAAGAGCATAAAACGAAGAATCAAGTCTCCCAATTCATAAAATCAGAAAAAATTATCCTCAAAAACACAATATATATAAGAATAAAAAAGAAAAAGCAGAAAAATTGCTAAAGAAATAAAGGTAAAAAAATAACGAGGAAATAAAATAAAAAGATTGTGTTTAGGCTCAGGTGTTCTGGTCTCCCAACTTTCTACGGCTTCTGTGATTCAAAAGTCACGGAATAGACGCTCCACATCATTTATTTTCCATTATCGCCATTGGGGAATTAGCAAAATTCTACTTATCCGTAGCATTATATTTGACATAAATTACCATGTAAATTCCTGATTTTTTCATGATTTAGCGTAAGAAGACGGGAGGCTCTGACTTTATTTTTCACTAGCAACAATAATAGAATAAGTCTGTTAACTGTAGCTTTAGATCAATATTGTCACTCTTGATTTTATACTTCCAAATTAATAAACCACAAAAAAGAAAATAAAAGCAACCACATATATTATAAAGACCACTAAAAGCAGGATTTTTAGCATCACAGATTGTTCTCTTAGATACTCTACGGGACCATTTTATATTTTTTTCAGTTTTCTACACTTTTACATTTAAGCCAATTTTTATAACATGATTTCTTATATTTTATCTTTTTTTGCACACTATTATTCTACCACTAACTATTACTATTTATAGAAACCTTTTTTTTATTCTGCAAGAATATTTTTTTCACTTATTTAAGAGTGTTTGTTACTTTATCCAAATCTTAAATCTAGAAGTTTACTCATAAAAATAATTTTATCTATCTTTTAGGCCATCTAATTCTACGACATAATTTCTAATATTCTTTATTTTACAACTCTTCATATTAAAATATAAAACTAATAATCATGAGAAGTTAAATTTAGTTATCACAATCATTTAGAGGTTGTATGACAACGGATTAAATTTATGTTAGTAGGATTTAGTAAATCCTATAAATTCGGATTTAGTAAATTCTATAAGAGTTAAATCCCAAACACTGTTTGACAACGGATTTGATAAATCCAGCTAAATTATGTCGAGCTATTTGGCAACTTATGTCTGGATTTAAAAATTTATTTCGTTTGTTAGAATAAAAAACTACATATTATTTTATTACAATAATAAAAATAATTATTAAATTTGATTAAATTCAATTTCAGTTTAATTCTAATTATCCTGATAAATAACCAATGATTTACTAAACTAATTGATTGTTAATTTAAAAATCATTAAACTAATTATATATTAAATAATAACTTAACATTATTTTGAATTACTTGGTTTACTAATTATATCAACTAAGAATTACTTAAATTTTAAATTATTTTTATTTATTAATTAACAATTAAATAATTAAATCTAAATTTATTTAATCATTTTTAATTTAATAATTTATTCACTAATTATTAATTATTACTCGTATAAAATAATAAAATTAACTTAAATAAAAAAAATAATAAAATCACAAATCCTTCTCCTCTTCCTCTCTCTGCCGGAAACCCTCGCCTACTTCACTCCATCTCTCTCGCCTTCCAAATTTCGCCCATGATCAAACCCTCACCATACAGTTGCGATTAGAGATAACTAGGAAGGCAGCGACGGGATCACAATGTACAAAGACTCGAAATTCCTATCTTTTTCCTTTTTGCACTATGTTCCTACTGAAACGTAACTTTACATCTACCTTTTCACGTGAAAGCCCACCTAGATTTACTAAATCCGCCGATTCACAGGATTTAAATAATCCGGGCCTTAAAACTGAAATCCGTCAAATCCAGATATATCAAATAATGCCGCTTTATTTTAATCCATAATGACCGCTGGCAAGATTTAGGCTAAATCCAGCTTAATTTTTGCTCTAAATCCATTACCAGAGATGCCCTAGGACTTGTCAGGAAATACACCAAAAAAATCCACATTTTTAAAGTTCGAAAGGCAAACAATAAGACAAACTATAGCATACCACATGACTGAACTCATGGAAGAGGCATATGACATCAGAGAACCGCAATAGGGCCGGGCACTCATCAAATTGCTTTGGACAATGAGATATCAGTAAGGTAACAGGAATCTGCAAAGGAAGAAAATGTAGACAAAACAAGTCATTGAGTGCAATTGTCTCTTTGCTGAAGTAACAACATCCAAAATCTGAATATGAAAGGTTTAATGAAGTAAGAAATATTTCATGTATAACTAAAAATTCTACAAATACAAATATGGGCCACAAAAATTCGCATCCTTTAAAAGTTGAATTTTTTACTACTATGTCAGCAAATAAAAGAAGTACAAATTATGCTATTAGGCATGCATAACAACTAGTCTATCATCATTATGCTTAGAAAAATGAGAACATAATTCAAAAATTTGTCAAAGAAAAATAACTCTAATATGCCAGCTGGCCTCAAATGTGCGTGGCTCTTTTATGAGAGTAGTTTCATGTTAAATGCTTAGAGTGCAAATTTGGTAGCAAATAAGCTACTACTTGAGAGTTTTTGTCATTTTGTTAGGTCTTTATGACCTGATTCATTGTTTCCCATGGGTGCAAAACCCAATTGATAAATACCTCACCTAATTGCGAGAGAGCACTTTCATTGAAAACTCATAGGGCTGATCCATCCATTCAGGCGAAATAATCATGTGCTATATTAATAAAAATATCTTTCTTAATGATCACTCCGTGATTTTTTGATATGCAACTTTAAAAAGAAATTCTCATATTATTGAATGCTTGCACATGTCACATAAAGGAGATGCACAAGAGTGTGCAAATTATAGAAGAATTAAATTGATGTGTCATACTTTAAAATTGGGATAAAGTGATTGAAAACAGTTTAAGACTTATTACCATGATTTCTCATAATCAATTTGGATTTATGTCGGGCAGGTCTACTATGGAAGCTATACATTTATTGAGAGGTTTGATGGAGAAGTACAAAAATAATGAGGATCTACATTTGATTTTTATTGATTTAGAAAAAACTTACGATAAGGTTCCTAGAGATGTTCTTTGGAGTGTCCTTGAGAAGAAAAGTGTTGATATAACTCATATTCAAGTCATTAAAGAAATGTATACTAGAGCTGTTACATGTGCTCGAACTGAAGGAGGATCGACCAAAATATTTTAATTATTCGGTTGGTTTACATCAGGGATCGGCTTTAAGCCCTTATCTTTTTCCTTTATTTATGGATGGTCTTACTGGGCATTTACAAGAGGATGTACCTTGGTGTATGCTTTTTGCTGATGATATCCTCCTTGTGGATAAGACGAGAGAAAAAACCCAGGAAAAACTTAAATTATGGAGGTCTACATTCGAGTCTAAAAGTCTTTGTCTGAGTAGAACTAACACTGAATACATGGAATGTAATTTTAGTAATAGTAGCTCTAGTGATAGAAGTGTAACTTTGGGTGATCAAATTCTTAAAATGTGTGAACGATTTAGATATCTCGGGTACATTATTCAAAGAGATGGTGATATCGATGGGGATGTTGATAGTAGAATTCAGGTTGGCTGGTTGAAGTGGAGGAATGCGTCTGGCCTATTGTGTGATAGAAAAGTACCGCTTAGACTGGAAGGAAAATATTATAAGATGGTGGTGAGACCTGCAATGCTCTATGGTGTTGAATGTTGGCCTTTAAAAGAGAAGCATAATGCTAAGTTAAGTGTTGCCAAGATGAGAATGATTAGGTGGATGATTGGCTTTACACTTAGAGACAAAATGTGAAATGAATATATTCGTAATAGGGTTGGTGTTGCACCAGCGACGGATAAAATTAGAGAGAGTCGTCTTAGATGGTTTGGTCCCATTAAATGTCGACCACCTGATGATCTGATTAGGAGAGTAGATGTTTTAGATACAAAATATGTTTAAAAAGGCAGAGGTAGCCCTAGGAAGACTTGGGCTTATTGCATAAAAAATGATCTTAATTTATTAGAATTAAATGAAAATTTAATACTAAATAGGACGCAATGGAGAAAAATGATTCATGTAGCCGACCCCACTTAGTGAGATTAAGGCTTTGTTGTTGTTGTTTTGTTGTATTGATCAGGTAAAGATGTTCATTAAATCATTGCTTGCACGTATTCATATACATGTATATGCATATAATATACGATTTGCATATGATGGATAATTGTTACAGTAACTATATATAAAAGAATGTCACCAGTGTTGTGACAAGTACATTATTATAAGAATGATATGTAGGTACGGATGATAAGGAACAATGAGATACTCAACTCCCAATATTCAGGCAGGGAGAAAACCATGGGTATTGGAGGGGTTATTGATAACTATTATGTTAGGAGAAGCTTAACTTTTATTGACAGTTATTTCAGTCGATGAGCTAAATGACGACCCAAAGACATCAAATAAAATGAATGTAATCGAAGTCTGTACAATTACAAGTGACAATCCTAAATGACATTTATTGATTATGAAATCATAATGGATATTCTTATGATTGCAAAAAAATTAATGAAACATATATACTTGCTACAATTGTCACTATTTACAGTATTTCATGTCATTCAGCTTAAGTGTCACATTATTAATACATGTTTATTTTATGTACTATTGACAAACATATGAGCTACAATTGCACATGCACTTTGTATTCTTCTGTCTATAAAATCCTCAACTTTTATTAATTCACTGTTCATGTATCTCATATATATTGTTGAATTTCAGAGAGTAAAAAACATCAAAGCAAATAGCAGGTGTGATATTATACAGCTTTTAGATTATATAATTTTAGAAGTTGTACAGACATTTTGGATGTGTATTTCTATATATTGGATTTTTAATAGCCGTGTATACATATTAATGATTTTTTTATGCATGTTTCTAAGTAATTGATAACGTTTATAAATTATGAATTTAATTAAAATGTTAAAAGCTTCTGACGACTGTGTTAAACTAATTCATTACACTGAGTCCTGATTTGTGTAAGTCAGTACTAATGTGGTGGGAATTATATCTGACTGAGTTGTTCACCTTTGTATCATCATGGTTGAATCTAAAAAGGAGTTAGCTGGATTGTGACAGAAAGTGGTATCAAAATAATGTTGAATGAAAATAATAATAGAAGTGTGTGAATTTAGAAAAAAATAAGAATGAGATTAAAATATGAATTGATTTATACAGAGCTATACGTTAATTGGATTTGGGGTGGGTAACCCATATAACTTGAAAAATAATGTATGAATGCAAAACTACTATATAATAAATTGAATTGAAAAATATGTTATGCAAATACATGTAAATATGCCTGAAGAAGTACAAAAAGAATTGTGTCTGCTTTCAAGATCAATTGCACAACAAGAAAGAAAAATGGAAAATAACTTGAACAGAAGTGATATTCAGAATAAGGAAAATTTGAGAACTAGAATCATTGAGTTATTGGGCATTGTTCAGTTCATATGTCAAGTGGTTGACGAAATACCTGATATTAAAATATTATCTACTAGATTCAAGCCCATACTAAAGTATGACACAGAAGTTAATCGACATTTCAAGATACATTCAAACTATCTTGCATTTAAAGGTGTTAAAGACCATACAGCTATTGAATATTGGTTATTGAAGATCAGACAGATTTTAGATGACATGATTTGTCTGGAGAATAGAAGAGTGGCATTGTTTACTTTCATGTCAGAATGCGAGACAAAGATGTGATGGTGAGCACAACATAGAAAGAAATTTTAGCTAACAACTTTGTCCACAGATTAGTAGTACGAGTTTGTAAAAGTTTTCAATGATTGGTTTATTCCACCATTAGTCAGATTAGCACTACAAAATAAATTTATTAATTTGATTCAGTTATCAAAATAGTTATGCAGCATAAAAAAGAATTTACTTCTTTTTCCAGATATGTAACTTATTATACCAACACTTGAGAATAAAAAACTGCCAGAGAGTTTTGCACGGTCTTCACGATCAATTGAGATTAGTATTAGCTATTTTTGAAATCAGTGATTTTTCAGTGCTAGTTGAAAGAATCAAAAAAATTAAAATTTAATTAAATTTCTTTAGTCAGTGGTGGCAACCCTATGTAAACAAACAAAAAGATTTTGTCAAGGATGAAGATTTCCAGAGCAAGAAATTTAAATTGGACCGTAAACAGAAGCAAATCCAGTTAGAGATGTCAATTTAAGAGAAGTGTGAAAAAGACATTTAGGCAGTGCTTCTTTGGTTCAGAAAAGTGTTACTGATGTGGCTAGACAGAGCATCGTCACATGGTTTGTCCAATGAAAAAGAAAAGTAGTAGACCACAGATATTCCAAAGAAAGGAACGGCCCAAAAAACTTTTGGAATACAGTCGGTCCAACAAAACTTCATTTTTCGGAAAACATTTAGCTCAAACAAAAAGGTAAGATTTCATGGTGCAGACATGTGCCACCAGTGAGGGCCAATGTTTGTTGTGATTTCCTCTCAAGCTAAAAAATATGAAAAAGTGGTTACAGGTAAGGTTTTGATTCTAGTTTAGCTTGACAATATTATTTGATTCGGGTGCCTCGCATTCTTTCATTTCTAAAATATTTTGTTGACAATTTGTTTGTTGATATTGTACACATTACTCTTGCAGTATGTGTTATCATGCTTTCACGAAATAGTTTTTATGCAAGTAAGAAATACTTTGTGCACGTTAATATTTCTGATATCATCATACCAACTCAAACATATGGTGTTATACGAGGGTTGAATTAGCTAGTAAAGCAGTCTGTTGTGATTGAATGCAAAAAGAAGAGTGATTTATCTAGGTAAAAGTCAATTTATTTCTGTTGTGATAGAAATGTCTTATCTTCTTTGATCAACGCTGTGAAAGTTGAAAAGTGTGTGTAGTGATGAACAGGTGTTTTTAGCAAAATTAGAAGCATTAAATAAAGATGAGCAGGAAATAAACAACATCCAAATGGTTGCAAATTTTTTGATGTTTTTTCTAAGAAATTTTCAGGGTTACCACCTGAAAGGGAAGTCGAGTTTGGCATTTATGTGCAGCCAGAGAACACTGCAATTTTTAAATCTCCTTATAGGATGGCTCCGAAAGAATTGCAAGAATTGAAGTGTCAATTAGAGGAATTGATAGATAAGGTTTTATCAGGTCAAGCAACTCACGTTGAAGTGCTCTTATATTATTTGTCAAAAAAAAAAAAAATCCATGTGACTATGCATTAATTATAAAGAGTTGAACTATGTGACAATCAAAAAGAAATATTCAACGCCCATGATAGATGATTTAGCTAATCCCTTAGAGAGCGTAACTGTCTTTTCTAAGATTAATCTGAGATCAGAATATCAAGTCAAAGAGATAGATAAAACTTAAACAACTTTTGGGACCAGATAGATCATTGAATTTTTAGTCATATTATTTGGTTTAACGAATGCTCTTATAATTTTTATGGATCTGAAAAATCAAATATTCAAGCCTTATGTTGGTTGTTATTATCTTCATTGATGATATTTTAACATGCTCAAAAACTGATGACGATCATGCTAAGAATCTGAGGATAGACTTGGTTTTGTTGAGACAAAATAAATTATTTACAAAATTTTTTAAATGTGAACTTTGTTTGCTAAGCATTGCATTTTTTGGGCAAATCATCAATCAGCAAGAAATTTTAGTAGATCTTTAAAAGGTAAAATTAGGGTTGTAAATAAATCGATGCACTCGATAAATAACTCGAACTCGACTCAGTTAAGACTCGATCATATTCGTTCAAATTATTAAATAAACAAGCTTGAACAATTTTTAAAAACTCATAGCTTTAATGAACTAAACATGAACATAGTCGAACTTGTTTATTTATGTTCATGAACATACTTATTTGTTGTTTTAACAAAGAACTTGTAAAATACTCAATATTAAGCTCGATGATAACTCGTACCTTATATGATATATAATTTAAATACAATTTAATTAACTAGAATTTATTTAAGTCCAAATTTGATAATAATATACTATTATATCAATAATATTTTTTTGATTAGTTATTAATTATATATTAATTATTTTATATATAATTATTAATTATATATTTATCTTATTAAAGTTTAGGAGTTAGATGTGAAAATACATAAGACTCATGGTATGTAAGAAATACCCCTTAAAATTAACTTTAAACCCCCACAAACCCATTTTCCCTCTAGTTTCATACTTTCGCGTATCTCAGTTTCGTTTAAAACATACAAAACCCTAAGTTGCTAGGGCATGCAAGCATCAAAGGTAACGAAAAGATCGTGGGGTGCAATGATCTTTGAAGTTTTAGTCTCTCGTATATCTTCTCTTTCTACTCTGCTCATAAGTCCTAACCGATTAAAAGGTGATGTTGAGAATGTGCAATGCAACCGTTGTAAGTTAAACATGATTAGTAAAAAGAATGGTGCAAAAATTAAATATAAAAGACATCTACAAAATTGTCCAAAAAAACTAGGAAAAGTACAAGTGCATATCACAATGGGAAACCAATAACAACATCTGAATGTGTGAGTATGATGCAAACTTGGAAGTATAAACATGCTAAAATATGAGAGATTACATCCCATGTGATCATGATTCAAGAGTTATTTTTCATTTTTACAAAGTTTATAATCGATACCTTAGTAAATGCAATCAGATTTATAAAATTATTTATTTAATTTTTTTATATAAAAATCTAGATATTCAGTTTGAATTTTTAGCTTGTTTAAATACTCGTTCACTTATCTTAAATACATCACGTGCAAATCAAGTTCAAACAATGAAAAAATTAAACAAGTTAAGTTTGAAAAATATATGAAAGCTTGACACAAGCTCAAGCCTAATATGAACAACTTATAATTATACCAAGTCAAGTCCAAACTATGATATATTCAGCTCGACTCGACTCAATTACAACCCTAGGTAAATGCAATCATGGATAGACATACACCTAGAAATATTATAGAGGTACACAATTTTGTTGGTTTAGCGGGATACTACAAGAGCTTCGTTAAAAAATTTTCACAAGTAACTGCCATTGTCCAAGTTTATGAGAAAATATGTTGAGTAGACTAAAGAAGGTGAGCACAGTTTTTAAGAGTTGAAGAAGTATTAGACAACCACACCATTAATAGCTATTCCATAACGAATAGAGGAATTCCAAATTCAGAGCGGTGCATCACTGAGAAGTCTGAAATATATTAATGCAAAATAGACGAGTAAAATCCTAGGCATCCAAATAATTGAAGCCGCGTGAGAGAAATTATCTTACACATGATTTGGAGTTGGTTGTTGCAGTATTTACACAAGATCTGAAGACATTATCTATATGGTATGAAGGGCAAAAACTTTACTAATCATCATAATTTGAATATATTTCCACACAAAATAGTTGAATTTGACATAAAAGGGATGGCTAGTGCTTATGAAAGATTATAATTTGGAGAAACAATATTGTTTTGGCGAGCAAATATTGTTGCTGAAGCTTTTGAGTCGCAAATCTATAAGTAGTGCAAGTTGGATTATTACTCAACGAGCTGGAATTGATAAAAAATATTGGTCTTGCAATTGGAGATTAGAAGACCAGAAAATATTGTGTATTTATATCAGTTGACTGCAATCAACTTCAATTGACAGAATTAATGCAGTTTGAAAAATTAATAATGAATATCATAATCTAATTGAAAAAATTCAATGAGGAAAGAGGCAAGATGTGACTGTAGATAACATTAGTGTTATCAAAAACAAGTTGTAGTTTTGAATACATACTGATCCTAATTTAAAACAAAAATTTTACATGAAGCTCGGCATTCAAGTGGTATAATTTATCTAAACTGTACAAAAAAATATACAAAGATTTGAAATTTATGTTTTAGTGGCCATGTATGACAGAAGAAGTTTAATGTGTCAAAATATCATGCTTATCAAATTGTAAAAGCTGAGCATTAGATACTCAATGGATTACTAAAATTATGTGTTGATACCATAATGGAAATGAAAAGAAATTGCAATGAACTTTGTCACAAGATTTCCTAGATCCAAACAGGGTCATGATAGCATTTAGGTAATCGTTTATAGGTTAACAAATTCAACTCAATTCTTGCCAATTAAGCAAACATATTCACTAGAAAAGCTAGCTAGATTATATGAAAAGAAAATTATTAAACTGCACGGTAATACAAAGGTAATTATTTCTAAGACAGACAAAATACTTTTGTTCAAGTTGTGGAAAGGTATTCTGAGAGTTTTGGTACACATTTACATTTTAGCCCAACATTTCATCCATAAACCGATGGATAATCAATAAAGATAATTCAAGTATTGAAAGAATTGTTAAGGTTGTGTGTTCTTGAATTTGGAGGCAGTTGAGAAGAACATATTTTAATAATCGAGTTTGCCTACAATAATAGTTATCAATCTAGTATTAAAATGACTCCATATGAAGCACAATAAGGCAGAAAATGCGAAACTCTAAGTTGGCTTAAGATAAGAGAACGTCAAATGTTAGGTCTTAAATTGGTTCATGAAGCTACAGAGAAAATTAGAATAATCAAAGATAGATTGAAATCTGCTCATAATCGAAAATAAAATATTTTAAGAATAATGATTTTATATTTCTAAAAGTCTGACAAATAAAAAATACAGCAGAATCTGGTCAAAAAAACAAGTTGAGCCCTAAATACGTTGGCCACTTTAAAATCATAGAAAGGATTAATCAAGGGGCTTAATGGCTAGTTTTACCTACTGATATGTCAGATATTCATGATGTGTTTCACATTTCAATATTGAGAAAATAGGTTTCAAATTCAGATTAATGGCGCATTTACCTGTGACATAATGGTTGAGTATTTAGTTTCCCATCGTGAGGTTAAGGGTTCGAATTGCGCATATTGCCCTTTGGGCTCCATTTCCAAAAAAAAAAAAAACTGGGAACAGAAAATTTCACATGAAAATATAAAAGTGCAAAAAGATTTACATATATTGAAGAAGCTTAGATGATTTTAAAATCTAATGTTAAGAAGTTGAGGAATACGGAAATTCTTTATGCGAAGATAAAATGGAAGTAATACAAAAAAAAAAACTACCTGGGAAAAGAACAAGACATGTGACAAAAATTTCTCTTTCTATATTCAAATAAAAATTTAAAAAAAAAATCGAGGATGAAATTATTATGAGGGGAGTATTTTAATACCTAATTTGGAAAATTTAGGTAAAATTATGATCATTTTAAAATACCCAATTTTTCACAATCACTGAAATCCGATCGAACAAAAATTATAAGATTCTACATGTTGAATCGATCCAATTGATATGCAACAATATATATAGATAATGCATATATTTAGAATTATAAAAATAAAAAAATAATAACTTAATTAAACTAATTAAATCCTTAATTAATTATATTTGACATCCATAATTTCGCGACACTATTGCAAGCCCGTTATATGTGACATGCAACAACCGAATGAATTAGAGGGTTGTGATTTAATTACGTGATGTTAAAAGAAGCTTTTCCCTCCATTTTTTCCATCTCTCACATTTTTTCTTGTGTTCCTGGGCATTCATTGATCCCAACACTGTAGTGGAATCGAAAAGAGCGAGGCGGACAGCGAAACAAGGAGGTGTAGCTCTCGGTTTAGAATCCAGATAAGAAATCAGTAAGTAGAATGCTCCTACCCATGCAATTTGAAACATTTTTTTTCTTTTCTCACAATCTTTTCTATAAGTTGCCACGAACTTAGTATTTCTGTAATCCTAGTTATTGTTGAGAGAAGAAGAAACACGCCCTGAAGCTGCGAAAATGATTATAATGTTCGAATAGTGTTGTTAGCGGGAGAACAACAAAGAGAAGAGGAAGAAGGGAAGGAAAAGAGGGGAGGAAGAACAAAGGAATATAAGAAATCATTTGGGAGAGAATTTATGTGGGAAAATCCTATCGAGGCGAGGAATGAAATGTAAATTGTATTTGGGTTAAATTAATATATTAGTTAAGAATTTCGTAAAATTTCTAAGAGGATTATGGTTCCAGGTGATTTACTCTAAGCGGCAAGCCAAAAGGCAAGCTTGAGGAAACTCGTCATATGTCTATTCCGTCAATTTAGGTGAAATAATCATGTGATAAATTAAAAAAAATATATCTTTTTGTATGATCACTATGTGATTTATTTATATATTTTTAATTAGAACTTTTTTCATAATACCAAATGCCTACACATGTTACATGAACGCAAATATAAACTAACACTAATGATATTTTTTTATTTTAATACTTTGATTGATCTTCTGAGTGTGTTTATTAAACTATTGCTTGCAGGAATTCGTATATTGTTATATATGCATATGATATATGATTTATATATGAAGAATAATTGTCACAAAAATTACGTTTAAAAAAATGTCACTAGTTATATAATAGGAGATTATTACATGAATGATCTGCAGATATGGATGACAGGAAATGATGGAATTCTCAACTCCTAATATTTAGGTAGAGACAAAATTATTGGTATAGGGGGGTCATTGATAACTATTATGTTGGAAAAAGTAACCTTTATCAATATATATTTTAGCTGATAAACTAGGTGACGACCCATTGACAAGAAATGAAATAATGTAGTCAAAATCTATACAATTACAATTAAAATTTCTAAGACAACAACAACAACAACAACAAAGCCTTAATCCCACTAAGTGGGGTCGGCTACATGAATCCTTTTTCTCCATTGCGTCCTATTTAGTGTCAAATTTTCGTTTAATTCTAATAGATTAAGATCATTTTTTATGCAATAAGCCCAAGTTTTCCTAGGTCTGCACTCTCGCCTTTCTTAACATAAGTTGTATTTAAAACATCTACTCTCCTAATCGGATCATCATGTGGTCGACGTTTAATGTGACCAAACCATCTAAGGTGACTCTCTCTAATTTTATCCGACACTCGGTGCAACTCCAACCCTATTACGGATATATTCATTTCGCATTTTGTCTCTAAGTGTAAAGCCACTCATCCATCTAATCATTCTCATCTCGGCAACACTTAACTTAACATTATGCTTCTCTTTTAAAGGCCAACATTCAGCACCATAGAGCATTGAAGGTCTCACCACCATCTTATAAAATTTTCCTTTCGACCTAAGCGGTACTTTTCTATCACACAATAGGCCGGACGCATTCCTCCACTTCAACCAACCAACCTGAATTCTACTATTAACATCCCCATCTATATCACCATCGCTTTGAACAATGGACCCAAGATATCTAAATCGTTCACACCTTTTAATAATTTGATCACCCAAAGTTACACTTCGTCACTAGACCTACTATTACTAAAATTACATTCCATGTATTCAGCTTTAGTTCTACTCAAACGAAGACCTTTAGACTCCAATGTAGACCTCCATAATTCAAGTTTTTCCTGGACTTTTTCTCTTGTCTTATCCACCAGGAGGATATCATCAGCAAAAAGCATACACCAAGGTACATCCTCTTGTAAATGGCCAGTAAGACCATCCATAAATAAAGCAAAAAGATATGGGCTTAAAGCCGATCCTTGATGTAAACCAACAGAAATAGTAAAATACTTGGTCAATCCTCCTTCAGCTCGAACACATGTAACAACTCTAGCATACATATCTTTAATGACTTGAATATAAGTCAAATCAACACCTTTCTTCTCAAGGACTCTCCAAAGAACATCTCTAGGAACCTTATCGTAAGCTTTTTCTAAATCAATAAAAATCAAATGTAGATCCTCCTTATTATCTCTCGTACCTCTCCATCAAACCTCTTAATAAATGTATAGCTTCCATGGTAGACCTGCCCGGCATAAATCCAAATTGATTATGAGAAATCTTCGTAATACGTCTTAACCTATGTTCAATTACCCTCTCCCATAACTTTAAAGTATGACACATCAATTTAATTCCTCTATAATTTGCACACTCTTGTGCATCCCCTTTATTCTTAAAAATGGGGACCAAAATGCTCTTTCTCCACTCCTCAGGCATCTTTTTTGTTTTTAAAATAATATTAAAAAGTTTAGTAAGCCAGAAACCCCCAAATCACCTAAACATTTCCACACTTCAATCGGGATATCATCGGGTCCTACGGACTTTCCCCCTTGGTTTTCTTTAAAGCCTCATCAACTTCTTTTTTACTAATGCGACGGTAAAAGTGAAAAGTTTTATTATTATTAACGATATTAAGATCACTAAGGTCGATCGTACTTTCGCATCATTAAAAAGTTTATCAAAATAACTCACCCACCTATGTTGAATATCTTTTTCTAAGAAAAGCACTTTTCGATTTTCATCTTTAATACACTTTACTTCGAGTTAAATCTTTACTTTTCTTTTCTCTTTGTTTCGCTAGTTTATACATATAATTTTCACCTTCCTTAGTATCTAACATGTTATAAAGATCACTAAAAGCGAATTTTTAGCGTCACAGATTATTCTTTTACACTCCTCGCGGGCCATTTTATATTTTTCCCAATTCTCTACGCTTTTACATTTAAACCAATTTTTATAACATAACTTCTTATATTTTATCTTTTCTTGCACATTATTATTCCACCACCAACTATTTTTATTTATAGAAACTTTTCTTTTCGATTCTCCAAGTACATCTTTAGCCACTTGTTTAATAAGTATTAGTTAATTTTTCCCACATAACATTCGCGTCTTCATAGAGCATCCCAAATATTTAAATCTTGAATTTTACTCATAAAAATAATTTTATTTGTGTCTTTTAGGTGCCCCCATCTTATTCTACGATGTCGAATCCTAAGTATTCTTTATTTTACAACTCTTCATCTTAAAATCTAGAACTAATAATCGATGTTCGGTACTTAATCGCTCACTTGGAATGACCTTACAATCCTTACAATCTCGACGATCTCTTCTTCTCATAAGAAAATAATCAATTTGTGTTTTATTAGATCCATTCTTATAAGTAATAAGATGCTCATCTCTTTTCTTGAATAAAGTATTAGTAATAATCATATCATACGCTAAAGCAAAATCTAAAATGGCTCTACCTTCTTCATTAATCGCTCCATAACCGTAGCCACCATGAATATTTCGAAATCTTCTACCACTCTACCGACATGTCCATTTAAATCTCCTCCAATAAAAATTTTTTCTTCAAGGGTATCAAGTGTATTAAGTCTTCTAAATCATTCCGTAATTTATCTTTAGAGTCTATATCTAAACCAACTTGAGGAGCATAAACACTTATAATATTAAAAATCTTGGTATCAATAATAATCTTAAGTCGCTATAATTCTATCTCCAACTCTATTAATTTTAACAATATTATCTTTCAAACTTTTATCTATAATTATACCTACACCATTTCTAGTACGACTCTTACTGAATACTATAGTTTAAAACCTAAGTTATCAATTTCCTTAGCTTTTTCTCCAACCCATTTAGTTTCTTGAATACATAGGATATTTATCTTTCTATGGATCATAATATCAACCAATTCCATTAATTTACCATCGAGAGTACCTATATTCCAAGATCCTATCCTAATACTAGTATCATGGACTAACTTCTTTACCCGCATCCGTCCGTGATGTGGGAACCCTCGCTTACTTGACACTACACCGGCGCCGGTGTAGAGCTGCCCTCGCACACTTTCCATCGTATTCGTAGCCATACAACCGCGTCGTCTGTAGGACGCCCTAGCACTTACACAATGATCAAAAGGATTCATGTCATAAAATTAATAAAATTAAAATTTCTAAGACAAATAAATAAAATTAAAATTAATATTCTTATGATTGCACATGAAAATAAAAAATATGTTTGTTGGAGTAGTTACTATTTGTTGCATTTCATGTTCTTTAACTTAAATGTCTCACATAATTAATGTATGTTTATTTTATGTACTATTGTCATAAATAAGAGCTATGATTACATAAGAACAATGTTTTATTTTCGTCCATAAATTTTATTTTAGCTTTGATCATTTCGCTGATCTTGTAGTACACTCATACATATTATTAATTACCAAAAAAATGTAAGGAGTATCTGGGTTAATAGGCAGGTTTCATAATTTACAACTTTTAGATTATATAATTTTAAAAGCTGTCCAGAATTTTAGGTCTGTATTCCTATATGTTGGAATGTTAATAGTTGTGCATAAATTTTTGTGATATTATTATGCACACTTCCAAGTAACAGAGGATGTTATTAAATTATAAATTGAATTAAATTATTAATGCTTGTGATAATTGAGTTAGACTAATTTGTTACCTACTGAGTCCTGATTTGTAAAGTTATAACAAGTGATGTGGGAATTTTCTCAGTAAGTCGTCCACCTCTATCACACCACGGTTGACCCTAATGAAGGTTCAACTGATGTGTGACAAAATGTGAGCCCCCTATTCCTTCACCAGCAAACCCCTATTGTGACTTCATTATTTATGCATAATTGAGTGTTTCAAAGTTTGGGAAGGAGCAAAAGGTGAAGATGAGAGAGAGAGAGAGAGAGAGACCATGTGTCTTAGAGATTGAACAAGTAGATAAGAAATTGAGCCAAATATATAGATTATTTTAATATAACTGTATTAATATAATTGTTTTAGTTCTGGATGGTCTTACTGGACATTTACAGGAGGATATACCTTGGTGTATGCTTTTTGCTGATGATATCCTTCTCGTGGATAAGACGAGAGAAAAAACTCAGAAAAATCTGAATTATGGAGGTGTGCCTTGGTGTCTAAAGGCCTTCGTTTGAGTAGAACTAAAACTGAATACATGAAATGTAATTTTAGTAGTATTAGCTCTAGTGATAGAAATGTAACTATGGGTAGGGCTGTAAAAAAAGCTCATTGTTCGCGAACAGTTCGTGTTCGGTTCGCTAAGAAGTTCGTGTTCGATTCGTTCGATAAGCAAACGAGACGAACAAGAATACTTTTTTTCGTTCGGTTTGTTAAACGAACCAAACACGAACAGTGATGCGTTCGTTCGTATTCGGTTCGTTATTGTTCGAAATATAAAATAATTTAAAATAAATAAATAAATATATATATAATTTATAATATTTTAAAAATAATTATATACTCAAATTATTTGGCATATTTTAAAAATTATATTATGTAAATGATAACATACAATAAATTATTAATAATAATATATTTATATACTACTACTTAATAGTAATATATAGTTATATAATATAAGGTATATAATTAATCGATGCATGCAATTTTAAAAAAAAAAAGAAAAAAAAACCTCCCCTATTTAAACATCGCAACTCTTCCCAGAACCCTACCTGCTCCTCTTCGTTCGGCCGACACACCACTCTGGTTTCTTCTCTCCCAAAACTCCTCCCTCACATCTCTACTCCCCCTCCCATTTTCTCATTTTCGCGAACTCCTCGCCGCCAAGACTCTCATTCTTACCAGATCTAACGTCTGAGTCTTTCTTCGTGCGGACATTCGGTCGTTCTCTCCTCTCAGCTAGTCGACCTGTGTTCCCTCTCATTACCGAGCCTCGCCGGCATCTCTTTCTTCTTCGGCCAGACACCGATTTTCTCCGTCTACTTTGGCCAAAAACGCTCCCTAGCTGCGAGACTTAGCTTCTTCATCCTGTTCCTGTCGCCAATGCCTCGCCGACGCTCCTTGCAGGTGACAGCCCCGCCGCCTTCGAGCTCGCTGGAATTCCCCTCCTCCTGCCATGGCAACTCTTCCTTCTTGTTTTCGATTTTAGCTTTGGAAGGTAGATCACATCCTAATTCTCTCTTTGCAAATTTCTTTTTCCCAAACATGAATGTACCCAAGCTTTGCATATTCTTAAATGTGTATACGGTTTAGGATATGCTCAAATATGTATTCAGCCTTTTTTTTACATGCTTCTTCAATTTAGGTTGGCATATGTTATTCCTGAATCAAAAGTTGTTGGTGCTGGAAATTTGGTTGATTAACCAAAGAAAATTGTGATTTAATATCTTCATGGCTACTTTCTGTTAGATTTATTTGCTATTTTACCCCTTCCTTAGGTTGTGATATTGATAATTATACCAAAATTTGTTGGAATATCACCTGCTATTCTCATCCGATGGACACGGAGTAGCTTGGATGGCCTGTGCATTTGAGGGTAACCGCCACTTACTGTCCTTGACAGAGAATTGGCTGTTGGATCTGACTGTTGATTGAATGAAAATGAATCTGAGCCCATTTCTTTTCCAACTTTTCTTATAACAGTTCTCACTTTGGCTTGAAAGACTTTACAGGAAATGGAATTAAGATCTGTTATTTCTGATTAATTATACATTTTTACCTTTAATATGAATTTCCAATCTTCTTTATGTTGATTAGCTTATATTCTCGCCATCCAAATAAAGTTGCGGGTCTTATGCTTTTGAATAATTATTCTATAAAAAGAATTTATTTATTATTAATTTTTTTAAACTTGATGCTTAACTTTTGAATGCAGCACGAGAAAATTTTGAATTACTCTTGTATTAGCTGCATTTACGTTTCCAATTAAATTTGCTCAACTGTTAAAAAAAAAAGAGATAAAACTGGATGCGCTCAAAATTGTTGGCATTATAAAGAGTATCAGAACAGAAGCTTTATTTTTTTTTTTACATATATGCCACTCTATTTCTATGCATTTACATATATAACATAGATTTCACTTTACACACATACCATTCAATTTTTATGCCCATTTAATTTCTATGTGAAAATTTACATGTACACCTACTTCTCATACCAATTTCTTGGTTTAACTTTGCGAGGTACGTTGGCACATAGACTGGACATCGATAGTTCAAAGCAAGGGGCAAAGACGTCAGCAAGCAACACGACGAGACTTTGACCACTTTATTAGGCTATCAAAGCTGCCACAAACATTTTCAATTGGCTATTACTAGATCTTATTTCATGAGTAATTATATAATTGAGATGAGTGTCTCTATTTAGCTATTACTAGATCTACAGAAGTCATTTTAGGGGCTTGTGAGAGATTCAACAACTCCCAACATTGGTGAGAGGGTTGTTTCTCTCTCTCACCTCCCTGATTTCAGTTTAGTTGCACTTTTTAGCTTTTTTTTTTTTTTTTTTTTTTTTGAAGATTCACATACATACCATTCAATCTACCTTGCTTGAATTGGTATATTTCCCTCTCTCCCCTCTCTGGTTTTTAGTAATGATGATGCAGATTTGGAGGAGAATGGTCTTGTGAGATGTAAGAATAGTTTATGTACTTTCTTCTACTTGTTCATTTCTTTATACTGCACAAGACCATTAAATAATTTTTAAAATAATCTAATGTACTAGATGGCTATGGAAATTTATGTGGATGATGAAGCAAAACTAACCTTGCCTGGATTGGGTTTATACAGGTATGAAAGTTTTATGATATGATTTGAGTTGAACTCATGCGGTAACACGTTTGTCATTCATCGCCATGACTGCTTTCAATTGAATTGAAGTTGGAATGTATGATAAAATCAACCATTTTGTTTGTAGATAGTCTATCCCGAGCTCAAATAGTTACAATATGGCTGATGGTGATGATTGTAGGCACTTATTGCTAGGCGTATAAGATCCATGCTACATTAGGAAAAGTTTGTCATTCTAGGATGAGTTGGTATTAATTGGCGACGCAAGGGGCTGATCACCTGATTTGAATTGTGGAAAATTAATGCTAATAAAAAAACAACTTAGAAATATACCCAGCTGTTAATTTTATTGGTAAATTTATATCAAATAACTAGTCGAAATCAAAATAAAAAATAAAATTATACCTCGAGATATGGATGTAGAATATAGCTTTTTTATTTTTATGTTGAGCAAATTCATACTGATATGTGCATGATAATTCAAGAAATAAAACTTAAGAACTTTCAATTTTGAAGAACAATCCTTAGTCAGCTACCCCAATAAGTTGAACTGTCTTAATCTTCGGTGCTACTAAAGACTTATTTTATGTTTCTTTTTCTTTCTTTCCTGTGGCTTTTATCTAACTATTATTCAAAAATAGGTCCATTGTGGCTTGAGGGGTAACCTTGGTCCTCCATGCAATGTTGTTGGCTTCATAAACAGGCTAATTCTTGGAAACAAACACTTGTATCAGAATCCTGTCTATAAAAGGACAAAGGTTTTTATTTATTTTTGCTTAAAATTATGTTAAATAATTTAGCACAGTCTTATTATAAACTGCTAAGTCTTTTATCTGGAACCATTGCTAGCAACTTTGGTTTTGATTTCTACAGGAATGCAGTATCAACTCCCCCGATTATGGTCCTCTTCCACCAAATTCACCCAAATGGTGTCTTGCCCCATTCGATCCTGAGAGATATTTCATTAGCGGTTCTATGGATTTGGCGTAGTTTATAAGTTAATCATAGTGTTAGATGTTTGTGAGCTATATTACATTTTTATCTTTGATTTAATATAAAAATTTAAGTGTTGATTAACCAGGGAAAGCTTGAAGATGATCAGAAAATAGCTGTGAAGAGTTTTTAGAGTTTGTAGAGCATTTGTAAAGTTTTAAGAGTTTGTCGAGTTTGTAGACTTCTCAGAACTGGAATTTGAGCAAGAGATGTTATGTAATTAGTGAATCTGTGTTGGTTGGCCTTATATCTTGGTTAAACAGATGACTGATATGAAATTATTAATTTGATCTATAATTATTTTCACAGCATCCCTTTAATCTACATATTTCTGTAATTTTGTGTTCCTTTAGTAAACTTAATTAAATACCGATTTCCATATTTTTTTGTAAATTTAATTTTTCTCCAATTTTATCCATATAATTATGCGTAATAATGATTTAGATCAATTCATGTTTTTTCTATTGTATTAATGTGCACTTTTTCTTTCAAAAGTAATGCATTTTTAGCTCATTTAAAGAAATATCTATTAAAATATAAGCACAACAAAGAAAATCCATAAATATCATAAACAATTTCGAACAATTTGAACAATTCGAACAAATTCGAACGATTCGAACGATTCGAACGATTCGAACGATTCGAACGATTCGAACGATTCGAACAATTCAAACGATTCAAACAATTCGAACAATACGAACAATTCGAACTAATTTCGAACAAATCGAACCGAACACGAACAAAACATTCACGAACAATTTCGAACAAGAACCGAACACGAACAACTTAATTTTCAAGCGAACCGAACACGAACACTGGTTCTGTTCATTCGTGTTCGGTTCGTTTACACCCCTAACTATGGGTGATCAAATTATTAAAAAGTGTGAATGCTTTAGGTATCTCGGGTCTAAGGTTCAAAGTGATGGTGATATTGATGGAGATGCTATTAGTAAAGCTCAAGTTGGTTGGTTGAAGTGAAGGAATGCTTCGGGCCTATTGTGTGATAGAAAGTTACCGCTTAGAATGGAAGGAAAATTTTACAAGATGCTGGTGAGACTTGCAATGTTCTATGGTGTTAAATGTTGGCATTTAAAATAGAAGCATAAAACTAAGTTAAGTGTTGCCAAGATGAGAATGATTAGGTGGATGAGTGGCTTTACACTTAGACAAAATGAGAAATGAATATATCCGTGATAGGGTTGGTGTAGCTGCACTGACGGATAAAATTAAAGAAAATCACTTTAGATGGTTTGGTCACATTAAACGTCGATCATCTGATGATTCGATTAGAAGAGTAGATGTTTTAGATTCGACTTATGTTAAGAAAGAAAGAGGTAGACCTAGGAAGACTTGGGTACATTGTATAAAAAATAATCTAAATTTATTAGACTTAAATGAAAATATGACACTAAATAGGACGCAATATAGAAAAAAGATTCATGTAGCTGACCCCACTTACTGGGATAAAGGTTTTGTTGTTGTTTTATATTATTTAATTAAAGTGTATATTGAATTATGTCATGAATTCTCATTGCTCACACATCTTTATTTTAACCTTTTTCTCGTTCAATGATTTGATGATGCAGCGGCCTTTCCTAGGTAACTTCAACACTTTACATTTGTCAGCGCTATCTGGTCCTGTAAGATGGGCTATGTTTAAGAGATTTTGCAATATGAAGTGCATTTCAAGTTGGACTTACGTGATACTATGCCCATTGTCCACCATTGTAGGTATAATTGATCAGATTAATTGTAGTGATGAAGGACAACAACTATAGTGCAAGAAATTGCATAGATGAACCTCAAAGCATAAGTTAACCTTCAACACCAAGATAACCAGACACCTTGATTTGTCAGCAAATAGAGTAGAATATATGACCCACCTTTAAGGTTATGGGCTATAGGGAGTGAATTCAATAAGCAATCATTTCTACAAAGTGCTACTTGCCTTTCATAAGACTTAAATGAATCAACATAAAGAATGAAGCTAAAATAGCCAAACCACATGTGAGTGACTGACTTAATCATTATGAACCTCAAGTCAAGTAGTGTTTCAAAAATATTACCCAAGAATAATATTAAGCTATTAATTTTTTTTAATAAAGAGTCAGATGAAAAAGAAGCAAAGTTCATTCCTTAACAGTAAGTTCAGCTAAGGAAAAGCATATGAAAACAATTATAAGGATCACAAATGGTATGCAAGCTACTGTCGGCCACTGAAATGCGCGTTGGAGATTTAATTTAATGTATATATGTATATTAGTTTTGAAAGTAAAACTTTAAATTTTAAAATATGAGAATGAGAATGGACGGATCTCATTCGTTTAGCAGTTTGAATGAACGAGTGTAATATCGCAAGTAACGCATCTATTCCGAAGAATAGACACTCTATTTGACAATATCGCTCGATCAAATAAACGACGAAATTCATGACATCCATTCTGGTCTGCGAACCTTTATGTGGACCGACAAATTCTCCTATTTAATACAAAAAGAATTAAATAGGGTTTATATTATCTGGGGTCTTTAAAGCTCCCTATAGAGGCAAGCCCCTATAGTCAATTACCCCTCAAATGACCGAAGTCACCTGAGAGAACTCTCGATTTAGATCAGGGGTTTCTATCTTCATGAAATCAAAAGGTGGGGTTTTCAACGAAGTGTGATAGTAGGAAATCCAATAGGTGAAAGACACAATGTGGAACAATTTTTTTTTTCAGAATCAAGGGAAAGAGAGGTAGGGGATGTCACAGACCTCGAGGAGAACCTCGATGACGTCCCAGACTATCCTGTGGTTGGGCCTTAAATTTTGGAAAATGAATTTAATTAGATTTCAATCATGCCAATTAATTATAGGGATTACATTTGCATAATACCCGATTATGCAAACAACCTGAAAGATAGGAGGATTTACGCCGTATCGGACGACGACCTCGGAATCCTAAGCGAGTTAGGGCTTATATTGCACAACAGGGCGGTGCAAAAGCCTAAAAGAACAGGTGAGGGTTTATGTCGCACTAGGCGGACTACCTCGAAGTCCTATGACTTGTTATTTAAACTAAAGAATGGTTTTGCTGATGTCGACACATGTTTTGCTAAAGAAGATGGCCGTGCTGCCCACCATGCTCCAAGCTCTAAGTCGTAGCAAGATCGTAGTTTAGATTTAAAGTTTAGGTTAAAGTGAACATGCAAGTTGTTTTATTTTATTTTTATTATCACTTTTATTGCAAGAGTGAGTGTGTGCAACAGTGACAGGGGTAGCAGTAAAAGGAAGCATGCAAAACAAGCGGGAACATGCTATAGTGAACATGCTATGCTAAACAGGAGTAGGCACGAAGAAAAGTAAAGCATGCTACACAGGTATGTATGCTGAAAAAGTAAAACATGCTATACTAGCAGGAGCAGGTACTAGAAAAGTAAAACATGCTACACAGTAAAGGAAAGAAGTAGAAAAATGCTGCAAGTGTACCGTAGGCGATGATTACCCGCGGTGTATCGTTACCTGCTTATTGTTTTCATTTTATTGTTTTCCTGCAGAAAAGACATTAGTGCAAGAAAAGAGCAAGAGTAAACGTAGTAGGAAAGACCTAAGTGAGTAGGGGTACTACCGTACGTGCAAGAAAAACGGAGTATGAAACCCGGCGGTAAATCGGAAAGAAAGACGACAGGAGAACAGAGAAAATCGTAAAAGAAAACAAAGAAAATCGAGAAAGAAAGAAAAGGGCTTCCGTGGAAGACTTCGAATAAAACCACGAACGAAAACAAAACAAAGTCGTAGTGAAAACCGCAAAACATCGAAAGAAGAAACTCACAGGTGTCCCGCTAAACTCACGGCGAACCGTAGGAAAGCCATGAGGCATCTGGAAAAGGGCCCGTAAGTGCGATGACGTTAAGGACTCAGAGCTGTGTTATATGTCCCACCTTAGGTGCTGACCACTGGACCGACTTTCTGCAGAAGGCAGCCCTAACCCGACTCGAGTAGCCGACCGTGGACCTTTGTAAATTTTCACACGTTTCATTTTGGGTTTGCATGCAAGTAAAAGCTGTAGGTAAGTAGGTTGTGTCGTGGTGGAGGTAATTTTGTATTTTTCAAATGTATGTATTTTGTTTTGAAATATTTTAGTCCAGAGGTTGGCTACCCTAATCGGACTAGGACTGCTAACATCTTTAGACCGTCGGCAGTAGAAACCCCAAGGACGGGCGAATGGTGTCGTGAGTTCCTGCTCTACCCTCTCCAGGGTCTCTGAGTCAGGCGGCACCATTCTATGATTCTCTCGTAACCTTCCCTATGCAGTATTATCAGTGTCCCCACCGCACTTACAGTCTTGCTTGATGGCCCCACATATAGCCTAAAGGAGCTATATGTGCACACCTACACGTCCCCTGTAGGTGCGGACATTGAGCCAAGAAACAAGGAGAAAAACAAGGGACGAGGGAACAAGGAAAGAAAGAGGGAAAAGCAGTCCACCTAACACAATCTTCGTAAAAAGAGGTGAACCGATTTCCAATAACAGTTAAAACAAGTAAATCAACGGAAAGGGGAAAGAAAGGAGATTAACCCGCCTCCAAATCCAAGAAGAACCAAAAATAGGAGAAGAGTTAATCTAAAACACCCCTAACACATGTAAAAGTAGAACACTGAAAGCGGAGCCCGAGGTCCTTGAATCAATCATGAGGATGTCATTTTCTTACTTAGGCATAACTGGATCGACCCCAAAAAGGAATGTCCTTTTGCATTCCGACAAAACCAAACAAAAAGAAAGGAAATCCGAAAATCATTCAAGCCTCTGACATCAAGCAAAAGGAATGGCACTGGGGAAACTGGCTACTAAAATCTCCAAACCCGTAATAAAATCCAAATTCTCCAAATCTCGCATTGATTTTCAAATCCTGAAGCACAAACTCTCCCGGTAGGTCCACCTACAGGCTCGGGACCCAGGCTATAGCAATAGGAAAATCAGTAAACTCCCAATACATAAAAGAGTGAATGGACAAGCCATAAGCCATCAAACTAGCATCAATTCCACCGAATGAAACTTCTAAGAAATATTTCAAATCATCGTGCTCAATTTATTTCCCACAAGTAAATCAGGAGACACTTCCAAATTCATTCGATCAATTTCATAGACAAGTATAGCAAGAAGCCAGACCATCACCATATCAATCACCCCATCAACGCTCTCGGCCAAGGCCACAAACAAGAGAGAAGGCTCACGGCCAAGCCCCAACAAAAGGGCAGCAAGAGGTAAAATCCCCACAATCCGAATCTCCACAATGAGACTCACGGCCAAGCCCCCAACAAACCTTCCACATTAATCTCAACTCATCACGAGTGCATAAGAATAAATCCACTAGGGAACCAAGTAGTTCAGCCCACCTATAGCTTAAACAAAGCACAAACCCGAGCCCAGTAGAGACCCATACTCGAGCCGTTCAAAGGCTGCACCGGGGGAGGCTGCAGGAATAGCAGGAACCAAAACCGAACCCCAACATGCCGTGGGGACAGCTGCTAGGCAGCAGCAAGACAAAACAACAAAAGGGTCCCCAATTCAAGTGCTATAGAGGGTAACGGTTGCAGGAATAGCAAAAACACAAAGACAAAAGCAGTCCCCAAAATCAAATGCCAAAGGGACAGCTGCAGGAGCAGCAAGAACACAAAACCGAGCCAGATTAGGCCCCAACCAAAGCCACTATATGACTAGGATCAAGCTCAGCATCAAGCCAATAAAAAGAATCGAAAGCCGAGCCCCAAAAGCGCTAGGGGCAGCTGCTAGGCAGCAATAAACAGAAACAAAACAGTCCCCATTTCAAGTGCTAAAGGGGACAGCCATAATACATCAAAAACAAGCTCTCGGGTAGGGGCTAAACAAGCAAAACCGAGCCCCTCAAATGAAGCCAAAATGAATCCTTTAAAGCCTTAAAACAAGGGGGCAGCAATTATACATCAAGAAAGGGGCTCTCGGGTAGAGCTAAAATGAGCCAAATGAGATTTCACAAAACCCCCAAAATCCACCCCAATGTAAAAATAAATTCAGGCCATCAAGTTAAGCACGAAGCTAAAGCCAAAACACCTCCAAACGTTCAATACATCAACACATAGAGCCGCCACACGTTTAAGATGAGGATATACATGACGCTCCTCAAAATTAAATTATAACTTCCCTCTAGCATGCCATTTTGATAAAGAAAGCCACAAGGAGCAAAGCCAAGCCCCCATACATACATATCAAAGCTAAAAAAAAAAGCTACTCCATGATTCTTGCTAGAAAGAAAGTGAGAAGAGGGGCTTAGAATGCATACCCCAACATGCTAAAAGAGACCAATACTTTGCCTCAAAACATATTTTTCATGCCTTAGATAATATAAAAGAGAGAGGAGCCAACATTATTCCAAGGCTATGCTTCAACTTCCCTAACTATAGCAAATAGAAATATACCACACTTAGCCATCTTAAACAAATAGAGAGAAAGGGAGAACCAACGCCATGCCTTATTTCCACCTCCTAAAGCAAATAGCCACACCTATGCTTTAAAGTATGCTCATATTTTCATTCTTAACATGTTTCAAGTGATGAATATACCCAAAATAAAACCACAACAACAAGCTATAAATTGCTAAAAGGAAAGAAAGAAGCAAATACTCAAGCTAGTTTGGCTAGAAAATAACTCCATGGCATGCAAGTGCCCAGCCGAGAGGCTAAACAAGAAGGAACCAACCAAAGCCACAAGCCACAAGCCCACATCAGGCCAAACCGAGAAAGAGAAAGAAGAGAGAAGGCATACCAGGTAGTGTAGAGCGCACAAGAAAAAACAAAGGAAACTAGGCTCCAATCCAACACCAACTCCTCAAGGGAAATCAACCAACCAACCAACCCTAAATTCATCCAAAAACGGGGCTTTTATAGAAAGAGGAGGGAAAGGAAGACCGCCCCTTACCTGTAGAGCCGGGCGCAAGTGGGGAAGGGTCAGAGAGATGGCGACAAAGTGTCGCAGCTAAGAGCCGAAGCTCGGCAGCAAGAGCAGGAGTCGAGCAGGAGACAGAGCCGTGCGGGAGGTCACGCGAGGTGACCCTCGCGCAGGATAACACTCGAGCAGGTATGGGGAGAACCACGCGTGGCTCGAGAGGGTAACGGCCATAAGGAAGAGTCACGCTCGAGCGCGGGAGAAGGCGGGCGTAACCGAGAGAGTGAAGCGAGGGATTAGGGCTGGGTAGGTTAAAATAAGTTTTAATATATATATATATATATATATATATATATATATATATATATATATATATATATATATATATATATTATTAGTTTTATTAAAATCAAACCCAAAAATCACAATTTTCGCTCCGACAGGTGATCGTCGCAAATTAAATATCAATTTTAGGCAGAAACGACGTTCCAGACGCAACGACGCAATCCGTTTCGTCATCTAAGGTCGTTTGGACAACCTCGTCGACGGTCGAGTCGAAAGTGCATCAAATCCGGCATTTTCCGAAGTCCGACTTAACGTTGATCGTCCGGCGTTCAGCATCGATTTTGATCCGTTGTGAGGTGGTTGAAAGCGTCGAGGCCGTGGTCCGAGGAATTTGTGCTCGGTGGTGCAGGAAACGTGCACGAGGCTGTCCTAAGGTCCGGTGATCCTATAGGAACTCAATTTGGACTCCTAACGTCAATTCCAACCTGCTATGAGCTAGAGGTACGGAATTTCGTCCGGGATTCCAAAAGAGTGACGAGGAAGCTTCGAGCATTCTAAAACGAGGTAGGCCCATTGCTAGGAGTTTAAGATCGTCGGGGAAGCTCCTAAAGCTAGAACCCTAAATCCTAGGAGGAAAACTAAACCTCGACAAAAGTGAGGTCAACAGCTACCACCAACTTTAACAGTGCTGCGCTCATCATAGACATAAAGCCAAGAAACTAGCGCATTATGTCTATTTTAACTGCTGCATAACATGTACATGAAGCCAACTCACTGCAGCCTCACACTGTGTGTGGGTGTGTGTGTGTGGGTGTGAGAGAGAGAGAGATCATTAACCTGTTGAATTCCCCTGGAAGATGAGCTCCCGTTTTGAAGTGACAAAACACATGTATGAGCAAATTTACCATGCCTGATAAAGAAGTAACAACAGTAAGTCCGTACCTGATTGCAGCACCAGTCACAACATGTAATATTCCAAAAAATAAAAAAAAAAATTTAAGAAAAAAAAAAACCTGGAGAAAATATCAAGATAAACATATCCCAAAAGATCATTTGAACTGGACTCCAGAACAGCATAAAGCTTAACTGTTTCATGCCACACCTCAACACCTTTAACTTTCTTAAATGTCAATCCTGGGCGAAGCAAAATCTTTGAAATAATGCCCAATATATGAAATTATCATACGGACTAAGAAGTAGGTTAAACATTTTATTGTATATTGAATTACAAAAACATAAATTTACCAAATATATCCTGTAATATTTTAAAATTTTCTGAGAAGACTAAGTTCACAGGAAAGTATTGTCTAACTTCTGCCATATCCAGATTAAAATGTAGCTCTTCAGCCCTCCTAATGTAGTATGCCAGATCTTCCATTCCAAAAGAAGCATCCCCTTCTTCCTTTATCTGAAACTCATATTTTGTTCTGAGAGGTAAGAAAATAGTAGGTTGATTGAAGAAGTGATAGTACAGCAATGAGAAATAACCTTCAGATCTTTAAGAAAATTAAGTTCTTTTGTAGCCAGGTCTGACAAGCTGTTTGATAATTCCTCCAGAAATTCAAAAACCTGATAATTAAATTTGGGACAACACTACAGGCGTGAGAAATAAAATGAGAACAGTCTTTAGCAGTTTAATTGTTTGCAAACAAAATATACCCACATAAATGTATATAACAGTTCTTAGATGTCAAAAAATAAAATTTTTACAGCCTATATTTAGAATGTAATCACAATATATGGCAAACAAAAAACCTGTTGGCAAGCAATAAACTCAAGTCTTGGCAACTCAAGGAAAGTAACATCAATTTATCCTAAATTTTATACCATCATTAGTTAGAAAAAAGAATGCAATCGTTTTTCCAGGAAACACAGACGTGAGGCCATAACCACACTTGTTATATTTTATGCTTATTTTCTCTCATTGCCTTTCAGTTTTTTAACTTGCGTCCCTATTTTTTTATGCCTTAATGAAATCCATTAAAGAGATTAGCGAGTATTTCCGACAAAATGTTTATTAGTCCGAGTCTATCAAGTATTCCTAATGCAACGAACCAAAAGAACTACAAAAGAAAATCACAAGATCCAAGTCAAGATGTATTAAAGGTTGTATACACACACACAAATACACACCTGTACGCATGCACACGCACACCAACGTTCCCCCGAAACACGCATGCACGCAAACACTGACCTATGCACACACACACACACACACACATACGGGTGGTCACACATACGTGCACACACACGCATACAAAGGCGCACGCACGCAATTTATAAGCTTTATTTTTATAATTTGTAATTTAAAATTTAAATAGTTTATAAATAATCATGGATTTTCCTTTAACACGTATTGAACATAGGCTAAGAATTGATACAAAGATTTCTCATAATCGGTTCGAATTTATGTCCTGCAAGTCTATTATGGAAGCTATACATTTATTGATAGGTTTGTTGGAAAAGTACAGAGAGAGTAAGGAGGATTTACATATGATTTTTATTGATTTAGAAAAAACTTACAACAATATTCTGAGAGATTCTTTCAAAAGTTCAAGAAAAGAAAGGAGTTGATATGACTTATATTCAAGTCATTAAAGATAGATATATTAAAACTGTTACTTGTGTTCGACCAGATAAAGGATTGACCAAGTATTTTTCAATTACAATTGGATTACATCAAGGTTTGATTTTAAGCCATATCACTTTTCTTTAGTTATGGATGCACTTACTGGACATTTAAAGGAGGATGTACCTTAGTGTATGTTTTTCACTAATGATATCCTTCTTGTGGAAAGGACTAGAGAAAGAATTCAGAAAAAACTTGAATTATGGAGGTCTACATTAGTCTAAAGGCCTTCTTTTGAGCAGATCTAAAACTGAATACATGAAATGTAATCTTAGTATTAGTAAATCTACTGATATAGGCTTCGTTTGGTTCGAACTTTTTGCTACGGCGCGGCACGTCGCAGCGGATTCGCCTCACCGCGGGCCTTGCGTTCGCTCCGAATTCGCGGCACCTCGCAGCGAATTCGCCTCACCGCGGGCCGCGGGATAAACCCCGCGGCCTCAAATTTCTCTCCGCTGCCGCGACCTTATTCCTATTGTTGCCCTTGCCCTCGCACGAACTCGAGCGGCTCTCCCCTTACGCCCTAGAAGTTCTCTCGAGCCTCCTGCGCCTCCTCTTTCTCGACCGATCTCATTACTTCGAAGGTAACCGTAATGCCCATCTTCTTCTTCCTGGCATGTATTGATGAATCTACCTCCTATCACTCCTTCCTCTCCTCTGAATCGACATAAATTTTTACAAATGGGGTTCCTCTCGAGCCTCCTGCACCTCCTCTTTCTCGACCTATCTCGATCGATCTCATTACAAATGGCTTTTTTTGTTTTGTTTTGATTTTGGACTGCATTTTGTTGGAAGATTAGCTTATCTCTTCTTTGAAGCACACAATGCTAATCTCTTTTTTGAATATATAACTGCTACATATGGATTCTTGAGGTCATTACAAATGGCTTCTTATGCTGATATAGTTGGAATGGGGCTGGGCTTCTTATGTTGATCGAGACTTCTTTAGTGAGGGTTGTGGAACATTTGGTTTTTGCTCAAACATGTCATGATTCTTTTGAAGGTAGAGGGGATTTTAACATCATCAAAAAACCATTAGGATGAATGGCAAACCAGATCTCATTTTATCTAATGTTGAAGTGCCCAATCTGGCTGAGAAGTGCAAATTTCGGTTGGGGCATCCTAGCAGGGAAACTTTTAGAATGCTTTTTGAAAAATTTCAGGTATTGGGAGAATGGAAGGTTGTTCTATTTGAGACCCAACACTCCTTTAAGCTTCATCAAAACTTGAGACCCAACATTGTGGTGCATTTAGATTATAGTGGTTTTATGGTCTTTTGCTTAGTAATCAAATTGGTTTTATGGTTTTCTTTTGCTTATTCTGATAAAGTCATGTGGAAATAATTTTGATGAATGCCTGAAGGTTTTTTACTGCAATAATGAAGAGCATTGTATTTTCAGTTTCTTTTGGAGTTTGGAATTTCAGTTTTCTGTGATTTTGTTTCTATAGTAATTTGGCGTTATGAATCACATATAAGATGGAATTATTATGGATCACATATGATTCTGTTTCACTCTTTTGGTTGCTGGTAACCTCCTCCCTTCTCTACTTTTTTATGTGTTCTTGCTCGGTTTGGCATTACTGTGCCTGGTGCTTTACATTTTCACTACTTGGTTGTTAGGCTATGGAGCCTGAAAGTGATTCGTTTCACATATGATTTTGTTTCACTCTTTTGGTTGCTAGTAACCTCCTCCCTTCTCTACTCCTTTATGTGGCCTTGCTCGGTTTGGCATTACTGTGCCTGGTGCTTTACATTTTCACTACTTGGTTGTTAGGCTATGGAGCCTGTGTGCCGTGGGCTTCCTGTTGGCTTGTAGGAATGCTACTGTTTCATTTCCTCTTTTGTGTTTCCCTTCTCCTCTCCTTAACAGCAGCAAGTTTTTTTTTTCTAAAAAAAAAAGAATGAAAAAAAGTGAAAGGGTGTTTTGCTCTTTCAAGCTTGATGCTTTTCATATGGAGGCTTCAAAGATATGCTTGGATTTAACTCCATGAAAGCATGTATTCAAGTGATATTTGGTATTCTGTATGGTGGAATTGGGAGCCTGTTTCTTAATTGGAAGCCTGCATTTTCAAGTGATATTGGTTGTACTTCATAGAGATCGTCCCCCTCCTTTAACTGATACATAGCTATCTGCCTTAACTTGAATTGGTTGTACTTCATAGAGGTCCTCCACCTCCTTTGCTTTAACTCATTGAAAGCATGTATTCAAGTGATATTTGGTAGTTCGTATGATGGAATTGGAATCCTGTTTCTTAATTGGAAGCCTCGTATTTTCAAGCCTATGTTAAAGTGTTATGTACATGTTCTCTATTTCAGCGAATAAAGAAATATCATTTCTTTCCCGTGGATGTAGGTCGGTATGACCGAACCACGTAAATTGTTCTCTTTTATGTGCTTACTCGTATTATTGGGTTAATTTTAATTGATATCTGTCAATGCTATTATGAGTAAAGATATCGCTAATATTTCTCTTATTCATAGTATGTCTAATAAGAACAAAAAAGTTGCCACTCCTGCACTTTGGGAGAAGGACATAAAAATAATTTTCTGCGATCTGTGCATAATGGAAGTCGAAAAGGGGAATAGGCCAAATTCTTTTTTCAAAGAAAAGTTTGGCAAAACATTGTTACAAATTTTAGGAAGGTCACAGGCAGGGATTATGACAGGCTGCAGCTAAAAAATAAATGGGACCAACTCAAGAAAGATTGGAAACTTTGGAAGGATTTAAAACAAGGATCGACTGGCTTGGGCTGGGATCTGTTGAAGCGAACAATTGCTGCTTCAGAAGGATGGTGGACTGAAAGGCTTGCGATAAGATATTATTCAATTAATATTTGTATTGTTAATCATTTTTATTTTTTTGGCCTTCTAATAAAATTTCCTTATATTTTACTGATTTTTCTGCGGCGAAAAAGTTCGAATCAAGCTGGATAGAACCGGAATTGGAGGACAAGCTCGACAGGATATTTAGTGGGGTGGTAGCTACAGGGAAATATGCAGCTGCCCCAAGCCAGACAATTTTTGAAGCTACCCCTGAACATGTGGCCATTGAACTATCAAATGATTCAGCAGAGATCCGCATCTACGAGCAAACTAAAATTCAGTCAACAAACCGTACAAAGCGCCCCCGGAACGGACAAAAGAGAAAGAGTGCTGCTGCATCTATGAGAGACCATCTCTCATACATAGTGGACTCATCTAATGATGCCCCGTACAGAGTTCAAAAAAGCGACGTACATGTGGTCGTTAGGCTACTTGAGGACGATCCAGACTTGACTGGGGATCGTGACCTTTTCTACTTTGCTGTCGACCTCTTCCGTGATTCCTTACATTGAGACTTCTTTACTGCATTGAGCAAAGAGTGACGATTAGAATACATTCAATATTATTATAACCGTCGCAACATTTGATTTTATGTCGCACTGCTTAAATTTATTGCATCTACTAGATTGAACTACCAGTCATGTATTTGTTTGGACAATTTTTTGAAGATTGAACTGATGTTTAAGCTTTCTATTTTCCAAGTATAGTTCATTCATGTGCTTCTTTTAATCCATTTATGATTTCTAAAGACCTTAATTTGGTTTAATTGTAATAGGTAGTTTATATCGTTATGGACCCAGAGGAAGTCCGACGCCGATGGCGAAATGCAGTGGTAAATATACTGGTGCAATACTATAATACGTACGTCGATCGTGAACCCTGTTACACATCATCTCAGATTGGGGACAAATGGATGACAGAAATGATTTCAGGACACCCAACGAGATTTCGAAACATCTTCCGCATGTCCCAAGAAGTTTTCAATGATCTTCTAACAGATCTAAGAACATCTCATGGACTTCGCGGTCTTCTCGGACAACATCCCGTGAAGTACTGAGGCATAACACTTTACATACTATCACAAAACGAGTCTATGCGGGGAGCCATGGAACGCTTCCAACACTCGTCCGAAACAATAAGCAGATATTTCTCAGTTGGTTTGAGTTCTCTTATTAGTTTAGCACAAGCCATAATAAAACCAACCGATCCAACTTTTGCAAGGACGTCAGTAGAGATTTGCAACGATGACCGATATATGCCATATTTCAAAGTACACTTCTATACTGCAGCCACATATTAATTGACTACATATTAAAATGTTTTCTGTTGTATATAAAGGGTTGCATCGGCGCAATCGATGGAACGCACGTTCATGCTGTAGTGTCGGATAACGAGAAAGTTGTATTTATCGGCCGTTCTGGGAAGACAACTCAAAATATAATGGCGGTTAGTGATTTCAACATGTGTTTTATATTTGCATTGGCTGGATGGGAGGGCAGCGCACATGATAGTAGAATTTTTAAAATTGCAACGAGAAATCCAGAATACAATTTTCCTCACCCACCGCATGGTAATTTCCTTTGTAATATAAAAAGTTGATATTTTTTCTCCCGTACCTTGCTAATTTTATAAGTATTACAGGAAAGTATTATTTGGTAGATGTTGGATACCCAATGCAGAGGGGGTACCTTAAACCCTATCCTGACACAAGATATCATATTCCAGATTTCGAGAGAGCCAGTAATCGTACAAGAAGTAGAAAAGAGATGTTTAATAAAAGACATTCGTCCTTGCGAGGCGTAATTGAGAGGACATTTGGAGTTTGGAAGAAGAAATGGGTCATACTTCGAAATATGCCACCTTATCTGTTTCCCAAACAGGCGCAGATAGTGTTAGCAACTATGACCCTACATAATTATATTAGGCGGCATCCAACTCGAGCTGATGTAGATTTCGAGCATGTCGAGCTAAATGATGAGGTAGTTACAGTTGAAGGTTATGATGACCACATTGGCCAATCTCTGGCACGAGAGGAGACCGACAGTGCAGCAATTTGCACAAAAGATGGGGAGAGTACGAACGAAATGGCAGCCCTTCGAGAAGAGATTACTCGCTCATTAGTTGGAGAGTGATTCTGTTGAGCAGTGCTATGTTTGTCTTTTACACTCTGTTGAGCACTTTCCTTCACATTAACTGATCTGTAAGAGTAATGTTTGTCTTCTGTCTAGCTTGATTATTATCATTTTGTTTGAGCATTTGGTACTCAAATTAATTCAGTTGTATATCTGCTTGCATTTCAGGTAGAGATGAGCTCTAATTTGTCAGCTTCCTATCCCGAGTGCTATGTCACTGTGGCCTCCAGACATCTCTTTTGGCATCACGACAGCCGCACAGCTTTCGCCGAAAGTTTTATGCCTGTCCTCAGAACATTCCAGAGCAGTGCGGTTTCTTCCGATGGGCAGATAGTTTACCGGATTCTCAGGAGTCTGATGCTAGGGAGTGGCGGCTTCACTAGAAGACGGTGTGACATGGGAGCTACAGCAACTCAAAACTAAAGTGAACATTATTATATTGTTGGTTGTTGTTGTAATAGTCCTGCAGTTTTTTTTTACTATAATGCTACTAGCACGTGCTTGAGAGGACTCTGTGTTCACCTGAAGAACTTTATAACTTTTTTGAGATATGCAATCATTATCTTGATGTTTTGTCGTTTCAAATCATGTGCAAATAGATGATTTAAAACTCAATAATTTTTAATACTCTTGATATATATAGATGTATAAAAATACGTAAATAAAGACATACTTTTATAGATATAAAAAATTTTAATACTTTTAAAATATATAGAAACATAAAAATAAGAAGATATAAAGCTTATAAATATTTTATTTTATTAATTTGAACAATATATTTAACAACATATGACGCTTAAATTTCTAAAAATAAAATTTTTATTTATTAGTTTGAATATTTAAAATATAAAATTTTTTTAAAAAAATTGCATTTGCAAATTCTGTAGATCATATAAATAAATCGAAATTTTCAAACAGTTTTCCTAAACAGGGACAATCTGGTCATTTTCTGTCCCGCAACTGTTTTCCCACAGTATGCAACAAACAGACGACCAGCTTCCGCAGTAGCTTCTGAAGCAGACGCAATGAGCTGCAATGCGAAAACTACAGCCGAACCAAACAGACCCATAGTTGTAACAATGGGTGATCAAATCATTAAAAAGAGAGAAAGTTTTAGATATCTCGGGCCTATTGTTCAAAGTGATGGTGATAGAGATGGGGATGTTATTTGTAGAATTCAAGTTCGATGGTTGAGGTGGAAGAATGCATCGGGCCTATTGTGTGATAGAAAAGTATCACTTAGACTTAAAGAAAAATTTTATAATGTGATGGTGAGACCTTCAATGCTTTAGAGTACAAAACGTTGACCTATAAAGAGAAGTATAAAACAAAGTTAAGTGTTGGTGTAGCTTCAATGATAGACAAGATTAGAGAGAGTCGCTTACATGGCTTTCTCGCCTTAAATGTTGATCATTTGATGATCTAGTTAGGAGAGTGGATGTTTTAGATTCGACTTATATTAAAAAAAGGTAAGAGGTATACCCAAAAAGACTTGGGCATGTTGTAAAAAAAAGAATCTTAATTTATTAGAATAAATTAAAATGCGCACTCAATATGACACAATAGAGAAAAAATGACTCATGTAGCCGACCTCACTTAGTGGGATAAAGGCTTACTGTTGTTGTTGTGCTTGTTGTTATTGTTGATGTATGCACAAATACACCTAAAAAAAAGTGTGCTCCCAATTTTTAAGATTTGCACTTGTGACATAGTATGTGATAGGTAAAATTTTTAGAAAGCATCTTAAATTTGAGATAACACAAGAAATTTTGTCCATATTTTGAAAAACCTTTTTGATTTAGTTCCAAGCACAAAGGTGTAAGACTATATGGTCAATTATCCTTCTCAATGATGAGAGGATATTTTCAATTAATGCAAGTTGATGGACAGTAAGGGCTTAGCTTAAAGTAGCAACAATTTGATTTTAGATTGATTACATTTATCACATCGAGTTTTGAGTGCATGGCGAACTCGATCAAGAGCATATGGTTACGTTGTCCTGAGTTGTTGCAAACCCTAGTTTACTCCTTCAAAGATATCCAACACAACTAGATCAAATAATTCTTATCAACAACCATGAGTGCATCATCAAAAAGAATCTTATAGCTTTGTGTTGGATGTTTGTGTGAAAAAAGAAATTCATGTTAACATAAACAGAGGGCTTCATGTCTTATCAAGTGCATTCTATGATTTACCATTCAAGAAATTTGAACCATTAATAAATTAAGAGCTTTGGTTATGACCATAATTTAATTATGTTATTTCAAAGTAGCAACCCAACCAGAGGACTACATTTCAAATCATATTTGCGTGTATATTTCGTGACACAAGCATTCAACTAGATGATATATTATGTCATAACTGCACGAGACCTTTCAAAGTAATGAAAGAGGTATGCATGAAGTGGCAATAGTCTTTTTGAGCTGTTATTATTTTAAAATTGTTACCCACAAACTTTAAAAAAAAATTGTAGGATTATGCTCTTAGCACTGGGCGCAAGATTTCGTTTAAAAATTCTTATAATTTGCAATTCTTTTTGAATTTTTATAATTTTATGGAACTTTAAGCCCAATGTGGTTTGCTTCAAAATTGGGGACATTTTGATAATAGGATGCGGGCATGCAAGTGAAGTCACGGAGAGGCATAAAGAGAGTTGTGGCTTCCTCCCATGATTTCATTCGTCTGGACCGAATTGGTCCAGACCAGGGAGGGCGTGTCGGCTCTTCCACGAAGGATTGGCGCCTCCTTTTCATAGGGGATCCAATCCTAGTTATCTAGGGCATATATATGTGATTCCTGTGTTTTAGGTTCAATAATTTTTTCGGGTTTCCTTCCCCACACCCATCACTTGCTGCCATGCCTCTTTCCTAACTGCAACCACCAATATGTAACATAAAAAATTTGAGAGGCCAAGTAAACTTTTTAATGACTTTAAAATGCACTCTAAATTTCACATATCCCAAAATTCAATTGAAATAATTTTATAAAATTTTACACGAATTGATCAATTAAAAATATATCACTTTATATGAATTATAAATGAAATGGGAGACATAAAAATAAGGAATTGAGTTAAATAAATTGATTAAAACATAATTAAAATCCTTAATTTCGCACAGTCGTTCTTCCCTACTAACTCCTTTTCCTGATTTTATATCGTGGGATGAAATCAAGTGCTAGGTGATACCGGAGTTAATCCAAACCACGACACAAGACACGAATTTATTAATAATTTAAAAGACTGTTACAACAAGGACACAAAATAAAAAAAGATACTACGCAAATGGAAACATAAAACGAAACATCACAACAAAGAATACACATAAAGACACGGCAAGCTTGATGAGGAGGTAGTCCAAAGAGGTTGGGCCAGGGAGGTGACTGTGGTAAAGGCCAGAGCAATCTTGGGTGAAGGTAGGCACTTGTTGCGGCGCGAGCCACAAACGAGAGAATTAGTGAATGTCATCGAAGGTTGGAGTCCAGAGGTGGCGGTAAAGGCAACCAAAGCCGAGTAACAGAGGTAAGCATCACAGTCCAAGCCGAGGAGTGGAGGTACATGTGGCGGCCAAAGTCGAGGAACGGAGGCACGTACGGTGGAGGAAGGGCTGCGGCCTGTGGTGTGAGAAGCAGCATAGGGGGCTGGAGGCTGTAGAAAGATGACTACAGTGGATTGGAGGTGCTGGAAAAGCCTGACAGAGCTGGCGGCCTGCTGTGAGAGAGGCAACTAGTGCTGGGACGTCCTTCGAGGAAGATGTAAGGTGGGTTGTTGGTGGTCCGGGAAAACAGCAAAGAGCTGCGGGGAGCAGTTGGCAGTAGGGGTGTCGGCTGGAAGGATAGCAGGTAGCTGCGATCGGCTTGCATGGAAGTTACAGGGGAGGATCGACGTCGTTCTGGGCTGACAGCAAGGCTGAAAGGCCTGCTAGGAGGTTATCGGTTGACTGGTCAATGGTCAGGAGGTGCAGTAGGGGAGGAACGGAGGCTATAGTTATGGCAGGGAGGTAGCCGGCTGAGATGGCTGCTGGCTGGACTGCTAGCGGACTACAGTCAACAGAGAGGAAAGAAACAGTGAAGATAAACACCACCTCAGAAAGCGTTACATCTGAAGCGCTTCCTCATCGTCGGATACATCCCTCCAGAGGGAAAAACTTCAAGCAAAGCTGAATTCATACTTCAAAATCAAGAACCCCATCCTAGACAAAAGAACTATTTATGAAATACTTTAAAACAGAAAAGAAATAATTTAAGACTTCAGAATTTAGCCAAGACTTATACATTTGGAAGGAAAATAAAATCAGATTTAGATTTAAGAAAGGAAAACCAAATTAAATCAAATTTTACGTTTTCAGGAATGGATATAATTAGGAGAAGGAATAAAAATCAGATCTCTTATTTTAGGAAGGTTTTGGAATTAGGAAAGGTCTAGGAAGGGAGGAAAGGCGAGGGAAGAAAAAAACAAGAAGAAGATAAAGAGAATAAGAGGAAGGAATGGACGGTGTGATTGGCTGGACCGGCACTCATATGAGCCTCGCATCACTGGGAATCCTTGGATCTGAGTTAAAGGTGTCACATTTCCTTTATTTTCCCTCTCCACTCGGTTTTGCACTCTCGAAGCGTCCTCCGATCAAGTTATCGTAGTCGTGTGATCCAAGTGCACGATAGAGAACTATCGACTGCATTTCAGGGCTCTGGAATGAATTCAATGAGTAGGAAACCCTCCTTCACACTAACTCTGACATCCTTTCCTTCTTTAAATTTTCATTCTAATGTATCTCATGAATTGGTACACTTACCGTTTCCAGTAGTGGAGAAAAAATTGTCGGAAGCAACAGAATTGATTTGTGAGCTTCTATAAGGTCTATTAACATGAAATCAGCGGAGTAAAGGGAGGATTAAGGGAGTAGAAGGATAGGCAGGATCAGAGAAGGGTTATTTATGCCGAGAAACCCGTTTGAGATAAGAATTCATACATAATATATTTAGGGTTAATCCATGAAATCAGCCAAGATTTTATGAACTCTTAAAATGTTAATGACTTTTAGATTGTTTACACGAGGCGTCGAGCTCTGAACGAGCGTGTGAAAATTTGTTACAGGGCTGCATCATCAAGTCAGGTGAAATAAGCTTTTGCTAATTTAAGAAACATCTTTGTAGGTTTTTTTTTTTTGTGATTCTATGTCTAAAACAGTTGCATTTAGAATTTCCTACATATTGTGAATAAATATCTTAAATGATTGTATGAATGCAAATTGATTGCCACTTACAATACATGTAATTTTATTGTGTTATGAATTTGATGAATATTTATGAAATTATTGCCTGCAGATATTCATTTGTTATGATTCATGTCTGATGAATATTTATTATAGAAATTATGCTTTAAAAAATATCACAAGTGTTGTTATAAGTAGACTATTACACAAGTACTTGCAAGTGCAGATGATAAAGATCGGTGGGATTCTCAAATTTTGATTTTCAAACGATGACGAAGCTCCAGTAACCATTGGGGTGAGATGACAACGGAATGTGAGAAACCACTGGTACCAAGGAGGCTATTGATAACTGCTATATGGGAGGCAACCTTTATCAATAGTTAATGTAGCCTTCAAGCTGGTGACGACCTAATGACATGACATGGCATAAAAATAGTTGAGGCCTGAACAATTATAAGTGGCAATCATATTATTAGATTTATAACTCTTCTGAGCATGCTTATGATAACTCATGAATAGATGAAATACATATGCTATACAATAGTCGTGATTTCTTTTTTTGCTTGTTTTTCTTTTACATGTTTTATATGATTCTAACATGTTTGTGACTTGTATATGGACATATACAATTACATACGATCATATATATTATTTATTTTCCGTGTATAAAATTTTATTTTAACCTTGATTATTTTGATGAGCTTGTTTTTACTCATACTACGTTGTTGACTTACAAGAAGGATAAAGAGCATCAAGGCGAGTAATCAGTGACTTGCAAAGTTTTTGCATTTCATAATATTAAAAGCTTGTAAAGACTTTTCGGTACATACTTTATTATATTGGATTTAACAGCTCTATATAGATATATATATGTTTTGATAATATTGTTTTCATGTTTCCAAATATATATGAATCTGAATGAATTATGATATGAAATGTATCAAGTATGTTTACAAAAAATTAGTTAGACTATTTCATTACATATTGGGTTCTGATTCTGAAAGTCAGGATCAGTGCTAGTGAGAATTTGGTCAGACTAAATCATACGCTTCTATCGCACCTCAGCCGAACCTTAAGGGATCAAGATTTTTTATTTCATAACTTAACAAAAAATGACCTCGAGTTAGGATCAAGATTTTTTATTTCCTTTGTAAGTTTCTCCTCTGCATCAACTGGTTTAGAGCTAAAACCTGATAATGGAAAGTGGCAACAATGCTACACAGGATTGAAGGTCTAGAATGGATATCAATTAGAAATTTGTTATTATTACATTTTATATGTGCATCAGACCGCCTTACTTCTCTTCCTAGACCCTCATATAAGTTGTGTAAATCAAAATGACTTCAATTGATATCACTATCCCTTCAGCACAAGATATCATTAGCTGAATTTAAACATGCAAAACTACTAAATCAAGAGAGGCTAACATTAATAGCATGTAAGAAATTAAGAATACATTGAAAATTTTAAAAATTAATGGTCAAGTGAAACCTTTTATGAGTTCAAACATATACACAATCTAAATCAACAAGAAGCAAAAACTAAAACCACTTCAAAATTGATAAACTTACATAAAGTTGAACTTGTGCATCTCCTGCAATTATTCCTAATGATATTGCAACCATTTTTAATGGCTTTATCATAATTCCTAATGATTTACATGCTGATAAGACTATTCAAATAATAATAGATATTAGCATATTTTCAAACTAACCTCTTTGCCTAAGCCCAAAACTCTTCATTGCAAAATCTATTGTATGGATAATTGCCAACAATAGACAATCCACAGACATTAAAGTATTACTTGGCTACAAACATTTAACCTTAAATAACAAAGTTCTTCAAAAAGGAGAGAATATGATGAGGCACAAGAAAAATATTATGAAAATAAATCACTAGGTCCAGATCAAGATGCATTATAAAATTTGAAAATTATATTTTTTCTAATATGTACATATATATATATATATATATATATATATATATATATATATATATATATATATATATATATATATATATATATATATATATATATATATATATATGCAAATTTTGTTTTTGTTTGTCCCATTTAAAATTTAATGCTTAAAACTCAAATTCAAATTTGGGCTATTAGCAATTAGTTGTAGACTCCCCTCCAACATATATGGCCTACCACACCTTCAAAAGAAGCTCCTTTTGGTGAATGAAGAGGTTCCGCCAATACAAGCATCACTTCTTTAAAAGCCAACTCTAACCACACAACTCAGGCTCCTCCTTTAATTTTATCTCATGTCGCAAACTTACAAATACTCCTGGATTTTATAAATAAAGAGGTTGAATTGTGATCAAAATTTTTGAAGCTTTCCCTTCTGTAGGTATTGCTTCTGGTGTATTCTAGGTTGTGGCCTTGGTGGATTTCAATGAAACTTGACTTTTGCTTAGGATCAAGTTATTTGTATTTCGTCTTGTGTTCCCACTAAATTTCTCCTCAACATACAATCCTTAAGGTTGTTAATTATATTATGTTTTGATTGACAAGGAAACTATTACACTCAATTAATAACTCAAAATCCATTCAAAACTCAACAACAAGCTCCCACATTTTTGGCAAGGTGGACAAATGGTTAAGAAGTTCTCAAACAACAATTTTGCAAATGTTCAAAAATCAAGATTTTTGGTGTTGGAAGAGAACTGCCAATAGCTTCTAAGTGCAAGAAACATTCCAGGTTGTTAATCATATTATGTTTTGACTGAGAAGGAAACTATTACACAAAATTAATAACTCAAGATCCATTCAAAACTCAACAACAAACTCCCACATTTGTGGCAAGGTGGCCAAATGGTTAGGAGTTCACAAAACAACAATTTTGCAAATGTCCGAAGGTCAGAAATCAAGATTTTTGATGTTGGAAAAGAACAGCCACTAGCTTCCAAGTGCAGGAAGCATTCCAGCTAGCAGGAAACAGCCGACTAAATTTCACATGACCGAAAAGCACTAAATTCCAAAGGAATCTATTCTTCTATGCTCATGCAGAGTATAATTATAGGTGCTAGAAGTTTTTTTCTTCTTGCAAGTGTTCTTGTTATTCTTTTATTGATTCAGTCTTGCCATCCATCCCTTCATCACCCCTCTCCTTTTGCTCTCTCTCTCTCTCTCTCTCTCTCTCTCTCTCTAATAGGAAGAAAAGAAAGGATAAAATGCTAGATTCAATGCAGACTCCGTCAACAGGTATCAAAGCCAAATCAGTACATTAAGGTGTCATCTTGCTAAAAGAGGAGTTTTCTCTTTACTTCCTTTTAGTTACTATTTGTTCCTACTCTATCATAACCCAATAAGAGTTTTCTCTTTCCTTTCTTTTAGTTACTATTTGTTCCTACTCTATTGGGCCACATTATTTTTAAACTATGACATGTCACCGTGAATAACCACATTGCAAATAATCTCTTTCCATTCAAGTGCTAATCCAATAAACCATGCTTATATGATATACATGAAAACCGATCTAGAAAAATCCTCATATGAAAACATTCTAATCAGCAACCCAAATCCAAGATTTCATTTTACCCATATCTCTTATTGAGCACCATACAAAAAGAAAAACTCATGCCGCCCATTAAGTCTACTTCAGCCTTTAAACAAATGTCCAAAATGTCCAATTAAAAAATAATTTACTGCCTTCACAACTCAGCGCCAATAATGATGCAAGCCATGTAAAACGTGGCAGAACTTGGGCACTTAAAGGGTTCCTTGTGATTGTTTGTCAGATAAAGTATTGATGAGTGAACGAGTAAAGATGAAGTCGGATTAATCAATAAATTAGTTTACTTGGAAAGATATTAGAGCCGACCACAAGATTTAACCGACCTATTCGGAAAAAATAATGATAAGCGAATACTTAACAAGCAGTTATAAAGTGAGACAACCCAACTCTTAGGCAAGAATTGCATAACACTGTCGGCCGCATTTTTTTACTTTTCTTTAAAAGATATAAAATTTAGTGATTTAGTTTAATATAAAAGATATATAATTTTGGAAAGTAGTTTTGAAAGTAGTGTATTTTATTATTATTTTTTTTTTAAATGAGACCGCCTGGATCTCATTTGTCCAATAATTTGCATAATCGTGCCTGATGTCACAAATGATACACATTCTCGAAAGAGTAATGTATCTTGCGACGGTAGACCCAATCATACGAACTAAAGGACTAGTGACATCCGTTTGATCTGCGAACCTTTATGTGTGACCGACAAGTTCCCCTACCTAATAGAAAGACTAGGTAGGGTTTATTTTACCTGGGTTCCAAGTTCCCTATAGAGGCAAGCCCCTATAGTTAATTACATCTCAAATGACTGGTGTCACTTGAGAAAACTCTCGATAATGATCGGTGGTTCTGTCTTCAAGAATTCAAGGGTTTAGGTTTTCACGGTAGGACGTGGAAAAAACAAGTGGGAGTGGCTCAAATTGGAACAGTTATTTCCAGGAGTCCAAAGAAAAGGAAAGGTAGGGGATGTCACAGATCTGAGGCGAGCCCCAGTGACTTCCCAACTATCCTATGGTGTGGCTGCGTTTTCAAAACGATATTAATTAAATGTTTAATCCTGCCAATTTTATTATTTGGGACTTACATTTGCATAATACCTGATTATGCAAATAACCCACAGAGATAAGAGGGATTACGTCGTACCGTACGACAACCTCGGAACCTAAAGCGAGTTAGGACTTACGCTGCGCAACATGGTTGCACAGAAGCCGAAAGAAGGAAGTGAGGATTTATGTCGCACTGGGCGAGCTACCTCGAAGTCCTATGTGTTGTTATTTAAACTAGGAAGAGTTTTGCTGAAGAAGATCTTCTTGCTGCTCGATCCAAGCTCCTCGTCATGTTGTTGTAGAATATCGACCACCTCCGCTTGTGGTTTGCTCCATGCTCCTTGCTGTGCTGCCCACGGGGTTAGCTCCACACTTCTTGCTGAAGTAACAGTCCTAATGTCTAAAGTTCAAAAAGGTTTTGTCAAGTGTGTTCCAATGTTTCAGGTTTTGTTGTTTTTTCAGTTTTGCATGCTGAGTAAAGTAAATTGCAAGTAAAATTGCTAGAAAGTAAAGCGCAGTAAAGTGGATTGCAGTAAAGTAAATTGCAGTAAATAAACTGTAAAAAGCGTACCTGGGCATCTGTTACCGTTGTATAATTTGTATTGCAAGCATATATGATTTGCAGTGGATTTAAATAAACTTGTCGGAAAAGTAAACAGAGCGAGAAAACTAGACACGAAAGTCAGAAAATAAAGAAAACAAGTCGTAGAAATCGCAAACAAAACTCGTAGTCACATATGGAAGATCAAGACTGAGTATAAGACATTGGAAAAGGTGGGGGCTCAGAGCTGGACTGTGTGCTATCCGACCTTGGATAAGAGTTACCGACCCGACGATCTAAGGAGGGTAGTCCTTAACCCAATCCAAGTGACTAACCATGGACCTTTATATATTTTATAAGGAAAAATTCTTTGATTTTCATGCAAAAGTTGTTTAAGTTTTTACGCGGAATTATTGTTAACAAGCAAAATAGATTTTTTTTTTGTTTTTGTAAGTATTTTGTAAAATAGTATAGTCCATAGACTAGTCACCTTAATCGTGCTAGGACTACTGACGACCTAAGATCATTGGGGGAAACAATCTAACCCAGAGTCGGCGAATAGTATCATCAGTCCTTTCCTCTCCTCCTATGGAGAGTCCTCGAGGTAGGAGATACTATTCTAATTATCCCTCGTATCCCTCGTATAGCACACATAAGCATTATTATCATCGCCCTCGCCACCTAGACCTCAGACTCACACCAGTCCGATGATCCATATGTGGCAAAACAAATGTCCCCAATTGCCAGGAGGATCTGAGTGTAATGCTCAAGCTCAAATCCCGGAGCATTGGGTTTCAATATTGGTTAAGTCATTTTAGGGAATTCCACATTTGATTTGACTAAGGAAAGGTGAACCAAGCCTCTGTGCAATCTCTGGTCTGGTGTCTTGATCAGCTTATGAATTAGGGTCAGGTGCCTAGTTTCACTGTGCATTTGAAGGTTAGGTAGATGGACTCTCACCTAGGGTGTGCTCCTAAGGTATAGGAAGTCTGCAGTTAAGGTTAGGTGGGTGACTCACCTAGGGGTGTGCTCCTAAGGTTTAGGAAGCATATGTTGTGAATTAGGTAAAGGAAGTTTCAACTAAGCTCTACACCTAAGGTTTAGGAAGTCTGCAGTTAAGGTTAGGTGGGTGACTCACCTAAGGGTGTGCTCCTAAGGTCTAGGAAGCATATGCTGTGAATTAGGTAAAGGAGGTTTCACCTAAGGCGTGCACCTAAGGTTTAGGAAGTCTGCAGTTAAGGTTAGGTGGGTGACTCACCTAAGGGTGTGCTCCTAAGGTCTAGGAAGCATACACTCTAACTTGTGCTTGAAGTGACTAAGAGTGACTTATCCTTCCTCAAGTTAAATCAGAAATTCCCCTTTTTGTGACTTAACCGTTTAAAACAAAAATAAATCAAGAGAACAAAAGAGGCCGACTCACATCCAAAAAAACTAGTAAAGCCAAAAAGGGAAGAAAAAGCAAGTGAGTCGGGCCTAAATCACGATCTCAGGACCTCCAACGACCCGGGGCTGCAACTAGCAAGCCTATGCGGCGACTCTATGATCTCCTACGACTTGGGGCAGTGATTAGACACTCCAAACAGCACTTACAACTTTCTACAGCACTTCTAAACCTCCGAACAGCAATTCCAAGCTCCCCCCAACTCTCCTATAGCTCTCTACAGCACTAGGCAACACTTAATTACATCAAATAACACTTGTAGTCTTCCAAACAGCACTTAAGAGCAATTATAAACCTCTCACAGCACCAAACAGTAATTACTAAGCCTCTAAACAGCAATCAAATCACTCCAGACAGCACTTAATTACACCAAACAGGACCTATACTCTTCCAAACAGCATTTACATCATTCCGGACATCCACCAAACAGTCCAAACAGCAATTACATCATTCCTAGCTCTCCTACAGCTTCCTAAAGCACCTATTCAGCAAATCAAAGCTTTTAACAGCAGTTGTATAGCTTCTAAAACTTCCAAACAGCAACTTTAAGCTCATAACAGCAATTATACAGCTCCTAAAACTTCCAAACAGCAACTTAGAACAGCTAGACAGCATTCCCAAACAGCAAACAGCACTTCCAAGGGCCAACAGCAGCTTTCTAAAGCACTTAACAGCACTCACAGCAGCTTTCTAAACCTCCTACAGCAGCCTACAGCAACTAGTGGCATCCTACAGCAGCCCCAGGCGTTCTTGCAGCTCCAACAACTCCAAACAGCCATATTAAATATCAAACGGCAATTTAAATGATTCCAAACAGCATAAACAAAGCAACAAAACTCTCCAAAATAGTGAACAAATGAGCATTTTGAATGGAGCATGAAACTCTCCAAAAGCAGTGAAGAAATTGGCATTTCAAATTGAGCACAAATCATTTTTTAAAACAGTGAACAAAAATATCCAAAATAGTGAGGAATTTGAAAACAAATCAGCCCAAAATGTTATGTAAATTTCTCCAAAACAGTTGGAATATTAGGTGGCGTAAGCGTAAAAGTAAAGTTCAGATGTAAAAGACGTAAATTCTTTGCAACATGAGTTTGAATGTCGATGGACGAATTATAGACCAACGAGTGCTACACTCACAGAAAAGTCACTAGGTGCATTGTTGACTTACCATTAGTATTCCTCCAACTTGCAATTGATACAATCACATGGTTTCCCTGCACTTACATATTGAACACCTAAAGTGTAACAATTACCATAGCCATAACCGAGCAGGTTTTGTTGAACCGAGAGAAATGCACTTCAAAGTCTCTTTCACAAGGCAAACACCCAATTCTGCAAATACCTACAGCTTTCTCCTATTACAATCTTTCAAAGTTTGCAAAGTTACTTCTTTTCTACAGTCTCCACTCTCTCCAACTTAGGCAATCAGGTTTTGAACATTTATGCTACAGAAATTTCATCATAACTCTTTTTCACCAATCAAAAGAATAGGACCTTTAGATTTTTCCAAAAAAGAAAAGTAAGATGAAAAAGTATGTAAATTTCATATCTTCACCACCTCTTACAATTGCTGCAAAATAGTGTGCAAACCAGCATCTAAACACTACACACATTTCTCCAAAACAGTAGGCAAATCAACCCCAAGAAAATATAAATGCTTAAATCCTCCCCAAACAAGGTATAGCATGCAGCGAAAGAATTCCTTTGTCACATATGCAAGTATTCAAGTCCCAAGTGTGGTGCATGTAGACGCATAAGAATTAGGCCATATGTGTACATGCAAGTGGAAATCTTGTGTTAACGAAGTAAATGCATCAAAATTGTATGGCATATATGTAAAAGAAATTTGAGATTTACTTGCTAGACATGTAGATGCATAAGAAGTCGTTACTGTTTATGTAAATCATCCATAAAAGATTCACGCAAAACAGAAGCATTACCACAATAAATGAATCAGAAGTTGCAATCAAATTTAATCCCATGACTTCTGCTATAAGAGACATCAACGCGATTTGCCTATCATAGCTCTCTCCAAATTGATAGTGGGTTTCAAGATTAAGATGTTCTTGAAAGCTAAGCAAGGGTACGGCTGAGATTAAGATATTCTTGAAAGCTAAGCAAGAAAGAAAAGGATCTTTTAGACAATTTGAGATTACTTAGCCCTTCAAGAATATATCAAATCAGCCATTAGAACTAATAAACAAAAGAAAAGATTCCAAGAACCATACAGGCAGATGAATTCACGGCTAAAACTGTACGCCAAAACCAAAAGATGTTGTAAAGAAACATGGAAATCCTGTAGTGCAAAGAGAATGGAGTGATATACCTTGCTGTGTGACCAAAGAAAGGCACAGGCGAGGGTTTCGGTGGGCTCGAGCAGGCGGGGAGAAGCTAATGTCGAATCCTTTCTGCGTGAAACAAATGGGCTGGGGTGAATAGCCTAATTTGGACCTGAATTAAACCTGAGTCGAGCCCGGATTCACGTCCCGCAAATTTAAAAAAAATGCGCATCGGTTTTCGTGCTAACAGCTCGCGCGCGGAACCACAACAATATGGGTACGCTTCCTAGCTAAAGTCGACGTCCCGGACGCATCCGTGTGGTCCGTTTCGTCATCCGAGGTCGTCCGGACAAGTTCGCCGACGGTCGGGCCAAAAAAGTGTCAAATTGTAGTGTGCGTGAGTTCGAGCCATTAAAGGTTCACCTAAGGCCGTCTGATCCTATGGGAACTCATTTTCGGGCCCTCTACATGTTAGTCCTTAGCCCTAGCAACCAGGAGTCGAGTGCTTGGGACTACTCATGCGAGGTCTCACAAAAATGGGTCTAGAAGTGGTTCGAAGCTCTATGTGAGGTGGGTTCCGTGACTAGTCCGCTAGGATGGTCAGTAAAGAACTCCTAAAGCTAGATCCTAGGGTCTAAAGGGAATAGCCTAAGACCTCATTAAAATGAGGTCAACAAAAGGACCCCCAATAGGTGTGGTGTGCAGAACATGCACACCGCGCGTATTGGTGTTGACCGAAGCGACCAACACAACCAGAAGACTGTGTAAGCATGTCACACTCAGAACAAATTGACTCAGAGTCAGGGTGAATTTGAGTTGGGCTTTCCACTGGGGAGTTAGAGCAATTGAAGATCTTTAAAAGTTTCTGCTGGGGATGATGAAAGGATTGCAACATGATGTGATGTTTGGTTGTGTCGTAAGTTTTGTTTGAGTGATGTAAATTTGATTAAATGAGGAAATCAATTTGGGCAGGAAAGTACGAGGCCACTAACACGAGATTTATGCCGAAAACAGTCACCAAGAAGAGTTTACGCTAAAAGAAGGCCACCAACTAGGGATTTTACGCCAAAAGAGACCACCACCTAGGGATTTACGTCAAAAGAAATAGCCACCAACTAGGGAATTTATGCCAAAAGAAGGCCACCAACTAGGAAATTTACGCCAAAAGAGACCACCACCTAGGGATTTACGTCAAAAGAGATAGCCACCAACTAGGGAATTTATGCCAAAAGAAGGCCACCAACTAGGAAATTTACGCCAAAAGAGACCACCACCTAGGGATTTACGTCAAAAGAAATAGCCACCAACTAGGGAGTTTACGCTAAACGAAGGCCACCAACTAGGGAATTTACGCCAAAAGAGACCACCACCTAGGGATTTACGTCAAAAGAAATAGTCACCAACTAGGGAGTTTACGCTAAAAGAAGGCCACCAACTAGGGAATTTACGCCAAAAGAGACCACCACCTAGGGATTTACGTCAAAAGAAATAGCCACCAACTAGGGAGTTTACGCTAAAGGAAGGCCACCAACTAGGGAATTTACGCCAAAAGAGACCACCACCTAGGGATTTACGTCAAAAGAAATAGCCACCAACTAGGGAGTTTACGCTAAAGGAAGGCCACCAACTAGGGAATTTACGCCAAAAGAGACCACCACCTAGGGATTTACGTCAAAAGAGATAGCCACCAACTAGGGAGTTTACGCAAAAAGAAGGTCACCAACAAGGGATTTTACGCCAAAAGAGACCACCACCTAGGGATTTACGTCAAAAGAGATAGAAAACTGAGAATAGTGCAGTTCTATGCAAGTAAAACCAGCTAAACTCTTCTACCTGAAATTGAGGACCCAGTGTTCCTGTGGAAGGAGATTTCGTGTCGAGGAAAGTGATAAAGATAGTGAAAGATTGAGAAGGTTCAACTCAGTCGGGTCGAAATTTGGATTTGAAATGGTAGATTTTGATCATTTTGATTTCGAATGCTATTTAATTTCAATTGTTTCATGGACAAGTGCAGAGTCGTATGAAGTTAGATTATTGTTTCGTTCGTCGAGTTTTGTCACCGTTTCAATTTAAGATTGTGGAGTTTATTTAATTTCATGTTGTTTTCGTATCGTTCCTGGTTCGTTGGTATTGTGAAGCTGAATCAAGGATTCAACTTAACGGCATTAAACCAATCGCACGACGTAGCAAAAGCAAACTTTATTAATACTCCAGAATCGGATACAACAAAACATAGTCTGAATACGCAACGTCGATGAATATAAAGAGATACATAAGAGTAACATCTGTATGTAGAATGCAGTCTTCGATTATAAGCTATCAGTGATTTCTTCTGTCAAGGAATTGTGTAGAGACTAACCCTCCTCTTAAGACGTACTTCGAGACGAAAGTCTCTCGTACATGCTTAGAGGTGTGCTGTCTCACAACTCTAGAGGCTGCAACCCTTCAAGGTCCGGGTCAGGGCGGTATCCAAATGGTGCTTTCTTGTCGTCCATTTTCCTGAAAGTGATGGACACTCTCCTCTCGCGGTACTCCCGGAACGCAAGGCTTTGCCGCATCGGCTCCATTTCCTTTAAGCACAAGCACTGATCCAACTGGAAGAGGGATCTTTACTGGCCCACTGAATTCACCTGGGCCAACGACCCGCAACTCTCTCCCAAACAAAATATCGCACCTGCTGAGGAAGGAGACTGTGAAGAATGGTCTCAGAAAGTCATGATGATCTATATGGGGTGGAATGCAGTCCCCCTCTTTGTAGATATTTATAATGCAACTATTCGGCACACAATCCGCTGGCAGGATGTGCCAAGAAACCATCCTTTTAATCATACTCTTTAATATCGAGGGCATCAGGTCTACCTCGTCGTGTCTTATGATGCCCGGCGGATTTCCTTTGTTGTCATGGGCGTAGTTGTAGCAACAACCAAAATGAATAGTAACTCGTCCCTTGCCTCGCATCCATCTTCAGGGTTCAGAATACGTCTTCTTCCTTAAACGGCCTGCCCGGCCTAAGTCCCTGAGGTAAAAGACCTAATCAATTATGCCCTCCTGTTCGCTACCTGAGAACACATCTGTATGCAATTCCAGTCCTTCCAGAATGTTAACATATTTCCCCAGAATTCTTTCAAAGTGCTCAAAATTTTGCCTTCGAACCCTTTGAAATTTCTCTGGTTCATCCACTGAAATTGTCTGCAATCGCTTTGATTTAACAGGATGTGGAATGTAAGACACGATTTCCTGTTGATTTTCATGACATTGAGTCGCTGGGACTATGATGTGATCCTCGTGGGATTCAACTGGCACGTTTCCTGGTAAGGAAGGCTTTCGGAATCGGCTTGGTCTTTCTCTTCTTTATCAAAGGCCGGGGATGACGTCCCCTACCGACCGGTTCTCGCACCTGTTCTTTCCCCGTGCTACTAGGACATCTCGCCGCGCACTAACTCTCGGCTACCCTTTTCTCCAAGCGGTCCCGCATCGGAGTTCGCGGCGCTTCAAATTACGGCGTTGTGTGCGTGAAAGTGGAATCTTCCTAGATGCACCCGTCGGTACCACCCGTAATGGAACACCGGTGGGGTTCCCCGTATGGCATTCACAATCGGCCGTCGCTCCATGTATCTCTTCTTTGTCATCCTCAAACTTTCTCTTATTTATCGCCGCAGTGTGTTCTCTGCTCTTGAAACTGAGTACTGTCTTCAGGTTTTCTGCTTCATCTGGATTGACTACCTTTAGCATGTGACCCTCATAATCCATCTTCACCTGTTCAAAGTCCAGGTCAAATTCTATGATGGCGCCCTGTGCCACCTCTTCCTCGTTGAGTGCGAGTTTGATGCCGTTTTTAAATGAGAAAATCAGCCTTCTTGTTCGACATTTTCCCCGCAAAAGACAGAAAAACGTCAGCGTGCTAAAATTCAAACCGAACAGGAACAATACTAGTTTATTATTGAATATATTTTACAAAGTCATGTTTGTATTTCATTTCAAGCATGTAGATTTATGAAAGAATGTGGAATTTGTGGCATTTCAAATTTCAATATGAAAGAAATGTAATTTTATTCAGGAGAAGTCAACTTATCATTTTCATTACAGACACATTTTTTTTATTTCATTTATTGGACCCAGTTACAGACAATTGTCACATCGGCATATCTTAGGACTCGCAATCAAGCCCTTCGAAACGTCACGATGCATAGTACTTTTTCAAATATCGCCCATTAATTGGTAGCATGGGCCTTTCGCCCTGGCAATCTATCAGCTGGTAGGATCCTCCGGAGTAGACTTTTTCAACCACGAACGGTCCCTCCCAAGTCGGTTCAAATTTTCCTCCCATCTTACGGTGCGCAAGAATGGGCCTCCGGAGTACGAGGACTAAGTCACCAACTTTAAACGTTCTTGGACGGACCAGCCTTGTCGTGGGCTTGCGTCATCCTCGCTTGGTATAATTCGAGGTCTCCGTCGTGCTACGAGTCGCTTCCCTTCGAGACTTTCTAGCTCTTCGAGCCGGAGCTTGGCATTCTCCTCCGTCGTGATTTTGTTAGCTACGGCGATTCTCGAGGATGGTAATTGCACTTCCAAAGGAAGCACACCTCGGACCCATACACCGTGGCGTAAGGTGTAGATTGAGTTGGGGTTCCGAACGTCGTCCCGTACGCCCATAATGCCTCCGAGAATCGCTCGTGCCACCCTCTTTTATTATTGTCTAATGTCTTTTTCGAATTTGCATGAGAGTCTTATTGAAGGCCTCCGCTAGACCGTTCGCTTTCGGTTAGTAGATCGTAGAATATCTCCAATCTATCCCATGTCGTTTGACGAAACTGTTGATTTTAGTACTTTTGAATGTTGTACCGTTATCTGAAATAACCCTACGGGGAACACCAAAGCGGTAGACAATTTGGGTTTTGAAAACCGAAGAACATGATGTGTCGTGACTTCCTTCAACCGCACCGCCTCGCCCATTTCGAAAAGTAGCCGTCGTCGCTAGTATGAACCGTGTCCTTTAGATGACGGAGGGTCCATCGGACCCACTATATCTGTGCCCCAACACTCGAATGGCCACGATGCAATTGTTGGGTGTAGCACATTCGGCGGTTGATGTAAGACCACTCCGTGCACCTGACACTGATGGCAGCTTCTGGCAATTTCCATGCGATCATTCATCATTGATGACAATAGTACCCCATTCTCTCGATTTTCATTTTCATTTTCGGACCTGACTGGTGGGCACCACATAGTCCTGCATGTACTTCCTTGACGATATTCTGCGCTTCTGCCTCGCTTAGACATTTTAACCACATCTGATCAAAGGATCTTTTGTATAACACGTCAACTAGGGCGTATGACAATGCCCTCCTCTTAATCTGATGTGTTGTTGATCTGTCTTCTGGTAGTGTCCCGGTCTGCAGGTATTCGACAAATGGTCGACGCCAATCGTTCTCATCTTCAGCAACTGCAACAACTGTGTTCTCACTTCTCTGCTTATGCACGGTATCCATGTCAATTTGAGATAGGACTTGACATCCCTGTATCGTAACGTCGATAGAATCTTCCGGCTGGCATGCAAACTCCTTAGCTAATTTGGCTAAAGCATCCGCACGAGAATTGTCACCTCGGGAATTCTCTACAATGTTACATCGGGAATCTGTTCTAACAACTTCATCGTGTAGCGGTGGTACTGCTTCTAGCCCAGGTTTTAAGATCTTGTATCGTCCGGCCACTCTGTTGGATAACAAGTCGAGAATCTCCGTAGATAGCGAGGTCCGTTATTTCCATTAAAATTGCTAAACCTAACCCTGTTATTAGGGCCTCATATTCTGCCTCGTTGTTTGTACACGGCTCGGTCAAGTGGTAAGAGTATCTTAACATCCCTCGATCTGGTGTAATGAAAATTAGGCCAATTCCTGCTCTGCCAGGAATTATTGTTTGCGAATCTTTATCTCTTTTGGCTGACAAAGCTCCGTCGAAGTACATCTCCCAACGTTGATGTTGACCTCATTTTTGATGAGGTCTTCTCTTCTCTCTTTAGTACTTAGGATCTAGCCTTAGGCTTTTCCTTTGACTATCTTAGAGGATTAGAATTGGGACCCACCACTTAGAAATTCAAACCACTTCTTAACTCCTCGCAAACTCCACAAACTCGATTGTAGACCCCTAATCTCCTGAGGGTTGAAATCAAATGTGGAAGTTTAAAGGATGAGTTCCTATAGGACTCTTCGGCCTTGAGACCGCCTCGGGTGGCCCGGTCCGGTGAAGGGTTGACTTACACACACACTACACCTATGCACTACACTTTCACACACCTCTTAAAACGACACCCATACCCAACTCGACCTCCCGACTCATGAAGGTGATTCACATGGATGGTCCTTAACCCCTAAGCCCTCGCTAAGAGGGTTAGGAACAACATAGTGGATACCTCAAATGAGTCCCTTTCATGGCTCATGTGGGCTTGATATGGCTTCATAGCTCAACCAAAATGATTTCTTTCCACTTACATTCACCCAAGCTCCAATTTTCCAAATTTTCAATTTTTGACCCCCGGGACCCTACACCCGCCTAACCTACCCAAAACCCTTGAAATTATCCAAATCTTCCAAAATTTCCAAATCACCCAAAATTCTCCAAAATCATTCCTAAACATTTCCTCACCAATCAAATTGATCATCCATAGCCAAAAATACCAAAAATACCTCCCAATACCCTCCAAATACCTAAAATACCCCTCTTAGCCAAAAAATCCAAAAATTCAGAAAATTCCAGAAAATCCCAAATATTCCCAATTTCATTTTGTTCAACTACAGCATGGGCCAATTTTGTCAATTTACCCCACCTTTATCAAAATCCCCAATTTGACCCATTTTAACCCAAAGTGAACCCAATGTCAAACCAAACCTACCCAATTGACCCAAATTCTGGTCCAATTCAATTCTAAAATTCAAATCAACATCCCCAACACCAATCTAGACCAAATCCAAGTCCAATTTGATTGACATTTGAATCCAATTTCACTTTGGGCCTTAAAGCCCAATTTGAACCCATGACTCAAACTTAGCCCAAACTCACCCAATTCAACTCCAATTAACCCCAAATCTTTTCTAAAACTTCCTTAACATTCCTATAAACAAAACACTAACATGATTTGCCCAAAATTTAGACCCAAACCCCACTCAAATTCAACCCAAAATCAAAAGGCCCAATTTCGACCTAAACCTAAACCTAGCCCAAATAGACCCAAACCCCAAAATCAAAACCCAACCAAAGCCAAAACCTCTTTGAAACACTCCCATAAACATTTCCCAACATTTATTTTACATCAATTTCAACCCTAGCCCAACATTGGCCCATGGTAGCCCATTTTGGCCCACCTTAGCCTCTTTACCAAATGAACTCAAATTCAACCTAATTCAAGCCCAAACCACCTCAAATTTATTTCAAATCATTCATGACATATCCCTAAACCAAACTCAACAATTATTTGGCCCAACCTCTTTACAAAACTCCCATCCATAAATTCATTTTTAAACTAAAAGGCCCATTCCTTAAATCATTTTAAAAGCCCATCTTTTACCACATCCAAAGGCCCAAAATTGGTCCCAAAGCCCATATGACATTTCCCCTCATCATACTTTCAATTAAACTCAATATCTAAATCCTAAATTCATCATTGGATTATTCCAAAATTAAACCTCATGACAACTCTCACCAAAATGCCAAAAGTCACAAAACCCATTTTCATGAAATCGACTAAACTTTTCCCTAAGCCACATGGAGCCATGCATGAGCCATTCACAAGCCATAGGAAGCCATGAAAGTTTGGCATGTGACCATGCCATTAATGGTAAAAGGAGGGGCTTCTTTCCTAACCTTTCATTAAGCCTTTTTAACCTTATCCATGACACACACTAAACCATGTTTAGCCACCTCATCATGGATAGAGACCACACCATCCTCCCTCGTCGACCCAACCGATCCTCTCGACCTAAAATCAGTGCCATGGGGAGGTGCACCCAACCCAAACCAATGGGTTGACCAAATTGAAGCCAAAATGACCCCTCCCCCATTCCATTTTAATTCAACCACTTTACACATGGCAATGGCCAATCGATTGCACAAACCTCTAACCCCCGACCCACCCGGACTCCGAGGGTGACCCATGCCCGCCGGCCACCGCCCGGGTCGCCGGAAAACACCATGGCCGAGACCTCGGGAGGAGCCAAACTTTGGAATTCCATCTTGCCGAGCCGCCTCATGCCCAATGGCCACCATGTCCGTTCTTCACATGCCAAGAGCAGACTCGATCCAAGCCCTCAACTCCCCCGGGAGGCCCTCCAGCCTCTCCTATTTAAACCCCTCACCCTCTCGGCCAAAGGAGGTGCCGAACCAAACCTTAAGGAAACTCGCCAAAATCATTCCGCATCACTCTCCACACATGAGAGCACTTGATCCCCACCGAATTCCACCCAATTCCCTCCAATCGAGCTCAATTTCGAGCTCAAACTTTAGCCCAAAAACCAGGACACTTCTTCACAGCGAGCCAATCCCCAAATTGATTGGTCCTACACCTTCACCGGACCAAGAGGAGAAGTTTCCCACCGAAAGCCCCATCTCCGAGCCACCTAGTTGCTCCAGCCTCCAAGCTTTGTGATCGGCCGTGGTGACTTTCATAGCTAGACAATTCACTGTGCCAAGGGACTTCATCTGGAGCTTACTTGGACCCAATCGAAGGTGACACAACTCTCAGATCGAAGCTTCACTTCTCTGAGCAAAGGTATGGACTCCCTCTTCTTCCTGAGCTTCCAGAGATTCTTATTTTAATTTGAGTCAATTTAAATGCATGTTCACCGTATGGATGTGTTCGTCTCTTCAAGACGAATCCATGAGCATAAAAACACGAAAATTCGTCGAGAATCGAGAGAGTTCTTAGTGGTTAGAGCGTGGACGGTCACGGATCGTACCGGCCGTAGACGATGACCGAGAACCGCTCGGATCGCGCGTGTATCGGGTGGACGGCTGGATCGCGTCGGACCGACGGATGGTACGCGAACCGCGGGGCCCCGGACAGCCGAGTCGGATGGCGGCGCCGAACCGTGGAACGACGCGTGTCGATTCGGAGCCGCCGAGGCCGAGTCGCGCCGCGTGGATAAGTAGATAAATAGGTATTTTCTCGATTTATTTAAATCCCGTAACTTCAAAAATCCATATCTTTGTGTAGAAAAATCACAAAAATAAAATAAAAATACCCTCTCGCTCGCTGAACAGTAGGAGAATAATGTGGAAAAGAAATTAATTAATTTTGTTCAAGTACTTTATTTTTAATTAATTATTTACTCCCCGCATTGTTTTAATTCTCTATGCATTCATACAATTCACCATGGCATAACACCATAGAGCTTTGAAGCCTCGAACTTGGGAACATTCCCCGAATTTTCCAAGGTCGAGGCCATCTTCGTGAAAAGTTATTGATTTTTCAAATGCATGTTGTTGTTTTGAGTATTTTAATTCCAAAAATTAGCATATTGTGAAATAAATTCTAGGAAAATTTGGTGATGTTCCTTATGACTGTAGAACCCTAAGAAAAATAGAACTTGAGTTAATTCACTCGCATTAACCTTAATCGGCCTAAATACCTAAAATTGAACTTTAATTAATTAGAGTTAACCATAGATCAGATTGACTTGAAATCAATTTTCCACCGACCTTTAGGATCAGAGGAATCCACTATAAAATTTCAAGTCAATTGGACTTGTTAACCCCATCAAATGGGTTGATCCACTTAGCCAATTCGAACTTTAAAAAATTCATAACTTTCAAAATACTTTTCAAAAATTCACCAAATCGGTTTTGGAGCCTCTCTGATATTAGGGAATTTAAGAAAATTAAAATTGCAATTTTCTAAAAAAGTTGATTTTTTATCATTATTTTAATATTTTAATAATTAAAAAATAATAAAAATTACAAAAATAATAAAATTCACCAAAATGTCATATTTTGAATTCTAACCACTTAGGAACAAACCCCATATTTTTCTTATGTCTCTAGGTTGAGATATTAAATTTTAAAGCCTTGGGGTAATTTTTAAAATTAAAAAATACATTTTCTAGCATTTCCACTAAAATAATTCCAATAAATTAAGGAAAAATCAGAAAATTGTAAAATTTAGTTCTCTGGAACCCTTGATATCAGAGAAGATTTTAAAAATTATAAAATTCATTTTTCAATTTATATTCTATTTTTAAATTAATTAATACTCCAGAACTTAAAATAATTTTAATAAATAAAATATAATTCAAAAAATCACAAAAATTGGTCCAAGTGGTCCTCTGGTCATTAGGAATGTTCCATAATTTTCTTAAGAACAGAAACTTTTCCTTGGTCATATTATTAAATTTTCTTTGGAAATCCTTATTTTCCACAAAAAATAATTACATAAATAAATTAAATACAGAAAAATCACCTTTTCTCCTCTAATGTCTTTATTGACATATGAGTGAGGTCACATAAAAATTTCAAATTCATTTGAGCTCAATTTAGTGAGTTATGAAATTATTAAGCTTGAAGGGTAAAATGGTAATTAAAATTTTAACCCTTAATTAAAACTTTAGGCTTAATAAAATTAAAGAGTAAAATATTTGATCTTAACCTGATTTGGATGATTGAAATTTAAATAAGTAAAGGGTAGAAACCTATTAAACAATTCAACAATAATTGAAATGAATTTTAATTAAAATAATTAATTAAATTTGGAAGAATAATAAAATTGGAATTATTAAAATAGGGATGTTATTAGGAAAAGATTTGTTCTTTAATTTAAGAATCCCTAAATTAATTGTCTTAATAATATTTAATCCTTAATTAAAATGATAATCCGGTCTTAAAATTTAAAGTGCTAAAAGATTTAATCATTAAATTAAATTAAAGTTAAAATTATTTAAAGTAAATCCCTTTAAAGTAAAATATTAAATTAAATTAAATTAAATTAAATTAAATTAAATTAAATTTAAACAAATTAAATTAAAATTAAATTAAATTAAAATTAAATTAAATTAAAATTAAATTAAATTAAAATTAAATTAAATTAAAATTAAATTAAATCATATTAAATTAAAAAATATTAAATTAAATTAAATCAAATTAAATTAAACTAAATTAAATAAAATTAAATTAAATTAAATTAAAACTAAATCAAATTAAATCAAATTGAATTAGATTAAGCTAAGGCATATCATATTAAATTAACTTAAATTAAATTAAATTAAACTAAACCACATTAATTTAAGTTAAGTTAAATTAAATTAAATTAAATAAAACATCACCTAAGACATGAAGAATTCAAAATAAATCTAAAATAACTTGAACACTATTCCAAACTTAAATCATTAATTTGAACTTAAATTTGAATCACAAATCATTAAATATCGTTTCGCCCTTAGGAGCTTTTACTATTATAACTCCTAAATGGAGTATCAAGTGAAATGTCACTTCACTTATAAGGATATTCAAACATTTTAATTCACTGAGCAAGAAATAAAACTTAACTTAAACACCCTGGATGATTAATTCACCTCGCACAATAGAATTCATTCGACTTAGGACAATTCCCGAAATATCGAAAAGATGTTTAAGATTCGTCTTAAACACTTCCTCAATATGATGGAATGCCCTTAAGAACAAATTGAGCTTAGTTGTTCTTTGGTGAAGAAAATCATCCTTAAAACTGAAATCGAAGACCTAGACGTCATAGGAATGACTAGCCATAGGATTAGGATTTTGGTAGAAAACCATAACCCTTCCCTTAGCTTTACCTAGGAAATTGCTATAAATGCTTAAATGCTCTAAATTGTATTTTAAGTGCGACTTGGGATGACGGGAAGACCCTCCGGTACGCTTTTATTTTATTGCAATTTATCTTACCGCAATTCATTTATTCGTGTTGCACTTTACCTTTCTTGCATGATAAATAACAGTTGCATGAAAACCTACACCTTTAGGATAGAAACCAAAACTGAAACCCATAACTAAATTAAAAGACACTACAAGATAAAATTCACCGCCACAACATTCAAAATATAAAACAACTCAAAATTTAATCACAAACGTAACAACAAAACTACAATTACAACTAAATTAAAACGTCTTGTTGGATGATCGGGAATACCTCGGATGATGTAACCTACGTGTTGCTAACGGGATTTCCCACGGCCTAAATGAAAGTGTGGAACTCATTCAATTGAGTTTAGCAAATTCATCTGGACTAAGTGAATCCGATAAAAATAACGATGCCGGAAGGATGGAACCGTGGGATCTTAACCGGTGTTGTTATAATCAATTTTAAGATTTGTTTAATTAAAATATTAAAAAACACTTGGAAACTAAGACTTCTCTAAACCAAAACACTTCTCTCATCTCCTGATTTATGACTTCTAAAACTAAACCTCTGCAACAACAAGGAGCTCGGAGCATGGTGGGCAACGACGACCATCGTCATCGCGAAAACCCGAGTCTACTTCAAAGAAACTTTCCTTAGAATTAAATAACCAAGCCGTAGGACTTCGAGGTAGTTTGCTCTAGTGCAACATAAATCCTCAACTCTTCGTTAGGCATTTGCATGATCATATCATGTAAATTAAGCCCTAACCGGTCTTAGGATTTCCAAGGTAGTCGTCCGACACGACATAAACCCTCACATCTTCGAGGCTATTTGTATGATTTTATCATACAAATATAAGTTCTAACTAATTAAAATCGGCAAGATCAAAACATTAAATAAACATCAGGACTTTCCTAAATTCAAGCCAAACAAATAGGATAGTCGGGAAATTACCGAAGTTCGCTTCGAATCTGTGATTTCTCCTACCTTTCTTCCTTCGGATTCCCAAAATATAATGTTCTAAATTTGATCCAGGTCCCTATTGAAATTCCAATATTCAATCCCTCGAAAACTTAAACTTTGAAATTCTCGAGAGCAGAACTACCGATTATTATCGAGAGTTTTCTTAGGTGATTCCCGTCACTTAAGATGTAATTAACTATGTGGCTTGCCCTTATAGGGAACTTTAAGAACCTAGTAATATAAACCCCGCTTAATTCATTTATATTAAGCAGGGGACTTGTCGGCTTATAAAATTGGTTCGCGGACCAAACGGACGTCACAAATCTTCTAGTTTATTTAATCGAGCCTCATCATCAAGCAATGGTGTCTATTCTCCGGGATAGATATACGGTTTGTGGATGCGGTGCTCGTTTATATAAACTTTTCGGGATGTGAGATCAGTTTGATTCCATATCTTAAAATTTTCAAATTTAAAATTAATTTCAAAATAAAATACTACTTTCTAAATTATATATATATTTAAATTAAATTTAAAATTCGCCGACAACTTCTGTAGGCGACCCCTTTTAAAAAATACAACACTCAACCTAAAAATATGCCGACAGTTGAGCATTGGGATGTCCTACGTTCATTACTTGTTCGTCAGGCAAGTCATCGTTGAGGGGAGAATCAGCTGGCAACGGGTGTGCTGCGAGAAAGTCCGCTAAAATTTGTCCTTTGACAGCGCGAAGAGGTACGAAAGTTATATTGAATTGCAAAAATATCATTGACCATCACGCCAATCTACCAGAAAGGGTCGGCCGGGTCATCAGATATTGCAACGGATTAACTTTCGAGATTAGGTTGACCTTATGAGCTAGCATATAGTGTCTAAGCTTTTGGCGACGAAAATTAGAGCTAGAAAATGCTTCTCAATTGGAGGATACTTTACCTCTGCAGGTATTAGACGACGACTAAGGTAATAAAGGGAGTTTTCTTTACCCTCTTCATTGACCTGAGCTAGCAGGGCTCCGAGGGAGTCGTCTAAAGCAGCGGTATAAAGTATCAACGGTCGGCCTGAGACTGGGGCTCTAAAACAGGAGGTGTCATTAAGTATTGTTTAATACTTTCAAAGGCCCGTTGACATTTTTTATCCCAAGTAAACTTGGCATCTTTTTTTATTAACGCAGAAAAGGGCTGACACCGTCCTGACAGATTAGATATAAAGCGTCGTAGATATGCCAATTTCCCTTGAAATGATCGTAGCTGCTTTAAGGTTTTAGGGGTGGCATTTCCAAGATGGCTTTAATCTTCTCTGGATCGATTTCAATTCCCCGGTGTCGGACAACAAATCCTAAAAATTTCCCGGAGGTGACACCGAAGGCGCACTTTAAGGGATTCATTTTAAGATTGAATTGCCGCAACCGTTCAAAGACAATCCTCAAATCGTACCAGTGGTCTTCCTTCTGTTTGCTTTTGATGACCAGATCATCCACGTAGCATTCAACTTGGTTATGGATGAGGTCATCAAAAATCCTTGTCATGGCTCGTTGGTATGTTGCTCCAGCATTCTTCAACCCAAATGGCATTATTGTGTAGCAATAAATTCCGATCGGTGTTCTGAAAGCAGTAAGTGTCGCGTCTTCTGGCGCCATCTTAATCTGATTATATCCTGAAGATCCGTCCATGAATGAGAAAATTTCGTGTGAAGATGCGATGTCCACCATTAGTTCTGGGATGGGTAATGGGAATTCGTCCTTCGGGCAAGCCTTGTTTAAATCTCTGAAATCGACACAAATTCGAATTTGTCCATTCTTCTTTCTAACTGGCACAATATTAGCCAACCACGTTGGGTATTGTTCTTCTCTTACAAACTTGGCATCTATTAACTTCTTCACTTCGGCGATGACTTGTTGCTCTATTTCGAGTCTCATTCTTCGGGGAGCTTGCTTAACCGGGGTCATGGTCGGGTCTACTCCAAGTCTGTGGACCGCGACCTCCGGTGCTAACCCGGGCATCTCGTCGTAGCTCCATGCGAAACAATCTCTGAATTCTGACAATAGTTCGATTAGATCTGAAGACTCCTCATTGCTTAGTAGTGAGCTAATGAAAGTAGGTCTAGGGGCATCTTCAGTCCCTAGATTGATCTCCTTCAATTCATCAACTGTAGATTTGATTTCCTCCTCAAACTCCGGCGGGGCATCTTCTATTTGAGTTTCTTCTGAGTCCTCTTCCACTTCAAGGCAATTTTCCTCTAACTGGCTAGTAACGACCAAGCAAAATTCGGTGCATAGACCGGCCCTACCGTGCCGAATCCAACGCCCACTTTCGATTTAGAGGCTCGATTTTTATTATTCCACAGTTCCTCGAAGAGGTGCATCCTTTCTTTTGATAATTTACCAGGTACAAAACCACGCTGAATTAATCTTTGCACATAAGGAGAGTAATAAGCAAAAGGCAACTCCATTAATTCATTAAAAGTATTTTCTTCCAATTTTACATTGTTTTCAGAACTGGAAGAAGAAGAACCACGGTAAAATTTTATTGGCTTCGTACCAACACTTTGTACTTCCTTAACCTCCAACCCCTCAACTTTATTGGAATGAATCGGGGTTAAGGCTATGGTTTGTACATAGTGGTTGATCCGATCGTACATTGATTCATATTCCTTTTTCTTTTCTTCTTCCAAGGAAATCTCAAACTGAGGTGTCTTTTGATTTCTTGTTCTCGCTATTTTTGTCATCTTTTCATCCTCGGAGCTGTCTTCCAATTCAATGTTGATGACCGGATCTCTCCGTTCAATAATCTTGTTAACTCTTCCTCGCCCTCGTCCCCGGCCTTGATCTCGAAAACGAGAGCTAAAAGAGATGCCACCATCTCGCTGTAAAGGAGTGATCGGAGATCGCTGAATTGGAGCTGGCTGGTCTCGTTCTTGCAATCCCTTTGACTCTTCAAATCCCTATTAGATCTGTGGCGGATGTAGGACTGCAACTGAAGGTAGGTCGAGGGCTTAGATTTTGGTTGTAGTTATGGGGGTAGATTTTTAAGGAAGGTAAAAGTTTGGATTTTTTTAAATTTAGGGTTAAGGCTAGGTAGATGATGTGGGGGATAATAGGTGATGTTATTTGGAATTTGGTTCAAAACAAAGAAAAAAGCCCTTAATATTTAGGGCTTGTCAGGCTCTGATATCAGATGATATCGTTCTAAGGCTCCATGTATAAAAGAATAAAAGAAAGGGATACGTATGTTGTAGGATGGATAGGGAAAGCAGAAGAAAGAATAGCAGCTGAATTTCTTGCATGGATGATAGCGGGACAAGAAACTAGAAAATAAAACAACAATTTTCCTTTTGCAAACAGCAATTTACTGCAAGTTAGACGACGAAGGGGGCCTCCGAACGTCTTAGAGAGATCACCACATAGATCCTAACAAGCTACAGACACGTCACCCAAAAGAAATCTAAAAATACAGCACTCTATAGAGAAAAATAGAAAAAAATATATATATCCAAATAACACAACAATAGCCAAAAGCTTCCAATACAAAAAAAATAAATATATAAATAGTCTCTCAAGAAAAAGAACCTTAATTTTAATTCAAAAATATAAGAAATTCAATCCTCACAAGGACCAACAACAACAATAGGTAAGAAATCCTAGTTTTAGCGTTGAACGAGACGGAATCCTGCTCAGTTCTTGCTTACGCAGAAAATTGCCACGAATCATATGCAAGCCGATCTCGCAATCACAAAAACTCACGGAAAGCTTACTTACGCATGTGACTGAAAGCAAGTTCGCATTCCCCTCTGCCTCCCACATTTCCACCACGTCCCATGTCAAGAACACTAACTAATATTAGAGATAGATGTGAAGTAACCTAGGAGTTTCTGATTATAATAGATTTAAATCAAATACAATTATTGAGCCAATATCTTTATATATTTGTTATAGACGCAAACAAAAATATTCAAAATGAAATGTCATGGTAGATATTTTTTGTAAATGATATAATCCTAATTAGTAAAACATCAATAAAAATAATTAAAAATTAGAATAGATGACATGTGTAGAAGATAGAAGTCTAAGAATTAATAGAACAGAACTAGAATATATGACATTAATTTTAGTAGGTATAATGTTAACATTTATATTAGAAAATAAGGTGATAGGCGTAACTAATTTAAATATCTTGGAATTATTATAAAAAATAATAGAGAGAAATGATGATAATGATAAAAAAGGAAAGAGCATCAAGTGTTGTGCGATAAGCATATCATAGAGCCTTAAAGCTAAACATTACAAAATTATAATTAAGCCGATAATTTTGTATTGGTAAAGTGCCAAAATAATCCCTGTACTATATAGATCAGGTCATTTTAACCCCAGAGTTTTATAAAAGCATCAAATTAATCTCCAAACTATTTTGATATGAATTGAAATAGCCCCAAGTAGATTATTTTAGTCCCCCTTTAAAAGGGTTTGGAGGCTAAATTGACACTCTTAGTCTTTAAAACTAAGATGAACCCAAAAAAAGAGTCAAGACACCATTTTGACACTTCTCATATGATACTGATTCAAATATTTAGGTATGATAGTGTGATTGATATCCAAATGATATCCAAGTTAGGTGTTCCAGAAAAAATGATAAGATAAATTTGGAACAAAATTAGGAAGGCTAAATTAACAAATAATTATATTAGAGAAAAGTTAGGAGTGACATACTGAAAATAAGGTGACGAAAAATAAACATAATGCTAATATTGGATTGTAGGTGATATAAATTGTCACACAAGAACTATGCAGCACTAGAATTATATAACTAAGGTTGGACACTTAACAAGGAAAAATGCATCAAAAGGTTTATGTGATAAAGAATATTATAAATACTGAGGGTAAATTTTATAAGAGCACAAATAGGATTGCAATTTTGTATCCATTTAAATATTGGATTAAAAGAGATTCATTGATATCCAAGCTGAGTAACAAAAAAAGAATATAAAGATGAAAACAACAAAAATGATTATAAAGATGATTCATTGATATCTAAGCTGAGTGACAAAGAAAGAATATAAAGATGAAAACATCAAAAATGATTAAATTAAAGAAAAGGTCTGAGTGATATTTATTAAAAATAAGGTGCCTAAAAATTGATTTGGTGGTTTGAACATATACAACAAAGGGAAAAAAATACTTCCAAATCAACCGTCTATCTCAATGTTCTTGATAACTAACCAACCGCAAAACAAATGTTGCATGTATAAGTGCTATACATCATCGCACAAGAATTGAATGCCAAGGCACTCCTTCAAACACATACACATATGGTAATTATTTTTTTTTGACCAGCGTGAGCGATAACTATTCTCCTCCACAAAATATGCAACTGCAGACGCTTATTCTTTTTTACTATACTTAAATGAATAATTTCAAATTGAATTGCATGATACAAATGCTAAAAACTAGAATCAAACTTCCTAGGGTAGATAGCATATTGAATTCAAAGAAATCAAGTATTACCACATATTATGTTTTGGGTGTCCTTTATCATAGTATAAGGGTTGCTTTAGCAAGATAATCTAATGCATATCTTAAAGTGAATGCAATAAGAAAATTGCAAGACCACCCCCTCAATCCATGCAACTCTAAAACTAATCATGAGGAGCATATATAAAGGGTGATGCATGGTAGCAAGGAGGAAAAAACCAGAGTTGCAAGAAAAAAAAACATGGTGAAACAGGTCGGCTTCAAATAAATCCTAGGGTGGCATCAAAACTAAGAAGGTAGGTGGGGATGATTAGAATAAAGAGAGAAAAGATGATGAACCAAATGACAAAGGCCAAAGTAATAAATATGACGCTTGACGACGAGAGGAGGCAGCGATTATTTAGCATGAGAGTAGATTTAATGGAGAAATAAATTTATTTGTAGTAAAATGACATGCAAGTTAAACCAATAGAAATCCTATCTTTATTTTCACCCTTATCCCTCAAAGCCATAAAAAATGAGGACTAAAATCAACAAGAATAACAAGTGCACAATCTGGTTGTCTGACAGTTTTACCAGCTTAAGTTAGCTTAAGATTGATTTAAGTTACAAAAGCAAAGGCTTCATGTCACCACATCAAAAAAAAAAAAAAAAAAAAAAAAAAAAAAAAAAAACCGATAAAGCTTGCTCAATGTACCTTTTTTTTTCCGAGTAACTAATGCTCAAGCATTAATCAAATAAGTCATGCACTACAGCTATAAATGTGGAAAGTCATTCCCATTACCTCAAACCTACACATGAAAATGCTCTATGCCATTAGGCCAATTAGTATACTTGATAGAATGTATAGTAAACTAAGGTAACGCCAAAAATCAAGCGCTTCATGGTTCGTTAACTCGGTTCCAACAATTAAAATGTTTAACATGTTGTTAATTGTCAAAGAAAACTCCCTAATCTATAGTTAATATTCATAGCACAAGGATTAACTTACCGCTTAACTTATGCTCTCTCATTCTTTAAAGTGGGATCTAACTAAGAAGTTATAGAGAGATTAAATCAACGGATCTAGAAAGGATTTCTTATCACCTCTTACATCTCTTAAAAAAGTATGAAATAATAAGAATAATGAAAATTTTATTCAAAATAATTGCCATGAAAATATTAGTTATTATCAAATCCAAAAGAATTTATAGCACAATAAATGTTTTTTTGAAATGTGGTCACAAAAATAGATAACAAATATAATAATGCAAGGGATTATTTTTCGATAATACAATCAAAACTCAAAAAATAAAATATTCTAGCACTAGAAAAGTAAGGGGATGAAATTAAAGTTCTTACAACAAAAAACAAAGCTAATTAAAGTATCATTAGTACTTATAAGCATATTTAGGCAACTGAACATGATTGTAGTCTAAATGATCAACATATTGATCAGTGACCTAAACAATCCATTTCATTAAAATGAATGTAAATTTGTGACCATATGTGTGCATATATATATGCATGTTAGGCATGTTTAAGTGCATACTCACATGTCATATGCTAGAGGATGTGTGTTGATCACAAAGAAAAATACAACCACAGCAAGAGTTAGTTGTATTTTAAGAGATTATACACAAGTAGAAATACATAACTAAAAACCATCAGCGTTGAACAATGTTAGTGCACCATCAACAAGCTTATATCCACATTCAAAAAGACAAACATAAGACAACCTAAGAATCAGCAATACTAATAATCATTACTAGCACTAGTAAAAATAATGTCATATAAAGCATCTTTGGTTGGTGGAACTTTAAACGATTCTGAGTGGAGTGAGGTTGGGAAACCCAGAGTGTCATGCATTGAGCGTGTTTGGAGGAAGCATTTATGCGGAAGGATTGTCAAATAACGGATGCCATATAGCTCTTTATGAACCATAAACGCATCCCAAGGAAGCAAATGCCTACAAATGATGGTTTCTTCTCACAAAATTATAAAGAAATACTAATCAAAATTATGGACTCACAAAAAATTAACAAAGCATAAGACCACCATGATACCAAATAGTACTTAAAATAGACCAAGTTATCTAGTCTCCGTAACATCGAAGTGTAAGGTTTACACATGTAATTGTTGGACTCCCAAATCCGTGCCATGTCCACTGGCATTTGGAAAACTTGCACACTGTTTCAACAAGCCATCTGCGCGTTCATCTCCAATGCCGTGAAGGGAAAAGGGAACAGAGAGTCAAAGAAAGTGAAAACAAGGAGAAGACAAACCTTGCTTCTTCTTCCTCAACTTGTCTTTATGAGCATTGATAGCAGAGACCAGGAGATTCACGGCGACGACGAATAAACACTGCCGCCCCCGTGAAAGCCAATATCCTCTTCGCTTTGTGTCCCTTCGCCATGGGCGGGAAGCAACTAGGCGCAGTGGAAAACCAGCCGGGCAGAAAATCGCGAGGCGACTAGGGCCCTCTTTGTTTCGCCGTTTTGTCCTGCGGCGAGGCAAAGCACCGCAATCGCGGCGGTTCCGATTCCAGACGAATTCGCTGTGCAGGGAAACCACGCGGCCGCAAATTCATCCAGCTTTTTAGGGCCTGTTTGGTAGGGCTGCAGCTTCCCAGCTTTGTTGCTGCTGCATTGCGTCTGATCAGAAGCAACATGGGGAAGCAATACGTGGAAGCTGGCTGTCTGTTTGGTTGCAGCTGTGGGAAAACAGCTGCGGGGCAGCTTTTTCTGTAAAAATGACCAGACTGCCCCTGTTTATTAAAACTGTTTGAAATTTCCGAGCTCCTAGTACCTAATGTATAAACAGGTTGGTGTTGAAGAATGATCAATGTATCAGAGTGGTCTTCATCCCTCTCTACCAAAGTTTGTCTCATTCTAAGTACTAACTTTTGCCAAGACCAGGCAACTTTGTAGGGAATAAGGTCTAATATGAAAATATCAAGTTAACCTTATTTGACATGTAAAAATTGTCATTTTGTACAATTCATGTGGAAAGCAAATAAATATTACTGGATAAAATATGAGGTCAAAATTACAATTCCTATTGGCCATTAAAACTTAAGATAACATTATGTTATAAACAGTTGGTCCTACAACTGTACTAGAACCAAAAATGTTATATCAGCCAGAGCTCATCTTGAAAAATCATCAAAGATCATCAAGACAAGACTGGTAATAAACTGAGCTAGTTAGGAGCTTGTTTGAGCTCGAGCTTGTGTATTAGAATACAACTCAAGCATGGCTCAAGCTCGATTCAAGTTTTTATGATTGTGTTCAAGCCTAGTTCATTTAAGATCATGGATGCTTGAACTTGGTTTGAGCTCACCTACAGTTCAATTTATATTGAGATTGTTAAGCTTATTAATTAGTAGCTCATTAAGCAAAATAAATGATTTGTATCGATGCAAGATTGTTGAGCTTTAAATGAGCATGTAATTTGAAAAAACAGATGAGCCTTGTCAAGTTAAGTTTGTTGAGCTTAAAAGATAAAATTTTAATTTAATAGAGTTTTTAAACATGCAGATGTTTCCTGTTAACTTTTTTAAAAACTAACAAATCTTTTTAAGAATTTATTCAAGCGAGAGATTCCGGATGAGCTATAGAATGCCACAAGATAGTGCATATAGGCTCAATGCTAGAACATTGTGCTTTAAACCATATAAAAAGTATTAACTAAATATCCAACTGATGTTAGTGATGGTTAAGACTTCGATGGGTGATGCAAAAATGGAACAAACATCCAATTTATTAAAGTTTTTTGCAACAAATTATATCCACATCATCAGAGAGCTCATCTCTGCATTTTAATGGTCAATATTGAGCATTTAGCCAAGCTTTAATCAAGTTTATTTATGAGCTTTAAACTATATTTTTCGTGATCATAAAAAACTAAAGCAAAAGGCCATTCAAGCTTCAAACAGCAAAAATGAATTTATCTAACACTGAGCTTCAAACTTATGAAGAACCAATCACACATTTATTTGTTGCAGATAACACAAGAAAATAAGAGCATTCAATGCACCTGATGAATTAAGGTTTTTGTGTAAGCAATTAGCTGACATTGCCTTGATAACGAGTTACAGGTATAGTGGACATCACCAAAGAGAATATATTCAATAAAACCCCTAAATTAACATGAAAAAGGGATTATTGTGATCACATTTTAAATGTATAAAAATTCAGTTAGCGTAGGAAATTAAAATAAACGAAGAAAACAACGATAGAGTTACAGAGATAGACTTGGCTGACCTCCTTGCATCTCGATGACTCCCAGTTTTAGCTTCTCCAGTATGATTAAAATCAATTTTATCTAATTTCAGAGATCCCTTAACATGTAATTTATGGTGCCATCCTTTTGATGCACACTTCCGATGTGAAACTGGAAAGACCAATCCTGCGGCATGGAAGAGAAAAGTAGCTTGCAGGTTGTACCAACTGAAATAATCAACTGAAACCCTTACGAGAAGGAGGAAGAATAAAACTTGCCGGCGGTTCGATGGAAGTAGCAGTGATCAACGGAAGGTTGCATCACCGGTTTTTTTTTCTCGTCTCTATCTCTTATCGGGTCGGCACGAGAAGCATCGGCAACGGCTTTTTCTCGCACCCCGAGTTGTTGTGTGTCATGGGAATCTCTGGAATTCAAATCGATTGGAGAGTTTCGGAGTTCCGAATATCAAGCGAAAGCGAACCATATTGCCCTCATTATGAGTTCCGGAGTTCTGAAGCGGGGAGAAAAGGAGTTCCGGAGCGGGGAGCGCAGCGGAGCGAGTGAGGGCAACGAAAGGAAAAATACGCCTCAAAGTCGAGCGAAAGTCGAGACCGCGGGGGTTATCCCGCGGTCCGCTTTCACAGAACTTCGCGGCAATTAGCCGCGAATTCGAACCACTTCGTCCGTAATTTACCGCAAATTTGCGGCGTTGTAACGCGCCGCACCCCGAAAAGTTGAAACAAACGGACCCTTACTCTTCGCCCCGAATTTCTCGCTGCCCTTGCTCGCTCGTGCTCCCGAGCTCTGAGCTCCCGATCCCCTTCTCCGCCCTCGATCTTCTCGCGAGATCAGGACTTCTCCGCTCTAAATCGAATACCTACGATCTAACTGTTATCATTCTCTCTCGAGGCTCCGTCTCCCTCTCCCCCCCACTCTTTCTCGTAGAAATTTTTATAGATTCACGATCCTTCCTAGTACATCTATGGTTCTAAAAACTTATGTAATGAGTAGTTGTGCTTCTGCAGTTGCTCCTAACAGCTATACAAGGATTCATGACAATTTTTAGGTGAACATTTTCACTGCTCCTAACAGCTATTTAGGTTTATGTTATTTGAAAGATTCGTTGAAATGCTTCTGCGGTTGCTCTTAATGGCTTACTGTGTCAAGGATATCTGGTTAAATGCTAAGGATATCTGGTTAATTGCTCTTGGTCTGTTTTGTAGAAGTTTTCTTCCCTGTAGATCGTTGGGTTTTCTTCGGGCTTTTTAAGCTCGTGAATTTTCGAAATTACACATTTTTCAATTGGATTTTCGCAGTTTTCTTCCCGTGGTAGAGATTGTGGATATCTTAGATCAGTCATGCTTAACCCGTAGTTGAATACAATCACTTTGATCTCTTAGAAGAAAGAAGAATATATCTTGAAGCATAACTTCTTTCACTGTGATCTTATGGTGAAAGACTTTAAAGACGTATATGTTCAATTTTTTTTTTGAAAATTGATTTTCTACACATCAAATTATTCAAATTATTCGTTTTTATATTTGAAGATTGATTTTCTCTGGTTTTATTTGAAGCATAAATTATTCAAAATATGAATATATAAAGCTTCTTTAAATATCTTTAACCAACATAAAGCTCCTAAATATTTTATTTTATTAATTTGAACAATATATTTAAAAATATAAAAATATAAAAATATAATTTATATTTATTAATTTGTATATTTAAAATATAAAATTTTTAAAAAAATTTCATTTGCCAATACTGTATACCATATAAATATATCAAAATTTTCAAACAGTTTTAATAAACGAGGGCGATCGATCATTTTTACGCCTGCAATTGCTTTTCATCATTACCGAACTAAACGGATCAGTCGACTTCCGCAAGTGCTTCTGCAGAAGCAATGCAATTCTAGTGCAAGCTGAGAAGCTACAGCCAAACCAAACAGGCCCTAGGTTTCGACGAGAGCTCAAAGCGGGAGACATGACCAAAATTTTGGTGAACGAGAAAACCGAACGAGTTGAGACATTTTTTAGGATGTAGATTGTTGTATTTAAAATATTTGATGTTACATTTATGAAATTATAAAATATATTTTATTTTTTATAGTATGAAATATAATTTTAAATTTATCCTAAGTTGAGAGAAAGCTATCAAATGATATTTTTTTATTAAAATAATTGAGCTCCAAATTTAGGGGCTACTTGGGGCAGTTGCTGATTATTCTGATAAGCAGATTATCCTGACAATCTGATAATTTGAGCTTGTTGTTTAAAGGAACTTATTCAGAACAGCTTATTTGCAGCTGTTGCTGGATAAATGACCAAACTGCCCTTGTTTATTATTATTATTTTTTTGCAACAGAACTATATGAGGAGAAAAATAGATAAAACAGAATACTCAAATCACTACATATCACTACAAACAAATGAAACATAGAGTTCTCACTCATGCATGAGTATAAAAAAAAATAAAATAAAAATAAATATAATTACAAGTACAATTAAAAATATTAAAATGTTAGTTTACAACTTTGACAACGTCTATCTTCAGCTGACTTGTCCTCCTGAGAAACCATCGTCATCTGATCACTATCGGCAGTGCGATATGTTGGGTAATCAACCCAACAAAAGAAACCTTAACAATATGAAATATCTCTGCGACAACCGTAGAATTGTCTCCCACTGTTGTGAGGCTGACATGATGTCAGTAAGGGAGCCGGTAGTTCACAGTAACACTACACAACTCGAGAGGTACCTGAAATCCTATACTCATGTTGCTCAGAGATTAAAAAAAACTCTGTCGTCGGATCATAAAAATAAATTAACTTCTACATAGATACGAGATAACCGAATTCGGTGAAATTCGTATCGAAGAAAGAGTTACAAAAAGTTACTATGCAGTCTCAGACAAGTAATTACACCAACCCACGCTGAGAATACGAGAAATTAAAAAAAAGGCTGCATATAACTAAAAATAAACACAGAGCTTTAATAAAATGAATTAAACAAATGTCATATCCCATTTTTTTATTTTGGTATGCCATCATAGACAGGTTTAAGGGCCTCTTCCCAACTTGTTATTCCCATCTATCATTTTTCCGCTTGTCCTCGAGAGGACTTCTCAAATGATCAAAAGATTAAAAGATGAAAAGATCACTGACCAATAAATGGAAGACACAAATCTACAATAAAATGAGCACCACAATATTTTCAAAAGTAAAAGCTCCCTCATGTATAAGCCATCTCAAATGGCCAATGTACCATTCCCGAGCATACATACATGCAGGAAACATTCTATTGTTTCGAACAACAAGAAGTAACTGAAAGGTTAAGCCCTCACATTTGATTGGTATTTTGTAGCATAGTAAAAACCCTCCCAGTTTAAAAGCCATCCCATGAAGAAGAAGAAGAAGTAAACGCCATTTTATTGGTATATTGTAGCATAGTAGAAGTCCTCACATTTTATTGGTATATTGCAGCATATCAAAAGGCCTCATATTTTAAAAGATCTCCACAAGGTTGCACACCTACCCTTTATCCTTCTCTACATATAAAGCAACACAATTTTCGTAAGATTGCACACCAACCCTTTATCCTTCTCCACAACCTAATTTCATCAAAAATGTAGCAAAAAAAATATAAATAAGCATTCAACTGCATAATTATAAAGGGTCACCTGAAGAAAGCATCATAATATATAGGGTCACCTGAAAACAAGTAGCTACATATGCATTCCCTTTATATATACAGGGTCACCTGAAACAAGCATCAAAATATGTACTCATGTACATGGCTCTTCTATACCCCATACAGGTATAGACATATAGATGCATTCACAAGTATCACAATAAAACCAAGTTTCCCAATCTCGTGAGTTATATGGGAAACACATATACATATACATTCTTACAGGAGGAAAGGAATTCAAAACATTTGTAAAGAGGAATAGAAGAGGCAATACTTTCAATTAATATTGTTCATGTGTAAATATAAAACAATTCTTCCAAGAAGAGATTCAAATATACAAAAACCAACACAAACTAAGGTCGTCAATAAAAAACTAGGCAACATGTTTCGATGCCTTGCAGGAATCCATCCTCAACAACAAGACGAAATTCTCAGCCAAGGAATTTGCATATAATTCATCTACCAATCAGTCAACAAGCAAACCTCCATTTGATATTGTTTACACCAATTACCCAAATCATATTGTGAATAATATAACTATTCCACATGCTCGTAACAAGAACGCCACAAATACAGTCACCAACTGTAACTCTCTCATTCAGGATGTCCGATAGAAATCAGCTGACAACAATCAGCTATATTAAGACTAAGCTGATTCACACAAACAAGAGAAAAATTTTGAAGCAAGTGGCCTTATTGTGGTAAGACTTCAGAAGGAACTTTTCTCTAGTAGAACTAGTTCAAAATTACAACAACGAAGACTATGAACATTCCCAATTGAACGGTGCATCAATGACAATGCATGTATTGTGTCTCTTCCACCATATCCAAATATCTTAGCCACCTTTAATGTTTTTGACATTTATCAATCTCACCCACTTGAGGAAAACAATATGCACACCAACCCTTTATCTTTCTCCACAACCCAATTTCATCAAAAATGCAACAAAATATATATAAAGGGTCACCTAAAACAAGCATCACAATGTACAGGGTCACCTGAAACAAGCAGCTATATATGCATTCCCTTTATATATACAGGAAGAAAGAGATTCTTATACTTACATTTTGTTTAATACTTATATAGGGAAGATTTACATGCATTACAGTTAATTCTTATAAAGCAACATTGCTCTTATACCCTTGAAAATTGGATGAAAAAGAGTGATGGCTTTGTAAATAGCAATAGATACCTCCATCAATATTTGTTTAAAGATCTCCATAAGGTTCCACACCAACCCCTTCTCTATATATAAAGAACTATTGAATATAATTAATTTTGAGTTTGAATAGTTTTCACATCTTTTTCATTAAATAAAGTTGGCAAAATGTGCTCAGTAAAGCATCCCCATTTTGAATTCAATTTATTTTATTTTCAATAATTCATACTCCAACTAGGATTAGCATAGCAGGGGAAGGAAGAAAAAACCACAAACTGTATGGAATTAAAATCTAATAAGACAATGATTGAAAATCCAAAAACTAATAAGAAAAAACCCACAAAGTGTATGGTCATTCTTCAGAGCCAAATCTTAGGTGCTCCCTATGGAATTAAAATCTAATAAGACAATGATATCAATTTGATTTGAACATCAAAACAAATGTTAATTCATTACAATTAACCACAGTTTCATACCCTAAAGGCTTTAACAAATGCATCAAGAGCCACATATTGCATCTGCGATAGTCTCCCTCAAAATATTCATTTTGGCTACTCCTACACTGTCTTAAGTTGCATATTCATTCCACTCCGAATCATCATCCGGTAATGAATGACCACCTAGTAATTCTGAAGGCTCTTAAGAGACATGCATATCATCGTCGTCAGCCATACTAAAGTCCACATTTGATCGAGAGGGCTGTCGGCGGATGAAGTTGTGCAGTGTCATAGTAGCGACCACAATATGCACATATTTGGGAAATGGATATGACGACATATCTCGTAAGATCACCCATTTATTCTTCCAAACTCTTAATGACCTTTCTATAACTCCACTTAAAGAAGAGTGACATTTGAAAACATTTCATTCCTACAACGGGCAGTTGCACTAGCTCTTTCAAAATTAGGAATATGGTATCTAATGTCTGGGTAGGTTTTGTGGTAGCCCCTCTGCCTAGGATAACCAGCATCAACCAAATAATATTTCCCTCCTATGACAAACAACTATTACTGAAAAATTATACATATATCCAATATGTTAACGTTGCTATAAAAACATGGAGGGAGATGAGGGAAACACTGTGTTCTATTCCTAGTTGCATAGGCAAACAAAAAACTATCATGTACACTCCCTTCTCATCCCTCCATCACAAACGTGAAGCACATATCGAAGTCACATACTGCCATGATGTTTTGTGTATTTTGTTCTCTCCAACCAATGTACACGACCTTGTCGTGGCTGGGTATTTGGGCTTCAACGTGCGTATCATTGACCAGGACGTTTTACAGACATTTATATTGCAAGAATTTATGAACTCAAATTTAGATATGTTTATAATGATTTTGTAAAGTCCAAGCACTCAACTCAAGTATACGTATTATATCAAGTAATACAAGGCTCTAATGGAGTTTTGATTATCGATCCCACAGGAAAGTTACGAAGTAGAAGAAAGTGTTTTACAATAGATAATGTAGCACTGAAATCCAATACTCAAATTGCACTTAAAGTTTAATACTTACTTCTACTACCACTATGCAGAAAATAGTAACAATTAATCAAACTACAATTACTTCTAATAACTTTGAAAACAGAATTAACTAACAAACACACTAAACTATGTATTTGAAAGGTTTTTTGATATATGAGAAAAGTATCTTCCCTCTTACAATGAGAATATGATGTGTGGATGATATGGAACAAATATCTATGTTATTGTGTCAAATAGGAGCATAAATGTTTCTTTACCCTTAAAAGAATGCCCCTCTCTTTGAAGCATGAAAAGAACATTAACATATCCTAAGTTTAGTCACTAAATCTAAGGCTAGGCTGGGAGGATACCGGCTCTCACTTCGGATCTCCCACTCACCCTTCACCTAAAAGCTTACCTTCAAGTTTAGTTACTAATCTTAGAACCAATTTGGAGATCTCAGCCTGTCACCCTGAAACCTCCAAATTGAAGTTCATCAAAACACATTTCCCTATTTATTTGCACTCAATTCCTAAGAACTACGCAATTCAACCATGGAAATGGAATGAATTTTTCATTATTGTTGTAGGACATTAAATCCTTTCAGAATTAATGTTCAACAACATATTTTAACAATTTAATTGGTCAAATCGAAAAGTAAAATAAGTTTGAAACAAAAAATCATCATAATTTTTTCAATACGTTAAAAGCACATCAAATCCACATCAATCCATTATCACATCTCTATGCAAGAAGAAAGACAAAGGAGACTACTCAGAATTCATGAAGAAGATACAATAAAACATGGATTTTATATATAAAAGAAAAATCATACAAACCACAAAAGAAAATACAACTTATCTCTTTCTCTCCCCCAATACAATTCCCTTGAAGTTCCTTTGAATCCTTTCCTCTCTTCTTTACAACACTTAATTTCCTTTTTAGAATAGAAAGGAAGAAGGAATCTCTCACTTTACTTCTTCTCCTTCACTCCTTAGAGAAGAAATCCTCTAAAATTCTCACTTCTACACACTCTTCTCCTAAACCATAACACCTAACACACACAAAAACCACTATAATACACAAGACACACACTTATTTTCATCCAAAAATAGTTACTTATAAGTTAGGAATGAAATCCCAAGAGTTTCCATAAGCATCCCTTCAAAAAGTCACCAAAACTCCACAAATTTGAATTCCACTGACATTGGGCGCCGGCGGCGCTCTGTCCTCAAATTAATTTCGAACTCTCTGGAAAATGACGCCAGCGGCGCCCATTCTGATGCCGGCGGCGCCAGAACCTATTTTGCTCCTTTTTGCTCATTTTTGCTCTGAATTCGTTCATTTTTGCTTCTTTTCTCTCCAATCACCTAAAATCATCATATTTGCAAAAAATCATAAAAAATACATTTCTTTAAAGTGCAATATCACCAAAAATGGATAAAATTATATAGCAGAAACTGTATATATTTTTGGTGCATCAAAATCCCCCAAACTTAACTATTACTTGTCATCAAGTAATCTTTTGTACTACATAAAATATAACTCTAGGCAATATACTTTTCAACTGTAGGATACTAAAATTTTTCATTCAAAAGAATATATTGGTAAGACTTTTAGAAAGAAATTCAGTAACTCAGGTCAATATTACAGGTATAAGAATATTTAGCAATCAAGTCTAAGGGTTCTAGTCTTTTATTTATTTCAAGAGCAACCATAATTTGTTACATTAAGAGTGCCTTGAAAGACTATGTGAAAAAGGAGTTCATGCAAACTTCATCAGAATGTAGGCCAATACTTTAAATATAAATTCAGAAATGAAATCAAGTTCTCCCTTTAGGGTGACTCAAGTGAAGCCAATTTTTTATTAGGCATCTTCTTAAGCTTCTCCTCATAAATATTTTTCTTTCTTTTTCTTCTTTCTCTCTTTCTTCTAGGGATTGTTTTTCAATCCTTCTTTTCTTTTCTTTCCTTTTTCTTCACTTTTTTTAATGAGGATTACTATATCTGAATAGCCTTTAATGATTTTGAACTTCACTCTCGTCTTTCAAAGTTCAAACTTGAGACACTTCCTTACTTTATAATTAAGTACAAGCTTTATTATTCATCATAAAGTCACAATCTTTTCTTGACACACAATAATTTAAGTTCCTTAACATTTTAAAAATGCAGTTTTCTTTACTTTAAATAGTTAACTATAATCAAATCCTTTCATACCAAATACCTTATCCTTATAAAATTAATCTTTATTACTAAAAACTTTCATCCAATCCTTCCATAATATTTAACTGAAATAAAAAGTTTTAGTTACCTACTGTAAGGTTCAACTGCCAGAAGTTATGCTAATAATCTTTGAAAATATAATAATTGAGAACAAATAAAAGTTCATATTTTTCTACTCTCCCCCAAACTTAAATTTTTCAATAATTTGAAACAGTAGAGAGTAAAAGAAAATTAACCTTTTTATGCCGGGATCTTGAAATCTTCAACAGCTATATGGTATTAGTCAAAATTTACAACTAACAGGCATGAAACAATTAGTAACAGTGATATAAATATTTTAAACATTTGCATGGGTAAAAAGAAATTAATTTTAAACATCTAAACATCCAACAAAACACTATAACTACTAAACAAATTATCACAGCACTACATAGTCCAGCTAACAATTTTAATGTTTCAATACAACATAACAGTACTCCAACAGGGTTACACATCACATGAAAAACAAATAACTACTACATCACAACAGTACAACACAACACAATAAAAACAACAGAAATAGAGACAAACAATCTACCAATCTCCATCACCAGGATCATCAGTAGGGTCATCGCAGGGTCATTAGCAGGGTCATCAGCAGGGCCAGGTCTATATGGTGTATAGTTGGGGCAAGTAGGAAATATCACATCAGACTCCACCCTCATAAATCTGACCTGAGCATCATAATAGGCAATATCAAATTCAACTCTCCTCTGCAGATAATCTTCATTCACATCACTCCTGGCCTCAAACACATCCATCCTACCATGGAGTCTATCCACACTAGCATTCTGTAATCTCAGTTGCTCCATAATATCAGATAGGTAGGCAGCTCAGATGTAGATGGAACATCATAACTCGTAGTAGGAATATCAGTACTCCTACTCTCTACTCTGACTCCCACATGAGACTCGTAAGTACGAATAATAGTCTTTGTAATTGGTCTTAAAGGTATAACCACTTCTTTATAACTGTTAAACTCCACTCCAGATTGAACACACAGGGCATGAACTAAGGCAAGATGCCCTAATCCACTGGTGGTCTCGCCTCTAGCAATAGTCTGAATGCTCTTGTAGACAATAGCTCCAATATCGATCTTTTTCATCTTCTAAATACAATAGTTCAAAATTGCTCTATCCCTTGTAACTTCGCCGTGGTTATAAGAAGGTAATAGTCTCGCAGAGATGAAATAATGCCAAACTTTTGATGCGACATTTAATGTGGAAGCGAGGAAGTTAATCATCTATTTTAACTTATCTTCCATTCCCCTCGTCCATCTGTCAGAAAAGCAATCACTTCTCTCATATTTTCCCCTCGAGTATCAAAGTTTTCATATTCACAAACAAATGGTTCCCGAATCTGATAGAAAGCATTGATACGCTGAGGAGAAAACTCAACCATTTTTCCTCTAACTAACACATACTCAGTCTCAGTCCATGTCACATTAGCATAGAACTCTCTAACAACTCCCATAACTGCATTCGCAGTAAAATAACAAAATCGTTCCCAGTTCCTCTTTGCAATTAACTGTTCTACAGATTCACCAGGACTATCAAAAGTTCGATCCTGGATACACTTCTTATTGTAAAGGTAAGTGTTAAAGCAAAATTGTGCTTTAATATTTATTAACAAATTTTTCTTCATCAAAATCCAATTTCCTCTTCCCTTTACTCAACCTTGGAGCCATGTGAATTTCTAAAATTTGCAAGAAAATTCCAATAAATCCCAAATTCACAATGTAACAAACTCCAAATACTATTCTAAACAAGCAAGAGCAAATTTCATCATGGAAATCTCAAAATCTCTTTAAAACTCCAAAAATTCCAACCTTAGCAATGTGAGTGATTTCCATGGTGAAAATTAAAAATTTTTAACTTAAAGTGAAGCTCTTACCAAGAGAAGTGTAGATCCGACTTCGAAAAGCTTTGAAATCACATCAAATCTGAGATCTAGTAAGCCCTAGGTCTTCAAAATCGCAGAAATGGAGGAGGAAGACGAAAGCAATGGAAAAATCTACGGGTCCCATGGTAAAAATCGTGAAATCGAGGGTTTTCAGCCTTTTACTGTGTTTGGGTACCGGCGGCTCTCGATAGGCCACCGGCGGCGCTTGATAGGGCGCCGGCGATGCTAGTCTAAAATTTTTTCTAGGTTCGAAATTTTTTTCATAATTTTGATTGTTTCGACTTCCACAATGATGTTTAACACTTCATAAGCATCTACTTCATCTCACAAGCCATAATTAACACAATTCTTCACACAAATAATACACAACAAATTTTTATATATAAAATCCAAGTTACAACATAAACACCAAATATGTTCATTCAAACCAAACCAACAACTCTTAGATGTTTAATATTGCAAGTACTCTACGATAGGCAAACAATAAAATCTAAGCACACAATGAAAGTAAGCATATCCAAATCCAAATTCAAATTACAAAGAAAAACAAATAATACACACACCAAGCATAATTAAGCAAAGTAAACTAAACACACAACAAACATAAGTAGAATCCAATAATTACTCCACATCGGTTTCAGAACTATCCTCTCCTCTAATGTCTCCAATTGATTACTGATGCACGAACAAATTATAGAATGAGCGAAATGGAAATTCATCAGATGAATCCTTAACAATCACCATGTTCTTCTTTATCAGGTTAATCAAGCCCATCTCAATTCGATAAGTGTGATCAAATTGTTCCTTCATTCTCCAATCTATATGATCGACTAAATCAGAAATGTTATTGATTGCATTCATAACGTTCTGTAACTCTTTCTCCAACTGTTTAATCCTCTTCAATATCATTCTGGAACCTTGAGGAAAATAGGGTTGAATCGGTTGTGAATTCTGTGTTGGTTGATCAGCAAGAAATTCATATCATCTTCATCTTTCGTTGTTTGGTAGTCAAAAGGATTAGTTGGATCAATAGGCCTCCATGGAAGAAGAACCTTTTCCCAACTCTCATATGGAACTTGTGATTGACTACATAACAGAAATATGGTGGACGGGTGTCCAAGCCCATATTTAGATCCATGAACAATTAATCCCAAAACTGATTTCACAATTATATTACCAATGTTAATCGGCCTCCCAGTTTGAATACAAAAATTCAAAATGGCACTTTACTTGGTTACTTTGTTAATCTTCAATGTTGGAAATAACTTTGCTGAAATAAAGTAATGCCACTGCTTTGATACTGGATTTAGAGATGTAGATGGGAAACTAATATATCCATTTTCTCTAATTTCTTAATCCTCATTCTTATCCGTCAAATAACGATACACATCATTCATATTATCACTCGTGGCATTAAAATTAGAATAATGGCAAATTGGAACATTCTCGATCATAAAGAGATTGTTAATTCTTGCAGGAGTGAATTGCACAAACCTACCTCGCACAAATACGAACCCTTGGTTGATCCCGTGAAGATTTGCATATAATTCTTTCACAACAGGAATAACTACGGCAACGGTAGAGTAGCAAAGCACTTCCCAACGTCTCTCCTTAATTATCTCTTCAATAATAGTAGTAGGATTATCCATAACTCGATTTATGAAGCCCCTTTCCTTGATAATCCTTCTCTTCATCATCACTTTGTTGAACAATCGTTGCGCCTCGAAACTTATGAACTTCCTTCGATTAAAAATGCAAGATCGAGGGGTTTCTATAGAGTAGGAATCCGTGGGATGAGAATTGGGAATGATAGTTTTTATTTTCTGGAGTTAGGAAGTCTAAAATAGAGTTTAGGAAGTTATAAGAACGAAGATCCCGCTCAAAACTGTAAAATATCACATTTTGAAACTTCAAAATCGATCAACAGATTTTGGGCACCGCCTGATAGGGCGTCGACGGCGCTCAAAACTGTAAGTTCAGTATTACTCTGTGATAGGGCACCGACGACACCCATTCTAGTGCCGACGGCGCCAGTGGTCAAAAATTCTCACCGAACTTCTTTTAGCCCAAAATATTTCAATATCTCAATTCAATCCACCATTTATCAGATTTAAAAGTAATTAGGAGTAATTAGGATTCAAAAACAACTATCTAAAAAGCATAACTACATCAAACAAGCAAACACACCACACAGATACATATGGGTTGCCTCCCATAAAGTGCTTGGTTTAACGTCGTCGACCGTACAAACCATTCGCTTAATCGAGATGACTAAGCATTAAAACCTCTTTGAAGTCAGGTTGAAACCCGCCAAAGTAAGGCTTTAATCGATGCCTATTAACTTTGAAAATCTTTCCAGTATCAGGATCTTTAATATCAACAGTTCTAAAAGAATGAAATTTTACAACTGTAAAAGGTCTGAACCATATAGACTTGAGCTTTCCAAGAAATAACTTCAATCTTGTGTTGTATAACAAAACTTTTTGCCCAAATTCTAATTTTTTTCTCAATATTTTTCGATCATGCCACAATTTTATTTTCTCTTTATAGATCCTATCATTGTGATAAGATGCATTTCTAATCTCTCCTAATTCATTCAATTGCATAAATCTTTTTTCTCCAGCATTTTTCAAATTAAAATTCAACTTTTTTATCGCCCAATATACTTTATGCTCCAATTCAACTGATAAATGACAAGTCTTGCCAAACACTAATCTATAAGGAGACATTCCAATAGGGGTTTTAAAAGCAGTCCTATAAGCCCATAAAGCAGTATCTAATCGAGCAGACCAATCTAATTTATGATTATCCACAGTTTTCTTCAAAATTCTTTTAATTTCACGATTAGACACTTCTGCTAAACCACTAGTCTGGGGATGATAAGCAGTAGAGATTCTATGAATAATACTATATTTCTCAATCAATCTCCTAATTTGATTATTCCTGAAATGGGATCCACCATCACTTATGATCACTCTTAGCATTCCATATCTTGTAAATATATTTTTCTTTAAAAATTTTGAAACACTCCGAGCATCACAAATAGGTAAAGCAGTATCTTCAATCCATTTCGAGACATAATCAACGACAACCAATATATATAAATTTCCAAATGAAGTAGTAAATGGTCCCATAAAATCTAATCCCTATACATCAAAAATTTCAACTTCCAAATTATAATTTAGAGGCATCTCATTTTTTTTAGAGATATTACCTACTCTCTGACATCGATCACATGATTTAATATATCTATAAACATATCTAAAAAGAGTAGGCCAATAAAATCCAGATTGTAAAATCTTAAAAGCAGTTTTATCAGCACTAAAATGACCTCCAAATTCAGAATCATGACATCGTTGAATAATCAAATTCGTTTCTTCTTGTGGCACACATTTCCTAATAATCAAATCCTTATATTGTTTATATAGATAGGGCTCATCCCAAAAATAAAATCTTGCATCATATTTAAATTTCTTTTGTTGTTGCCTTGTTAAATCAGATGGTACAATATCACTTACAATATAATTCACAATATCAGCATACCAAGGTAAATTGCTTCCCATAATTGTATAAAGTTGCTCATCAACGAAAATTTTTGTAACTTCCTTCTCAAATTCAAATAATTTATCATACTCTGATCTTGACAAACGGTCAACTATCTGGTTATCAGCTTCCTTCCTATCAACTATCATAAAATCAAATTCTTGCAGAAGAAGTATCTATCTAATTAGTCTAGGTTTCACATCCTTCTTTTGCATTAAATATTTGATAGCCGAATGGTCTGTATGCACAATAATTTTAGCTCCAATTAAATAAGGTCTAAATTTTTCAAAAGCAATTACTATAGCTAATAACTCTCTTTCAGTTGTGGTATAATTAATTTGAGCCTCATTAAGAGTTTTACTAAGCATAAGTAAATGACTTTGAAAACTCTATCATGCCTTTGCCCCAATACTACTCCAATCGTATAATCACTCGCATCACACATAAGTTCAAATAGTTTCTCCCAATATGGTGAAACAATTATAGGTGCAGTGACTAATTTTTCTTTCAATAATTCGAAAACACTCAAGCATTCATCATTAAAATCAAATTTTCTGTCATTTTCTAAAAAATGGTACAAAGGTTTGGTAATTTTAGAAAAATCTTTAATATATCGCCTGTAAAATCCAGCGTGTCCTATGAAACTCCTCACCTCTCTCACAGTAGTGGGCGGCAATCTCTCAAGCACTCTAATTTAGCAGGATCGATCCATACCATGTTCAAAAATTTTATGCCCAAGCAAAATTCCTCCTGCAACCATAAACTAACATTTCTCCCAATTCAGAACTAGATTTTTTTTCTCACAGAGCTCCAAAACTTTTGCTAAGTTTTCCAGGAAAATTTCAAACGAAGTCCCTAATATAGAGAAATCATCCATAAAAACTTCTATTCCATTATCATAGATGAAATTAAGCTTTTATTTCCACATTTCATAGTGTCTAATACTTCAAATCTCTCCTGAACATACTCAAAATATTCATTCTTCTTCATATCTGAATTTTCTTCATCTTAAAACATATTTTCATACTCTACTTCTTTTTAAAATATATTTTCAAAATGATCATGTCTCAAATATTCACAGACCTCCATCCTAAAATATTCATTATCTTTTTCCATTGAGGAATACTTCATAGATTTCAAAATATTAATGGTCACCTCTTGATCATTAACTCTCATAGTTAATTCTCCCTTTTGAACATCAATCACTGCTCTTCCAGTAGCAAGGAATGATCTTCCCAAAATGATTGAAATTTCTTTATCTTCCTCTATATCAAGTACAATAAAATCCACAGGAAAGATAATTTTATCCACTTTCACTAACACATCTTCCACCACTCCTTTAGGGTAAGTAATGGAACGATCGACCAACTGAAGAGTCACAGATGTAGGAGAAATTTCTCCTATTTCCAATCTTTTGAAAGTTGATAAAGGCATAAGATTAATACTTGCTCCCAGATCACAAAAGGCTTTTTCGAAAAATTTTTCGCCTATAGCACACGGAATAGTGAAACTACCAGGATATTTAAGTTCTTCCGGAAGCTTCTTCTGAATAATTGCACTACACTCTCCGCTAAGTGCAACAAATTTATGATATGTAAACTTTCTTTTCTTTCTCAAGATATCCTTCATAAACTTTGCATGGTCAGGCATTTGTTCTAATGCTTCAACAAAAGGAATATTTATCGTTAATTTCTTAAGGATCTCCAAAAAATTTTCAAATCTATTATCCCTGTGTTGTTTCTTCAATCTTTGAGGAAATGGAGGTGATGGTTTTTCAACAGTTATCTTCATTGGCTTAAGAGGATAATCCAAGTCTGGATAAATCTTGTTTGAACCTTTTTCGGTTTCCACCTTCTCCTTTTCTATTTCAACTTCTTTTTGCACTCTAGTTTCCAATTCTTTTCCACTCCTTAATAAAATAGCCTTAAGTTTTTCCTTATTTTAATCTTTTGGATTGATCTCAACATTACTTGGAAGTGTTCCAGAAGGTATATTATTAAGTGTAGTGAAAATATGCCCCAATTGACTTTCAATATTTTTCATAGCAACACCTTGAGCTTGTAATTGATTTCCCATATCCAGAACCATTTCTTTAGTAGACAACTTCTTATCCTTAAATTGCGGGTTACTATTGAATACAGGAGGATAAGATGGTCTAAAATTGGTATTTCCTTAATTGTTCGAATTTCCAATTGGATTTATAGAACTGTTACCCGAATGTGGGTTAACATTGAGATTGCTATTATTCCAATTGAAATTTGGGTGATTCTTCCAACCAAGATTATAATAATTCTAATAAGGATTTTTAGGTCTATTAATAGCATTTAAAGTCTCATAAGGTGTTTGAGATCATGTTATCTGTCCAAATGAATTTTCCTCTAACACTTAAGGTGGTTGAGAATAATTCATTCCATATTGATCTATTTTTTTAGAAAGGGTTGCAATTTGAGAAACTACCATTGTCATCATATCTGAACCATGAACACTAGTTACTCTCTTAGGATTTAACCGTTCAGAGGGCCATTGAAAATTATTAGTAGCCATTTCTTCAATTAATGCATATTCTTCATCAAAAGGTTTTGACATTAACGATCCACCAGCAGCAACATCTATAATAGATCTCAATGATCTCACTAATCCATTATAAAATGTTTGAATTATTAACCAATTTGGTAAAGAATGATGTGGGACTTCCTAAGAAAATCTTAAAATCTCTCCCAAGCTTCATATATTGACTCTCCTTCAAACTAACAAAAAGATGTAATATCATTTCTTAGTTTAACAGTCTTTGATGGAGGGAAATATTTTAATAGAAACTTCTGAAACAATTCTTCTTAAGTTCTAATAAATCCAGGTGCTAACAAGTTTAACCACGCCTTAGCTTTATCCCTTAATGAAAAAGGAAAAAGTCTAAGTCTGACACCGTCACTAGACACTCTGTCATATTTAAAAGTAGCACACAGTTCTAAAAAACTAGCGAGATGTAAATTTGGATCCTCATTAAGTGTTCCTTAGAATTGATTATTTTGTACCATTTGGATAATAGCAGATTTAAGTTCAAATGAATTAGCAACAACATCAGGATTTTGAATAGTTATGTGAACTTCGTGTGCTGTTGGGTTAGCATAATCTCTTAAAGGTCTTGTCAAATTTTCAAGATCATTTCTCTGATTATCTTGATTATTCGCCATTTCACAATGATTTTTAATTTGTTTTTGTTGTTTTCTAATTTTTCTGACAGTACGCTCTAACTCTGAATCATAAGGCACTAAACCTATAGATTCACTACTACGCATATACAATCACACAAATACTTTTAAAAAGTAAAAAAACACACAATTACAAACTACAAAGTAAAGGTTTTCTGTTACTATATTATCAATAAATACCGTTTATACTTCTTTCCTTACTAACTTACTTAGTTACTTCATTACCTTCCCCGGCAACGGCGCCAAAAACTTGACTGGGATGTTTTACAGACTTTTATATTGCAAGAATTTATGAAATCAAATTTATATAGGTTTATAATGATTTTGTAAAGTCCAAGCACTCAACGCAAGTATACGTTTCGTATTAAGTAATACAGGGCTCTAATGAGTCATGGTTATCGATCCCACAGGAAAGTTACAAAGTAGAAGAAAGTGTTTCACAATAGATAAGGTAGCACTGAAATTCGACACTCAAATTGCACTTAAAGTTTAATACTTACTTCTACTACCACTATGCAGAAAACAGTAATAATTAATCAAACTACAATTACTTCTAATAACTTTAAAAATAGAATTAACTAATAGACACACTAAATTATGTATTTGAAACGTTTTTTGATATATGAGAAAAGTATATTTCCTCTTGCAATGAGAATATGATGTGTGGATGATATGAAATAAATATCTATGTTATTGTGCCAAATAGGAACATAAATGTTTCTTTACCCTTAAAAGAGTACCCCCTTTTCCAAGCATGAAAAGAACATTGACATATCCTAAGTTTAGTCACTAAATCTAAGGCTAGGCTGAGAGGATACTGACTCTCACTTCGGAGCTCCCACTCACCCTTCACATGAAGGCTAACCTTCGAGTTTAGTTACTAATCTTAGAACCAATTTGGGGATCTCAGCCTGTCATCCTGAAACCTTCAAATTGAAGTCCATCAAAACACATTTCCCTATTTATTTGCACTCAATTCCCATGAACTACGCAATTCATCCATGGAAAAGGAATGGATTCTTCATTATTGTTGTAGGACATTAAATCCTTTCAGAATTAATGTTTAACAACATATTTTAACAATTCAATTGGCCAAATTGAAAAGTAAATTAAGTTTGAAATGAAAAACCATCACAATTTATTCAATACGTTAAAAGCACTTCAAATCCACATCAATCCATCATCACATCTCTATGCAAGAAGAAAGACAAAGGAGACTACTCAGAATTCATGAAGAAGATACAATAAAATATGGATTTTATATATAAAAGAAAAGTCATACAAATCACAAAAGAAAATACAACTTATCTCTTTCTCTTCCCCAATAAAATTCTCTTGAAGTTCCTTTAAATCCCTTTCTCTCTTCTTTACAACACTTAATTCCCTCTTTAGAATGGAAAGAAAGAAGCAATCTCTCACTTTACTTCTTCTCCTTCACTCATTAGAGAAGAATTCCTCTCAAATTCTCACCTCTACACACTATTCTCCTAAACCCTAACACTTAACACACACCAAAACCACTATAATACACAAGACACACACTTATTTTCGTCCAAAAATAGTTACTTATAAGTTAGGAACGAAATTCCAAGAGTTTCCTTAGGCATCCCTTCAAAAGGTCGCCAAAACTCCTCAAATTTGAATTCCACCTACATTGGGCGCCGGCGACGCTCTATCGTCGAATTAATTCTGAACTCTCTAGAAAATGGCGCTGACGGCGCAAATTCTGGTGTCGGCGGTGCCAGAACCTATTTTCCTCCTTTTTGCTCCTTTTTGCTCTTTTTTTGCTTCGAATTCATTCATTTTCGCTTCTTTCACTCTAATCACCTAAAATCATCATACCTGCAAAAAATCATGAAAAATACCTTTCTTTAAAGTGCAATATCACCAAAAATGGATAAAATTATATAACAAAAATCATATACATTTTTGGTGCATCAGTCATCAATTGTCCAAATGTAGTTCTGTTTAGGAACGTTAGAAACTGATTACATTCTTAAGATAAGATCACAAACTGATTAAACATACCTTGAAATATGGCATGTAACGGGGATCATTGAAAATTTATTATAAATTTGTAGCAAATGATGGATCGTCGGGCTTAATAATTTTTGTTCTTCCTCCTAGCAAGCCTGAGCCTTTTTGACAAGAAGTTGGATTCCTTCATCTCCTTTTGATTAATGCTACGCACTTCAACCTCATCTATTACATGTCCAGTTGGCAAATCATCTGCAATGCCAGCAAAACCTAACTTCTCAAGTTGAATGCATGTTTGTAGTCGCTACAACCCCCTCAAACATTATGTTCATTTCTCTTCGAATTCAGGCTCAATTCCACACTGCCTATATTTTTTAGCTGCCGGCAATGCCTGTCTCAATGATATTAAAGATATATGATAATAAAAGATATATGATAATAAAAGATATATGATAATAAAAGAAATGTGATATATGATAACAAAGGGGATGAGAGGCTGCTTATTACCTCTATTTTCTCGGCCCACCATTCATCTAGAGCATCGATGGTATGTTTGATGGGATCCAAACACAATCCAATGGATCCACATTTCAGATCCTTCCATATTTCCACTCCTTCTTCAATTGATACCAAAAAATGTTTGTTACATCTTTATCCCATATTACTGATGGTCCCCCATCATTTGGCTTAGCAATTTGGAACTAAAATTGAAGTTGTTATAGTTAAACAGGTTAACATAAAACAAGAAAGGCATGAAACCATTTGAGGGGTGGCATTAAATGAGGCACAATTGTAATGAAGCATACCGTACAGTGCCCAATAAAGCACATTTAAAATGGAGTAACTACATAATAACATACCAAATACAACTTCTGAAATAAAATAATGCATCAATCAGCTTCATTATAAATTCCATTTCCCTCTCCTTATCAAGTCATATGCATAATACCATAATAGTGGTTTCAGATGTTCACTCCTCCAGCATTGATATTTTCGGTCTACAGATTTCAATTGAAGGAAAAGAAAAATGTTTATGTTTGTAAGTGTATTCTATGTTGTGGAAAGTGTTGGATCAGTGTTCCAATACAAATTCTTCTTTACATTTCTTCCAAAATCAAATAGTAAGAATAGTAAGGCGTGATCACTATAGTTATCAGGTTACCCTATTTGCCTTCAATGAAACATATAGAAGGACTATCTGAAGACATCTACTTGTTAACAATAATATTGATGAAACCCACCTAGCTTTATGAGAAGTAGATTGTACCCAATTCAACGATCAATCTCAAAAATGATAAGAGGATCAAAGTGAAAAGTTAACTTATTGCATACACAGACATTATGGGTATGAACAAACGAAGAAAAACTTTGCGCAAGAATCATTAGAAATAAAAAGTCATTCAAGATGACTTTATGACGATATTCCATGGAGTTCACTCCCAGGTAATTTGAATGGCTTAAACCAACCTATGTTGTAGTCTTTGAATAACTCCCAGGTAATTTAAATTTAGTCGTTTACATCACAATTCGAGCTACTCACATGTGAGGTCATACGAAACCTTATTTAAAAAGGTGTTTGAGATGTATATCTCAAAGTATGCCTACAAAGCATGTCAATTGAAGCACTCATTTGCAGTTGCATTTCAATTGAAGCATACCTTATAGTGGTGAGATAGTTAAAAAAGCAAAATTGAAGCATACCTTATATATGCTTACTGAAGTGAACGTAAAGAAGAGCAAACATTGCATAAACAGTCATACCATCCAATTCTTATATATTTGCATGTCATACAATTACTTTAACCCATCCCCCTCGAGGAAAATACAATGGCAATCCTTAAATGCTTATAAATGCTTCTAATATTGTGAATAATTAAAGTTAACATCACATTGTAAGTGAAACAGTGAGAAAAGCAAAATTGAAGCATAGCTTATATATGCTTATTGAAGTGAACTCAAAGAAGAGCAAACATTGCATCAGACATACCATCCAATTTTTATATATTTACATGTCAAACAACCACTTAAACCCATCCCCCTCGAGGAAAATAACACAAATTTAAATGTGGATTTACATAGAAGAAATAAACTTATCCATACTGAAACGAGGCACCTAAACAAGACAATCTAATGTATTTTGATCATTCACAACCCAAGAAGATCAAGCTTGCTCTATCAGCTCTATATGTCTGCCTTAGAACTGAAATATTCCCATTAATAGCATCTTTTATCATACCACCCCCCCTCCCCCCCCTATGGCTGTGACTTTTTTTTTTCTTCCTTTTTTTTTTTGCTAGAAGTGCTTTATATAAATGGCCCATTCAAAATTTTCCCCCATGTAGCCACATTGTAATGGCATCACCTTAGATTGAACACAGTTGATCTTCTTCTCAGAAACAAATTTTAAAAGGTGATTTGTGATCACTCAAATTGCTCAACAAGTTGTTATTCCAACATGCCCAACCAAATGAATGAAAACTAATGTTCCCATCCAAACCAGAAGGCAACGAGGCCCAAGTGTCGAAAACATACCTCGTCTGAGGCGGGAGTGAAGGAGGAGAAGGAAGATATGGAAGGGCGAGAGTATCGACCTTTGTGAGAGTGAAGGAGCTGAAGGAAGATCGGGGAAGGCAATGGGGATGGCGAGGGCGAGGAGAGCAGAGAAGTGCACAGGAGGAAATCTTCACCCTAACAAGCGAATCCAACGCAAGACGTGGCCCCGATTCCGCTTCGCGCTCTATTAACGAAAACCCTTAAGTGCGTTCGGTGCAGTGGAATTAATTCGGAGCAAACATGTTTTCCAAACACGAATGCAGCGTCTGTAGACCACCACCGCACCCCAATAAGCTGCCCCAAACGGGCACTTAATAAATTTATTTGCTTCCTGTACACCATTGAGATCAATCTTACACCAACTTCAGTCAAACCGTACCTTCATTTATGAAAGAAATCTATTCCAAACTATTTAATTAATTTAAAAAAGTGCAGAGAGACAATTAAGTGGGTAGAAATATTGATAATAAAACAATGGCACAATGGTAGTAGTTGTAGATTGAATTTCATGTTGATAACTAATAAATACTTAGAGCTGGAATCAAATTTTTTTTCATTATTTTTAAAAAATGTGCATGCATAATGAATTTTTTACATGTTTTATTCAAAAAATAAACAACTTTAAATATTTTTGAAAGCACTCAAGAAAACTTTTTGGTCTTTTAAAGATTTTTAAAAATAAATATACATTAATCAAACATCCCAACCATACTTTATTTAAGATTAAATCATTAATAAAAGAAAAATTAAAATAAAAAGAATAAAAAAATTGCAAATAGTCCCATAGTTTAAAGTTCTCATACTAAACAAGGCTATTGTATTGATATACAAATAAAGCAAATTATACCGAATTTCAGTGATTCAAGGCCGACAGTTTAAAGGCACATGTTGGCTTAATAATAGGCTAAGGAGATTCTAAGGATATAGATGATGGGAATATCTTTTGTTCCATACATGTTTCAGCACTAAAGCATTATTAACGATGACAATCCCCACTTTATAATGGAAAAATGCCAAATAATAGCAAATTCACATGCCAAATAATTCAATGAGAACAAGACCAACAATATAGCAGCTAATAATTCTCAACATTTACCTTATTTTTGTACTGGCAAAAAATACTAACGATTTTCTTGATAGACTTTCACCTACAAATCAATTATATATAAAATTCAGGTTTTATATCAAATTTTTCATTAAAAAAATCATAATATTGTTCCAACCAGACTTTGGAAGCCACATTCCTTTTTCCACTCTCTCTCTCTTTCTTTCCGTCAACAGAGCCCTCTTTTGCTCAGCTCTGCTCTAATGCCACTTTAACCTAAGGGCCTATTTGAGATAGCTTATAAGTGCGGTGGCGTTTTTTAAAACGCCGTCTAACCGTTTGATTTGCGTGTTTTTGAAAACGCAGACTGCCGCGTTTGAGTTTTTTACACTAAATGCGGGTTGACCCCGCGGTCGACTCGCGGGCTGCGTTTCAGGATAAACTGCTTATCCTGAAACGCATGTATTCGTCCTAAACAGACCCTAAATAAGCCAAATTTCTTTGATTCTTTTACAAATATTTGACTAAAACTCTTTTAATAGCTATTTAATAATTTTAATTTGAAATATTATCCTGTACATTCTTGAAATTTCTTTGATGCATGCATTTCCCTTACATGTTTCTCCTGCTCATTAATCTTGGCCTCTACAGCCAAATAAAATACACATATATACTTGTAGTCATTAATGGGTGATTTGAAGCTTTTATGACAAAACAATGTATTTACATACAATATTTTGAAAAAAAAAGAAATGAAAGCAATGCTTTATGTGAATGATCATTCATAATATGGAATAATATGGAATGTAATAAAGGTGGAGCACTCAAGAAAAATTAGGTTGATTTGATTATTATTGAATATTCTTACTAGTGGCCACATATTCTAAAGAATTAAAGTTGTATTCTTCAAAAATAGAATAGACAAGTTTAAATCCCCAACAAGGTTGAGTGAAGAACAATTATAACAAAGGAAAAGCATGATACAAAAACTAACAAACTCACTTATATTAACAATTAATAGAATCACAAATTATAATGTTAATTATAAATAGATTAAAATCAATTATATATATATATATATATATATATATATATATATATATATATATATATATATTTGCTTTGCTAGAGGATAATCAGCTTAAATTGACTAATCTCAATGTGATGTAAATAGAGAAAAACTTCTTTCAAAACTTAAAAATATGTTCAACGCTACGATGAAAACTAAAAATAAATTAAAAATAAATAAATTTAGAGCGCTACATAAAATAGATTTTGAGTTTTAAATAATAGGTAAAGAGAAAATTCTAAAGCTTAAAGTAAAATATTCTCTCAAAAATCGGCAAAGAGCTGTGTAGCTGCAATACATGAAGAAGTGAGATTTTTGCATCAAAATTAAGTGATTATGTCAACATGAGATTAGAAAACTTATTTAGTATGGAGTCATGATTTGTATATCTTTATATAATTTTAATGACAAATTATTTCAATTCTTTATCACAATAAACACTAAATCTCTTAATTAAATTAAGTTTATTCTCTAAGTATATATCTTGTGTATGTTTGAATGATGAATCGTTTGAGCACCTTGAACTAATATTTCGATTATACTTTAAAAGTTAGAGATAATTATTTTCATCTACTTCTTTTAACTAATAGAACATTGAACAATATATTTCATTGGAGGCAAGAGTTAATAGTTTAATTTAATATCAATGAATGCATCAACATGAAAGGAAAATAATAAAACATGCTACTCAATATATTATATATTTAAGCACATAAAATCACATTGTTATTGATATTTAAATAAAATCAAAGTATAGTGAAATATAAATTATATGCAATAGGCTATAACTATATCTGGCTCAAGAAATCACAAAATTTTACTTCTATTATTTTGGGCTACAAGTATAAAATCATCAAATTAGAATTAGAAAAAATAGTGATTAATGATGGGGATATCATAATTATTATTATTAATTTTTCAAGTGATAGGCAGAATCTCAGAGAAATGTAGTAATTAGTATTTATGATAAATGCAAGTATATATTTTATTTCAGGTAATATAAAATGAATAAGACATCGTTCACTCAATCATTAAAAGGAATTAGTAGTAACAAGTTATTTATTAATGCAGTTTAACTTTAATTTTTATCTAATTAATATGATCCACAAATTAATAATAATCTAAACTTTTAAAATAATGTGACTATTAAGTGGAAAAGCACACTTTTGATGTGTGGACTTTTTCCCTTAATTTTCACATTAACAAGAGCTATTTCGACAATAAATTGTTAATCAAGAATAATTTTTATTTCTAGTTTTCGTCGAAATCATAGTAAGCCCGATCCTTCCACCTAATTTATTATATGTCAATAAGAACTAAGTTAAATGACTGTATTCATGCATTTCTTAATGGATTCTAAAATTTCAAATATATACATTTCTACACCACTCAAAATTTTTATTGAATTTTTTCTATTTTTCATTTATGCTTATATCAAGGTATATAAATTACAAGAAGTTTCAATAAATTTATGACCAAAATTATTGATGAAAATAGGGGAAAGTGAATAATGATTTTAAAATTAAAATTTAATACATCATGTTATGGACAAAATCAAGTACGAAATTTTACAAATCCAAAGAGAAAGTACTTAGTTCCTAATCATACTCATTAAAACAATGGATATCCTTTGCATTTATTGAATTAAAGGCAACTATAATAAATATCAAAGAACATAACTAAATTTTACTCGCTAAATATATTTTTTCTTCACTCTCAAGTACTTTCACCATAAGTTTCTCATTGTTCTTCACACTACAGGTATACTCTCACACTTAAACACTCAGGTGCACTCACTACACAAGCCTTAGTGTTCTCTCCCATTAACAATATAACACCATATTAATTAACTGTTGTATCCTTGTGTAACCACTCCAATATTATCTCTAAAGTATTATGTTGGGGTAGTTACGCTGTGGTGTTAGTTATATAGTGTTGTGACATTAAAATTGTTATTGCAGCTTTGGATATTCGCACTGTAGTGATTTGCTCTATGGTTGGTGATCCATGTCTAATCCTTCCTTGATGTTATGGCAATGCTATATTCAATCTAGCTATATCATCAATTATTATTCATAAAGACCCCACTAAGCTATTATAAAAAAGAATTGAATAAGGCAGTTTTATAGGGAATGGTGGGATATTTTCTTAGTAAATCCATAAAACTTTTCTAAAGTTTTGTAAATTGTCACATTCTCTATTTAAGTGAAGGAAGTGATATCATTTTTAAGTTTGTTTATTTTTAAAGAAGGGAAATACTTAGCCTTTTTTTGCATTAAATTTTTTCTATTAGTGATAGAGCCCAAGGGTGAAGAATTTAACCAAACATTAGGTTTATCTATAAAAAAAAATGGTAAACAATCTAAGCTTATTGCATTGGCAAAACTTCATTAAACTTAAATGTTGCACATATTTTCAAGAAAATTAGTGATGCATGTGAGTTTTAGAACATTTGAGCTTTTGTAGGTTTCAATTCAAAGTTATTAACTTGTAATTTGTTCATTTTATACTTTGTTGCTCTATCAACTAATGGTGGGGCATAGTATTTTAAAGTTCTAGAACTTTCTAGTCCATTTTATGGGTTTGTCATGGTTTGTAGTTGATTTTAAGTCTTCTTAATCTTTTTAATTTTTTGAAATATTTTTTTTTTCAATTTTTGGATGAAATAACACCAAATCTAAATTTTTTATTCTTGCATATTGATGCAACAACAACAACAACAACAACAAAGCCTTAATCCCACTAAGTGGGGTCGGCTACATGAATCCTTTTTCTCCATTGCGTCCTATTTAGTGTCAAATATTGATGCAACAAAATATATTTAATTTTTCATATAGATTTTGTACTCATTTTTTTGTGATATTACACTTAAAAGAAGATATTTTTCATGGTTTATTATAGGTATGATGATTTTAGGAAAATGGAGCAAAGAGAAGTGAAAAAGAATGAATTTGGAGTGAAAAAAGGCAAAAACATGGAATTTAAAATTCTGGCGTCGACGGCACCCAAATGGACACCGACGGCGCGTTTTTCTAGATAGTCCATAATTAAATCGTACGATAGGGTGCCAAGGGCGACATATTGGGCGCTGACGACACCCAATATTGGTGGAGGCTAAATTTAATGTATTTAGACGACTTTTGGAGGGATTCGTGAGGCAACTCATGGAAAGTTCTTTCCTAGACTATTTTAACTTGTTTTGGGCACCAAAATTAGTGTGTGTGTGTGTTTTGATGTAAGTGAAGTAAAAGTGTGTGTGAGTTAAGGGGAAGTTTTTAGAGAGAGTATAGAGTCTAGGGTTTGGTGTTAAGTGTTGTTTTGTGAGGGATTCTTCTTAAAAGAGTTGTAGGAGGAGAGGGAAAGTGAGAGATGGCTTCTTTCCTACTATTCCAAGTGAGAGATTGCTTCTTCACTTTGTTCTTCATTTATTTTTTGATCTGGCCAATTGAATTGCTAAAATATGTTGTGAAACATACGATCTGAAAGGGCTATGCTTTGTGGAACAAAAGTGGAGATTACATTCCATGTCTATAAATGAGTGATGTAGTTCATGGGGGTTGAGTGCAAATAAATAGGGAAATATGTTTATTGGGCGTAGAATTAGAGATATTAGGGTGACAAACTAAAATCCTCATTTTAGTCCTAGTGTTTAGAAACTAAAGCGAGAGTTAGCCTTCAGGTGAAGTGATGTGGGAGCTCTAGAGTGAGAGTCAGTATCCTCCAAGCCTAACCACAGATTTAGGGACTAAACCTAGGATTAGCCAATATTTTTTTTAACACTCAGAAGAGAGTAAAGAATAATTATGCTCCTATTTGGCATAATACAATAATTATACTAATCTATAATATCATTGTAAGAGGCAGGTCACTTTCTCTAAATTTGAACCTTGCATTACTAAACTAAGTGTAGTAATAGTTAACTTTAATTCGAAGTTTAGAAAGTACTTTAGCAATTTTAAAATCTCTAGTATCGTTAAACTTTAGCATCTTTAGTACTTACTTTTGGTGCTTTACAAATTTGAATATTGGATTTCTGTGCTACGTGATCCACTTAAAAATTATTTATTTTTTAGTGTGCATTTCATGCTAACTTTATGCACATTTTTAAAGATATTACACTTTAAAGGAATGAATTTTTTATATTTTTTTCTTCAAGTATTAAAATACGATTTTAGAGAAAATGAAGCAAAATCTATGCAATTTTAAGCTAAAATGAGCAAGGAAGAAAATTCTGACTTGGCACATATTGATATGTCTTTCTATGCTTAATATCATTTTTTATTTCTCACATATTTTTTTAATGAAATTATATTTTTATGTCTATCTTGTAGGTGAAGATGTTAGGAATGCAACGCAACTGGAACGGGGCGAAACGGAGTTGAAACGGAGCCAAACGGAGCAAAACAGTGGAGCTGCGTATAGGGTGGCGCCTAGGCGCCAGTGACGATGAGAAAATGGTGCCTAGGCACCAGTGACGACGAGAAGATGGCGCCTAGGCGCCATAATCAAGGCCTAGGCGCCATAATCATCCAAAAACGGTTATTTGACGGATTTTTGACAACTTTGGGAGTTATTTTGACGGTGTTAAGTAGTTTTTAGACCTTCTAGAAGACTGGAAGTTACTCCTAATATATAGGACATGTGATACAATGCATCTGGACACATTGGAACAGTTTTAATCGCGAAGAGGTGTGACCCAAAGTGAAGTGGTGCGAAGACTTGGTCACAAGAGTCTGGCGCCTAGGCGCCAGATCCCGACGCCTAGGCGCCAGAGCCACAGTTGGTTTCTAGAAGATTCAATGAATGTGAACGAATTTTGAAGTGGTGTCTTAAGCAACCCCTGGTCATTTTCGAAGCTCTATAAATAAGGACTAATTCTACAGTAAAAGGGCCTCTCTCTCTCTTTCTCTCTCTTTCTTCTCCTTTAGTCATTTTAGAGTTATTTTAGAGTCATGAATATGTAGATTTCTACATATGGAGATATTGGTGAGGGATTTTGAGATATTTGTGTAAGGGATGTACGAGCGGTGCATGGATCGGTGGGAGACTTTCTTCTTTCCTTCAGAGGGAAAAAGCTAAGTATTGTGTTCTTCATTCTCTTGTAATTGTTGTAAACACTTTCTAGTGGATTTTCTTTGTTTTAAACCGAGTTTTCTGTTGTGATTTATCCATGCTTCGTAAGTGATTTTCTTTACTCTTTCTTTTAATATGAAATAGCAGCATGTATAGGAAAATCATTTTTATGATAGAATTATCTATTAAATGCTTATAGGTGACAAATAGTTATATAAATATAATAGAATGCTAATGAAATAAGTTTCTTGTTGGAACTTAATTTGTTACATAATTCTATCAATTATTTTACTTCTTATGCCATTATTTTCATTTACTTTTGTTTTGTAATGAAATAAATACATGTTTAGGAATTAAGATTTGCTTAGATATTCTCTTATTAAATTATGGTGATGATATTCATAACGAATCTTCATTTACGTTACAAATTGATCACTTGTATTGTTAAAACCTATTGAAGAATTCTGAGACCTATTCGGAGATGAGTTCTTAACTAGTAGATAACACATGAATCCTTGGGTAATCAAAGGCTTTATGCCGGTTATTCAAGGTTAAGTGCAAATAAATAGGAAGATATTATTTATTGAGCGTAGAATTAATTAGTTTTTAGAGTGACAAACTAAATTCTAATAATTTGGTCTATAGAAAGGGAACGAGTCACTAGTAGGGCCGACCATAGCCACCCTTGGACATCTAGTAGTGTGAGCCTAGATTAACCTATTCTACTAATAATACATCTTGAACCGATCTATAGATTAGCCAATGTTCTTTATGCCTGGACCAAAGGGTAAAGAATAGGAATGCTTCTATTTGACACTACTACATAAAATTCTAAGCTTTCTTTCCTACACATTATCTATGTAATTGCAAATGAAAGGTAGTATTTAATATCTCGAAATTCTCCAAACCAATTTATCCATAAGTTATCTTTTTATTTAAGAACTTTATTTAGGATTAGTTATTAGAAAAATTATTTTAATCGACATTCCAAAATTAGGCCTTATAGAAATAGACTGGAATTAGCCTAAAGAATTTCTTACATCGCTTCTCTGTGGGATCGATACTGGGGTTATAAAAGAAAACTTTATATTAATTGAAATGATGCGTATACTTGTGTAGTACCCCTAGTGTGTAAAATATTTTCAAAAATTTTACATCATTTTAATTTTATACACTAGCCGCTATTTATAAATTGGGACAAGTTTTTGGCCATCTTTTGGAAGCAAAAATTACTGCGTTATTGCGGGTCGGGTCATGTTTTTGGCGCCATTGTCGATGAAGCTTCGGTAAGAACTTTAGGAGACTTTTAGTTGAAATAATTAAGTTTAGACTTGGAATACTGTAGTGTCGTAAAAACTATTTTTGTGTGAAAAGTGTTTTGTTATATGAAAAAGTGTTGTAAAAAAAGAAAAAAAAATTGTTTGTGTGAAAAATAAGGTGTTCGTGAAAATGTTTTGTTGTGTTGAATATATTTCATCTATTATTTGTTTAATTATTAATGTATTGTTTGTTGTGTTATGTATGCAAAATAAAGGATCTGCAAGACTTGTGCCTTATGATCCCGATTTTGAAAAAAATATAAAAATAAAAATATAGAAAGGACTCGAAAAACTAGAAATGAAAATGGAAAACGTTCAAGATAATAACTTGGAAAATCATCATACTTCATTGAGGGATTACGTAAATCCTACGACAGATGAAATTCACTCAAGTATACAAAACCCTGTCATAGAAGCTGACTCGTTTAAAATAAATCCTGAGATTATCCAACTGGTCAACTGGTGCAGAACGATCAGTTTGGGGGAACTCCTTTGGAGGATCCCTATTTACACTTATCTAGTTTTCTAGAACTTTGTGCTACATTTCGTTATAATGACATGTCAGACGATGCTGTTAGGCTAAGGCTTTTTTCTTTATTACTAAGGGATAAAGCTAAAATATGGTTATACTCATTAGCACCTGGCTCTATTAAAAATTGGGAGGAGTTAACTCAGAAATTCCTAACTAAGTATTTTCCACCTTCAAAGACTACTAAACTTAGAAACTATATTATCTCATTTTTTCAATATGAAGGAAAATCAATATATGAAACCTGGGAAAGATTTAAGGAACTCCTAAAAAGGTATCCACATCATGCTCTACCCCTATTGGTTAATCATTCAAACTTTTTATAATGGGTTAGTAGGACCCTTAGGTCTGTAATTGATGCTACTGCTGGTGGTTCATTAATTTCAAAATCATTTGATGAAGCGTATGCATTAATTGAAAAAATGGCTACAAATGAATTTCAATGGCCCTCTGCAAGGGTAAATCATAAAAATGTAGCTAGTGTTCATGATACAGATGTGATTACAATTCTTGCATCTCAGGTTGCCGCAATATCAAGGAAGTTGGACCAATTTAGAATAAATCAGCCTCAATTTACTTCTATAAGTGAGGAAAGTTCATTAGGGCATATAATTGATTCTAACTTATCATATGACGCTTTAAATACCATAAAAAACCCATATTCTAACTTTTAAAACCCGTGTTGGGAGACCATTCTAAATTTAACTGGAATCATACTACTGATGGTGGAAACCAAAAATGGGAAAATAATCATGCGAATCCTAATGAAAGTTGGAATAATCAAGGGAACACAAACCATAGACCTTCAATCCACCAGACTCTAACAATGATCAACAATTTGAGGATAAGAAGATGTCTATGGACGAAGTGGTATTGCAAATGGGAAACCAGTTGCAAAGTCAAAATGCTGCGATTAAAAATTTAGAGAATCAACTGGGACAAATTGCTAATTCACTTATCAATAGACCCCAAGGAACACTTCCTAGCAACATTGAGATCAACCCTAAAGAGAACACTAATGAACAAGTAGAAGTTGTTCAATTAAAAAGTGGAAGCGAGATAGAGGATGTGGTTAGAAAAGAGAAAGATGTTGTGAGAGAAACAAAGGAAACTAAAAGACCTGAAAAACATGTTTCTAAGGATTTGGAAAAATTAATTTCTCCAACTAAATTGAGTTTGGAAAGACCACCACCACCATTTCCTCAAAGACTTAGACATCATGAGTTGGATAAGAATTTTTCAAAGTTCATGAAAGTACTTAAGAAGTTAATGATAAATATTTCTTTCACTGAAGTTTGGAACAGATGCCAAGTTATGTAAAGTTTATGAAGGAGATATTAAACAAGAAAAGGAAATTTGAGGATTATGAGACAGTTGCACTAAGTGAGGAGTGCAGCGCTATACTTCAGAACAATTTTCCTCAGAAATTTAAATATCCTTGTAGCTTTACAATTCCTTGTGCAATTAGAAAAAGATTATGTGGAAAAGCTTTATGTGATTTAGGAGTGAGCATTAATGTGATGCCTCTATCTATATTTAGAAGGTTAGATTTAGTCGATATTTCTCCCACTACTATAACTCTTATGTTAGCTGATCGATCTATCATTTATCTAAAAGGAGTTTTAGAAGACGTGCTTGTTAAAGTGGATAAATTTATCTTTCTATTGGACTTTATTGTATTAGATATAGAGGAAGATAAAAAAATTACAATTATTTTAGGGAGACCTTTCCTTATTACTGGACAAGCTATGATATATGTGCAAAAAGGAGAGTTGATTATGAATATTAATGACCAGAAAGTCACTTTTGATGTATTAAAGACTATGAAATATCCAGCTGAGAGAAAAGATGATGATTGTTTTGTTGACCTCATTTTACAATGAGTCAAAACCTTATGACCTAAAAAGTCAACATTGGTCAAAATGGTCAAACCAGACCCAATGACCAACCCTGTTGATCCCATAGGTCACCCTTATGACCTAAAAAGTCAACTTTGGTCAAAATGGTCAAACCAGACCCACTGACCAACCCTGTTGACACCATAGGTCAACCTTTTGACCTAAAAAGTCAACTTTGGTCAAAATGGTCAAACCAGACCCAATGACCAACCCTGTTGACCCCATAGGTCACCCTTATGACCTAAAAAGTCAACATTGGTCAAAATGGTCAAACCAGACCCAATGACAAACCCTGTTGACCCCATAGGTCAACTTTAGTCAAAATGGTCAAACCAGACCTAGTGACTAACCTTATTGACCCATAAGTCAACCCTTTCACCCAATGACACATTTAAGACCCGACAATGACAAAATCACAAATACAGACATTTTAAAATTAAATTGATCAATTTGAGCTGACTTGGGTCAACCCAAGTCAAAATTGGTCAACACCTATCTATTTTGATTAAAATAGATAAAAATGAAATAAAAACAAAAAAAATTAATCAAATAATTAATTTCAAAATTTGTTTGATTAATTAAAATGATTAATGATTTAATTTTCAATATTTTAATTAAATGACATAATTAATTAAAATGAAAATCAAATTAAAATCATAAAATGACAAAAATAATAAAATTAATCAATTAATTAAATTGAAATTATTTTCAATTTATAAATTGATTAATAAAACATTTTCCAACAATTTTAAAATGGAAATTAAAAAGAAATGAAATGACACATAGCCTCCTCATTATTAGTTAGGCTAAACCCATCTTAAGGCATAATTAACACATAATTAAACCCATTTTAAACTAATTTACCCATGGGTTAACACCCATCATGATGCATGGGGTAAGGTCTCTTCCTCCTTCACCCTAGGCTTCATTTAGCCATGAGGTGGCCGGCCAACATGAGGCCTCACCTCCCACCTCCCAAGCTACCCAATGGAAGGAAAACCATTCATGAAACCCCCCCTAGCATGGTTAGAAGCAATGATGAGGGATAAGCTTGTGTGTCACCATTTGCCAAGCTTAAGAGATGATGTGTAAGCTCCCTAAGAAGAATAGAGGCAGCTCACCATGCACCTCTTGCATGAGCCAATGGGGGAGAGCCAAAGCAATGAGATTCATCATGGAAAACTTAGGGAGAAGCATCAATGCCTATCCTTAACCAAATTTCTCCTCCAATGAACTAATAGAGGAGATAATTACTCCCCTTGATCAACCAAAACTTAGCCATGGCCTCCCCTTGGCTAAAAAAGGAGCCCAAACCGAGCCTAGCTAAGAGAGAAAAACCAACTTGGAAAACCTAGATAGGATGCTCAAATCTCTTGACCTTCTACAGCAATATTGTGCCTAAGGTTCCCAACTTTAGAGCCATAGCAAAATCTAGCCACATCGACTCACCCAACATAGCCAATTTGGCTCCAAACCCACTTAAGGTGACTCACGCCACCTACATAGTGGAATCCCAAATTCCACCCAATTTCAAACCAAATTGAGTCAAATTGAGTTGAAATCCACCTTAAGGAAGCTAAGGGGAAGCTCCTCAAACAATCAAATCGATTCCAAATGGATTAAGGCAAAGGTATGGATGCAATTATCAAAATTATTGGGTTTAATACATATTCCAAAATACTGTACCGTTTGACCTCTCAAAATCCATTCATCACCGTATGGATGGGTGACTCTCGTCGAGAAGATCATTTAAAAAAAATCACTCAATTTCGTTGAGAAACGAGTGAGATATTGAGTTTTGAAGTTGGAAGGTTCAGGAATTTTCTGAATTATCTGGATTAATCCAGCCGTCTGATCCCGTGTTTCGGAACAGACGGCCCAGATCAACGCACAGTGTTCGGTGTTCGGATCCGCACAGCGGATCTTCCCGCCCATCGATCGTACGAGGACACGTGGCAGCGCCTGGATTTTTCTGGGCTGGATTAATTCAGGGAAACCATAAAAACTTCAAAAATTCATATCTTTTGATCCAGAGGTCATAAAAATAAAATAAAAATACCTCTGGAAAGCTCTTGAAGAGGAGAAAATTATGAGATCAAAATCATAATTTTATTCTCAGTATTTAATTTTTAATTAATTAAATACTCTCTGGAGTATTTTAATTATTAAAAATTATTTACAAGTCAGAAAAATATGAACTTTTTAGGGAATTACCTTTAAGTCCTTAGGCACATCTTCTGATTTTTCTAAGGCTAGGATAGCTCTCTAGGATATGATTTCCTAATTTCCATGATATTTTGTAATTATTTTAAAACTAATTATAAAATTTGGAAAATTGGAATATTTAAATGTAAAATGATTGAGAACATTAGGATAACAGACAACAATCCTAAAACAACAATTCTCAAGTCATCAAAACAATCTAAAAGACATTTTGAAATAAGGTTAAGATTTATTAATTTTAAAATTAATAATTCAAAACCTCCTCTTCACATATTTAATCCATCTCATCATGGATTAAGCAAGTGATGAATCCAACTCAAATTAAACAATAATTAGGTTTAAAGACAACTTAAACCTTGTTAAATCATTAAACCTTAGGGTTTAATACAAAAATCAAACTTTTTAATTAAGTTTAAGGACATATTAAACTTAATTAACCCATTAAACCTTACCTAAATTAGGTTTAATATGAAAATCAAATCTTTAATTAAGTTTAAAGACATATTAAACTTAATTAACCCATTAAACCTTACCTAAATTAGGTTTAATACAAAATCAAACCTTTAATTAAGTTTAAGGACATATTAAACTTAATTAACCCATTAAACCTTACCTAAATTAGGTTTAATATAAAAATCAAATCTTTAATTAAGTTTAAAGACATATTAAACTTAATTAACCCAATAAATCTTACTTAAATTAGGTTTAATATAAAATCAAAACCTTTTAATTAAGTTTAAGGACATATTAAACTTAATTAATCAAAATCAAACCTTTAATTAAGTTTAAGGACATATTAGACTTAATTAATCAAAATCAAACTCTTTAATTAAGTTTAAGGACATATTAAACTTAATTAATCAAAATCAAACTCTTTTAATTAAGTTTAAGGACATATTAAACTTAATTAACCCATTAAACCTTAACTAAATTAGGTTTAATACAAATCAAACATTTAATTAAGTTTAAGGACATATTAAACTTAATTAATCTCCTTAAACATTAGGTTTAATCAAACCTAAACCCTAATTAGGTCTAACCCATTAGACCTAATTAAACCATTAAACCTTAACTAACTAAGGTTTAATCAAACCTAAACCCTAATTAGGTCTAACCCATTAGCATCTAATTAAACCATTAAACCTTAACTAAATAAGGTTTAATCAAACCTAAACCCTAATTAGATGTCTAACCCATTAGATCTAATTAAACCATTAAACCTTAACTAACTAAGGTTTAATAAAACCTAAACCCTAATTAAGTCTAACCCATTAGATCTAATTAAACCATTAAACCTTAACTAACTAAGGTTTAATTAAACCTAAACCTTAATTAGGTCTAACCCATTAGATCTAATTAAACCATTAAACATTAACTAACTAAGGTTTAATCAAGCGCAACCCCTAATTAGGTCTAACCCATTCGACCTAATTAAACCATTAAACCTTAATTAACTAAGGTTTAATCAAACCTAAACCCTAATTAGGTATAACCTATTAGACCTAATTAAACCATTAAACCTTAACTAACTAAGGTTTAATCAAGCACAAACCCTAATTAGGTCTAACCCATTAAACCTAATTAAACCATTAAACCTTAACTAACTAAGGTTTAATGATCACAGAAAAATACATTAAGAAATTCATATCTATTTTTGATGAAATTACACTTTAAAGAAAGGTATTTTCTTTATTTTACTGCAGGAATGAAGATTTATAAGTGATTAAAATAAAAAGCATAAAATGGAGCAAATTTGGATCAAAAAGGAAGAAATTCATGCAAATTAAACTACGTCGCGGATGGCGATATCGAGGCCGCCGACGGCGAGACCACGAGGAAGTTTTCTGAAGGATTATAACTACCTCGCCGACAGCGAGCCCGAGCCCGCCGACAGCGAGATCGCGCGGTTTGAAAACCTTCTAGAAGCCCCGCTGACGGCGAGGTCGTTTCCCGCCGACGGCGAGACAGTTCAAAATGCAAATACTTTGAACCTGTACACTTTTCGAAGAGGTGTTTAAGCACCCCTTGGACCTTTGCCTACCTCTATAAATAGAGGCCGAATTCTAGTGTCTAGGTGTGTCTATTTTAGAGAGTCTGAGTCTCTTTTTGGTGTCTTAAGTGAGTCTGTTGTTCGTCATTAGTGAGTTTCTTTAGTTTATTTGAGTGCTATTTAGAAGTTTGCTGTACTAGAAGGAAAATTCAAAGGAACTTCAAGGAGTCTGTTTGGGGAGGAAATTAAGATAAGTATTGTTTTTATTGTTGTTAACTTTAAATGAAATCCATGCTTTGTTTTATTCCATGCATTCTGAGTAGTTTTCTTAATCTTTCTCCTTGTTTATGAAAATTATGCGGATTGATGAAATTAAATAGAAGTACCTAATATATTAAAATAAATTGTGATAGTTTTTACTTAAAAATTAATTTACTTTCAATCTGGCCAATTGAGTTGTTAAAATATTTTGAATTATCAACTATAGTAAAAATTACATCCAATATTCAGGGAAGTCAAAAACCATGGAAGGAGGGTGCAAATAAATAGGGAAATATTATTTAACAGACGTAGAATTGGACATTTTAGTGTGACAGACTAAAATATTCAATTTGGTCCTATTGTTTGAGAGATGAAGTATGGATGTTAGCCCTCAGGTGAGGGGAACGTGGGAGCTACGAAGTGGCAGCCAAGTATCCTCCCGACCTAGCCGCGCATTCGGTAATCAAACATAGGATTAGTCAATGTTCTTTTCACCTGGACCAAAGGGTAAAGAATAGGAATGCTCTTATTTGTCACAATACAATTTAAGAATTCTATTTAAATTCATCATTCACTTAATTTTCTAAAAACAAGGAGAATGATACTTTTTCTGAATTATTTAAATCAAGCATTAGTTTACTTTAGTTTGCTGTAGTTACTTTAAATTTCCGTTTACTATATTAGTAAGTAATTTCTTTAAATTTAGCTGATAACAAATCTGTTAAAAACTTCCCTGTGGGATCGATAACCGTGACTTCACTTAGAGCCCCGTATTAATTGATACGATACGTATACTTGCGTAGAATCCACATTATACATTTCATCATTAAATCATATATATATATATTTAAAGCGGGATCAAGTTTTTGGTGCCGTTGCTATAAACATAAATTGCAAACATATTAAAAGTGGGTCAAGTTTTTTGGAGGTCCCACCGGGATTCGAACCCAGGTCGCCAGATTCAAAGTCTGGACGGTGAGATCAAGGCTGCCGACGGCGAGACCACGAGGAAGATTTCTGAAGGAATTATAACTACCTCGCTGACAGTGAGCCCGAGCCCGCCGACAGCGAGATCGCGCGGTTTGAAAACCTTCTAGAAGCCCCGCTGACGGCGAGGTCGTTTCCCGCCGACGGCGAGACAGTTCAAAATGCAAATACTTTAAACCTGGACACTTTTTGAAGAGGTGTTTAAGCACCCCTTGGACCTTTTCCTACCTCTATAAATAGAGGCCGAATTCTAGTGTCTAGGTGTGTCTATTTTAGAGAGTCTGAGTCTCTTTTTGTGTCTTAAGTGAGTCTGTTGTTCGTCATTAGTGAGTTTCTTTAGTTTATTTGAGTGCTATTTAGAAGTTTACTGTACTAGAAGGAAAAGTCAAAGGAACTTCAAGTAGTCTGCTTGGGGAGGAAATTAAGATAAGTATTTTTTTTATTGTTGTTAACTTTAAATGAAATCCATGCTTTGTTTTATTCCCATGCATTCTGAGTAGTATTCTTAGTCTTTCTCCTTGTTTATGAAAATTATGCGGATTGATGAAATTAAATAAAAGTACCTAATATATTAAAATAAATTGTGATAATTTTTACTTAAAACTTAATTTACTTTCAATCCGCCAATCGAGTTGTTAAAATATGTTGAATTATCAACTATAGTAAAAATTACATCCAATATTCGGGGAAGTCGAAAACCTTGGAAGGAGGGTGCAAATAAATAGGGAAATATTATTTAACGGACGTAGAATTGGACATTTTAGTGTGACGGACTAAAATATTCAATTTGGTCCTATTGTTTGAGAGCTGAAATGTAGATGTTAGCCCTCGAGTGAGGGGAACGTGGGAGCTACGAAGTGGCAGCCGATATCCTCCCAGCCTAGCCGCGGATTCGATAATCAAACATAGGATTAGTCAATGTTCTTTGCCCTGGACCAAAGGGTAAAGAATAGGAATGCTCCTATTTGTCACAATACAATTTAAGAATTCTATTTAAATTCATCATTCACTTAATTTTCTAAAAACAAGGAGAAGGATACTTTTTCTGAATTATTTAAATCAAGCATTAGTTTACTTTAGTTTGCTGTAGTTACTTTAAATTTCCGTTTACTATATTAGTAAGTAATTTCTTTAAATTTAGCTGATAACAAATCTGTTAAAAACTTCCCCGTAGGATCGATAACCTGGACTCCACTAGAGCCTCGTATTACTTGATATGATACGTATACTTGCGTAGAATCCACATTATACATTTCATCATTAAATCATATATATATATTTAAAGCGGGATCAAGTTTTTGGTGCCGTTTCTATAAACATAAATTGCAAACATATTAAAAGTGGGTCAAGTTTTTGGCGTCGTTGCCGGAGAAGTAAAGAAATTATTTACTAGAGTAACGGACTATTTTGTTTTATAAAATTGTATGCGAAAATTTGGAAATGAAAATTTAATACCTTACGATTCAGAATTAGAGCGTACAATTAAAAGAAGTAGAAAACAAAAAAGAGAAATTATAAATTTAACAGAAATGGAAAATATTCCTGAAAGTGAAAATATCAATCAACCAAGACCATTACGAGATTATGCCAACCCTACATTAGATGAAATTCATTTAACTATTCAAAACCCTGATGTAGCTGCTAATTCTTTTGAACTTAAACCTGCAATTATCCAAATGGTACAAAATAATCAATTTAGTGGTTCACCTACTGAAGATCCTAATTTACATCTGGCTAGTTTTTTAGAACTATGTGCTACTTTCAAATATGAAGGAGTATCTAACGATGCTATTAGACTTAGACGTTTTCCTTTTTCTTTAAGGGATAAGGCTAAAATGTGGTTAAATTCATTAGCACCTTGATCTATTAAAACTTGGGGAGAATTATCACAAAAATTTCTATCCAAATATATTCCACCATCTAAAACTGCTAAGCTTAGAAATGATATAACTTCTTTTAGTCAGTTTGATGGAGAGTCAATATATGAAGCTTGTGAGAGATTTAAAGAACTTCTTAGGAAATGCCCACATCATGCATTACCAGATTGATTAATTATCCAACCTTTCTATAATGGATTAGTAGGATCTTTAAGATCAATCATCGATGCTGCTGCTGGAGGATCATTAATGTCAAAACCATTTGATGAAGCCTATGCACTAATCGAAGAAATGGCAACCAATAATTTCCAATGGCCTGCTGATAGAATGAATCCGAAAAAAATAGCTAGTATTCATGAAAATGATGCAATATCTATGTTAGCTTCGCAAATCGCTGCTGTATCTAAAAAATTAGATCATTTTGGAATGAATTACTCTCCAACTATATCAGAAGAAAATTCATCTGGACAACTTATAGAATCCCAATCTCAATATGAAACTATTAATGCAATTAACAACAGACCCAATAATCCTTATGCAAATTATTATAATCCTGGATGGAAAAATCATCCTAATTTTAATTGGAATAATAACATAACTAATCAATCATGGATGAATAATATGACACAACCATTAGGAAATCCATCTAATAAAGGAAATCCTAATTATAAATCTAATTATCCACCTGGATTTAATAACCTACAATTTAAAGATAAGAAATTATCTATAGAAGAATTAATATTAAATATGGGTCAACATTTACAAAATCAAGGAAATCAATTACAAATACAAGGAAACCAATTACAAAATCAAGGAACAACTATAAAAAATATTGAAACTCAACTTGGACATATCGCTACTGCACTTAATAATAGAATACCTGGAACATTTCCTAGTAATGTGGAAATAAATCCCAAAGACAAGGGAAATGAACAAATTAAAGCGATACAATTACGAAGTGGAAAAGAATTAGAACCTCGAATTCAGAAAGAACTTGAAAGTCAAAAAGAGGAAGTGGAAATTGAAAAGGAAAAGAATCAACAAGATTCAAACTTAGAAAATCCTTTAATACCTATGAAAATTTCTGTTGAAAAACCTCCACCACCATTTCCTCAACGACTAATTCAACATAAAAAAGACAAACAATTTGCAAAATTCCTTGAAATTTTGAAGAAATTAACGATAAATATTCCTTTCGTAGAAGCTTTAGAACAGATGCCAAACTATGTCAAAATTCATGAAAGATATTCTAAATAAAAAAAGAAAATTTACCGATAATGAAATGGTCGCACTTAGTGAAGAGTGTAGTGCTATTATTCAGAAAAAACTTCCTGAAAAATTAAAAGATCCTGGTAGTTTCACTATACCCTGCGCTATTGGAGAAAAATTTTATGGAAAAGCTTTGTGTGACTTAGGAGCAAGCATCAATCTAATGCCTCTATCAATTTTTAAAAGATTAGGATTGGGAGAAATTTCACCTACTTAAGTAACTCTTCAGTTAGCTGATTGTTCTGTTACATATCCTAAGGGAGTTATTGAAGATGTATTAGTAAAAGTGGAAGTTATAGAATTGGCTCAAGTCATGGCGCACGATCTCGCTGTCAGCGGGCTTGGGCTCGCTGTCGGCGAGATTCATAAAAATCGCTTAATTTCGCTCTGGTCCGAATATTTTCTGATCTCATCATATAGGTTCAAATTTGTGATGATTCTAATTAAAAATTTGAGTAGTAAGATTTGTTTTAATAATATAGACTCACTAATTTGTAGATAATTAAAATAAAAGACTACTATGGGTTGCCTCCCATAAAGCGCTTAGTTTAACGTCGTCAGCCCGATCTAATTCAGTTAGTAATCAGGTTGACTAAGCATTAAAACCTCTTTAAAATTTGGTCTTCTACCTTCGAAATATAGTTTTAATCTATGTCCGTTTACCTTAAATCTATGTCCTGTTTTTGGATCTTCAATTTCTATAGTTCCTTATGAAAATATTTGAGTTATGGTGAAAGGTCCTAACCATCGAGATTTCAATTTCCCAGAAATAATTTCAATCTAGTATTATAAAGCAAAACTTCTTGTCTCGGTTCAAAATTTCTCTGATTAATCTTCCGATCATGCCATAATTTCATTCTTTCTTTATAAATCCTATCATTATCATATGATTCGTTTCTTAATTCTTCCAATTCATTTAATTGCAGCAATCTCTTCTCACCAGCTTCTTTCATATTATAATTAAATTCTTTAATCACCCAATATGCTTTATGTTCTAATTCAACTGGTAAGTGACAAGTTTTTTCCATATATAAGCTCTATAAGGAGTCATTCCAATCGAGTTTTATAAGCGATCCCGTAAGCCCATAATGCAAGTGTCTAGTCTTATAGACTCAGCCTAATCTATTAGTGGTTTACCGATTTTTCTAATATACGCTTAATCTCTCGATTAGAAACTTCAGCTAATCCACTAGTTTCGTGGATGATAAGCGGTTGATATCTTATGCATAATATTATATTTTTCTACTAGTTTGTGAATATATTTGTTTCTAAAATGAGTTCCTCCGTCAGTGATAATCACTCTCGACATTCCAAATCTAGTAAAAATATTTTTCATTAAAAATTTTGAAACACTTTTAGCATCACACCTAGGTACAAGCTTAGTGCTTCGATCCATTTGGAAACATAATCAACAACTACTAATATATATGAGTTTCCAAATGAAGGAATAAAAGGTCCCATGAAATCTAATCCCCAAACATCAAAAATTTCAACTTCTAATATAAAATTCAGAGGCATTTCATTTTTTCTCGATATGTTTCCTACTCTTTAGCATTTATCGTAGGTTTTTATATATCTATATACATCTCTAAATAGAGCAAGCCAATAGAATCCAGATTGTAGAATTTTATACGCAGTTTTATCTGTCCCAAAATGTCCTCCAAAATCAGAGTCATGACATTTTTGAATGATTGGTTCAGTTTCTTCATAAGGCACACATCTTCTAATAATTAGATCCTTACATCGCTTATATAAGTATGGTTCATCCCAAAAGTATGTTTTAGTATCGTGAATGAATTTTTTCTGTTGTTGCAAAGTTAATATAGGTGGTAAAATGTCACTTACAATATAATTTACTATATCAGCATACCAAGGTATTTTCAACTCATTAATATCATAAAGTTGTTCATCGTGAAAACCGTCTAAAATTTCATTATCAATATCGTATAATTCATGATTTTCTAATCTTGATAAATGATCAGCAATTCGATTATCGGTCCCTTTTTATTAATGATCTCAAAATCAAATTCTTGCATTAATAATATCCATCTGATTAATCTTGGTTTAGAATCATTCTTTTGCATTAAATACTTAATAGCAGAGTGATCAGTATGTACAATACATTTAGTTCCTATTAGATAATGCCGAAATTTATTAAAAGTATATACAACTGCTAATAATTCTCTTTCGATAATCGTATAATTTATTTCAACATCATTTAGAGTTTTACTAAGCATAAGTATATAACTTTGAAAATCTTATCATAAATTTGCCCAAGAATCTGCTCCTATAAGCATAATCACTAGCATCACACATAAGCTCAAATGGTTTCTCCCAATTAGGTGAAACTATTATAGGTGCTGTAATTAATTTATCTTTTAATAATTCGAAAGCATTCAGCATTCGACTGTAAATTCAAATTTCTTGTCCTTTTCAAGAAGTTGGCATGTAGGTTTAGTAATTTTTGAAAAATCTTTAATATAACGTCTGTAGAATCCAGCATGTTCAAGAAAACTTCTTACCCCTTTCACCGTAGTTGGAGGTGGTAATTTAGCTATAACTTGAATTTTTGCAGGGTCTACTTCCATGCCTTTTTTCGAAATTTTATGTACTAATACAATGCCGTCTGTAACCATAAATTGACATTTCTCCCAATTAAGAACCAAATTAGTTTTCTCACATACTTCAAATACTTTTTCAAGATGATTTAAGCATGTGTCAAATGTTGTTCCAAATACAAAGAAATCATCCATAAATACTTCTATTCCATTATCAATTAACTTACTAAATATAGACATCATACATCTATGGAATGTTGCGTGTGCATTACATAATCCAAAAGGCATTCTTCGAAAAGCGAAAGTTCCATAAGGACTAGTAAATGTAGTTTTCTCTTGATCCTCGGGAGCAATTTGTATTTGATGATAACCGATATATCCATCTAAGAAACAAAAATATTTATGTCCGGCTAATCTATTTAACATATGGTCTAGAAATGGTAAAGGGAAGTGATCTTTCCTGGTGGCTGTGTTTAATTTTCTATAATCAATACATATTCGCCATCCAGTGACTTGTCTTATAGGGATAAGATCATTATTTTCATTAGCTTTGACGGTCACCCCTCCTTTTTTAGGTACACAGTGAATTGGGCTTACCCAAGCAATGTCAGAAATAGGATATAAAATACCATTATCTAACCATTTTAAAATCTCCTTTTTAACTACTTCTTTCATTATTGGATTTAATCTCCTTTGAGGATTTACTTTAGGTTTATGTTCATTATCTAAAATAATTCTGTGCATACAAATTGAAGGACTAATTCCTTTAATATCTGCTAAAGTCCAACCAAAAATTTTCTTATATTTTTTTAATGTATCTAAAAGTTTTTGTTCTCGAGATTCATTTAATTCTGATGAAATAATAACTGGTAGAGTTGAAGAATTACCTAAGTAAGCATATTTTAAATGATTAGGTAACATTTTTAATTCAAGTTCATGAGGTTTAATAATCGATGGAACTATATTTTTTAAGTGTTTTCTGTATTATCCAAAAATTCAAATTTCTCTTGAATATAATCTAGTTCTTCATTTATCTCAGATTTTTCAATTAATTCAATATTTTCTTTTCCTAATTTTTCTGCATAATATTCCTTAAAATGTTCTTTTTGTAAATGATCGAGTACTTCCATACGAAAACACTCATCTTTTTCTAGTGCAGGATATTTCATTGATTTAACAATATTAAAAGTAACTTTTTGGTCATTTACCCTCATAGTTAATTCTCCTTTCTGAACATCAATCATAGCTTTTTCAGTGGCTAAAAATGGTCTTCCTAAAATGATAGGAATTTCTTTATCTTCTTTCATATCTAAGACAATAAAATCTACAGGGAAGATAAATTTGTCCACTTTTACTAATACATCTTCAATAACTCCCTTAGGATATGTAACAGAACGATCAGCTAACGGAAGAGTTACTGAAGTAGGTGAAATTTCTCCCAATCCTAATCTTTTAAAAATTGATAGAGGCATTCGATTGATGCTTGCTCCTAAGTCACACAAAGCTTTTCCATAGAATTTTTCTCCAATAGCACAGGGTATAGTGAAACTACCAGGATCTTTTAATTTTTCAGGAAGTTTTTGCTGAATAATAGCACTACACTCTTCACTAAGTGCGATCATTTCATTATCAGTAAATTTTCTTTTTGTATTTAAAATATCTTTCACGAATTTTACATAATTTAGCATCTGTTCTAAAGCTTCTACGAAAGGAATATTTATCGTTAATTTCTTCAAAATTTCAAGGAATTTAGTAAATTTTTTATCTTTTTTATGTTGAATTAGTCATTGAGGAAATATTGGTGGAGGTTTTTTGACAGAAATTTTCATAGGTATTAAAGGATTTTCTAAGTTTGGATCTTGTTGATTCTTTTCCTTTTCAATTTCCACTTCCTCTTTTTGACTTTCAAGTTCTTTCTGAATTCGAGGTTCTAATTCTTTTCCACTTCGTAATTGTATCGCTTTAATTTGTTCATTTCCCTTGTCTTTGGGATTTATTTCCACATTACTAGGAAATGTACCAGGTATTCTATTATTAAGTGCAGTAGCGATATGTCCAAGTTGAGTTTCAATATTTTTGATAGCTGTTCCTTGATTTTGTAATTGGTTTCCTTGTATTTGTAATTGATTTCCTTGATTTTGTAAATGTTGACTCATATTTAATATTAATTCTTCTATAGATAATTTCTTGTCTTTAAATTGTGGATTATTAAATCCAGGTGGATAATTAGGTTTATAATTAGAATTTCCTTGATTAGATGGATTTCCTAATGGTTGTGTCATGTTATTCATCCATGGTTGATTAGTTATGTTATTATTCCAATTAAAATTAGGATGATTTTTCCATCGAGGATTATAATAATTTGCATAAGGATTATTGGGTCTGTTGTTAATTGCATTTATAGTTTCATAATGAGATTGAGATTCTATAAGTTGTCCAGATGAATTTTCTTCTGATATAGTTGGAGAGTAATTCATTCCAAAATGATCTAATTTTTTAGATGCAACAGCGATTTGCGAAGCTAACATAGATATTGCATCATTTTCATGAATACTAGCTAATTTTTTCGGATTCATTCTATCAGCAGGCCATTGAAAATTATTGGTTGCCATTTCTTCGATTAGTGCATAGGCTTCATCAAATGGTTTTGACATTAATGATCCTCCAGCGAGCGACGATCGATGATTGATCTTAAAGATCCTACTAATCAATTATAGAAAGTTTGGATAATTAACCAATACGGTAACGCATGATGTGGGCATTTCCTAAGAAGTTCTTTAAATCTCTCCCAAGCATCATATATCGACTCTCCATCTAACCGACTAAAAGAAGTTATATCATTTCTAAGCTTAACGAGTTTTAGATGGTGGAAAATATTTGGATAGAAATTTTTGTGATAATTCTCCCCAAGTTTTAATAGATCCAGGTGCTAACGAATTTAACCACATTTTAGCCTTGTCCCTTAAAGAAAAAGGAAAAAGTCTAAGTCTAATAGCATCGTTAGCTACTCCTTCATATTTGAAAGTTGCACATAGTTCTAAAAAACTAGCAAGATGTAAATTAGGATCTTCAGTAGGTGAACCACTAAATTGATTATTTTGTACCATTTGGATAATTTCGAGTTTAAGTCAAATGAATTAGCAATTACATCGGGTTTTGAATAGTTAAATGAATTTCATCTAATGTAGGGTTGGCATAATCTCGTAATGGTCTTGGTTGATTGATATTTTCAGTTTCAGGAATATTTGCCATTTGTGTTAAATTTATAATTTCTCTTTTTTGTTTTCTAATTCTTTTAATTGTACGCTCTAATTCTGAATCGTAAGGTATTAATTTTTCATTTCCAAATTTTTGCATACAATTTTATAAAACAAAATAGTCCGTTACTCTAGTAAATAATTTCTTTACTTCCCCGACAACGGCGCCAATAACTTGACCCACTTTTAATATGTTTACAATTTAAGTTTAATAGTAACGGTGCCAAAAACTTGATCCCGCTTTAAATATATATATGATTTAATGATGGAATGTATAATGTGGATTCTACGCAAGTATACGTATCGTATCAAGTAATACAGGGCTCTAGTGGAGTTCGGTTATCGATCCCACTGGGAAGTTTTTAACGATTTGTATCGACTAAATTTAAAGGAATTACTTTCTAATATAGTAAACGGAAAAGTAACTAAAGCAAACTAAAGTAAACTAATGCTTGAAATTAAGTTGATTTAAATAATTCAGAAAAAGTATCATTCTCCTTGTTTTTAGAAAATTAAGTGAATGATGAATTTAAATAGAATTCTTGAATTGTACTATGGCAAATAGGAGCATTCTTATTCTTTACCCTTTGGTCTAGGTGCAAAGAACATTGACTAATCCTATGTTTAATTACTGAATCTGCGGCTAGGCTGGGAGGATACTGGCTGCCACTTCAGAGCTCCCACGTTCCCTTCACCTGAGGGCTAACATCTACACTTCAGCTCTCAAACAATAGGAATATTTTAGTCTGTCACACTAAAATGTCCAATTCTACGTCCGATAATTAATATTTTCCTATTTATTTGCACCCTCCTTCCAAGGTTTTTGACTTCCCTGAATATTGGATGTAATTTTTACTATAGTTGATAATTCAACATATTTTAACAACTCAATTTGCCAGATTGAAAGTAAATTAAGTTTTAAGTAAAAATTATCACAATTTATTTTAATATATTAGGTACTTCTATTTAATTTCATCAATCCGCATAATTTTCATAAACAAGGAGAAAGACTAAGAAAACTACTCGGAATGCATGGGAATAAAACAAAGCATGGATTTCATTTAAAGTTAACAACAATAAACAAAGATACTTATCTTAATTTCCTCCCCAAGTAGACTCCTTGAAGTTCCTTTGACTTTTCCTTCTAGTACAGCAAGCTTCTAACTAAATATCACTCAAATAAACTAAAGAAACTCACTAATGACAAACAACAGACACACTTAAGACACCAAAAAGAGACACTAATGACACATAATTCGTCCTCTATTTATAAAGGTAGGCAAAGGTCCAAGGGATGCTTAAACACCTCTTCAAAAAGTGTCCAGGTTCAATGTATTTGCATTTTGAACTGTCTCGCCGTCGGCGGGAAACGACCTCGCAGTCAGCTTGGCTTCTAGAAGGTCTTCAAACCGTGCTATCTCGCTGTCGGCGGGCTCGGGCTCGCTGTCGGCGAGGTAATTGTAATCCCTTCAGAAATTCTCCTAATGATCTCACCGTCGACAGCCTCGATCTCGTCGTCGGCGACTTAGTTCAATTTGCATGAATTTCTTCCTTTTTTATCCAAATTCGCTCTATTTCATGCTTTTTGCTTCTATCACTTATAAATCTTCATTCCTGCAGTAAAATAAAGAAAATACCTTTCTTTAAAGTGCAATTTCATCAAAAATAGATAAGAATTTCTTAATGAATTTTTCTGTGATCAAAAGCTAATCCTCATGTTTGATTATCATAAATTATTCATTTTGTCATTTATTGATTTCAGGACCTGTCGACATGTCACAGACAATGGGGATATATTTTTTCTTCAACATTTCATTTTATTTCCATAAAAAGTCACCAGTACATATTTATTGCAAACAAAAGCTTAAAGTACATACATATTTACATATCATATAGCACGCTGCAACAAACTACTGATATTTTACATGTCAACAGCTACCGATATGTCACACATCGACAACTATAGATATATTATATGTCAGGAGTTCTTCATATCATGTCATAGATTTGGAGATTGTCAGATCGTCCATAAACGTCCTACACTCCAAAACATCATTCGTCGAACATGTTTCAGGTGTTCAGAAATTTATGAGATCACAGCAGTTCCAAAGGCTTTAGTCCTTCGAGCTCTGGTATTGGTTGATATTCGTCTGGCCGTTTGTCAGGTTTCATTCGTCGCAAGGTGATGGAGATTCGTGTCTTGTTAACACTGGGTATGCAGTGTTTTACAAAATCTGCACCGTTCCCTTGGAACAGAAGAACTGATCCTCGGGTTAAAAGGACGCGGTGTTGACCTCATTTTTGATGAGGTCTTCTCTTCCCTCTTTAGTGTTTAGGATCTAGCCTTAGGCTTTTCCTTTGACTATCTTAGAGGACTAGAATTGGGACCCATCCCTTAGAAATTTAAACCACTTCTTGTCTCCCTGCAAACCCCACAAGCTTGATTGTAGACCCCTAAGCACCTAGAGGGTTGAGATCAAATGTGGAGGTTTAAAGGATGAGTTCCCTATAGGACTCTTTGGCACTGGGACTACCCCAGGTGGCACTGTGCAGGCGAGGGTTGACTTACACACTCACTACACTCACATTCTACACTCTCACACACACAATCCAAATCCTAAAACCACACCTATACCCAACTTGACTCCCCGACTCATGTAGGTAATTCATATGGATGGACCTTAACCCCTAAACCCCGGTTAAGAGGGTTAGGAACAACATAGTGAATGCCTCCAATGAGTCCTCTCATGGCTCATATGGGCTTAATATGGCTTCATTGCTCAATCAAAGTGATTCCATTTCACTCACATTTGATCAATCTTCATTCTTCCAAAATTTCAATTTTTGACCCCGGGGACCCTACACCCATTAAACCTACCAAAAACCCTTGAAATGACCCAAAATTTGCAAAATTACCCAAATTCCTCAAAATTCCTCAAAATCAGTCCTTAAACATTTCTCACCATTCAAAGTGATCATCTTTGACCAAAAATTCCAAAAATTCCAAAAATACCCCCAATACCCTCCAAATTACCAAAATGCCCCTCTTGACCCAAAAATCCAAAAATTCCAAAAATTCCCAAAAAAATTCCAGAAAATCCCAAATATTCCCAATTTCATTTAGTTCAACTACACCATGGGCTAAGTTTGTCATTTTACTCCACTTTTACTAAAATCCCCAATTTGACCCATTTTTAACCCAATTGAACCCAATGTCAAACCAAACCTCCCCAATTGACCTCAATTTTGGTCCAATTCAATTCTAAACTTCAATTAAATATCCCCAATATCAATTTAGACCAAATACAAGCCCAAATTGATTGAAATTTAGGTCCAATTTCATTCTTAAACTTAAAGCCCAATTTTGACCCATGAGCTAAACTTAGCCCAAACCTAACCCAACTCAACTCCAATTAACCCCAAATCTTTTCTAAATCTTCCCTAAAATCTCCATAAACAAAATACTAACATAATTTTCTGAAAATTTGGACCCAAACCTTACTCAAATTCAACCCAAATCCAAAATTCCCTAAATGGGCCTACACCCAAACCTAACCCAAATGGGCCCAAATCCCAAAATCAAACCCAACCAAAGTTGAAACCTATTTTTAACACCTCCACAAACATTTTTAAACATTAATTTTACATCAATTTCAACCTTAGCTCAACATTGGACCAAATTAGCCCAATTTGACCTACATTGGCCCCTTTACCGAAGAAGCCCAAATCCAACCCAATTCAATTCCAAATTACCTCAAATTTGCTACAAATCACTCATGAAACATCCCTAAACCAAACCCAAACAATTATTTGGCCCAAACTTTTATAAAATTCCCATCCATAAATTTATTTTAAAAGCCTAAAGCCCATTTTCAAACCTAAAGCCCATCCAAAACAAATTCAAAAGCCCAAAAATTCATCCAAAGCAAAATATGATACACTTCTTCATCACGACTTCAATTAAAACCATCCCTAAAGTTCCAATCAAATATTAAATTATTCTAAATCAAGCTTCATGCTAACTCCTCATAAATTCATCAAAAATTCCAACACCCTTTCTCATGCAAGTGAGCCATCTTTTCCCCAAGCCATATGGAGCCATGAAGACACATGTAAGCCATTGACAAGCCATGAGAATCTATAACTTGTCAACTCTCCTTAAATGGCAAAAGGAGGAGGTCCTTTAAGTACCTCCTAAAAGTCATTAACCCTAACCCAAATTTAATCCAAAATATATTTGGATAGGGACTTCTCCTTTCCAAACCAGCTGATTCCTTTGACTCCCCACAGCACCCAAAACTACCTTGGAAGGTGAACCAAGCCCAAAGTGTTGGGTTGAACCAAACCAAGCCAAAATAGCCTTCCCCCATGCCATTTTAATTCAACTACTTTACACATGGCAAAGCTCAATTGGACTCACAAACACCAAGCTCTGAACCTACTGATGACAACAGTGACCCATGCCTGCGCAGCCGGCCTGGATCGCCGGAAAACACCACACCCGAAAGCACCATGTGAGCCTAACATTGAAATTCTCCCCTGCTGAGCTGCCCCATGCCCAATGGCCACCATGGTTGTTCTTCTCTTCCTCTGAGCAGCTGATCCAAGTCTTCAAACCCCCCTGGGAGGCCCTCCAGCCTCTCCTATTTAAACCCCGCCTCTCTCGGCCATGAAGGAGGCTGAACAAAAATCTTGAGGAAACTCTGCCAAAATCACTCCAGACTCTCCCCCACACCTAGAGCACTTGATCCCCACTGAAATCCCCCTGCCATTTCCTCTATGTAAGCTCAATTTCAGAGTTAAAATTCAAGCCCAAAACCAGGACACTTCACCACAGTGAGTCAATCCCCAAATTGATTGGCTCTACACCTTCACCGGACCGAGAGGAAAAGTTTCCCGGTAAAAGCCCCTTCACCGAGGCCAGCCATTGCTTCCGGCCTCCAAGCTTTGTGATCGGTCGTGGTCACTTTTGTACCTAGGTAATTCACCGAGCCGAGGGACTTCATCTGGAGCTTGCTTGGACCCAATCGAACGTGACACAACTCTCAGATCGAAGCTTCACTTCTCTGAGCAAAGGTATGAACTCTCTCTTCTTCCCGAGCTCCTGGAGATTCTCCATTTGATATGAGTCGATTTCAATGCATGTTTACCGTATGGATGTGTTCGTCTCTTCAAGACGAATCCATAGAGCATAAGAACACAAAAATCCGTTGAGAATCGAGTGAGTTCTTAGGGTTTTAGTGTGGACGGTCATGGGTGCACACCAGTCGTAGACGATGACCAGGAGCCGTCGGATCGAGCGTGTATCGAGCGGACGGTCGAGATCGAGCCGGACAGCGCAATGGTATATGAACCGCGGGCCCCTGGAGCGCTGAGTCGGATGGCGGCGTCGAATAGGAAAGCGCCGCGTGGGCGTTCGGAGCTGCCGAGGATTGCGTGGCGCCGTGTGGATAAGTAGATAAATAGGGATTTTTTCTTATTTATTAAATACCCAGAACTTCAAAAATACATAACTTTGTGTAGAAAAATCCTAAAAATAAAATAAAAATATCCTCTTGCTCAGTGAACAGAGGAGAATAATGTGGAAAAGAAATCAATTAATTTTATTAAGGTTTTTATTTTTAATAATTTATTTACTCTCTGCATTGTTTTAATTCTTCATGCACATAGACAATTCACCATGGCATGAGACCATAGGGCTTTTAAAGCCTCTGAACTTGGGAACATTCCCTGAATTTTTCAAGGTCAGAGGCCATCTCTATGAGAAGTTATTGATTTTTCAATTGCATGTTACTGTTTTGAATATTTTAATTCCAATAATTAGCATATTAAGAAATAAATTCTAGAAAAATTTGGTGATGTTTTTTATGACCAGAGGAACCTAGGAAAAATACCTTTTGAAATAATTCACTTGGGATAACTCTAATTGGTCTAAATACCCAAAATTGAATTTTAATTAATTAGGGTTAACTACACATCAAATTAACTTAAAAATAATTCTCCACTAATCTTTGAGATTAGAGGAACATCTCATAAAAATTTGAAATTAATTGGACTTGATTAATCCCACCAAATGGGTTGATTAAGCCTCTTAAGCAAAATGGGTAAAATTAAACTTTAAAAATTCATAACTCACAAAATACTTTTCAAAAATTCACAAAAATGGTTTTGGAGCTTCTCTGATATCAGAGGAACTTAGGAAAATTAAAATTGTAATTTTCTAAAAAAGTTGATTTTTATCATTATTTTAATATTTTTAATAATTAAAAAATAATAAAAATCATAAAAATATTAAAAATCACCAAAATGTCACATTTTGAATTCTAATTACTTAGGAACAAACCAAATATTTTTCTTAAGTCCCTAGGATAAGATATTGAATTTTAAAGGCTTAATGTAATTTTTAATATTAAAAAATGTATATTCCAACCTTTTCACTAAAATAATTCTAGTAAATCAAAGAAAAATAAGAAAAATATAAAATTTGTTTCTTTGAACTCCTTGAGGTTAGAGAGATTTAAGAAAAATATAAAATCCATTTTTTAGCTTTAATTTTATTTTAAAATTAATTAATACTCCAAAACTTAAAATAATTCTAATAAATAAAATATAATTAAAAAATTTACCAAACTTGGTTCAAATGGTCCTCTAGTCATTAGGAATTTCTCATAATTTTCTTAAGGACAGAAAAATTTCCTTGGTCATGTGATTGAATTTTCCTTGAAAACCCCTATTTTCCATTAAAAATAATTACATAAATAAATTAAATACAGAAAAATCACATTTTCTCCTCTAAAGTCTTAATTGACATGTAAGTGAGGTTACATAAAAATTTCAAGTTCATTTGAGCTTAATTTAGTGAGTTATAGAATTATTAAGCTTGAAGGGCAAAATGGTAATTAAAAATTTCAACCTTTAATTAAAATTTTAGGATTAATCAAAAGGGGGAAGGGTAAAATATTTGACTTTAAACTGATTTTGAATGATTGAAAATTAAATGATTGAGGGTAGAAACCTACTAACCATTTCAAAAATAATTAAAATACAACTTTAATTAATTAATTAATTGAAATTTTGGGAGAATAATAGAAATTGAAATTATTAAAGTAGGGTTATTATTAAGAGGATATTTATTCTTTAATTTAAAAATCCCTAAATAAATCACTTCAATAATACTTAATTCTTACTAAAAAAAATTAAAATAATAATCCAAATTAAAATTAAACTAAAATTAAATTAAAACTAAAGTTAAACTAAATTAAATTAAATTAAAATTAAATTAAAATTAAATTAAAATTAAATTAAATTAAATTAAATTAAATTAAAATTAAATTAAATTAAAATTGAATTAAAATTAAATTAAATTAAATTAAATTAAATTAAAATTAAATTAAATCAAAGTAAATTAAATTAAATTAAATTAAATTAAATTAAATTAAATTAAATTAAAATCAAATCAAATTAAATTAAAATAAAAATAAATTGAATTAAAATTAAATTGAATTAAATTAAATTAAAATCATTTAACAACAAACCTAAATGAAATCCTTAAGAATTAAATCTAAAATAACTTGAACACTATTCCAAACTTAAACTAACTTTTTATAATTAAGTCAAAATTAAGACTAAATCATTAAGTTTAAATCATTAAAATACTTAATAATTTGATTTGCCATTTTAAAGCTCTTATTATAATAACTCTTAAATGAGGCATCAAGTGAAGTGTTACTTCACTTGTAGGATATTCAAATGTCCTAAGTTCACTGAGCAAGATAACAAAACTTAAACTCCCTGGATGATTAATTCACTTGTATAATTAAATTCTCTTGGACTTAAAACAATCCTAGAGGTATTGAAAAGATGTTTAAGACTCGTCTTAAGCACTTCCTCAATATGATAGGATGTTTATAAGAATAGCTGAATTTAATTGTTCTTGGGTGAAGAGAGTCATCCTTAAACCAAAACACAAGAACCTAAACGTCATAGGAGATGACTAGCTATAGGATTAGGACTTTGGTAGATAACCAAAACCTTTCCCTTAGCTTTACCTAGGTACTTGTTGAAATATTTAAATGCATTAACATGTGTTTTAAGTGCAGCTTGGGATGACGGGAAGACCCTCCAGGTACGCTTATATTTTATTGTAATTTACTTTATTGCAATGTACTTTACTTTTCTTGCATGATAAAAAACTGTTGCATGAAAACCAAAACCTTTAGGATAGTCCCTGAACTGAAGCCGAAACTAAATTAAAAGTCATTACAAGATAAAAATCACTGCCACAACATTTCAAAATATAAAACAACTCAAAATTTAATCACAAACAGAACAACAAAACTACAATTGCAACTAAATTAAAACGTCTCGTTGATTGATCAGGACTACCTCGGATGATGTAACCCACGTGTTGCTAACGGGATTTCCCACGGTCTAAATGAAAGTGTGGAACTCATTCAGTTGAGTTTAGCAAATTCATCTGGACTAAGTGAATTCGATGAAAATAACGGTGCGGGATGACGGAACCAGTGGGATCTTAATCGGTTCTGTTTAAACAACTTTAACATTTGTTTTAATTAAAATATTAGAAAACTTGGATTTTAAGATTTTCTCTAAACCAAAATACTTCTCTCATCTCCTGATTTATGACTTCTAAAACTAAACCTCTGTAACAACAAGGAGCTCGGAGCATGGTGGGTAGCTCGGCCATCGTCTTCAGCAAAACCTGAGTCTACTTCAGCAAAACTTTCCTTAGAACTAAATAACCAAGCCATAGGATTCCGAGGTAGATTTCTTAGTGCAACATAAAATACTCAACTTTTCGTTAGGCATTTGCATGATCATGTCATGTAAATTAAGCCCTAACCTATCTTAGGACTCCGAGGTAGTCTTTTGGTACGACATAAACCCTCACATCTTCAAGGCTATTTGTATGATCATGTCATGCAAATATAAGTCTTAATTAATTAAAATTGACAGGATTGAAACATTAAATAACATCATCTCAAATTCAAGCAAAACAAATAGGATAGTTGGGAAGTCACCGAGACTTGTCTCGAATCCGTGACATCCCCTACCTTTCGTTCCTTTGGACTCTTAAAACAAATTGTTCCAAATTTGATCCATTCCCTATTGAAATTTCCAAAACTCAAATCCTTTGAAAACCTTAAACTTTGAAATTCTTGAGAGCAAAATCACTGATCATTATCGAGAGTTTTCTTAAGTGATTCCCGTCATTTAAGATGTAATTAACTATAGGGGCTTGCCCTTATAGGGAACTTTAAGAACCCAGGTAATATAAACCCTGTTTAATTTCTTTATATTAAACAGGGGAACTTGTCGGCTTATAAAATTGGTTCGCAGACCAAACGGACGTCACAAATCATCTAGTTTATTTAATTGAGCCCCATTATCAAACAGTGTGTCTATTCTTCGGGATAGATACACGGTTTGTGATGCGATGCTCGTTTATATAAACTATTTGGGACGTGAGATCGGTTTGATTTCATATCTTAAAATCTTCAAATTTAAAATTATTTTCAAAATCAAATGCTACTTTTTAAATTATATATATATATTTAAATTAAATTTAAAATCAAAAATTCGCCGACAACTTCTGTAGGCGACCCCTTTTCAAAAATACAACACAAACCTAAAAATATGCCGACACGCGGCATGTCCCGTCAAACTCTTCGGGTCCCAAGATTTGTATCTCTCTTTCGAATATAACAGAGCAACGATTCATTAAAGACAGAGTACAAAATGGTCTTTCAAAATCATGACTGTCGATGTGAGGAGGGATACAATCCCCTTTATCATACATATTAATGATGCAACTATCGAGAACACAATCCGCATGTATAATTCCCCAAGTAACAAGTCGTCCGATAATTTGGATTATCACAACGGGTAAAGAGTCGACTTGTTCATGTCGTAGAATCCCGGGAAGATTTCCTTCTCTGTCTCTTGCATAGTTATAGCAACATCCGTATTGAATGGTTTGCCTACCCTTACCGCGAATCCATTTACTAGGTTCAGAATAGGTCCTCCTTCGAAGGCGTCCAGGCCTACCCTGATCTTGGGCTTCTATGATGTGGTTGATGATAGCCGCTTATTCAGTTTCATCAAATATTCTGGTAAAAAGTTTAAGACCATCCAGAATATTTATCGTTCTTTTATTCACATATTTATATTGTTCGAAGGTTCTCCACTCAATGGCGTGAATTCGTCGTATCTCTTCCTCCGAGTGATTCTTTTTGTCTGATACTCTTAAACATTGAGCGAGTGTGTGACCGATGGTGGAGTGATGACTGCTTTGCCATCCTCTTTTTCTGTAAGGTCTAGATTTGTCGTTTCTGATATTATTTCCTCAGACGGAGTATTGATAGTTAGCGATTTTAACTGACTCATATCTTCCATGTATTGTTTCTCTTGTAATTGTTTTTGTCGTTTTAGTCGTTTATTGCGATTTCGTCTTTGCGATCTGGTGAATCCTCGTCGTCGGATTTTTGGTTCCGACGTTGATGCTCCTTGTACCGGACGAGTCATGAATCTCGCTTCATCCGAGCTATCACCGATTGTGAAGTCATATTCTTCGGGTTGTCGGAGTTTAAATTCTATCAAAGGTGTTTTGCGGATTAACTTCACCGTGATTCACCGGATAAAGTAACGATCCATGATATATGGATTCAACCTGCAACAGGTCAAAATCAAAGTGAACTCTGGTCCCCGCGTCTATATGTCGACGGTCCAAGGCAAAAGTCATATTATTTCGGAATGAGAAAAATAATTTGTCTTCAGGCATTTTTCCTGAAAATATCAAGATAGAGTATTATTTTAGATTTTTAAATGTTCGTTTAACAAATGAAAGAGATGTCACAAAACATCAAAGATGATTTTTGAAAGGAGAATTTATTGTCCCAGTTTATAAATAAGTCTTTATTCATTTCTTTTTTTTTATGTCGTGTAGTATTTCTTTAGAAAACACCCATTTATTGGATGTAGGATTCATTCTCCTTGACAATCCACCAATTGGTAGGATCCTCCGGAATATGTCTTTTCAATTACATATGGACCTTCCCATATCGGTTCGAATTTGCCACCTATTTTTCGATGAGCTAGTATAGGTCTTCGAAGAACTAAAACTAATTCACCGATTCGAAAGGTTCTAGGGCGAACTAGTTTGTCGTGAGCTCGTATCATTTTTGCTTGATACAATTCAAGATTTGTTGGGCTTGCAGACGTTTTCCCTCTAAATTTTCAAGTTCTTCAAGTCCCAACTTGACATTCTCTTCTTCAGTTATTTTATCAGTTATTGTGATTCTGAGAGAAGGAATTTGGACTTCCAGAGGCAAAATGGCTTCAGAACCATATACCAAAGTAAATGGTGTAGACCATGTTGGAGTTTGGTATGTAGTTCTATAAGCCCATAAAGCTTCTATTAGTCATTCATGCCATTGTCTCGGGCTATTACTTAATGTCTTTTTTAAGATTTGAACCAACGTTTTATTGAAAGCTTCAGCTAATCCATTGGCTTTAGGGTAATAGATTGTGGAATATCTCCGATCAATCCCATGTCTCGGATAAACTGATTCATTTTTTTGTTTTTGAAGGCCAACTCATTATATCGATATGACTCTTCGAGGAATCCCAAATCTATAAATGATATGTGTTTTAAAGAAGTGGAGAACTTGTTCACGCTCGACTTCTCGAAGGGGTATTGCTTCCGCCCATTTAGAAAAATAGTCGATGAGTGCAGATTAAATTTATGGCCCTTGGAGGATGGAGGATCTATAGGGCCCACTATGTCAGTAGCCCAACATTCAAATGGCCATGATGCAATAGTTGGGTGTAGGACATTTGGAGGTTGATGTAAAACTACTCCATGTGTTTGACATTGATGACATTTCTTTGCAATGTCAAGACAGTCGGTCATCATTGTTGGCCAATAATAACCCATTCTTTTTATTTTCATTTTCATTTTGGGCCCAGATTGATGTGCACCACATAAACCTAAATGAACTTCCTTAACAATTGAGTTAAATTTTTAGGAGGAGGCATATTTAGGATAGCTTCAATTTTGAGAGGATCAATTTCTATCCCATGATGCCGAACTACAAATCCTAAAAATTTGCCTGAAGTGACACCAAAGGCGCACTTTAAAGGGTTCATTTTAAGATTATATCGTCGTAGTTGTTCAAAGACAATTCTCAAATCGTATATACGATCGTCTTTTTGTTTACTATTGACAACCAGATCTTCGACATAACATTCTACTTGATTATGTATTAGTTCATCAAAAATCCGTGTCATGGCTCTTTGATAGGTTGCACCGGCATTTTTTAGTCCAAATGGCATAACCTTATAACAATATATGCCCATGGGTGTTCGGAAAGCTGTATTTACTTCATCTTCCGAAAACATTTTTATTTGGTTATATCCTGATGATCCATCCATGAAAGAAAATATTGCATATTTTGATGCAATATCAACCATTAATTCGAGAATTGGTAAAGGAAATTCATCTTTTGGACATGCTTTGTTCAAGTCCCCGTAGTCTATGCGGACACTTATTTGTCCATTTTTCTTTTTAACTGGCACCACATTGGCTAGCCATGTTGGATAGTTTTCTTCTTGTATGAAGTCAGCCTCTATCAATTTCTTGACTTACGCAATGACTTGTTGCTCTATTTCTACACTCATCCTTCTTGGAGCTTGTTTAACTGGGTTTATGATTTGGTCTATCCTGAGTTTATGGACTGCGACTTCCAGAGATAGACCAGGCATTTCGTCATAAGTCCAAGCAAAACAGTCTTTATATTCCATTAACAATTGAGTTATGTCTTTTATTTCCTCATCATTAAGGACTGAACTAATAAAAGTCGGTTTTGGATTTTCATTAGTTCCTAAATTTATTTCTTTTAGTTCATCAATTGTTGATTTAATTTCTTCTTCCAACTCCGAGGGAGCATTTTCAATTGGAAGATCAGACGATGATTCGGAATCACATTCTTCTGTGACAGTCAAACAAAATTCTGTATCATCTAATGGTCACAAAATTCCAAATCCAACACCTTTTTTAGAGTTAGAATTTCGTTTATTATCATTCCACATTTGTTCAATGAAATGCGGTTGTCTTAAAGACCATTGTTTGAGCATTAAACTATTTTGAATGAATTTTCGTGCCCAAGGAGAATACAACTCAAAAGGAATTTTCATTGATTGTGGAAGATTTTCATCTTCTATTTTTACATCATTTTTAGTACAAGAAGAAGTAGAGCCAAGTCTAAACTTAATTGGCTTTTTGTCATCATTATATACTTCTTTGACAATTAGATTCTCAATCTTAGTAGTGGAGATTGGAGTTAGAGTCATAGATTGTATATAATGATTGATTTTGTCATACATAGATTCAAATTGTTTCTCTTTATCTTCTTCTTCTAGAGATATTTTGAATTAAGGTTCTTTTGCAACCACAGATGTCGTTTCTTCTTTAGAATCCAGGTGGATTTTGAACTTCAGTGGTTTCTTCATTGTGACAATTGGATCTTCTCTCCTTCGTCCTCGTTCTCGGCCTCGACCTCGAGTGCCAGTCTGACGGAAATTAGTCTCTTTTGTCTTTATTGAAGAAAAATCCTTTTCATTTGTTTTCTTTTCTTTGTTCTTTTCTTCCATATTTATCGTTGTCTCTTTGGAAGATATTGTTTTATTTATAGGAGCATAATATGCTGCATCTTCATGTATACCGATTTCATGGATTGAAAACGGTTGTAGGTCTCCTATAATACGAAATTCTTGTCCTTTTCGTAAATATTTGATACATTGATGTAATGAAGAGGGTACCATTTTATATTCATGGAGCCATGGTCTGCCAAGTAAGGCATTAAAAGAGGTATTTGAATCAATAATATGAAATTTTGCTGTTGTTGCCAAGTCGGCTATTTTTAAGAGCAATGTTATTGATCCAAGGGCCCGTTCTCCCTGTTGATTGAATCCTCTTAACATCATTGTATCTCTTGATAGTTGAGAGGCATCAATGTCTAAGTATGCAAGAGTTCTCAGATTCATAATGTTAATTGAAGCACCTGGGTCAATAAGAACTCTCGAAAGTATCGTGTCATTGATGTTTATTGTAATATATAGTGGACGATTATGTTCAGTTGTTCCGAGCAACAAGTCATTGTCAGAGAAGGTAATCTTTGTTGATTTCTCTAATGAGTAAGCTTCATTTTGGGTAGTACTAGCAAGTTGAGTTAAGCAAATGTCAGGGTCCGAAAGGGCCTTGATTAATGATTCTCTCATTTCTTTGGAAAGTATGAGAGCGTCATAGATGCTTAATTTTGCAGGTAATTTTCTCAAATGGGCCAGTACGTTATAATCCACCTTGTTGTGAAGATCATCCTTATTTCCTTCAGAAGTTCGGGGATATATTGGAGGAATGATCTTATCTGGTGTAATTATTTGTTTTTCTTTTTCTTGTGGAATTATCCTAGGAAGTAAGATTTTTCCACTTCTTAAGTTATTTTCAACTATTTCTTCAGGTTGATTATCCGATTCATTTGTTTCTGAATCCGAAGATTCCAATTTTATAGAAATCGGAATTCCTTGTAATTGAAGCGTAGCAATGTCATCTTCATTTTTGTCGTTGTCAGATTTCTCATTTTCATTTTCATTATTTTGGTTGTCTTTATATTGATCATATACGATTTGAGTATTGTCTATAGGGTTAGAATTCAAATGGTCTTTCTCAGAAGCATCATCTAGAATAGACAAAATTTATGCAAAACAAGGATTGTTATTATTCATGGTAAAAAGAAAGTCATACAAAGTTATCGGCTTGAGGATTTTTTGTCCTTCGGCCGACATAACTATCCTAGTACAAGAGTGAAATGAACTAAAAGGTACAAAAGGAGTTGCAGCCCCTATGTCTGGAAGACCTCTAATCTTTTCCATTTTCTTGATTTTCTTTTTCTTTTCTTTCTTGGGAGATTTTGTGACTTGGTATTTAGTGAAGATCTCTTCAGAAATGCTATCCTTGTTTTCAGAAATGCTATCGAAATCATATTGACTGATCCCTTTTCAGGTTCTCTCAAGTATTCTTTCGGGATGACTATATTTCCATCTTTGAAATTACGCTCTAACCAGTCTTTGAAGACAAAACATTCTTCAATTTTATGTCCGAGCATCCTGTGATAAGGGCAATTATTAGGATTGTCCTTCATGTCAATTTCTATTGGCCTCTTAGCTTCGGTAGCTTAAATTCGGGTATTTTAAGCAAGCTACGAAATATTTTGTCGACGGCTTCGTTTTAAATGAATATACTTTATTCATTATTTGAGCCATTGTTTTCTTTTCAGTTGATACTGAGATTGGTTGTTGAAGTTGTAATTGAGGTGATGTCTGTGATGTCGAAGGATTTTGTCGTTGCTTCTTTTGCTCTGGTTGGATTTGCATCACCTGTTTGCCTTTTATGCAATATTCCCAGGTTTCTTTTCAAAAGTTTTGATAGTTTTTGTCTTTTCAGTTTTCTCCATTACACTCATCTGCTTAACCTCTTCTTGAAGATTGGCAGCTTTACTGAGTAATTTTTCAAAAGTTTTTATCGTAAATCCTTTAAGTATAAAAGCTATGGGACCATGGATATTTTTGAGCAGTATTCCAACAGTATGCTGTTCTTGCAACTGTGGCTCACATATAAAATATAATCTACCAAGGTTTCTCCTGGTTTTTGTTTCTCTACCACCAAATCACCAACAGTGGTATGATGTTGTGCTCCTGCAAAGCGTTGAATAAAAAGGCTTTCAAGCTCTATAAAGGTTTTGACAGATCCATTGTGAAGTTCTACATACCTGTCGAAGGCAACTCCCGTGAGACTGTTAACAAATTGTCAAAATAGAAGAGCATCGTTTCCTCCAGCATTACAGCAGCTTGCTCTAAAATGTGCCAGATGTTGTCGAGGATTTCCTGTCCCATCGAACATTTTAAAGACAGGAGGAACAAAAACTTTAGGATATTGAATAGAATCATATTCCTCTGGGTATGGCTTACCCTTTGGAGTTAATGCTCCAGCTTTTGCCTGAGCCATCGTTTCTTTAATTTTCTGTTCCACTATTTTTGTAATATCTTTTTCTGGAGTTTCGTTATGAGGAGAATTCTTTCTCTTTCGAGTGCTTTCCTCGACATCCATTAGTTCTTCTCTGCTTTCAAGGATGTGAATAGCCTTCGGTCTAATGATTTCAATAGCTGGAGAAGGGTCCGCTGGTGGTTTTTGCAAAGTCTCTACCAGTTCTTCCATTCTTTGTTCAAGACGACTTATTTGTTCATCTCGTTGTCATATCACCTCTCGCAATTCCTTTTCATTCGATTCTCGTGCTAAGGAAGTAGATCGGGTTTCTACCATGTTAACACTGGCAACATTCTCATTGGACTCGTCAGAAGTTTTTTTCCTTTCTTGTCCTGAAAGTTGTTTAATATCTTCTTTTGATTTCTTTAATCTTTCTTGAAATGATTTTGTAGAATGTTTTCTGCAAATCTCTTCTTGTGAACTATTTGCAGGAGTGTTGGTTGTATTAGAATTCCTTTCAGATGATTTTCGCCTCCATACATTATTTTTAAGTATAGGGCGAGAATTCTCAGGTGGTGTATCATATCCGGTATAAGGACAATTTGCTTTTTGTAGCATCTGGACCAAGTCCGTCATTTTAGCAGTTGTATCTTCTGCTTCTGACATTAATTTGTCATATCGAGTTTTGTCATTGGTGACCACTACATCTTTTATTCTAGGGCCCAATCAAAATTTTACTGGCACTCAAACACAATGTTTATCAGTTGGAAATTGATAGTCAGTTTCTTGATAATCAGATTTTTCCATTGCTAAAATTCTCCTTTTCATGGTGTTGGAGACTGCACAACCCATTTTATCTAATAACTTAGATAATGAACATTTTTCTTTTCGTGCTAATCTCTTAAACACTGAATGTACAACACGAAATGGGGGAGAACTTTTAGGTTGAAAGGAATTGTCAGTGTATTCAACAAAAATTGGAATATATTGATTTTTTTCTAAAAAGGAAGGATTTCCAAAAATATTCTGTTGAAATTCAGGTGTTTCAAAATTATCATTTTCGTTCCACCTTTTCTTTCTTTTAAATGAAGGAGTTCTATGAACATTCCTCGAAGAAGATCCGATTTCATACATAGATGATGGTGGAACATCATCTTCCTCGTAAACTTGTTTTGCTTTCTTAGGGTTTAGCTGTCTTTTCATTTCTTCAAGGATATAAGGTTCTTCAGGTGTATATTCCAGTAAATTGTCTGTAAAATTTAGAAAGTCTTCATAAGGTTGCAAGTTAAATTCTTTAAAAGATTGAGTATCAGTTTGATATGGATTATCTAATATGAATTCCATTTCACTAAATAATCCATAATCATTGTGAAAAAAAAGGAGGATTTTCCTCTATTGGTATGTCAAAGTCTTGAAAGTAAGAAAAGATAGAATTCAGAGAATCCATTGCGATTTTTCTGTAATTTCAAGAAAAGAGAATATTATTGACTTATTTATAAACTGTGAACTTTTTATTTTCAAAATTTTGAAATGAAAATAAATGATAACAAAAGATGAGAAGAAAGATTGTCCCCAGCGGAGTCGCCACTCTCTTTGGTGGCGGTTGGAAATTAATAAATGTCGATAATGGTGGGGGTCATGTCATCGCCATCCATTTCTGTATCATGTCAATGTCAAGGAGTCGCCATCTAATATTAGCCTAGTTTTATTCATATAAATCTTATGAAGGATTTAGCGAATTTTTAGGACTAATAGTAGAAAAGGATGTTTATGATAATTCTTATATGAGGATATTCTAGAATTTTCATATTAAGAAAATCATGGTAAACCAGAGATTTCTATTTAGGGTTCTTTTAGATCTCCTATAGAGGCAAGCCTCTATAGTTAATTACATCTTAAACAATTTTCAATTGTTTAAGAAAAATTCTGATTAATGTTAATCATTTGTTTTCTCAGAATTTATTTTAAGGAGAGATGTACCCACTATCACTCCCGAATGTCGTTATATCATGTTATTGAATACTTTAGGTATTATTTCTAACCTAAAGGTTCTGGTTTTGTTTATGTTGTCAATGTTGTTGATTTGTTAAAAAAAAAATTTCATGTTTTGATTTTGTTTTTGTTGTCAAAAGTTTCAGGTTATATGTCTAACCTAAAAGTTTTGGTTTTGTTTTTGTTGTCAAAAGTTTCAGGTTATATGTCTTACCTAAAAGTTTTGGTTTTGTTTTTGTTCGCCTAGAATGTCGTCCTACAAAACAGAGTTAGTACACCCTATAACATGTAAAGAAAATCCAAGCGAAATTTCTTGTTTTCACCCTGCAAAGAAAACATTGTCAGAAATAACATCACAGAATATTTGGATATGTCTTGGATGTCAGTTTATGTCGAATTATTTTGAAATGTCAATTTTTTTGTTGATTATGTCAGTTTTGGTTTTAAAATGTTGAATTTATTAACTTGAGTTCATGTCTGTCTGAACTCTAAGTTAAAAAGGTTTGGAATTAGATTCAATATTGATTGAATTAACTTGGGTTCATGTCTGGTTGAACCTAAGTTAGATTCAATGTTGATTGAATCCATTTAACTTGAGTTTATGTCTGTTTGAACTTAAGTTAAAAGGTTTGAAATTAGATTCAATATTGATTGAATTGACTTGGGTTCATGTCTGGTTGAACCTAAGTTAGATTCATTGTTGATTGAATCCATTTAACTTGAGTTCATGTCTGTCTGAACTTAAGTTAAAAGATTTAAAATTAGATTCAATGTTGATTGGATTGACTTGGGTTCATGTCTGGTTGAACCTAAGTTAGATTCAATGTTGATTGAATCTATTTAACTTGAGTTCATGTCTGTCTGAACTTAAGTTAAAAGATTTGAAATTAGATTCAATGTTGATTGAATTGACTTGAGTTCATGTCTGGTTGAACTAAGTTAGATTCAATGTTGATTGAATCTATTTAACTTGAGTTCATGTCTGTTTGAACTTAAGTTAAAAGGTTTGAAATTAGATTCAATATTGATTGAATTAACTTGGGTTCATGTCTGGTTGAACCTAAGTTAGATTCAATGTTGATTGAATCCATTTAACTTGAGTTCATGTTAGTTTGAACTTAAGTTAAAAGGTTTGAAGTTAGATTTAATATTGATTGAATTGACTTGGGTTCATGTCGGTTGAACCAAAGTTAGATTCATTGTTGATTGAATCCATTTAACTTGAGTTCATGTCTGTCTGAACTTAAGTTAAAAAAGGTTTGGAATTAGATTCAATATTGATTGAATTGACTTGGGTTCATGTCTGGTTGAACCTAAGTTAGATTCAATGTTGATTGAATCCATTTAACTTGAGTTCATGTATGTTTGAACTTAAGTTAAAAGGTTTGAAATTAGATTCAATACTGATTGAATTGACTTGGGTTCATGTCTGGTTTGAACTTAAGTTAGATTCAATGTTGATTGAATCCATTTAACTCGAGTTCATGTTTGTTTGAACTTAAGTTAAAAGGTTTGAAATTAGATTCAATATTGATTGAATTGACTTGGGTTCATGTCTGGTTGAACCTAAGTTAGATTCAATGTTGATTGAATCCATTTAACTTGAGTTCATGTCTTTCTGAACTTAAGTTAAAAAAGGTTTGGAATTAGATTCAATATTGATTGAATTGACTTGGGTTCATGTCTGGTTGAATCAAGTTAGTTCAATGTTGATTGAATCCATTTAACTTGAGTTCATGTCTGTTTGAACTTAAGTTAAAAGGTTTGAAATTAGATTCAATATTGATTGAATTGACTTGGGTTCATGTCTGGTTGAACCTAAGTTAAATTCAATGTTGATTGAATCCATTTAACTTGAGTTCATGTCTGTCTGAACTTAAGTTAAAAAAGGTTTGGTTCAGAATTGATTTAATTTAGTTTTAAGTCTTGTTTAAATAGGACTTAAAGGTTAATCAAGTCTAATAAATTAGACTCGATTAGATTTGCAGACCATCTGAGTCCCTTTTAGATAAGACTTAAGTTTTAATTAAGTCTATTTAAAGTTAGACCTAGACTTAGGATTGAACTTAAGCCGGGTTTTAGTTTAGATTCAAGTTAGGTTGAGGCTAAGACTTGGGTTAGACTTAGGTTTATATCGTGTTAAACCTAAGTATGGTTTGACTTAAGTCTAATATGGGTTAGACTTAACTTAGGTTTTTAGGTTAGGTTCATGTCAGGTTGATCCTAAGTTTGGTTTGACTTGAGTCTAATTTGGGTTAGACTTAAGTTAAATTTTGAGTTTAGATTAAGTTAGGTTCAAGTTAGGTTGAACCTAGACTTAAGGTCGATTTAAGTTCAACATGGGTTGAACCTAAGTTCTTGTTTGACTTGGATTAGATTATGTTCTAGTTGGATTGAACTCAAGTTTAGTTCAGTTTAGGTTAGGTTCAATATGGGTTGAACCTAAGGTTTCAAGTTAAGTTAGGTTCGATGTGGGTTGAACCTAAGGTTTAGGTTAACTTGAATTCAAGTTAGATTGGACTCCAGTTAGATTAGGTTTAAGTTAGGTTCAATGTGGGTTGAACCTAAGGTTTTAGGTTAACTTGAGTTCAAGTTAGGTTGGACTCAAATTAAGTTAGATTTAGGTTAGGTTCAATGTGGGTTGAACCTATGGTTTAGGTTAACTTGAGTTCAAGTTAGGTTGGACTCAAGTTAGGTTAGGTTTAGGTTAGGTTCAATATGGGTTGAACCTAAGGTTTAGGTTAACTTGAATTCAAGTTAGGTTGGACTCAAGTTAGGTTAGGTTTAGGTTAGGTTCAATGTGGGTTGAACCTAAGGTTTAGGTTAACTTGAGTTCAAGTTAGGTTGGACTCAAGTTAGGTTAGGTTTAGGTTAGGTTCAATGTGGGTAGAACCTAAGGTTTTAGGTTAACTTGAGTTCAAGTTAGGTTGGACTCAAGTTAGGTTAGGTTTAAGTTAGGTTCAATGTGGGTTGAACCTAAGGTTTTAGGTTAACTTGAGTTCAAATTAGGTTGGACTCAAGTTAGGTTAGGTTTAGGCTAGGTTCAATGTGGGTTGAACTTGAGGTTTAGGTTAACTTGAGTTCAAGTTAGGTTGGACTCAAGTTAGGTTAGGTTTAGGTTAGGTTCAATGTGGGTTGAACCTAAGGTTTAGGTTAACTTGAGTTCAAGTTAGGTTGAACTCAAGTTAGGTTATGTTTAGGTTAGGTTCAATGTGGGTTGAACCTAAGGTTTAGGTTATATTGGACTTGGACTAAAAGGTTGGATTTGGATTTAATCAAACCTTAGTTGATTAAGGTTTAATAATTAATTAAGTCTAATGTAGTAGACTTAATTAGGATTTGTGTTTGATTAAGTCTTACTTATTTAAGACTTAATAGTTTAATTATGTCTAATGAGTTAGACTTAATTAAGGTTTATGTTTGATTAAACCTTAGTTAATTAAGGTCTAATGGTTTAATTAGGTCTAATAGGTTAGACCTAATTAAGGTTTATGTTTGATTAAACCTTAGTTAGTTAAGGTCTAATGGTTTAATTAAGTCTAATGGTTTAATTAAGTCTAATGGGTTAGACCTAATTAGGGTTTATGTTTGATTAAACCTTAGTTAGTTAAGGTCTAATGGTTTAATTAGATCTAATGGGTTAGACCTAATTAGGGTTTATGTTTGATTAAACCTTAGTTAATTAAGGTCTAATGGTTTAATTAGGTCTAATGGGTTAGACCTAATTAAGGTTTATGTTTGATTAAACCTTAGTTAGTTGAGGTCTAATGGTTTAATTATGTCTAATGGGTTAGACCTAATTAGGGTTTATGTTTGATTAAACCTTAGTTAGTTAAGGTCTAATGGTTTAATTATATCAAATGGGTTAGACCTAATTAGGGTTTTTGTTTGATTAAACCTTAGTTAGTTAAGGTCTAATGGTTTAATTAGGTCTAATGGGTTAGACCTAATTAGGGTTTATGTTTGTTTTAAACCTAATGTGTAAGAAGGTTAATTAAGTTTAATATGTCTTTAAACTTAATTAAAGGTTAAGTTTAATATGTTCTTAAACATAATTAAAAGTGTTGATTTTTTGTATTTAAACCTAATTTAGGTAAGGTTTAATGGGTTAATTAAGTTTAATTTGTCTTTAAACTTTATTAAAAATTTAATTTTTGTGTTAAACCTAATTTAGCTAAGGTTTAATGGGTTAATTAAGTTTAATTTGTCTTTAAACTTAATTAAAAGGTTTGATTTTGGTTAATTAAGTTTAATATGTCTTTAAACTTAATTAAGATTTAATTTTTATATTAAACCTAATTTAAGTAAGGTTTAATGAGTTAGTTAAGCTTAATTTGTCTTTAAACTTAATTAAAAGACTTAATTTTAGTTAATTAAATTTAATGTGTCTTTAAACTTAATTAAGATTTTGATTTTTATATAAACCTAATTTAAGTAAGGTTTAATGGGTTAATTAAGTTTATAATGACTTTAAACTTAATTAAAAGGTTTAATATCGTTTAATTAAGTTTAATGTGTCTTTAAACTTAATTAAGACTTAATTTTTATATTAAACCTAATTTAAGTAATGTTTAATGGGTTTAATTAAGTTTGTTATGTCTTTAAACTTAGTTAATAAGGTTTAATTTTGATTAATTAACTTTAATGTCTTTAAACTTAATTAAGACTTGATTTTTGTATTAAACCTAATTTAAGTAAGGTTTAATGAGTTAATTAAGTTTATTATGTTTTTAAACTTAATTAAAAGGTTTAATTTTGTTTAATTAAGTTTAATGTGTCTTTAAACTTAATTAAGACTTGATTTTTATATTAAACCTAATTTAAGTAAGGTTTAATGGGTTTAATTAAGTTTATTATGTCTTTAAACTTAATTAAAAGGTTTAATTTTGATTAATTAAGTTTAACGTGTCTTTAAACTTAATTAAGATTTGATTTTTATATTAAACCTAATTTAAGTAAGGTTTAATGGGTTAATTAAGTTTATCATGTCTTTAAACTTAATTAAAAGGTTTGATTTTGTTTAATTAAGTTTAATATGTCTTTAAACTTAATTAAGACTTGATTTTTGTATTAAACCTAATTTAAGTAAGGTTTAATGGGTTTAAATGTTATTTTAAATTTAGTTAAGTCCAATTTGGTCATTTTAGACTTAAGTGAAATTTCTCATTAGTCTATCATAGACTAAAACCATTTTCAAACTTTGATTGTTGATGAAAATAAGTTAAATTTATAAAGGGTTATTTTTAGGATTAAAATTATTTAATTAATAAAGGATTTTAACCATAAATTTCAAAATACCATTCAAAATGATTTCTATGACTTAGAAATAATTTTCTTAGGGTTATTGTCTGTTGCCCTATCATTTCTAGCCATTTGCATTTTTATTTTCCTTAATTTTCAATTTTTATAATTATTATTTGAAATAATTATAAAGAAACTTGAAAATTAAAGAAAAGTGTCCTAGGCATGTTTTCTGTCCTTGGAAAAATTATGGAAGGTTCCTAAGAACATAAAGATAAATGCCTCAAAGTTTCATAATTTTTTGATTTATAAATAATTTTTAATAATTAAAATACTCCAGAGAGTATTTAATTAATTAAAAATTAAATACTGAGAAGAAAATTATGATTTTGGTCTCATAATTTTCTCCTCTTCAAGAGCTTTCCGGAGGTATTTTTATTTTATTTTTATGACCTGCGGATCAAAAGATATGGATTTTTGAAGTTTTTAAGGTTTTAAGGTATTTTTTATTAAATCCCGCCACCAAACTCACCGCCGTTCGACGCGTGTCCTCGTACGCGTCGAACGAGCGGGAGGATCCGATGCGGGTGGCCGAACAGCGGACACCACGGGGAAGAGATCAGCGCCGTCCGTTCCTAAAGCGCGGGATCGGACGGCGGAGAAAATTCGGCCAAAAATTCTAAAATTCTCGAACCATTAAACTTCAAACATCAATATCTCACTCATTTCTTGATGAAATTGAGTGATTTTTTTTAAAATGATCATCTGGATGAGAAGTATCCATCCATACGGTGATGATACACTTCTAGGCTAGTATAACACATGATATGTCGAAAATATGATTTATTTGTAAAGAAAAATTCCATACATTTGCCACAAGCAAATCAATCTAGATCAGACCTTATGGTTGCCTTCTAGGACTCCAATAGAAGGTTATTGCAACAGCAATTTGATCTAGAAGTCGGGCTTAGGGAGGAATTTTGAAGAAGTACCTAATTTGGGGCTGTTTTTGAAATTTGGTCAAATTGGCTCATATAGGCTCAAACTATGGCTTGGATTTGATCCTAAAAGATTACTGAGACTCTTAGGAAGACTTTTTATGTTGGAAGCAGGTGGATTTGGGCAGCCTATAGTTCTCCCTAAATTTTATTCTTCTTCTTGCTAGGTTCGGCCATGGGGTTCTATTTATAGCAAGGGGAGGTTATGGCTTAACTTAGGATGTTCTAGGGGAGTAGTTACCTCCTCTATCAGCCCATTGGGTGAAGTAATTGGCTGAGGATAGGCATTGATGCTTCTCCCTAAGTTTTCCATGATGATTTCCATTGTTTTTGTCTCTCACCCATTGGCTTATGTAAGAGGTGCATGGTGAGCTGCCTCTACTCTTCTTAGGGAGCTTACACATCATCTCTTAAGCTTGGCAAATGGTGACACACAAGCTTATCCCTCATCATTGCTTCTAACCATGGTAGGGGGGGTTTCATGTATGGTCTTCCTTCCATTGGGTGGCTTGGGAGGTGGAAGATGAGGCCTCATGTTGGTCGGCCACCTCATGGATAAATGAAGCTTAGGGTGAAGGAGAAAGTGACACCTCACCCCATGCATCATGATGGGTATTAACCCATGGCTAAGTGGTCTTAATGTGGGCTTAATTATGTGTTAATTAAGCCTTAAGATGAGTTTAGCCTAAATAATTATGAGAAGGCTATATGTCATTTCATTTCTTTTTAATTTCCCATTTTAATTAATTATTTTATTAATTAAAATTGTTGGAAAATATTTTATTAATCAATTTATTAATTGAAAATAATTTCAATTTAATTAATTGATTAATTTTATCATTTTTGTCATTTTATGATTTTAATTTAATTTTCATTTTAATTAATTATGTCATTTAATTAAAATATTGAAAATTAAATCATTAATCATTTTAATTAATCAAAATAATTTTGAAATTAATTATTTGATTAATTTTGTTGTTTTTATTTCATTTTTATCTATTTTAATCAAAATAGATAGGTGTTGACCAATTTTGACCTGGGTTGACCCAAGTCAGCCCAAATTGATCAATTTAATTTTAAAATTTCCAGTACTTGTGATTTTGTCATTGTGTGGGGTTTTTAAATGTGTCATTGGGTGAAAGGGTTGACTTATGGGTCAACAGGGTAGGTCATTAGGTCTGGTTTGACCATTTTGACTAAAGTTGACTTTTTAGGTCATAAGGTTGACCTATGGGGTCAATAGGGTAGGTCATTAGGTCTGGTTTGACCAGTTTGACCAAAGTTGACTTTTTTAGGTCATAAAGTTGACCTGTAGGGTCAACAAGGTTGACCTGTGGGGTCAACAAGGTTGGTCATTAGATTTGGTTTGACCAATTTGACCAAAGTTGACTTTTTAGGTCATAAGGTTGACTGTAAGGTCAACGAGGGTTGAGTCACTAGTGTCCGGTTTGACCATTTTGGCCAAAGTTGACTTTTTAGGTCATAAGGTTGACCTATGGGGTCAACAAGGTTGGTCATTAGGTCTGGTTTGACCAATTTGACCAAAGTTGACTTTTTAGGTCATATGGTTGACCTATGGGGTGAACAGGGTAGGCCATTAGGTCTGGTTTGACCATATTGACCAAAGTTGACTTTTAGGTCAAAAGGGTGACCTATGGGGTCAATAGGGTTAGTCATTAGGTCTGGTTTGACCAATTTGACCAAAGTTGACTTTTTAGGTCATAAGGTTGACCTATGGGGTCAACAGGGTAGGTCATTAGGTCTGGTTTGACCAATTTGACCAAAGTCGACTTTTAGGTCGAAAAGGGTGACTATGGGGTCAACGGGGTTGGTCACTGGGTCTGGTTTGACCAATTTGACCAATGTTGACTTTTTAGGTCAAAAGGTTATTGACTCATTGTAAAATGAGGTCAACAGGTTCAACCCGACATGAACCTAAATCCAACTTAAACCTAAACTTAAGTCTAACCTACATTAGACTTAAGTCAAACCATACTTAGGTTCAACCCGACATGAACCTAAGTTTAACCCAAACATAACTTAAGTCTAACACATATTAGACTTAAGTCAAACCATACTTAGGTTCAACCCGACATGAACCTAAGTCTAACCCAAACATAACTTAAGTCTAACACATGTTAGACTTAAGTCAAACCATACTTAGGTTCAACCCAACATGAACCTAGGTCTAACCCAAACATAACTTAAGTCTAACACATATTAGACTTAAGTCAAACTATACTTAAGTTCAACCCGACATGAACCTAAATCAAACTTAAACCTAACTTAAGTCAAACCCACATCAGACTTAAGTCAAACCATACTTAGGTTCAACCCGACATGAACCTAAATCCAACTTAAACCTAAACTTAAGTCTAACCCACGTTAGACTTAAGTCAAACCAAACTTAGGTTCAACCCGACTTGAACCTAAATCTAACCCAAACATAACTTAAGTCTAACCTATATTAGACTTAAGTCAAATCATACTTAGGTTCAACCCGACTTGAACCTAAGTCTAATCTAAACCTAACTTAAGTCTAACCTATATTAGACTTAAGTCAAACCATACTTAGGTTCAACCTGACATGAACCTAACCCAAACCTAACTTAAGTCTAACCCATATTAGACTTAAGTCAAACCAAACTTAGGTTCAACCTAACTTGAACCTAACTTAACCTAAACTCAAAACCTTAACTTAAGTTCAACCCATATTGAACTTAAGTCGACTATAAGTCTGAGTTCGACTGACTTGAACCTAACTTAACCTAAACTCAAAACTTAACTTAAGTTCAACCCATATTGAACTTAAGTCGACCTTAAGTCTAGATTCAATCTAACTTGAACTCAAGTCAAACCTAAACTTAAGTCTGACCTACATTAGACTTAAGCAAAACCAAACTTAGGTTCAACCTGACATGAATCTAAGTCAAACCCAAAATAAACTTAACTTAGGTTCAACACAACATGAACCTAAGTTCAAATTCTAACTTAGGTTCAACACGACATGAACCCAAGTTCGACCTATACTTAGGTTCAACCCCAACTTCGAACTTAAGTCGAACATCGAACCTTAGGTTCAACTCGACATGAACCTAAGTCTAACCTAAACCAACTTAAGTCTAGCGCATATTAGACTTAAGTCAAACAATACTTAGGTTCAACTTGACATGAACCTAAGTCTAACTTAAACCTAACTTAAGTCTAACCCATATTAGACTTAAGTCAAACCATACTTAGGTTCAACCTGACATAAACCTAAGTCTAACTTAAACCTAACTTAAGTCTAACCCATATTAGACTTTAGTCAAACCATATTTAGGTTCAACCTGACATGAACCTAAGTCTAACCTAAACCAACTCAAGTCTAGCCCATATTAGACTTAAGTCAAATCATACATAGGTTTAACCTGACATGAACCTAAGTTTAACACAAACCTAACTTAAGTCTAACCCATATTAGACTTAAGTCAAATCATACTTAGGTTTAACATGACATGAACCTAAGTCTAACCTAAACCTAACTTAAGTTCAACTCATATTGAAACCTAAGGTTCAACTGACAGTGAACCTAACTCAACTTAGCTTGACATAAACCTTAGGTTCAACATACATGAACCTAATCTTAACCTAACTTAAGTTCAACCTACATCGAACATAAGTTCAAACCTAAACCTTAGGTTCAACTCAACTTGAACCTAAACCAAAACCTAACTTATGTTTAACCTACATTGAACTTAAATCCAAATCTAAACCTTAGGTTCAACTAACAATGAACCTAACTCTACTAAACTGAACATAAACTTTAGGTTCAACCCAAATTGAATCTAAATCGACATAAACCTTAGGTTCGACCCAAATTGAACCTAAATCGACATAAACCTTAGATTCAACTCAAATTGAATCTAAATCGACATAAATCTTAGGTTCAACCCAAATTGAACTTAAATCGACAAAATTGAACTCAAATCGACATAAAATCGACATTTTAAACCAAAATCGACATAAATTTGACATTTCAAACAAAAATCGACATTTTAAACATAACTAACATAAAATAGACATTCTAAACCAAAATCGACATAATCGACATAAATTTGACATTCCAAACAATTAATCGACAAAACCGACATAAATTCGACATTTTAAACATAACTGACATAAAATCGACATTTTAAACCAAATCGACATAAATTCGACATTTTAAACAATTAATCAACATAATCAACATAAATTTGACATTTCAAACATAAATCGACATGATCAACATAAATTTGACATTCCAAACAAAAAAATCGACAAAACCGACATAAATTCGACATTTTAAACATAACCGACATAAAATCGACATTCTAAACCAAAATCGACATAATCGACATAAATTTGACATTCCAAACAATTAATCGACATACTCGACATAAATTCGACATTTCAAACATAACTGACATAAAATCAACATTTTAAACTAATATCGACATAATCGACATAAATTTGACATTTCAAACATAACTGATATAAAATCGACATTTTAAACCAAATTTAATAAACACCGACATTAAATGACATTAATCGACATTTCAAACCAAACTCAATGTATCTCGACATAAAACGACATAATTCTTAAAGTTTGACCTACATTAAACTTAACTCGACATAAAATTAAAAATCGACAATCCAACCCAAATCAATATTCAAGACAAATAAAAATTTAAACATAAACTGACATAAACCTAAATCGACATTTCAACCAAACTCAGACATCCGACAACTCTGGATCAACAGACACTTTGACCAGGTAATCTAAATATCTTGATATGACATTGTTTCTAACTTTATTTTCCTTGCAGGATGAAGACATGAAGTTTCGTTTAGATTTTCTTTGCATGTTATAGGGTGTGCTAACTCTGTTTTGCAGGACGTCGACAACGGAACATTGACAACAAAACCAGGACTTTTAGGTTAGTCATAAAACCTAAACTTTCTACAAAAAACAAAATAAAAAAATGACATAACAATAAAAACATCTGAACTTTTAGGTTAGCCACGAAACTTGAAATAAAACGACAAAATCATTAACATTGACATCAACATGACATCAACATACAACGACATTTCTATACCACAACAAAATGATGACATGACACTAAACGAAAACAAAATAAATGACAAAATGACATGACAAAATAAAATTGAGATGACCACAAAACCAAAACTTAAAACAAAAGGAAATCATAAACATGATATCAAAAATAAATAAATAATGATATCTTCTTGACTTCATAGAAGGTATCTCATGACATAATAACGACATCTTCTTATAGGAGATAAAATATCTCATGACAAATTGAGTTATTAATCACGACATCTTATGACATTATGACATCACATTAAGACATAACATAAAATGACATGACATTACGACATCACATTATGACATGACACGACATACAAACTACGACATCTCGACGTATCACATGACATGAAACCAAAACAACAAAATAGAACATAACAAAGCAACGACATCCACCCAACATAAATAAAACTTTCTGGTAGTATCGATTCTTCAGAAACGCACTGCCACAACAACAGTTACACTTTTTCGAGGATAAATGTTAACCTTAATCGGGAGTTTTCCTAGGCAGTATTAATTGCTCAAGATGTAATTAACTATAAGAGCTTGCTCCTATAGGAGATTAAAGAACTCAGGATAGGTATTTTACCTACAAGACCTCTCTGGTTATCCAAGATCTTCATATGATCTTCTTATATGAAAAACTTCAGTAATTACAATCTGAAGATTTTTTCTATGAGATTATCATTTTGATCTCTTTTCTCTCAATCTCTATCATGATTATTCCTTCTTCAAATTCTCCAAAGACTTCTGATAATAAGTCTAAGAAGGATAAGAATTAAGGTGATAGATAGAGAAAGAGAGTGGCGACTCCTTGACATTGACATGATACAGGAATTGACGGCGACGACATGCGAACCATATATACTTCATCGCCATCATGTTTTTGGATAGATGAAATTGATTATCTAAGTAAAGACCATTTCCAAGAAATTTTTGAGAGTGAGTTAACAGATGAGATTGAAATGGATTTTCATGATGAATCAAAAATATTATTTAAAGAAGACTGTATATATGTTCAGAAGAGGTGTGAAATGATGGACGCTACCAAAAATAGTAAACTTTTAATTCCATTTGTTGAAAAATCTCATGAACTTAAGATGGATGTACCCCATACAAATTTAAAGCCTACCTATTTAGGGAATTCATCAACACAACTAGTATTTATATCTTTAGATGTGACTCAATCAGAAGAAAAACTTGAATTGAATGATGAACATGATAAAGTTATTAAACTAAGACTTGGAAGAGAATTTGAGGATATATTTCAAAAGAACTTTGAGTTGAGAAAATAGGATAAGGATATTGGAAGACCATTGGAAGAAATTCCCAAGGAATTAGAAAAACCTATTTCCTCAACTAAGATAGATCCTCCATCATTTAATAATTTTAAAGGGAAAGAATTGGAAGATAATTTGAAATAGAAGAGTAACATAGAAGAATTTGATCCTGAATCTGAATTATCTAAAGAGAATCTGATTCAAAATTTGGGAGATATTGAAGCATCTTATAAAGATCCATTTCTTATAAATTTCAAGGATGATATTAATATGCAAATTCAGAAAATTAATATAAGAATTTTGGATCTAGAAAGAAATATGAGGAACAATGATATAAAACAAACTAAAAAGAAGTGTTGAATGCAAAGTTAAAATTTGAGGATTTTATAGGAATTCCTGGATCTGGAAATGATTGGGCAATTGATCGAGGATTACTTAATTGGAATTTTGAAATAGGAGGAATCATTTGACGGGCCCGTGACGTTAAAACCAAGCGCTTCATGGGAGGCAACCCATGGTTATCTTTGCTAGTATGTTTATGTGTTGTTTGTTTTAGTGAGGATTAGATTAATGCTGTGAGGTTATTGACCACAAGAAAATATATTGCAAATTTTATACCAATTTCATATGAAATTATACTTTAAAGAAAGGTATTTTCTGTGTTTTATTGCAAGAATGAAGATTTATAGGTGCTGAGAGCAAAAAGAGCAAAAAGGCGCGAATCTAGAGCAAACAGGACAAAAATTGATGAAAATTGAACTGTCCCGCCGACAGTGAGATTTAAGCCGCCGACGGCGAGATTTTCCCGAAAGGTTTTAATATATTATAATAAAGCCCGCTGATGGCGAGATCGAGCCCGCCGACAACGAGCCTAAAAGGTTAGCCTTGCTTCTAGAAGCCCGCCAACGGCGAGATCGAGCCCGCTGACGGTGAGACAGTTGATTCAAGCCAAATTCGATGAATCTGGATGCGTTTTGAAAAGGTGCTTAAGCAACCTTTAGATATATTACTCCTTCTATAAATAGAGACGATTTTGTGTGTTATGGTGTGTCAGTTGGTGTCAAATTTGTGCTTCTTTTTATAGTAAGAGTTAGTGTTTAGTGTCTTGGTGAGTTATAAGTGTGTTGTACAAGAAGGAAAAGTCAGAGAAACTTGAGAAATCTGCTTGGGGAGAAGAATTGAGATAAGTATATTTGTTTATTATTTTATAACTTTAAATGAAATCCAACATCTGTGTTATTATTCCCATGCATTCTGAGTAGTTTCCTTTGTCTTTCTCCTTGTTGTTGAGGTTTTGTGAAATGAAGAATTAAAAGAGTTGTGCTTAATAATATTAAATAAAGATTGTGATAATCTTTTACTTAAATCTTAATTTACTTTCAATTTGGCCAATTGAATTTTTAACATATGTTGAACTATCAACTATAGTAAAGATTACATCCAAGATTCAGGGAATTCAAAAACCTTGAAAAGAGGGTGCAAATAAATAGGGAAATATTAATTATCGGGCGAAGAATTGAATATTTTATTGTGACAAACTAAAATCTTCAATTCGGTACTATTGTTTGGGAGCTGAAGTGTAGATGTAAGCCCTCAGGTGAGGGGAACGTGGGAGCTCTGAAGTGGCAGCCAGTATCCTCCCAGCCTAGCCACAGATTCAGTAACCAAACATAAGCATTAGTTAATGTTCTTTGCACGTGGACCAAAGAGTAAAGAATATGAGTGCTCCTATTTGGCACAATATAATTCTAAACTCATTTAATTATTCATTCACTCAATCCTCTTAACAAGGAGAAATATACTTTTCTAAATTGACTTATATATTCTGTCTTTTAAGAATTAGTTTTAAGTTTAAACATTCTTCATTTTTCGTATATTATACTAAATTAGATTAGGAATCAACTTTTACTAAAAAAATAGTCTGCAAATCTCTAACTTCCCTATGGGATCAATATCTAGGACTCCAATAGAGCCCTTTATTACTTGAACGATACGTATACTTGCGTTGATTAATGGGGAGGGAGTACAATTGCAACTTTACTTTGAAAAACATATATAACTTTATTAAGCTTAATAATTATATATATCCTTCTATTATTACCCTACTCTCCCCCTAGGCTGAATTCTTATATTTGCAGCCGGAGGTAAAGTATTTGGCGTCGTTGCCGGGGAAGCAAAATAATTATTAAGGTAATCACTAAAATAATTATTAAAGATAATTACTAGAGTAACAAACTATTTTATTATTATTTTAGTGGTGTATGCGTAAATTTGGAACCGAAAGTTTAATAACTTACGATTCAGAATTAGAGCGCACTATTAAAAGAATTAGAAAACAGAAAAGAGAAATCATAATATTAAATCAAATGACAAATAATCCAGAAATTGAAAATATAAACCAACGAAGACCTTTGAAAGATTACGCTAACCCTACAATAGATGAGATTCACTAAACTATCCAAAATCCTGATGTAGCGGCTAACTCATTCGAGCTTAAACCTGCAATTATCCAAATGGTACAGAATAATCAATTTAGTGGTTCACCAAATGAAGATCTTAATTTACATCTTACGAGTTTTTTAGAGCTATGTGCTACTTTTAGATATGACGGAGTATCTAATGACGCCGTTAGACTTAGGCTACTTCCATTTTCTTTAAGGGATAAGGCTAAGATGTGATTAAATTCATTAGCACCTGGATCAATTAAAACTTGGGGAGAATTATCACAAAAATTTCTATCCAAATATTTTCCTCCTTCAAAAACTGCAAAGCATAGAAATGATATAACATTTAGTCAGTTTGAAGGAGAATCAATATATGAAGCTTGGGAGAGATTTAAAGATCTTCTTAGGAAATGCCCACATCATGCATTACCAGATTGGTTAATTATACAAACTTTTTATAATGGTTTAGTAGGATCTCTTAGATCGATCATTGATGTTGCTGCTGGAGGTTCATTAATGTCAAAACCTTTTGATGAAGCTTATTCATTAATTGAAGAAATGACTACTAATAATTTTCAATGGCCTTCTGAAAGGTTAAATCCTAAAAAAATAGCCAGTATACATGATTCTGATGCAATATCTATGTTAGCTTCTCAAATTGCTGCTATATCCAAGAAATTAGATCATTTTGGAATGAATTATTCTCCTAATATAACAGAAGAAAATTTATCTGGACAACTTATAGATGCTCAATCCTCATATGAAACTATAAATGTTGTTAACAATAGACCCAATAATCCTTATACAAATTATTATAACCCTGGGTGGAAAAATCATCCAAATTTTAATTGGAATAACAATTCTGCTAATCAGTAATGGATGAATAATTCAGTAAACCCAGTAGGAAATCCATCTAACCAAGGAAATGCTAATTTTAAACCTTCTTATCCACTTGAATTTAATAATAACTCTCAATTTAAAAATAAGAATTTATCTATGAAAGAATTAATATTAAATATGGGTCAACATTTACAGAATCAAGGTAATCAGTTACAAATTCAAGGAAACCAATTACAAACTCAAGGAACAGCAATTAAAAATATTGAAACTCAACTTGGACATATCGCTACTGCACTTAATAATAGAAATCCTGGAACTTTTCCTAGCAATGTGGAAATAAATCCTAAAGATCAAGGAAAAGAACAAATTAAAGCAATACAGTTATGGAGTGGAAAAGAGTTAGAAACAAGAATACAGAAAGAAACAAAAAGTCAGAATGAGGAGGTGGAAATCGAAAAAGATAAGGATCAGAAAGATCAAAATCTAGAAGATCCATTGATATTTATGAAATTTTTTGTAGAAAAACCACCACCAACATTTCCTCAGCGACTAAGGCAACATAAAAAGATATGCAATTTTCTAAATTTCTTGAAATTTTTAAAAAATTAACGATAAACATTCCTTCTGTAGAAGCATTGGAACAAATGCCCAATTATGTGAAATTTATGAAGGATATTTTAAATAAAAAAAGAAAATTCACAGACAATGAAACTGTTGCACTTAGCGAAGAATGTAGTGCAATTATTCAGAAAAAGCTTCCTGAAAAATTAAAAGATCCTGGTAGTTTCACTATACCTTGCGCTATTAGAGAAAAATTTTATGGAAAAGCATTATGTGATTTAGGAGCCAACATAAATCTAATGCCTCTATCAATTTTTAAAGGATTAGGATTAGGAGAAGTCTCACCTACTTCAGAAACTCTTCAGTTAGCTGATCGTTCTGTTACTTATTCTAAGAGAGTTATTGAAGATGTGTTAGTAAAAGTGGATAAGTTTATTTTCCCAGCAGATTTTATTGTTTTAGATATGAAAGAAGATAAAGAAATACCCATAATATTAGGAAGACCCTTCTTAGCTACTGGAAAAGCTATGATTGATGTTCAAAAAGGAGAATTAACTATGAGAGTAAACGATCAAAAAGAAACTTTCAACATTGCAAAATCAATGAAATATCCTGCTATAGAAAAAAAATGATGAATGTTTTCAAATGGAAATTATTGAACATCTACAAAATGAACATTTTAAAGAATACTTTGAAAAAAACTTGAAATAGAAAATACTGAATTAATTGAAGAAACAAACAATGAAGAATTAAATTATATACAGGAAAAATTTGAATTGTTGGATAATACAGAAAATGCTAAAAATAATATAGTTCCATCAATTATTAAACCTCCTGAACTTGAATTAAAAATCTTACCTACTCATTTGAAGTATGCTCATTTAGGTAACTCTTCAACTTTACCAGTTATTATATCAGCAGAATTAAATGAATCACAAGAGCAAAAACTTTTGGACACATTAAAAAAATATAAGAAAACTTTTGGTTGTACTTTAAGATATTAAAGGAATTAGTCCTTCAATCTGTATGCACAGAATTATTAGATACCGAACACAAACCAAGAGTTGATCCCCAAAGGAGATTAAATCCGATTATAAAAGAGATAGTCAAGAAAGAAATATTAAAATAGTTAGATAATGACATTATATATCCTATTTCTGATAGTGCTTGGGTAAGCCCAATTCACTGTGTTCCTAAGAAAGGAGGAGTGACTGTTGAAGCTAATGAAAATAATGATTTAATACCTATAAGACAAGTAACTAGATGGCGTATATGTATTGACTATAGAAAATTAAATGCAGCCACCAGGAAAGATCACTTCCCTTTACCATTTCTAGACCAAATGTTGGATAGACTAGCCGGACATAAATATTTTTAGTTTTTAGATGGATATACCGCTTATCATCAAATTTTTATTGCTCCTGAGGATCAAGAGAAAACTACATTTACCAGTCCTTATGGAACCTTCGCTTTTCGAAGAATGCCTTTTGGATTATGTAATGCACCTGCAACATTCCAGAGATGTATGATGTCTAGATTTAGCAAATTAATTGATGATGGAATGGAAGTATTTATGGATGATTTCTCTGTATTTGGAACATCATTTAACATATGCTTGAGTCACCTTGAAAAAGTCTTAGAAGTATGCGAGAAAACTAACTTAGTTCTAAATTGGGAGAAATGTCAATTTATGGTTGCAGGAGGAATTGTATTAGGGCATAAAATTTTGGAAAATGGCATGGAAGTAGATCCTGCAAAAATTCAAGTTACAGCTAAATTACCACCACCTACTACAGTGAGAGGGGTAAGAAGTTTTCTTGGACATGACGGTTTTTACAGACGCTACATAAAAGATTTTTCAAAAATTACTAAATCTCTATGCCAACTTTTAGAAAAGGACAAGAAATTTGAATTCACAACAGAATGATTAAATGATTTTGAATTAATAAAAGATAAATTAATCACAGCACCTATAATAGTTTCCCCTGATTGGGAGAAACCTTTTGAACTTATGTGTGATGGTAGTGATTATGCTATAGGAGCTGTTCTTGGACAACGATATGATAAAATTTTTAAAGTCATATACTATGCTAGTAAAACTCTCAATAATACTGAAATCAACTACACTGTTATGGAAAGAGAATTATTAGCAATTGTTTATGCTTTTGATAAATTTAGATCTTACCTAATTGAAACTAAATGTATTGTGCGTACTGATCACTCTGCTATTAAATATTTAATACAAAAGAAGGATACCAAACCAAGATTAATTAGATGGATATTATTGATGCAAGAATTTGATTTTGAAATCATTAATAAAAAGGGAACTGATAATCAAATTGCAGATCATTTATCAAGACTAGAATATAATGAACTATCTGCCACTGATAATGAAATTACAGACCATTTTCCTGACGAACAACTTTATAATATAAATGAATGGGAAATACCTTGGTATGCTGATATAGTAAATTATATTGTAAGTGATATTTTACCACCCATGCTAACTCGCAACAACGGAAAAAATTCATTCATGATGCTAAAACATATTTTTGGGATGAACCAAATTTATATAAGCAATGTAAGGATTCAATAATTAGAAGATGTGTGCCTTATGAAGAAACTGAACAAATCATTCAAAAATGTCACGATTCTGAATTTGGATGACATTTTGGAACAGATAAAACTGCTTATAAAATTTTACAATCCAGATTTTATTGGCCTACTCTTTTTAGAGATGTTTATAGATATATCAAAACTTGCAATAAATGCCAATGAGTAGGAAATATATCTAGAAGAAATGAAACGCCTCTAAATTTTATATTAGAAGTTGAAATTTTTGATGTTTAGGGATTAGATTTTATGGGACCATTTATACCTTCGTTTGGAAACTCATCTATATTAGTTGATGTTGATTATGTTTTTAAATGGATTGAAGCATAAGCCTTACCTTGATGTGATGCTAAGAGTGTTTCAATATTTTTAATGAAAAATTTTTTTACATGATACGGAATGCCGAGAGTGATTATCACTGACGGAGGATCCCATTTTAGGAACAAATTTATTCACAAATTAGTAGAAAAATTCAACATTATTCATAAAATTTCAACTGCTTATCATCCACAAACCAGTGGATTAACTGAAGTTTCTAATCGAGAAATTAAACAAATTTTAGAAAAAAAATGTAAACCCTAATCGATTAGATTGGTCTATAAGACTAGACACTACATTATGAGCATACAGGACTGCTTATAAAACTCCGATTGGAATGACTCCTTACAGGCTTATTTATGGAAAAACTTGTCACTTACCAGTTGAATTAGAACACAAAGCATATTGGGCGATTAAAGAATTTAATTATAATTTATAAGAAGCTGGTAAGAAGAGATTATTACAGATGAATGAATTAGAAGAATTAAGAAATGAATCTTACAATAACGATAGAATCTATAAAGAGAAAATGAAATTATGGCATGATCAAAAGATTAAACAGAAAAATTTTGAGCCAGGACAAGAAGTTTTGCTCTATAATACAAGATTAAAATTATTTCCTGGAAAATTGAAATCTCGATGGTTAGGACCTTTCACTATAACTCAAATATTTACTTACGGAACTATAGAAATTGAAGATCCAAAGACTGGACACAAATTTAAAGTAAATGGACATAGATTAAAACCATATTTTGAAGGAAGAAGACCCAATTTTAAAGAGGTTTTAATGTTTAGTCAACCTGATTAACAACTAGAATAGGTCGGGCTGACGACGTTAAACCAAGCGTTTTATGGGAGGCAACCCATAGTAGTCTTAAATTATAGTTTATTTACTTGATTTGTTGATAATTATAGTATAAATGAATTCTACTACTCATATTTATCTTTATAATCATCACAATATTAAAAGTAACAAAAGAAATTAAAAATTTTGGGAACAAAAGCGAAACTGGGCAAATTTACCATAGCTCGATGACGGCGAGATCGGCGCGCCTTAATTCAGTTTAATATTATAACCATCCCGCCGACGGCGAGACTAGTACAAGAGCGGGTTTATGGAGTTATTTTGTCGATTTTTGGCGATTCTAAGTGTTTTTCTCTATATAAGACGCCTAGAACTCGAAATCTTCACTTTCTACTTCTTAGAAATGAGTAGAAACTCCACCAAAACAAGAAATTATGGCATCCAATCCACTTGAAATCACGAAATCCCAAGTGCTCAATAGGAGAAAGTTCGTCAGTTATGAGGCACAGCAGATATTCAACAAGGTTATGACGAAAAAGCGATTGATTAAAGAAAGAGGATTCGTTAATAGAGGAGCGGAGAATTCAACAACATCTATAGAGGAGATGATTATTCGACGGCGTTGGGAGGTATTATGCTATACAACTTCTGCGGTAGTTATCCCTATAGTCAAAGAATTCTACTCCAATCTTCATGGAATCAACAATGGAAGCGTATTTGTACGAGGCAGATGGGTAACTTTCACTCCTTCAAGAATTAATGAGTTGTATCAAATTTAGAATACACCTGTTTGCCACTATTCAAATTTCATCCCTACAAGATACAATATGAATGAGATTTACTTATATTTAACTGAAGAACCAGAAGATTAGGAAATGTGAGAAGACGGGTACGTTAGTTTTTCTACATCACTTCTTAACCCCGTCTCAAAGCACTGACACTTCTTTATTTCCTTAAAATTATTACCCACTATGAGGGTAAAAAAAGTTTCTAAGGAATGTATGATTTTAAATTATTGTATTCAAACTGGATTACCCATCGACGTTGGAACTATTATTGTGAAGTCTGCCTTAGGCCTAATTGTGCATGGATCTGTTCATGGGCTCGGACATCCTTCAACAATTTTCGCATTATGTAGTCAACACCAAGTTTCCTATGAAGCTTGGGAAAAAGTACCATTGCCTTGGAAACCATTAGATCCAACTGATATGTTTCCTACTTTGGATAACGATAATGAGACAACCATTATTACGGACCAAGCATCTCAAAACAATCCTTCAATCAAGCCCTTGACTGATAGAACGAACATGATCTTACAGAAACTTAAAGGATTGGAGAATGAAATACAAAATGTGATGAATTCCATTAACACTATCTCTGATTTATTTGATCACATTGACTGGAGATTGAAAAAGCACTTTGATCATTTAGGACATCTGAAAGCTAGTTTTATACGACTTTTCAGAAGGAAGGGATGGATTGATGAAGATTCGACTGAAGAATTCCCTTTCAAACCTTTTTATAATCTATTCGTGCATTTACGTTCTATCGGAAATACAGAGAAGAATTAAGTTCAGATCTTGATGAGTAGAAGATATTCATTCGTACTTATTTGTATGTGATTGCTTGAATTTAGTTTTTATTTGCACTTTATATAGTTAATCTCAGTCTAGATTTGATTGTGTATTATTTGTTTAGTCTTAGTGTTTTGAGTAGTGTAGTGTGGATTGCGACGCTGAATTGTGTGTGTGTTAAGATTTTTTAAAGCAATTTGTTAATAATGTAGTGTGTGTAAAATTTTTAAACACTTGGATTTCATATATATAAGTTATAATGTTTGTGTTGTATGAATTTATGTGTTAATATAGTATCTAATCATGATAAAGTATATTCTAAAGTGACCGGACATAAAACAAGGCTTAAAATGAATTGAAAATATTATAAATCTTAAAATATTTAAAATTTGAAAACCTCACCGACAGTGAGATCGATCCCGCCGATGGCGAGATTTTCCCGAAACTTTTGACCTCTTTGAATTAATTAGCTCGCCGATGGCGAGAAATTTCTCGCCGACAGCGAGATTTCGTGAAACACTATATTTTGATCGGTCAACCGTCACTATTCATCATCCCCTTCCTCAAAACTTCAAAAAACTGACCTAAGGCTTGATAGATCATAGATTTGGAGCAATTTCAACACATTTTGACACCGGATTTCGTCTTCCCTTCGTAAGAGCTTCCCTCATATATAAAATTTTTTGATTTTCACCATGAATTTCTTCCACATTGAGGAATTTTGAAAAAATTTAAAATGTGGAGAAAAGATTTGGAAGAAGTTCATGGAAATTGATTTAGAGTGTTTTTAGTCATCTTTAGAAGCCATTTTAGTAGTATTTTAGAGATTAGTTGAGATTTTTGTAAATTTGATAGATCGAAAAAATGGCTCCGCGACAAAAGAGGCGAATGGATTATGATGAAACAGGATTTGTAAGTGCTCGAGCGCAATCAAGATACTTCCACAATATCCAAGCAAGGAAGTGCATACAAGATCGAGTATTTAAGAATCCAGGAGGAGAAGTGGAACGAACCATAAAAGAGAGGAGATGGGAAATTTATGTTATACAACAAATAGAGTTGCAGTGGAAGTAGTGAAGGAATTTTATGCCAACCTAACTGAAATAGAAGATGCACTAATAAAGGTTAGAGGATTTTTAGTTGATTTCAATGCTGCAAGAATCAATTCTTTCTACGAAGTACGCGACCTACACACCACCGAGTATGATACTTTTGGAACAATGGAAGGACCACTTGGAAGAAGTAATCAACTTTCTCACCGATGGGAAAGGGGTTTGGAAAATCAAGCGACGTGAACGGGTAAACTTCCCTCTTTCTATGTTGAATGCAATATCTAAAGCTTGGCACTATTTTATTTGTTCTACCTTGTTACCTACCTATCACCATAGTGAAGTAACAAGAGATAGAGCAGTTCTGAATTTCTGTATTCAGAACCAAAGAAGTATTAATGTGGGAAGTATTATTTACAAGAATGTATTAGCCACTGCAAGAAGTGAGAGTGGAGGAGGACTAGGGCATCCTGGTCTAATTTATGCACTCTGCCAATTATCTGGGGTAGAGGCAAGAGATGATGGGGAATGAGTGGAGCCTATGAAACTCATTACCCAGGCTAATATAAAGACTTATGAATCCCACGAAGGATGGAAATCTGGAACTAGGAGTTACGTACCTTCAACTAGTAGGGATATTCCCTCCACCACTTATGATCCTCCTACTTATAGTTCTCCTACCCTTCATGATTTGATGAATGAAATGACCCTGCAGCGGAAGAGTTTTGAAAAGATTGAGGAAAAATTAGAGCATATTGAAAGAGAATTGGAGGATTAGAGCGAAGGAACAATTATGACAACGAGTATCTCTAGAGACATTCAGAGTTTGAGATAGCTTATTATGATGCTGAGAATCGTTACAGGAGAGGAGAGCTTGATGTTTTATTTCCTGAGTGCCCCCGTTACAGTCATTACCAACCTACTCCACCTGCGGAACAAGGAGATGAAGATTTTGCTTGGGATTTTAATATTGGTGATTAGATTCTCTGATTAGATATTTATGTTATGTGATTGTTTGTTTGTTTTCTTAAATTCAATATTGATGTTTAGTTTGTGAACTTGGTTTGTTATGTTATGTAAGACATTTTTAAAATGGTTGCATAAGTTAAGTTATATAGTTTGTAAATTTTAATATTTCAGACTGTTATTGTGACCTTAAACTGAAATAGTCAATTGTGTGTTTACACTAGATTAAATATAAGTTGTATATTATTTTGTACTTAATTCAAAACTTCTTTACCCAGCTATTTCTTTTAATATTATGTGTGTAGAAAGTTATTAACATTACAAGTTAATTAAGTAATGGATAGAACCTGCAGAACTTCAAAATGAAGAAATACCTAAAGTACAAAGGTATGATTTAAATTTATAGTTTGTTTTCTTTTCACCCTATATAGATAGATAGAAAAATTTATGTTTGGGGGAGGAAAAAAAATACAAATTTAATTATTAAATTGTTCTCAATTTATATTTTCAAAAATTATTATACAATGATTTTCTGTTGTAATTTTAATTCAGTAAACTAGAATTAATTTATTTAATTATTATAGAAAGTTCAAAGAAATACTTTTAATGATTAACTAATTTTGTAGATTAAGATATTTAGTATAAGAGAATAAGAATATAGTTAACTATTTAAAGTAAGGAAAACTATATTTTCAAATATAAAATTCTTAGGTATTTAGTTGATAAAGAGAAGATTGAAACTCAATGAAGTAAAAACTTTGAAATACATATAAGGGAAATAAATGTTTCAAGTTTCAAATTTAGGAAGAAAAAAATGAAGTTCAAAATTATTAACGAGCTAACCAAAAATAGTGATCCTCACTCGAGGAAAAAAATATATATATATATATATATATATATATATATATATATATATATATATATATATATATATATATATATAAGTGAGGAGAAGCTTGAGGAGATGCCTTATCAAAAATTGGCTTCATTTGAATCAACCTAAAGGGTAAACTTCAGTTACATTTCTAAACTTATATATATGGATGAGTATTTTACTAAGTAGTGCTTTCATGAAATTCTATCATCCGAATATCTTAAGTAATTTAATATTGAAAAATATAGTCATTCTTGAAATAAATGGAAAACCAAAAATCTTAAACTTGATGACTAAATAACCTTATCTCTACAAACTTAATTTAATTAATTTAAAATATTTCTAGAAAACTTTACTATAATACTTATTTAAATTAAATTCATAGTAATTCTGAATTAAAACTTTACTACAAATAATCATTACTTTTATGTAGTATCTAAATTACTTGAGGACAAGTAATAGTTAAGTTTGGGGAATTTTGACCACAAGAAAATATATTGCGAATTTTAAACCAATTTAATATGAAATTACACTTCAAAGAAAGGTATTTTCTGTGTTTTATTGCAGGAATAAGATTTATAGGTGCTAAGAGAAAAAAGAGCAAAAAGGCGAGAATCTAGAGCAAAAAGGACAAAAATTGATGAAAATTGAACTGTCCCGCCGACGGCGAGATTTAAGTCACTAACGGTGAGATTTTCCCGAAAGTTTTTAATATATTATAATAAAGCCCGCCGATGGCGAGATCGAGCCCACCGACAGTAAGCCTGAACAGTTAGCCTTGCTTCTAGAAGCCCACCGACGGCGAGATCGAGCCCGCCGACGGCGAGACAGTTGCTTCAAGCCAACTTCGATGAATCTGGACTCGTTTTGAAGAGGTGCTTAAGCAACCTTTGGAAATATTACTCCTTCTATAAAAAGAGACGATTTTGTGTGTTATGGTGTGTTAGTTGTTGTCAAATTTATGCTTCCTTTTATAGTAAGAGTTAGTGTTTAGTGTCTTGGTGAGTTATAAGTGTGTTGTACAAGAAGGAAGAGTCAGAGGAACTTGAGGAATCTGCTTGGAGAGAAGAATTAAGATAATTATATTTTTTTATTGTTTTATAAATTTAAATGAAATCCAACATCCGTGTTATTCTTCCCATGTATTCTGAGTAGTTTCCTTTGTCTTTCTCCTTATTGTTGAGGTTTTGTGAAATGAAGAATTAAAAGAGTTGTGCTTAATAATATTAAATAGAGATTGTGATAATCTTTTACTTAAATCTTAATTTACTTTCAATTTGGCCAATTAAATTGTTAACATATGTTGAATTATCAACTATAGTAAAGATTACATCCAAGATTCAGGGAATTCAAAAGCCTTGAAAGGAGGGTGAAAATAAATAGGTAAATATTAATTATCGGGCGAAGAATTGAATATTTTAGTGTGATAGACTAAAATCTTCAATTCGGTACTATTGTTCGGGAGCCGAAGTGTAGATGTTAGCCCTCGAGTGAGGGGAACGTGGGAGCTCAAGTGGCAGCTAGTATCCTCCCAAACTTCTAGCTACGATTCAAGTAACCAAACATAAGCATTAGTCAATGTTCTTTGCACTCGGACAAAGGGTAAAGAATAGGAATGCTCCTATTCGGCACAATATAATTCTAAACTCATTTAATTATTCATTCACTCAATCCTCTTAACAAGGAGAAAGATAATTTTCTAAATTGACTTATATATTCTGTCTTTTAAGTATTAGTTTTAAGTTTAAGCATTTTTCATTTTTTGTATACTATACTAAATTAGATTAGTAATTGACATTTACTATAAAATTAGTCTGTATATCTCAAACTTCCCTGTGGGATCGATATCTAAGACTCCAATAGAGCCCTTTATTACTTGAACGATACGTATACTTGCGTTGATTAAAGAGGAGGGAGTACAATTGCTACTTTACTTTCAAAAACATATATAACTTTATTAAGCTTAAAAATTATATACATCCTTCTATTTTTACCCTACTCTCCCCCTAGGCTGAATTCTTATATTTGCAGCCGGAGGTCAGTTATGTCTTGGTCTTGACTAAATTTATATATGACTTTTGGTAGTAGCAGGCTGACAAGTCTGTTATAACTCAGTTCTCAACCGGAGCTGAGCATTACCTTGAAGCATGTAGAGTTTGGACTTGGACCACTCTATGTCAACTCTATTACTTCCTTTATCTGACTTTGTTTTTATTAAGTAAGGTCATGAAATTGCTTAATGAACAACATATGAATGAACTGCACTATTTTTATTTAATAGATTATCGTTATTAGTGTAGTTTCTTCTGTTAGAAATTGAAAGTAAGGAGGGAAAATGTGAGTAGAAAGGAGATCAAATTAACCTCATTTGATGTTTGTTTATGAATATGCGAGTGTAGGTATTTTAGTTTGTGTGTTTGTGTTTGTGTTTGTGTTACAACAATTTAGAGATTTGAAGAGCACTTAAATATATTCCTATGTCGATATTTGTCCTGCTTATTTTGACCTTTCTTTAGTTTAATTTTATTCTAGCATGTTTAGTTTAGATTTACTTTCTATTGCAAATTTTTATGTCCTGATGAATATTTGTAGATGTTTTTGACAAACATTTATGGTAGATAGAATTTCTGAACTATTTTTCTTCCTGCTTTTATTTTCTGTGCTGAATGCTATACATGTTCAAATTCAAGTTTGGGGGTAGGAAGAAGAGTATATTTTAAAGTTATTATACTTCCTTTAAGTTTAATATTATAACAAGCATGTTTTAGGCTAGATTTAATTTCTTGTGCAGTCATTCTATCCTGATTATGCATATATATAAATTTGATAGGATGTTGTAGTAGTTAGTAGATTTAACTTTTATTTTTCTTCCTCCTACATTTTATGGAATTAATTGCAAAATATTTTAAAATTCAAGTTTGGGAGGAATGAAAAACAATTTTCAAAAACTTAAATTTTATTTGTCCTAAAAAATGCTATAAATAAATTTGATTTTTGATTGAAAAATAATTATGTGTATGAAGTTATATTAGAGAAATAAAATTTTGAATATAGAAATAAGTAAGAGAATTTAGTTAAAATTTATAGTAGTGATGAAAATTTAAAGTTAAATTTTTCTTAGTGAAGAAATGATAAATATTGTGTAACCATCTTTAGTAAGAAAAGATGTATTTTTGGAAAAATAGAAGGATTGGACTTTTGTTTTCAATATTTAAATTTATTTTATTGAAAACTAATTTTCAAAATTGTTATTATATTTCTAAGTAAAAGATATATATCTACCTTATGCTTTAGGAAAGGAAGGGTGGAATTCAAAATTATTAAAGACCTATCTAGATATAGTAATCCTTGCCTGAAAAAAAAAGAGAAAGAAAAGGAAAAAGAAAAAGAAAAAGAAAAGAGAAGAAAAATATAGTATGTGAAAAAAGAAGGAGAAGCTTGAGGATTAAAGGGCCTAATTAAAAATTGGTTCCACACTTGAGCTTTTTAGAGTATAAGATTTGAGAAAATCTTAAGCTTAAAATAAAATATAGTTAGTATAATTATTTTTAATAAAGATTTTTGAGTAAAGAAAATAAAAATGTCTAACCCCTATATTTTGAAAAATCTACATGCATTTCTGAATTAAATAGCAACACATATTTTCATACTCTTTCATCTAAGAGATTTCTAAACTTTAAATTGGTCTCATTTACTAAATATTTTTCTAAATTGGACTACTATATTTCTAGAAAAAAATTTTAGAAACTCCTAAATAAACTCATACGCATGATTCGCTTATGTGGTTTTACTTGATTTCTAGTGTTACTTGAGGACAAGTAACGTTTAAGTTTGGGGGAATTTGATCCACCTAAAAATTATCTATTTTTTAGTGTGCATTTCATGGTAACATTATGCACATTTTTAAAGATATTACACTGTAAAGGAAAGAATTTTGCATATTTTTGTCTTCAAGTATTAAAATATGATTTTAGAAAAAATGAAGCAAAAACTATGCAATTTTGAGCCAAAATGAGCAAGGAAGAAAATTCTGACTTGGCACATATCGATATGTCTTTCTATGCTTAATATCTTTTTTTATTTCTCACATATTTTTGAATGAAATTATACTTATGAGAAGGTTACTTTTATGTCTATCTTATAGGTGAAGTCGTTAGAAACGCAACGCAACTGAAATAGGGTGAAACAGAGTTGAAACGGAGCCAAACGGAGCAAAACAGTGGAGCTGAGCATAAAGTGGCGCCTAGGTGCCAAACCCGACGCCTAGGCTTCAGTGACGATGAGAAAACGGCGCCTAGGCGCCAGAATCAAGGCCTAGGCGCCAAAATCATCCAAAAAACGGTTATTGGACGGATTTTTGACAACTTTGGGAGTTATTTTGATGGTGTTAAGTAATTTTCAGGCCTTCTAGAAGACTGAAAGTTACTCCTAATATATAGAACATGTGATACAATGCATCTGGACACATTGGAACAGTTTTAATCGTGAAGAAGTGTGACCCAAAGTGAAGGGGTGCGAAGACTTGGTCATAGGAGTCTGGCACCTAGGCGCCAGATCCCGACGCCTAGGCACCATAGTTGGTTTCTAGAAGATTCAATGAATGTGGATGAATTTTGAAGAGGTGCCTTAAGTAACCCCTGGTCATTTTTAAAGCTCTATAAATAAAGACTAATTCTACAGTAAAAGGGCCTCTCTCTCTCTCGCTCTCTCTCTCTCTCTCTCTCTCTCTCTCTCTCTCTCTCTCTTCTCCTTTAGTCATTTTAGAGTCATGAAGATGTAGATTTCTACATCTTATGAGGAGATTGGTGAGGGATTTTGTGATATTTATGTAAGGGATGTACGAGCGCTGCATGGATCGGTGGGAGACTTTGGTGGAGAGATCTTCTTCTTTCCTTCAGAGGGAAAAAGCTAAGTATTGTGTTCTTCATTCTCTTGTAATTGTTGTAAAGACTTTCTAGTGGATTTTTTTTATTTTAAACCGAGTTTTCTGTCGTGATTTATCTATGCTTCGTAAGTGATTTTATTTACTCTTTCTTTTAATATGAAATAGTGGCATGTGTAGGAAAATCATTTTTATGATAAAATTATCTATTAAATTCTTCTAGGTGACAGATAGTTGCATAAATATAATAGAATACTAATGAAAAAAGTTCCTTGTTGGCACTTAATTTATTAGATAATTCTATCAATTCTTTTACTTCTTATGCCACGGTTCCGTCATCCCGGCACCGTTATTTTCATCGAATTCACTTAGTCCAGATGAATTTGCTAAACTCAACTAAATGAGTTCCACACTTTCATTTAGACCGTGGGAAATCCCGTTAGCAACAAGTGGGTTACATCATCCGAGGTATTCCCGATCATTCAATGAGACGTTTTAATTTAGTTGTAGTTGTAGTTTTGTTGTTTCGTTTGTGATTAAATATCGAGTTGTTTTATATTTTGAATGTTGTAGCTGTGAATTTTATCTTGTAGTGTCTTTTAATTTAGTTATGAGTTTCGCTTTGGTTTCTGTCCTAAAGGTGTAGGTTTTCATGCAACTCGTTGTTTATCATGCAAGAAAGGTAAAGTGCAACGCGAGTAAATGAATTGCGGTAAGATAAATTGCAATAAAATAAAAGCATACCCTGAGGGCCTTCCCGTCATCCCAAGCCGCACTTAAAGTACAATTTAGAGCATTTAAGCATTTATAACAATTTCCTAGTGTAAAGCTAAGGGAAGGGTTATGGTTTTCTACCAAAGTCCTAATCCTATAACTAATCGTTCCTATGACGTCTAGGTTCTTGTATTTTAGTTCGAGGACGATTTTCTTCATCAAAGAACAACTAAGTTCAATTGTTCTTATAAATATCCTATCATATCGAGGAAGTTCTTAAGACGAATCTTAAACATCTTTTAAATATTTCGGGATTGTTTTAAGTCCAAATGAATTTAATTACACAAATGAATTAATCGTCCGAGAGTTTAAGTTTTGTTGTCTCGCTTCGCAGAACTCAGACATCCGAATATCCTATGAGTGAAGTAACACTTCTTTTAACACTCCTTTAAGAGTTATGACATCACGAGCTTTCGAGAGCAAATGGATGTTCAAGTGAGTCGTGATTTAATTTTAGTTAATGGATTTAAGTTCTGGAATAAGTGTTCAAGTTGTTTTAGATTTATTTTGAATTTCTTTATGTCTTAGGTGATGTTATTTAATTCAATTTAATTTGACTTTGATTTAATTTAATTTAATTTAATTTAGTTAAGTTTTAATTTAATTCTTATTTAATCCAATTTAGTTTAACTCTAAGTGAATTAATTTAATTTAATTTAACTTGATTTGATTTAATTCGTTTAATTTAATTTAATTTGTTTTAATTTAATTTAATTTAATTTGTTTTAATTTAATTTAATTTAATTTAATATTTTATTTTATTATATTATTTTTTTAATTTAATTTAATTTAATTTAATTTAATTTAATTTAATTTATTTATTTAACTTAATTTAATTTAATTTAATTATTTAATTTAATTTAATTTATTTATTCAATTTAATTTAATTTAGTTTTATTATTATTATATATATATATATTTTTGATTTAATTTAATTTAATTTAATTCTTTAGTTTAATTTTATTTTTAATTTTAATTTTAATTGAAACTTTAAAAAGAGTTTAATAATTTACCTTTAATTCAATTTAAATGATTGAATCTTTTAACTTAAATTTGAATTACCATTTTAATTAAGAATTAAATATTATTGAGATGATTAATTTAGGGATCTTTAGATTAAAGAATAAATTTCTTCCTAATAATATCCCTATTTTAATAATTCCAATTTTATTATTCTTCCAAATTTAATTAATTATTTAATTAAGGTTTATTTCAATTACTTTAAATTGTTTAGTGGGTTTATACCCTTTAATTATCTAAATTTCAATCATCCAAATCAGATTAAAATCAAATATTTTACCTATTAATTTTATTAAGCCTAAGGTTTTAATTAAGGGTTAAAATTTTAATTACCATTTTGCCCTTCAAGCTTAATAATTTCATAACTCACTAAATTGAGCTCAAATGAATTTGAAGTTTTTATGTGACTTCACTCATATGTCAATAAAGACATTAGAGGAGAAAATGTGATTTTTCTGTATTTAATTTATTTATGTAATTATTTTTGGTGGAAAATAAGGATTTCCAAGGAAAATTCAATAATATGATCAAGGGAAAGTTTCTGTCTTAGGAAAATTATGGGACATTCCTAATGACCAGAGGACCACTTGGACCAATTTTTGTGATTTTTTGAATTATATTTTATTTATTAAAATTATTTTAAGTTCTGGAGAATTAATTAATTTAAAAATAAAATATAAGTTGAAAAATGAATTTTATAATTTTTAAAATTCTCTCTGATATCAAGGATTCCAGAGAACCAATTTTTATAATTTTATGATTTTTCTTTGATTTATTATAATTATTTTACTGAAAATGCTAGAAAATACATTTTTTTAATTTTAAAATTACCCTAGGCTTTAAAATTTAATATCTCATTAAATAGACCTAAGAAAAATATGGGGTTTGTTCCTAAGTGATTAAATTTCAAAATATGACATTTTGGTGAATTTTATTATTTTTGTGATTTTTATTATTTTTTAATTATTAAAATATTAAAATAATACTAAAAAAATTAACTTTTTTAGAAAATTGAAATTTTAATTTTCTTGAATTCCCCTGATATCAAAGAGGCTCCAAAACCAATTTGGTGAATTTTTGAAAGGTATTTTGAAAGTTATGAATTTTTAAAGTTTAAAATGACTAAATGCGCTTAATCAACCCATTTAGTAAGGCTAACCAAGTCCAATTGACTTCAAACTTTTATGGTGGGTTCCTCTGATCCTAAAGGTCAGTGGAGAATTGATTTCAAGTCAATTTGATCTATGGTTAACTCTAATGAATTAGGGGTCTATTTTGGGTGTTTAAGCCAATTAGGGTTATTTTAAATGAATTAACTCAAGTCCTATTTTTCCTAGTGGTTCTCTCGGTCATAAGGAACATCACCAAATTTTCCTAGAATTTATTTCACAACATGCTAATTTTTGGAATTAAAATACTCAAAACAGCCACATGCATTTGAAAAATCAATAACTTTTCACAGAGATGGCCTCTGACCCTGGAAAATTCAGGGAATGTTCCCAAGTTCAAAGGCTTCAAAAGCCCTATGATCTCATGCCATGGTGAATTGTATGAATGCATGGAGAATTAAAACAATGCAGGGAGTAAATAATTAATTAAAAATAAAGTACAAGACAAAATTAATTAATTTCTTTTCCACATTATTCTCCTCTGTTCACTGAGCAAGAGGGTATTTTTATTTTATTTTTGTGATTTTTCTACACAAAGATATGATTTTTTGAAGTTCTGGGATTTAAATAAATAAGAAAAATCCTATTTTTCTACTTAAGTGACGCGGCGCCGCGTCAACCCTCGGCCGCTCCGAATGCACACGCGGCGCGCTCCCATTCGACGCCGCCTTCCGACTCGCCGCCACGCGGACCCGCGGTTCACGTACCGTCTCCTCGGTCCGACGCCATCTGAGCCGTCCGTCCGCGCGTGTATTGAATGAACGGCATCCGTTCATTGTCCCGAGCGTCCTAACCCGAGAGCCGTCTACCTTCTAGCCCTAAGATCTCGCTCAATTCTCCATGGATTTTCATGTTCTTATGCTCTATGGATTCGTCTTGAAGAGACGAACACATCTATACGGCTAATGCTTATTGAAATTGACTCATTTGAAATGGAGAATGTTTAGAAGCTCGGGATGAAGAATTGATCCATACCTTTAGCTCGAGAGGTGAAGCCTCGATCCGAGATGCTCGTGCACGTTCGATTGGAGCCGCAGGAGGCTCGGGATGAAGCCCGGGGATGTGGTGAATTGCCTAGGTGTGATTTCCACCACAGGCCAATCACAAACCTTCGGAGTCCGGAACAACCGGGTGGCCCGGAGAGGGGGCTTTCACCGGAAAACTTCTTCTCTTGGTCCGGTGAAGGTGTAGTGAGTTTAATTTGATTTTGGTGGATGGATTCACGTGAGAAGTGTCTCGTTCTGGCTCGAGAATCGAGCTCCAAAATCGAGCTCAATCGACGGGAATTGGAGCTGGAGGACAGTAGGGATCAATTGCTCTAAGTCTGGAAGGGAGTAAGGAGTGATTTTGGCAGAGTTTTCGTATGGTATGGTTCAGCCCTTTCCATGGCCGCGAGGGTGAGGGGTTTGAATCAGAGAGGGTCGGAGGCCTCCTGTGGGGGTTTAAGGCTGGAGATCAGCCGATCTCGGTGAGGAGAAGGAGAGCTATGCTGTCCATTCGGGTCGAGACAAGTCGCAAGGGAGGATTCGAATTTTCGGCTCCTCCCAAGGTCTCGGCCATGGTGTTTTCCGATGGCCCGGTGGCCGGCCGGCCGTGCATCGGTCACCATCTTGTTCAGGTGGGTCGTGGCTGGGGTTTGGTGCATTCAATCGAGGTTCGACATGTGTAAAGTGGTTGAATCAAAGTAGAATGGGGAAGGGGCCACTTTGGCTTGGTTTGGGTCAACCCACCATTTTGGGCTTGGTGAACCCTTCCAAGCTCTGATTTTGAGCTCGAGGGAATCATTTAGGTCAGCCTAGAAGGAGTGGTGAAGTCTCCATCCATGATGAGTGTGGCTAAACATGGTTTAGTGTGTGACATGATTAAGGCAAAAAGGGTTAAAGGAGGTTTAAGAAAGAACCCCTCTTCTTGCCATAAATGGACTTAGTGACAAGTCAAAGCCCTCATGGCTTCATGTGGCTTCGAGAATGGCTTGTTCATGGCTCCATTTGGCTTGGGAAAAGGTTGACTTGTTTCATGAAAAGGGTTTTAGAAATATTTGGCATTTAGGGGGTAATTTGACATGCGGCTTGATTTGGAATGGTTTAATTGATGATTTTGAAACTTAGGGGTGATTTTGATCAAATGGATGATGAGGGGAAGTGTCATGTGGGCTTTACGATGATTTGGGCTTTTGAATTTTCAAGGAAATGGGCTTTTAGGAAGGTTTAAGGGAAGTGGGCTTTTAAGTTTAAGAATGTGTTCATGGATGGGAATTTTTGTAAAAGGTTGGGCCAAATAGTTGTTGGTTTTGGTTTAGGGATGTTTCATGAGTAATTTGAAATAGATTTAAGGTGGTTTGGGTTTGAATTGGGTTGAATTTGGGTTTATTTGGTAAATGGGCCAATGTAGGTCAAATTGGGCTAACTTGGGCCAATGTTGGGCTAGGGTTGAAATTGATGTAAAATAAATGTTGAGAAATGTTTATGGGAGTGTTTCAAAGAGGTTTTGGCTTTGGTTGGGTTTTGATTTTGAGGTTTGGGTCTATTTGGGCTAGGTTCGGGTTTAGGTCAAAATCGGGCTTTTTGATTTTGGGGTTGAATTTGAGTGGGGTTTGGGTCAAAATCTTGGGCAAATCATGTTAGTGTTTTGTTTATGGGGATGTTAAGGAAGGTTTAGAAAAGATTTGGGGTTAATTGGAGTTGAATTGGGTGAGTTTGGGCTAAGTTTGGGTCATGGGCCCAAATTGGGCTTTAAGGCCAAAAGTGAAATTGGATCCCAATGCCAACCAAATTGGGCTTGGATTTGGTCTAGATTGGTGTTGGGGATGTTGAATTGAAGTTTAGAATTGAATTGGACCAGAGTTTGGGTCAATTGGGTAGGTTTGGTTTGACATTGGGTTCATTTTGGATTAAAATGGGTCAAATTGGGGGTTTTGATAAAAGTGGGGTAAATTGACAAAATTGGCCCATGATGTAGTTGAACAAAATGAAATTGGGAATATTTGGGATTTTCTGGAATTTTCTGGGAATTTTCTGAATTTTTGGATTTTTTGACTAAGAGGGGTATTTTGGGTATTTGGAGGGTATTGGGAGGTATTTTTAGAATTTTTGGTATTTTTGGCTATGGATGGTCAATTTGATTGGTGAAGACATGTTTAGGAATGATTTTGGAGAATTTTGGGTAGTTTAGGTGATTTTGCAAATTTTGGAGGGTTTCAAGTGGTTTGCAAGGTAAAGTGTGTGTGGTCCCTGGGTCAAAAATCGAAAATTTGGAAAATTGAAGATTGGGTGAATGTAAGTGGAATGAAATCATTTTGGTTGAGCCATGAAGCGATATCAAGTCCACATGAGCCATGAAGGGACTCATTCGAGGCATCCACTATGTTGTTCCTAACCCTCTTAGCCTAAGGGCTTGTGGGTTAAGGACCATCCATGCGAACCACCTTCATGAGTCGGAGGTCAAGTTGGGTATGGGTGTGGTTTTAGGAGGTGTGTGAAAGTGTAGTGTATAGGTGTAATGTATGTGTAAGTCAGCCCCTTCACTGCACCAGTGCCACCTGTAGGCGGTCCTAAGGCCAAAGAGTCCTATAGGAACTCATCCTTTAAACTTCCACATTTCGATCTCAACCCTCTAGGTGATTAGGGGTCTACAATCAAGTTTGTGGAGTTTGTAGGGAGTTAAGAAGTGGTTTGAATTTCTAAGTGGTGGGTCCCAATTCTAATCCTCTAGGATAGTCAAAGGAAAAGCCTAAGGCTAGATCCTAAGTAATAAAGAGAAGAAGAGAAGACCTCATAAAAAATGAGGTCAACAAATGGACCCCTAATAGTGTGGTGTGCTGACGCAAGCACACCGCGCGTATCAGGCGTTGACCGAAGAGGTCAACAAAACCAACACAAATGTCCAAGTGACAAACTTAGGACGAAGTAGAAGAAATTTCACTGGGGAGTGTCAAGTATATCTCTAAGACTGGAGATCCCTGAACTCTCGCTGGGGAAAGGAAAAGGAGGTGAATCCCAAATCACATGATCTGGGGGAATTCAATTTAGATTTTTGTTTTGTTTCATGTTCAAGTTTTGATGTGTAAGTTTAGATTTTGAGTTTTCATTTAGATTGAAGTTTGATTTAAAATCAATTCGAGGAAATTTGAATTCGAAATTGGATTCGAAACCGAGGTTCCAATCCCGGATCGTGGAGAAAACTCGGAATCGGGGTACCAAATCGCAGCATGAGAATCGGAGTTTAAGTGTTGATCGAAGGGGATGAGAATCAGAATTTAGGTACTGAAAAAGAAAGTTTAATGAGAATCGAAACGGAGTTTCAATCTCGAAAGTTTAAAGAGAACTCGGAATCGGTTCCGCCTCGAAGGTTTAAAGAGAATCTGAATCGTTCCGGTCTCGAAGGTTTAAAGAGAACTGGAATCTGGTTCCGGTCTCGAAGGTTTAATGAGAATTGGAAACTGGTTCCAATCTCGAAGGTTTAATGAGAATTGGAAACTGGTTCCAATCTCGAAGGTTCAATGAGAATTGGAAACTGGTTCCAATCTCGAAGGTTCAATGAGAATTGGAAACTGGTTCCAATCTCGAAGGTTCAATGAGAATTGGAAACTGGTTCCAATCTCGAAGGTTCAATGAGAATTGGAAACTGGTTCCAATCTCGAATGTCTAATGAGAATTGAAACTGGTTCCAATCTCGAAGGTTTAATGAGAATTGGAAACTGGTTCCAATCTCGAAGGTTTAATGAGAATTGGAAACTGGTTCCAATCTCAAAGGTCTAAAGAGAAATGGAAACTGGTTCCAATCTCAAAGGTCTAATGAGAAATGGAAACTAGTTCCAATCTCAAAGGTCTAATGAGAAATGGAAACTAGTTCCAATCTCGAAGGTTTAATGAGAATTGGAAACTGGTTCCAATCTCGAAGGTTTAACGAGAAATGGAAACAGGTTCCAATCTCGAAGGTCTAATGAGAATTGGAAACTGGTTCCAATCTCGAAGGTCTAAAGAGAAATGGAAACTGGTTCCAATCTCAAAGGTCTAAAGAGAAATGGAAACTGGTTCCAATCTCAAAGGTCTAATGAGAAATGGAAACTAGTTCCAATCTCGAAGGTCTAATGAGAAATGGAAACTAGTTCCAATCTCGAAGGTTTAATGAGAATTGGAAACTGGTTCCAATCTCGAAGGTTTAAAGAGAAATGGAAACTGGTTCCAATCTCGAAGGTCTAATGAGAATTGGAAACTGGTTCCAATCTCGAAGGTCTAATGAGAATTGGAAACTGGTTCCAATCTCGAAGGTTTAATGAGAATTGGAAACTGGTTCCAATCTCGAAGGTCTAAAGAGAAATGGAAACTGGTTCCAATCTCAAAGGTCTAAAGAGAAAATGGAAACTAGTTCCAATCTCAAAGGTCTAAAGAGAAAATGGAAACTCGTTCCAATCTCAAAGGTCTAATGAGAAATGGAAACTAGTTCCAATCTCGAAGGTTTAATGAGAATTGGAAACTGGTTCCAATCTCGAAGGTTTAAAGAGAAATGGAAACTGGTTCCAATCTCGAAGGTCTAATGAGAATTGAAACTGGTTCCAATCTCGAAGGTTTAATGAGAATTGGAAACTGGTTCCAATCTCGAAGGTTTAATGAGAATTGGAAACTGGTTCCAATCTCGAAGGTTTAATGAGAATTGGAAACTGGTTCCAATCTCGAAGGTTTAAAGAGAAATGGAAACTGGTTCCAATCTCAAAGGTCTAATGAGAAATGGAAACTAGTTCCAATCTCAAAGGTCTAATGAGAATTGGAAACTAGTTCCAATCTCAAAGGTTTAATGAGAATTGAAACCGGTTCCAATCTCGAAGGTCTAAAGAGAATTGAAACCGGTTCCAATCTCAAAGGTTTAGTGAGAACTGGAAACTAGTTCCAATCTCAAAGGTTTAATGAGAATCGAAACCGGTTCCAATCTCAAAGGTTTATTTGTGTGAAGAGGGATCCAGTCCCATGTCATCGTAACCAAATCGAACAAAGTTCGTGGCTCCGTGTCAATAGTACCTAGTCGATCTCCATACAGAAGAAAAGGTAGGCCACAAAAGTCGAAATGATTTTGATGTGACGAAACAGGTTTAGGGTTCTGAAATTGAAGTGTGGGTCTCCTGTGAGGAAGAGTTGTCCCGACAGAGAATTTCAAAGCTTCTCGAGATAAATCTCGATTTGGGGTTGATTTGAAAATGTTTGAAAAGATGAATTTAGGGTGGGATCCGATTTGAGATTCATTTTCATTTTGTTTGTCCTTTAACTTTCCAAAAAAAAAATTTTTTTTTTTTAGCTATGTATTTAATGTTCATGTGAATTTTATTTAGCGTTCACGTGGATTTTGAAGTTATTTTTATGTTTGGATTTTTAAGGAAAAAATAATTCTCATTTATTATTTATATTTTTATTTTCTTCTTTTTGTTCTTTGTTCGAAGTTCGTTTAACTTTAATGGCGTTTCCCAGTCAATTTGCACAAAAGAGGTGAAGGCCAAAAATGTGACATGGTCACTTTCATTCCAATCATGTTGAAGATACATCATACAACTAGATCTGGAGTACATCTCATACAATCCATGTAGACTCAAAACGGACTATGTATGATCTTTGTCGATCCATCCAAAAAGGTATCTGTCAAAAATCCATGTCTGAATAGTGAGGTACATGGTCAATAACATCACCTTCCAAGCCATCCTCGGCAAGGATGCCGTATGGATGTACGTTGGAGGTGTGATATTTTCCATGCAACTCACAACTCGTAAGGTCGGAGGCTCTCTAGCTCCGGTCCGGCCGGAAGTGGTAAGGTGTTTTCCCGTCGTCCATCCTTCCGAAAGTAACCGAGATCCGCTTCACCGGTACTCCCGGTATGCAATGTTTAGCGACATCCGCCCCGTTGCCCTTCGCATCATGACGGAACCTACCGGTAATGGTATCTTTACCGGCCCTCGGAACTCACTCGGGCCCGCTATCCGGAGGTCGTATCCGAACATGATGTTACACTCGTTCGAAAAGAAACCGTGCAGTAAAGGTCTAACAAAGTCGTGATGATCTATGTGCGGGGGAATGCAACTACCCTTCTTGTAAATGTTAATGATGCAACCGTTGGGTATGCAACTCGCGGCAGTACTCTCCATGTTATCATTCTTTTTACCATCCTTTTAATGACTAATGGCATTGGATCCACTCCGGCCATGACGGAGTATTCCCGGTGGGTTTCCCTTCCCATCTACTCGCGAAGTTGTAGCAAGCATCCACATTGTATTGTAATTCTCCCCTTCCCCGGCATCCATCTTCGGGGTTCCGAGTAAGTGTTTTCTCTTAAGCGACCTCGCTCGGCCCATCTTTTTAAATCCCGGATGCAGCCTACGATTTGTTGTTGTTCGTATTCCGAAAACACGTCCGTATGTAGCTCGAGGCCTTCTAGTATATTGATCCTCCCCGCCTCCGATTCTCTCGAAGTATTCGAAAGTTTTCTTCTCGACCTTCCGTATTCTTTCTAGCTCGTATTCCGGGAAAATTTGCAAATGGCGAGGCCTCGGTGACGTACCGTGGGATATATGGCTCAATCCCTTCACGTTCTCCCCGCATACCTCGGCTCCTCGGGGATGATGTCCGTCGGGACATCCTCCGGGTTGCTTCCGCAACAAGGTCATGCATTACCGGTGGCTTCATCTCGGTGGCGTAGTAGCCTTCTTTCTTCTGTTTTTCTTGAGATTTCTCTGGTTTCTTCTGTCATCCTCGGAGCTGGCCTCCTTTCTCCTAGTTCCTGGTGAACCGATATCCTTGAAGTATATGCACTGGCAGTAGCAACTGTCTCGTCGCGCTGGTCCGCTGCTAATTTAGTTAACATCTTGCGGATACGGCAATTTTTATTTCTTCGTTGAGTCGTCGCGAGAGTAGCTCTTCGTATTTTCCCGAGTTTCGCGGGCGCGGCGCCGACAAGCCCGCCCTCCGCCGTAGCGACTACGTACATGATTCTCTTGTCCTCATCGTTGTTTGTTTTTCTTTTCTTATCGCCGGATTGGTGGCTCGGGCCACCCACTTTCATTATCGTCCGATCAGGCGTCCTCTCGGCAAATCGGGACCCGCCACTTTTCTCGTATTGCAGGCCCGCCGGTGCGAAGTCCGAGTCAATCTCTATTATCGCTCCATCTTTCACCCTCTTTTCGTCGAGTGCAAGGCTTACGCCATTTCTAAAGTTCAGACCAACCGCCCGTTCGACATTTCCCCGCGAAAAGACAAGGAAAAGGATCGTGGGCTGTACTAAGAACAAGAACATTAAGAAAATGTTTATTAAAGACAATTTTTTTATTTTTATATTTTTTAAATTTGACAGAATGAAGTAGGAAAAGATCGGAAAGAGATTTTGATTTGGAAGAGAGGAAACAAGGAAAACTTTATTATCATGATTTTATTTATTTTAGCACATTTTTATTATTTTTGGGTTCGGACTCAAATATAAGTAATTACTTCACTCGTGCTTCTAGGGATGGAAAATTCATTCCTTCGAAACATCAAGTAGCGTAATACTTTTTCAAGTATCGTCCATTGATCGGAAGCATATGTCGTTCTCCTCGCACTCACTAGCCGGTAGGAGCCTCCCGAGTAGATCGCCTCAACTACAAACGGTCCCTCCCAAGTGGGTTCAAATTTTCCTCCTATCTTGCGGTGTGCAAGAATAGGTCTTTCGAGAACGAGAACTAAGTCACCAACTTCGAAGGTTCTCGGGCGGACCAGCTCGTCATGGGCTTGAACCATCTTAGCTTGGTATAGTTCTAAATTCCCGTCGCGCTCGCAAGTCTTTTCCTTCCAGGCCTTCCAATTCCTCTAGTCATAATTTGGCATTCTCTTCTCGTCGTGATTTTGTTTGCAACCGCAATCCTAAGTGAAGGAAGCCGGACCTCTAAGGGTAACACCGCCTCGGACCCATACACCGCAGCGTAAGGTGTAGCTTCGAGTAGGAGTTCGAAGGTTGTCCCGTAGGCCCATAAGGCTTCTAATAACTTCTCGTGCCAATTTCTCTTATTATCGTCCAAGGTTTTCTTTAAAATTTGAACGAGAGTTTTATTAAAAGCCTCGCAAGGCCGTTTGCTCTCGGGTAGTAAATTGTTGAATACCGCCGCCGATTCCGTGTCTCCCGACAAAATTGTTGATTTGTGTGCTTCTGAATGCTGACCCATTATCCGAGATGATCCTGCGCGGCACCCTGAAACGGAAGACAACTTGGTTCTTAAAAAAATGTAGCACGTGTTGTGCTTTCACTTCTCTGAGTGGAACTGCTTCTGCCCACTTGGAAAAGTAATATGTAGCCGCAAGAATGAAGCGATGTCCTTTTGACGACGGTGGTTCTATTAGACCCACTATATCCGTGCCCCAACATTCAAATGGCCACGACGCAATTGTCTGATGTAGCACATTTGGAGGTTGGTGCAGAACCACTCCGTGCACTTGGCATCGGTGACAGCCTCTCGGCGATTTTCATGCAGTCGGTCATCATCGAGGGCCAGTAGTACCCTAGTCTTTTAATTTTCATTTTCATCTTCGGACCCGACTGGTGAGCGCCACAGAGTCCTGAGTGCACCTCTTTAATGATTTCACGAGCCTCGGACCCGCTCAGGCATCATAGCCACATTTGATCGAAAGACCTTCTGTATAATGTGTTGTTTATTAATGCGTAGGACAGAGTTCTTTTCTTGATCCGATGGGCTAACGACCTATCGTCCGGTAATTTTCCCGTTTGCGTGTAGTTCATTAATGGCCGTCGCCAATCTTCCGTGTTTTCTCGTCACCGCCGCAATCGATCCTTTTTCTTTTCTCGATTTGTGTATTGTGTCTATGTCGAGTCGTGATAGGACCCGACGTCCGTGAACCGACACTTCCACCGATTCATCTTGCAAACATGCAAATTCTTTTGCGAGGCGGGCTAGCGCATCCGCTAAAGCGTTTTCTCTCGGGGAATTTTGTAGATCGTCACATTCGGAATCTGTTCCAACAACTGTATGGCATACCGGAAGTATTGCTCGAGTCTTGGTTTTAAAATTCCGTATTGTCCGGCGATCCGTTGAATGATTAACTGCGAATCCCCGTAGATGTTGATGTCCGTTATACCCATTCGAATAGTTAATTCTAGTCCCGTTATGAGGGCTTCGTATTCCGCTTCTTTATTCGTGCACGGCTCGTCAAGTGGTAGGAGTATCTTAACATCCCCCGCTCCGTGTTATAAAGATTAGTCCGATCTCCCGCCTTACCGGCACTATCACTTGCGATTCTTCGTCTTTGTGTGCCGAAGATGCTCCGTCGAAATATAATTCCCAACGTCGATCATCGTGGTCTTCTAAGCTCATTATTTGTTCATCCGGCAAATCGTCATCGAGAGGCGATTCCGCCGAAAAGGGTGTGCCGCGAGGAAGTCTCGCTAGGACTTGTCCCTTTACGGCACGAAGAGGCACGAAAGTTATATCGAATTGCAATAATATCATCGACCATCCGGCAAGTCCGCCGAAAGCGTTGGACGGGTCATCAAGTATCGCAATGGATTAAATTTCGAAATCAGTCGACCTTATGAGAAAGCATGTAGTGCCCGAGCTTTTGAGCGGCGAAGATCGTGGCCAAACAATGCTTTTCAATTGCGGGATACCTTATTTCCGTCGGAAGTAAACGACGGCTTAGGTAGTAAAGAGCATTTTCTTTACCCTCATCATCGACTCTGCCAATGTGGCTCCGAGAGAGTCGTCTAAAGCCGCGGTATAAAGTATCGCGGCCTACCCGAGATCGGGGTCGCTAAGACAAGAGGTGTCATTAAATATTGTTTAATGTCCTCGAAGGCCCTCTCGGCATTTCTCTTCCCAAATAAATTTGGCGTCCTTTTAACTAGTGCCGAGAAAGGCCGACACCTACCCGACAAGCTTCGAGATAAAGCGTCGAAGATATGCCGCCTTCCTCGAAAAGATCGTAGTTGTTTTAAGGTTCCGGGAGGTGGCATCTCTAAGATAGCTTTAATCTTTTCCGGTCGATTTCAATTCCACGATGTCGGACAACGAATCCTAAGAATTTCCCGGAGGTGACGCCGAAGGCGCATTTTAAGGGATTCATCTTAAGGTTAAATTGTCTTAATCGTTCAAAACAATTCTAAAATCATACAGTGGTTTTCCTTTACTTTGCTTTTGATGACCACATCGTCCACGTAGCATTCGACTTGATTGTGGATGAGATCATCAAAAATTCTTGTCATCGCTCTCTCGGTAGGTCGCTCCTGCGTTCTTCAGTCCGAATGGCATCACTGTGTAGCAATATACTCCGATCGGCGTTCTGAATGCTGTAAGTTTTTCATCTTCTGGAGCCATTTTTATTTGGTTGTATCCTGAAGATCCATCCATGAACAAAAATATTTCATGTGTCAAAGCAATGTCAATCATTAATTCTGGGATCGGTAGAGGGAATTCATCTTTTGGACATGCCTTGTTTAAATCTCTCGAAATCCACACAAATTCTCGATCCGACCATTCTTCTTCCCCGACCGGTACCACACTGGCTAACCAAGTCGGGTATTGTTCTTCACGGACAAATTTAGCGTCTATTAGCTTTTTAACTTCGCCTATGACTTGTTGTTCGATTTCTGGACGCATTCTTCCGGAACCTCGTCCGACCGGAACGTAGCGTGGTCCACTCCTAGCTTATGGACCGCGACCTCCGGAGCTAAACTCGGCATCTCATCGTAGCTCCAAGCGAAACAATCTTTAAATTCCATTAATAACTTAATTATTTCTTCGAATCTTCTTTATCGAGTAAGGAGCTAACAAAGGTAGGTCTAGGTTCTTCGCTAGTACCTAAGTTAACTTCCGTTAACTCATCTATCAGTAGATTTGATCTCTTCTTCGAACTCGGTGGAGCATCTCCAATTTGTAAATCTTCGAGCTCTTCCATAGTTTCCATGCAGCTTTCATTAGACTCGCAGTGACAACCAAGCAAAATTCGCATCGTCAACCGATCCTACCGTGCCGAATCCGAGACCATGTTTCGAGTCGGGTGGACGACCGTAGTTATTCCATAAATTTTCAAAACGTTGTGATCGACCTTTCGTCCATTTTCGAGGTAAGAAACCACGCCGAATTAAATTTTGAACACAGGAGAGTACCATTCAAAAGGCAATTCCATTAATTTCGATGAAGTAGCATCTTCAAATTGTACATTATTTTCAGTTTTGGAGGAAGGAGCACCACGGTAGAATTTGATGTGCTTTGCACCACCGCTACGTACCTCTTTGACCTCCATACCCTCGATCTTATTAGAATGGATCGGGGTCAGGGACATAGTATGTACATAGTGGTTAATCTTCTCATACATCGATTTATATTCTTCGTTTCATTCATCTTCGAGAGGGATTCTGAATTGCGGCTTCTTTCGACTTATCGTCGCTGCTTCTTGTTTGATTTCTTTTTCTTCTTCAAAACTATCTTCCCAATCGACATTGATGGCTGGTTTCCTTTGTCCAATCGTCCTAATGTCTCTGCCACGACCTCGTCCCCGGCCTCGACCTCGGATGCGAGTTGTGGAGAAACCTTCACCATCTCGCCGTAAGGGAGTGGTGAGTGACTGTTGGACTAGAACTTCAGGTTCTTCGTCGTCCCAAATTTCTTTTGCTTCATTTGTTACGGTATCTCTGGAGAAGATTGTTTTCTTCGGAGGTGCATAATAAGCCGCATCTTCATGGATTCCGATTTCATGTACGGAGAACGGTTGTAAGTCACCTTTGATGCACTCGTTCCCCTCCATCGTAGTATTTGATGCATCGATGTAGAGATGATGGTACCATCCGGTTTTCATGTATCCACGGTCGGCCCGCAGAGGCGTTGAATGACGTTTCCGAATCAATTATGTGAAATTTCGCAGTTGTCTTTGCTAAGTCACCGGTCTTCATTAGCAATGTTATTGATCCGAGGGCTCTTTCTCCTTTCTGGTTGAATCCTCTTAATAACATTTTGTCCGCCTCAAGCTCGCAAGCATCAATTACCAAGTATGCTAGCGTTCGAAGATTCATTATATTGATTGATGCTCCTGGATCCACCAATACTCGGAGAGTGTAAACTTCCCAATTGTAACTCGAAATGTACAACGGCTCGGTCGTGGTCTCGCCGTCCCAAGTAGTAGGTCATTATCCGTGAAGGTAACACCTCGCTCGTTCCTTTAACGAGCAAACCTCATCTAAGGAATCTCCGGCCATTCGAGCTAAGCAAATTTCTCGGATCAAGTAAGACCTCGATCGAGCTTCTCTCATCTCCTTTGATAAGATGAGAGCGTCGTAGATGCTCGCTTAGCCGGTAGTTTCCTAAGATGGGCTAGCACGTTGTAATCCACTTTGTTTTCATGTGCCTCGTTTTCTTCTCGAATGGGTATTTCTTCCGCCGGGGTTGGTTCTTCCTGAACAACCACCTGCTTTCCTTTGTCCTTTGGACCCATTCTCGGAGGTAGAACTCTTCCACTTCTTAAGTTGACTTCTGTGATTTCTTCTGAATTTAGCATTGAGTTTGCTGGTGTCTCCTCCTGAATCGGAACGACAGGTTCTTCAGGATTAGCTTGGGAGTCTGAAGGCTCTAACTCTATTGTGATTGGAGCTCCTCGAACCTCGCAAATAGATTCGTTGCTTGTTGAACTCTCGTAGCCTTCCTAGTGGATGTCTTCTTCATCATTATGATCATCGAGATTGTGTATGATTTGAGAATTGTCATTTGTATCGGAATCGACGTCCGGATTAGGTTGGTTGTCGCTGTTACGTAATCGTTAGAAACAGTCAAAACGTAGCCAACACCATAACCCTCATCATTATAAGATCCCACTAGAGTGAGCAAATAATCATACAGAGTCAGAGGTTCGAGGGATTTCTCCCCCGAATCGGAAACAACTATCCTAGGATAAGCAGCCCCTAGTCTAGCCTTAGGTGCCTCGGTCTTCTCTTCTTTGTCAATTTTCTTCTTTTCTTCAATTGTCCCTTGTTGAGGTGGTTCTTCTATCGCAAGTGATAGCGCCGGCTTGACAGTTTTCGAACTCTGAATTGAGGCTTGCACCGAAGCGGTTTGGATGTGATCTAAAATCTTCTTTGAAGACTTTGTCCAAGCGGTAGTCCATCCATCATCGAGCCGCATAGGATCTATCGGAACAGATGAAATCCGTCGACATAACATCGACGGAACCTCCTTTCTCGGGGTTCCTTCATGTATTCTTTCGGGATCGTTATATTCCCTTTCCGAAGATTGTCGTCGAGCCAACTTTTCGAAGGTAATACAATCTTCTATCTTGTGTCCAAGCATCCGGTGGTAAGGGCAAAAGTTGGGATCACCTTTCTTGTCGACTTCTTCCGGTCTTTTAGGCTCGGCAGCTTGGAAATCTGGAGTCTTCATTAGGCCGCGGAACATTTTCGGCATCGCCTCATTCTTGAACGGATACTCCTCGCTCGGAACTCCCTAAACGTACGTTGCGGACGAGGCGGTTGTTCATACCGCCGAGATGACTCGATAGCCGGGTCGGGGTTGCTGGCAAATCCGCTGAATTTGCTGCGGCCGTTCTGACGATATTTGTATCGGTTGCTTGCCTTTATCGACTGCCGCGACGACCCCGGACTTCTTTTCAAAAGTTTTCACGGTCTTCTGTTTGTCTGTTTTATCGGTGAAACTCAATTTCTTCGCCTCCTCTTGCAAGCTCCCGGCCTTGCTTAAAAACTTCTCGAAAGTCTTAATAGTAAATCCCTTGAGGAGAAGTGCTATCGGGCCATGGATGCTTTTTAGTAAAATGCCGACTGCATGTTGTTCTTGTAACTGTGGCTCACACTTCATACTTAAGTTCCTCCATCGAAGTATGTAGTCTACCAAGGTTTCATTCGGCTTCTGCTTCTCTACCACTAAATCACCTATAGTGATGTGGTGCTGAGCTCCGGCAAATCGCTTGATGAAGAGGTTCTCTAATTCTGAAAATGACTTCACCGAACCGTTTGGTAATTCCGCATACCAATCAAAGGCGATCCCTGACAGGCTACTGACAAATTGTCGGAAGAGTAAAGCATCACTCCCGCCGGCATTGCAACAACTGGCACGAAAATGTGCAACATGCCGCCGAGGGTTTCCTGCTCCATCAAAGGTCTTGAACGGAGGTGGTACAAAGCCTTTCGGATATTGGACAGCCGTCGAATTCTTCGTGGTAAGGTCTACCCGTCCGAATGGATGTCCCGCTCTTCGATTGTGCCAAGGCTTCTCGCACTCCGCCGTTCCACCAAGCTCTTGATATCCTTTTCCGGAATCATACTTTGTGTTGTATCCTTCTTTAATCGATCATCCCCGTTGACGGATGTAATCTCCTTTCCTCCGTCTACAATGTGAATGACTTCCGGGGTGTTTCCCTTCGGGGTTGAACCCGACTCCGGAGAGTGGCTAGGGCTGCGCCCATCTCTTCCATCCTTTTCGCCATTCGGGCGATCGTATCATCTTTCTCTTGAAGCCGCCTTCTCATTGCTTCCGGCTCCTCTCTTCTCGCGGCCGCAGAGCACCTTGTGAAGCCGACGAAGCTCGTGTTTCTACCATGTTAATTTCTCGCATACTCATCATCCATGAACTCGACGAGTCAACTTCATCTCCGAATTTCTCCTCTCTTTCCCTTGCTAGTCGCCGAATATCGCTCTTAACTTTTCCATAGCGTCTTCTAATGGCCTTTTCTCGTATATCCTCGCAGGTGTCATGTGATAACCGTCGAGTTTCTTTCTCATGAGTTCCCTTTATCGCGGTAGCACTTTCTTCGGACTCAAGTTTCCCGACGAGACTTTCCTTTTCCGGTCGTTGTTTCGGTCTTAATCGGCTCGGTAGTGGGACGCCATACCATCCTTCTAGCAGCAGAAGGCCTAGGACCGGATGGTCCGTCGACCGAATGCTCGGAAGGTGGTATCCTCCCCGATTCGTAAACCCGAAACAACAACAAAGCGGACTAGCCTTCATTTTCTTATTTGGTTCTTCTCGCAGCGATAGCAGATTCTACTCGCGGCCCAAGACGAGATTTGGCCGGCACCCGTCCTATCCTTCTTAAAATCTCCGATACGGGGCATTTCTCTTTCTTTGCTAGCTTCTCAATCACAAGCTCGTAGTCGGGCAAGTGGTGTAACCCCGGCCCTCTTTCTTCTCGTTGTCGTTATAGTATGCGGGCCGAGGTAATGTAGAGGCAATCCCGCGGACATTTTCCTCGTCACCGCGGCGGAAAGGGGATGGAATCTACTTCCTTCCAAAAGGGGTGTATACTCGCACAATGGTATGTATTCAGTAGTGGTGTGTACTCGGGAATTTCTTCTAGGAAAGCGACTTCAGCAGCCTCCGGCCTTCCCGGCAATCTTCCCCGCCTCTGTTTCTCCTCCGAGTCCGTGTTAGGGGTGGAACCCTCGAGCCGGACCCAATTTCAAAAACGAAGGTCTTGTACGGAAATCCGTACCCTCGACGGTAACATGTTCGTTGCAAACTCGAACTTCCTTCCCCTTCGCTCGACGGAGCCGGGGTAGGTGCGAGACGACTAGACCAGCGGGGGTAGAGATAACGGTCCTTCTATGGACAAGCGGTACTCCTCTCACTCGGAATCCTTCGTAGAGGAGGAAACTCTCGAGTCGACTTAAGGTTGAACTCAATCATGGGTTTCTCGCTTCGACACTTCGTCCATTAGTGCGAAGAGAGTAACATCAGCGATCTTGACATTTGTGTTCTCAAATCCTTGTCCAAACCGGATGATCCCATTGTCGGGCAGCTTCATCCTTGTAAACAGCCAAGTCCAATCCATTGGTCAAGGAGAAAATCAGCTTTGGGGCCTCCATTTCCGCAAGGTAGATTCCGATTGTCGGTCCCAAGTTATGCTCCTTCTCATCATGACGAAAAGAAAGGAATCGAAAAGAGTCCGAACACATTCTTGTTCATGTATATTTGTTAAAAGAGTCATTCATTAGAGGGTTTGTTTATTTAGAACGGAATGTTCGAAGGTGTAGAGAAGGTAATGAATCCGATTCGTAATTAGAAAGGAAAAGAAAGTCTCATGCAAGACTTCTCGACTCGAAGGATTATTCCTAAACTAACACCTATTGGGGTCCACCCCACCTCGAAATGAGGTAAAAGGATCTCGGAACCTCTCTCGTTTAAGGGTGTCTAAACAATGGCTCCTAAATCCGAGAGAATGTTGGCCATATTCGTTCAAGGTAGAAATGAACATAATATTCCAACGGAAAGAAGGGTAATTTGATCCATTAGGGACATGGATACACTACCAATTTTTGAAAGCAGAACTTATTTGATTAAAATGGAGAGAGGAACTATTCCCCAGCGGAGTCGCCAGAAATTGTCGGTGTATTTTTTGGGGTTAATTTAAATAAATAATTTGAAAAGTAATATTTGATTTTTGAAAATAATTTTAAATTTTGAAAATTTTAAGATATGAAATCAAACTGATCTCACATCCCGAATAGTTTATATAAACGAGCACCGCATCACAAACCACGTATCTATCCCGAAGAATAGACACATTGCTTCGATGATGGGGCTCGATTAAATAAACTAGAAGATTTGTGACATCCGTTTGGTCTCGCGAACCAATTTTATAAGCCGACAAGTTCCCCTGCTTAATATAAATGAATTAAGCAGGGTTTATATTACCTGGATTCTTAAAGTTCCCTATAAGGGCAAGCCCCTATAGTTAATTACATCTTAAGTGATGGAAAGCACCTAAGAAAACTCTCTATAATAATCAGTAGTTCTGCTCTCAAGAATTTCAAAGTTTAAGTTTGCAAGGGATTGAATTTTAGAAATTCAAACAGGAATGGATCAAGTTTGGAACATTTTGTTTTGGGAATTCAAAGGAAGAAAGGTAGGAGAAATCACGCATTCGAAGCGAACTTCGATAATTTCCCGACTATCCTATTGTTTGGCTTGAATTTAGGAAGGTCCTAATGTTTATTTAATGTTTTCGATCTCGCCGATTTTAATTAGTTAGGACTTATATTTGTATGATAAAATCATACAAATAGTCCTCGAGGACATGAGGGTTTATGTCGTATCGGACGACTTCCTCGGAATCCTAAGACCGGTTAGGGCTTAATTTACATGATATGATCATGCAAATGCCTAACGAAGAGTCGAGGATTTATGTTGCACTAGTGCAAACTACCTCGAAGTCCTATGGCTTGGTTATTTAATTCTAAGGAAAGTTTTGCCGAAGTAGACTCAGTGTTTTGTTGATGACGATGGTCGTGCTGCCCACCATGCTCTGAGCTTCTTGTTGTTGCAGAGGTTTAGTTTTAGAAGTTCATGAATCAGGAGACGAGAGAAGTGTTTGGTTTAGAGAAAGTCTTAATTTTCCAAGTGTTTTTTTATGTTTTAATTAAAACAAATCTTAAAGTTGATTAAACAGAACCGATTAAGATCCCACGGTTCCGTCATCCCGGCACCGTTATTTTCATCGAATTCACTTAGTCCAGATGAATTTGCTAAACTCAACTAAATGAGTTCCACACTTTCATTTAGACCGTGGGAAATCCCGTTAGCAACACGTGGGTTACATCATCCGAGGTATTCCCGATCATTCAATGAGACGTTTTAATTTAGTTGTAGTTGTAGTTTTGTTGTTCTGTTTGTGATTAAATATTGAGTTGTTTTATATTTTGAATGTTGTAGCGGTGAATTTTATCTTGTAGTGTCTTTTAATTTAGTTATGAGTTTCAGTTTTGGTTTCTGTCTTAAAGGTGTAGGTTTTCATGCAACTGTTGTTTATCATGCAAGAAAGGTAAAGTGCAACGCGAGTAAATGAATTGCGGTAAGATAAATTGCAATAAAATAAAAACATACCTGGAGGGCCTTCCCGTCATCCCAAGCTGCACTTAAAGTACAATTTAGAGCATTTAAGCATTTATAACAATTTCCTAGGTAAAGCTAAGGGAAGGGTTATGGTTTTCTACCAAAGTCCTAATCCTATAGCTAGTCGTTCCTATGACGTCTAGGTTCTTGTATTTTAGTTTCGAGGACGATTTTCTTCATCAAAGAACAACTAAGTTCAATTGTTCTTATAAATATCCTATCATATTGAGGAAGTTCTTAAGACGAATCTTAAACATCTTTTAAATATTTCTGGGATTGTTTTAAGTCCAAATGAATTTAATTACACAAATGAATTAATCGTCCGAGAGTTTAAGTTTTGTTGTCTTGCTCAGTAAACTAGGACATCTGAATATCCTATGAGTGAAGTAACACTTCTTTTAACACTTCTTTAAGAGTTATGACATCACGAGCTTTCGAGAGCAAATGGATGTTCAAGTGAGTTGTGATTTAATTTTAGTTAATGGATTTAAGTTTCGAATAGTTGTTCAAGTTGTTTTAGATTTATTTTGAATTTCTTTATGTCTTAGGTGATGTTATTTAATTCAATTTTATTTGATTTTGATTTAATTTAATTTAATTTAATTTAGTTTAGTTTTAGTTTAATTCTTATTTAATCCAATTTAGTTTAACTTGAAGTGAATTAATGTAATTTAATTTAACTTGATTTGATTTAATTCGTTTAATTTAATTTAATTTGTTTTAATTTAATTTAATTTAATTTGTTTTAATTTAATTTAATTTAATTTAATATTTTATTTTATTATATTATTTTTTTTAATTTAATTTAATTTAATTTAATTTAATTTAATTTAATTTAATTTAATTTATTTATTTAACTTAACTTAATTTAATTTAATTATTTAATTTAATTTAATTTATTTATTCAATTTAATTTAATTTAGTTTTATTATTATATATATATATATATATATATATTTGATTTAATTTAATTTAATTTAATTCTTTAGTTTAATTTTATTTTTAATTTTAATTTTAATTGAAACTTTAAAAAGAGTTTAATAATTTACCTTTAATTCAATTTAAATGATTGAATCTTTTAACTTAAATTTGAATTACCATTTTAATTAAGAATTAAATATTATTGAGATGATTAATTTAGGGATCTTTAGATTAAAGAATAAATTTCTTCCTAATAATATCCCTATTTTAATAATTCCAATTTTATTATTCTTCCAAATTTAATTAATTATTTAATTAAGGTTTATTTCAATTACTTTAAATTGTTTAGTGGGTTTCTACCCTTTAATTATCTAAATTTCAATCATCCAAATCAGATTAAAATCAAATATTTTACCTATTAATTTTATTAAGCCTAAGGTTTTAATTAAGGGTTAAAATTTTAATTACCATTTTGCCCTTCAAGCTTAATAATTTCATAACTCACTAAATTGAGCTCAAATGAATTTGAAGTTTTTATGTGACTTCACTCATATGTCAATAAAGACATTAGAGGAGAAAATGTGATTTTTCTATATTTAATTTATTTATGTAATTATTTTTGGTGGAAAATAAGGATTTCCAAGGAAAATTCAATAATATGATCAAGGGAAAGTTTCTGTCTTAGGAAAATTATGGGACATTCCTAATGACCAGAGGACCACTTGGACCAATTTTTGTGATTTTTTGAATTATATTTTATTTATTAAAATTATTTTAAGTTCTGGAGAATTAATTAATTTAAAAATAAAATATAAGTTGAAAAATGAATTTTATAATTTTTAAAATTCTCTCTGATATCAAGGATTCCAGAGAACCAATTTTTATAATTTTATGATTTTTCTTTGATTTATTATAATTATTTCACTGAAAATGCTAGAAAATACATTTTTTTAATTTTAAAATTACCCTAGGGCTTTAAAATTTAATATCTCATTAAATAGACCTAAGAAAAATATGGGGTTTGTTCCTAAGTGATTAAATTTCAAAATATGACATTTTGGTGAATTTTATTATTTTTGTGATTTTTATTATTTTTTAATTATTAAAATATTAAAATAATACTAAAAAATTAACTTTTTTAGAAAATTGAAATTTTAATTTTCTTGAATTCCCTGATATCAAAGAGGCTCCAAAACCAATTTGGTGAATTTTTGAAAGGTATTTTGAAAGTTATGAATTTTTAAAGTTTAAAATGACTAAATGGCTTAATCAACCCATTTAGTAAGGCTAACCAAGTCCAATTGACTTCAAACTTTTATGGTGGGTTCCTCTAATCCTAAAGGTCAGTGGAGAATTGATTTCAAGTCAATTTGATCTATGGTTAACTCTAATTAATTAGGGGTCTATTTTGGGTGTTTAAGCCAATTAGGGTTATTTTAAATGAATTAACTCAGGTCCTATTTTTCGTAGGGTTCTCTAGTCATAAGGAACATCACCAAATTTTCCTAGAATTTATTTCACAACATGCTAATTTTTGGAATTAAAATACTCAAAACAGCCACATGCATTTGAAAAATCAATAACTTTTCACAGAGATGGCCTCTCGACCCCGGAAAATTCAGTGGAATGTTCCCAAGTTCGGAGGCTTCAAAAGCCCTATGATCTCATGCCATGGTGAATTGTATGAATGCATGGAGAATTAAAACAATGCAGGGAGTAAATAATTAATTAAAAATAAAGTACTGGACAAAATTAATTAATTTCTTTTCCACATTATTCTCCTCTCGTTCACCGAGAAAGAGGGTATTTTTATTTTATTTTTGTGATTTTTCTACACAAAGATATGATTTTTGAAGTTCTGGGTAAATAGAAAATCCCTATTTTTCTACTTAAGTCGACGCGGCGCCGCGTCAACCTCGGCAGCCTCCGAATGCACACGCGGCGCGCTCCCATTCGACGCCGCCTTCCGACTCCGCCGCCACGCGGCCCGCGGTTCACGTACCGTCTCCCGGTCCGACGCCATCCGAGCCGTCCGTCCGCGCGTGTATCGAATGAACGGCATCCGTTCATCGTCCCCGAGCGTCCTAACCCGAGAGCCGTCTACCTTCTAACCCTAAGATCTCGCTCAATTCTCCATGGATTTTCATGTTCTTATGCTCTATGGATTCGTCTCGAAGAGACGAACACATCTATATGGCTAATGCATGCATCGAAATCGACTCATTTGAAATGGAGAATGTTTAGAAGCTCGGGATGAAGAATTGATCCATACCTTAGCTCCGAGAGGTGAAGCCTCGATCGAGATGCTCGTGTCACGTTCGTTGGAGTCCGTAGGAGGCTCGGGATGAAGTCCCCGGGATGCGGTGAATCGCCTAGGTGTGATTTCCACCAAGGCCAATCACAACGCTTTGGAGTCCGGAACAACCGGGTGGCTCCGGAGATGGGGCTTTCACCGGAAAACTTCTCCTCTTGGTCCGGTGAAGGTGTAGGTGAGTTTAATTCGATTTTGGTGGAGGATCTCGAGGAGTGTCCTCGTTCTGGCTCGAGAATCGAGCTCCAAAATTGAGCTCAATCAATGGGGATTAGAGCAGGAGGACAGTAGGGATCAATTGCTCTAAGTCTGGAAGGGAGTAAGGAGTGATTTTGGCAGAGTTTTGGTATGGTATGGTTCAGCCCTTTCCATGGCCGTGAGGGTGAGGGGTTTAAATCAGAGAGGGTCGGAGGGCCTCCCGTGAGGGGTTTAAGGCTGGAGATCACCGCTGCTCCGGTGAGGAGAAGGAGAGCTATGCCGTCCATTCGGAGTCGAGACAAGCCAGCAAGGGAGGATTCGAATTTTTCGGCTCCTCCCAAGGTCTCGGCCATGGTGTTTTCCGGCGGCCCGGTGGCCGGCCGGCCGTGCACCGGTCACCATCTTGTTCGGTGGGTCGTGGTCGGGGTTTGGTGCAATCAATCGAGGTTTGACATGTGTAAAGTGGTTGAATCAAAGTAGAATGGGGAATGGGCCACTTTGGCTTGGTTTGGGTCAACCCACCATTTTGGGCTTGGTGCACCCTTCCAAGCTCTGATTTCGAGCCGAGGGAATCATTTAGGTCAGCTCAGAAGGAGTGGTGAAGTCTCCATCCATGATGAGGTGGCTAAACATGGTTTAGTGTGCGACATGATTAAGGCAAAAAGGGTTAAAGGAGGTTTAAGAAAGAACTCCCTCTTCTTGCCATAAATGGACTAATGACAAGTCAAAGCCCTCATGGCTTCATGTGGCTTCGAGAATGGCTTGTTCATGGCTCCATTTGGTCTGGGAAAAGGTCGACTTGTTTCATGAAAAGGGTTTTAGAAATATTTGGCATTTAGGGGGTAATTTGACATGTGGCTTGATTTGGAATGGTTTAATTGATGATTTTGAAACTTAGGGGTGATTTTGATCAAATGGATGATGAGGGGAAGTGTCATGTGGGCTTTAGGATGATTTGGGCTTTTGAATTTTGAAGGAAATGGGCTTTTAGGAAGGTTTAAGGGAAGTGGGCTTTTAAGTTTAAGAATGTGTTCATGGATGGGAATTTTTGTAAAAGGTTGGGCCAAATAGTTGTTGGTTTTGGTTTAGGGATGTTTCATGAGTAATTTGAAATAGATTTAAGGTGGTTTGGGTTTGAATTGGGTTGAATTTGGGTTTATTTGGTAAATGGGCCAATGTAGGTCAAATTGGGCTAACTTGGGCCAATGTTGGGCTATGGTTGAAATTGATGTAAAATAAATGTTGAGAAATGTTTATGGGAGTGTTTCAAAGAGGTTTTGGCTTTGGTTGGGTTTTGATTTTGAGGTTTGGGTCTATTTAGGCTAGGTCTGGGTTTAGGTCAAAATTGGGCTTTTTGATTTTGGGTTGAATTTGAGTGGGGTTTGGATCAAAATCTTGGGCAAATCATGTTAGTGTTTTGTTTATGGGGATGTTAAGGAAGGTTTAGAAAAGATTTGGGGTTAATTGGAGTTGAATTGGGTGAGTTTGGGCTAAGCTCGGGTCATGGGCCCAAATCGGGCTTTAAGGCCAAAAGTGAAATTGATCCCAATGCCAACCAAATTGGGCTTGGATTTGGTCTATATTGGTGTTGGGGATGTTGAATTGAAGTTTAGAATTGAATTGGACCAGAGTTTGGGTCAATTGGGTAGGTTTGGTTTGACATTGGGTTCATTTTGGATTAAAATGGGTCAAATTGGGGGTTTTAATAAAAGTGGGGTAAATTGACAAAATTGGCCCATGATGTAGTTGAACAAAATGAAATTAGGAATATTTGGGATTTTCTGGAATTTTCTAGGAGTTTTCTGAATTTTTGGATTTTTTGACTAAGAGGGGTATTTTGGGTATTTGGAGGGTATTGGGAGGTATCTTTGGAATTTTTGGTATTTTTGGCTATGGATGGTCAATTTGATTGGTGAAGACATGTTTAGGAATGATTTTGGAGAATTTTGGGTAGTTTAGGTGATTTTGCAAATTTTGGAGGGTTTCAAGGGTTTTGCAGTATAGCAAGTGTGTAGTGTCCCTGGGTCAAAAATCGAAAATTTGGAAAATCGAAGATTGGGTGAATGTAAGTGGAATGAAATCATTTTGGTTGAGCCATGAAGCCATATCAAGTCCACATGAGCCATGAAGGGACTCATTTGAGGCATCCACTATGTTGTTCCTAACCCTCTTAGCCAAGGGCTTAGTGGGTTAAGGACCATCCATGCGAACCACCTTCATGAGTCGAGAGGTCAAGTCTGGGTATGGGTGTGGTTTTAGGAGGTGTGTGAAAGTGTAGTGTATAGGTGTAATGTATGTGTAAGTCAGCCCCTTCACTGCACCAGTGCCACCCAGTAGGCGCTCCTAAGGCCAAAGAGTCCTATAGAACTCATCCTTTAAACTTCCACATTCGATCTCAACCCTCTAGTGTGATTAGGGGTCTACAATCAAGTTTGTGGAGTTTGTAGGGAGTTAAGAAGTGGTTTGAATTTCTAAGTGGTGGGTCCCAATTCTAATCCTCTAGGATAGTCAAAGGAAAAGCCTAAGGCTAGATCCTAAGTAGTAAAGAGAAGAAAGAAGACCTCATCAAAAATGAGGTCAACAAATGGACCCCCAATAGGTGTGGTGTGCCAACCGAGCACACCGCGCGTATCAGCGTTGACCGAAGAGGTCAACAAAACCAACACAGATGTCCAAGTGACAAACTTAGGACGAAGTAGAAGAAATTTCACTGGGGAGTGTCAAGTATATCTCTAAGACTGGAGATCCCTGAACTCTCGCTGGGGAAAGGAAAAGGAGGTGAATCCCAAATCACATGATCTGGGGGAATTCAATTTAGATTTTCGTTTTGTTTCATGTTCAAGTTTTGATGTGTAAGTTTAGATTTTGAGTTTTCATTTAGATTGAAGTTTGATTTAAAATCAATTTGAGGAAATTTGAATTTGAAATTTGGATTCGAAACCGAGGTTCCAATCCCTGGATCGTGGAGAAAACCGGAATCGGGGTACCAACACGCAAGATGAGAATCGGAGTTTAAGTGTTGATCGAAGGGGATGAGAATCGAATTTAGGTACTCGAAAAAGAAAGTTTAATGAGAATTGAAACGGAGTTTCAATCTCGAAAGTTTAAAGAGAACTGGAATCTAGTTCCAGTCTCGAAGGTTTAAAGAGAACTGGAATCTGGTTCCGGTCTCGAAGGTTTAAAGAGATCTGGAATCTGGTTCCGGTCTCGAAGGTTTAATGAGAATTGGAAACTGGTTCCAATCTCGAAGGTTTAATGAGAATTGAAACCGGTTCCAATCTCGAAGGTTTAATGAGAATTGAAACCGGTTCCAATCTCGAAGGTTCAATGAGAATTGGAACCGGTTCCAACTCGAAGGTTTAATGAGAATCGAAACTGGTTCCAATCTCGAAGGTTTAATGAGAATTTTAAACTGGTTCCAATCTCGAAGGTCTAATGAGAATTAGAAACTGGTTCCAATCTCGAAGGTCTAATGAGAGTTGGAAACTGGTTCCAATCTCGAAGGTTTAATGAGAATTGGAAACTGGTTCCAATCTCGAAGGTTTAATGAGAATTGAAACTGGTTCCAATCTCGAAGGTCTAAAGAGAAATGGAAACTGGTTCCAATCTCAAAGGTCTAAAGAGAAATGGAAACTGGTTCCAATCTCAAAGGTCTAATGAGAAATGGAAACTAGTTCCAATCTCAAAGGTCTAATGAGAAATGGAAACTGGTTCCAATCTCGAAGGTCTAATGAGAATGGAAACTGGTTCCAATCTCGAAGGTTTAAAGAGAAATGGAAACTGTTCCAATCTCGAAGGTCTAATGAGAATTGGAAACTGGTTCCAATCTCGAATGTCTAAAGAGAAATGGAAACTGGTTCCAATCTCAAAGGTCTAAAGAGAAATGGAAACTGGTTCCAATCTCAAAGGTCTAATGAGAAATGGAAACTGGTTCCAATCTCGAAGGTCTAATGAGAATTGGAAACTGGTTCCAATCTCGAAGGTTTAATGAGAATTGGAAACTGGTTCCAATCTCGAAGGTTTAATGAGAATTGGAAACTGGTTCCAATCTCGAAGGTCTAAAGAGAAATGGAAACTGGTTCCAATCTCAAAGGTCTAAAGAGAAATGTAAACTGGTTCCAATCTCAAAGGTCTAATGAGAAATGGAAACTAGTTCCAATCTCAAAGGTCTAATGAGAAATGGAAACTAGTTCCAATCTCGAAGGTCTAATGAGAATTGGAAACTGGTTCCAATCTCGGAGGTTTAAAGAGAAATGGAAGCTGGTTCCAATCTCGAAGGTCTAATGAGAATTGGAAACTGGTTCCAATCTCGAAGGTTTAATGAGAATTGGAAACCGGTTCCAATCTCGAAGGTTTAAAGAGAATCGAAGCCGGTTCCAATCTCGAAGGTCTAATGAGAATTGGAAACTGGTTCCAATCTCGAAGGTTTAATGAGAATTGAAACCGGTTCCAATCTCGAAGGTCTAATGAGAATGGAAACTGGTTCCAATCTCGAAGGTTTAAAGAGAAATGGAAACTGGTTCCAATCTCAAAGGTCTAATGAGAAATGGAAACTAGTTCCAATCTCAAAGGTCTAATGAGAAATGGAAACTAGTTCCAATCTCAAAGGTCTAATGAGAATTGGAAACTAGTTCCAATCTCAAAGGTTTAATGAGAATTGGAAACTAGTTCCAATCTCGAAGGTCTAAAGAGAATTGGAAACTGGTTCCAATCTCAAAGGTTTAGTGAGAACTGGAAACTAGTTCCAATCTCAAAGGTTTAATGAGAATTGGAAACTGGTTCCAATCTCAAAGGTTTATTTGTGTGAAGAGGGATCCAGTCCCATGTCATCAGAACCAAATCGAACAAAGTTCGTGGCTCCGTGTCAATAGACCTAGTCGATCTCCATAAAGGAAGAAAAGGTAGCCACAAAAGTCGAAATGATTTTGATGCGACGAAAAAGGTTTAGGGTTCTGAAATTGAAGTGTGGGTCTCCTGTGAGGAAGAGTTGTCCCGACAGAGAATTTCAAAGCTTCTTGAGATAAATCTCGATTTGGGGTTGATTTGAAAATGTTTGAAAAGATGAATTTAGAGTGGGATCCGATTTGAGATTCATTTTCATTTTATTTGTCCTTTAACTTTCCAAAATTTTTTTTTTTTTTTAGCTATGTATTTAATGTTCATGTGAATTTTATTTAGCGTTCACGTGGATTTTGAAGTTATTTTTATGTTTGGATTTTTAAGGAAAAATAATTCTCATTTATTATTTATATTTTTATTTTCTTTCTTATTTTATTTTATTTTATTATTATTATTATTTTTTTCTTTCGTTCTTTGTTCGAAGTTCGTTTAACTTTAATGGCGTTTCCTAATCAATTTGCACAAAAGAGGTGAAGGCCAAAAATGTGACATGGTCACTTTCATTCCAATCATGTCAAGATACATCATACAACTCGATCTGGAATACATCTCATACAATCCATGTAGACTCAAAACGGACTATGTATGATCTTTGTCGATCCATCCAAAAAGGTATCTGTCAAAAATCCATGTACTGAATAGTGAGGTACATGGTCAATAACATCACCTTCCAAGCCATCCTCGGCAAGGATGCCGTATGGATGTACGTCGGAGGTGTGATATTTTCCATGCAACTCACAGCTCGTAAGGTCGGAGGCTCTCTAGCTCCGGTCCGGCCGGAAGTGGTAAGGTGTTTTCCCGTCGTCCATCCTTCCGAAAGTAACCGAGATCCGCTTCACCGGTACTCCCGGTATGCAATGTTTAGCGACATCTGCCCCGTTGCCCTTCAGTATCATGACGGAACCTACCGGTAATGGTATCTTTACTGGCCCTCGGAACTCACCCGGGCCCGCTATCCGGAGGTCAGATCCGAACATGATGTTACACTCGTTCAGAAAAGAAACTGTGCAGAAAGGTCTAACAAAGTCGTGATGATCTATGTGCGGGGAATGCAACTACCCTTCTTGTAAATGTTAATGATGCAACCGTCGGGTATGCAATCCGCCGGCGCACCCTCCATGTTATCATTCTTTCTACCATCCTTTTAATGACTAATGGCATCGGATCCACTCCGGCCATGACGCGAGTATCCCCGGTGGGTTTCCCTTCCCGTCTTCTCGCGAAGTTGTAGCAAGCATCCACATTGTATTGTAATTCTCCCCTTCCCCGGCATCCATCTCCGGGTTCCGAGTAAGTGTTTTCTCTAAGCGACCTCGCTCGGCCCATCTTTTTCAAATCCCTGATGCAGTCCACGATTTGTTGTTGTTCGTATTCCGAGAACACGTCCGTATGTAGCTCGAGGCCTTCTAAGTATATCGATCCTCCTACCTCCGATTCTCTCGAAGTATTCAAAAGTTTTCTTCTCGACCTTCCGTATTCTTTCTAGCTCGTATTCCGGGATAATTTGCAAATGGCGAGGCCTCGGTGACGTATCGCGGGATATATGGCTCAATCCCTTCACGTTCTCCCCGCATACCTCGGCTCCTCGGGGATGATGTCCGTCGGGACATCCTCCGGGTTGCTTCGCAACAAGGTCATGCATCACCGGTGGCTTCATCCGGTGGCGTAGTAGCCTTCTTTCTTCTCGTTCTTCTCGAGATTTCTCCGGTTTCTTCCGTCATCCCGGAGCCGGCCTCCTTTCTTCCGGTTCCCGGTGAACCGCATCCTCGAAGCATATGCACCGGCAGCAGCAATCGTCTCGTCGCGCTGGTCCGCCGCTAATTTAGTTAACATCTCGCTGGATACGGCGATTTTTATTTCTTCGTTGAGTTGCCGTGAGAGTAGCTCTTCGTATTTCCCGAGTTTCGTGGGCGCGGCGCCGACAAGCTCCGCCCTCCGCCGTAGCGACTAGCGTACTCGATTCTCTTGTCCTCTTCAGTGTTTGTTTTTCTTTTCTTATCGCTGGATTGGTGGCTCGGGCCACCCACTTTCATTATCGTCCGACTCGGCGCTCCTCTCGGCCAATCGGGACCCGCCCACTTTCCTCGTATTGCGTGGCCCGCCGGTGCGAAGTCCGAGTCAATCTCTATTATCGCTCCATCTTTCACCCTCTTTTCGTCGAGTGCAAGGCTTACGCCATTTCTAAAGTTCGTGACCAACCGCCCGTTCGACATTTCCCCGCGAAAAGACAAGGAAAAGGATCGTGGGCCGTACTAAGAACAAGAACATTAAGAAAATGTTTAATAAAGACAATTTTTTTATTTTTATATTTTTTAAATTCGACAGGAATGAAGTAGGAAAAGATCAGGAAAGAGATTTTGATTTGGAAGAGAGGAAACAAGGAAAACTTTATTATCATGATTTTATTTATTTTAGCACATTTTTATTATTTTGGGTTCGGACCCAAATCATAAGTAATTACTTCACCCGTGCTTCTAGTGGATGGAAAATTCATTCCTTCGAAACATCAAGTAGCGTAATACTTTTTCAAGTATCGTCCATTGATCGGAAGCATATGTCGTTCTCCTTGGCAATTCACTAGCTGGTAGGAGCCTCCTGAGTAGACTGCCTCAACTACAAACGGTCCCTCCCAAGTGGGTTCAAATTTTCCTCCTATCTCGCGGTGTGCAAGAATAAGTCTTTCGAGAACGAGAACTAAGTCACCAACTTTCAAGGTTCTCGGCGGACCAGCCTTGTCATGGGCTCGAACCATCTTAGCTTGGTATAGTTCTAAATTCTCGTCGCGCCGCAAGTCTTTTCCTTCCGTGCTTTCCAATTCCTCTAGTCGTAATTTGGCATTCTCTTCGTCGTGATTTTGTTTGCAACCGCAATCCTGAGTGAAGGAAGCCGGACCTCTAAGGGTAACACCGCTCGGACCCATACACCGCGAGCGTAAGGTGTAGCTTCGAGTAGGAGTTCAAGGTTGTCCGCAGTAGGCCCATAAGGCTTCTAATAACTTCTCGTGCCAATTTCTCTTATTATCGTCCAAGGTTTTCTTTAAAATTTGAACGAGAGTTTTATTAAAAGCCTCGACAAGGCCGTTTGCTCTCGGGTAGTAAATTGTTGAATACCGCCGCCGATTCCGTGTCTCCCGACAAAATTGTTGATTTGCGTGCTTCCGAATGCCGACCCATTATCCGAGATGATCCTCGCGCGGCACCCCGAAACGGTAGACAACTTGGTTCTTGAAAAATTGTAGCACGTGATGTGCTTTCACTTCTCCGAGTGGAACCGCTCTCGCCCACTTGAAAAGTAATCTGTAGCCGCAAGAATGAAGCGATGTCCTTTCGACGACGGTGGTTCTATTAGACCCACTATATCCGTGCCCCAACATTCAAATGGCCACGACGCAATTGTCTGATGTAGCACATTCGGAGGTTGGTGTAGAACCACTCCGTGCACTCGGCACCGGTGACGCCTCTCGGCGATTTTCATGCAGCTCGGTCATCATCGAGGGCCGTAGTACCCTAGTCTTTTAATTTTCATTTTCATCTTCGGACCCGACCGGTGAGCGCCACGCAGTCCCGAATGCACCTCTTTAACAATTTCACGAGCCTCGGACCCGCTCAGGCACCTTAGCCACATTTGATCAAAAGACCTTCGTATAATGTGTTGTTTATTAATGCGTAGGACGCAGTTCTTTTCGATCCGATGGGCTAACGACCTATCGTCCGGTAGTTTTCCCGTTTGCAGGTAGTTCATTAATGGCCGTCGCCAATCTTCCGTGTTTTCTCGTCACCGCCGCAATCGATCCTTTTTCTTTTCTGATTTGTGTATTGTGTCTATGTCGAGCCGTGATAGGACCCGACGTCCGTGAACCGACACTTCCACCGATTCATCTTGCAAACATGCAAATTCTTTTGCGAGGCGGGCTAGCGCATCCGCTAAAGCGTTTTCTTTCCGGGAATTTTGTAGATTGTCACATTCGGAATCTGTTCCAATGACTCGTATGGCATACCGGAAGTATTGCTCGAGTCTTGGTTTTAAAATTCCGTATTGTCCGACGATCCGTTGAATGATTAACTGCGAATCCCCGTAGATGTCGATGTCTCGTTATACCCATTCGAATCAGCTAATTCCAGTCCCGTTATGAGGGCTTCGTATTCCGCTTCGTTATTCGTGCACGGCTCGTCAAGTGGTAGGAGTATCTTAACATCCCCCGCTCCGGTGTTATAAAGATTAGTCCGATCCCCGCCTTACCGGCACTATCACTTGCGATTCTTCGTCTTTTGTGTGCCGAAGATGCTCCGTCGAAATATAATTCCCAACGTCGATCATCGTGGTCTTCTAAGCTCATTATTTGTTCATCCGGCAAATCGTCATCGAGAGGCGATTCCGCCGGCAAAGGGTGTGCCGCGAGGAAGTCTGCAAGACTTGTCCCTTTACGGCACGAAGAGGCACGAAAGTTATATCGAATTGCAATAATATCATCGACCATCCGGCAAGTCCGCCGAAAAGCGTTGGACGGGTCATCAAGTATTGCAATGGATTAAATTTCGAAATCAGGTCGACCTTATGAGAAAGCATGTAATGCCCGAGCTTTTGAGCGGCGAAGATCGTGGCCAAACAATGCTTTTCAATTGCGGGATACCTTATTTCCGTCGGCAAGTAAACGACGGCTTAGGTAGTAAAGAGCATTTTCTTTACCCTCATCATCGACCCGGGCTAACAGGGCTCCGAGAGAGTCGTCTAAAGCCGCGGTATAAAGTATCAGCGGTCTACTCCGAGACTCGGGGCTGCTAAGACAGGAGGTGTCATTAAATATTGTTTAATGTCCTCGAAGGCCCTCTCGGCATTTCTCTTCCCAAATAAATTTGGCGTCCTTTTTAACTAGTGCCGAGAAAGGCCGACACCTACCCGACAAGCTTCGAGATAAAGCGTCGAAGATATGCCGCCTTCCCTCGAAAAGATCGTAGTTGTTTTAAGGTTCCGGGAGGTGGCATTTCTAAGATAGCTTTAATCTTTTCCGGGTCGATTTCAATTCCACGATGTCGGACAACGAATCCTAAGAATTTCCCGAGGTGACGCCGAAGGCGCATTTTAAGGGATTCATCTTAAGGTTAAATTGTCTTAATCGTTCGAAAACAATTCTCAAATCATACAAGTGGTTTTCCTTTACTTTGCTTTCGATGACCACATCGTCCACGTAGCATTCGACTCGATTGTGGATGAGATCATCAAAAATTCTTGTCATCGCTCTCCGGTAGGTCGCTCCCCGCGTTCTTCGATCCGAATGGCATCACCGTGTAGCAATATACTCCGATCGGCGTTCCGAATGCCGTAAGTTTTTCATCTTCTCGGAGCCATTTTTATCCGATCGTATCCCGAAGATCCATCCATGAACGAGAATATTTCATGTGTCGAAGCAATGTCGATCATTAATTCTCGGGATCGGCAGAGGGAATTCATCTTTTGGACATGCCTTGTTTAAATCTCCGAAATCCACACAAATTCCGATTCGACCATTCTTCTTCCCGACCGGTACCACATTGGCTAACCAAGTCGGGTATTGTTCTTCACGGACAAATTTAGCGTCTATTAGCTTTTTAACTTCAGCTATGACTTGTTGTTCGATTTCTGGACGCATTCTTCCGGGACCTCGTCCGACCGGAACGTACAGGGTCCACTCCTAGCTTATGGACTGCGACCTCTGGAGCTAAACCTGGCATCTCATCATAGCTCCAAGCGAAACAATCTTTAAATTCCATTAATAACTTAATTATTTCTTCAGAATCTTCTTTATCGAGTAAGGAGCTAACAAAGGTAGGTCTAGGTTCTTCGCTAGTACCTAAGTTAACTTCCGTTAACTCATCTATTGTAGATTTGATCTCTTCTTCGAACTTCGGTGGAGCATCTCCAATTTGTAAATCTTCGAGCTCTTCCGTAGTTTCCATGCAGCTTTCATTAGATTCGCAGTGACAACCAAGCAAAATTCAGCATCGTCAACCGATCCTACCGTGCCGAATCCGAGACCATGTTTTGAGTCGGGTGGACGACCGGAGTTATTCCATAAATTTTCAAAACGTTGTGATCGACCTTTTGTCCATTGTCGAGGTAAGAAACCACGTCGAATTAAATTTTGAACACAGGGAGAGTACCATTCAAAAGGCAATTCCATTAATTCCGATGAAGTAGCATCTTCAAATTGTACATTATTTTCAGTTTTGGAGGAAGGAGCACCACGGTAGAATTTGATGGGCTTTGCACCACCGCTACGTACCTCTTTGACCTCCATACCCTCGATCTTATTAGAATGGATCGGGGTCATGGTCATAGTATGTACATAGTGGTTAATCTTCTCGTACATCGATTTATATTCTTCGTTTCTTTCATCTTCGAGAGGGATCTCGAATTGCGGCTTCTTCCGACTTATCGTCGTCGCTTCTTATTTGATTTCTTTTTCTTCTTCGTAACTATCTTCCCAATCGACATTGATGGTCGGTTTGCTCTGTCCAATCGTCCTAATGTCTCTCGCCACGACCTCGTCCCCGGCATCGACCTCGGATGCGAGTCGTGGAGAAACCTTCACCATCTCGCCGTAAGGGAGTGGTGAGTGACTCGTTGGACTAGAACTTCAGGTTCTTCGTCGTCCCAAATTTCTTTTGCTTCATTTGTTATGGTATCTCCGGAGAAGATTGTTTTCTTCGGAGGTGCATAATAAGCCGCATCTTCATGGATTCCGATTTCATGTACGGAGAACGGTCGTAAGTCACCTTTGATGCACTCGTTCCCCTCCATCGTAGTATTTGATGCATTGATGTAGAGATGATGGTACCATCCGGTTTTCATGTATCCACGGTCGGCACAAGCAGAGCGTTGAATGACGTTTCGAATCAATTATGTGAAATTTCGCGGTTGTCTTTGCTAAGTCACCGGTCTTCATTAGCGAATGTTATTGATCCGAGGGCTCTTTCTCTTTCTCGGTCGAATCCTCTTAATAACATTTTGTCCGCCTCGAGCTCGCGAGCATCAATTTCCAAGTATGCTAGCGTTCGAAGATTCATTATATTGATCGATGCTCCCGGATCCACCAATACTCCGGAGAGTGTAAACTTCCCAATTAGTAATCGAAATGTACAACGGTCGGTTGTGGTCTCGTCGTCCCAAGTAGTAGGTCATTATCCGTGAAGGTAACACCTCGTTGTTCCTTTAACGAGCAAACCTCATCTAAGGAATCTCCGGCCATTCGAGCTAAGCAAATTTCCGGATCAAGTAAGGCCTCGATCGAGCTTCTCTCATCTCCTTTCGATAAGATGAGAGCGTCGTAGATGCTCGGCTCGTCGGTAGTTTCCTAAGATGGGCTAGCACGTTGTAATCCACTTTGTTTTCATGTGCCTCGTTTTCTTCTCGAATGGGTATTTCTTCTCGCGGGGTTGGTTCTTCCTGAACAACCACCTGCTTTCCTTTGTCCTTTGGACCCATTCTCGGAGGTAGAACTCTTCCACTTCTTAAGTTGACTTCTGTGATTTCTTCTGAATTTAGCATTGAGTTTGCTGGTGTCTCCTCCTGAATCGGAACGACAGGTTCTTCAGGATTAGCTTCGGAGTCTGAAGGCTCTAACTCTATTGTGATTGGAGCTCCTCGAAACTCGCAAATAGATTCGTTGCTTGTTGAACTCTCGTAGCCTTCCCGGTGGATGTCTTCTTCATCATTGTGATCGTCGAGATTGTGTATGATTTGAGAATTGTCATTTGTATCGGGATCGACGTCCGGATTAGGTTGATTGTCGCTAGTTACGTAATCATTAGAAACAGTCAAAACGTAGCCAACGCCATAACCCTAATCATTATAAGATCCCACCGGAGTGAGCAAATAATCATATAGAGTCCTTGGTTCGAGTGATTTCTCCCCCGAATCGGAAACAACTATCCTAGGATAAGCAGCCCCTAGTCTAGCCTTAGGTGCCTCGGTCTTCTCTTCTTCGTCAATTTTCTTCTTTTCTTCAATTGTCTCTTGTTGAGGTGGTTCTTCTATCGCAAGTGATAGCGCCGGCTTGACAGTTTTCGAACTTCGAATTGAGGCTCGCACCGAAGCGGTTTGGATGTGATCTAAAATCTTCTTCGAAGACTTTGTCCAAGCGGTAGTCCATCCATCATCGGCCGCATAGGGATCTATCGGAACAATGAAATCCGTCGAGATAACATTGACGGAACCTCCTTTCGGGGTTCCTTCATGTATTCTTTCGGGATCGTTATATTCCCTTTCCGAAGATTGTCGTTGAGCCAACTTTTGAAGGTAATACAATCTTCTATCTTGTGTCCAAGCATCCGGTGGTAAGGGCAAAAGTTGGGATCACCTTTCTTGTCGACTTCTTCTGGTCTTTTAGGCTCTGGCAGTTGGAAATCTGGAGTCTTCATTAGGCTGCGGAACATTTTCGGCACTACCTCATTCTTGAACGGATACTCCCTGCTCAGGAACTCCCTAAACGTACGTTGCGGACGAGGAGGTTGTTCATACCGTCGAGATGACCGATAGCTGGGTCGGGGTTGCCGGTAATTCCGTTGAGTTTGCTCGCGGCCGTTCGACGATATTTGTATCGGTTGCTTGCCTTTATCGATCGCCGCGACGATCCCGGACTTCTTTTCAAAAGTTTTCACGGGCTTCGTTTGTCCGTTTTATCGGTGAAACTCAATTGCTTCGCCTCCTCTCGCAAGCTTCCGGCCTTGCTTAACAACTTCTCGAAAGTCTTAATAAGTAAATCCTTGAGGAGAAGTGCTATCGGGCCATGGATGCTTTTTAGTAAAATGCCGACTGCATGCTGTTCTTGTAACTGTGGCTCACACTTCATACTTAAGTTCCTCCATCGAAGTATGTAGTCCACCAAGGTTTCATTCGGCTTCTGCTTCTCTACCACTAAATCACCTATAGTGATGTGGTGCTGAGCTCCGCAAATCGCTTGATGAAGAGGTTCTCTAATTCTGAAAATGTCTTCACCGAACCGTTTGGTAATTCCGCATACCAATCAAAGGCGATCCCTGACAGGCTACTGACAAATTGTCGGAAGAGTAAAGCATCACTTCCGCCGGCATTGCAACAACTGGCACGAAAATGTGCAACATGCTGCCGAGGGTTTCCGGTTCCATCAAAGGTCTTGAACAGAGGTGGTACAAAGCCTTTCGGATATTGGACGCCGTCGAATTCTTCGTGGTAATGTCTACCCGTCCGAATGGATGTCCCGCTCTTCGATTGTGCCAAGGCTTCTCGCACCTGCTCGTTCCACCAAGCTCTTGATATCCTTTTCCGGAATCATACTTTGTGTTGTATCCTTCTTTAATCGATCATCCCCGTTGACGGATGTAATCTCCTTTCCTCCGTCTACAATGTGAATGACTTCCGGGGTGTTTCCCTTTGGGGTTGAACCTGACTCTGGAGAGTGGCTAGGGCTACAACCATCTCTTCCATCCTTTTCGCCATTTGGGCGATCGTATCATCTTTCTCTGAAGCCGCCTTCTCATTGCTTCCAGCTCCTCTCTTCCGCGGCCGCAGGAGCACCTTGTGAAGCCGACGAAGCTCGTGTTTCTACCATGTTAATTTCTGCATACTCATCATCCATGAACTCGACGAGTCAACTTCATCTCCGAATTTCTCCTCTCTTTCCTTGCTAGTCGCCGAATATCGCTCTTAACTTTTCCATAGCCGTCTTCTAATGGCCTTTTCCGTATATCCTTGCAGGTGTCATGTGATAACCTGTCGAGTTTCTTTCTCATGAGTTCCCTTTATCGCGGTAGCACTTTCTTCGGACTCAAGTTTCCCGACGAGACTTTCCTTTTCCGGGTCGTTGTTTTGGTCTTAATCGGTCGGAAGCGGGACGCCATACCATCCTTCTAGCAACGAAGGCCTAGGACCGAATGGTCCGTCGGCCGAATGCCGGAAGATGGTATCCTCCCCGATCCGTAAACCCGAAACAACAACAGGCGGACTAGCCTTCATCTTCTTATTTGGTTCTTCCGCAACGATAAGCAGATTCTACTCGCGGTCCAAGACGAGATTTGGCTGGCACCCGTCCTATCCTTCTTAAAATCTCTGATACGGGGCATTTCTCTTTCTTTGCTAACTTCTCAATCACAGTCTGTAGTCGGGCAAGTGGTGTAACCCTGGCCCTCTTTCTTCTGTTGTCGTTATAGTATGCGGGCCGAGGTAATGTAGAGGCAATCCTGCGGACATTTTCCTCGTCAGCTGCGGCGGAAAGGGGATGGAATCTACTTCCTTCCAAAAGGGGTGTATACTCAGACAATGGTATGTATTCAGGTAGTGGTGTGTACTCGGGAATTTCTTCTAGGAAAGCGACTTCAGCAGCTCTGGCCTTCCTGGCAATCTTCCTGCCTCTGTTTCTCCTCTGAGTCCGTGTTAGGGGTGGAACCCTTGAGCTGGACCCAATTTCAAAAACAGAAGGTCTTGTACGGAAATCTGTACCCTCGACGGTAACATGTTCGTTGCAAACTCGAACTTCCTTCCCCTTCAGTTTGGCGGGAGCCGGGGTAGGTGCAGAGACGACTAGACCAGTGGGGGTAGAGATAACGGTCCTTCTATGGACAGCGGTACTCCTCTCGACTGGAATCCTTTGCAGAGGAGGAAACTCTTGAGTTGACTTAAGGTTGAACTCAATCATGGGTTTCTCAGTTTCTGACACTTTGTCCATTAGTGCGAAGAGAGTAACATCAGCGATCTTGACATTTGTGTTCTCAAATCCTTGTCCAAACCGGATGATCCCATTGTCGGGCAGCTCATCCTTGTAAACAACGAAGTCCAGTCCATTGGTGAAGGAGAAAATCAGCTTGGGGCTTCCATTTCGCAAGGTAGATTCTGATTGTCAGTCCCAAGTTGTGCTCCTTCTCATCAGGACGAAAAGAAAGGAATCGAAAAGAGTCCGAACACATTCTTGTTCATGTATATTTGTTAAAAGAGTCATTCATTAGAGGGTTTGTTTATTTAGAACGGAATGTTCGAAGGTGTAGAGAAGGTAATGAATCTGATTCAGAATTAGAAAGGAAAAGAAAGTCTCATGCAAGACTTCTCGACTCGAAGGATTATTCCTAAACTAACACCTATTGGGGGTCCACCCCACCTCAGAAATGAGGTAAAAGGATCTCGGAACCTCTCTGTTTAAGGGTGTCTAAACAGTGGCTCCTAAATCCGAGAGAATGTTGGCCATATTCGTTCAAGGTAGAAATGAACATAATATTCCAACGGAAAGAAGGGTAATTTGATCCATTAGGGACATGGATACACTACCGATTTTTGAAAGCAGAACTTATTTGATTAAAATGGAGAGAGGAACTATTCCCCAGCGGAGTCGCCAGAAATTGTCGGCGTATTTTTTGGGGTTAATTTAAATAAATAATTTGAAAAGTAAAATTTGATTTTTGAAAATAATTTTAAATTTTGAAAATTTTAAGATATGAAATCAAACTGATCTCACATCCCGAATAGTTTATATAAACGAGCACCGCATCACAAACCACGTATCTATCCCGAAGAATAGACACATTGCTTGATGATGGGGCTCGATTAAATAAACTAGAAGATTTGTGACATCCGTTTGGTCTGCGAACCAATTTTATAAGCCGACAGGTTCCCCTCTTAATATAAATGAATTAAGCAGGGTTTATATTACTCGGGTTCTTAAAGTTCCCTATAAGGGCAAGCCCCTATAGTTAATTACATCTTAAGTGACGGAAAGCACCTAAGAAAACTCTCGATAATAATCGCAGTCTCGCTCTCAAGAATTTCAAAGTTTAAGTTTGCAAGGGATTGAATTTTAGAAATTCAAACAGGGAATGGATCAAGTTTGGAACATTTTGTTTTGGGAATTCAAAGGAAGAAAGGTAGGAGAAATCACAGATTCGAAGCGAACTTCGATAATTTCCCGACTATCCTATTGTTTGGCTTCGAATTTAGGAAGGTCCTAATTTTTATTTAATGTTTTGATCTCGCCGATTTTAATTAGTTAGGACTTATATTTGTATGATAAAATCATACAAATAGCCTCGAAGACATGAGGGTTTATGTCGTATCGGACGACTACCTCGGAAGTCCTAAGACCGATTAGGGCTTAATTTACATGATATGATCATGCAAATGCCTAACGAAGAGTCGAGGATTTATGTTGCACTAGTGCAAACTACCTCGAAGTCCTATGGCTTGGTTATTTAATTCTAAGGAAAGTTTTGTCGAAGTAGACTCAGGTTTTGTCGATGACGATGGTCGTGCCGCCCACCATGCTCCGAGCTTCTTGTTGTCGCAGAGGTTTAGTTTTAGAAGATCATGAATCAGGAGACGAGAGAAGTGTTTGGTTTTGAGAAAGTCTTAATTTTCCAAGTGTTTTTTTATGTTTTAATTAAAACAAATCTTAAAGTCGATTAAACAAACCGATTAAGATCCCACTGCTCCGTCATCCCGACACCGTTATTTTCATCGAATTCACTTAGTCCGTATGAATTTGCTAAACTCAACTAAATGAGTTCCGCACTTTCATTTAGACCGTGGAAATCCCGTTAAGCAACACGTGGGTTACATCATCCGAGGTATTCCCGATCATTCAATGAGACGTTTTAATTTAGTTGTAGTTGTAGTTTTGTTGTTCTGTTTGTGATTAAATATTGAGTTGTTTTATATTTTGAATGTTGTAGCGGTGAATTTTATCTTGTAGTGTCTTTTAATTTAGTTATGAGTTTCAGTTTTGGTTTCGTTCCTAAAGGTGTAGGTTTTCATGCAACTGTTGTTTATCATGCAAGAAAGGTAAAGTGCAACGCGAGTAAATGAATTGCGGTAAGATAAATTGCAATAAAATAAAAACATACCTGGAGGGCCTTCCCGTCATCCCAAGCCGCACTTAAAGTACAATTTAGAGCATTTAAGCATTTATAATAATTTCCTAGGTAAAGCTAAGGGAAGGGTTATGGTTTTCTACCAAAGTCCTAATCCTATAGCTAGTCGTTCCTATGACGTCTAGGTTCTTGTATTTTAGTTCGAGGACGATTTTCTTCATCAAAGAACAACTAAGTTCAATTGTTCTTATAAATATCCTATCATATTGAGGAAGTGCTTAAGACGAATCTTAAACATCTTTTCAATATTTCTGGGATTGTTTTAAGTCCAAATGAATTTAACTACACAAATGAATTAATCGTCCGAGAGTTTAAGTTTTGTTGTCTTGCTCAGTGAACTAGGACATCTGAATATCCTATGAGTGAAGTAACACTTCTTTTAACACTCCTTTAAAAGTTATGACATCACGAGCTTTCGAGAGCAAATGGATGTTCAAGTGAGTTGTGATTTAATTTTAGTTAATGGATTTAAGTTTGGAATAGTGTTCAAGTTGTTTTAGATTTATTTTGAATTTCTTTATGTCTTAGGTGATGTTATTTAATTCAATTTAATTTGACTTTGATTTAATTTAATTTAATTTAATTTAATTTAATTTAGTTTTAATTTAATTCTTATTTAATCCAATTTAGTTTAACTTGAAGTGAATTAATTTAATTTAATTTAACTTGATTTGATTTAATTCGTTTAATTTAATTTAATTTGTTTTAATTTAATTTAATTTAATTTGTTTTAATTTATTTTAATTTAATTTAATTTAATTTAATTTATTTATTTAACTTAACTTAATTTAATTTAATTATTTAATTTAATTTAATTTATTTATTCAATTTAATTTAATTTAGTTTTATTATTATTATATATATATATATTTTTGATTTAATTTAATTTAATTTAATTCTTTAGTTTAATTTTAATTTTAATTTTAATTTTAATTGAAACTTTAAAAAAGAGTTTAATAATTTACCTTTAATTCAATTTAAATGATTGAATCTTTTAACTTAAATTTGAATTACCATTTTAATTAAGAATTAAATATTATTGAGATGATTAATTTAGGGATCTTTAGATTAAAGAATAAATTTCTTCCTAATAATATCCCTATTTTAATAATTCCAATTTTATTATTCTTCCAAATTTAATTAATTATTTAATTAAGGTTTATTTCAATTACTTTAAATTTTTTAGTGGGTTTCTACCCTTTAATTATCTAAATTTCAATCATCCAAATCAGATTAAAATCAAATATTTTACCTATTAATTTTATTAAGCCTAAAGTTTTAATTAAGGGTTAAAATTTTAATTACCATTTTGCCCTTCAAGCTTAATAATTTCATAACTCACTAAATTGAGCTCAAATGAATTTGAAGTTTTTATGTGACTTCACTCATATGTCAATAAAGACATTAGAGGAGAAAATGTGATTTTTCTGTATTTAATTTATTTATGTAATTATTTTTGGTGGAAAATAAGGATTTCCAAGGAAAATTATGGGACATTCCTAATGACCAGAGGACCACTTGAACCAATTTTTGTGATTTTTTGAATTATATTTTATTTATTAAAATTATTTTAAGATTTGGAGAATTAATTAATTTAAAAATAAAATATAAGTTGAAAAATGAATTTTATAATTTTTAAAATTCTCTCTGATATCAAGGATTCTAGAGAACCAATTTTTATAATTTTCTGATTTTTCTTTGATTTATTATAATTATTTTAGTGAAAATGCTAGAAAATACATTTTTTTAATTTTAAAATTACCCTAGGGCTTTAAAATTTAATATCTCATTAAATAGACCTAAGAAAAATATGGGGTTTGTTCCTAAGTGATTAAATTTCAAAATATGACATTTTGGTGAATTTTATTATTTTTGTGATTTTTATTATTTTTTAATTATTAAAATATTAAAATAATACTAAAAAAATTAACTTTTTTAGAAAATTGAAATTTTAATTTTCTTGAATTCCCCTGATATCAAAGAGGCTCCAAAACCAATTTGGTGAATTTTTGAGAGGTATTTTGAAAGTTATGAATTTTTAAAGTTTAAAATGACTAAATGGCTTAATCAACCCATTTAGTAAGGCTAACCAAGTCCAATTGACTTCAAACTTTTATGGTGGGTTCCTCCGATCCTAAAGGTCAGTGGAGAATTGATTTCAAGTCAATTTGATCTATGGTTAACTCTGATTAATTAGGGGTCTATTTTGGGTGTTTAAGCCAATTAGGGTTATTTTAAATGAATTAACTCAAGTCCTATTTTTCCTAGGGTTCTCTCGGTCATAAGGAACATCACCAAATTTTCCTAGAATTTATTTCACAACATGCTAATTTTTGGAATTAAAATACTCAAAACAGCCACATGCATTTGAAAAATCAATAACTTTTCACAGAGATGGCCTCTCGACCATGGAAAATTCAGGGAATGTTCCCAAGTTCAGAGGCTTCAAAAGCCCTATGATCTCATGCCATGGTGAATTGTATGAATGCATGGAGAATTAAAACAATGCAGGGAGTAAATAATTAATTAAAAATAAAGTACTAGACAAAATTAATTAATTTCTTTTCCAAATTATTCTCCTCTCGTTCACCGAGCAAGAGGGTATTTTTATTTTATTTTTGTGATTTTTCTACACAAAGATATGATTTTTGAAGTTCGGGATTTAAATAAATAAGAAAAAATCCTATTTTTCTACTTAAGTCGACGCGGCGCCGCGTCAACCTCGGCAGCCTCCGAATGCACACGCGGCGCGCTCCCATTTGACGCCACCTTCCGACTCGCCGCCACGCGGCCCGCGGTTCACGTACCGTCTCCCCGGTCCGACGCCATCTGAGCCGTCCGTCCGCGCGTGTATTGAATGAACGGCATCCGTTCATCATCCCCGAGCGTCCTAACCCGAGAGCCGTCTACCTTCTAGCCCTAAGATCTCGCTCAATTCTCCATGGATTTTCATGTTCTTATGCTCTATGGATTCGTCTTGAAGAGACGAACACATCTATACGGCTAATGCTTATTGAAATTGACTCATTTGAAATGGAGAATGTTTAGAAGCTCGGGATGAAGAATTGATCCATACCTTAGCTCGAGAGGTGAAGCCTCGATCGGAGATGCTCGGCACGTTCGTTGGAGCCGCAAGAGGCTAGGGATGAAGCCCTGGGATGTGGTGAATTGCCTAGGTGTGATTTCCACCAAGGCCAATCACAACCTTCGGAGTCCGGAACAACCGGGTGGCCCGGAGAGGGGACTTTCAGCTGGAAAACTTCTTCTCTTGGCTCGGTGAAGGTGTAGGTGAGTTTAATTTGATTTTGGTGGAGGATTCGGGAGTGTCCCGTTCTGGCTCGAGAATCGAGCTCCAAAATCGAGCTCAATCGATGGGGATTGGAGCAGGAGGACAGTAGGGATCAATTGCTCTAAGTCCTGGAAGTGGAGTGAGGAGTGATTTTGGCAGTAGTTTTGGTATGGTCCGGTTCAGCACCTTTCCATGCCCGCGAGGGTGAGGGGTTTAAATCAGGAGAGGGTGGAGGGCCTCCTGTGGGGGTTTAAGGCTGGAGATCACCTGCTCTCGGTGAGGAGAAGGAGAGCTATGCTGGTCCATTTGGGTCGAGACAAGTCAGCAAGGGAGGATTGAATTTTTGGCTCCTCCCAAGGTCTCGGCCATGGTGTTTTCCCGCGGCCCGGTGGCCGGCCGGCCGTGCACTCGGTCACCATCTTGTTCGGGTGGGTCGTGGCTGGGGTTTGGTGCATTCAATCGAGGTTCGACATGTGTAAAGTGGTTGAATCAAAGTAGAAAGGGGAAGGGGCCACTTTGGCTCGGTTTGGGTCAACCCACCATTTTGGGCTTGGTGCACCCTTCCAAGCTCCGATTTTGAGCCGAGGGAATCATTTAGGTCAGCTTAGAAGGAGTGGTGAAGTCTCCATCCATGATGAGGTGGCTAAACATGGTTTAGTGTGCGACATGATTAAGGCAAAAAGGGTTAAAGGAGGTTTAAGAAAGAACCCCCTCTTCTTGCCATAAATGGACTAATGACAAGTCAAAGCCCTCATGGCTTCATGTGGCTTCGAGAATGGCTTGTTCATGGCTCCATTTGGCTTGGGAAAAGGTTGACTTGTTTCATGAAAAGGGTTTTAGAAATATTTGGCATTTAGGGGGTAATTTGACATGTGTCTTGATTTGGAATGGCTTAATTGATGATTTTGAAACTTAGGGGTGATTTTGATCAAATGGATGATGAGGGGAAGTGTCATGTGGGCTTTAGGATGATTTGGGCTTTTGAATTTTGAAGGAAATGGGCTTTTAAAAAGGTTTAAGAGAAGTGGGCTTTTAAGTTTAAGAATGTGTTCATGGATGGGAATTTTTGTAAAAGGTTGGGCCAAATAGTTGTTGGTTTTGGTTTAGGGATGTTTCATGAGTAATTTGAAATAGATTTAAGGTGGTTTGGGTTTGAATTGGGTTGAATTTGGGTTTATTTGGTAAATGGGCCAATGTAGGTCAAATTGGGCTAACTTGGGCCAATGTTGGGCTAGGGTTGAAATTGAAGTAAAATAAATGTTGAGAAATGTTTATGGGAGTGTTTCAAAGAGGTTTTGGCTTTGGTTGGGTTTTGATTTTGAGGTTTGGGTCTATTTAGGCTAGGTCTGGGTTTAGGTCAAAATTGGGCTTTTTGATTTTGGGGTTGAATTTGAGTGGGGTTTGGGTCAAAATCTTGGGCAAATCATGTTAGTGTTTTGTTTATGGGGATGTTAAGGAAGGTTTAGAAAAGATTTGGGGTTAATTGGAGTTGAATTGGGTGAGTTTGGGCTAAGTGTGGGTCATGGGCCCAAATTGGGCTTTAAGCCCAAAAGTGAAATTGGATCCCAATGCCAACCAAACTGGGCTTGGATTTGGTCTAGATTGGTGTTGGGGATGTTGAATTGAAGTTTAGAATTGAATTGGACCAGAGTTTGGGTCAATTGGGTAGGTTTGGTTTGACATTGGGTTCATTTTGGATTAAAATGGGTCAAATTGGGGGTTTTGATAAAAGTGGGGTAAATTGACAAAATTGGCCCATAATGTAGTTGAACAAAATGAAATTGGGAATATTTGGGATTTTCTGGAATTTTCTGGGAATTTTCTGAATTTTTGGATTTTTTGACTAAGAGGGGTATTTTGGGTATTTGGAGGGTATTGGGAGGTATCTTTGGAATTTTTGGTATTTTTGGCTATGGATGGTCAATTTGATTGGTGAAGACATGTTTAGGAATGATTTTGGAGAATTTTGGGTAGTTTAGGTGATTTTGCAAATTTTGGAGGGTTTCAAGGGTTTTGTAGAGCTAAAGTGTGTAGGGTCCCGGGGTCAAAAATCGAAAATTTGGAAAATTGAAGATCGGGTGAATGTAAGTGGAATGAAATCATTTTGGTTGAGCCATGAAGCCATATCAAGTCCACATGAGCCATGAAGGGACTCGTTTGAGGCATCCACTATGTTGTTCCTAACCCTCTTGCCAAGGGCTTAGGGGTTAAGGACCATCCATGCGAACCACCTTCATGAGTCAGGAGGTCAAGTTGGGTATGGGTGTGGTTTTAGGAGGTGTGTGAAAGTGTAGTGTATAGGTGTAATGTATGTGTAAGTCAGCCCTTCACTGGACCAGTGCCACCTGTAGGCAGTCCTAAGGTCAAAGAGTCCTATAGGAACTCATCCTTTAAACTTCCACATTCGATCTCAACCCTCTAGGTGATTAGGGGTCTACAATCAAGTTTGTGGAGTTTGCAGGGAGTTAAGAAGTGGTTTGAATTTCTAAGTGGTGGGTCCCAATTCTAATCCTCTAGGATAGTCAAAGGAAAAGCCTAAGGCTAGATCCTAAGTACTAAAGAGAAGAAGAGAAGACCTCATCAAAAATGAGGTCAACATATGACTTTGCTTATATATATAAAATCCATGTTTTGTTGTATCTTCTTCATGAATTCTGAATCGATTTCTTTGTCTTTCTTCTTGCAATGTGATGTGGTGAAGGTTTGATGTAGATTTGATGTGTCATAAAATGTTAAGAAATTGTGATGGTTTTTTACTTTGAACTTCATTTACTTTTCGATCTGGCCAGTAGAATTGTTAAAACTTGTTGTGAAACATTCATTCCAAAAGTACTAAGTGTTATACAAAAAAAGTGGAGAATCCATTCAATGTCCATGAATGAGTTGCTTAGTTCATGGGAAGTGAGTGCAAATAAATAGTGAAATATGGTTTGATGGGTTCGAATTGGAGATTTTAGAGTGACAGGCTGGAATCCCCAATTTGGTCCTAAAGTTTGGTAACTAAAATGAGGGTTAGCCTTCAGGTGAAGGGAAGTGGGAGCTCTGAAGTGAGAGCCAGTATCCTCCCAGCTTAACCTTGGATTTAGTGATTATGCTTATGATTTGCCAATGCTCTTTTCATACTTGGAAGAGGGGGTACTCTGACGAGGGTAAAGAATAAAATTGCTTTTATTTGGCACAATACAATTTATCATCTATATCAATTACACATCACAATAATTGTAATTAACTTATTTGTAGTTATCTTTGCACTAGTGACTTAAATAGTACTTGAACTTGCAATGTGAATTGAGTAGTGTATTTCAAATCTTTGCTATATTTTGATAAATTTCCTATCTTCCTTGTGGGATCTTTAACCAGGACTCCACTAGAGCCCTGTATTACTTGAAAGATAGATATAATTGAGTATATAAGTGACTGCCTCATTATTAAATTGATCTTATTTTGAAACTAAATTTAAACTATCCTTTAAATTTTTATGTTAAAGGCAGTGCACCCGACACCGTGTGGTCGAGTCAAGTTTTTAGCGTCGTTGTCGTGGAAGGTATAAAATGGTAATCGTTAAAATTATAGTATTTGAGTACCTTTACTTTGTAGTTTACAATTGTGTGTGCTTGCTTACTTTTTAGTATGTTTTGTGTGACTTTGTATGCGTAGGATTGGATCTGTAGGTTTATTGCCTTACGATTCAGATTTAGAGCGTACTGTTAGAAAAATTTGAAAACAATAAAAAATCTAAAAATCCTCACAAAATGGCGAACAATCAAAATATACCAAGAACTTTAAGAGATTATGCTAACCCAACAACAGATGAAATTCACTTAACTATCCAAAATCCTGATATTGCTGCTAATCATTTGAGCTTAAACCTGCTATTATCCAAATGGTGCAAAATAATCAATTTGGAGGAACACATAACATCCTAATTTACATCTCGCTAGTTTTCTAGAGCTGTGTGCTACTTTTAAATATGATGGAGTGTGTCGGCATATTTTTAGGTTGGATGTTTAATTTAAAATTATATAAATAATTTGGAAAGTAGCATTTGATTTTGAAAATAATTTTAAGTTTGAAAATTTTGAGATATGAAATCAAACCGATCTCACATCCCCAAATAGTTTATATAAACGAGCACCATATCACAAACTGTGTATCTATCCCAAGGAATAGATGCACTGCTTGATAATGGGGCTCGATTAAATAAACTAAAAGATTTGTGACATCCGTTTGGTATGTGAACCAATCTTATAAGCCGACAAATTCCCCTGCTTAATATAAAGGAATTAAGCAGGGTTTATATTACCTAGGTTCTTAAAGTTCCCTATAAGGGCAAGCCTCTATAGTTAATTACATCTTAAATGATGGGAATCATTTAAGAAAACTCTCGATAATGATCAGTGGTTTTTCTCTCAAGAATTTCAATGTTTAAGGTTTCAAACAAATTAGATTTTTGAAAATTCTATAAGGGATAGCTCAAATTTGGAATAGTTATTTTGAGAATCCAAAGGAAGAGAAGTAGGGGATGTCGCAGACCAGAAGCGAACTTCGGTGACTTCCCAACTATCCAATTGTTTGGCTTCGATTTGAGAGTTTATTTAATATTTTAATCCTACCAAATTTAATTAATTAGGACTTATATTTATATGACATAATCATACAAATAGCCTCAAAGATGTTAGGTTCATGTCGTACCAAACAACTATCTCAGAGTCCTAAGACCGGTTAGGGCTTAATTTACAAAACTTGATTGTGCAAATGCCTAACGAAAAGCTGAGGATTTATGTTGCACTAAGCAAACTATCTTGATATTCTATGGCTTGGTTATTTAATTCTAGGAAACGTTTTGCTGAAGTAGACCAAAGTTTTGCTGATGAAGATAGCCGTGCTGCCTACTATGCTCCAAGCTCCTTGTTGTTGCAAAGGTTTGATTTTATAAGGAGACAATCATGAGATGAGAGAAGTGTTTTAGTTCAGAGAGGTTGAAAATTGAGATGGCTTAATGTTTTAATTAAAAAAATCTTAAAGTTGATTAAGCAGAACTGATTAAGATCCCATGGTTCCGTCATCCCGGCACTACTATTTTCATCGGATTCACTTAGTCCAAATGATTTTGCTAAAATCAATTGAATGAGTTCCACACCTTCATTTAAACCGCGAGAAATCTCGTTAGCAACATGTGGGTTGCATCATCCGAGGGATTCCCGATCATCCAACGAAACGTTTTAACTTTAGTTGTAATTGCAGTTTCATTTTTGTTGGTGATTAAATTTTGAGTTGTTTAAATATGCTGGGTTCGATCATTTTCATGCATTTATAAGTACAGAAAAGGAAAAAAATTAATAAATTGCTAAATGTAAATTGCAATAAACTTAAATGCGTACCTGGTGGGCACTCCTGTCATTTTCACCTGCACTTAAAACACATGTTAAAGCATTTATATAATTGCAAGAAATACCTAGGTAAAGCTAAGGGAAGGTTCTGGTTGTCTACCAAAATCCTAATCCTATTGCTAGTCAATTCCTATGACGTCTAGGTTCTTATGTTTTATGGATGATTTTCTTCATCAAAGAACAATGAAGTCTCACTGTTCTTTAAAAACATCCCATCAAGTTAGAGAAGTGCTCGGAACCTAATTCTGAACATCTTCCTAAACAATTTAGGGACTATTTTGAGTTAAGTTAGTTTCATTGTGGTGATGAATCAATCACCCAGGTTACTCTTGTTCAGTGAATTGGGATGTTTGATTATCCTTGTGAGTAAGAAGACATTTTTCATTTAATGTTTCATTTAAGAATTATGATAATGGAAGCCTTTAGAGGCAAATTAATTCATTAAAGATTCAACCATTTCAATAGTTTGAGTTGACAATTTAAAGTGATTTAGTCATAAATTTGTGATTAAACTTTTTCAAATGTTTTAAATCATTTTAAGTTTAGAATAGTGTTCAAGTTGTTTAATTCAGTTAAGTTTTATTATTTCAGAAGGTCTTAACTTTTTAGGTTCATTTTGAATATTTTAAACTCATTTAATTTTCTTTAATTATAATCTTGTAATTAATGAATTATTCCAAATTAACTTTAATGTTTCAAATTTATTTTTAATTTAAGTTTCAAACAACTTTAGATTAATTTTAATGTCTTAAAGTATTTCAATTTAGCCTTAATATTTTGAACTTATTTTAATTTAAATTTTAGACAATTTCAAATTAATTTCTTTTAATGTCTTTAGTTTAATCATAAGATGTTCAAAAATTGTTCTTTTCTTAAAATATTAATTTCAATCATCACTTTAGAGTTCCATTAATTGATATTTAAATAATGTTTGATTAAATTATTGATTAAGAGTTCAATTAGAATTCTCTTGTATTACATCCCTTAATCTCAATCATTCAAGCTTTAATTAATCTTCCAAATTTCATGTGATTTAATTAATGTTCCTTTTTTAATGTTTAAGGTGGTTTAATGAGTTTCTACCACTTAAATTCCCTATGTTTCAATCATAAAAAATAAAGCTAGGATCAAAGATTTACCCTCCCTTTAGTTAAGCCTAAAAATTAATTAAGGTTAAAGCCTTTTAATTACCTTAATGTCCTCTTAAGCACATTCATCTCATAATTCATCAAATTAAGCTCAAATGAACTTAAAATTTTTATGTCACCTCACCCACATGTCAATTAAGACATTAGAGAAGAAAATGTGATTTTTTAGTTTTTAATTTAATTTATATAATTATTTTAATGGAAAATAAGGATTTTCAATGAAAATTTCATGACATGACCAAGAAGAAGTTTCTATCCTTAGGAAAATTATGGGAGGTTCCTACTGACTAGAGGACCACTTGGACCAATTTTGGTGATTTTTTGAATTATATTTTATTTATTATAATTATTTTAATTTTTGGAGTATTAATTTACTATAAAATAAAATTAGAGTGGAAAAATGGGTTTTATATTTTTTTTAAATTTCTCTAATCCCATGGAGCTCAGAGAAATAAATTTTATATTTTCTAATTTTTCTTTAAATTTTTAGAATTAATTTAGTGAAAAGTTTGAAAAATCTATTTTTAACATTAAAAATTGCCTTAAGCCTTTGAAATTCAATATCTTTGTTTTGGGACTTAAGAAAAATATTTGGTTGATTCCTAAGTGATTAGGAGACCAAATATGAGTTTTTTTTAAAAATTCTAATATTTTTGTGATTTTTATAATTTTTTAATTATTAAAATATTAAAAGTTAGGTTAAAAATGAAGTTTTTAGAAAAAATCCAATTTTAATTTTCTTGGATTCCTCTGATATCAGAGAGTCCACAAAATCAATCTGGTGAAGTTTTGAAATGTATTTTTAGTTTTATGAATTTTTTAAGTTTAAGTTTGGCTATGTTAATTAGAAAATCCATTTAATGGGTTAAACTATTTTCAATTAAATTCGAACTTTATGGGGGTTCATATTATCCTATAGGACAGTGAAGAATTGATTTTAAGTCATTTTGATTTTTAATTTGCCTTATTAATTCAAAGTTGATGTTGGGTCAAGTGAACCATTAGGGTTATTTATAATGTTTTAATTCATGAGATAATTTCCTTGAGTTCCTCTGGTCATAGGGAACCTACCCTAATTTTCTTAGAATTTTCCAAATAGTATGCTAATTATTGGAATTAAAATACCAAAGCAGGAATAAAAACTTAGAAAATAGATAGCTTGCCATAGACATAGCCTCTGGCCTTGGAAAATTCAATGAATGTTCCCAAGATCAGAGGCTACAAAAGCCCTATGGTCTCATGCCATTGTGAAGTGTGTGTGTGAGTGGAGAATTAAAATACTCAACCAAATAACTTGATTTCTTTTCCACATTATTCTCCTCTATTCACTGAGCAAGTGAGTATTTTTATTTTAATTTTGTGATTTTTCTACACAAAAATATGGATTTTTAAAGTTCAGGGTAATTAAATAAATAGGAAGAAGAGGATTTTCCTACATAAACCACTCAGTGCTGACTGGATCCTGTGACGGATCGAAAGCACGTGCAGCGCGGTTTGATTTGGCGCTGCCATCTGACTCGGCTGCCACACGTCTGTCGGCATATTTATAGGTTGTGTGTTTTGAAAGAGGGGGTTGCCTACAGAAGTTGTCAGCGAATTTGGATTTAATTTAAATATATATAATTTGAAAGTAACATTTGATTTTGAAAATAATTTTAAGTTTAAAAATTTTAAGATATGAAATCAAACTAATCTCACATCCCGAATAGTTTATATAAACGAGCACCGCATCACAAACCATTTATTTATCCCAAAGAATAAACACACTGCTTGATGATGGGGCTCAATTAAATAAACTAGAAGATTTGTGACATCCGTTTGGTCTGCGAACCAATTTTATAAGCCGACAAGTTCCTCTGCTTAATATAAAGGGATTAAGCGGTGGTTTATATTACCCAGGTTCTTAAAGTTCCCTATAAGGGCAAGCCCCTATAGTTAATTACATCTTAAATGATGGGAATCATTTAAGAAAAATCTCGATAATGATTAGTGGTTTTTCTCTCAAGAATTTCAAAGTTTAGGGTTTTAAACAAATTAGATTTTAGAAATTTCAAAAGGGAATGGATCAAATTTGGAACAGTTATTTTGAGAGTCCAAAGGAAGAGAAGTAGGAGAAGCTGAGTATCCAAGTGGAATCTTGGCAACTTCCCGAACTATCCTATGATTTGGCTTCAATTTGAGAGTATTATTTAATGTTTAAATCCTGTCAATTTTAGTTAATTAGGACTTATATTAGTATGACATAATCATACAAATAGCCTCAAAGATGTGAGGGTTTATGTCGTACCAAAAGACTACCTCGGAGTCCTAAGACCGGTTAGGGCTTAATTTGCATAACCTGATTATGTAAATGCCTAACAAAAAGTTGAGGATTTATGTTGCACTAGGCAAACTACCTCGAAATCCTATGACTTGGTTATTTAATTATAAGAAAGGTTTTGCTGAACTAGGCACAAGTTTTGTTGATGAAGATGGCCGTGCTGCCCACTATGCTCCAAGCTCCTTGTTGTTGCAGAAGGTTTAGTTTTAGATAGTGGCAATAAAGAGATGAGAGAAGTGTTTTGGTTTAGAAAAATTAAAAATTGAGATAGCTTAATGTTTTAATTAAAACCAATCTTAAAGTTGATTATACAGAACCGATTAAGATCCCATGGTTCCGTCATCCCAACACCGCTATTTTCATCGGATTCACTTAGTCCAAATGAATTTGCTAAACTCAAATGAATGAGTTCCACACTTTCATTTAGACCATGGGAAATCTCATTAGCAACACGTGGGTTACATCATCCGAGGGATTCCCGATCATCCAATGAGATGTTTTAATTTAGTTGTAGTTGTAGTTTCGTTGTTCTATTTGTGATTAAATTTTGAATTATTTTATCTTTTGAATGTTGTGGCAGTGAATTTTATCTTGTTGTGACTTTTAATTTAGTTTTGGGTTTCAATTTTGTGGCTATCCTAAAAGGTTTCAGTTTTCATGCAGGGTAACATTCTTGTTTAACATGCAAGTTTTGTAAGAAAGAAAGTACAGCGCAAGTAAATAAATTGCAATAAAAATAAAAGCATACCTGGCGGGTCTTCTCGTCATTCCAGGCTGCACTCAAAACACATGTCAGGGCATTTAAATATTTGTAGGGAACACCTAGGTAAAGCTAAGGGAAGGTTCTGGTTGTCTACCAAAATCCTAATCCTATTGCTAGTCAATTCTTATGACGTCTAGGTTCTTGTGTTTTATTAAGGATTATTTTCTTTACCAAAGAACAATTAAGTTCAATTGTTCTTCTAAAACATCCCATCATATTGAGAAAGTGCTTAGGACGAGTCTTGAACATCTTTTCAATGCTTCTGGGATTATTTCAAGTCAAAATGAATTTTATTGTACATGTGAGTTAATCATCCAAGAATTTAGTTGAATTTTATTTCTTGCTCAGAGAACTTGGACATTTGATTATCCGGTGAGTAAAATAACATTTCATTTGATACTCCACTTAAGGTTATTAAGGTGGAAGCCTTTAGAGGCAGTTTCTTAAGGGATTTAACCATTAAGGTTGAATTGTTATTTCAAGACAGTTTAGTTTAGTTATAAAATTTTAAATTGATTTTTAAATGTTTAAAATTATTTAAGTTAAAGAGGTGTTTAAACTATTTATATCCATTGGGTTTTGATAATTCAAATTCATTTTAAATAATTTAAATTGACTTAATTGTAACTTGTTTTGAGATTAATTTTTAACATTTCAAATTTGTTTTAGGTTAAGTTTTAAGTGATTTCAAATTAGCTTTAATGTTTTAGGTTTACCTTAATTTAACTATTAAATCATTCAATGTTTTAAACTTTTAATTTAATTATAGATTATTAATTTCAATTATCATTATGTTTTAGAGTTAATTAAGAGTTTGAATATTATTAAGCCATTTAGGGACTTTAAATTAAAGAATTGATATCTTCTTAAGTCATATCCCTAATTTTAATAATCCAAAATTTTAATTATTCTTCCAAAATTTAAATGATTTAATTAATTAAAGTTTCATTTTTTTATGTTGTAGGTGATTAAATGGGTTTCTACCTCTTAATTCCCTAAGTTTCAATCATCCAAGAGAAAATTTAGGATCAAATGTTCATCCCTCCCTTGATTAAGCCTAAAGTATTAATTAGGGTTAAAATCCCTTAATTACCTTTATGCCCACTTAAGCATATTCACTTCAAAACTCATTAAATTGAGCTCAGATGAACTTGAAATTTCTATGTCACTTCACCCACATGTCAGTTAAGACATTAGAGGAGAAAATGTGATTTTTATTTTTTTAATTTAATTTATATAATTATTTTGATGAAAAATAAGGATTTTCAATGAAAATTCAACAACATGACCAAGATAAAGTCTCTTTCCTTAGAAAAATTTTCAATGAAAATTCAACAACATGACCAAGATAAAGTCTCTTTCCTTAGAAAAATTATGGGATGTTCCTCCTAACCAGAGGACCACTTGGACTAATTTTGGTGATTTTTTGAATCATGTTTTATTTATTAAAATTATTCCAAGTTTTAGGGTGTTAATTAATCATAAAATAAAATTAAAGTTGAAAATTAAGTTTTATATTTTTCTTAAATCTCTCTAAACTTAAAGAACTCAGAGAAATAAATTTTATATTTTTCTAATTTTTCTTTGAATTTTTAGAATTATATTAGTGGGAAAGTTTGGAAAATCAATTTTTAATATTAAAAATTGCATTAAGCTTATAAAATTCAATATCTTTCTTAGGGACTTAGGGAAAATATTTGGTTGGTTCCTAACTAATTAGGAGACCAAATATGACATTTTTGTGAATTTTATTATTTTTGTGATTATTATTATTATTATTTTTTAATTATTAAAATACTAAAAAAAGGTTAAAAATGAAAATTTGAGAAAAATTCCAATTTTAATTTTCTTAGGCTTCTCTGATACCAGAGAGGCCTCAAAATGAATTTGGTGAATTTTTTAAATGTATTTTGAGTTTTATGAATATTTTAAAGTTTAAAAGTGGACATTGGTTTAAATAATTCATTTAGTGGGTTAAATCATTTTCAATTGATTTCAAATTTTTATGTGAGGCTCCTGTGACCCTAAAAATCAGCGGAGAATTGATTTTGTATTATTTTAATGATTGGTTGTTTCAATTGAATTCAACTTAATTTTACGGTTTTGGTCAAATTAGGGTTCATTTAAATGAGTTAAGTCAAACCATAATTTTACTAGGGTCCTCTGGTCCAGAGATACTTCCCCTAATTTTCCTAGATTTTATTAATCAACATACTAATTATTGGAATTAAAATACTAAAACATACACATAAACTTGAAAAATAGATAACTTGCCACAGAGGTAGCCTCTGGCCTTGGAAAATTTAGGGAATGTCCCCAAGATCAGAGGCTACAAAAGCCCTATGGTCCATGCCATGGTAAATTGTATGCATGGATGGAGAATTAAAACACTCAGAATAGTGTTAAATTAATTAAAAATAAAATACTTAACAAAATAACTTAATTATTTTTCCACATTAATCTTCTCTATTCATTGAGCAAAAGGGTATTTTTAGTTTATTTTTAGGATTTTTCTATGCAAAGATATGCACTTTTAAAGGTTTAGGCATTTAAATAAATAAAAAATACCCTAATTTCCTTCTTAACCATGAGGCGCCACCTCAACCTGGGCAGCTCCGAAACTCCACGAGGCGCATACCCATTCGGCGCCACCATCTAACTCAGCACGTACTTTTCGTTCCGCAGTTCTGTTCGGCTCAATCTCTGCCGTCCATACGATACACGCTTGATCCAACGGTGGCTGGTCATCGTCCCTATCTAGTTCTACTCAAATCTCGAGCTATACTCAACCGTCCACCCTAAAAACTTAAAATCTCAAGCTATACTCAACTAAATCAAGTACGATTTGTTTCTACATGCTCGTCTAGCCTAGGGGAGTCTATCGATACGACTAACATGCATTGAAATCAAGCCAAATAAAATGAAGAATCGCTGGAAGCTCGAGAGGGATGAGAGTTAAATACCTTTACTCTGAGAAGTGAAGCTTCAATCAGAGATGCTTGACATGTTTGTTGGAGTTCCAGAAGCCTACGTATTGAGTCCCTAGTCGTGGTGAAATGTCTAGCTATGAAAATGCTGAAACCCAATGAAAATGCTGAAACCCAATTTGTTGTTTTCACGTCTGGAGCAATTGGCTGGCCTGGTGAGGGGGCTTTCACTAGGGAACTCCTTCTCTTGACACTGGGAAGGTGTGGGTGAGTTTAATTTAGTTTTGGTGGAGATTCTGGGGATATCCTGTTTCTGGCCTGATTTTCAGTTAAGAAATTGGGCTCAGCTTGGGGATTTCAGGGCAGGAGAACACTGGGGATGAGCTTCTCTTGGCTAGGAGGAGCTCTGTAAGGATTTTTGGAGGAGTTCTATGAGGAAAAATTCAGCACTTGTTTCATGGCCGAAAGGTGGGGATTTTATAGCCATGGTCGGAGAGGGGAGCTCAGGGCCAGACAATGAGTGGTTTAGGCCGCTTAGGGTGAGGGCTGAGCAGGCCAGGTGGCTGGAGAGGGGATTGCCCACTGCCAAGCCCAAATTTTGGCTTTCAAGAACAAGGGGCGCTCGGGCGTGCTTGTTATGGCAGCTGGGGTGGCTGGCCAAGATAGTTAAGCGGCTGGGTAGGCTGAGGAGGAGTGGAGGAGGAGTTTAGCTCAATTAATTTTGGCAGGGAGCTTGCTTAAGGAGATTTGGAGGATGGGACATGGCCTTAGCCATGTGGCTTGGTCCCTTGGTCCAAAGTGGTGGACCATTGGTCCATGACTCATGAGGCTTGGGTTGGGTCAGGTCAAACCCACCCTAGGAGGTCTAGGGTTGGCAGCCAAGGGGTTGGTTTAATCAAATTTGGATTGGCTAAGTTTAATTTGGCTCATGCGTTCAATTGGGTTCACTTAGGTCTGAGTTGGGTTAGCTTGAGTTTGGGTATGAATTGGATCAAATTGATTGATCAACATTATGTAAATGATTGTAAGGAAGATTTTTCATGAAGACATGAAGTGGATTGGAGTTTTAATTTGGAGGATTTTGGAGTTTTGGTTAATTTTTGTCACCATAGGTTAGGTTGGAATTAGGTTTGGCTAGAGTTTGATTCAAGGCCAATTGATGGTTCAAAATGTCACAAATGATTGTTAGGAAAGGTTTAGGATAGAAATTGGGTGGAAATTTTGGGTTTAGGGGATTCAATTTGGAGAATTAGGGGTAGGTGACAACTTTGGGGCAACTTTGAGGATTTTGATTTCAAAGGGATTTTGAGTAGGGTTTGAGTTTAAATTGAGGGCAAATTGATGTTGTGCTTGATGTAGGGTTGTATTAGGAAGATTTTAGAATTGAAATTTGGGAAAATTGAGTTGAATTGGGTTGGTTTGGGGTAAGTTTGGGTTTAAGGCCAAAATTGGGGCTTTCGATTTCAATGTTGAAATTGAATTCAAATGTGAATCAAATTGGGCTTGGATTTGGTTTAAATTGGTATTATGGATGTTAAATTAAAGTTTAGAATTGAATTTGGGCAAAATTGAGATCAATTGGATTGAATTGGTTTGACATTGGGTCCACTTAGGTTAAAAATGGGTCAAATTAGGGATTTTGATAAAGTTGGGTTAAATTGGCCAACTTAGGTTATGATGTAGTTGAACAAAATGAAATTGGGAATATTTGGGATTTTTTGGAATTTTTTGGGAATTTTTGGAATTTTTGAAATTTTTGGGCTAAAGGGGTATTTAGGGTATTTGGAGGTTTTTAGGAGGGTATTGGGGTATTTTGGTGTATTTAATAGGTGGGAATTATTTTAAAATGATTCTTAGGAATTTATGGAATTTTGGGTAATTTTTGGGAATTTTTTGGATGATTTGGTGGTTGTGGGGGCAATTTAGGTAATTTTGGGTAAGTTTAGGGGACCCAATGCCAAAACTAATAATTTTGGCCAAATGAATGGGGTTTCAAATAGGGGAGAATGAGACCATTTTAGTGGGGTGAAGATTGAGCAAAAATTTATTTGGAATTGAATTAGTGTTTGAAAGTATGAGCCATGGACTCAGCCAAGTCCAACCATTTTGGGACCAAGTCTAGCCAAATGGTAACCACTTTATGATCCTTCACATATTGACCTTAGCCATCTTAATCAAAGACTAGTGGCTTGGATTCAAACATGTGAGTTTCATAAAGGGTAGAAAGGCAAGGGTTCAAGGTTTGAGTTAAGTGGCTTGGGGGGGTGTGTGTGTGCAAGAGAAGACCAAGTCACCCAAGGTCACCCTAAGTCCAAATAATCTTATAGGAACTCACTATTGGTTGCCCATATGGTGGTTTTAACCTTCAAAGGTGATTAAGAGATTTGCAACTATCCAAGTGGGGACCCAAGAGGAGTCAAGAAGTAGCTGAATTGCTAAAAGGGTGGGTCCCAATTCTAGTCATTTAGGATAGTCAAGGAGAAGTCCTATGGTTAAATCCTAAACACTAAGAAAAAAGAAAAGATCTCACCAAAAAAAGAGGTCAACAGCGTCCCGCTGTTCTGTCCTATTGCTCCATCCGGCTTAATCTCCACCATCAATCTGATACATGCACATCAGACTGCTGCTGGTCATCGTCCCAACTGGTGTGAATCGAGAACCGTCCACCTTCTAGCCCTAATATCTCGCTCGATAGTTAACCAAATCGAATGCAATTTCTTCCTAAATGCTCGTCTAGCCTAGAGGAGTCTATCCATATGAATAACATGCATTAAAAACAAGCAGAACAAAATGGAGAATCCATGGAAGCTCTGGAAGGAGAGCTCAATACCTTTGCTCTGAGAAGTGAAGCTTCGATCAGAGGTGCTCGACACGTTCGTTGGAGTCCCAGGAGGCTACGGATTGAGGCTCTGGCTCTGGTGAAATGCCTAGGTATGAATTCATCCAAGTCTGATTTGGAGCTCTGGCCGATAGAAGAAATGTGTGGCCTGGTGAGGGGGCTTTCACTGGGGAACTTCCTCTCTACCTCTGGTGAAGGTGTGGGAGAACTTAATTTGGTTTCTGTGGAGGTTTCAGGGATGTCCTGTTTCTAGCCTGATTTTGGACTGAGAAATTAAGCTCAGCTAGTGGAGTTCAGGGCAGGAGGCAGTGGAGTTCTTCTTCTCTGGATTGGGAGAGGGTTTGTTAGTGATTTGGGGAGGTTCTGTGAAAAAATTTTCCAACACCCTTCTCACGGCCGAGAAATAGTACTTATATGGCCAGGGCCATATGGCTGAGTTGGGGTTCAATTGGGGAGTCAATTCTGCTGCCTAGGTGGAGGGCAGAGAGGCTCCAAGGTCAATTTTGACTGAGGTGGCCAATTGGGGGAGTTTGGGTGTGCAAAGGCTAGTGGTGGCTCTCGGTTTTGAATCCCTCCAGCGACTAGGCCGGCCGGCAAGGACAGGGGAGCTAGCCTCAGGTTAGGTGAGTCAGGTGGCAGGGTTTAATTGTGATTAATTAGTTTTGGAGAGGTTTGGGGCAAGGCAAAAGGAGATTTAACAATTTAAGGGAAGAGATCCCCTAAAATGGGGGACCCTTGGTCCATGGCTCACTTAGCTTGGGCTAGGTGGATCTTGGGTGGTTCCTAGGGTTCAAATGGTAGCCGTGGAATGGTTGGTTTAGCCACATTTGGTTTACTTTGGTTTGGTTAGATCATGGGTTCAAATTGGCTCACTTGGGTTTAGGTTGAGCTAGCTTGGGTTTGGGTTTGATTTGGGTTTAAGTGCCTTGAGCAACATTGTGCAAATGATTGCCATGAAGAACTTTCATGAAGACATGAAAAGGTTTTGAGTTCAATTGATAGGTCAATTAGGTGGATTTTGAGATTTTGGTTAATTTGGGCAAGATTGGATCGACTTAGGTCCAAGTTGGGTTAAGGTGAGGTTTACACCCAATTGAAAGTTTCAAATGGTTTAGGGGAATGTATTGAAGGAATAGTAATTTTTCATGTTCAAAAATAAAAATAAAATAAAATAAAAAAAGATTTTTTTAAAAAAAATTAACTCCTGCTCTGCAAAACTTTTCTATATATGCTTAATTATTTCTGTTATATTCATATTAAAGTATGTGTAGAAGTAGAAGTCAGTTTTTCCTTACTACACCATTATTGTACTTAGATTAATTCCTGCTTATTTCTTTCTCTCATGCTTTAGAAACTTTCATGATTCATATTTATACTAAAGCTGAAGTTTGGGGGAAGAGAAAACATTTATCAAATTTAAATATTATTTGTCCTTAATGAACTAGTATTTTCTTTAAAAATATATTAACATAACATAAGGAATGAAAAATCTGTTTAAGATTACCTAAATTTTTGAATTTATAAATAATTTATTAAACTTAACTAAAATTTCAAAAATTTTGATTGATTTTAAGAATAAAATTATTTAACTTAAAGAATAATAAGATCAAAATTTTTCTATTTATAGTAAAGAGAATTATATTTTTAAAATACTAAGGAAACAATATTATTTATTGAAAAAGAAAAGATTGAAATATGTTTTGAAAAAATAATAAATTACTAAAAATGTCATATTTATTAAGTAAGAATGTATAAGTTTTTGAAAATATGTTAAGGATAGTGAAGTTCAAAATCATTAACAGGCTATCCAAAATAGTAATCCTCACTTGAAAAAAAAAATAAAAAGGATTGAAAAACAATCCAAAAGAAAAAAAAGAAAAGAAAAAAAATGAAAAAAAAAAGAGAGTGTGAGGAGAAGCTTGAGGAAATGCCTAATCAAAAATTGGCTTCACTTGAATTTTCTTATAGGAAGAAAACTGATTACATTTTTAACTTAATTTCTATGTACAAATATTTTTACTAGAAAAAATGTTTCATGAAATTCTTTTTCTTGCAAATATTCTATGTGACCTTAATATGATAAACTACAATTATTCTTGAAATAAATGAAAAATTAGAAGTCTTATGATTTGGTAGTTAAATATTCTTTAATTCTTAAAATTAAACTTAATTAGTGAAATTTAGTTAAAGATTTGGTAAAACATTTATAAAACCAAAAATTATAAGGAATCTTAAATATTTTAACTTCATTCCAAATGTTATCTATTTTATGTAATTAAAAGGGTTACTTGAGGACAAATAACGTTTTAAGTTTGGGGGAATTTGATCTACATAAAAAATACCCATTTTTATGCCTTATTTATGATTCAATTCTTAAGGATATTATGCTTTAATGAAAGGTATTTTCATGTTTTTGGATGTAGATGATTAAAAAAGAGTCCAAGAAGGAAAAAAAAGGAAAAAGGAGCAAAATGGAGCAAAATGGAGCTTATGGAGCAAAATATTGGAATTATTGGCATGGCTCCTAGGCGCCAGAATCCGGCGTGTAAGCGCTAGCTCGATACAGATGCTATTAAGATTTTTTGATGATCTTGGGGAGTTATTTTAACAGAGTTAAGCGGTTATTGGAGCTTCTAGAGGATTGGAAGTTACTCCTAATATATAGGACATGTGATACAATGCATTTGGACACAAGGAAACAGTTTCAATCGCGAAGAGGTGTGATCCAAAGTGAAGAGGTGCAAAGACCTGGTCACGGAGTCTGGCACCTAGGTGCCAGATCCCGGCGCCTAGGCTCCAGATCCCGGCGCCTAGGCTCCAGATCCCGGCGCCTAGGCGCGACAGTTACCTTCTAGAAGATGCATTGAATTTGGATGAATTTTGAAGGGGTGCCTTAAGCAATCCCTGGTCAAATTCAGAGCTCTATAAATAAAAGCCCATTCTATATAGAAAAGGGCCCCTTTTAACACCTTCTCTCCCCCCTCTAGTTTTACTTAGTTTTTTTAAGTCTCTTCCACACTTTGGGTGCCACTTTACTTTGTATCTAGTGAGTTTATTTTGAGTGTTTATTGTGTCTTGTTGTTGTTGGAGTCTTTCATCATTGCTTTGGAGTCAGTAGAAATCAGCGGATCACTTGAAGGAACACTTCAGATAAGTATTTGTACCATGCTTCAAAGTTTTATAAATATGTTTTGTTGTGTGATTTCAATGTGTTCTGCTCCTTTCAAATATGAAAAGATAATAAATTAATAAAATTTTGTAGGAGAATTAAACTAAAAATATTTAAAACATTGTGATGATATTAATACCTGATCTTAGTTTACTTTTTAAATTGGCCATTTAAAGAATTTTGAGACCTATCCAGAGATAAATTCTTAACTAGTAGATATCATATGAATTCTTGTGTAGTCGAAGGCTTTATGCGGGTTATTCAAGGTGAAGTGCAAATAAATAGGAAGATATTATTTATTGGGCATAAAATTAATTAGTTTTTAGAGTGACAGACTAAATTCTAATAATTTGGTTTATAGAAAGGGAACAGGCCAATGGTAGGGCCGACCATAGCCACCCTTGGACATCTAGTAGTGTGAGCCTAGATTAACCCATTCTATTAATAAAACATCATGAACCGATCTATAGATTAGTCAATATTCTTTGCACCTGGATCAAAGGGTAAAGAATATGAATGCCTTTAATTTGAAAAATTCCAAAATATTTCTTACAATTCTTACTTTTTATAAAAACACTATCCCTGTGGGATCGATAACCAGGACTCCACTAGAGCCCTGTATTACTTGAACGATACGTATACTTGCGTTTAAAATTGTGACATTTACAATAATTATTATAAAATCTAAATACAAATTCACAAGTAAAAGTAAACATCGCACATCAAGTTTTTGAAGCCATTTGCCAGGAATTAAATATTCTAAAAAGTGGTATCAAATTCTTGTATTGAAAAGCATATATAAAGTTTCATCGCATCACCTAACACTCAAATGGGCACGACGCGACCGAGGGTGTAGAACATTCAAAGGTCGGTGTAGGACCACTCCATTCATCTGACATTGATGATGTTTCTTAGCTGTTTCCATTCAATCCGTTATCATTGCCGGACAATAATACCTGAGTCTTTTAATCTTCATCTTCATCTTCGGACCTGACTAGTGAGCTCCACAAAATCCGGCATGCACTTCTTTGATGATATTCTGTGCTTCTGCTCTGCTCAAACATCTCAACAACATCTGATCGAATGATCTTCTGTACAGAACATTTTTGATTAAGGCATATGAAATTGCCCTTTTTTGAATCTGATGTGCCACTGATTAATCTTTTTGTAGCTCTCTTGTTTGCAAATACTCCATTAATGGTCGATGTATCATCGGTCACTATAGCTGCTATTCCTTCTTTTCTGAGTTGGTGTAAGTTGTTGAGGTCAATCTGTGACAAAACATGTCGTCCTTATATCATAGTTTGTACGGAATCTTCTTGCTGGCATGCAAATTCTTTAGCGAGCTTAGTGATCTATAAAAAAATACCTATTTCTTTATGTTTTAATTTTTATTAATTTCTAAGGATATTATGCTTTAATGAAAGGTATTTTTTGTGTTTTTGGATGTAGGTAATGTAAAAAGGTCTAAGAAGGAAAAAGGAGCAAAAAGGAGCAAAAATGGAGCAAAATACCAAAAGTGTAAAAAAATATGGCCTGGCGCCTAGGTGCCAGAAACTGGCGCCTAAGCGCCAGACTCGATATGAAAACTGTCAAGTTTTTGACAACGTTTGATCAGTTATTTTGACGAAGTGAGCGGTTATTGGACATTTTAGAAGGCTGGCAGTTGTTCCTTGATAATAGGACATGTGATACATTGCATTTGGATGCTCCAAAACGGTTTTAATCGCGAAGAAGTGCGAGCCAAAGTGAAGAGGTGCGAAAAACTGGATGCGGTGTCTGGTGCCTAGGCGCCAGATTCCGGCGCCTAGGCGCCAGACCTACCTTCTAGAAGATTCATTGAATGTGGACATGTTTTGAAGAGGTGCCTCAAGGCAACTCTTGAAGCCTATTTTCAAGTTATTGCATCTGGAGTCCATTTCTTTAGAAAATGTGCCCCTCCCATTGTACCCCTTTCTCTTATCTACTTTAGGATCTCTCATCCTTAGAGAGAGAATTAGAGAGAGAAATTTAGGGCCACTTTTGTTTAGTTTAGTGAGTTTATTTTCAAGTTATTGCATTTGGAGTTCATTACACTGTGGAGTCAGTAGGAATCAGAAGATCTGTAGAAGAACTATTTGAGATAAGTATATTTTTATATTTGATTCAAAGTTTAATTATCATGTTTTGTTATTTATTTTCAATGTGTTCTGAGTAGTTAGTTACTTTCTTACTTCAATTATGAAGAGATAGATAAGATAATATAAAGATTCGATGGAGAATTAAAATTCAAAGTATTTTCAAAACATTGTGATGAAATTAATATCTGATCTTACTTTACTTTTTAAATTGGCCATTTGAATTGTTAAAACCTGTTGAAGAGTTTTGAAACTTTGAAGGAGAAGAACTCTTAACTTGTAAATGTCACATGAATCTTTGGGTAGTCGAAGGCCATGAGCGGGCTATTCATGGTGAAGTGCAAATAAATAGGAAGATAATATTTAAAGGGCGTAGAATTGATAAGTTTTTAGAGTGACATACTAAATTCTTATAATTTGATTTATAGACTAGAAATGGGTCACTAGTAGGGCCGACCATAGCCACCCTTGGACATCTAGAAGTGTGAGCCTAGATTAACCCATTCTACTAACAATACATCCGGACCTATTCTGTAAATTAGTCAATGTTCTTTGCGCCTGGATCAAAGGGTAAAGAATAGGAATGCTTCTATTTAGCACAATACCATAAATCAAAATTCTCCAACGAATATTAAATTATCTTAGAAATCTTAGATTAGTTGAAGGAAAGAAAGTTGTTTATTTTATATAGAATTCATAAAATCATTATCTTATTATTGTTTTTTTTATTTGCATCTAGTAAATTAAATAGTAATTTATAATCAAATTAAAAGATAGAATAAAAATATTTTTACTATTTTATTTCACTTTCACTTCATAGAAAAATTTATTTCTATAAATCTTCCCTGTGGGATCGATACTGGGGTCTTTGTTTAAAAACCCTATATTACTTGAAACGATACGTATACTTGCGTAGTACCCCTAGTGTGTAAAACTATTTTCTAAATTATATTAATTTTATACACTAGCCGCTATTTATAAATTAAGTCAAAGCTTTTGGCTATCTTTTGAAAGTGAATATTACTGCATTATTGTGGGTCGGGTCAAGTTTTTGGCACCGTTGCCGGGGAGGATCGAAAAGGAAGTAAAGAAGAAAGAAATAGAATAGTTAAATTTTATATTTATTGCTTGTTTTATGCGAAGATTTGGTTCTGAAGGATTAATACCTTTAGATTCTAAATTGGAAAGAGCAATTAGAAAAATTAAAAAGGGAAAACAAATTCAAAAATTTCAAGAAATGGCTACTTTACAAAATCCAATTGAACTTAATGATCAAAATGTCTATAAACCATTAAGGGATTATGCTAACCCTACAGCTTGATGAACTTCATAGTAGTATTCAAATACCCACCGTAGATGCTAATTATTTTGAACTTAAACCGTCTATTATTCAAATGGTGCAAAACAATCAATTTGGTGGATCACCAAATGAGGATCCAAATTTACATCTTGTTAGTTTTTTAGAACATTGTGCTACCTTTAAATATAACAATGTTTCTGATGATGCTATTAGACTTAGACTCTTTCCTTTTTCTTTAAGAGATAAAGCAAAGATGTGGTTAAACTCATTAGCGATCGGTTCTATTAAAACATGGCTGAAATGGCACAAAAATTCCTTGCTAAATATTTTTCTCCTTCTAAAACTCGCTAAATTAAGAAATGATATTACTTCATTTAGTCAATTTGACTGGGGAGACAATATATGAAACTTGTGAAAGATTTAAAGAACTATTAAGAAAATGTCCTCATCATGCTTTACCCGATTGGTCGATTATTCAAACATTTTATAATGGATTAATTGGATCTTTAAAATCAATTATTGATGTCGCTGCTCGGATGTTCTTTAATGTCTAAATCATTTGAAGAAGCTTACACTTTAATTGAAGAAATGACTAATAATAATTTTCAATGGCCTTCCGAAAGGATTAACCCTAAAAAGATGGCCAGTATTCAATATAATGAAGCCTTTTCTATCTTAGCTTCACAAGTTGTAGCAATGTCTAAGAAATTACATAATTTTGCAATTAATATTTCGCATAATAACTCTACTAGAATTGAAGATTCTCAAACTATTGAAACTTTACAAGCTATTGCAAGTAAAAATAATCCTTATTCAAATTATTATAATCCTGGGTGGAAAAATCTTCCTAATTTTAACTGGAGTAATACACAACAACAATGGGGCAATAATCAATCTCATCCCACTGGAAATTGGAATAATCAAGTTAATTCAAATTATAAACCTCCTGGATTTAATAATCAACAGAAAAAGTTATCTATAAAAGAATTAATTATGCAAATGAAAATCAATTACAAAATCAAAATACTGCTATTCGTAATATTGAAAATCAAATGGGGCAGATTGCTACTTTAATTAATAACAGACCTGTAGGAACACTTCCTAGTAATGTTGAAATCAATCCAAAGGAAACTGGAAAAGAACATGAACAAGTTAAAGCTGTGCAACTTAAAAGTGGAAAGGAATTAAAAGAAAAATTGCGTGAATGAAATTGAAAAAGAAATTGAGGTCGAAGAGATCGAAAAACCTAAAGAAACTCTCTCTCCTAGTACAAGATCGATCGTTATACTCGTTAATGTGGAAGTTGAAAAACCACCACCACCTTTTCGTCAAAGACTTAAACAACAAAAACTTGATCATCAATTTTCTAAGTACTTTGAAATTTTTAAGAAACTTACTATTAATATACCTTTTGCTGAAGCTTTGGAACAAATGCCAACTTACGCAAAATTTATGAAGGATATTTTAAGCAAAAAACGAAAATTTGAAGCTTTTGAAACTGTTGCATTAAGTGAAGAATGCAGTGCAATAATTCAAAAGAAATTACCTGAAAAGTTTAAGGATCCTGGAAGTTTCACTATACCCTGTGCTATCGGAGAAAAATTTTGTGGAAAAGCTTTTTGTGATTTAGGAGCAAGTATTAATCTCATGCTATTTTCTATCTTTCGAAGATTATATTTAGGAGATATTACTCCCACCACTGTAACTCTTCAGTTAGCTGATAGATCTATCACTTATCCTAAAGGAGTTATAGAGGATGTCCTTGTTAAAGTGGATAAATTTATCTTCACTGTAGATTTCATAGTACTTGATATGGAAGAAGATAAAGAGATATCTATTATTTTAGGAAGACCTTTTCTAGCTACCTGGACGAGCTATGATTGATGTGCATAAAGGAGAATTAACCATGAGAGTCAATGATCAAGAAATTAAATTCAATGTTCTTAAATCAATGAAGTACCCTGATAAAGAGAAATGTTATAGAATGGATATAATTGATTATTTAAGTGAAAAACATTATCAAGAAAAATGTAAAGTTATTTCTGAAGAAAAATTTGAATTTTTAACTGATGAAGAAGAAGTAGTAGAAGAAGAAGAGACTCATTTTATTAAAGATAATTGAGAAACTTTAGACATAACTCAAAATGATATACTTTTACCCTTAATTAAAAAAGCACCTGAACTGGAATTAAAAATGTTACCTTCACATTTAAAATATGCGTTTCTTGGAAATTTGTTAACTTTACCTGTTATTATTTCTTCTGAATTAAGTAAAGATCAAGAAGAAAAATTACTAGGTGTGTTAAAGAATTATAAGAAAGCTTTTGGTTGGACTATTGCTAATATAAGAGGAATAAGCCCTTCCATTTGCATGCATAGAATTTTAATGGAAGAAAATTTTAAACCTACTATAGAATCGCAAAGAAGATTAAATCCTATCATGAAAGAGGTTGTTAAAAAAGAAATTATTAAGTGGTTAGATGCTCGGTATTATTTATCCTATTTCGGATAGTCAATGGGTAAGTCCTATTCATTGTGTTCCGAAGAAAGGAGGTGTAACTCGTCATTGTTAATGATAAAAATGAACTTATTCCTACAAGACAAGTTACTGGATGGCGAATTTGTATTGACTATAGGAAATTAAATAAAGCCACTAGAAAGGATCATTTTCCTTTACCTTTCTTGGATCAAATGCTTGATAAATTAGTTGGACACTCATATTTCGTTTTCCGGATGGATATTCCGGTTATCATCAATTACTTATTGCTCCCGAGGACCAAGAAAAGACAACATTTACAAGTCCTTATGGAACATTTGCTTTTAGAAGAATGCCTTTTAGTTTATGTAATGCACCTGCAACTTTTCAAAGATGTATGATGTCAATATTTTGTGATTTGATTGACAAAGGAATTGAAATATTCATGGATGATTTTTCAGGCTTTGGAACTTCTTTTGAATCTTGTTTAGAAAACATAGCCAAAGTTCTGAAAAGATGCGAAGAAACAAATTTAGTTCTTAACTGGGAAAAATGTCAATTCATGGTCATAGAAGGCATTGTACTTGGACACAAAGTATCACGAAAAGGGATGGAAGTAGATCAAGCAAGAGTGAAAATTATTGTTGAATTGCAACCACCTACTATCATTATCGATGTGAGAAGTTTTCTAGGTCATGCTTGGATTTTATAGAAGATATATAAAGGATTTTTCTAAAATTGCTAAACCTCTTTGTCATTTATTAGAAAAAGATGCACAATTTGAATTTAATGCAGAATGTGTTAATGCTTTTAATATTCTAAAAGAAAAATTAATAACTGCACCTATCATTGTTGCACCCGACTGAAATAAATCTTTTGAATTAATGTGTGATGCAAGTGATTTTGCAATTGGAGCTGTATTAATACAAAAATATGAGAAAATTTTCAAAGTTGTATATTATGCTAGTAAAACTCTCACTGAAACACAAAGAAATTACACTACCACTGAGAAAGAGCTTCTAGCTATAGTATATACCTTTGATAAATTTAGACCTTATCTTCTTGGTACTAAATGCATAGTTCATACTGATCATTCTGCTATTAAATTTCTAATATCTAAGAAGGATTCTAAACCTAGACTTATAAGATGGGTTTTACTTCTACAAGAATTTGATTTTCAAATAGTAGATAGAAAAGGAACTGAAAACCAAATTGTCGATCATTTGTCTAGAATTAAAAATGATATTATTTTGGAAGAAAATATAAATGAGAAATTTCCTGATGAATCTTTATATGTTATTCAAAGATACAAAACACCGTGGTATGCTGATATTGTTAATTATTTAGTTAGCAATATTTTGCCTTATGACTTGGATAACAAATTTATTAAGAAATTTAAATATGACGCTAAATCTTATATTTGGGAAGAACCTCATTTATTTAAAATTGGTAAAGATTCTATGATTCAAAGATGTGTACCTTATGAGGAAACTTTTGCTATTATTCAAAAATGTCATGATTCTGATTTTGGAGGACACTTTGGCATAGATAAAACTACATTTAAAATATTAAATTCTAGATTTTATTGGCCTACCTTATTTAAAGATGTGAGACAATATGTGAAAACATGTGATCGATGTCAAAGGATGGAAAATATAATTAGGAAAGATGAAATGCCTTTAAACTATATATTGGAAGTTGAAATTTTTGATATATGGGGATTAGACTTTATGAGACTAATTTTTCCATCATCTGGAAAAATTTATATTTTATTAGCAGTTGATTATGTTTCAAAGTGGATTGAAGCTATTGCTTTACCAAACTGTGATTCCAAAAGTGTTTCAAAATTTTTAAAGAAAATGATATTTTCAATATTTAGAATGCCTAAGGTAATTATCACTGATGGTGGAAGTCATTTCAGAAATATAAGAATTCAATCATTACTACAAAAATTTGGATTCAAACATAGAATTGCAACTGCTTATCACCCTCAAACTAGTGGAATGGCTGAAGTATCAAACGGAGAAATTAAAAGAATTTTGGAAAAGACTCGTTAATCCTAAAAGAACCGATTGGGTTGATAGACTTGATTCTGCATTATGGGCTTATAGAACGACTTATAAGACACCAATCGAATGTCACCTTACCGGTTAATTTATGGTAAACATTGTCACTTACCTGTAGAACTTGAACATAAAGCTTATTGGGCGATAATGGAGTTTAATTTTAATTTGAATAATGCAGGAGAAAACGATTATTGTAACTAAATGTGATGGAAGAAATTAGAAACGAATCGTATGAAAATGCAAGAATTTATAAAGAGAAAATAAAGATGTTGCATGATAAGAAAATTTCAAAAAATTTTTTTGAGCCTAGACAAAAAGTATTACTGTTTAATTCTCGTTTAAGACTTTTTCCTGGAAAATTAAGATCTAAATGGATTGGACCTTATTTAGTTGAGAAAGTATACCATTATGGAGCTGTGGATATTAAAGATCCCAAAACTGGAAAATTTTTTAAAGTAAATGGATTAACATTGAAGCCTTATTTGGGAGATATTAAGAAGATTTATAAAGAGGCTTATGAATTGAGTCAACCTGATTAAAGATTTACTTAAGTCGGGCTGACGACGTTAAACCAAGCGCTTTGTGTGAGGCAACCCATAATTATCTTGTGTTTTTGTGTTTTGATGAAAGATTATGCCTCGATCTTGATTAATTTTATATTACTTTAGAAAAATTTGATGCTCATAAGTCTTGGTTGACTTAAGCTGAAAATTATTTTGAAGTATGTAAGAATTAAAAATAAGACCACTCTAATTTTGAATATGAGTAAAAGGGAGATCAAGTTAACCTTCATTATGATAGTTTACAATGTGAGTTATCAAGTCTAAATTACTCTTACCAGTATAATTTACCTATCTTGTAGAACAAAATTTTGAAAATATGACGATTAGGCGAAACGGAGTTGAACATAGTTTCGGCGCCTAGGCGCCAGAATTCGGTGCATAAGCGCCAGAATCAACTATGTGTCATAAGGTCCGGCGCCTAGGCGCAAAATTTGGCGCCTAAGTGCCACGGTTACTGGGTCGTGCAAAAACCGAAAATTTTCAGTTTTTCACACGATTTTCCCCTTTAAATCAACCCATCTTCTTCCCTAACCATCAAGCAATCAAAATTACGTCCCTTACAATTCATTCTTGAGAGATTTGAGAAATTTTTGAAGAAATGGAAAGGAGAAATCATGGAGAAGAGGCTAGAGACAAGGTATCAAGGGATCCTCAACCCTACTTCAATGCTTTCATCGCTGTAAGTTTAGAGAAAATTTCTAGTCGTTTGGATAAGTTTGAAGAAGATTTTAAAAGGATTGGAGATCGCCTTCATGAGATGTTTCATCAAGTTGAACATCTAGAATGGAAAATGAAACTTCAATTTGACCATTTTGCGGCTTATCAAGATGCTCAAGTTGAAATGTATGCGAAGAACAAGTGGATTGATAAAAAGACGGCTACGGATTTCCCGAGAGCGTTAGTATTCTTTCCAAGTGGAATACATAATTTCCCTTGTGAAGATTAGAATATTCTGGTAACGAGATAGTTATTATGGTTTGTTGAGTCGTTGTATCGATTTAGAGAATCGATTGTGTTTGTTAGTGTATTTGCTTTCATTTTCAATGTGTGTTGTTTTTGCTTTGAAATTGTTATGATTGAGTGTGTATTAGGAACTTGAATCAAATGTAGTACTTATCTAGAATGTATTGAGTCAAAATTGAAGATTTTAAATGGAAATTAGTGAGTTTGATTGAAAACCTTATGTTTGATTGGTGGATTTAATATTTAATTTTTATAAATTTTTGAAAAATGTTGTGGAAGTTAGAAACTGAAGCTCTACTCTGATATGAGTAATTGGAAGTTGAATTTATGAATTTTGGTGGAAAAATAAATTAAAAATTTTTTTTTTGTGAAAGGCACCTAAGCCCCAGTTCGGCCTGTACCCAAAATTTTACTTAAAGCTTCATCTTCTTCCCCATTTTCGCAAAAATACATCCTCTAGATCCATTTTGAGGTCAAAACATCAAGGATTTGAGCGCGAAACCACTCGATTTCTTCGTCTCAAGGTCAGATCTACACTTTAAACCATTTATTTTCGATTTTCACCATAGAGTTCCCTAAGTTTTGCTAAGAACCAAAAATTTGAAAAAATTATTCGATTATTAGTGATTTCTTTGGATTTCTAAACTTATTTTAAGTTTTATAAACTTAAAAAGAGTTTAAATCTTTGATTCCTAAATTTATTCTTGTTTTCTTTCACGTTTAGATGGCTCCAAATTCTAAACGCGGGAAGGTACGAGATAACTTTGATAGCAGCAAATTCTCTATTGCGGCTGCGTATTTTCGTTTCCATGAATTTGCGACGTCCAGAAAGTTCATTTCTGAACGAAGTTTCTACCATCCTGAAGAAATGATCGAAAAAACAATTATTGCGCACAACTGACAACGATTTTGTTATTTTACTGCTGTTGCTGTTATCCCGATTGTTCGAGAATTTTATGCAAATTTTCTAGATGCCGAGGATTATGAAGTCTTTGTCAGAGGTATCGGGGTAGGATTTAGTCCAGAAAGAATCAACATATTTTATGGTCTGCCACCGACTATTGAATGCTATTATTCTGGATTATCACCATCTGAGGGAGATTTGGATATGATTATTGCTTATCTGACTAACGGTACTGGATCTTGGAAGATCAGAAACGGAAAGAGGGTAAATTTCAAATCCTCTGAATTAAATGGTGTATCTAAAGCATGGCACTACTTTATATCTACAAGATTGTTACCTACCAACCACCTGAGTGAAGTGACTAGAGATCGAGCGATCTTAAATTACTGCATTCAAGAGACGAAGCCTATTGATGTCGGGAGCATTATTTATGATTCTGTGGAGTCTACTGCGAGGTCCAGTACTTCTGTTGGATTGGGATTTCCATCTTTGATCTACTCACTATGTGGTAGTAATGGAGTCACTATCGATATTTCGAGGAGAAGTCGAAGTCTACTAAGCCAATCGGGCGGGAGAGTGTTAGTATCTATGATCGTCTTCGAGGGAAGAGATCAACCGCTCCTTCTACTTCGCACATACTTCGGGTAGACCTTCTACTTCTAGACCTCTACTTCCGCCGAGCCACCATCAAATTTCGGGAATCGATGCATGATCGGCTTTAGAGCGACGAGCAGGAGTTATTTCAAACTCACCTGCAGGATTGATACTATTGACGTAAAACTAGATCATTTATCTGATTATACCCAGAGGAAGAGTAATTACGATGCTGAGTATAATGAAGCCCTAGTCAGATTTCTGAAGGGTGAACATGATGTTAGCTTTCCTACTTTTCCTAGTTTCACACCATTTGAAGATCCTAAGGACGTAGAATTTTCCTTTGGTGATGAAAATGATGATGAGGCCACAGCTAGTGATTAGTATTTATCAATTTCTTTGATGTGCTACTCTGTTAGTTTGTTTTATTTGGATTGTTTGTTAGTTTTGTATTTGATGTATGTTGACTATTTAGTGTTAGGATTCTGTTGTGTTGAGACTGAATTTAAACTTAATTTATATGTTGTTTTAGTTTAATGGTTAGTATTTAATTATTTTGCTCTGTTTTAATTCTGTTTTAAGTTTAATATCATCATCAATTAGCTGCTTACTTTTTATATACATGCTTCAATTTATTCTTAATTATTCATAAAAGCATGATTAGAAGTTAATATTTCTTTTTAAGATTGGTTTTACATACTTATTAAAAATTCTTATGATTTTCTTTCTCTCATACTCTCAAATTATCATAGTATACTAAAACTTAAGTTTGGGGGAAGGGAAAATCCATTCAAAATTAAATTTTATTTGTCCTTAAAGAACTAATATTTTCAAAAAAATAAAAAAAACTTTTTAACATAACTTAAGGAATGAAGAATTTATTTGAGATCACTTTTATTTTTGAAATTATAAATAATTTAGTGAAATTAACCAAAATTTTACTAACTTTGATTGATTTTAAGAATAGAATTATTTAACTTAAAGAAGAATGAGATAAAGAATTTTTCTATTCATGGTAGAAATAATAGAATTTTAGAAATATTAAGTAATAAAAAATTATCACTTGAAAAAGAAAAGATTGGAATTCTTTTTGAATTTTTATTTATGTTATAATAATTAAGTGGAAATGCATAAGTGTTGAAAATATAAGTTAAGGATAGTGAAGTTCAAAACCATTAACAGTGCTATCCGGATATAGTAATCCTCTCTCTCTATATATATATATATATATATATATATATATATATATATATATATATATATATATATATATATAAAGATAGAGAGGAGAAGCTTGAAGAAATGCCTAATCAAAAATTGGCTTCACTTGAATTATCTTATAGGAAGAAAACTAGTTACATATTTTACTTGGTTTTTATACATAAATAATTATTTGGAAAAGATTTTTCAAAAAGATCTTTTTCTTGTAAATAATCTATGAAAGCTTAATATAATAGACTTCTATTATTTTCAAAGTGAATGAAAAGTTTGAAATCTTATGATTTAGTAGTTAAATATTTTTTAAATTCTTAAAATTAAACCTAGTTAGTGAAATTGGGTTAATAATTTACTAAAGACTTTATAAAATCAAAAATTATAAGGAATCTTAAATATTTATCTTTTATTTCCAAAAGTTATATTTTATGTAGTAGAAAGAGTTACTTGAGGACAAGTAACATTTAAGTTTGGGGATTTTGATCTATAAAAAAATACCTATTTCTTTATGTCTTAATTCTTATTAATTTCTAAGGATATTATGCTTTAATGAAAGGTATTTTTTGTGTTTTTGGATGCAGGTAATGTAAAAAGGTCTAAGAAGGAAAAATGAGCAAAAAGGAGCAAAAATGAAGCAAAATACCAAAAGTGTAAAAAATTTGGCTCGAGCGCCAGCGCGCAAAGCGCGCATTTACGGCGCCTAAGCGCCGAACTCGATATGAAAAGCGTCAAGTTTTTGACAACGTTTGATCAGTTATTTTGACGGAGTGAGCGGTTATTGGACATTCTAGAAGGCTGACAGTTGTTCCTTGATAATAGGACATGTGATACATTGCTTTTGAACGCTCCAAAATGGTTTTAATCGCGAAGAGGTGCGAGCCAAAGTGAAGAGGTGCGAAGAACTGGACGCGGTGTCTAGGCGCCAGACCGACCTTCTAGAAGATTCATTGAATGTGGACATGTTTTAAAGAGGTGCCTCAAGGCAACTCTTGAAGCCTATAAATAGAGGTCCATTTCTTCAGAAAACGTGCCCCTCCCATTGTACCCCTTTCTCTTATCTACTTTAGGATCTCTCATCCTTAGAGAGAGAATTAGAGAGAGAAATTTAGGGCCACTTTTGTTTAGTTTAGTGAGTTTATTTTCAAGTTATTGCATCTGAAGTTCATTACATTGTGGAGTCAGTAGGAATCAGAAGATCTGTAGAAGAAATATTTGAGATAAGTATATTTTTATATTTGATTCAAAGTTTAATTATCATATTTTGTTATTTATTTTCAATGTGTTCAGAGTAGTTAGTTACTTTCTTACTTCAATTATGAAGAGATAGATAAGATAATATAAAGATTCGATGGAGAATTAAAATTCAAAATATTTTCAAAACATTGTGATGACATTAATACCTGATCTTACTTTACTTTTTAAATTGGCTGTTTGAATTGTTAAAACCTGTTGAAGAGTTTTGAAACCTTGAAGCAGAAGAACTCTTAACTTGTAAATGTCACATGAATCCTTGGGTAGTTGAAGGCCATGAGCGGGCTATTCATGGTGAAGTGCAAATAAATAGGAAGATAATATTTAAAGGGCGTAGAATTGATAAGTTTTTAGAGTGACAGACTAAATTCTTATAATTTGATTTATAGACTAGGAAAGGGTCACTAGTAGGGCGGACCATAGCCACCCTTGGACATCTAGAAGTGTGAGCCTAGATTAACCCATTCTACTAACAATACATCCGGACCTATTCGTCAGAATTAGTCAATGTTCTTTGCGCTCGGATCAAAGGGTAAAGAATAGGAATGCTTCTATTTGGCACAATACCATAAATCAAATTCTCCAACGAATATTAAATTATCTTAAAAATCTTAGATTAATTGAAGGAAAGAAAGTTGTTTATTTTATATAGAATTCATAAAATCATTATCTTATTATTGTTTTCTTTATTTGCATCTAGTAAATTAAATAGTAATTTATAATCAAATTAAAAGATAAAATAAAAATATTTTTACTATTTTATTTCGCTTTCTCTTCATAGAAAAATTTATTTCTATAAATCTTCCCTGTGGGATCGATACTGGGGTCTTTGTTTAAAAACCCTATATTACTTGAAACGATACGTATACTTACGTAGTACCCCTAGTGTGTAAAAATATTTTCTAAATTATATTAATTTTATACACTAGCCGCTATTTATAAATTAAGTCAAAGCTTTTGGCTATCTTTTGAAAGCGAATATTACTGCATTATTGTGGGTCAGGTCACTTAGCTAAAGCATCTACATAGGCATTATCCACTCAAGAAATTCTATAGAACATTATATTGGGAATTAGTTCAGTAATTTCATCATATAGTTGTGATATTCTTCTAGTCTTGGTTTCAGAATCTTGTACTGTCTGGTTATTTACTGAATGATGAGTTGCAAGTTTTCGTAGATGGCAATGTCTGTTGTTTCCATTAATATTACCAGTTCTAAATCAGTTATCAAAACTTTTTTACTCTGCTTTGTTTCTGGTACAGGGTTCTTTCGGGTGGTGGAGAATCTTAACATCCCCTGATATAGTGTAACAAAGATCAGACCGATTCTTGCTTCGCCTGGTATCACTATCTGTAATCCTTTATCTTTTTTTGCTGATGAAGCTCCATCACAGTACAATTCCCAATGTCCGACACATAGCTGTTCTACTTGCATTATCTGTTTATCCAGTAGTTCATCGTTGAGATGGGGCCCAGTTGGTAGTGGGTGTGCTATAAGGAAGTCTCCAAAATCTACCCTTTTATAGCCCGAAGGGGAACAAAAGTTATATAAAGTTGCAATAAAATCATTGACCACTTTGCTAGACGTCTGGAAAGTGTTGGTAGGGTCATCAAATATAGCAACGGATTAACTTTCAAAATCAGGTTGACCTTATGAGGCAACATGTAGTGCATAAGCTTCTGAGCTGTGAAAGCTAAAGTTAGACAATGTTTCTCAATAAGAGGATACTTTACCACCACTAGTATTAGACATTGACTCAAGTAGTAGAGTGCATTTGCTTTACCCTCGTCATTGACTTGGCCTATTAAGGCTCCGAAGGATTCGTCTAAGGCAGCGGTATAAAGTATCAATGGTCTACCTGAGATAGGGGCTGCTAAAACAGGAGGTGTCATTTGGTACAATTTAATATCTTTGAATGCACATTGGCACGACACATTCCAATAGAATTTAGCATCCTTTCAGAGTAAGTTCAAAAAGGGTAGACACCATCTTAACAAATTAGATATAAAGCGTTTTAAGCATGCCAGTTTACCTTGAAAAGAACGTAGTTGCTTCAAGGATATGAGAGGAGGCATTTCTAAGATTGTTTTAGTCTTCTCTAGTTCGATTTCGATTCCCTGATGACGGACAAAGAATCATAGAAATTTCCCAGAGGTAACGCTGAAGACACAATTTAAGGGATTCATCTTTAAATTGTATTGCCGTAATCGTTCAAGCAAGATCCTCAAATCATATAAATGGTTTTCCTTTACTTTTCTCTTGATGTCCAATTCATCCACGTAAAATTCCACTTGGTTGTGAATGAGGTCATCAAAGATCCTTGTCATTGCTCTTTGGTAAGTATCTCTGACATTCTTCAGTCCAAAAGGCATTACAGTGTAACAATAAATTCCAATCAGAGTTTTGAATGTTGTAAGTTTTGCATCTTCTGGAGCCATCTTGATTTGAGCATTACGGTGTAACAATCCATCCATGAAGGAGAAGATCTTGTATGATGATGCGATGTCCACCATCAATTTTGGTATTGGCAATGGAAAATCATCCTTTGGACATGTTTTGTTTAAGTCTTTCAAGTCGACACACACTCGTATCTGTCTATTCTTCTTCTTTACTGGCACAACGTTAGCTAATCATGTGGGGTATTGCTCTTCTCGTACAAAGTTAGTGTCTATTAATTTCTTCACCTCGACTGTAACTTGTTGTTCTATATCGAGACACATTCTTATGGAAGCTTGCTTCACTAAGGTTACATTCTGATCCACTCCAAGTTGGTGGACTGTAACTTATGGTAACAAGCTTTCTATTTTGTCACCGCTCGAAGAGAAGTAGTCTTTGAATTATGAAAATAACTTGATCAAATATTTAGATTCTTCTTCACTCAGTATTGAACATATAAAAGTTGGTCGAGGATGCTCCTCAGTCTTGAGGTTAATTTCTTTTAATTCATTGACTGTTGACTTGATTTCTTCCTCAAATTCTAGGGGAGCATCATCTATCGACTAATCTTTATAATTGTCTTTAACATCGAAGCATTGTTCTTCCAACTGGCTAGTAACAACAATGCAAAATTCAGAGTCATTGACTGGTCCTAACGTACCAATCCAATACCTTTCGATTTGAGATTTCATCATTTAGTATTCCATAATTTTCAAAAAGTTGCAGCATTATTCTTTGATATTTATTTTGGCACATAATACTATTGTCTTAAATTTTTTATGCATGGAGAAAAGTAACCAAATAGTTAGAATCATCCTCTTCAAGGTTTATAAAAGTTGTAGAAGTAGAAGGAAAAGCACGTTAAACTATGATCGTTTTGAAATCACCATTTCAGACTTCCTTAACCTCCATGCTTTCGATCTTTTAAGGATGGATCATATTTATGGTGATGGTGTGCACGTAATAGTTGATCCGATCGTACATCAACTCATATTCACTTTTTCCTGTATCTTCCATGGAGATTTCAAACTGAGGTTTCTTTTGGTTTACAACCATTGTATTTCCATCAAACTTGTCTTCTTCAGAGCTTCCTTCTGTTTCAATACCAATTTTTGGATTTTTCTGTTCAACCATCTTATTAATTCTTTCTCACCCGTGATCCCGACCTTGATCTCGGATGCGTAGGCTAAAAGAATCTCCACTAACTCATTGTAAAGGAGTAGTGGGAGATCGTTGAAGCTGAGCTGAATGGTCCCGTTCTTGTAATGTATCTGAATCTTCAATCTTTTTTGCACAGTTTCTCTGGAAAAGATTGTTTTCTTCGGGGGAGCATAATAGGCGCCGTCTTCGTGGATGCCCACTTCATGTATTGGGAACAGTATTAAGTCTCCCTTGATGCAGTGTTATTTTCCATCCATATAATACTTGATGCACTGATGTAGTGACGACGGGACCATATTATACTCGTGAAGCCACGGTCAACCAAGTAGAGTGTTGAACAAAGTATCCACATCAATGACATGGAATTTTGCAGTTGTTACTAGATGTTCAACTTTCATTAACAGTGTAATCGATCCAAGCACTCTTTCTCCCTTCTGATTGAATCCACTTAGCATCATCTTATCTGAAGCGAGCTTTTGTGTGTCGATGTACAAGTATGCTAACATATGTAGACTCATTATATTAAGTGATGCTCCTGGATCTACCAAAACTCTGAAAAACATGAATTTGTCGAGGTTAACAAAAATGTAGAGTGATCGGTTATGGTCGGCAGTACCAAGTAGCAAGTCTTCGTCGGTGAAAATCACCCTAGGCCATTCCTTCAAAGTATAAACTCCATCCGAGGATGTGCTAGCAAACTGTGCTAAGCATATGTCTGGATCCAGTAGAGCCTTGACCAGATTTTCTCTCATCTCCTTTGATAGGATAAGAGTATCATAGATGCTTAGTTTGACTGACAACCTCTTGAGATGAGCTAGTACATTGTAATCCACTTTATTTGAACCTCTAGTTTATTCTTGAATATGTGTGTCTCCTATCGGCGGAGGTAGCTCTTCTTGAATAACTACTTGTTTTCCTTTTTCTATCAGAGTTGTTCTCGAGTGTAATACCTTCCCACTCCTTAGATTCACTTCACTTATCTCTTCTTTTTCTACTGTAGCAGCCGACTCTTCTGGTGTTGATTCTGAATCTAAACAGTGCAGGGCGATGCGATCGGTGCTCCTTTGCACTCGAGGACTGGCTCCTCACTTTCTAAACTATCATAGTTGGCATTGTCAATATCTTCTTTTTCCTTGTCAATGTTCTTGTCAGGAGGGTTTAGTATGTTTTAAGGATCATTTTGGGAATCAAAATTGGAGTTAGATGGGTGTGGTCAGTTACGTCTTTACTAGAGACAGTCACAATGTAGTCGAAGTTTTCACTGTTATAACTATAAGACTACGGAGGGGCATAGAAGAAATTATATAGAGTAAGCGGTTCGAAAGATTTCTCTCAGAAATCTGAAACAACAAATATAATGGGGGCAACCCCTATCCTATTCTTCGCACTATCATCCTTTGTCTCGTTTGTGATCTCTTTCTTCTTTAACTTCTATTGCAACAACTTCTTTGGCATAATCACCATCTTTGGCTTGGTAGGTAGCAGACTCGGAGTGGCAGCTTGCTCCTAAGTGGTATGTATCTGATCTAGTATCTTTTTGAAGGATCTGGTCCAAATAGTGCTCCATCCATCCTTGTCGGCATTTGGATCTATCAGGGAGATTGACTCAACCAAAATAATATTTATGGAACCTCTTGCACTTTCCTTTAAATTTTCTTTAAGTATTTTTATATTTTCATCTTTATAGCTCTTCTCGAGCCAATCCTTGAAGACGAAACATCGCTATATAATGTGTCCAAGTAGCCTGTGATAGGGGCAGTAGTTAGGCTGATGTTTTTGGTTGACTTCTTCCAATTTATTTAGTTCGAGCAATCTAAACTTTAGCTTCTTTAGTAAATTTCAGAACATCTTTTCTTAACGTCGTCTTTGAAGGAGTATACTGATCCCTTATATTTATGCTTACATTATATATATGAGTTTATACTTTATATTTCCTATTAATTATATCTTTTTCTTTACAATGACGCCAAAAACTTGATGCTAATGCAAATGAGAGTTTCATTGATATTATTATAAAATGAGATTTTACGTAAGTATACAAATCGATATCAAGTAATAAAGGGCTTTTTGATTAAGCCTGTCTTTTAAGAGAAATTCTAGTCTACAATAACACGCCCTTGCTTGAAAGGTCGATAAAGGTTTGGTTTTGATTATATTCTACAATTATCACTACAATGCTACATTTACTCCTAAACTAAAATACTTAGTGAAAATCAGAAAATGGAGTTTGATATATTAGAACTACCCTTCCTCTTACAATGAAATTAGTGACATATGTAAAAGTAAAATAAGTAGAGAGAGAGATTATGACAAATAGGAGCAATTATATTATTTACCCTTACTAGATATGCTATAAAGAACACTGGTTAATCTAAAGTTTGAATAGTTCTGAAGACAGGCTAGGCAGGGAAGATACTAGCTCTCACTCTAGAGTTCCCTCTTATCTCTCCACCTAGAGGTTAACATCTCACATCAAGACCTAAAACAATAGATTAAATTAGCGGGCTTTATCCTGTCACTCTAAAGTCCTTTAATTCTACACCATTCAAAGTTTATCTCCCTATTTATTTGCACTCAATTGTATGAATTATATTCTCATCCAAACAATCTCATGTGATTTTACCACAGTTGATTGAGACAAGACCATACCAGTTCTTACATGTTCTCACAACAGTTTTTAACATGCAAGTTGATCAAGTTTACATGTAAATGAACAAAAAAGTAAAATCATCAAAATATATTCTCACTCTACATAATTCTATATCCTACACATGCATACTAATTCATTGTAAGGGGGAAGAGTAAAGAAAACTTTTCACAACACATTGAAAAACAATAAGAACTTTTCATTGAACAAGACTTTAAAACGATGCAAACAAAGTACTAGATTCAAATCAAAATATAATTAAAATAATTATCTTTGATGGAAATTAGACTCTCCTTGTATAGCATAAGCAATCTCCTTACAATCCTCTCCAAGAACAAAGTGAAAAGAAAAGAAGAAATCTCTCACTCTCTCTCTTTCTCTCTCACCTTGTCGCCCCACTTGGGGCTCTCGCCCAAGCCTTCTTCTTCTTCTCCAAGCCTTCTTCTCCTCTTCTAATTAGTTTCAGAGTTCAAGAGTTTAAAGAGTTATTTATAATTTCCCAAGTGATGCTTATGTATCTCATAAAAAGTGTCCATATTTAATGAATCTTCCAAAGGGTGTCACAAGTGTCTCTTCAATAATAACTCTTTCAAACCACCCCAAATCCTTTTATAAAGTCCACTTTATCATTTCCAACGCATTCCCCAATAGATGCACGAAGCACCACTTCAAAAATTGTCCAAATCTGATGTATATTCTAAAAAATATGTCAAAAACCGTCACCGGCACTTAAGCGCAGATTTTGGGTGCTTAACCACCCTCTGGTGGCGCCTAAGGACCATGCTTGGGCGCATAGCTGCCCGAAAAAGGTACATAAGTGTCCCGTTAGGCCCCCATGGCTCCAGTGTGCCTCGGTTCGACCCGTTTTGCTCTGGTATGCTCCATTTTGTCCATTTTTGTTCCTTTTGCTCTGATCATTCAAAAATCTTCAATTTGTTGCACCTACAACAAAAAACACAAGAAAATATACCTTTAATGTGCAATATCATTATAAAATATAGCATGAAAAATAGTACATTTTTAGGCGTATCAAAATCCCACAAACTTAAACATTACTTGTCCTCAAGTAATACTATACTTTTAAAATAATTTATGTAGATTAGAGTTAATAGGTCAGTCTTTAGAATTGCTAAAATTTCTTTCTAAAAATGTGATAGTTCAAATTAGAAGAACTTCTAGTGATTCAGACTTGCCCATGGTCTAAAATATTTATCATCAAACTTGAGAATTTGTTTTCTTATCTAATTCATAAATATATGCAGACTTTTCAAGCTTCGGATTCTATGAACTTTACTTTCTAGACTTAAGAACTCTTTTAAAAATAATTTTTACTAATATAAGTGCAAAAACCAAGCTTAAGATTATTCTGAGTTCTTTACTCTAGAAAGACTCATTTGAAATAAAATTTTGATTAGGACCTTTCCTCAAGCTTCTCCTTACACTTTTTTTCTTTTATTTTGTTACATTTTATTTTTCTTTTTCACGATCTTTTTGATCCATTTTTTTCTGCTCTCTTTTTTAATGTGAGGATTACTATAACTGGAGAAGTCCTTAAATAATTTTGAATTCCACTATCGTCCTCTAAAGTTAAGACTTATTACTTTCCTTCACTTGAAAAGATGTATATGTATATATATATATATATATTTGGGGGTTAAATATATATATATATATATATATATATATATATATATATATATATATATATATATATATATATATATATATATATATATATATATATATTTGGTAAAAGGAGCAACTCATAGCTCCCTACGTGTTAATATGAAAAAGGATTACAAAAGAGGGAGACCCCCTCAACAACTCCTAGTGGGGCCACTTTTCACATTACAACTCGACACCAAAACATAAAATTAAAGGAAACCCACTCGCTACTAGTATACTATTATATATATATATATATATATATATATATATATATATATATATATATATATATATATATATATATATATATATATATATATATATATATATATATATTTAAAGAAAAGAGCTAGACTAACTCCCTACATGTTAATGATGAAAGAACAATTACATAACCTAATGAAGTAACCAAAAATACTATGGTGGTATAAGATGCCGCACACCACACCCTTTACAAACACCAAGTATACTTCCAAAAGAAAGAGAAAAACAAAACCAAAACACATATCATCCACTAATAGCCACCAATCTAAAGTGTGGAGCCTGCACAAGGTCTGCATCCAAAAGGTAGGACAGGGTAGGAGGAGGGGCAGCTGACACAAGGACCTGTTGAGAGTGGAGGGCTTTCCTAGCTAGCCAATTTGCGTGGCCTATTACCTTCTCTCGTAAATGAAAGAGAACTGGATATTACTTTGTTGGGAGAGTCTTCGATCTTATGTATCCAATTTGAATGATGCCAAGGAGGATGGAGAGTGTTATGTAAGTATTGCGGAATAGTGGCGAGTCACATTCCACAAGGATATTGTGCCAATGACGGGAAATGGCCAAATGTATAGCCCAAAACCGTCGTTAACTCGGCCTTCTAAAGCATCGCCGCCACAGTAGGAGTATGGAAGAGACGAGATACACTTGCCACTGGATCCCTGAACACACCACCACACCCAGCACCAGCTGCTGCAAATGCCCCATCAGTGTTAACTTTAATGAAAGGGGAGAGAGGAGCTTTCCAATTAACTAAAATAATCTTAAACTGCTTGGGGTGAACAAGGGTAGGATAGTGAAGAATATTGGGGAACTGCTTCCAAAGAATAATTTTGGTCAAGAAGGCCTGACAGTTTGTTACCATAGTTAATACTTTGCTACACTCCTCCTCATTTTTTACTTTGTTCCTGTGCATCCAGATGAACCATGCAATCAGAAATGGGACAACAACTAAATTAGCTTTATTCCATTGCCGCCAGCAGTGGATATGTCCTTCCAATCAAGTAGAAGAGTATTTATGTTTAATAAATTGATCACTCCCCTCCGGACTTCCCGTGAAAAGTAACGATTGAAGAATAGATGTTGCGGAGATTCGAGCAGCAGTCCCACGAGGTAGCACTTGGAAGGTCCTCTCGATTCCCTTGAGTTTGAGAATGTCATCGGTAGGAAGTAGATGGTGAAAGAGCCTCCAGATGAAGAATGACATGGATGGAGTTAGATAATTGTTCCAGATATGTTTGCCCCAAGTAATGTCAGGCCAATTGTAGATGGTCTGGTAGATATGCTTAGTAAGGCTGTGGGGCTTACCATTCTGCCAGATAATTTTGTCAGGTTGGGAAGTATCAAAGTGAATAGCGAAGCTCTGTTGAGCGGAATAATCGATCAAGCAATTCCGAAGCTTAGTGAGGGACCAATGGTTATTGTCCCAGCAGGTAGCCACGAGGAAAATCTGTTGGTTTGTGTGGGGGATAGCAATCTTCATTTCGAGTGGGCACCAAGTATCCCGCCGAACATAATCTTCCCTCGACCAAGCTCCCATGTGAAAAGTGATTCAGCCGGATCTCTATTGATAAGCATTTGTTTCCAAATTCTAGAGCAACCTCGCTTTAATTTGGGCCAAACCAGAGTGGCTATCTTTACAATATTTTCCGTCAAATAAAGTGCCCATAAAGACTTCGTTGTCCGAATTCAACCCATAACTCGCGAAATTGACTTTCCGCAGATTGATGCAACCCTTTGAAACCCAAACCTCCGACCCAAGTAGGTTTGGCTAATTTCTGCCAACTCGCCAGTGCATTTGCTTTCTCGACTGGACAAAGAAACTCCGTTGAAAATTCTTTCAATTTGGATTCGGAGCTTTTCTTTAAGCAAGCCATTTGGAGCACATAATTAGGGAAGGTGGTAAGGATACCGTGAAGTAGAGTGATTACTGCCCCCATCGATAAATAAGAATTAGACCAATTAGAGAGTTGGGTGTTCGGCTTGCCAATGATCTCATCAAAGTGGAGCTGCTTAGATTTACCCTCGATCGAAGCACTCCGGTGTATTTCATAGGAAGAGATGCTCGTAGAAAATCCGAGTATAGCTAGTGATCCAGATGACGAGGTCAGGCTTGATGTTACTAGAAAAATCAATTCACATTTGGTTTTGTTAAATTGGAGCCCGAAATATTTTGGAATTGAGTAAGGCATTCATTAACTCTCTTGATGACCGACTTGGAAGCTCTGGAAAATAACATCAGATCATCAGCATACAATAGATGGGAGATGATAACATTTGATTTATGGTGGTATCTAGCATAGTGGTGAGGGGAAATTTGAGCTTCAAGGAGTCTAGAGAGATAGTCCATCACTAAAATAAAAATGGAGGGGGAAAGAGGGTCTCCCTGTTTGAGACCTCCGGTAGCTCGAAAACCTCACCAAAGACTCGTCCATTTACCGAATGGAATGATGGTTGAATTTCAACCATCTTTTGATCATTTGGCGTAACTCGGTGGAAAGCCTCCGGCATGCGGCACTTGGAGAATGAAGTTCCAATCTACGGTATCATATGCTTTCTTGATGTCAAGTTTGTATATGAGATTACCTCCCCTACATGTTTTGTCAAGATCAAGAAGTAATTCCCAGGCAAGCGAACATTGTCGCTTATGGACCTTCCTTTCACAAAAGCTGATCGCCGAGGGCTAATAATTTTGTCCGGATGAGGTTGTAATCTCCCCACAAGAACTTTGCTAATTAGTTTGCTTATCACGAAGTTAGACTTATAGGTCCGTAGTGGTTCCAGCTTTACAAGAGCATTTGTTTTAGGGATAAGCACGAGTGTTAGAGGAGTAAAAGTACTCGATTAAGATCAATGCCATTAAAGAAACCTTGAACGAGCAGCAACCACATCGGTGTGACAAAAATTCCGGGCCTTTTTATAGAATTCAGCATTAAACCCATCGAGTCCAGCGAGCTTTAGAATTGTCAATGGATCGCAAAGCCGACCAAATTTCTTCCTTAGAGGGAGTGTCAGTAAGATGGAGAGAGCAGGTGTAGTTGTGGACATCATTAAACAGATTACTATCAATAGGAATACCTGAGCCTGGCTTGAAGGTCAGAAGCTTTTGAAAAAAGGAAACAACACTATTTGCAATATCAGTTCCATTAGTAAGAAGTGTCCCTTGATCAGTCCTGATTGAAAAAATGGCATTGCACTTCCTTTTGTACTTAATACAAGCATGATAATATTTATTATTCCTATCCCCAAGTTTAAATTTATTAATAGAAGCTTTCGACCGAGGATTTGGTCTCCCGCGTTGATGTAAGTAAGCAACTTTTCTTGAGCAACAACAAAATCCTTGAACCTGTTATGATCGGATTGGGCAGCAACCTCGGTATTGTTGACCTCCCATTCAACTTGGATAACCTCCTCGAAGACATCACCAATGGACTCCCAGCTCCACTTCCTGAGAGCTTTAGCAAGTTTCTGTTGTAGGTATTGCAGTTTAGTAAAAGGGTTAGTAGAGGAAATCCCTTTCCAGTTGTCTTGCATAATTTTATTAAACTCAGGATGGCCTGACCAAAAGCTTAGGTATCTAAATGGAGGGGAGGAAGTTTGGGGCTGTGGAGTGGAAATGGTTAAAAGAAGGGGTCTGTGATCAGATCCAGCAAAATTAAGATGAGAAATAGTGGTATGCAGAAATTGGTGGTGCCAGGAATCATTAGCCAAAAACCTATCCAGTCTCTCCCAAATGGCCCCTCTTCTCCATGTGAACTGGTTCCCAATGAAGCCAAGATCAAAAAGGCCTGCCAAAAGGATATTATCATTAAATTCAGAGATCATACCTTGGTTGGGAACTCTCCCACCCAACTTTTCACTTGGAGAAGCTATGCTGTTAAAGTCACCCCCCACAATCCAGCTTTGATGTTCCTCCTTACTGATCTTTATAATCTCATTCCACAGAGTTATCCTCTCAGTTTTGGTACAGCCAGCATAAACAAATGTTGCCGCAAAGCTATTACCCATCAACTGAAATTGACAGTGTAAAAACTGGGAGTGGTCAACCATAACCTTCCAAGAGAGTTCTTTTCTGCAGATCACCCAAATTTTGTTGGTGTAATTAGCATAAAAAGTGCATCCTGGGAATTTATTTAGGATTCTAGATTGATTTTTATGGACCATTGGTTCCAAAAGAATCATACACCAAAGCTGGTGTTTTTTATACAGGTGTAATAATCTCTTTAAAGTGAGGGGATGTGCCACCCCTCTAATATTCCAACACAGGCAGTTGATCATCTGGAGGTTTAGGGTTGGGTGATGAATGAGTAGATTTAGATCCGGACACTGGATCTAGTAGTGGTTCCGCTCTCGGAAGGGAGCTGAGGGGATCCATTGTGAATTCTCACTAGTTCGATCTGTTCTGTGAAGGACCCGTTAATTTCTGCAGCTCGATAGAGTGATGCTTTTTCTTCTTTGACTTCGAATTTGCCGGGCTTCTTCCATTTTCTTTTGATCTTCCTCTAACATTACTTGGAGAGGGACAATCAATTGGTATGTGGAGTTCAGCATTCAAAACATGTCTCTGGAGGTACGGACTCTTTGGGTTCTGGTTGTGCTTGAGCAGAAGGGATTACATCAATTAATTCTGAGTTACACCTGTTCATCTGAGTGTCATTAACCACTTGGGCAGATTGGGTTACACCCTTACCTTTTTCTGGTTTTTTGGAAGGTGGTTTAAGCCTATAGCATTTTTCCTTAGGATGACCAAACATCCTGCAGTGGTGGCAATAGATAGGTTTATTTTCTAATGTTACTTCCTGCCAAAACCCATCACCATTATCAGAAGTAGTAATCCAGATCTTATCAATGTCTGGCAGTGACACATCTCTTTCTATCAAAACCTTTGCAGCAGTAGGGTTACCCATATCATGAGTTGGAGAGTCAACTCTAAGGGGTGTGCCCAGAGCCCTGCTAATCTGAAAAATGGAATTGGTGTGGTATAGTTGGATTGGTAGGTTTGGGAAAGTAAACCACAAAGGTTTTAAAGGGGGTTCTTTGGCAGGGTCAAATCCTGGGTACCATTTGATAAGCTTCATAGATGAATTAGCCAAATGCATAACTTGCATTCCCAACAGCCTTGCATAGTCCTCCTCCTTAGATAGCCTAATAAGGAGGTGCCTTCTATCCATCACCCCCGACTTCCATTGTCCTTCAGGCCGAAAGTTTTCAAAATGTCTCCCGACCATTTCCAATTTGGGATGTCCATATTGGAACCGACCCACAATGGTGAACTTAACGGAATCAGCAAGGGCATTCATTTCTCGAGTAGTAAAAACAATAGCAGGTCGACCATCCTTGATTCCCAAAGGTCTAACAAAGGGGCAATCAGCCCATCCAGCAGTACGCATCATGCAGTATCTGAGGAAAAGTCAGATGTTCTACAGATTTAGGCCCCTAACTGTTGATGACAGCAGAAGCATAAGTCGGGGGGGTCATATTGGCACTAGAGCTAGCCAAAGCCAAAAGGAACACACCCCAAAAAGGATCAAGTAGTGACCAAGAGTTCAAATCAAACCACCAAACCAGAAGGCAATGGAACAGTAGTCGAATTCAAAAGCGAGGAGCCCGGAAAGCTTTAAACCAAAAAATGTCCTCAGAGTAAGTACACCAAGGGTGAGCACCACTTACCAGACCTGCAGACAAACCCCCACCAACCTGAAAGACACCACCACAGACTCGGCCGCCCCCAACTGCTCCATCACAGCCCAAACCCTAGCAGAGCTAAGGCAGCCGCCACCACCATGATCTTATATATATATATATATATATATATATATATATATATATATATATATATATATATATATATATATATATATACATATATATATATATATATTCCAATAATTCGGCTCGCACCTCCTCCAATGGCTAAAAAACCGAGTCCATGCTTGTGGTTTAGTAATTACGAGATAGGGAAAAGGCATTTGATCACCAACAAGTAGAAAGGAGAGAGGGGAGGGGGAGAGTTAGAAATCCTGCCGGTACGGGTAATCCAGCTTCCCTAGCTAACCGATTACGCTGGAAGATTGCCCTCTCTGTAAATGAGCTGAAAATGGTAATTACAATTTCTTTTCGAGTACGAAATTTTATCCATCCACGAGTTGGATATGCCAAGGGAGGGAGTCAGCATCCCCCAAGGAATGAAACAGATTAGCAGAATCCACCTCCACAATCAGGGAGGACCATTGAAAGTGTGCAGCTACCTTGAAAGCCCAGTAAACAACAATGACTTCAGCCTCAAAGGCATCAACAACAACGACGGGGATGCGGAAGAAAATTAAGCACTTGCCTCTACGGTTCCCGAACACACCCTCCACCCCGGCTCACCGAGGGAGAAAGCGCCATCGTATTTACCTTGATATAGGGGTAAATCGGGTTTGTCCACTCCACACGGGTGATGGTAGGTAGCACCCTCCTATCAGTCGAGGGAAAGAGCGAGAAATTAGGATAACCTTTCCGATGGATTAACTTGGCAATGTAAGAGAGACTATTCCTAGCCACTCTCCCGGCACAAGGGGTAACATTATCAAAGGTGGAGTTATTCCTGCTCATCCATATAAACCGAGCAATAATATATGGGACATCTCCCAAATTTGCTTTCTTCCACTCAACCCAGCAAGAAGAGAGACACATCCAGGAGAGATTGACAAGATTCAGCTTAAAAAACTGTGTACAGTAAGCCCAGACCTGTTGAGAGAAAGGACATTCAAAGAAAAGATGGGTATATTTTTTTAAAAGAAAACTATATTAAATAGAAGAGTTGGTACATCTAACATGAGGGATCTTAATTAAATCCCCATGTAACAGAGAACTAAATAAAGGAAAGGAAGAAACAGCAGAACTACAAACTACATTAAAGGTATCAGAAGCAGTAGATGCAAGCCAATTTGCAGGCTGATTCCCTTCCCTGGAGATGTGAGACCAAATAATTTGCTTAGAAGCAGCAATAGCATTGATCTTTTTTATCTATATATGAAGGAACCATGGAAAAGCAGATTTATTTGTTAAAATCTGTAAAAGGAGTAAGGAATCAATTTCAAAATGCAGAAAGTTTAAATGCAGTTTTTCGACAATTTGCAGACCCCAAAAATTGCAATGATTTCGGCCTCGAAGTGCGGAACAAGCCATGATAGGAGCAGCAAAGAACCATAGACAATGTCCTTTAAAATCCCTGCAAAGTCCTCCAATTCCAGCAGAAGAAGATTTGTGACTACCATCAGTGTTGATTTTCAACCAAGGATGCATAGGTGCTTTCCATTGAACCAAAACAAATTTCATTTTCTTTTGAAAATGTGAAGGAACAATAAAATTCTGCAATTTATTAAAATAAGACCAGCAGTTCCTAATGATAGATTAAGAAGAGAAGGAGATATTATGATGTATAATATCATTTCGAGCCAACCAAATGAACCAGAAAATAATCAAAGGGATATAGTAACAAGAAACATTTTTCCAATCCTGCCAACAAGCTTCTATAGAATTCCACTTAAAAAATCTTTCATTCTGTGCTAATAAGGATAGAATCTCCTTCCAGATTTGCTGAATCCGATTACAATTAAGGAAGATATGATATAAGGATTCCTCATCAATAAGACAGAAAGGACAAATAGAAGGACCTCTAATACCCTTAAGCTTCAAAATATCATCTGTAGGGAGGCGTTTCTTAAATAGTTTCCAGCAAAAGAAGGACATAGATGGAGTGATATATTTATTCCATAATTTAGCACCCCAATCATTCTTTTGCCAGCTGAAACAAGAATGATAAACAAACTTAGATAAACTCTGATTAGAAGAATTCTTGGGTATTAATCTAACCTTCCCATCAATCAGAATAGGGATGGACAAAATCTTGTTAATAATATCAGGATTCAGATGTGGTTGAAGCAATTCAGAATTCCACTTAAGATCTTTCCAACAACCAGCAACAAGTTTAATATTAGAAGAAGGAGTATAATGATTTGCTAAAGATTCATCATACAACCATTTATCAAACCAAAAATTGATTTGACCATTACCAATTTCCAAAGTAAATAATTCTTCAGCCTTCAGTCTAACTTTAAGAAGCTCCTTCCAAGTCCTAGAATCACCCATTTTGAAAATTGCTTGAGTAGGATGAATATTATGACAATATTTACCAAGCATGAATTTAGACCAAAGAGAATCTTTGGCTCTAAATTTAAGCCACTGTTTACAATAGAAGGAAAAGCTTAGATGTTGAAAGCTTTTAAAACCAAGACCTCCACAATCAATAGGCTTACACAATTTATCCCAATTTGTCTAGTGCATTTGTTTATGATTACCTTCCCATAAGAGCTTGTTGAACATAGCAGAAATTAATTTTTGAGTACTCTTCTTCATTCTGATCATTTGAAGTATGTAAAGAGGAAAGGATGTTAAAACACTCTTGAGAAGAGTTATTCTTCCCCCATTAGATAAAAAAGTGTTAGACCAGCAGTTAATTTGGGAAGATATCTTAGCAACAATGTCATCATAATGACATAACTTCCTTCTTCCCTTAATCAAAGGAAATCCCAAATACAACAAGGGGAAATGAGCCTCTTTAAAACCAGTAAAATCAGCAATCCAGTTCTTAATAGATGTGCTGATTTTGGAGCCATCTAAGAATTGACATTTTGGTTTATTAAAAACCATACCAGAAATACTTTCAAACATAGACAAAGTTTTCATTAAACTTTTAATGGATTGTTTGCTGCCATTAGAGAACACAATAACATCATCTGCATAAGCAAGATGAGAAATCAGTTGTGAAGATCTATGCTGAAATTGAGTATATGGATGAGATTGCTGAGCATGATTTAACATCTTGGATAGATAATCAAAAGCAAGAATGAAAATATAAGGTGACAATGGATCACCCTGTTTAATGCCTCTACCAGAAGAGAAGAAACCATGGCACTCTCCATTAATCATAACACTATAATGGTTATTGGAAAGCCATCTGAAAATCAGATTACAGAAAGCTGCATTGAATCCCCTTGCCACCAACACATCTACAATGAATTTCCAACTTATTGTATCAAAAGCCTTTCCTAAATCCAATTTAAAAATGATGTTAGAGCCTCTACAACTTCTATCAAGTTCAGTTAAAAGTTCTTAAGCCAAGAGCACATTGTCACTAATACACCTTCCTTTAATAAAAGCAGTTTGGTTCTCTGAGATTAAATCATTCAGCAATGGTTGTAATCTGGCCATAAGAATCCTACTAATGATCTTAGAAAAAGTGGAAGTTAAGCTTATAGGTCTAAAATCTTGCCAAGTAACTTTATTTCTATTCTTAGGAATCAGAATAATAGTGGAAGAAACAAAATATTTAGACAATTGAATTCCATGGAAAAAACTTTTAACAGCAGCGGTAACATCAAACTTGATAAGATGCCAGAATTTTTTATAAAAATCTGGGGTGAACCCATCTGGTCCAGCTACCTTATCACTGTCCATAGTATTAATAGCATTATAAATTTCTTGTTCAACAGGAACAGCAGTTAAGTCATTAGACTGATTAATGAACCAGTAGGAGACAAAAATGAAGCAGAGAACAAATTAGAATTGGTGGGCTGAACAGCAAACAAATCCCTGAAATAAGTAACAGCATTTTCAGCAATATCTTTAGGATTTAACAAACATCTGTTATCATGTGTCTTAATTTGAAGAATAGTATTGATGGCTCTTTTATATTTGATGATAGCATGGAAAAATTTAGAATTCCTATCACCATGATGAAACCAATGTGCTGCAGCTTTCTGCTGTAGAAATAACTCCTCTTGATCTATGGCAGTTTTCAAATTAGCATAAGCAGTAATTAAATCTTGTTCAGAAACTCTCCCAGCTTCAACATCTTTTTCAACGAGCAGAAACAAAACCTTCGGCGAAATTACCTTCGATGGATATCACCAAATACATTCCGAGTTCCATGTTTTGAGCTCCTTAGCCAATCTTTTATGCAAGAACCACAATTTGATAATAGGATCCGGAAAACCATTAATAGGAGCAGACCAATTTCTCTCAATCACTTTATTGAAATCAGGATGAGTGGACCATACATTAAGATATCTGAATGAAGAAGATTTCAAAACTGAAAAAGGAGAATAGCAAACAAGCAAAGGTGTATGGTCAGAACCCATTCTAGCCAAATGTTTAACTTTAGAAATAGGAAACATATTAATCCAAGATTGATTAACTAAAATTCTATCCAGTATTTCATATAAAGAGCCTCTCTTCCAAGTAAAAGGAGAACCATCAAAACCAATATCAACAAGCTTGGAAGAATGTATATCATGAGAAAATTTCAGCATCTCATTAAGATTAGGATTTCTGCCACCCTTCTTTTCACTAGGATGAGCAATACAATTAAAATCTCCACCCACCATCCAACCATCAGACATAGATAAGCTAATCTGTTGGATTTTATTCCAAAGCTCTATTACGTCATTAGGATTAGAAGCAACATACACAAAGGATGCAAATCCCTGAAATTGATCTATCTGAAATTGAAAATGCAAAAGCTGGGAATGATCAAGAAGAATATTCACCAATAATTATTTTCTATACAGAAGCCAGATCTTATTAGAACAATTAGAGAAGAAATGAAAATCAGGAAACTTTTTGGTGAATCTATCAAAATTAGTTTTCACCAAAGGTTCCAAAAGCACAATCACCTAGAACTTATGAATCTTGTTTAAACTCAAAATTCTATTAAGGGAGCCAGGATTGGCCACTCCCCTAATATTCCAGCATATAAACTTAATCATGAGGGGTATGTCTTCCACTTCGAAGTAAGCCTAGAAGAGGAAGATGGAATAATATTAGCTTCGGATAAAGACAATAAATCAGCGAGTTTTCTTTTTCTTTTTTGATTTACGGATAAACCAATCCTCTTTAAGATCGATAGCGACGACATCAAGATTATCCAAAGAAGCTGTTAAACTATCCGGTTAACATTTTGAAATATTGGATAATTAGTAGGCTTGGGGATAGTTGAAACTGAATTATACTGTGTAGAGTTTGATAAATCCATATCTCTTCCAGCAGGTCCAATAGGCATACCTTCCTTCACAGGAATAATAAGATCTGAAGAAATCTCAGATATATTAATGGATGGAACAACAGAAACATTTGAAACAGTGGAAACATTCTGAATAATTACATCTGTAGCAGCATTAGAAATAGTAGAACCAGGAACTTCTTTCTGAATAATTATTGCTGAATCAACTGGATCCAGAACTTCCAAAGCAGAATTAATTGAAACAGGCACTTCTGCAGTATTAATAACCATATGTTCAGGATGAACCAAAGGTGTGTCAGCATCATCAGGAAAAGTAACTGATATAGGATTAGATACAGGTGGAGCAAAATCAGGAACAACAACAGGAAATAGTCCAGAAATGTTAGCATCAGAAGGGATAGGATCATTCCTCTCAACAGCTGCAGCTGGCATTCCAGAAGGTGAAACAGCAACTTTATTTGATGTAATATTAACTGTAGTAGAATTAACCACCTTAGTATTAACAGGCCTAAGATGAGGATGAATCCTGTAACAATTTTCTTTACAATGACCAAACATCTTACAATTAAGACAATAAGCAGGCCTTTGTTCAATAATTAATGGTTGCCAATAACCATTATGTGGAGAACCAAGCCAAATTTCCTCAATATCTCGGGAGAGTAATGTCTCTTTCAACAAGAATCCTTGCTAAAGAAGGTCTAGACAGATTAAAAGTAGAAATATCTAATTTTAGAGGTTTCCCCAAGGCAGTGCCAATTGCATAGATCACTTGATGGTTGAAATATTGTAATTTCAGATTAAGAATTTTGTACCAAACAGGAATAATAGGAGCCTCTTGATTAGAATCAAAATCAGGAGACCATTTCAAAATTTTCATATATTTCCCATCCATCAACAAGAATTTTTTAGAAAATAAATTTGCATAATCTTCCTCTTTAGAAAGCTTTATCATTATATGTCTTCCATCAAACGAGTCCAACCTTCCATGAACCGACCAATTTCAAATCTTGAAAGCATTTCCTAATTCTTTCCATCTTAGGATGCCCAAATTGAAACTTCCCACAAGAGTAAATTTATGCACTTCAACCAAGGAAGCAAGTTCGGAATCGGTGAAGATTAAAGCGAGGCTTACCTCCTTTCTTGCTTACTTGCTTAATAAAAGGACAATTACCCCTACCAGCAGCAGTCTCATGGTAACAATTAGGGAAAGCAAGCTTATCAGATAGATCAACAGCAGCACCAACCACTTCCACAAAAGAAGACTTAACAGGGATAGAATCAGCCATGAAACAAAATACCACCCCAAGAACAAGAAAATTCAAAAGTAATTGAATTTCAAGAACCCGGGAAACCAAGGATTCAAAAAAACAGAAGACCAATTTGACAGCAAATCTCGAATCCAGTAGGAAAATCAAGAAAAGAAGGAACAAATCAGAAGAATTCTCAAAACAAAATCAAAAGATCAAGCAGAAATTCTGAATCGCCTCAAGAAACCTTCCATAAAATTTGGAGCCGACCATCTTCCCCCCATGAAGTATATATATATTCAAGATGTTGGCGGTTGTATATATATATATATATATATATATATATGTGTGTGTATATATATATATATATATATATATATATTTAAATACTTCCTAAAAGAGCCTTAAATGTTTGAAAATAAAAATTCTAGGAATCCTTAGTTTTTCAAAAATACGGTTCTTCCTACTAAAAATAGTTATTCATTTTCCCAAGTTCTATACTAAATATCCTTATCTCTAGCTTCACCATTTTTACTAAAAATATGAACTATGTTTCCTACTCCATTTCTATACTTAAAATTCTAACATTCTTATGATGACTACACATAACAATAATCATTATAAATAAAATAAAAATTTATTTGTAGTAATTTTGAAAACAAGTAAGGTTTAAATTTGAAATAATTTTTCTTTTTCCCCAAAACTTAAGCTCAAACATGTGTAACAATGAAGTATAGAAATATGTGGTAGGGAAAGATTACATTTACAATTTACTACACATACTACAAAAATATCAACAAATAGCACATGGTAGAATAATGCAGTAGAAAGTAAATCAAGCCTAAACATGCTTGACATAACACTACAAAGGAATTTTAAATAGTAGAACAGGCACAAACTGAAGAAACAAAAACACATTTTAAACTTTATAAAGGAATTGCCGGATGCTAACAAGTTTAAAATATTAAGATAAGTTTTGTTATCTCCAATGACTCATTTAACTTGACTAACAAACATAGACACACAAACTCCAATACATAGACTCACAAATTCATAAACAAACAATAACTGAGGTTAATTCATCCTTTAACTCATCGCATCTCACTAACTTACGTTCAATTTCTAATAAAATGAATTTATATGATTATCCACATGTTATTCATCAAATAGTTTCATGACTCCTACCAAATGAAAACAAAGTCACAAAAAGGAAGTAAGGTGTCTCCTGTAAAACTCAAGTCCGGGTGAGACCCAAGTTGTAGTAGACTCGTCAATCCAACTGCTACAAGAGAATATACAAGTTTATCAATAAGTAGAAGTTAAGGAATCACCTCCCTTATGACCTAGAAAAAGATCAAATCAAACCACTAACAATCCAAACATCCGCCAACCATCAATCAATCTGATCAATTCACACTAAAGCAAATACAATACAACATTAACAATCGTAACCCTCAAGCAAACTAAATCAAACAACACTGATAACTATGGGTAGCCTCCCATAAAGCGCTAAGTTTAACGTCATCAGCCCAACAAATGATTCTTGTTGGATCAAAATTCCATTTAAGTAATCATTGATCAATCGCCCATTCTTTCTCAGATCCAGGGATTCCTACAACATCTTCAAATTGTATTTTTTCTTTCAGATCTTCCTTTTCAGATTCATTCATATAATAGTTCCACATATTTCTTTCTAACAATATTCTTCCAATGATTTTCTTAATTTTCATATTAATATCTTTCTTGAAATTTATAAGAAATGGATCTCTATAAGATACTTTAAGATCTCCCAAATTTTGGATCAGATTCTCTCTAGAAAATTCAGGTTTTGGATCAAATTCTACTGGGATATTCTTTTGTCTCATGTTATCTTCTAATTCTTCCCCTTGGTACAGAGTGAATGGTAGGGGTGGTCTTTCTATATTTAACATAGTTGAGAAAATAGGTTTTTCTATTTCCTTATGAATTTCTTATGTTGGTCTTTCAATATCCTTATCCTCTTTTCTCAACTCAAATTTTTTTGAAATATATCCTCAAATTCTCTTCCAAGTCTTAGTTCGATAACTTTATCTTATTCATCATTCAATTCAGGTTCTTCTTGTGATTGAGTTGAATCTGAAGATATAAAGACTGATGGTGTAGATGAATTCCCAAAATAAGTAGGCTTTAAAATTGTATGGGGTACATTCATCTTAAGATTATGACATTTTTCAATAGATGGTATTAAAAGTTTATTATTTTCAGTAATGTCCATCATTTCACACCTCTCCTGAACATGCATACAGTCTTCTTTAAATAACGTTTTCAACTCATCATGAAAGTCCATTTCAATCTCATCTGTTAAGTTAGATAATCAATTTCATCCATCCAAAAACAATCATCATCTTTTCTCTCAGCATAGTCTTTAACACATCAAAAGTGACTTCTTGGTCATTAATATTCACAATCAACTATTCTTTTTGCACATCTATCATAGATTATTCAGTAACAAGGAAAGGTCTCCCTTAAATAATTGGATTTTCTTTATCTTCCTTCATATCTAATACAATATAGTCCATAGGAAAGATAAATTTATCCAATTTAACAAGCACATCTTCTATAACCCCTTATGGATAAATGATAGATCGATCAGCTAACTGAAGTTCTAAAGTTGGGAGAAATATTGGCTAAACCAAACCTTTTAAATATAGATAGAGGCATCACATTAATGCTCGCTCCTAAATCACATAAAGCTTTTCCACATAATCTTTCTCCAATTGCATAAGAAATTGTAAATTTACAAGGATCTTTAAGTTTTAGAGGAAACTTTTTCTGAAGTATATCACTGCACCCCTCACTTAGTACAATTGTCTCGTAATCCCCAAATTTCATTTTCTTGTTTAATATATCTTTTATAAACTTTGCATAACTTGGCATCTATTCTAAAGCTTCAGTGAAAGGAATATTTATCGTTAACTTCTTAAGTACTTTTATGAACTCTGAAAATAGTTTATCAAACTCATGTTGTCTAAGACTTTGAGGAAATGGAGGTGGCGGTCTTCCTAAATTTATTTTAGTTTGAGATTTTAAGTTTTTTCAAATCCTTAGAAACATGTTCTTCAGGTCTTTTTGTTTCCTTTGTTTCTCTCAGAACTTCGTTCTCTTTTCTAACCACATCCTCTATCTCTCTTCCACTTCTAAATTGGAAAGCTTCTACTTGTTCATTATTGTTCTCTTTAGGGTTGATCTCAGTGTTGCTAGGAAGTGTTCCTTGGGGTCTATTACTAAATGAATTAGCAATTTGTTCCAATTGAGTCTCTATTTTTCTAATCACAACATTTTGACTTTACAACTGGTTTCCCATTTGCAATACCACTTCTTGTATAGACATCTTCTTATGCTCAAATTATTGATCATTATTAGAGTCTAGTGGATATGAAGGTCTATAGTTTGTGTTCCTTTGATGATTCCAACTTCCATTAGGATTTGCATGATTATTTTATCATTTTTGGTTTCCACCTCTAGTAGTTTGATTCCAGTTAAAATTAGGATGGTTCTTCTAACCATGATTGTAAAAGTTAGAATACGGGTTGTTTAAGGTATTTAAAGTCCCATATAATAAGGTAGAATAAATAATGAACTTTCCTCACTAAATTAAATCGAGACTAGTTCATTCCAAATTAGTCCAACTTCCTTGATATTGCAGAAACTTGAGATGCAAGAGTTGTAATCACATCTTTATCATAAACACTGGCTACCTCTTTAGAATTTACCCTTACAGAGGGCCATTGAAATTCATTTGTAGTCATTTCCTAAATTAATGCATACATTTCGTCAAATGGTTTTCACATTAATGAACCACCAACAATAGCATCAATAATGGACTTGGGAGATCCTGCTAACCAATTATAAAAAGTTTAAATGATTAACCAATTGGGCAGAGCATGGTGTGGACACTTTCTTTGGAGTTCCTTAAATCTTTTCAAGGCTTCGTTTATTGATTCCCCTTCATACTAAAAAAATGATATAATATTGTTTCTAAGTTTAGTAGTCCTTGATGGCAGAAAATATATAGCTAGGAATTTTTGAGTTAACTCCTCCCAATTTTTAATAAAGTCAGGTGTTAATGAACATAACCACATTTTAGCCTTATCCCTTAGTGAGAAAGGAAAAAAGCCTCAGCCAAACAACATCGTACGACATGCCATTATAACAAAATGTAGCAAAAAGTTCTAGAAAATTTGATAAGTGTAAATAGGGATACTCCGAAGGAGTTCCCCCACACTGGTTGTTCTACACTAGTTAGATAATTGCTGGATTTAGTTCAAACGAGTCAGCTTATACGACAGAGTTTTGTATACTTGAGTGAATTTCATCTATCGTAGGATTTACATAATCCCTCAATGATTTATAATTATTTTCTAAGTAATTATTTTGAATGTTTTCCATTTCTATTTATAGTTTTTCAAGTCCTTTCTATTTCTTAATTTTTTTTCCTTTTTTTAACCCTAGACCATAAGGCAAATGTCCTACAGATCCATTAGTTTGCATATGTAGCAAAATAAATAATAAATTAATAATTAAACAAATAAAATAAAAAGTATATTTAACACAACAAAACATTTTCACAAACACCTAGTTTTTCACACAAACAGTTTTTTCACAAAACTTTTTCATACAAAAAACACTTTATACACAAAAATAGTTTTTACGACACTAAAGTCTTCCAAGTCTAAGCTTAATTACTTCAACTAAAATTATCCTAAAAGTCAAGATCAACCGTTGTCATCCCCGGCAACGACACCAAAAATTTGATCACTGATATTTATGCTTACGTTTTATATATGAGTTTATACTTTATATTTTCTTTTAATTATATCTCTTTCTTTACAACGACACCAAAAACTTGATGTCGATGCAAATGAGAGTTTAATTGATATTATTATAAAATGAGATTTTACGCAAGTATACATATCTTTATCAAGTAATATAGAGCTTTTTGATTAAGCCCTGAATAACGATCCCATGGAGATCAAGGTTAATCTCAGTGGCTTTCAAGAGATATTCTAGTCTATAATAACATGCCCTAGCTTGGAAGGTTAATAAAGGTTTGATTTTGATTATATCCTACAATTATCACTACAATACTACTTCTACTCCTAAAATAAAATACTTAGTGAAAATAAAAAAGTAGAGTTTGATATATTAAAAGTACTCTTCCTTATACAATGAAATTAGTGACAAGTGTAAAAGTAAAATAAGTAGAGAGAGAGATTATGAAAAATAGGAGCAATTATATTCCTTATCCTTACTAGAGATGCTATAAAGAGCATTGCTTAATCTAATGTTTGAATAGTTCTAAAGACGGGCTAGAAAGGGAAGATACTAGCTCTCGCTCCAGAGTTCCCTCTTATCCCTCCACCTAAAGACTAACATCTCAAATCAAAACCTAAAACAATAGACCAAATTAGGAGGCTTTAGCCTATCAATCTAAAGACCTCTAATTCTACACCATTAAAAGTTTATCTCCCTATTTATTTGAACTCAATTATATGAATTACATTCTCATCCATATAATCTCATGTGATTCTACCACAGTTGATTGAGACAATACCATACTGGTTCTTACATGTTCTCACAACAGATTTAACATGCAAGTTGATCAAGTTTACATGTAAATGAAGAGCAAAGTAAATCATCACAATATATTCTTACTCTACATAATTATATATCCTACACATGCATACTAATTCATTGTAAGAGGGAAGAGTAAAGAAAAATATTCACTACTAATGGAGAAACAACAAGAACTTTTCATAGAATAAGACTTTAAAACCATGCAAACAAAGCACTAAATTCAAATCAAAATACAATTTAAATACTTATCTTTAATTGAAATTAGATTCTCCTTATATAGCATAAACAATCTCCATACAATCCTTTCCAAGAACAAAGTGAAAAGAAAAGAAGAAATCTCTCTCACTCTCTCTCTCTTTCTCTCTCCTTGTCACCTCACTAGGGGCTCTCGCCCAAGCCTTATTCTTCTTCGAAAAGCCTTCTTCTCCTCTTCTAATTAATTCTCGATTCAAGAGTTTAAAGAGTTATTTATAATTTCCCAAGAGATGCTTAACTGTATCTTCAAAAGTGTCCATATTCAATGAACCTTCCCAAGGGTGTCACAAGTGTGTCTTTAATAATAACTCCTTCTAACCGCGCAAATCCTTTTAGAGAGTCCATTTTATTGTTTCCAACGAGTTTCCTAAGAGATGCTATTGGCACTTTTTGAGGAATATTTAATTTAGGAATATATATATATATATATATATATATATATATATATATATATATATATATATATATATATATATATATAGAAAATATCATTTCAATTTTTATAAGATAAATGAAATCAAACTGATCTCATATAAAAAAATTTTAAAAAATCAAGCACTGGTCTACAAGCTATGTATCTATCCTAAAAAATGGATACATTACTTAGTGGTGAGGCTTGATCAAATAAACTAAAGACTTATGATATCCGTTTGGTCTGCAAACCATTTATGTTGACCGATAACTTCCCCTATCTAATATGAAACAATTAGATAGGGTTTATATTAATCGGGGTCTTGAAGTTTTCTATAAGTGCGAAGCCCCATAGTTAATTACATCTTAGATGACCGAGGTCATCTAACAAATCTCTTGATATAGATCAGGAAATATTGTATTCACATTTTACAAAATAAAAGGATCTGCAAGAAAATGTGGTAATAAGAAATCTAAAAGGTGGGTGGCTCAAGTTTCAGAAGAATTATTATATGAATCCAAAGGAAGATAAAACTAGGGGAAAACACAGCTCCAAGAGAAATCTTGGTGATTTCCCAAACTATCCTATTGTTTGGCTTCAATTTGTGATATTTATTTAGCGTTTCATCATGCCAATTTTATAATTTTGGGCTTACATTCACTTGATACCGATCATGGGAATAGCCTGGAAGATAGAAGGATTTATGTGATATCTGATGACAACCTCAAAACCTAAGATGAGTTAAGGCTTATATTGCACATATTACAAAGGCCTAAAGAGATAAAGTGAGGATTTATGCTACACTACATAAGCTACCTCAAAGTCCTCTGGGTTATAATAATTGGAATATGGGTTGTTGGGTTTGATTATAGTATTCACAGTTTCTGGTGAAGAATAAGAATCAACCATTTGAGCTAATGAATTTTCTTCAATCATGAGATTTTGCTGAGAAAAATTCATCCCAAATTGGTTTATCTTCCTTGATACAGCAGCAACTTGATTTGCTAACATTGTAAAAGCATCATTTTCAAAAACACTGGCTAGATTTTTAGGATTTAACTTTTTAGAAGGCCATTGAAAATTATTAGTAGCCATTTCTTCAATTAAAGCATATGCATCAGAAAATGGTTTAGACATTAATGATCCACCAGTAGCAGCATCGATGATCGATCTAAGAGATCCAACTAATCCATTATAAAACGTTTGAATTATTAACTAATCTGGTATCACATGATGTAGACATTTCCTGAGGAGATCTTTAAATCTTTCCCATGCTTCATATATTGATTCCCCTTCAAACTGACAAAAAGATGTTATATCATTTCTCAACTTAGCAGTCTTAGATGGTGGAAAATATTTAGCAAGGAATTTTTGTGACAGTTCACCCCAAGTTCTTATTGATCCAGTGCTAACGAAAGTAACCATATTTTAGCTTTATCCCTTAGTGAGAAAAGAAAAAGTCTAAGTCTAATAGCATCATCCGAAACACCATCATATTTAAAAGTAGCACACAACTCTAGAAAATCAGCAAGATGCAAATTAGGATCTTCAGTTCTTGCTCCCCCAAACTGATTATTAGACACCATTTGGATAATAGCAGTTTAAGCACAAAAGAATTAGCAGCTACAGCAGGGTTTTGAATACTACCATGAAGTTCATCTACTGTAGGGTTAACATAATCTCTTAAATGTCTTAATTCTTGATGGATGCCTACATTTTGATTTTGATGATTTGCCATTTCTTGAATGTTTTTATCTTTTTCTGTATTTTTAATTTTTTTGATTTTTGTGATAGTTCTTTCTAATTCAAAATTGTAAGGCACAAGTCCCTCAGAACCTGAACTACGCATACAACAATAAAACTAAACAAAACACAACACACTAACAAAAATAAAGAAAAGTAAAAATTTAAAATTTCTTAATTCTCTTTAAAATGCAATTATTTTTCTTTCCCCGGCAATGACGCCAAAAACTTGATCCACCTGATATTTATACTTACAAATATGATATGAAAATTGGCAACGACACCAAAAACTTGATCCCGCCGAATATATATATATGCTGATGATTTTGATTTATAATGTGGATACTATGTAAGTATACGTATCGTTTATCAAGTAATATAAAACTTTCTGATTAAGCCCTGAGATATCGAACCCACACGGAAAGGATGAAAATTTTTAAAGGAATCAGAAAATTATCTTTTTACTTTTTTTAATGGTTTTTTGAAAAGGATGTCTTGATTTTGAAAAGTTTTGAAAGTTTATTTATCTTTTGAAATTTCCTTAATAAAATGTTAAGCAAGAAATTAAAATTATAATAACTAATAACACTGTATGTAAAACACTATTAACTAGAATATCTTTTTCTTTCCTTTTATGAAGTAGTAATAATTATTAAAGTATTTTTGTGGAAGTATTTAAATTTATTGTGACAGATAGAAGAAAATGCGTTCTTTACCCTTACTTGGCTCTATAAAGAACATATGTTAATTTGAAATTTTTATCATCTTGAACATGGTTAGGCAAGGAAGATACCAGTCTCTCACTCTAGAGTTCTCTCGATTCCCACCAACTGGGGGCTAAATTCTCATAACAAAACTCAAAACTTTAAACCAAATTAAGGGGTTTTAGCTTATCACTCTAAAATCCTCTAATTTTACTCCCTTCCATAAAAATATTTTCTAATTTTACATTCAATTATATAGACTAAAATTCTCACCCATATAATTGCATGTGATTCTTACTAATTTTTATGAGACAATACCGCATTGGATCTTACATATTCTCAAGAAATTCTACAACTTAACAGGCCAAATTAAGAAGTAAACAATGTTTTCAGAATCAATCTTCAAAACTTCTTCCAAATTTAAACACTTATACTTTCCACAACAATTCTTCATAAACTAATTACTTCTCCATTTAAGAACGAAAAAGATAAAGTAAACTACTCAGAATGCATTGAGAAAATACAAAAACACATTGATTTGGAATTAAAAACTATAAGAAAAATAACAAACAAAAATAAGTATTAATTAAAAAACTAAATTTAAGAACAAAAGTAAACACTTATCTGAAAATTCTCTCCACAAGACTCAGGAAGTTCCTCTGAAACTTTATCTCTTCACTAAACTACTCCTCAGAGCGGATCTCCCAACTCCGACGACTCAGAATAAAATTCAGACTTTAATAGAAACTAAACTAAAAGAAAGAAAAGAAGTGGGAAGAAGAAGACTTCACTCCGACCCTTTTCTCCTTTCTACTCTCTACTCCTACTCTTAATAAAAATTCTCACAAAATAAAAGTAAAATACTGTAAAAACTCTCTTCAAAATGCAAGTGGAAGAGCACAAGAAAGAAAGAACCCTTCAAAATGCAAAGGAAGAGCCTCAAAAGAAAGAAAGAACCCTTTAAAATGCAAAGGAAGAGCCACCTGATCTTTCCTAAGACTCTCTTTAAATATTAAACCAAAAGGTGCCTTTGTGTCTCTTCAAAATGTGTCCAAATTCAATGTATCTACCAAAGAATGCACCCCTTCATTCAAACTTGCCTCCCAAAGGAAGTTATGGAAGTTACCACCAAGAGTTGCATCCCATCCCCTTTGAAAATGGCGCCAAATTAAATTTAATCTCGATTTATAACTGTGGCAGCTAAGCGCACCCAGCGCGCTTAGGCTGCCGATGCCAAAATTTTGATTTTTCATTTTTTTTGCTCCAAATTTGATCCAATTTTGCTCCTTTCATCATGACCATCCATTTTCATCATACCTGCAAGAAAAACACAAAATACCTTCCATTAAAGTGCAATATCATTAAAAAAAGGTATAAAAATGTGCATAAAAATACTATATATTTTAGGTGTATCAAAATCCCTGAAACTTAAAATGTTACTTGTCCTCAAGTGATAGTTAAATTCATAGAACATTTTAACATGCAAATTATGTAATGAGTTTCTTAGGAAGATAACAAAATTTTGTTCTAGAAATGGAATAGTCCAATTTAGAAAAAATTTCAGTAATTAAAACCAAATTTAAAGTTTAGAAAGATCTTAAGTAAAGGAAAATGACAAATATAAGTTTCTATCTAATTCATAAATATTTGTAGATTCTTCAAAATATAGGACTCAAACACTTATTTTTCTCACTTAAAAATATTTATTTGAAAATAATTTTACTTACTATATTATAACCTTAAGCTTTAGATTTTCTCTGAACTTATATCTTAAACTTTAGGTATGAAACCAATTTTTGATTAGGCCCTTAAATCCTCAAGCTTCTCCTCCCTTTTCATATATTATTTTTCACTTCTTTTTTTTTAAGGCAAGGAATACTATATCTGGATAGACCTTTAATGATTTTGAATTCCACCCTTCCATTTAAAATAAAGGTCAGATATACATCTTTCACTTAAAAATCATAATAATAGTATTTGAAAATTATTCTTCAATAAAAGAAATTTAAGCTTTGAAGAATAAAAGTCAAATCTTCTATTTATTCAAAAATACAAAACTTCTTACTAAAGATAGTTTAACTTTATTTAACACCTCTTCATTAAGAAAATCTTAACTTTAGGTTTTTCATGATTACTATAAATTTTAACTAAATTCTTTTATTCATTTCTATATTCAAAATTTTTTTTCCCCTAATATAACTTCATGTACATAATTGTTCTCAATCAAAAATAAGATTTATTTTAAGTATTCTTGAGAATAAAATAAAATTTTAGGTTTTTGAAAATCTTTGTTTTTAAAATCCCCCCAAAACTTTTATTTTTAGTTTAGATAAAACATTTAAGCATAAGAAATGATACATGGGTGAGAAATAAAAATTGACATATCATGCTTGCAGGAATTTTTAAAATCCTAATATGTAAGTATAACAATTTAAATAACAGGAGTAAAATGAAATCAAATTCAGTTTTTCAAAAAAATTTTCTTTTTATAACAAGAAAAGTATGAATTTCAAAAAGACTTCTACAGTAGTGGAGGTTTTGAAAGCAAATACACACCAAATAAAATAACACACTGATACAGATAGCAAATGGTGGTGGAATTTGAAAAATTTTAAACATGTAGTTTCCTAAGTAGAATTTCTCAATTGTGGTTTATAATCTCCTAACAATTTTTGAATTAAAGTACACACTACTAAAAACTCTGACATAACATACACATTAAAACATTTACTGCCACACACACTATACTCAAAGCAACATATAAATCATCAATACAACAACAACAATACATCTGAATATGATAAATAGTACAACTATAATCTGCATAATATTAGAATTCACATCACAACACAATCATCAAACAAAATACTAGATAAAGTACACAATAACACAACACAACAACACAATAACTAAAACAAACAACATACATCTACTCTTCATCCTCATCATCATCATCATCATCCTGATCGTTCCAATCCCTGGATGGCACATAAGGTATGTAGAATGGATGAGGGGGCATCTCAGCACTCTGATCACCTCTAATCAGTCTATCCAAATAATGCTGATAATTCTCCTCATACTCATCATCTTTTACAAAACATCTCTCCACATTATCCATCTTACCATCCATATCTTTCATATGCTCTTGAGTAAGAGTCACTTTTTTCAAAATTTTTCTTAATAAACCAGTCTGTGAATCAGTAGATGATGAAGCATGTGAAGTAGTAGCACGAGAAGTAGATGCAGTAGAAGCAGAAGCAGTAGAAGCCCTACCAAATCCTCCTCACCAACCAAACTCTGAATGTACAGTGTAAGCACCAAAATTGACACTAGTAATTGGTCTCAATGGCTGAAGTACCTCTTCCCAGGTTTCAAACTTCACACCAGATCGTTCACATAATGAATGAATCAAGAAAGGAAATCCCATAACTGCAGTAGTGGTTGATCTAGCACAGTTCAAAATATAATCATAAATTATACCTCCAATGTCAATAGGCTTCCCTTGCTGAATGCAATGGTTCAACATAGCTCTTTCTCTCGTTACTTCACTAGTATGACTCGAAGGTAACAATTTAGAGGAGATAAAATAATGCCACACCTTAGAAGTGGCATTCAATTTGGAAGCAGGAAAGTTCACTCTTCTATCATATGTTATTTTCCATAATCCTCTTCCATCAGTCAGAAATTCCATGATCTCATCTAATTCCCCTTCCATAGGATGATAGTTAGAATAAAAACAGAACATGTCAGGAGGTAGTCCATAAAAAGTATTGATTACCCCAGAACAAAAGTTGTCCTCAGGCCTCCTAACCATCACTTGATTCTCTTCTGTAGCAGGCAAATTTGCATAAAATTCTCTGACCATAGAAACAACAGCAACAACGAAGAAGCAACAGTTATTTTCCCAGTTCCTTCTAGCAATCATATCTTCAATTACTTCTCCTGGTTTACTAAACACACACTTAGGAATCAACTTACGTGACTGCAGTGCGTCAACGTATCGTTCCTCAGCCCTCGTACTAACAAATTTGTCAGAATCAAATCTTATCTTTTCTCTCATACGCTTTGACTTTGGAGCCATCTCTAAAAATTCATGAAAAATTCACCATAAATTCCAAAATCAAACTAAACTTGCTAAATTATCTTCCAAAAGATATTTTCACTAAATCCAAGCAAATTCTAAAGTTTTTCCACAAATTTTCATCATGAATAGTGATTTTAAGATTTTTCTAAAATGTATTCAAAATACATGGTGAAAATCAAAAAATTTTACTTAGGAGCAGTGCTCTTACCTCAAGGAATCCAAATCTAACAATTTTTGTTGAGATCGACTCTTAAATGATCCACAATATGATGCCCTAGGCTCCTCTTTCGCGATAAACCTAAGGTTGAAGACGATGGGGTGGTTAAAAATGGCAATTTTCAGGTTTTTAACTATAGAACCAATTTTCCCGAACTGGCGCCTAAGCGCGAACTCCTCGGCGCTTAGCCGCGAAATCTGGCGCTTAAGCGCCGGCACTCTGGCTCTTAGCCGCCAGTACCCAAATTTTCACAATTAAGGTATATGCACTAAATCACTTTGTTAATCACCCTTAATTACTCCAGAATCATTATTTCTCCCCACATAAATCTTCCAATATTCTAAATCAAAATTTAATATCCATTGATTCCACACAAATTTTACACAAACACAAACTTATATTAAAACAAACATAACACATAATACAATTCAAGAATTTCTATCCACACATAATGGATGAAATTCTCTAAATACAAGAGACTTTAATCTCAAACTGATAAGTATACATATCCAGAATGTAACCATCACATCATCAGGCTTGGTTAATACATAAATATAAACACTAAACACACCAAACATAACACACATGAACATTAAACATAACACATAAGAACATTAAAAAAATAAGAACAAAACACTCTTAATTCCATTCTCCATTAGGCGGATTATATACCGAACCATTATGATTCTCATTTGACCCTTCTGGAATATAAATCTGATAAAACGGGCGATAATTGTTCATTCTTACATCTTCTTCTTCAATCCATTTGTTCTTCAGAAACATCGCCTTATCCACTTCTTCCACGTGCCTTGAATGACTGAATTGCATCTTGAGTTGCCATCCCATGTGCTCCAAATGCATATTACTTTCATAGATTTTTGCTTCCATTGAAGTAACTCGGGCTTCAGTTTTTGCAATTAATTCAACAATCCCTTGAATACTAACAACGATATATCCATTGAATAACTCTTTAGCACTATAACTATCGAACTTACTCTTGTTAGAATCTTGCTTCTTCTTAATCTCATTCTCCCAGGAAGACATGATACACTCAAAACTCTCTTCTTAAGACTCAAAAATGAAAATAGGACTTGGGGCAAATGTTTCTCTTAAATCAGGTCCTTTTTATAGACTTGGGAAGTGCTAAAACAGCCCTAAGACGTTTTAAAACTCCAAAATAACTTCCAAAACTACTCCCCCACGATCTAGGCTTCTAGAACCTCATTTTTTCACGTTTTTAATAACTGCGACGCCTAAGCGCCAACCAGTTGGCTCTTAGCCGTTAGTGCTCAATTTAGCACAGGTCTGCTAAGTGTCCAAATTTTCATTCTTACTCCTCTAAGTCATCAAATAAGGTCAAATAAACTCTACTATAGTTTAAAATCTCCAAATTACTACCACTAAAAATATAAAAACAAACCAAACCAATTAAACAAAGCATACTAAACAAACATTAAGAAAAGCACACCGATAATTATGGGTTGCCTCCCATAAAGCGCTTGTTTTAACGTCTTCAGTCCAACATACCCAGAACTCATTCTGCGTGACCCAACATCAAATTATTATCAGATTTAGATTTATTGACTGAAAAATATGGTTTAAGTCTATGTCCATTAACTTTAAATATTTTTTTAGTCTTAGGATCTTGAATATCTATAGCTTCATAAGAATAAACTTTTATAACAATAAATGGACCCATCCACCTGGACTTAAGTTTTCCAGAAAATATTCTCAATATAGGATTATACAGTAAAACTTTTTGTCCTGGTACAAGATTTTTTGTAAGAATCTTCCAATCATGTCATAACTTCATCTTTTCCTTATAAATCTTGGCATTTTCATGAGATTCATTCCTTATTTCTTCAAGCTCATTCAATTGTAATAATCTCTTTTCAGCAGCATCTTTCAAATTGTAATTGAACTCTTTAATAGCCCAATAAGCTTTATGCTCAAGTTCAAAAGGTAAATGACAAGCTTTTCCAAAAATCAGCCTATATGGGGACATTCCTATAGGTGTTCTGCAAACAGTCCTATAGGCCCACAAAGCATAATCCATTTTTATTGACCAATCCTTTCTATTTGAATTAACAGTTTTTTTCAATATTCTTTTAATTTCATGATTGGATAATTCAACCAAACCCCTTGTCTGCGGATGATAAGCAGTAGCAATGCGATGATTAATATGATATTTCTTTGCTAACTTCCCAATAATCGCATTTCTAAAATGACTTCCCCCATCAATTATGATTAGTCTTGGTATTCCAAATCTGCAAAATATATTCTTTTCTAAAAACTTTGCAGCACTTTGAGCATCACATTGAGTTAAAGCAATAGCTTCAATCCATTTGGAAACATAGTCTACTGCTATCAAAATATAAACACTTCCGAAAGATGGTGTAAATGGTCCCATAAATTCTAGTCCCCAAATATCAAATATTTCAACTTCCAACATATAATTGAGGGGCATCTCATTTCTTCTAGAAATATTGCCTATACGCTGACATCTATCACAATTTTTAATATAAGCATTCACATCCTTAAAAATTGTAGGACAATAAAATCCTGATTGTAATATTCTATATGCAGTTTTATCACTTCCAAAATGTCCCCCATAATCAGAATCATGATATTTTTGAATAATTTCATAAGTCTCTTCCAAAGGTACACATCTTCGAATTATAAGTTCATTTCCTTGTTTATATAAAAATGGGTCATCCCAAAAATAAGTCTTACCATCATACATAAATTTCTTCTTTTCTTGGTACGTCAAACCACATGGTATAATATTACTAACAATAAAGTTTACTATGTCTGCATACCACGGAACACGCCATTCTTTAACAGTGAATAATTTTTCATCAGGAAAATGTTCATTAATTTCTTCAATATCACAGAGAGATTTTTCAATTTCAAGCCTGGACAAATGATCAACAATTTGATTATCAGAACCCTTCCTATCTACTATCTCAAAATCAAATTCTTGCAAAAGAAGAATCCATCTTATCAGTCTCGGTTTTGCATCATTTTTCTTTATTAAGTATTTAATAGCACAATGATCAGTATGCACAACACATTTAGTTATAATTAAATATGATCGAAATTTATCAAAGGCAAACACTATAGCTAATAACTCTTTCTCACTAGTAGTATAATTAATTTGAGCTTCATTAAGATTTTTACTAGTATAATAAATTACTTTGAAAATTTTATCATATTTCTGACCTAAAACAACACCAATAGCATAATCACTAGCATCACATAATAATTTAAAAGGTTTTTCCCAATTTGATGAAATTTTTACAGGTGCAGTGATTAATTTTTCTTTTAATGTTTCAAAGGCTTTACGACAGTCATCATCAAAATTAAAATTTGCATCCTTTTCCATTAAACTACATAAAGGTTTTGTAATCTTCAAAAAATCTTTGATGTAACGCATGTAGAATCCAGCATGTCGTAAAAAACTTCTAATTCCCCTTACATTGGTTGGGCAAGGTAAATTAGATATAACTTGAATTTTTGCAGGATCTACCTCCAAACCTTTTTCTGAAATCTGTTGTGCCAAAATAATTCCTCCTGCTACCATAAATTGGCATTTTTCGAATTAAGGACCAAATTAGTTTCTTCACAGCATTTTAGAACTTTAGATAGATGTTCTAAACATGATTCAAACAAAATTCCAAACACTAAAAAACTTCAATCCCTTTTTCAATGAAATCACAAAAAATAGCCATCATACATCTCTGAAATGTAGCAGGGGCATTACATAAACCAAAGGGCATTCTTCTAAAAGCAAACATACCATAAGGACTGGTAAACGTAGTTGTCTCTTGATCCTCAAGAGCAATTTGAATTTGGTGGTAATCAGTATATCCATCCAGAAAACAAAAGTATTTATGCCCAGCCAGTCTATCCAACATTTCATCTAGAAAAGAGAGTAGAAAATGATCTTTCCTTGTGGCAAGGTTTAATTTTCTATAATCAATGCATATTCGCCACCCTGTAACATGTCTTGTTGGTATCATTTCACTCTTTTCATTAACAGTCACAGTTACTCCTTTGTTAGGAACACAGTGAATAGGACTAACCCTTGCACTATCTGAAATAAGGTAAATAATTCCAGCATCGAACCATTTTAAAATTTCTTTCTTAACAACATCTTTCATAATAGGATTTAATCTCCTTTGGGGATCAGCCCGCGGTTTGCAATTATCTTCCATAAAAATTCTGTGCATACAAATTGAAGGACTGATTCCTTTAATATCAGCAATTGTCCATCCAAAGGCTTTCTTGTGCTTCTTCAAAATTTCAAGCAAACTCTCTTCTTCTTTTTAAGTTAATTGAGAGGAAATTATAACAGGCAAGGTTGAGGATTCACCTAGAAAAACATACTTCAAATTATCAGGAAGCATTGTTAGCTCAAGTTCAGGAGGTTTTTCAATTGATGGACCATAAGATTCATCTTTCTCAGTCATATCCAACAATTCAAACTTTCACGAACATACTTTAAATCTTCCTCTTGAAAATCTTTAGAATCAAATAACTCTTGTTCTTGCTTATATTCCCATTCTTCTCTTTCAGCTTTCTCTTCATAAGTTGATTTGAAATGGCATTCACTTAAATATTCAATAACATCCATCCTATAACACTCATCTTCTTTACCTCTAGCAGGATATTTCATCGATTTTGAAATATTAAATGTAACAGTTGATACACCTAAAATATATAGTATTTTTATGCACATTTATATACCTATTTTTAATGATATTGCACTTTAATGGAAGGTATTTTGTGTTTTTCTTGCAGGTATGATGAAAATGGATGGTCATGATGAAAGGAGCAAAATTGGATCAAATTTCGAGCAAAAAAAAAGAAAAATAAAAAATTTGGGACTGTCGGCTAAGCGCCGCTGGGCTGGCGCTTAGCCGCCACAGTTAAAAATCGAGATTCAAATGGATTTGGCGCCAATTTCAAAGGGGATGGGATGCAACTCTTGGTGGTAACGTCCATAACTTCCTTTGGGCGGCAAGTTTGAATCAAGGGGTGCGTTCCTTGGTAGATACATCAAATCTAGACACATTTTGAAGAGACACCAAGGCACCTTTTGGTTTACTATTCAAAGAGAGTCTTAGGAAAGTTTTAGAGGAGGAAATTTGAGGAGACTCTTCCACTGCATTTTGAAGAGTACTTCCATTGTTCTTCCACTGCATTTTAAAAGTTTTTATTTAGAGTAGGAGTAGAGAGTAGAAAGGAGAAAAGGGTCGGAGTGAAGTATTCTTCTTCCTACATCTTTTCTTTCTTTTTGTTTAGTTTTTATTGAAGTCTGAAGTTTGTATTCTGAGTCAACGGAGTTGGGAGACTTGCTCTGAGAAGTAGTTTAGCAAAGAGTCAAAGTTTCAGAGGAACTTCCTTAGTCTTGTGGAGAGGATTTTCAGATAAGTGTTTACTTTTATTTAGTTTATTAATACTTGTTTTTGTTTATTATTTTCTTATCGTTGTTTTTAATTTCAAATCAATGTGTTTTTATATTTTCTCAATGCATTCTAACTAGTTTACTTTATCTTTTTCTTTCTTAAATGGAGAAGTAATTAATTTAAAGAGAATTGTTGTGGAAAGTTTAAGTGTTTAAAAGTTGGAAGAAGTTGTGAAGATTGATTCTAAAAACTTTGTTTACTTCTTAATTTAGCCTGTTAAGTTGTAAAATTTCTTGACATTATGTAAGATCCAATGCAGTATTGTCTCATAAAAGTTAGTAAGAATCACATGAAATTATATGGGTGAGAACTGTAGTCCATATAATTGAATGTAATATTAGAAGAAATTTTTATGAAAGGGAGTAAAATTTGACTGTAGTCCCTAATTTAGTTTGAAGTTTTGAGTTTTGTTATGAGAAGTTAGCCCCCATGTGGTGGGAATCGAGGGAACTCTAGAGTTAGAGACTGGTATCTTCCCTGCCTAACCATGTTCAAAATAATATAAATTTCAAATTAACCTATGTTCTTTATAGAACCAAGTAAGGGTAAAGAACACATTTTCTTCTATCTGTCACAACAAAAATTTGAATACTTCCACAACAATACTTTAAGAATTATTACTACTTCATGAAAGGAAAGAAAAAGATATTCTAGTTAATAGTATTTTACATCCAGTGTTATTAGTTATTGTAATTTTAATTTCTTGTTTAGCATTTTATTAAGAAAATTTCAAAAGACATATCAACCTTCAAAACTTTTCAAAATCAAGACATACTTTTTCGAGAATAATTAAAGAAAATAAAAAGATAACTTCTCTTATTCCTATAAAGATTTCACATTTTCCTTGTGGGTTCGATATCTCGGGGCTTAATCAGAAAGTCCTATATTACTTGATAAACGATACGTATACTTGCGTAGTATCCCATATTATAAAATCATTATTTACATATCTTAAATCATCAGCGTATTTATCCTGTGGAACCAAGTTTCTGGCATCCGTTGCACTTATATCTATCGAGGATGAACAGTCTGATTATTAACCCTCATCGTTAATTCCCCTTTTTACACATCTATCATGGCTCTGCCTGTAGCTAGAAAAGGTCTCCCCAAAATTATGGGTATCTCTTTATCTTCCTCCATATCTAACACATTGAATCCACAGGAAAAATAAATTGATCCACTTTTACCAAAACATATTCTATAACTCCATTAAGATATGTGATCAAACGATCTGCTAATTGCAAAGTTACAGTAGTTGGGGTTATTTCTCCTAGTCCCAGTCTTTTGAATATTGATAGAGGCATAAGGTTAATGCTTGCACCCAAATCACATAAAGCTTTTCCACAGAATCTTTCTCCGATTGCGCATGGAATTGTGAAACTTCCAGGATCTTTAAGTTTTTCAGGAAGCTTTTTCTGAATTATCGCACTGCACTCCTCACTAAGTGCAACAGTCTAATTTTCTTCAAACTTCCTCTTTTTATTAAAAATATCTTTCATAAATTTCGCATAGCTTGGCATTTATTATAGGGCTTCAGCAAATGGATTATTGATGGTAAGCTTTTTTAATATCTCCAAGAATTTTGAAAATTACTTATCCAACTTTTGTTGACGAAGTCTCTGAGGAAATGGAGGTGGTGGTTTTTCTAAATCAACCTTAGGTGGAGAAATAGGTCTTTCAAAACCTTTTGGAGCATCCTCTTTAGGTCTTTCAATCTCTTCTTTCTCTACTTTAGTTTCTTTTTGAACTCTACCTTCCAATTCTTTTCCACTTCTCAGTTGAATTGCTTTTACTTGTTCTTTATTCTTTTCTCTTAGATTCACTTCAGTATTACTTGGAAGCATTCCATGGGATCTATTACTTAAGACATTTGCAATTTGTCCTAATTGATTTTCAATATTTTTGATGAATGCTCCTTGAATTTGTAATTGATTTCCCATATGTGATACTACTTCTTCCATAGACAACTTCTTCTCCTTTAATTGTACAACATTGTTATAACCAGAAGGATAAGTTAATCTATTATTATTATCACCTTGGTTTTTCCAATTCCCTAATGGGTTTACTTGGTGGTTCCCCCATTGTTGATTAACACCACCCTGATTATTGTTATTCCAGTTGAAATTTGGATGATTCTTCCAACCTGGGTTATAACAATTGGAATATGGGTTGTTGGGTTTGATTATAGCATTCACAGTTTCTGGTGAAGAATAAGAATCAATCATTTCGCCTAATGAATTTTCTTCAATCATGAGATTTGACTGAGAAAAAGTCATCCCAAATTAGTCTATCTTCCTGGATACAACAAGAACTTGATTTGCTAACATTGTAAAAGCATCATTTTCAAAAACACTGGCTACCTTTTTAGGATTTAACATTTTAAAAGGCCATAGAAAATTATTAGTAGCAATTTCTTCAATTAAAGCATAAGCATCAGAAAATGGTTTAGACATTAATGATCCACCAGCAGCAGCATCGATGATCGATCTAAGAGATCCAACTAATCCATTATAAAAAGTTTGAATTATTAACCAATCTGGTATCGCATTATGTGGACATTTCTTGAGGAGATCTTTAAATCTTTCCCATGCTTCATATATTGATTCCCCTTCAAACTGACAAAAAGATGTTATATCATTTCTCAACTTAGCGATCTTAGATGGTCGAAAATATTTAGCAAGGAATTTTTGTGACGAGTTCACCCCAAGTTCTAATTGATCCAAGTGCTTAATGAATGTAACCATATTTTAGCTTTATCCCTTAGTGAGAAAGGAAAAAGTCTAAGTCTAATAACATCATCTGAAACACCATCATATTTACAAGTAGCACACAACTCTAGAAAATTAGCAAGATGCAAATTAGGATCTTCAGTTGTTGCTCCCCCAAACTGATTATTAAACACCATCTGGATAATAGCAGGTTTAAGCTCAAAAGAATTAGCTGCTACAGCAGAGTTTTGAATACTACCACGAAGTTCATCTACTGTAAGGTTAACATAATCTCTTAAAGGTCTTAATTCTTGATGGATGCCTACATTTTGATTTTGTTGATTTTCCATTTCTTGAATATTTTTATCTTTTTCTGTATTTTTAATTTTTTTAATTTTTATGATAGTTCTTTCTAATTCAGAATCGTAAGGCACAAGTCCCTCAGAACCTGAACTACGCAACAACAATAAAACAAAACAAAACACAACACACTAACAAAAACAAAGAAAAGTAAAAAATTTAAAATTTCTTAATTCTCTTTAAAATGCAATTATTTTTCTTTCCCCCGGCAACGACGCCAAAAACTTGATCCTCTGTACCAATATTTATACTTACAAATATGATATGAAAATTGGCAACGACACCAAAAACTTGATCCCGCCAGATATATATATATATATATATATATATATATATATATATATATATATATATATATATATATATATATATATATATATATATATATATATATATATATATGCTGATGATTTTGATTTATAATGGGGATACTACGCAAGTATACGTATCGTTTATTAAGTGATATAGGACTTTCCGATTAAGCCCCGAGATATCGAACCCATAGGGCAAGGATGAAAATTTTTAAAGGAATTAGAAAATTATCTTTTTACTTTTTTTAACGGTTTTTGCGAAGTATGTCTTGATTTTGAAATATTTTGAAAGTTGATTTGTCTTTTGAAATTTCTTTAATAAAATGTTAAGCAAGAAATTAAAATTATAATAACTAATAACATTGTATGTAAAACACTATTAACTAGAATATATTTTTCTTTCCTTTTATGACTTAGTAATAATTATTAAAGTATTGTTGTGAAAGTATTTACATTTATTGTGACAGATAGAAGCAAATGTGTTCTTTACCCTTACTTGGCTCTATAAAGAACATAGGTTAATTTGAAATTTTTATCGTTTTGAACATGGTTAAGCAGGGAAGATACCAGTCTCTCACTCTAGAGTTCCCTCGATTCCCACCAACTGGGGGCTAACTTCTCATAACAAAACTCAAAACTTCAAACCAAATTAGGGGGTTTTAGCCCGTCACTTTAAAATCCTCTAATTTTACTCCCTTTCATAAAAATATCTTCTAATATTACATTCAATTATATAGACTACAATTCTCACCCATATAACTGCATGTGATTCTTACTAACTTTTATGAGACAATACCGCATTGGATGTTACAGAATCTCAAGAAATTCTACAACTTAACAGGCCAAATTAAGAAGTAAACAAAGTTTTCAGAATCAATCTTCACAACTTCTTCCAACTTTAAACACTTATACTTTCCATAACAATTCTTCATAAACTAATTACTTCTCCATTTAAGAAAGAAAAAGACAAAGTAAACTACTCAGAATGAATTGAGAAAATACAAAACCAATTGATATGAAATTAAAAACCATAAGAAAAACAACAAATAAAAACAATTATTAATTAAAAAAATAAATGTAAGAAGAAAAGTAAACACTTATTTGAAAATTCTCTCCATAAGACTCAGAAAGTTTCTCTGAAACTTTAACTCTTCACTAAACTACTCCTCTAAGTGGATCTCCCAACTCCGATGACTCGGAATAAACTTCAGAATTTAATAGAAACTAAACTAAAAGAAAGAAAAGAAGTGGGAAGAAGAAGACTTCACTCCGAACCTTTTCTCCTTTCTACTCTCTACTCCTACTCTTAATAAAAACTCTCACAAAATAAAAGTAAAAAACTGTAAAAACTCTCTTCAAAATGCAAGTAGAAGAGCAAAAGAAAGAAAGAACCCTTTAAAATGCAAAGGAAGAGCCTCAAAAGAAAGAAAGAAACCTTCAAAATGTAAAGGAAGAGCCGCCTAATCTTTCCTAAGACTCTCTTTAAATATTAAACTAAAAGGTGCCTTGGTGTCTCTTCAAAATGTGTCCAGATTCAATGTATCTACCAAAGAATGCACCCCTTCATTCAAACTTGCCGCCCAAAGAAAGTTATGGAAGTTACCACCAAGAGTTGCATCCCATCCCCTTTAAAAATGGCGCCAAACTCAATTTAATATCGATTTTTAACTGTGGCGGCTAAGCGCCGGCCCAGCGGCGCTTAGCTGCCAGTGCCAAAATTTTGATTTTTCATTTTTTTTGCTCCAAATTTGATCCAATTTTGCTCCTTTCATCACGACCATCAATTTTCATCTTACCTGCAAGAAAAACATAAAATACCTTCCATTAAAGTGCAATATCATTAAAAATAGGTATAAAAAAGTGCATAAAAATTCTATATATTTTAGGTGTATCAATTATTAGGGGAATGTTAAATTTGATTAAGCGATATCGGTTAGGATTCCACGGCTCCCACATTCCGGGACCACTATTTTCTTCAGATTCAATTGGTCTAAATGAATTCACTAAACTCAACTGAATGAGTTCCATAAGATCATTCGGATCGAGGAAAGCTCGTTAGCATCCATAGGTTGCCTACTTCGAGGTATTCCCGATCAGCTGATAGAGACATTTTAATTTAGTTTAACTTGTGATTTTGTTTTGTTTGTGATTAAATTTTGATTTATCTTATATTTTGTTTTTTTTGGCAGTGAATTTGATTTTTTTGTTTGTTTTGACTTTAATTTGGTTTTGTTTATTTTGTGACTATCCTAAATGTTTTAGTTTTCATGTAGGGTAACATTGGTATATAGCATGCAAGCTTGTAAGCAAGAAAAGTAAAGTAAAGGAAGTGCAGAAAAGAAGGTACTATAAACTTATAAAAGCATACCTGGTGAGTCTTCACATTCCTCCACCTGAAACTTTATTATCTTTTGCAGTAAATATTTATAATTTGCAGGAAAGTAAAAGCCTATAGATAAGTTCATCACTGGCCTACCCAAACCCTATGTCATAACTTGGTGGGTTCTATTTATTCATTTGAGAGATGCCTTCCTTTGATAAGTATAATATGTTCAGTCGTCCTACAAGATGTCCGAAAGACTTGTGAAAAGATCTAGGGAGTCCCTGAATATTTGACACCCTTTTGAAATTTCTTGAGTTCATTTAAACTTATCATATTTATTAAATGATTCATCCATTTCATACCCTTAAGCTCAGTGAATTAATGTTTTGATCATCCAAAAAATGGAGTAATTATCACTTGAAATTCAATTTATAAATTATGTGAGTAAAGGCCCTTAGGGGCATGTTGGTTTGTTAAATAACCTAGCCAATTTAATTTTAAGGTTCGGCTTGCAGTGTTTCAAATATATTCACCATTAATCTAATCATCTTTTCTAATCCAAATAAGTTAAGTTTGATTAAGCCTAGCTCACTATTAAGCCCTTAAGACTTTAGGTGGGTATATTTGCAATTTTAGAAAATGTTAAGTAGACTTATATGATTATCATTTTTATCAGATTAATGAACTATCATTAAACCACTGATTAGGGGTTTTGAATCATTAAGAATTATTTTCCAAGAATGAAACCACTAATTCAGAATCATTTAATTTTTGATTATCTTCCGAATTAATATAATTAAGGAAATTACAAGTTTATCCTTTAATATAACAATAGTGAGATGGGTTTCTACCACTTATCCCCTCATGTTTCAATCATTTTAACATTTTTATTAAGATCATTTATCACCCATTTACGCTTTAGATAGACCTAAATGTTAATTTAGGCTAAATTCATCAAAATTACAACTTTGCCCCTAAGGCCTTAATATTTTATAATTAATCAAATTTAACTCAAATGACTTCGAAATTATTATGTTACCCCACTTATGAGTAAGTTAAAACATCAGAGGAGAAAGTGTGATTTTGGTAAATTTAACTTAATTTATATAATTATTTGAATGCAAAAATATGAATTTTCAAAGATAATTCAATAACATAATTAAAAAAATTATTTGTTCTTAAGAAAATTAATGAAGGTTCACCTTGACCAGTTGACCACTAGGACTAAATTTCGTTATTTTTTGAGTTTTAATTTAATTACTATAATTATTTTAATTTTTGGAGTATTAATTAAATATAAAATATTAATTAGGTGGAAAATTAAGTTTTATATTTTTATTAAATCTCTCTGAAGTCAAAGGACCTAGAGAAACAAATTTCATATTTTTTAAAATTTTTATTTTAGTTAATAGAATTATTTTAGTGAGAAATTAAGAAAAATCCATTTTAAGCTTTAAAAATTATTTTTAACCCTTTAAAATTTAATATCTTCACTTAGAAAATTAGGAAAATTATTCCAACTATTCATAAGTGATCAAGAGACAATTCAGAACATTTTCACAAATTCTGTTAATTTTGAGATTTTATGAATTTTTAATTATTTAAATATTTAAAATAACCTTAAAAATAAAAAAATTATTTTTCTTATGTTTGCTCTGATCATAAGGAAATCCCAAAAACAATTTCAAAATCTTTCAACTTGTACTTTTTTTATTATAATTATTTTAATTTCAAAATGTCATTTAACTTAAAACAAATCCTTTTAAGAGGTTAAATTAACCCAAATGACTTCAATTTTTTTAATGGGAGTTCTTCTAACCCTAAACCAAAGTGGAGAATTATTTTTAAGCCATTTACATTTATATTTAAGCCAATTTAATTTTCTTTTAGTTTTAGGGTTTGATGACCATTAGGGTTATATTTAATGATTTAAGCAAAGTTATAATTTTTCTGTGGTCCTCTGGTCACAGTGAACCTACCAAAATATTTTTATTTTTTCGATGAATATTGTAATTTTTATAATTTTTATATCAAAACAGGAGTGATTATCTTGAAAATTAGGGATCTCCACATAGAGATCCCCCTTGATCATGGAAAAATCATGGAAAATCACTCAAAACAGAGGAACAAAAGCCCTAAATTTCAAGCTATGGTGAAATATACATGCAAATGGAGAATTGAAATAAGAAATACAACAATTAATTAAAAATAAAAAATATACCAAATAAACTTGAAACCACTCCCATATTATTCTCCTCTGTTCACTGAGCAAGGAGGTTTTATTTATTTTTCTGATTTTTCTACACCAAGTTATGGAATTTTTAAAGATGGTTGATTTAATTAATTCATAAAATCCATAATTTTCTATTTATCAGACGCGATGCCACCTCATCCTTAAACAGCTCTGATGCACTTCCCATTCAGTTCTGCCATCTAACTTAGCTCCACGCTTTATGCACAACAATTCTGTCTAGTGTGATCCGAGCCCTCCATTTGATACATGTGCGATCCAACGACGCTCCTCCTTTGTACCCAACTGGAGTGCATAGAGAACCATCCACATCATAGACCTAATATCTCGCTTGATACTTAACCAAATCACTTCAGGTTTATTCTATGGACTCATCTAGCTGAGACAAATTTATCTATACAGTTAACCTAGCCCTAAATCAAGCCAACATGAAAGGAGAATCAAAATTAGCTTATTAGAGGGGGAGACTTCACTACCTTTGTCTGAGAGAAGAGAACTCAATTAGATGGTTGTAGCAGCTTTGATTGGACCTAACAATCCTTCAGATGAAGCCTCTTGCTTTGGTGAAATGTCTGGACCCAAGTTCGACTAGGCCCAATTTCAGGTGTTGATCAAAGTCTATGCTGGAGGCTCTCTGTGATGGGGCTTTGATGGGATGGTGTGGGTGCAATTAATTTGATTTTGGTTCAGCGTGGAGGTGTGGTGGAGTTTGTCCTAGTTTTGACTGAAAATTAAGAGATGAAATTAGCTATGAGCAGTAAAAATCAATGGCTAAGGGTTGTGGGCTTGCACTCAAGAGGTCCCAAAGAAGCTCTCAGGGCAATTTGGCAGAGTTTCCTAACAAAAATTTCAGCACCCTCTCTTGGCCATGAAGGATGGTTTTTATAGCCATGGCCATTGGGCTCAGGGCTTAGCAATAGGTGGGATTAGCTGCTTAGGTGGAAGGTAGCAGGGCACAAGTGAGCAATCAGGGCTGGACAGCTTGGGGGGTGATTTTGGGTTTTGATGTGGAGGAGGTGGCTCTTAATTTGGGCTCCTTCAGCGACTAGGTTGGCCGTCTAGGCCAAGGGGAATGGCCAGAGGTTAGGTGGTCAGCTGGGCAGGCCATCATGGTGAGTAATTAAGTTGGTGACCAATTTTGGTAATTAGGAATGAAATCCCCTAAATCATGGGACCTTTGGTCCATGGCTAAAGTAGTGTGGGCGAGTTAGATCTAGGGTGGTTCCTAGGGTTCACTTGGTGGTTGTGGTGAACTTAGGTTGGTCACATTTGGCTTGATTTGGTTACATTGGGTCATAGGTTCAATTTGGGTCACTTAGGTTCAAGTTGTTCTAGGTTGTGTTCAAGCTTGGGTTAGGTCTAAAATGATTGTTTAATATGATGTTTGTGATTGTCATAAAGTGATTGGGAGAGGATTGGAGGGGTTTTGAATGGGTTTGGGGTATTAATTTACCTTAATTTGGGTATTCGGTCTTGGGTATATTTGGATTAGCTTGAGTTTAGGATAGGCTAGGGTTGGGTCAAAGGGCAATTGATGGTTCCAAATGGTCTATGGGGATTTTATAAAGAGCTCTCAACATTAATTGGGTAGAAATTTTAGTGTTAGGCTATTTAATGTGGTGGCATTTAGACATGTTGTTAATTTAGGGTAAAATTGAGAATTTTAGGTTTTTTGGACTTGGTTGAGGTTTGGGTTCAAATTAGGGGCAATTGATGGTTTAATTTGGCGTAGGGGAATGTCATGAAGAGCTTAGAAATGAAAATTTGGGGAAATTGATTGACATTGGGTTTGATTTAGGGAGATTTGGTCATATGGTCAAAATTGTGGCTTTTTGGTTTGGGATCAAATTGGGTTCAAATGTGGTCAAATTGGACTTTGATTTAGTTTAGATCAGGATTAGGGATGTTGAATTTTGGTTTGGAGTGGAAATTAGGCAAGATTGAGGTCAATTGGGTTGACATTGGGTGTAATTTGGGCACTTTGGACTTAAAAGCAAAATATGGGGCTTTTGGTTAAAATGGGTCAATTTGGTTAAATTAGGTCAATGTGGTGGTTCAAAATTGAAAATTGGAATATTTAGAGGTTTTATGAATTTTTTAGAATTTTTGGAATACATTTAAAATTTTTGGGCTAGGAGGGGCATTTAGGTAATTTTGGGTATTTTGGTAAATTTAATGTGCTTTGGATATTTTGAGTGTTGATGAACGTTTTGGGATGCTTTTTGGAGGATTTTGGTAATTTTGGTCGATATTGAGAATTTTGGGCAAAATTAGGGTTTTAAGGGGTAATTTGGTCATTTGGTAGAGTTTAGGGGTAAGGAGTTAAAAGTTGGAATTTTTTGGTAAAATTGGGCTTGAGTGAGATTTATAACCCATTTGAGTCATGGTCCAAGGGAATTCCCAATTTGGATCCTCCATGTGCTGGTACTAGCCAAACCCTAGCCTGGGGTTAAAAGCATGGGGAAGCCACCCACATGAGTTTCCAAAAGAGTAGAGGATCAAGTGTAAAGAAGTTTGGTATGGGGTTGTGAGGCAGTGTGTGAGAGTGTAATGTGGGTGTGTGTGTGTGAGCCTCACCTAGACCAGACCTCTCGGGGTGAGTCCTAAGGCTTGAACATCCTGTAGGGAACTCCCTCTTGAGCTTCCTTATGTTTGGTCTCATCCTTCTAAATACTTAGAGGTTAGACCTCAAACATTTGAAAACTCCAAGTGAAGTAAAGAAGTGATTTGATTTTCTATGGGGTAAAGGTTCCATTGCTAGTCTTCTAAGATAGTCACCAGGAATGTTCTATGGCTAGACCCTAGGCTATTTTAAAGAAACACTAGACCTCAACCAAATTGAGGTCAACAAATGGACCCCCAATAAGTGTGGTGTGTCGGACAAGCACAACCCGTATTGTTGTTGACCAACAAAATCAACAAAACCAACACAACTGTCTGAGTAAAAACTCAAGACAAAATGTATAATTCAACGAGGAAGTTTTCGTTGGGGATTATCTGGTTGAAAAAAACTTTAAAACTGGAAACTCTCACTAGGGAAACCAAGGGAACCACCTTCGAGATGGAGCTATGAATTTCAAGCCTCCAAACTCTGAAGGAGTCTGTTCCGATTTGATTGAAAATTTGATTTGGAATTGGAATTCAGTTTCAGATTTGGATTTTGTATTTTGAATTTTGATTTGATTCTGAATTTGAATTTTATTTAATTCTGAATTTGAGTTTGATTTGATTCTAAATTTGAATTTGATTTTGAGTTTTGAGTATATGGGAATTTAAGTTTATGGAATTTTGAATTTGTGAAATTTTACTTTGATTTGAAAATTTTAATTTCGTGGGAATCTTTGGGTTTAAGTGTAGAGGAAGAGTCAGAATTTAGGTATCGACCTCGAAGGAGGGAATCAAAATTTAAGTACTGATCCTAGAGGATGATAACTAGAATTTAGGTACCAGTCTCAAAAATGAGAATCAGAATTTCGGTACCGACCTCGGAAGATAAGAATCAAAATTTAGGTACTGACCACGAAGGATAAGAACTGGAATTTAGGTACTTCTCTCGAAAATAAGAATCAGAATTTTGATATAGATCTAGGAATTTTGCGGATGTGAAAAATTTCTCGAATAGGATGTGGAAAATTTAAGAAATTTGAAGGAATCAGACGACCATGCTCTGACCTTGGAATTTCATAGAAGTCGAAAAATTTCTCAGATAGAATGCAAAAAAATTAGGAAATTTGAAGGAATCGGACAACCATGCTCCGACCCTGGAATTTCATGGAAGCTGAAAATATTCTTGGATAGGATGCAGAAAATTTAGGAAATTTGAAGGAATCAGACGACCATGCTCCAACCCTGGAATTTTATGGAAGGCAGAAAATTTCTCAGACAGGATGCGAAAAATTTAGGGATTTTGAAAGAATTAAACAACCATGCTCTGAACCTGGAATTTCATAGAAGGTGGAAAACTTATCAGATAAGATACAGAAAATTTAGGGAATTTGATGGAATCAGACGACCATGCTCTGACCCTGGAATTTCATGGAAGGCAGAAATTTTCTCAAATAGAATGCAGAAAATTTAGGGAATTTGAAGAAATCGGATGACCATGTTCTGACCCTAGAATTTCATGGAGGGCAGAAAATTTCTTGGATAGAATGCAGAAAATTTATGGAATTTGAAGAAATTTGGCGACCATGCTCTGACCCTAGAATTTCATGAAAGGCAGAAAATTTCACAAATATGATCGAAAAAATTTAGGGAATTTAGGAATCTTGGGAAGGAAAGCTCAATGACTCACGTCCAACCCAAAGGGGTAATGGGAGGGAATCAAAATTTAGGCACTGGTCCCAGAATTTCATGTTAAAAGATTTAGAGAAACTTTGATGTTAACTTTCGAAGAAAATAAAATTGTGCAATTCGGTTAAGACTTGTAGCCATTGCGAGATTTGTAGAATTTCGTGACATTTTGAATTTATAGGAAGTGAAGCTGTGTAAAGTGCCAAATTTTGCGGAGCTCTTTTGGAAATGAAGAATCTGAGAATGAGTGCAGAGACTCGGAGCCTCGAGAAAGAGTTAGCTTATCATTTGTTTTCAATTTATCATTATTTTTCAATTTTTTCGTATCATTTCATTTCATTTCATTTTGGGGATATCTAATTTCAGATTCGAGTTTCTTTTATTTCATTTTATTTTAACTTCTTCATTTGTTATTATTTTCTTTTTTATCTTCTTTTGTATCGTTCTTTATTCATTTTAATTTGGTACCGGTATGCAGTCCTGCGGCTTTTTGACCTTGTGCCAAAAGAAACATGTCTAAAAAACTCAGTAAGCTGAAACATAAATATTCATTAATTTTGCTGAAAGCAGTAGTACAAGTGATCATGTGTTGATAAGCATCCAAAAGTAGATCAAGCATACATAGCTAAAAAAAATTATCATATCATATCATGCTGGTACAAAAAGTGGTGATAACTACCATGAACTGGTGTGGAAGGTAGTAGAATTCTACTGTCTGAGGCACCCTCGTGAGCAAGCCAATCTACCAAGGCTGCGCTTCGAAACAAAAGTCCCCTCGCGAACACCCGGAGGTACTGCTGTCACAGTGGCAAGGGATGAAGGCTTTTCAACTCTGGATCTTTCTCATAGTAGAACGGTGCCTTGTCCTCGTCCATTCTTCTGAAATTAACTGAAACTCTTTATCCTGTGACTCCTAGGATGCTGTGTTTTGCAAGATCTGCCCCGTTTTCTTTTAGCACTAACATTGATCCGACTGGTAGAGGAATCTCGACGGAACCTCAGAACTCTTCTGGCCCAACAATCTGAATCTCCCAGCCGAACAATATATTTCTTTCACTTATAAATAAGACCGTGTAGAATGGCCTCACGAATTCATGGTGGTCAATATGAGGTGGGATATAGTCCCCATCCTCATATATTTTTATAATGCAACTTTTGGGAACATAGTTTGCAGGCAGCACGTGCCACTCGACCATTCTCTTTATCATTTTCTTAATTTATGGCAGTATTGGATCCACCTCATCATGCTGTAGAATCCATGGGGACTACCCTATCGATGTTTTTTGAAGTTATAGCAGCACGCACACTGAATGGTGATCCAGCCCTTTCCTCTCTTCCATTTTGTCAGCTCTGTGTATGTCCTCTCCTTCAGACGACCTGATCTGCCTAAATCTTGAAGGCTGAAAATACAATTCAGAATTTTCTCTTGATCATTCCTTGAAAATACATCTGTGTAAAGCTCTATGCCTTCTAGCATATTGATGAATCTTCCTTGGATTTCCTCATAATGCTGGAATTCTTTCTTTCTAACTCTTTTGATTTTGGCCATCACGTAGTCTGGGTCTCCTCGCTGCAATGGCGACAGAACAAACTATGGTACGTAAGGCTCTATGTCAGGATGCTCCCTGCTTTAGAGTGGCATCGAGGTAGTTGCGTACGCTTCGAATGTGCTGTACTCCTCCAACTGTAGAATATGGCACTATGACCATTCTAAAAATGCCCCTATTACTTAAGGCTGTATGGGTATACTCAAGTTGCAAGTCAAGCACTCGGTTAAAATCTCTTTCATCATATCCCATGTCGGCACAAGGTCCTGAGTAGTCTCCGGCTCTGCATCTGTACATGGTGATCTGCCATTAGTTTCTTTCATCTCTAGCTCATAAAATTCTTCTGGAATAGGCGGTAACTCGGCGGCTAACTCCCGAGCTTGTCTCCTCCATCCTGTCTAAAAGATGATGTTTACAGCGATTTACATTTCTTTTCTTTGTGCGCTCTAATTGCGTGTCTGGAACTCACTCAGCTGTAGCGGTGACAAGACCACACTTTGGAGTAGTGATCATGGATGGAATCTGGCTGTGTCTCTCGGCGGGAAGGTGTGAATCAACAAAACCTTTGGTTCCTCCATGTCCTGACGTCTGTCCAGTCACACTATGACTAATTTTATTTACTGGTTTCATATCTGTGATCACCTCGTAGTCTATGTAAACCTAGAAGTAATCCAAGTCAAAGTTGATCACTCTTCCGGCAGGTGCTTTTCTTCTCAAAGTGCAAGGTTCAAGCCATCTTTGAAACCAAATACTAACATGTGACATGACACTTCCTACACAAAAAAATGAGGGGAAATGTCAGTGGTTGGTATTTTGCACAAACAAATAATAACAAACGTATTATTATTTATTTAACAATACTTGTAATTAGTCTGATGCCATTATCTTATTTAATATGATTTTACAAGACTTAACGTTAGAAATTTAACAAGCGTATTTTGTCTTGTGAGAAAATTTATTTTATTTCGTTCAACGTTATTATTTTACAAAATTTGGACCCAGTCACAGACACTGGCCACATTGCTTATTTTGGAACAATCGCCCTCTTTTAGAATTTCTTCACATTGTGTAGTACTTCTTCAGGTAACATCCATTATCGGCAACATGGGTCTATCCCTTTGAGAATCTACCAGCTAGTATGACCCGCCGGAGTAAACCTTCTCCTCCACAAATGGCCCCTCCCAGGTTGGTTCAAATTTTCCACCCATCTTGTGGTGTGCAAGAATAGTCCTTCTAAGAAAGAGCATGAGGTCATCAATTTTGAACAACCTCGAGCGGACCAATTCATCGTGGGCTTGGATCAACTTTTCTTGATAAAGTTCTAGATTCTGCTACCCGAGCTATCTTTTTCCTTCAAGGATTTCAAATTCTGTAAGTCGAAGCTTGACATTCTATTATATTTTAATCTGATTGGGGACGGGAATTTGGAGCAACGGTAGCTGAACCTCTAATGGAAGCACTACCTCGGACCCGTACACAAGTACATAAGGTGTAGACTGTGTCGGCGTTCTGACTATCATCCTGTATGCACATAATGTTTATAGCAACTTCTCATGCACCCTATTTTACTGTCGACGAGCATCTTCTTCAAAAGCTGCACGAGTGTCTTGTTGAAGGCTTCTGCCATGCCATTTGCTTTCGGATAGTAGATTGTAGAGTACCGATGTTCTATCCCATTACGTCTGACGAAGTTATTGATTTTGGTACACTTGAAGGTGAACCCGTTATCTTAAATGATCCTGTGCGGTACACTGAAGTGGTAGGTGATCTGATTCTTTAAGAACTGTAGAACTTGTTGCGCTGTAACTTCTTGTAGTGGAATTTCCTCTGCCCATTTGGAGAAGTAATTCGTATCTGCAAGTATGAATCGATGTCCTTTAGAAGATAGAGGGTCTATCAAACCCACTATGTCCGTGCCCAGACACTCAAATGGTCACGAGGCAATCGTGGGGTATAGAACATTCGGAGGTTGATGTAAGAACACTCCATGCACTTGACACTGATGAAATCTTTTAGATGTGTCAATGCAATCTGTCATCACTGCTGGCCAATAGTATCCCAGTCTTTTGATTATCATTTTCATCTTTGGCCTGACTGGTGAGATCCACACTATTCAACATGTACTTCTTTGACAATTTTCTACGTTTCTACTCTGCTTAGGCATCTCAACCACATATGTTTGAAGGATTTTCAGTACAAAACTTTATCGATTAAGGCATACAACAAAGCCCTCTTCTGAATTTGATGTGTTATTGACTTGTCTTCTGGAAATCCTCCTTTTTGCAAATATTCTATAAATGGTCGACACCAATCTTCTATATCATCTGTCACAGTAGCTGATATCTCCTCTTTTTTGAGCTTTTGTAAACTGTGGAGGTCGATCTGTGACAAAACCTAACGTCCTTGCACTGTAAGGTCTATAAAATCTTCAGGTGGACAAGCTAATTCTTTAACAAGCTTAGCTAAAGCGTCTGCATGGGCATTTTTTGCCCGAGGAATCCTATAGAATGTCACACATGGAATCTGTTCTAGCAATTTCATCATGTACCGGTGGTACTCTTCTAATCTCGGCTTCGAAATTTTATATTGTCCTACCACTTGCTAGATGATGAGTTGCGGGTCACCATAAATGACAATGTCCATAATTTCTATTAGTATTGCCAATTTCAGGCCAGTGATTATTGCTTCATATTCTGCCTCGTTGTTAGTGCATGGCTCTTTCAAATGGTAAGAGAATCTTAGCATCACCTGATCTGGTGTCACAAAGATCAGACCGATTCCTGCCTTGCCTGGTATCACTGTTTGTTATCCTTTGTCTCTTCAGGCTGACGACGCTCCATCGAAGTACATCTCCCAATATTTGGCACTGGGCTGTTCAACTTGTCATATCTGTTTGTCTGGTAGTTCATCGTTGAGTGGGGCCCAGCTAGCAGTGGGTGCTCTGCGAGAAAATCTATGAGAATTTACCCTTAGATAGTGCGAAGGGGCACAAAAGTTATATCGAATTGCAATAAAAACATTGACCACCTTACTAAACGTCCAGAGAGTGTTGGTCGGGTCATTAAATATTACAACAGATTAACTTTCAAAATTAGGTTGACTTTGTGAGAAAGCATGTATTATCTAAGCTATTGAGCGGCAAAAACCAAAGCTAGACAGTGTTTCTCAATAGGAGGATACTTTATCTCTGCCGGTATTTGATGTCGAGTTAAGTAGTAGAGCGCGTTATCTTTGCCCTCATCATTGATTTGGGCTACTAAGGCTCCGAGGGATTTGTTTAAGGCCACGGTATAAAGAATCAACGGTCTACCCGGGGTAGGGGCTGCTAATATAGGAGGTTTCGTTAAGTATCGTTTAATATCTTCGAAAGGCATCTGACATGGCTCTCCCCAAACGAATTTGGTATCCTTTCAAAGTAAGTTCGAAAAGGGTATACACCTTCATGACATATAGATATGAATCATCTTAGGTATGCCAATTCGCCTTGAAAGGAACATAATTTCTTTAAGGCTTTAGGACGAGGCATTTTAAATATAGCCCTAATCCTCTTTGGGTCGATTTCGATTCCTCGATGATGGACAACGAATCCTAGAAATTTTCTAAAGGTAACGCCGAAAGTGCTCTTTATGGATTCATCTTGAGATTTTATTGCTGTAATCGTTCAAATACGATCCTCATATCATATAAGTGGTTTTCCTTCATTTTGCTATTGATGACCAAATCATCCACATAACATTCCACTTGGTTGTGAATAAGGTCATCGAAGATCTTCGTCATTGCTTTTTGTTATGTAGCTCTAGTGTTTTTTTAATCTAAACGACATCACGGTGTAGCAGTAAATCTCGATCGGAATTCTGAATGCTGTAAGCGCTGCATCTTCTGGAGCCATCTTGATTTGATTGTAACCCAAAGATTCATCCATAAAAGAGAAAATCTCATGTGCCGATGCAATGTCCACCATTAGTTTTGGTATCGGTAACAGAAATGCCTTCTTTAAGTCCTTGAAGTCGACACACACTCAAAATTTTCCATTCTTCTTCTTCAAGTGTAAAACATTGGCTAACCATATCAGATAATATTTTTCTCGTACAAAGTTAGCATTAATTAATATGTTTATTTTGGCTGTGACTTGCTATTCTATTTCGAGACGCATTCTTCTGGGAGTTGCTTTACTGGCGTTGTGTTCTTGTCTACCCCGAGTCGTTGAACTGCGACTTTTGGGGTTAATTCTGGCATTTCTTCGTAACTCCAGGTGAAGCAATCTTTAAATTTTTACAATAACTTGATCAAATCCACAGACTCTTCTTTACTGAGTAACGAACTTAGAAAAGTTGGTTAGGGCTGCTCCTCCTTCCCGAGGTTGATTTCCTTTTGTTCATCCACTGTTGATTTGATTTCTTTGAACTCTGTTGGAGCATAATCTATCGGTTGATATTCAAACTCATCTCAAATGTCTAGACATTCTTCGTCTGACTAGTAACAACCATGCAAAATGCCAAGTAATCGACAGGTCCAATCGTGCCAAACCCAAGACCTTCTTTTGAATTTAGTTTCTTTCTTTTTAAATTCCATAATTTTTCAAATGATTGTAACTTATCTTTTGGAATTTGCTTCGGCACATCTTTGTTGGATTAATTTTTGTAAAAGGTGAAAAGTAACCAAAAGGTAATTCCATTAATTCATTAGAATCATTTTCTTCGAGAATTATACAAGGCTCAGAAGTAGAAGGAGAAGCTCGATAAAACTTGGTCAGCTTAAAACCACCATTATGGACTTCCTTGACCTCCATACTCTCGACCTTTTGAGGAGGGATCGGTGTTAGGTCATGGCTTGCACATAATGGTTAATTCAATCGTACATTGATTCATATTCATTCTTTTCTATGTCATCCAGAGAAATCTCGAACTGAGGCTTCTTCTGACTTAATCATTGTTTCTTCTCTTTATTAATCCTCATCAGAGCTTCCTTCTATGTCGATGCTAATCACTAGCTTCTTCCGTTCAACAATCTGGTGAGTTCTCCTTCGCTCACGTTCCCAGGCTTGACCTCGGATGCGCAGGCTAAAAGAAACTCCACCAACTCATTGTGAAGGAGTGGTGGGAGATTATTGAGGCGGTGGTGAATGGTCCTGTCCTTGTGATCTTTCTGGATCTCAGTCTCATTTAGCACACTTTCTCTTGAAAATACTATTTTCTTCAGAGGAGTGTAGTAGACAGCATCTTCATGGATGCCCACTTCATGTATTAAGAAAGATTGTAAATATCCCTTGATGCAATGTTCTTGTCCATCTTTGTGGTACTTGATGCATTGGTGTAGCAAAGACGAAACCATATTGTACTCGTAAAGCCACGGTCGACCAAGTAGAGTGTTGAACGAAGTATCTGCGTCGATGACATGAAATTTTGCAGTTGTTATAAGATCTCTGACTTTCATTTTAGTGTAATAGATTCTAGGGCTTTTTATCCCTTCTGGTTGAATCCTCTTAGCATCATTTTATCCGTATTGAGCTCTCGTGGGTCGATATCCAAGTAAGCTAACATCCGTAGACTCATCATGTTAGGAGACACTCCAGGATCTACTAACAGTCTAGAAAGCACAAATCTACCGATAATGATGGAAATGTAGAGTGGACGGTTGCGATCAGCTGTACCGAGTAGCAAGTCTTCATTGATGAAGCTTACGCTAGGCTGTCCCTTCAAAGTACACACTCTATTCGAGGATGTGCTAGCCAACTATGCTATGCAAATGTCTGAATCACGTAGAGCCTTGACCAGATTTTCTCTCATCTCCCTTGACAGGATCAGAGCATCGTAGATGCTTAGTTTGGCTGGCAACTTCCTAAGATGAGCTAGTACATTGTAATCCACTTTGTTTAAAATTCCAATCTCGTTTTGAATCTCTACTTCTTCTATTTCTAGAGGCAGTTCATCTTGAGTAACTATCTGTTTTACTTTCTTCACTGGAACTGTTCTTGGAGGTAGAACCTTTCCATTTATGAGATTCACTTCCATTATTTCTTCCACCTCTGGACCTGCAGGTCCTCCAGATGTTGTAATTGACTCTTTTGGTATCATTTATGTATCCAAAAATTCCAAGATGATTGCAAGCGGAGTTCCTTTGCACTCGAGGACTGGCTCCTCGCTTCCTGTACTGTCGTAACTAGTGTTGTCGATATCTTCTTCATTTTTGTCACTGTTCTCATCAAGAAGTAATTTGATTTGAGGATCATCTTAGGAATCAAAATCGGGGTTAGATAGGTTGTGATTAGTTACGTCATCACTAGAGGTAGTAAGAACGTAGCCAAAATCACTTCTATTATCATTATGAGACCGTGGAGGGGCATAGAGGTAATCATAGGGGTTTCACCCCCGAATCTGAAACAACCAATCTAATAGAAGCAGTACCTATCCTATCCTTCGCGCTATCATCCTTAATTTCATTTGCGATCTTCTTCTTCTTCATCTCCTGCCGCGGTGGTCTCCTTGGAATCTTCATCTTAGGCTTGGGAGGTGGCAGACTCTGAGCAGAGGCTTGCCTTGAAAAAGACTATAACTGGCCCAGGAACCTCTTGAGCTTGTTTCAAATCGTACTCCATCTACCTTTGCAGGCATTTAGGCCAATCAGAGAGATTAGCTTGGTTGAATCATATTTACAGAACCTCTTTCAGGTTCTTTAAATATTCTTTCGGTATCTTTATTTTTCATTCTTGTAATTCTTCTCGATCCAATCCTTAAAAATGAATAATCCTTCTATAGTATGTTCGAGCAACCTGTGGTATGGACAAAAGTTGGATTAATCCTTCTTGTTCATCTCTTTCGGCTTCTTCGGCTCGGTCAATCTGAGCTCGGGCTTCTTCATCAAATTTTTGAACATCTTTGCCACAACCTCACCTATAAAGGAGTAGTTTCTGTGTAGTTGTTCTGACATCATCGGACCCTGTTGTCTGTCTATCTCGTATGACATATACTACTGACGATACTGATTATTCTACTACGAATAGAGTTGACCATACTGTTGAGACTGACTGTATTGTGGAGGCTGACTTTACTGAGGGGATTAACTGTGCTGTTGTGGCGAATGCTCAACCTAAATCCTCATCGGCCGCTTCCCTTTGTCAACCATTTCCACTACACCAGATTTCTTTTATATGCTTTGACTGGCCTTGTTTTCTCTGTTTTCTCTGTAGGATCCATAGGGTTGACTTCCTCTTGTAAGTTGCTGGCCTTGCTGAGTAGCTTCTTGAAGGACTTAATATTAAGAATTTTAAGCATGAAAGCCACTGGACCGTGGATACTCTTGAGTAGTATCTCGATCGTGTGCTGCTCTTGTAGCTGAGGTTCACACTTCATGCTTAAGTTTCTCTATTAGAAAATGTAGTTGACTAGAGTCTTGTTGGATTTCTGCCGCTCCACAATGATATCTCCTATAGTGTCATGGTGTTGTGCATCGGTGAATCTCTTCACAAACATGTTCTCAATTTCTGCAAAGGTCTTAACTATCCATTGGGAAGCTCGACATACCAATCAAATGCTATCCCTGACAAACTATGTACGAACTGTCAGAATAATAATGCTTCATTTCCTCCTGTGTTATAACAATTGGCTCTAAAGTGTTCTATGTGCCGACGAAGGTTTCATTTCCCGTCGACCATCTTGAAAGTAGGGGGCACAAAGCCCTTGGGGTAAAGCACGATATCGAACTCCTCCAGGTAGTGTCTACCCATTAAATCTGATGCTCCGCCTTTGGGCTGAGTTATGGCCTCCCAAACGTGCTGCTTGACTAACCGTTTGATATCCTTCTCTGGTAGACTCGGAGTTGAATCCTTCTTTGGAGGTTCATCTTCCTTGGCCGAAGCGACTTCCCTTCTTTCATCTGTGATAAGTACAATTTTAGGCTGGTTAACTTCCGGAGATGCCACAGGTTGCGACTGTGACTGTTCATGTAGTGTGGCCACTACAGTCACAGCGGCGGTCATCTCTTCCTTCCTCTTTTCCAGATGACTGATCTGTTCATCTCTTGTCAAATGGTCCTCCAAGGCTCATCCACGATGTTCTCCTCACTAGGAGCCTCATGTGCAAATGACGTAGACTTAGTCTCAATGACATGAACATCCTTGAATTCTTCTTCCATATAATCTGACAAGTAGTAATCTTCATCATCAATATCCAATCCTCCTAGTTTTTCTAATTCTGAAATCTTTACTCAGAGCTTTAAATTTTATCATCAACTAGTTTCTCTATATTCAACTTCAGATCTGTAGATTTCTCTCGACTATCACTTCTCTCTACAACCAACTCACAAGCAATGACGGTAGTGGCAACGGGCACATCGGACTCATGGTTTATCTTATGATCCACAAACTTCTCATAGTGTACTGGTGCAACGACCTTTGGTAATCACACTTTCCTCTTAAAATTCAGTACCTTGAGATGTAGTGTCTCGGTGGGAATATCAGAGTGGTGAGAAGAAGTGTGCTCCCTAGGGTGTAGACCATGTATAGAGGAAAAAAATCCTATCTTATTCTTCTCTTCTGGGATTTCTCGTAATCGTTGGCAGACGGTACTCTCGAACTCAGCTGAGACTTGACTGATCTATACACTATGGGTGTTGAGACAGTGGTAGTAGCATCTGTAGTAGTGGTAGCGGCATCAACTTATCTTCCTAAAAGGTGTCTGATGGAGACTCGTACGGGTTTTTCTATCCTCAAAATTTCACTTTTAATTTTGCGGGATATTGCACACCCCATTTTCTTGAGGAGCTTAACAACAGAACATCCTTCTTTCTCAGCCAATCTCTGGAAAATTGTGTGGACTAGGGTAACGGGTGTGGGCCTCTCCCTCACCTCATTACGACCAATTAGTGATTGAAGCGTAGCAGCAATTCTTTGGAGGGTATCATCTCCAATAGTATCAACCAATTGGTTGAACCTACTCTCTCGAAGGAGAGGAGAGGTCTCCGCTAAACCTAGTTCCTCCTGCTGAGGAATCTCATCAATCATTGGCAGACTTATAGCTTGTGACCTGGCGGCTCTAAGAACCTTACGACTGTAGTTCCTCCTTTGAAAACTAGTTGGTGGGAGAACTCTAAAGTTGGAACCAATCTTAAATATACTGGCAGTGTGGCAAGAAAGGCATTATCAGAATCTTCTTCGTACAAAATTTCCTTCTCTTTGGCAGACAGGAAAGTAGGTGCGGTGACGACAAAACTGGTAGCAGTAGGGGTAACAACTCTTATAGGCACAGAGACGAATGACTTGACGGGGCGGTAAAAACCTTCACCTTCTTAGCGAAAGGGAAATCCTGGTGGGAGTTCAAGTCAAACTTGACAGATGGTTCCTGAACTTAAGGGGTAGCAACTTCCACGACAACGAATGGGGCTTTTTTGAGCACGACATCAAACTCATTAAAACTGGTCCCAAACTGGATCATCAGAGTGGCAAGATAAGCTTCACGGGAAGTGGGCAAGGTGTAGGAGAAGGTAAGCGTTGGGGTGGACATAGTGACTGTTGAAAGAAACATTCCGAAAGTTAGTGAAAACCAAAACCTTGTAATCATAATGTAAACACTACGAAAAAGGTTGTTTTGTGAAATGGGTACAATTTATTTTAATGTTTTATTTTATCTTTGATTTCTATGTATATTTGTTAAAGGGGTCTTTGAAATTTAAGAAAAGATGGTTCGATTTGCCGACAGCAAAATCGAGCCTGAGAAGCACAAAGAGAAAGTGAAGTTTGGGACCCCGTCCGAGATCCCCTTCACTACGTACTTTGCTCTGGTGAAACTTATTCACCAACACACCTATTGGGGGTCCGATCGTAAAAAATCAAGAAAAATCCTAAAGATTCATGAACCCCTCTGTTTAGGGATGGTTAAACAGACGGTTCAGAAATCGAGGAGACTTGATCATACTTTCCCAAGAAGGAAAGTATGTCAATAGAAGAATGGTAACCTGGTTTATGAGGGACATGAACTCATTACTGATGTATGAATATAACATTTCTTGGTCTTAATTAAGAGAGAAACTATTCTGCAATGGAGTCGCTAAAAAATAGTCGGCACATTTTGAGGTATATTTAATTTAGGAATATATATATATGTTTAGAAATATGAAATCAATTTGATCTCATATAAAAAATAGCTTAAATAATCAAGCATTGCACCACAAGCCATGTATCTATGCCAAAGAATGGATACATCGATTAGTGGCGAGGCTTGATCAAATAAACTAAAGACTTATGACATCCGTTTGGTCTGCATACCATTTATGTTGACCGACAACTTCTCATATGTAATATGAAACAATTAGATAGGGTTTATATTAATCCAGGGTCTTTAAGTTTCCTATAAGGGCAAGTCCCTACAGTTAATTATATCTTAGATAACCGAGGCCACCTAAGAAAACTCTTAATATAGATCAGAATATATTGTATTGATGATTTCCAAAATGATAGGATCTTCAAGAAAATGTGGTAATAGGAAATCCAATAGGTGAGTAGATTAAGTTTCAGAACAGTTATTATAGGAATCCAAAGGAAGAGAAAACTAGGGAAAACACAGCTCCAAGAAGAATCTTGTTGATTTCCTAAACTATCCTATTGTTTGGCTTTAATTTGTGATATTATTTAGTGTTTCATCATGCCAATTTGTGATATTTATGGTACTCCTAAAGAAAGAAATGGGCAAATCACCTCAACAGAAGAATGGTAATCTTCAGCATGAGGGACATGGACACATTACCGATGTATGAAGGTAAAACTCCCTGATCCAAATGGAGAGAGAAACTAGTCCCCATCGGAGTCACTAGAAGATGTCGGTCGTTAAAAAGTTATGGATTTAATTTAACATATATATATATATATATATATGTTTTTCAAAATGTCATTTTAATTTGAAAAAATAAAATCAAACGGATCTCATATAAATAATAGTTTAAGTAAACGAACACTACACCACAATTCATGCATCTACCCTAAAGAATAGAAACATCACTTACTGGAGATGCTCAATTAAATCAACTAAAGAATCTATGACATCTGTTTTGGTATGCGAACCATTTATGTTGATCGACAAGTTCCTTTATCTAATATAAGAGATTTGATAGAGCTTATATTACCTGGGTTCTTAAAGATTCCTATAAGGGTAAGCCCCTATAGTTAATTACATCTTAAATGACCAATGCCACCTAAGAAAAATCTCGATATGGATCAGGAAATAATGCCTTCATGAATTCATATGGTAAGATTTTTAAGGTCAGATAATAGGAAATTCAAGTGAGAAAGGTGAAAATTTCAAACAGTTGCTTTTAGAATCCAAAGGAAAAAGGCTAAGGGATGTCATGTATCCTGAGGAGAACCTCAGTGACTTCCCAAACTATCAGATGGTTTGGCTTCAATTTAGGAGAGATATTATTTAATATTTAATCCTACCAATTTTATTAATTAAGGCTTACATCTTAATGACACCGATCATGCAGATAGCCTGGAAGATAGGAGTATTTATGTCATATCGAACGACAACCTTGGAGTCCTAAGACGAGTTAGAGCTTATATTGCACAGAGTGCAAAAGCTTAAAAGATATGGTGAGGGTTTATGTAGTACTAAACAAACTACCTCGAAGTCCTATAGCTTGTTGTTTATTTCTAATGAGCTTTACTGTTGTAGATATAATTTTCTCTCCCGAAGATGGTCTTCTGCATGCCTCATCGTGCTGCCTATGATTTTTTGTTCCAAGCTCCTCATTGCAGTAGGTTTAAGTTTAGAAGTGTCAATTTGAAGACGTTGAGAAAAGTATCAGGTTTAGAGTTCAAGTTTTGGTGTAGTTGTTAAGTTTGATGTTATAGACATAATTATTTAAATTTCTTATTAAGGGGGAAGTTTAATTTGATTAGAGCAACACCGGTTAGGATCCCACGGTTCTCTAATTCTGACACCACTATTTCTTTAGATTTACTTAGTCCAGATGAATTTACTAAACTCGACTAAATGAATTCAGTAAGTTCATCTAGACCGAGGGAAATTTTGTTAGCAGCCGTAAGTTGCCTCATCTGAGGGATTTTTGATCATCCAAAGAGACTTATTAATTTAGTTTCAAATGTATTTGTTTTTTTTTGTTTGTGATTAATTTTCAAAGGTGTCTAATCTTGTTGTTTTTGTGAACTTTATTTTAATTTGGTTTAGGTTTTGGTTTTAATTTAGCATGTAAAGTGACATAGTTTGTACAAAATGAAAAGTACTGAAAAGTAAAGTGTAGTAAATAAAAGTACTATAAATAAACCATTAAAGCGTACCAGTCCTCTTCTCGCACTCTAGCTGAAATGTCAGTATTTGCAGTGTATATGTATAATCTTCCAGGGAACTAAAATATGTTGCATGTAAGGAAACCAGGAAAAACTGGTTCAAGTTGTGCCTACCGAGCCCTAAGGCATAACTTAGTGGGTTTCTGTTCATTTGCGTAATGGATGATTTCCTTGAGCAAAGCGTTATTGGTTAACTTATCCTCCAAGATATCCAAAAGATCATAAAAGTGCTCGGGGTATGACCCTTAATAACTTCTAAACTTCTTTGGAAGGTTCTGAGTTCTTCTACAATAATTATGTTGCTAAGTCATTCAACCTTTGCAACGTAAGGTTTAGTGAGTGTGTTTTAACCTTATGCTCAGTAAACCTTAATGCTTTAATTATCCCATGAGCGGGGTAACTATCACTTGATATCTCATTTGTCAATTATGTGGGTAAAGGCCCTTTAAGGGTAAATTGATTTGTTAAGGAATTAGGTAATTAATTTGAAGTTGGGCTAATAGTGTTTTTAAAATGTTATTAATCAATTATGTTTTCTTTTATAAACCTCATTAATTAAAATTTCAGATTAAGCATAGTTCACTACTAACCCTTTAAGGATTATGGGTAAATTTGTAATTATAGAAATGTATTAATTAAATGTCATTTAATCTTTATACATGATTGTATTATCATCAAACCATTACCTAGGGGTCTCAAATTTGTAAGTTATTTTCTTCCAAAATCAAACTCCTCAACTTAGAATTATTTAATTTAATTAGTGTCCAAATTACCATAATAAAATTAAAATTACCACTTATACCGTTATTATGGAAAGAGGTGAGATTGGTTTCTATCTTTCAGCCCCTTATGTTTCAATCATCTAGAAAAGTTGATCAAATTCATTTATTACCTACTTACCCCTTTGATTAAGCCTAAATATTAATTTAAAGCTTAAATTCCATAATTATTATTTTGCCCCTTTAAGGCCTATCACTTCTTAATTCATCAAATACAACTCAAATGACTTTAAAATTTTCATGTTACCCTACTCATGGGTCAATTAAAATATTAGAGGAGAAGATCTGAATTTTCTAATTTTTATTTTATATTTATAATTATTTTAATGCAAAATTAGGTATTTTCCAAAACAAATCATGTGTTCTTAGAGGACCACTTAAGACATTTTTCATGATTTTTTGAGTTTAATTTTAATTATTATATTTGTTTGTTTATTTTGAGTATTATTTAAGTATAAAATATTATTTAAATAGAAAATTAGAGTTTATATTTTTCATAAATCTCTCCAAGTTCAAAGAACCTAGCGGAAAAATTCATTTTTAGCCTTTAAAAATTCATAACTTTATTTAGAAAATTAGGAAAAATATTTTAATCACTCCCAAGTGACCAAGGAACCAAATGTGACATTTTGTTGCTTTTTTTATTTTTATGATTTTTAATTATTTTTAAATATTTTTAATTACTTAAAAGGCAAAATATAGCCTAAAATGAAATATTTATTTTCCAATTTTATTTTTCATATGTGATCACCGGGAACTCTCAAAACCATTTTTATAATTTTCTTAATTATATTTTATTTATTATAATTATTTTAGTGTCAAAAAATGTTATTTGACTTAGAAAATCCATTTAAGTGATTATAGCAATTCCAATTGACTTTAATTTGTAGGGGGTTAACATTATTATTATTTACAGCGTGGAATGATTTTTGTGATTTTTTTATTTATATTTTAATTATTTAAATTTTAAGGGTTTTAATGACTTAATTACAATTAGTGTCATTTCTAATTACTTAAACCCAGGGTCCTCTAACCACGGTGAACTTGCTAGATTAATATTTGTACTTTTATGATTTATATTTTATTTATTATATTTATTTAATTAAAACAAATAGGTTCAACTTGAAAACAAGGGATCACTAGTTAGAGATGCCCTCTGACCTTAGAAAAATCAAAGAACATCCCTATTAACATGATGAATCAACCCTAAACTTTTAAGCCACGATAAATTGTTTTTTATGAGTTATGATTTAAACAAGTTTTATTGTATTTAATTAGTTTAAAAAAATGCAAGTCAATAACTCCAATTTTATTTCCTCATTGTTCTCCTCTATTCACTGAGTAACATGGTAATTTTCATTTATTTTATGATTTTTCTACACCAAGTTATACATTGTCTATGGTTTTGTGATTTAAATAAATAAAAAATCCCTTAATTTTCTACTTATCCTACTCAGCACCACGCAAACCCACGGTGGCTCCGAACTGCAATGTGGTGCTCTGCCATTTAAGGCCGCCATCTGAGTTAGCTGCAACGCAGACCGTAGTTCATGTATCATCTGCTCATCCAGCGCGATCTGGAGAGTCCATCCATTACATGCACGATCCAATGGATCCTAGTCATCGTTTCCAATTGACTTAAATAATAAAATGTTCACATTAAAACCCTAAGGTCTCTGCCTACACTCAACAAAAATCACTTCGGGTTTGTTCCTACATCTTCATCTAATCTAGAAAAACACATCCATATGGTTTATCATGCATGAAATTAAACATTTCTTCACAATATCTCAAACTAAACTCAAAATGAGGGAAATGGTTTATAACTTTGCATGAGAGGCGTGGACTCAATCAGGTGCTTTCAGAAGCTTCAGTGGAGTCTAGAGAATTTCCTGAAAGTGTTGGTTTGGCCTGGTAGAAGGTCTGGTTCAGAACTCCTTTAGCAGGTGGAGAGGTGATGCACCAAAAGTATGTTAGTTTTCATATATATAAATTTTACTCATTTTGTGGTGACATTACACTTTAAAGGAGGGTATTATTCATGTTTTGATGCAGGTATGATGATTTTAGGTGTTTGGAACAAAAGGAAGCGAAAAAGAATGAATTTAGAGCAAAAACATGCAAAATGAAGATACCAGCTTACATGCACCGATGACGCTAGAATGAGCGCCACTAGCTCCCAAATCTAGAGAGTTCAGAATTAAATCGGCAATAGGGCACAGCGCCGACGGTGCCCAAAGTCAGTGGAAGCGAAATTGAAAGCCATTTGATGATTTTTGAAGGGTTACTTGAGGAAACTCTTGGGGAATTCTTTTCAAAACTATTTCAAATAAATTTGGATGCCAAGAAGAAGAGAGAAAAGAGGGAGAGGAGTCTTTTGTGTGAGTAAAATGTGCTAGGGTTTTGGAGAGTTGGCGTGTAAGTGTGTTAAAGTGTGTAGAAGTCTTGTTTTGTGAGGGACTCTTCTCTAAAGAGTGTAGGAGAAGAAGGACAGTGAGAGTTTGCTTCTTTCTTACTATTCTAAAGAGGGAATTCAGTGTTGTTGTGAAGAGAGAAAATGATTCAAAGGAACTTCAAGGGATTTTCTTGGAAGAGAAATTGAGATAAGTTGTATTTACTTTTTGTTGTTTGTATGACTTTACTTTTATATATAAATTCCATGTTTCGTTGTATCTTCCTCATGAATTCTGAGTAGTTTACTTTGTCTTTCTCCTTGCAATGAGATGTGGTGAAGTGGTGATGTAGATTTGATGCACCATTTAAATGTTAAAAAATTGTGATAATTTTTCACTTTATACTTCATTTACTTTTCGATCTGGCCAATTGAATTATTAAAACTTATTTTGAAACATTCAATCCGAAAGGACTAAGTTTTCTACAACAAAAGTGGAGAATTCATTCAATGTCCATGAATGAATGACTTAGTTCATGGGGGCTGAACGCAAATAAATAGTGAAATGTGGTTTGACGGGCGTTGAATGGTAGATTTTAGGGTGACTGGCTGAAATCCCCAATTTGGTCCTAGAGTTTGGTAACTAAAGCTAGGGTTATTCTTCAGGTGAAGGGAAGTGGGAGCTTTGAAGTGACAGCCAGTATCCTCCCAGTCTATCCATGGATTTAGGGACAAAGCATACGATTTGCCAATGTTCTTTACATAACTCTAAAGAGGGGGTATGTTGACCTCATTTTTGATGAGGTCTTCTCTTCCCTCTTTAGTGTTTAGGATCTAGCCTTAGGCTTTTCCTTTGACTATCTTAGAGGACTAGAATTGGGACCCATCCCTTAGAAATTTAAACCACTTCTTGTCTCCCTACAAACCCCACAAGCTTGATTGTAGACCCCTAATCACCTAGAGGGTTGAGATCAAATGTGGAGGTTTAAAGGATGAGTTCCCTATAGGACTCTTTGGCCTTAGGACCGCCACAGGTGGCTCGGTCGCGGTGAGGGTTGACTTACACACTCACTACACACACTCTACACTCTCACACACACAATCCAAATCCTAAAACCACACCTATACCCAACTTGACTCCCTGACTCATGTAGGTAATTCATATGGATGGACCTTAACCCCTAAGCCCCTGGTTAAGAGGGTTAGGAACAACCTAGTGAATGCCTACAATGAGTCCTCTCATGGATCATATGGGCTTAATATGGCTTCATGGCTCAATCAAAGTGATTCCATTTCACTCACATTTGATAAATCTTCATTCATCCAAAATTTCAATTTTTGACCCCGGGGACCCTACACCCATCAAACCTACCAAAAGCCCTTGAAATTGCTCAAACCCTCCAAAATCTCCAAATTACCCAAAATTCCTCAAAACCAATCCCAAACATTTTTCCCCACTCAAATTGACTATCTCCAGCCAAAAATACCAAAATTTCTAAAAAACCCCCAATACCCTCCAAATTACCAAAATACCCTTTTTAACCCAAAAATCCAAAAATTCCAAAAATTCCCAGAAAATTCAAGAAAATCCCAAATATTCCCAATTTCATTTTGTCCAACTACATCATAGGCCAATTTTGTCAATTTACCCTACTTTTACCAAAACCCCCAATTTAGCCCATTTTAAACCCAAATGAACCCAATGTCAAACCAAATCACCACAATTGACCTCAATTTTGGTCCAATTCAATTCTAAACTTCAATTAAATATCCCCAATATCAATCTAGACCAAATTCAAGCCCAATTTGATTGACATTTGAATCCAATTTCATTTTTAAGCTTAAGGCCTAATTTTGACTCATGACCTAAACCTACCTCAAACCAACCCAATTCAATCCCAATTTGACCCAAATCTTTTCTAAAACCTTCCTAGCATCCCCACAAACAAAACACTAACATGATTTGCCCAAAATTTGGACCCAAACCTTACTCAAATTCAACCCAAACCCAAAATTCTCTAAATGGGCCTACACCCAAACCTAACCCAAATGGGCCCAAATCCCAAAATCAACACCCAACCAAAGTTGAAACCTATTTGAAACATCCCCATAAACATTTCCCAACATTAATTTTACATCAATTTCAACCCTAGCCCAACATTGGCCCAAATTAGCCCAATTTGACCTATGTTGGCCCCTTTACCAAAGAAGCCCAAATCCAACCCAATTCAAACCCAAACCACCTCAAATTTGCTTCAAATCAATCATGGAACATCCCTAAAATAAACCCAACATTTGTTTGGCCAAATCCTTCACAAAATTCCCATCCATAAATTTATTTTCAAACCTAAGGCCCACTTCCTTAAGCCTTCCTAAAAAGCCTATCCAAAATGATTTCAAAAAGCCCAAAATCCATCTTAAAGCCCACATGACAATCCTCTATCATCATCCATTTGATAAAACCATCCCCTAAGTTCTAAATCCATAATGAAATAATTCCAAATCAAGCCATATGTCAAATCCCATCAAATCACCCCTAAATTACCAAATTTTCTAAAACCCCTTTTCATGAAGTTGACTTAACTTTTCTCAAGCCAAAGGTGAGCCATGAAGCCATGCATGAGCCACATGGGAGCCATGAAAGCCTTGGACACCTCAACATACCCAAGATGGCAAGAGGAGGAGGCTCTTTCCATATTCCCTTAAGGGGATTAGCCACTTCCATGACTCCACTAAACCTTACTTAAACTTATTTGTACTTGGATGGTGACCCTTCCCCACTAATTAAGCTGACCTAAACCACTTTCTCTTCAGCCCAAACTAGCCATGGGGAGGTGCACCTAGCCCAATCCATACATTTGACCAAACCTAGCCAAAATACACCCTTACCCCATTCCATTTTAATTCAACCACTTTACACATGGCCATTGCCAATTCCCTACACTAAACCCCAGCCCTGGACCTCCTGACCCTGAGGGTGACCCATGCCTGCTGGCCAGCCACCTGGGCCGCCGGAAAACACCACACCCGAGAGCTCCCATGTGAGCCCAAGCTTGGAATTCTCACCTGCTAAGTTGCCCCATGCCCAATGGCCACCATGGTTGTTCTTCTCCTCACCAGAGCAGCTGATCCCAAGCCCTAACTCCCCCTGGGAGAGCCTCCAGCCAGCTCTATTTAAACCCCGCCTCTCTCGGCCATGGAACGTGTGCTGAAACAAATCACACAGAAACTCTGCCAAAATCATTCCAGACTCTTCCCCACACCTGGAGAACTTGATCCCCACTGAAATCCCCCAGCCATTTCCTCTCTGTGAGCTCAATTTCGGAGTCGAAATTCAAGCCCAAAACCAGGACACTTCACCACGGTGAGCCAATCTCCAAATTGGTTAGTCCTACACCTTCACCAGACCAAGAGGAGAAGTTCCCCAGTGAAAGCCCCCTCTCCAGGCCACCCAGTTGCTCCAGCCTCCAAGCTTTGTGATCGGCTGTGGTCACTTTTGTACCTAGGCAATTCACCAGGCCAAGGGACTTCATCTGGAGCTTTCTTGGACCCAATCGAACGTGACACAACACTCAGATCGAAGCTTCACTTCTCTGAGCAAAGGTATGAGCTCTCTCTTCTTCCCGAGCTTCTGAACATTCTCCATTTCAAATGCCTTAATTTCAATGCATGATCACCATATAGATGTATTCCTCTCTTCAAGACAAATCCATAGAGCACAAGAACACAAAAATTCGTTAAGTATTGAGTGAGATCTTAGGGTTTTAGTGTGGATGGTCACGGATTCACACCAGTCGTAGACGATGACTCGGAGCCGTTGGATAGCGCGTGTATCGAGCGGACGGTCGGGATCGAGCCGGACAGCGTGATGGTACATGAGCCGCGGGCCCTTGGAGCGCTGAGTCGGATGGCGGCGTCAAACCAGAAAGTGTCGCGTGGCTGTTCGGAGATGCTAAGGTTGACGCGGCGCCGATTCAGATAAATAGAAAAATAGGATTTAATGGATTTATTTAATTACCAGAACTTAGAAAATTCATAACTTTGTGTAGAAAAATCCTAAAAATAAAATAAAAATACCCTCTCGCTCAGTGAACAGAGGAGAATAATTTGGAAAAGAAATTAATTAATTTCATTTAGTATTTTATTTTTAATGATTTAATTACTCTCTACACTATTTTAATTCTCCATGCATATAGGAAATTCACCATGGCATGAGACCATAGGGCTTTTGAAGCCTCTGAACTTATGAACATTCCCTTAATTTTCCAAGGTCAGAGGCCATCCCTATGAGAAGTTATTGATTTTTCAATTGCATGTTACTGTTTTGAGTATTTTAATTCCAATAATTAGCATGTTGAGAAATAAATTCTAGGAAAATTTGGTGATGTTTTTTATGACTAGAGGAACCTAGGAAAAATAAGTTTTGAGTTAATTCACTTGGAATAACCCTAATTGGTCTAAACACCCAAAATTAAACTTTAATTAATTAGGGTTAACTATACATCAAATTGACTTGAAAATAATTCTCCACTGTTCTTTAGGGTCAGGAGAACATCACATAAAAATTTGAAACTAATTGGACTTGATTAACCCCACCAAATGGGTTGATTAAGCCTCTTAAGCAAAATGAGTAAAATTAAACTTTAAAAATTCATAACTCACAAAATACTTTTTAAAAATTCACAAAAATGATTTTGGAGCTTCTCTGATATCAGAGGAACTTAGGAAAATTAAAATTGTAATTTTCTAAAAGAGTTGATTTTTATCATTATTTTAATATTTTTAATATTTAAAAAATAATAAAAATCATAAAAATATTAAAAATCACCAAAATGTCACATTTTGAATTCTAATTACCTTGGAACAAACCAAATGTTTTTCTTAAGTCCCTAGGATAAGATATTGAATTTTAAAGGCTTAATATAATTTTTAAAATTAAAAAATGTATTTTCCAACTTTTTCACTAAAATAATTCTAATAAATAAAAAAATCAGAAAAATACAAAATTTGTTTCTCTGAACTCCTTGAGGTCAGAGAGATTTAAGAAAAATATAAAATCCATTTTTCAACTTTAATTTTATTTTAAAATTAATTAATACTCCAAAACTCAAAATAATTCTAATAAATAAAATATAATTCAAAAAAATCACCCAAATTGGTTCAAATGGTCCTCTGGTCATTATGAATATCCCATAATTTTCTTAAGGACATAAACATTTCCTTGGTCATGTTATTGAATTTTCCTCGAAAACCCCTATGTTCCATTAAAAATAATTACATAAATAAATTAAATACAGAAAAATCACATTTTCTCCTCTAATGTCTTAATTGATGTGAGTGAGGTTACATAAAAATTTCAAGTTCACTTGAGCTTAATTTAGTGAGTTATAGAATTATTAAGCTTGAAGGGCAAATTGGTAATTAAAAATTTCAACCTTTAATTAAAATTTTAGGATTAATCAAAAGGGGAGGGTAAAATATTTGATTTTAAACTGATTTTGGATGATTGAAACTTAAATGATTGAGGGTAGAAACCTACTAACCATTTAAAACAAAAATAATTAAAATAAACTTTAATTAATTAATTAATTGAAATTTTGAGAAAATGATGGAAATTGGAATTATTAAAGTAGGGATATTATTAAGAGGATATTTATTATTTAATTTAAAAGTCCCTAAATAAACCACTTCAATAATACTTAATTCTTAATAAATAAAAAAATATTAATTAATTAAAATAATAATCCAAATTAAAATTAAACTAAAATTAAATTAAAATTAAAATTAAATTAAAACTAAAATTAAAATTAAATTAAAATTAAAATTAAATTAAAACTAAAATTAAAATTAAATTAAAATTAAATTAAATTAAAATTAAATTGAAATTAAATTAAAATTAAATTAAATTAAATTAAAATCAAATCAAATTAAATCAAAATTAAATTAAATTGAATTAAAGTTAAATTGAATTAAATTAAATTAAAATCATTTAACAACAAACCTAAATGAAATTCTTAAGAATTAAATCTAAAATAACTTGAACACTATTCTAAACTTAAACTAACTTTTTATAAATAAGTCAAAGTTAAAATTAAATCATTAAGTTTAAATCATCAAAATATTTAATAATTCGATTTGCCCTTTTAAAGCTCTTATTATTATAACTCTTAAATGAGGCATTAAGTGAAGTGTTACTTCACTTATAGGTTATTCAAATGTCCTAGTTTACTGAGCAAGATAACAAAACTTAAACTCATGGATGATTAATTCACTTGTATAATTAAATTCTCTTGGACTTAAAACAATCCTAGAGGTATTGAAAAGATGTTTAAGACTCGTCTTAAGCACTTCCTCAATATGATAGGATGTTTATAAGAATAACTGAACTTAATTGTTCTTGGGTGAAGAAAATCATCCTTAAACCAAAACACAAGAACCTAGACGTCGTAGGAGATGATTAGCTATAGGATTAGGACTTTGGTAGACAACCAAAAATCTTTCCCTTAGCTTTACCTAGGTACTTGTTGAAATATTTAAATGCCTTAACATGTGTTTTAAGTGCAGCTTGGGATGACGGGAAGACCCTCCAGGTACGCTTTTATTTTATTGCAATTTACATTATTGCAATTTACTTTATTGCAATGCACTTTACTTTTCTTGCATGATAAACAACAGTTGCATGAAAACCAAAACCTTTAGGATAGTCCCTAAACTGAAACCAAAACTAAATTAAAAGTCATTACAAGATGAAAATCACCGCCACAACATTTCAAAATATAAAACAACTCAAAATTTAATCACAAACAGAACAACAAAACTACAATTGCAACTAAATTAAAACGTCTCGTTGAATGATCGGGAATACCTCGGATGATGTAACCCACGTGTTGCTAACGGGATTTCCCACGGTCTAAATGAAAGTGTGGAACTCATTCGAGTTGAGTTTAACAAATTCATCCGGACTAAGTGAATTCGATGAAAATAACGGTGTCGGGATGACGGAACCGTGGGATCTTAATCGGTTCCGTTTAAACAACTTTAAGATTTCTTTTAATTAAAATATTAAAAACACTTGGATTTTAAGATTCTCTCTAAACCAAAACACTTCTCTCATCTCCTGATTTATGACTTCTAAAACTAAACCTCTGCAACAACAAGGAGCTCGGAGCATGGTGGGCAGCTCGGCCATCGTCATCAGCAAAACTCGGATCTACTTCAACAAAACTTTCTTAGAATTAAATAACCAAGCCATAGGACTTCGAGGTGGTTTTCCTAGTGCAACATAAATCCTCAACTTTTCGTTAGGCATTTGCATAATCATGTTATGTAAATTAAGCCCTAACCGGTCTTAGGACTCCGAGGTAGTCTTTCAGTACGACATAAACCCTCATATCTTCCAGGCTGTTTGTATGATCATGTCGTACAAATATAATTCCAAATTAATTAAAATTGGCAAAATTACAACATTAAGTAAATTCCCAAATTCAAACCAAACAATAGGATAGTTTGGGAAGTTGCCAAGATTCTTCTTGGATCCTCAGCTTCTCCTACTTCTCTTCCTTTGGACTCTTAAAATAAACTGTTCCAAATTTGAGCTAATCCCTATTGAAAATTCCAAAATCCAATCCTTTGAAAACTTTAACCTTTGAAATTCTTGAGAGCAAAACCACTGATCATTATCGAGAGTTTTCTTAAATGATTCCCGTCATTTAAGATGTAATTAACTATAGGGGCTTGCCCTTATAGGAAACTTTAAGAACCCAGGTAATATAAACCCTGCTTAATTCCTTTATATTAAGCAGGGGAACTTGTCGGCTTATAAAATTGGTTCACAAACCAAACGGATGTCACAAATCTTCTAGTTTATTTAATCGAGCCCCATCATCAAGCAGTGTGTCTATTCTCCGGGATAGATATACAGTTTGTGGTGCGGTGCTCGTTTATATAAACTATTCGGGATGTGAGATCAGTTTGATTTCATATCTTAAAATTTTGAAACTCAAAATTATTTTCAAAATCAAATACTACTTTGTAAATTATATATATATTTAAATTAAATTTAAAATCTAAAAAAAATTCGCCGACAACTTCTGTAGGCGACCCCTTTGCAAAACACATAACCTAAAAATATGCCGACAGGGTACTCTAAAGAGGGTAAAGAATATGAATGCTCCTATTTGGAACAATACAAAATTTTATCAATCTATATCATTCACTCATCATAATATCATTGTAAGGGGAAATATGATTTTCCATATTGGAGCCTTCATTACAAAACTTTGTCTGTGTTAGTTAATTCTGTTTAAAAATTTAGAAAGTAACTTTATTTAAATTAGCTATTAGTCATTGTTACACTGGCAACTTTAATATTTCCTGAACTTGCATTGTAAATTAATTATTGAATTTCATTGTTATATTATACTTTTGAGTAGTTCCAACATTCCTCGTGGGATCAATAACTAGGACTCCACTAGAGCCCAGTATTACTTGAATGATACGTATACTTGCGTATACGAGTGGCTGCATAATTATTAAATTGATCTTACTGTGAAACTGAACTGAAAATACCTTTTGAATATTAATGCTTGTAGCAGCACCAGTCAGGTTTTTGGCACCGTTGCCGGGGAAGATATAAAACGGTAACTGTCAAATTTGTAGTGTTTGAAAACCTTTACTTCATAATTTGCAATTGTGTATGTTTTCTTACTTTTAAGTGTGTTTAGTGTGATTTTATGTGTAGTATTGGATCCATACGTTCAGTGCATTACGATTCAGAATTAGAGCATACTATTAGAAAAATTCAAAAACAACAAAAAAAATTGAAAAATCCTCACTAAGTGGCAAACAATTTAAATGATCACAGAAAAGAAAATGAACATATTCCAAGACCTTTAAGAGATTATGCTAACCCAACAACAGATGAAATTCACTTAACTATTTAAAATCCTGATGTTGCTGCTAATTTATTTGAGCTTAAACATGTTATTATCCAAATGGTACAAAATAATCAATTTGGAGGAACACCTAATGAAGGTTCTAATTTACATCTTACTAATTTTCTGGAATTGTGTGCTACATTTAAATATGACGGAGTATCGAATGATGCTTTCAGACTTAGACTTTTTCCTTTTTCATTAATGGATAACGCTAAGGCGTGGTTAAATTCTTTAGCATCTGGATTTATCAGAACTTGGGAGAGATTTCACAGAAATTTCTGTCAAAATATTTTCCTCCATTAAAAACTGCTAAGCTTAGAAATAATATTACATCCTTTGGTCAATTTGAAGGGGATTCAATATATGAAGCTTGGGAAAGATTTAAAGATCTCCTAAGGAAATGTCCACATTATGTTTTACCAGATTGGTTAATAATTCAAACATTTTATAATGAATTAGTAGGATCGCTTAAATCAATTATAGATGTTACTGCTGGTGGATCATTAATGTCAAAACCTTTTGATGAAGAATACTCTTTGATAGAAGAGATGGCTATTAACAATTTTTAATGGCCCTCTGAATGGGTAAATCCTAAGAGAATAGCTAGTATTCATGATTTTGATGCTATTGCTATGATAGTCTCTCAAATTGCTGCCCTTTCAAAGAAAATAGATCAATACAGTATCAACTATTCTTAAATACCCCCAGTGTTAGAGGAAAAATAATTAGGACAAAGAATAGAATCTCAAACATCTCATGAGAATGCTATAAATAATAGACTCAACAATCCTTATTTGAATTATTATAATCCCGATTAGAAGAACCACCTGAACGTAAACTGAAATAATAATAATAATGCTATTGTTAACCCGCAATGGGGGAACAATTCAGCGAACCCAGTAGGAAATTTAAACAACTAGGGAAACACAAACTATCAACCTTCTTATCCTCCATGTTTTAATAGTAACCCACAATTTAAGGAAAAAAAAATTTTGATGGAAGAATTAATCTTAAATATGGGTAATCAATTACAAATTCAAGGTAATCAATTACAAACTTAGGGAGTTGCAATTAAAAACATTGAAAATTAATTAGGACATATTTTCACTGGGCTTAATAATAGACCTTCAGGAACTCTTCCCAGTAATGCTGAGATCAATCCAAAAGATCAAAATAAAGAGCAAATTAAGGCTATACAATTGAGAAGTGGAAAAGAATTAGAAACGAGAGTGCAAATTGAAATTGAAAATGAGAAAGAGAAGGTGGAAATTGAAAAAAGGTAATGATAAAATTTATCCAAACTTAGAATATCCACTTGAACCAATGAAAATTACTGTAGAAAAACCCTCACCTCAGTTTCCTCAAAGAATAAAAAAATAAAATAGAGATAACCGGTTTACAAAATTTTTAGAAATCCTTAAAAAATTAATAGTACATATTCCCTTTATTTAAGCCTTAAAACAGATGCCTGATTATGCAAAGTTTATGAAGGATATTCTTAAAAAGAAAAGGAAGTTCATAGATCACGAGACTGTTGCACTTAGAGAAGAGTGTAGTAATATTATTCAGAAAAGGCTTCCCAAAAAACTTAAAGACCTTGGTAGTTTCACTATTCCTTGTTCTATAGGTGAGAAATTTTTCAGAAGAGCCTTATTTGATTTTGGAGCCAGTATTAATTTAATGCCTTTATCAACTTTCAAAAGATTAGGAATATGAGAAATTTCACCTACTTCTATAACTCTTTAGTTATCTGATCGTTCTATTACTTATCCTAATGGAGTTGTAGAAGATGTATTAGTTAAGGTTGATAAATTTATCTTTCCTGTGGATTTTATTGTTTTAAATATAGAAGAAGATAATGAAATTCCTATTATTTTAGGAAGACCATTCCTTGCTACTGGAAGAGCTATGATTGATGTCCAAAAATGAGAATTAACTATGAGAGTTAATGAGAAAGAGGTGACATTTAATATTTTGAAATCCATGAAATATCCCTCAACAGAAAAGGATGATGAATGCTTTAGAATGGAAATTTGTGATTATTTTTGAGATGGTCATTTTAAAGAGTTGTTTGAAGAGAAAATAGAATATGAAGATTTGAAAAGTGAGGATGATAAGTAAACAGAAGATGATTTTGATGATATGAAGAATGAATACTTAGATAATGTTATAAGAAGATTTGAAATGTTAGATACTCCAGAATGTGTTAATAAAAGTTTAATTCCATCTATCTTAAAACCTCCTGAACTTAAAATGAAAATTCTTCCAGATTATAGGAAATATATGTTTTTAGGAGAATTATCTACCTTACCAGTCATTGTATCTTTAGATTTGAATGAATATCAAGAACAAAAATTATTAGATACATTAAAAACATACAAAAAGGCTTTTGGTTAGATATTAACTGATATTAAAGGAATCAGTCATTCGATCTGCATGCATAGAATTTTGTTAGATGAACAACTTAAACCTAGTGTTTATCAGTAAAGGAGACTAAATCCAATGATGAAAGAAGTAGTAAAGAAGGAAATTTTGAAATGGCTTGATACTAAAATTATTTATCCTATTTCAGACAGTGCTTGGGTAAGTCCAATTCATTGTGTCTCTAAGAAAGGAGGAGTGACAGTTGATGTGAATGAAAAATGAAATTATACAAATAAGACAAGTCACTGGTTGGTGAATTTGTATTGATTATAGAAAATTAAATGCCGCCACTAAGAATGATCACTTTCCTCTAGCTTTTCTAGATCAAATGTTGGACAGACCAGATGGGCAAAAGTACTATTGCTTTTTAGATGGATATACTGGTTATCACCAAATACCTATTGCTTCTGAGGATTAAGAAAAGACCACATTTACTAACCCATATGGAATTTTTGCTTTTCGAAGAATGCTCTTTGGATTATGTAATGCATCTGCAACATTTCAAAGATATATGATATCAATTTTTAGTAATCTGAATGATAATGGAATAGAAGTATTTATGGATGATTTTTCTGTATTTGGAACATTTGATATATGTTTAAATAATTTTAAAAAAGTTTTGAAGCTTTGTGAAAGAACTAATTTTGTTCTAAATTAGGAAAAATGTCAATTTATGGTTGTAGAAGGAATTGTACTTGGGCATAAAATATATGAACATGGTATGGAAGTAGACCCTGCAAAAATTCCGATTATTGAGAAATTACCACTTCCTACTACAGTGAAAGGGGTAAGAAGTTTCTTAGGACATGCTGGGTTCTACAAGCGTTATATTAAAGATTTTTCAAAAATTACTACACCTCTATGCCAGCTTTTAGAAAAAGAAAAGAAATTTGATTTTAATGAAGAATGTTAAATGTCTTTAAACTATTAAAAGAAAGATTAATCACTGCCCCTATATTTATTTCACGTGATTGGGAGAAACCATTCAAGCTTATGTATGATGTCAGTGATAATGTGATTGGAGTTGCTTTAGGGCAAAGGTATGATAAAATTTTTAAGGTTATTTATTATGCTAGTAAAACTCTTATTGAAGCTCAAATTAATTATAACACTACATAAAGAGAATTATTAGTTATTGTGTATGTTTTTGAAAATTTTAGATTGTATTTGATTGGAACTAAATGTATAGTGCATACGGACCATTCAACTATCAAATATTTAGTGCAAAAGAAAGATGTCAAACCAAGATTAATCAGATGGATATTTTTAATGCAAGAATTTTACTTTGTGATTGTTGATCGAAAAGGAACTGATAATCAAATCGCTGATCATTTGCCTAGATTGGAATAATATAAACTATCTGAATTTGAGAAGGAAATTACAGAAACTTTCTCTGATGAACAACTTTATAACATTAAGGAAAGGAATTTACCTTGGTATGCTGATATTGTGAATTATCTTATGAGTGTTATTTTGCCACCTGAATTAACAAAGCCACAACAAAAGAAATTTATATATGATACTAAATTTTATTTTTGGGATGAACCATACCTATATAAACAATGTAAAGATCTTATTATTAGAAAATGTGTGCCATATGAAGAGATTAAACCAATAATTCAGAGATTTCATGATTTATAATTTGGAGGACATTTTGGAACTAATAAAATGGCTCATAAGATTTTGCAATCTGGATTTTATTGGCCTACTATTCTTAGGGATGTTTATAGATATATTAAATCATGTGATCAATGTCAAAGATTATGTAATATTTCTAGAAGAAATGAAATGTCTCTAAATTTTACATTAGAAGTTGAGATCTTGATGTTTGGGGATTAGATTTTATGGGACCATTTACTCCTTCATTTGGAAATTTATATATATTGATTGATGTTGACTATGTATCAAAATAGATTGAAGCAATTATTTTACTTAGATGCGATGCTTGAACTGTTTCAAAATTCTTAATGAAAAATATTTTTACAAGGTATGGAATGCCGAGAGTGATCATTTCTAATGGTGGATCTCATTTTAGGAATAATCTGATTCAGATATTGGTGGAAAAGTAGAATCTCTACTGCTTATTATCCCCAAACTAGTGGTTTAACAAAAGTGTCTAATTATGAAATTAAACAAATTTTAGAGAAAATGGTGGATCTTCATAAATTAGATTAGTCTGTTAGATTAGGTACTACATTATGGGTATATAGGACTGCTTACAAGACCCTTATAAGAACGTCTCCTTATAGATTAATGTTTGGAAAGACTTGCCACTTACTTGTAGAATTGGAGCATAAAGCATATTGGGCAATAAAAGAGTTAAATTTCAATTTAAAGAATGCAGGTGAGTAGAGATTGGTGCAATTGAATGAAATAAAAAAAATTATAAATGAATCTTATGATAATGATAAAATTTAAAAGGAGAAAATAAAAATATGGCATGATCGGAAGATTATAAGAAAGAAATTTGAACCTGTACAGAAAGTTTTGTTATATAATACAAGATTAAAATTATATCCTAAAAAAATCAAGTCTAGGTGGATAGGACCTCTAACTGTTATAAAAGTTTATCCATTTGGAGCTGTTGATATTGAGGATCCTAAAACTGAAAAAAACATTTAAAGTTAATGGGCATAGATTAAAACCATATTATGAGGGGTATCAACCAAATTTTAAAAAGGTTTTAATATTAAGTTAACCTGAATATCTGAATGTTTTTCAGGCTGATAACTTTAAACCAAGAGCTTTGTGGGAGGTAACCTATAGTTATCTTTGTTGTATTAGTTTGTTTGTGTTAATTTTGATAATTTTACTTTTAGTTAATTATATTTGAGTCCTACTCACTCATAAACATCATAAAGAATGAAAATTACTGGATTATATAAAAAATTTGTAATATTTTGGAACAAAATGAAGTTTGGTGCATTTTTGAACTTTGGCGCTGACGGCGCCATAATGATCACCGCAGCGCCCAATTCAGAGAGCATGGCCAAATTTCGGGGTTTGGGTGCTGATGGTGCCTTATTGAGTGCCGATGACGCCGATGAACAGGTGAACATTTTTGGAGTTTTAAATTGCACTTTTTGGCGGGATTTTCATCCTAATAACTTTCTAAACTCCAGAACTCATTCCAAGTTTGCATCCTATAGATTCCAACTCTGTAGAAACTCTGAGATTTAGAGTTTTCAACTGATGAAAGCTCATCAGTTTTGAGGCGCAACGATTGTTCAACATAATGTTGATGAAGAGGAGGATTATCAAAGAAAGAGGCTTTGTAAATCGAGGTTTGAATTCTCCAAGTACTCGAGTAGAAGAAATTATTGTGCAGCGTTGGGAAGTGTTAAGCTACACTACCGCCGCTGTAGTCGTTCCTGTTGTGAAAGTGTTTTATGCAAATCTTCATGGGATTAACCAAGGATTTGTCTATGTGCGAGGAAGGTTTGTACCATTCACTCCTTCAAAGATTAATGACTCGTTTATGATTGAGAGTGTGCCTATATGCTATTATACAAATTTTGATCTGATGAAAGACAACATGTATGAGATTTATCGATATTTGATGGATGAAATTGATGATTGGGAGATAAGAGACAATGTATATTTTAAGTTTCTCTACTACATTATTAAATCTGATTTCAAGGCAATGACATTTTTTTATATCTGTGAAGTTACTCCCAACTATGAAAATAAGTAAAGAGACAAAGGAAAGTGCAATGTTGAACTATTGTATTCAAACGGGAAGGCCTTTCCACATTGGCACTATAATTGTAAAATCTGTATTGAGATTGATTGTTCATGGATCTAAATATGGGCTTGGACATCCTTCCACTATATTCTTTCTTTGCAGCCAGTCACAAGTGCCATTGAAAGCTGAAAAAAAGTGCTTCTTCCTTGGAAACCACTGAACCCCACTAACCTATTTGACTGTAAGACAATTGAAGATGAGAAAAATATGAGCATTATTGCAGATCAACCATCTCAGAGTTCACAACCTATTCAAACCTATTTTTCTGAAATTTTACAAGTGATTTTGAAGAAGATCAAGAAATTGCAGAAAGAGGTACAAAATTTGATGAATTCTATTAATAATATTTCTGATTTATTTGATCACGTAGATTGGAGGATGAAAGAGCAATTTGATCATACTTGACGAATTAAAGATATTTTGGTAAATTTAATGAAGAAGAAAGCTATGATTGCAGAGGATTCAACTGATGAATCCCTTATCGTTTATTGTCCCTTTTATAATTTGTTTGTGCATCATCAATCCATGGGAGATATCAGAGGAGATGATAGTTCTGAGATTGATGATGAGTAGTGACTCTACCTTATATTTAGTATTTGGTGTTTACATGTTATTATGCTTTGGTGTGCTCAGTAGTTGGTTTGATTGACTATGTAATTTGTGTTTGGACTTATTATGCTTGGAATTTGTGTTTATATTTAGTTTTCAGCATTTGAGTATTGTAGTGTATCTACGATATTGAATCTTTATGTTAGATGGCTTAAAGAACTTATTTAGTGAGTGCTTAAATGATGTAATGTGGATTTTATATATTAAAGTGATGTTTTGTGTTGTTTGTATGAAATTGATGTTATTACTTGCTTAATTGATGAAATAGATCCTTAAAAAGGCTAATTATATTCTGGTGTAACTTAGAAACGATCAAAATTGTAAAAAATTACGGAACCAGAATTTGAACTGGCATCGACGACGCTAGAAAGAGTGACGACGACACCCAAATACAGAGAGTTTGGGCATTTAAATTAAATAGAGCACCGATGATGCCCTATCTAGTGCCCAAACCTAGAAACTGCCCAGATTTTCTTAAAATCACGATTTTGCCTTGGGACCCGCCATTTTTTCCCTTTCCACCGTCTTTAACCTCAAGCCAAGGCCGAATAAAGAATTAGGGCTTGCTAGATTAGAGATTTGAAATTTCAAGGCTTAAAAAGTGTAGATCTTGTCTTCTCTTAATAAGAGCTCTACTCTATACTAAATATTTTTATTTTCACCATGGAAATCTCCCACATTATGTAGATTCGAAATTTGGAATTTTTGATGATGTTTTGAGATTATCCATGGTGATAGAAGTTCTTACTTAGTAAGATTTGCTTTTGGAGTCTTCTACATTCTGATTTTGGAATTTATTTGATTTTTCTTACATATTTTAGAAAACTTTGTTATGGCTCCAAAGACAAGTAAAGGGAAGAGGAAATTGGATTTTGATGAGGATAGATTTGTGAATGTTAAAGCACAATTTTGTTTTAATTTGACCCTTTACAATAAGAAGAGTATTCATGATTGGGCTTTTGAAAATCCGGGTGGAATAGTAGAAAAGTTAATTGCTGATAGAAAATGGGAGATATTTTGTTATTTTGCTGCTGATGCAATCATGGGTATAATTTGAGAATTTTATGCAAATTTTCCATGGGCTGAAAGTGAATATGTGCTAGTGCGAGGAAAATGGTAGAATGTACCTTTGATCGTATTAATGACTTTTTCTAGCTAGAAAGAACACCATACTGTGAATATGAGAATTGTGGTACTATGGATGCTAGACTGAATAAAGTGATTTCTTTTCTTACTGATGGAAAAGTGAAAGAAAGATAAAGCAAAGAAAAATGATTAACTTCCCTGCTTCCATGTTGAATGTAGCATCTAAGGCCTGACATTATTTCATCTCAGCAAGATTATAACATTTTTACCATCACAGCGAAATTACTAGAGACAGAGCTATTTTAAACTACTGCATTCAGAACATGAAAAAGATAGCTTTTGGAGCTATTATTTATAAGAGTATCCAGACTATTGCAAGAGGGGAAAACACTGGTGGATTAGGACATCCTGCCCTGATTCATGCATTATGTGTACAATCTGGAGTAGAATTTGATAGCAATTAGGAGCTATTCCATCCATTGAGGCCTATTACCAAGGCGAATATTCATTCTTATGAGGCTCATTTGGGATGGAGAGGAGGAAGTATGAGTACTGATATTCCTTCTTCTAGCTAGGACATACCTTCTACTTCTGAGGCACCTATTTTGTCTGGTGTTATGGAGCAGTTAAGGATTTAGAATGCTAGTATTGATAGATACCATAGTAGAGTTGATGGATTAGAAGCCTAGAACAATGTTAATGATGATTATCAGAGGAGGAGAGTTGATTATGATATAGCCTACCGTGATGCTCAGGTAAGGTTCATGAGGGGAGACACTGGAGTGATATTTCCTACTTGCCCCAGCTAGGTTCCTTTCCGACCTAATTATGTAGATGAGACTGAAGAAGCTGTAAATGATGATTGGTAGTTATGTGATTTCTGTTTTCATTTGTGTTGTGTAGTACTTATATATGTGTTAGTTATTTGTTTCTCTGTGTCGTTGTAACCTGTGATTGTATTATGTTAGTAAGGAAAATGTAATGGACTTCTGTGATGCTTATGTTGAATGTTTAAAGTTTAAGTCTTTAATATTTCTTCACCCTACAAATTTTCAAATATTATATATAGCACTGTTTTTAACTGTTTCATGTTTACTAGCTTAAATTATTTATTAATACTAGCATAATATCAGAAGATTTCAGAATCCCAGCAAATAAAGGGTTAGTTTTCTTTCTATTTTACTCCTTACCTTTGCAAACTTATATGTAATGAAAAAATTAAGTTTGGGGTGAGTAGAATATTAACTCTTAGTTGTTCTCATTTAATATATTTTCAAAAATTATTAACAAAACTTTTAGTAGTTGAACCTAACTTTAGATAACTAAATTTTTTACTTCATTTAAATATCAAAGTGGATTTGAATGGAAGTTTTTAGTGATAAAGGTTAACTTTATGGGGTTACGATATTTAGTATAAGAGGATTGGACTATAGTTGACTATTTAAAGTAAAAGAGACTGTATTTTTGAAATGTTATGGGACTTAAAGATTTATGTGAGAAGAAATGATTGTGACTTTGATGAATCATAAAGCTAATATATATTTATAATGTAAAGAGGCTTGTCAAGTTCCAACTTTAGGAAGAGAAGAGTGAAGTTCAAAGGCTATCCAGATATAGTAATCCTCACAAGAAAAAAGGAAAACGAAGGAAAAAAAGAGAAAAGGAAAGAAAATATATGTGAGCAGAAGCTTGACGAGATGCCTAATAAAAAACTGGCTTCATTTGAATCAACTTAAAGGAAGAACTTTGTTACATTTCTGAATTTGTATTTAAAGTATTAGCTTACTTTATAATAGAGTTTGCATGAGCTTCTTTTTCATATTATCCTTCAAAGCACCCTTAATGTGACAAATTAAGGTTATTCTTGAAATGAATAGGAAACTAGAACTCTTAGACTTTGCTACTAAATGTTCTTGTATCTATAATTTTAACCTGAGTTACTGAATATCTTTCTTGTAATCTTACTATTATATTCATTTAAATAAAAAATTATAGTATTCTTAAAGTGAAAGTTTACTACTATGAGTTATATTTGTATATAGTAAAAGGATTACTTGAGGACAAGTATGGTTAAGTTTGGGGAATTTTGATGCATCAAAAGTATGTTAGTTTTCATATATATAAATTGTACTCATTTTTTGTGATGTTGCACTTTGAAGGATGGTATTTATCATGATTTGCTGCAGGTATGATGATTTTAGTTGTTTGGAGCAAAAGGAAGTGAAAATGAACGAATTTGGAGCAAAAGGAAGTGAAATGAAGAAATCAGCTTACTGGCGCCGCCGGCGCCCAAATTCAGAGAGTTCTGAATTAAATCGATAATTAGGCATTAACGGCGCCCAATCCAGCGCCGACCGACAGCACCCAAAGTCGTTGGAAGCCAAATTCAATGCATTTGGACGATTTTGAAGGTTTGCTTGGGGAAACTCTTATGGAATTCATTTCAAAACTATTTCAAATAGATTTAGATGCCAAGAAGAAGAAAGAAGAGTGGGAGAGGAGTTGTTTGGTGTGAGTAAAATGTGTTAGGGTTTTAGAGAGTTGGTGTGTAAGTGTGTTAAAGTGTGTAGAAGTCTTTTTTTCTAAGGGATTCTTCTCTAAAGAGTGTAGGAGAAGGAGGAAAGTGAGATTTGCTTCTTCCTTACTATTCTAAAGAGAGAATTGAGTGTTGTTGTGAAGAGAGAAAAGGAATCAAGGGAACTTCAAGGGATTTGCATGAGGAAGAAATTGAGATAAGTTGTATTTACTTTTTATGGTTTGTATGACTTTACTTGTATATATAAAATCCATGTTTTATTGTATCTTCCTCATGAATTCTGAGTAGTTTACTTTGTCTTTCTCCTTGCAATGAGATGTGGTGAAGTGCTGATGTAGATTTGATGCGCCATTTAAATTTTAAGAAATTGTGATGATTTTTCACTTTGTACTTCATTTACTTTTTGATCTGGCCAATTCAATTGTTAAAAAATGTTGTGAAACATTCAATCCAAGAGGACTAAGTGTTCTACATCAAAAGTGGAGAATTCATTCAATGTCCATGAATGAGTTACGTAGTTCATGTGGTTGAATGCAAATAAATAAGGAAATGTGGTTTGACAGACGTCAAATTGGAGATTTTAGGGTGACAACCGGAAATCCCAATTTGGTCCTAGAGTTTGGTAACTAAAGCTAGGGTTAGCCTTCAGATAAAGGGAAGTGGGAGCTCTTAAGTGACAGCCAGTACCTCCTAACCTAACCATGGATTTAGGGACTAACCTATGATTTGCCAATGTTCTTTACATAACTATGAATGGAGGGTACTCTAAAAAGGGTAAATAATATGAATGCTCTTATTTGGCACAATATAAAATTTTATCAATCTATATCATTCTTTCATCATAGTATCATGTAAGGGGAGATATGCTTTTCCATATTTGAACCTTTCATTACAAAACTTTGTATGTGTTAGTTAATTCTATTTAAAAATTTAGAAAGTAACTTTAGTTAACTTAGCTTTTAGTCATCGTTACACTAGCAACTTTAATATTCCCTGAACTTGCATTGTGATTGAGTATTGGATTTTATTACTATACTATACTTTGAGTTGTTTCAACCTTCCTCGTGGGATCGATAACCAGGACTCCACTAGAACCTTGTATTACTTGAACGATATGTATACTTGCGTATACGAGTGACTAATTAAATATTAAGTTGATCTTACTGTGAAACTAAACTGAAACTATCTTTTGCATATTAACGCTTGTAGCAGCACCGGTCAAGAGGCTGAGGAGAAATTCTGGTGTAGAGGTGTAGGGAGATGGGACTTTTAGTGGAAAACTTCCTCTCTAGCTCTGGTGAAGCTCAAGGAATGGTCAATTAGAGGTTTGGTGGAGTGGGGTGAAGTGTCCTATTTTTGGCTTGATTTTGAGCTCTGAAACTAAGCTCAGGCAGTGAGAATTAGGGCTGGAAAATGGTGGGGATGACCTTCTCTCATTTGCTACATGGTCTGGGAACAATTTGACAGAGTTTTGTTTATGTTTTGTGCACTCTCCTCTCATGGCCGTGAGAGGGTGTGGTTAAATAGAAGGTCTTTGAGTGGCTGCCATGGCTAGCTAGTGGGTGCAATCAATTGCTTAGGTGGAGGGCAGAGCGGTGCCAATGTCCAATGGGTGTGAAACAGTTCAGGGGGTGCAATTGGGTATGGTTTAGGATAGGTGGCTCTCAGTTTTAGGTTTCTCGGGTGACTAGGCAGGCCAACCAGGCCTGTGCTGGTGGATAGGGTGGATAGGGTGGTCAGGTGAGCCAAAAGAAGCTTAATGGTGATTAGCACTAAGGTTTAATGGCTAGTGGCAAAGATCCACTTAGTTTAGCCACATATGGGAGGAAATCCCATAAATCATGGGACCTTTGGTCCATGGCACATGTAGGTTGGGCTAGGTGGGTTTTAGTTAGTTCCTAGAGTTCACATCTTAGCTGTTGTGGACTTGGGATGGTCAATTTGGCTTGGTTTGGTAACATTTATAGTTTAGGTTCAAAATTGGAACTTTGGGTCAAATTTGGGTTTAGGTTGGGTTAAAGTTTGGATTTAGATCAAGTGATTGATCAATTTGGTGTGGATGATTGTCGTGAGAAGTTTTGAAAAGAAATTGGGTGATTTTAAATTGACTTGGAAGGTAAATTTGGTGAAATTTGGTCATATGGTCAATTTTAAGGAATTTGGGTTGGACTTGGGCTTAGGTAATGTTTGAATTCAAGTTTGGGTCAATTCTTAGCTCAATTTGATTTAGGGGAATATTATGAATGGTTTGGAATGCAAATTTCGGAAATTGATTTGATCATAATGTTCAATTTGGAAAATTTGGTCATTTGGTCAAAATTGGGGCTTTTGAATTAGACTTGGAATTGGACTTGAAATTGGGTTCAATTGGGCCTGCATTTGGCTTTAATTTTGTTTGAGAATGATGAATTTGAGTTTAGAATTAAAATTGGGGGAGACTGAAGTCAATTTGATGGAGATTGAGGGTGATTTATGCATTTTAGGCCTTAAGGGTAATTTGGGGATTTTGGCCAACATGGGTCAATTTGGTCAAATTGTGCTAAATGGAGTAGTTTGAATTGGTTTTGGGATCATTTGGAATGTTTTTGGAGATTTTGGGAATTTTTGGGATTTTTTGGAATTAGAATGGCATTTTGGTATTTTGGGGGTTTTACAGATATTTTGGGGATTTTGGGTATTTTGGTTAGTTTGAATTCTGTGAAATATTTTGAAATGATTTTGAAAAAAGTTTTTGAATTTGTGAAATTTTGGGAATTTTGGGAAAAAATAGAGTTATAGTGGCAATTTGGTAATTTTGGTGAAGTTTGGGTTAAAAGGATCAAAATTGGAAATTTTGGTAAAATTGGGATGTATTAAGAATGTTGATCATGAGGTCAACAAATTTGATCCATGGATCAAGGAAAAGTCCCATTTTGGATTTGTCATGTGTTGGTCCTAGCCAAACCCTAGTCTAGGGCTAAGAGTTTGGGGCACCACCCACATGAGTTTCCAAAAAAATAGGGAACCAAGGTTGGGCATGTTTGGTTTGGGGTATTGGGTTAAGAGTGTAAGTGTGAGGTTTAAGTGTGTGTTTACAAGCCTGAGCAACACCAGACCATCCAGAGTAGTCCTAAGGCTTGACATTCCTATAAGGGACTCTTGAGTTTCCTTATGCTTGGCTCCATCCTACTAAGTGCTAGATGTTGGTAGCAAGCATATGAAACTTCAAGTGAAGTAAAGAAGCATTTTGAATTTCTAGTGGGGAGGAATCCGTTGCTAGTCTTCTAAGATCGACACCAAGAAATCCTATGGCTAGATCCTAGGCTCATAAAGAAAGACTAGACCTCAACAAAAGTCAGGTCAACACTTTTTTTAAAAACTAAAAAATAAAATCAAAACAAATTAGCATCATAGAATTAAACCAAATAAATATTATAACTAAATCAAGAATAAACTAAAATTAAATCAAAACCAAAATCTTAAAATAATCTATTTGAAACCATAACAATTTTAAGCTTACATATGCAACAAAAATAAAATCTATCTTTAAAATATATAAATAAAACAAAAGTAAATAAAACTAAATGAAAGCAAAATCAAAACTAACTCAAAATTTAAAAAATAGAAAGATTAAGGGTCTCTTTTGGGAAATTACAGCTTATCCAGCTTATCAGATAAGATGCTTATCCTGATAAGCTGCTATTAAGCAGCTGATCCGGATAAGCTGGCTAGCTGTTTGGTTTGTGCATTTGTAAAACAGCTGATTTGCAGCTGTTTTTGGACAAATGACCATCTTCCCCTGATCCATGCAAAAATCCCTAATATTAACTTTTTCATCAATTATTATTCATAAAGACCCCACTCAGCCATTATAAAAAAATTTGAATTAGTCAATTTGATAAGGAATGGTGGAATATTTTCTTAGTAAATTCTTAAAACTTTTCTAAGTTTCGTAAATTGACCCATTCTCTATTTAAGTGAAGGAATGATATCATTCTTTAAGTTTAGTTGTTTTTTAAGGAGGGAAATACTTAGCCAAATTTTTTTTGCACTAATTCATTTCAATTAGTGATAAAGCCTAAGGGTGGAGAATTTAACCAAACATTAGGTTTATCTCTAAAAAATTCGTAAAAATTATAAGTCTTATTGCACTGGCAAAAATTTATTACATTTAAAGGTTGTAGATATTTTCAAGAAAATTAGTGATGCATGTGAGTTTTAGAACATTTGAATTTTTTTTTGTTTCAATTCAAAGTTATTAACTTGTATATTTGTTCAATTTATAGTTTGGTGTATTCAATCAACTAAGGGAGTAGCATAGTCTTTTAAAGTTCTAGATTTTTCTACTCCATTTTATGGGTTAGACCAAGGTTTGTAGTTGATCTTAAGTTTTCTTAATTTCTTTAATTATTTGCAGTTTTTTATTTTAATTTAGGATTCAATAACACAAAATCTAAATTTTTTAATCCTGCACATACAACATACTATCATAATTAAAGATAGCTCAAAATCAACCAATGAAAATAATAAAACTAGCTCGATAGCAATAAAAGAATTAAGAACAATAATAATAGTTAAAAAATAAAATGCAACAATCATTGTTAAAGTGTGGTAGTGTTATGCATAAGATTTCACAATAAAAATTAAACAAGAGATGTAAATTTTAAACAAACGAACTATAATTTAATAAGAACACATACAAAATAACGCAACTTAACACACTAGAGATCAGAATATAAGTTAATTGAATTAATAATAACTCATTCTAAATTTACTTAAATGATCCCCAATAATGGCACAAAAAATATGACATGTGCTCCTGGCATGCATAGGTATACATGACAATTCAATTGATATTGAATGAATAAATGATCATTCTCTTGAGGATCATAAGGACTTAACACAATAAAGTTACTTATTAATATCATTCAACCCTAATTTTTATCCAACCAATATAATTCATAAATTAAGGATAATCTAAACTTTTATAAATAATGTGATTATCGAGTGGAGAAACACACATTGGATATTGTATTTTCTTCCCTGATTTTTAACATTAATACAAGTTACTTCAATGATATAGTGGAAATCAAGAATAATTTTTATTTTAGTCTTTTTTGAGTTCTTAGACGCTTAATCCTTTAACTATATTCAATATATGTCTAAATGAACTCATTAAAATGTTTATTTGCATTTTTTTTTAATGAATTATAATTTCTAAAATAAATCTATATTTACACAACTAAATATTTTGTCAGAATTCTCCTATTATGTTTTTATGTATCTATCAAGGCCTATACATCATAAGAGCTCTACCTTATGGACTCTAAGAAATGCTTAGGGATATTAATATTCCTTAATTTATGTTTTTTCTCGAAGCCAATTCATGAAGGGAAAGCTTTACTCCAAATCATGTCCTGAATGTTGGTAGTAGAGACAATAATCAGGCTTCTCAAACATATGAACTTCTATAGGCCTCTTTGGTGGTGGTAACTGCATATCACGTTTAAGAAAAATCTTAAACTTCCACTTAACACAATATGTTTTTTAGAAGTATAATTTACTTTTCTTCGTTCAATAAAATAATTTTTTGAATTTTGAGAAGGCATGTAAGCTAGTTCTACAAACATCACAAAATTTTTATTCTTAGTATCAAGTGCCATTATTGCCAAGCTCTCTTTCATTTTCTTAGGATGGCTTGCACTAAAGGTCCTCTACTCTTTACTTCTGTTACATTTTTTCTCTTTACGTCTATTATTTTCTTATTTTAAGATAAAAAAACTTGCACTGTCTTTGAAGGTCTTGACTTTAGCTAATAATTTATCAAAAGTGTTAATAGAAGTCATTTTCAGTAAGTCAATTATAGGGCCTTTGAGTTTTCTTATGAAAAGTGCTACATAATGTTGCTCTTAAAGTTGAGTTTCAAATTTCATACTTAACTTACTCTAACATAACACAAAATTAATTACAATTCCAATTGGTCTTTGTTGTGCCAACACCAAATCACTCAAGATGACTTGATGATGTACATTACAAACCTCTTAACAAAGTCATTCTCTTGCTCATTAAATGTTTGAAAGGTGTTGTTCAGTAAATTTACATACCAGTCAAAGTCAAGTCTACTTAAGTTAATGATGAATAAATGAAGGAATAATGCAGCATTATTAGCCATATTACAACATACTGCTCTATACCGAGTAATATGTTGTCACGGATTTCCAACCCCATCAAATTATTTAAATTGAGTAGGATTAAATCCCTTGAGATAAAACCTAACTTCATACTCTTTAGGTTATGGTCTCCACTTCCCCACAAGAGTCCCACTTTGCGGTAGTCGCCAAGCATAGCCTCGATCTTAACAACCACTAAAGACTATAGAAGAAGATTGGAAGTGTGGTGTTATAACAAAATGACATTTGACATGTGAATGGTACAAGTACTTGAAGAACAAATAACACAATAAGATGTGTTTTGGTATGTAGAGAGTCGATGGTACCGTACTGTACCCTAACCAATTTACCAATAAAACTACCCTCATTTTATTCATATTAGCCATCATTTTCACAACATTATTTTTATCTTTGTCCTTCTCTTTATGCTCAAGCATAACAACCTATTGAGTCACAAATTTTTTGGAATGGTCTTCTTGCTTGGGCTCTTTAAAGGCATGTTCATCTAAAGTATTCCCTAGTATAGCAGTAACCATCATAATATATTACATTGAGAGTATTATATTTTTTAGATCATCACCAAGTTTGTTATTATTACCAAGTAAGCTTTTTTGGGTGATTAGATGAGTCAAGAGAAGGAACATCTATAGAATCCATCACAATATATATCTTAAAGTTCAATTAATATATTTTCAAAATTGGATTAACATGAGATATAACTTTCTGCAGCTTGAGATCATCCTTAGAAATAGTAGGTTTAGAAGATTTATCACTTGAATAACTTTCTTTTTTACATTTACTCTTTTAGGTAGAATTAGATAATATGGGTATATTATGCCATAATAAGGTAAGAAGGATCTAAAAATAATATCTTCAAAATTTTTGTCAATATGATAAGAACATGCTTCCAATTTTTTGCTCACAATAGAAGAAAAATAAGGCAAAATATTTTTCTTCTTTTATGGAGTTTTCGAGTTTCAAAAGTATTTACCTGTACAATAATAGTAGAAGAAACTATAGGAACATGAACATCAAGATTAACATCAAATGCCATAAGAGATATCATAAAGGGTACAATGATATGAACTATATAAACTCGATAAGTGGGTTATGAAAATAAAAATATTTATACTTTGATTAAATACTCTGATTAATGGATGAAAACTCTGAATATGATGTAATTAATGATAATTCAATGGAATATGAAAGACATATTTCCTTATCCGAGGAAGCCTATAATAAAATAAAAAAGAGAAAATTATTCTTAGGAACCGAAGCCTGTTTCAATATGCCTATTTTCTTATGGAAAAAAAGTATACATTATAGTATTAGACAAGGAGAACGTCCAATCGATATAAAAACACGGAGGGAAAAACCCGAATATCACTTTATAACCAAAAAATAAAGAGACAAGATTTAGAAAAGATAAAAAATCCTGAGAAATATAAACATAAATTTTTCAGAGGAATTCAAATCTTAATTAAAGCATATTTCCGTAAAAGAATTGATAGCCCCATTACTATCTAGATATATGATGATAGAATCATACACTCCAAAAAAGACACTCAACTAGGAGTTATACAAGGAAATCTATGTTACATAATGTTTAATCTACACCCTAACTATGTTGTCAATATTAATGATAGACATCTAGATAGATCTCTAACATTAAAACCCAAATTAGATCGTGTAAAATTAAGAGAAGGAAGTGTTGGTTACAGCATAACTTATCAGACTGCATATGCGTATGGTAATCAACATAATATTGTAACATTTAAACCAAATACGGACCCAAACCAATTAGACCCACTATTTTCTCGTATAGGACAAACTATTCAACCCAAATAAACTAATGAATTAGAAATAACACTACCCTCATCTCACCTTCTTCTAGATTTTGAAGAAGGCTTTACAAGCCAAAGATATCCAAAACTAACCTTCTCAGAAAATAAAAATATATTATCAATTCAACCAAGACGATCTCTAGATACAAGTAGACCTATTTTTCTCAAACCCACCCTAAGTATTAAAAAAATAGTAATAATCAATTACTCGTAACTGGTTATTATATCTCGCCATAACAAATATGTAATATCTTACTAGACACCGGATCTCATAAATCTCATATAAATTAAAATCTAATACGACAAAATTTACAAACACAAAAACCTACTCCATATATATCTATCATGATTATCTAGGACAAAAATAAGTTGATTGTTTATAAATGTATAAGAAATACACAAACAAACAAATTTAAATAAATAATAATAATAAATAAAAATATAAAGAAAAAATAAACTGATAACAAACATTCCCTTAAAGTCTCGATGTGTTTATTGTTTGTATGTATTTGAAGTATGTTATCTAGATTTGAAAATATTTTCTTAATCAATACAATAAAAATAATTTGTGATTATTAATCCGATCTTATGTTTATGTCCCCTGGTATTTATTGAGCAGCCCTTGAGCTAAAGAAAGTTATAGACTAGCTTGGGTTTTCTTTAGACCAAAATAATCAAGAACCAATTGAACATGCACAATTCAACTTGAATAATTGTTGTCAAGCTGGAATTGAACTAATGCAACGTTGGGGTCATATTAATTGGCTGAAAGTGCTGCTCGTGGCTCAGCTCAGTAAGTGGCGCTCTAGCTGAACTCGATGAGCTGACAAGCCAATATCAAGTCAACCTTGACTCAGCTCATTAGCTTGTAAGCTACCTCGTTTAAAAAAATATTAATGTAAAAAACATTCAAAATTTATTTAAATTGTGGATTTCATCTATACATTATTAAAAATATTTATAATTTTATAATTTATTTTATATATCATTTGACTTTTCAGTATTTATCTTTTAATTGATCCTTCAATTTGTCATTCTAGAGGTCTGCTCAAACTCATAAAATTAAGTACAAGCTCAAACTTAACACGATTGATTAATCAACTTCAAAAAGCTTATCTGTATTCGGTTACTTCTGCTGCTTATTTATAAATGAGAAATAACAATCTAATATTAAATAATGCAATTTTGATCTTTCTAGACTTCAGTTCTCTATGATTAATTCAACTTCATAAATATTAATTTTTTTTCCTTAAAAACATTATTTACTCACATGGAGCAGCTCATGCATGCTAGCTTTACTTTCATTCACAGCGAATTCCATAACTAACTTTGAATGATAGCTACCTTTAAACTTTCTTAATTTCTTCCATTTCTATGATTAATACTAGTAATTATTTCAAGCATTAGCTTCCAAAAAATATTATTTATACTATAACTCTTTTCGTCTGGTTCTCTGCACATGGAATTATTAGTTAATCATATTAGCTTTTTCATACACTTGGCAATATCTCCACCATAAACTGTTGCGACTGTAGCAGATTCCTCATGAATGTTTCTCCAAAATAAGAATTATGTTATAAACTCCAAATTCGGAGCTTTTTTAACTGTTTGATATACGTGTGTATCTTTTTATTCACACATATTCATATTATAATATTAACACTAATAGTTATAGTAGTAATAATCTTAATTAAAGAGTTCAAAAATCTCTTTTAAAATTAAGTGGAATGACTTAAATTGACTCAAAATTTTAAATCAAAATTAGTTTTTTTTACTGAAACAAAATTTGACTTGATTGAATAAAGCCAAAATGAGTCTAGACTAAGCTGATTGAACTTGAGGGTACCACAACTATAATGGAATATTGTGGCATGCAATGCATTTGCATTGACAAAAGAAACTATAAAAGAAAACATTTATATTGTCTTTTGAATTTAGATTTAAAGATTGAAGGGATAAAATAGAGACCCCAAACTTAAGAGGGCAAAGACTCCATATTATACATAGTAAGAAGATTACAATGTAAATTTACAATACTAAAGGTAGTTATAAGAGAAATTTTCACCAATTAGATAGGGCGATGGAAGGAGGGCTGACTGAGCTAACCTAGTTATCACCCTAGTTCCACTATTGATACATATGATGGTATTCAAATGAGAAACATTAACTTTACAATTTAATCCTCTTTGAAATGGAAATATATGAGGGTGTTTTGATATTTAAAAATTGTTATTAAAGTCATTGCATGAATGCATTTGACTTAATTAGTATCACCATGGCTAGTTCACAACTACTATCGGGACAAACAAGATGGCTATGGATAAAAAATAAAAGTTTTATATGGCATTCATATGATCATAAGTGCGACTAATACATTCATTATATACAACATATTTAATATTGTCATAATTGAGCAATATTATTATATGGAGAAGATTAACATTTTATTGTCATTCTTAAGAGTAAACATGTAATGTGATCACAATTCTTAAATGAAATAAATCCATGAACTCAAATTTTATTCCACTAGGTTATTCACGAGTGCCCCTTAAACCCTAAAACGTAAATCCTAAACCCTAAAAGATTTGAATGTTATTATGACACTTTAGAGGGGAAAGGAGAGTGAGGGGTGAATTAGGTGTACACAAAAATGGTCTAAAATTAAAGCATACTTTTATTTTGTACAAAACATATATTGTGAATGGAATACAATAATTAGAATATTTAATCATCACAAGTGCAAAAATAAATAAATAAATAAATAAATAAAAACAAGAGACACGAGGTATAAAATGTTTACGTTGCTTAGCCAACTCATGGTTTATGTCCACACATAGCCCTTAGCTAGGATTCTATTCTACCAAAAGAAAATATGATGTTGACCTCACTTTTGTGAGGACTAACCCCACCTACTTGCACATGACCCTAGATTAGGGTTGTGCTTTCTTGAAACTCATTAGCGCAAATCCAAGCCCTCAACCTTTAGTTGAGTTGGTTTAGGGTTTTAACTAGATGAGGAAACCAAGTGGACCCCTATGGGTAAGATATGTCCTGGGTCACCCACATAAACCCAAAACCCTAGGAACCTTCCTATGAACACTAGGAACCTTTCTATGAATGCTAGGGATCACTTTGACCTTAAAATTCATATTGGGAGAGGCGTCTACCTAAATTGATCCCTATTCTCATCAAAAGCCTCGCTAATCCCACCAAACCCCAAAAATCAACCCTAAACCCTAACATTCCCTTTTGACCCAAAAAGTTAGTGGCCCCTTGGGATGGTCAAAACCAATTGGGAATAGCCCAATTATGGTAAAAGCTTGACCAATTGACCACATTCTCATCCAATTTAACATCACCGAACAGTCTTGACATCACACCATGTGTGAAGTCTAATTGCCACAATAAGGTCAACCTCCATAATTTAGCTAATTAATTAATTAATTAATTATGAGAGTTATGAAATTCCATTAGGGCCCAAATTTTGGGCTAAATCCAACCCATTAGCCTAAGCCCAAGACCCTAAAATCCAACCCAAAGCACATGACCCATGAAGCTAATAGCCCATTCCTAATGGGTTACCTATGACCCAAGACCAACCCACCATGACATGTGGGTGACACTTGTTGACCTCACTTTTGTGATGATACAAATGAATGGCATTCATAATCTACTTTCAGAGGGAGTCTACCAAAATTGACTTTCCGAATATATCCAAGATCCCATAAAATTTAGGGTGAAAACTAAATCACACCCTTTTAAGCCTAAATTCTGGAGACATCCCAGATGAACCAAACAAATAACCACCCCATTGACCAACTGATCAACCCTTCACCTAATTGATCAAAATTTGATCAAAATTGACCCAATGGCCATTACATTCATCACAAGGTCAACCCTTGACCTAACAGATCAAACTTTGGTCAAATATACCCAATGACCACCACATTGACCACCAGGTCAACCCTTGACCTAATTGGTTAAACTTTGGTCAAAATAGATCTAATGACCACCACATTGACCACCAGGTTAACCCTTGACCTAACTGGTCAAAATTTGGTCAAAATTTGGTCAAAATAGATACAATGACCATCATATTGACCACCAAGTCAATCATTGACCTAACTGGTAAAACTTTGGTCAAAATAGACCCAATGACCACCCCATTGACCAACTGGTCAATCATAGACCTATATTGGTCAAACTTTATCAAAATGATCAATTTTTGGACCATATAACTACCCCATGGACCATTTGGTCTACTTAGACACCAAATTGGTCAAACTTGACCTCTTTGATCAACTCAAGCCACTAAAATGACCAAACATGACCATTTAGTAAACCTAAACAATAAAATGGGTCAAATCAAACCATTTAACCAAATTAAGCCATTTAATAGCTCCCCATGACTCACTCAACCATGATAAGGTTAAGTAAGTCACCTAAGTTAACCCTGAACCTAAATTGGTCAACCTCTATCAACCATGGTCAACCATGGTCAACCTTGGTCAAATTTGGTCAAACTTACCATTTTTGGTCAAAATATGGCCTTGTCATCAAATTATTTTATTCTCTTTATTAATTGACCACTTAATTAATTAAAGTGAAATTAAAAATCATTAAGCCTTATATTTAAGTTTAAAATCATGTTTTATACTCATGGCATGATAAATCCATGGAAACCCTTAAACCATAATTTAAATTTAAAACCTTAAATTCAATTAATGAAAATTGCTAAACGATCATACACACTCCCTTAAACACCCACCATGACCTAAATGAAACATCTAAAACCTATGGGCCACCATTGTTGACCAAATCCAAGGTCATTATGAGGACATCATGAAGGGGGAGAGGAAGTGTCATTCCTCCATGAAATAATTGAAGGGGGATGTGGTGAAGTCATCACTCACCTCAATCCCTACCCAATGTAAGAAAGAAATTACTTAAACCAATCTCTTCACCATAGTTAAGCTCATCATACCCAAGCTATGGAAATGAGTGAAAAGGAAGCTTATGTGTCATTCCCTCTCAAACACATTGAATGACTTATAAAGCTTATGTGGGTGAGGTAAAACCAGCTCAAGCTAAGGATCTTATCCACCTCATTCCTTCCCCAATAAGAATAAGACATAAACATAGCTTCCATTTTCAGAATTTTTGAAGATAGGATGAGCCAATCTTAGGGATGCTAAATGCAATCATTCTCAGCCCAATTCGGATCTATTTGGGGTCCTTAATCTTCCCTGAGCTGTCACCTTCCTCCCCAAGCAAACTCAAGCTTATCCATGACCATTCATGGCTATAAAAGGAGCTAACCCGAGAAGACCCAAGAAAGAGAGAGACCTACACATAGTCCCCAATTCCAAAAACTTTCAACAGCAAACCTCTACCCCCAAGACCTAGGCATTTGATCCCCCAAAAGAATCAAGCCTTGAAATCCATCGACCTCCTCCAATTTCATGCACTAAAAATAGGACAAGTTTTTGGGTCTTCTTAAAACCTCACCAATCCTCAATTTGATCATCCCTACACCATCACTGGCCGAAACGAATAAGTTTCCAACAAAAATTGGATCTTCACGTGAGCTCTAACCCACTTAAAGACCAAGCCGTGAACCCATTTCAGTGAGTTCATACCTAGACCCAATCTCAATTTAAATTGAGCATGAGGGAAGCTTCGTAAGGATAGAACGACCATTCCAAACAAACTTGATTAGAGCTTCACTTCATCAAAGCTAGGTATGGCCATTTTTATTAAATTTGAGCTCGATTTTATACATTGTGAAGTAGATCACTTCAAAACACCCACATCACCATATGAAGCTCTAGAAACAAATTTTAATAAAATCCATGGAGAAATGACAAAGATCCTAGGGTTTTAAAATGTGTGGTGTGCGGGTTATAACAGGTTGGGGGAGAAGACGTGAAGCTGTTCATTTCTGTCTATTGGAAATGGACGGCTATGATCACACTGGACTGCGATATCATCCATATAAAACAGTTGAAATAGCTGGCCAAGTAGATGCTTGCATAGAAATCCAAGCCAACCAAATCGTGCCATGTGGTGTTTCGACGGGTTCGATAATACAGTCAGCACCACGTGGAATTAACTTAAGTAGTATTTAAATAAATTTAGAAAATTCTATTTAACTGCAAAAATTCATATCTTAACATAAACATTTAGAAAAATATGATAAAAATATCCCTGAACTCAGAACAATAAGGAACATAATATGAAAGTCAAATATCAAATTAACAAGTTATATTTAATTTTAAATTAATTAATTAATATTTGGATTAATTTAATTATTAAAAATTATTTATAAACCCAAAATTTATCAAATTTTCACAGATTGATTCTCTCATCCATGAGAATAGTCTTTGATTTTTCCAAAGGCTAGGAAAATTCTCTAGGGTCCAATTTTCTAATTTATATCTAACCTTGTAATTATTTCCAAAAATAATTACAAAAAATCAAGAAATTAGAAATTAAATTTAAAAATGGTTCGAAAATTTAGAGCGACACTTTTAAACTCTGAAAGGGTAGTTTTTAGCCATTTAAAAATTTAAAATGAAATCTTCATCACTTGGGGTCAAAATTGTAAATTTCAAATTTACATTTTAAACCCTAGAATTTCTTAGGCTTGAACATTAGCCTTAAATGACATGTAGGATTGACCAAGTCCTAAACTTTAGGACTGATTCATAAACTGGATCTATGATGAACCTAAACCCCAGCTGACATGAGGTTTAGTCATCTCCTCAAGACTATTGGATCTAGCCCTTGTAGACCCGAAGTCAAAATCCTTTAAGTCTAACAAACATAGACTTAAGTTTTAACTTGAATCCAATCCCCAAGTGGATTCAAACAAGACACAAACATTTAAGTCTAATCCAAGTGAACTCACACTTCACCAAAACCTTAATTAGGTCTTAAACCACAATTAGACCTAATTAAACCCTATAATAACAAAAACAACAAAGCCTTAATCCCACTAAGTTAAATCCTAATTAAATCCTACAACAACAACAAAGACCTAATTAAACAATGTTAAACCTTAACTACATTATGTTTAACACATTAAACCCTAACTCGGTCTAAACCACAATTAGACCTAAGCTATGTTAAGCTTTAATCCCATTAGGCCTATGAAAAAACAAACCTTAATTAGGACTAACCCATAATTAGACCTAATTTATTATTTTAAACCTTAATAATATTAGCCTTAACTTCAATTAAACTTTAATTAGATCTAAACCTAAATAGGTCTACTTAATCCAATTAAACCTTACCTAAATTCTACAGGGTGTACTAACCTAGATTTTGGGAAAAGCGTCCCCAGTCAAGATGCTCATGGATTTTTATCTTACCGGGGGCATTTGTATCTGTTAATTATAACCAGCCTCATAACCAGGAATCCCCTTTGATTGTTGGAGCATGGATGATTCGTAGCATCGAAGTGGTTTGAAATACCTTCGTTAGTAACCATGGGTTACATCATTCTAAGGTATTTCATCTATTCTCAGGGGGTAAGTTTGTTTTTTTTGTATGCCCTTGTCCTTAGTACTAAAAAGGGTACATATCAAACTAACCTATGTTTCTATACTCAAACTAACCTAGGATAAGTGTTTGATCCTCAATTTAATATCTAAATTAGATAACCTAAGAATTATGTCAGATCAACCTAGGTGTTCTCATTCTTTATCATGATGTATTTTAAGTATCATTTGAGATACAATATTTAAGTCATTTTTTGTTTCAATTCCTAGGTTTGCTAATTGACCCTCGATCCGCAGCAATGCACCAAAAAACTTGGTTTGCAATCGCCAAACAATGCAATAATATATGCTATCAAAAATATGTTATGGTCAATACTTTGACTTAAATAATAATAGCGGCTAGTGTATATAAATATGATTTTATAGAAAATATTTTACATACTAGGGGTACTACGCAAGTATACGTATCGTATTAAGTAATATAGGGCTTTAAATTAATACCCCAGTATCGATCCCACGAGGAGGATTATAGATTTTTCTTTTAAATATTTAGATTTTATTTTTATGTATTTCTTTTAAAGTTAAAAAGTTAATATTTAATTTACTAGATGCAGAAATAAAGCAGTAATAAAGTAATGATTGATGAAAATAAAATAAGCAAACAACTTCCTTTCAATTAATCCAAGATTTTTTTAGATAATGTAATATTTGTGGAGAATATAAATTTATGGTATTGTGCCAAATAGAAGCATTCATATTCTTTACCTTCGCTTGATAGTATAAAGAGCATTGGCTAATCTATAGATCAGGTCTGGATGTATTGTTAGTAGAATGGGTTAATCTAGGCTCACACTACTAGAAGTCCGAGGGTGGTATGGTCGGCCCTACTAGTGACCCTTTCCTTCTCTATAAATCAAATTACAAGAATTTAGTCTGTCACTCTAAAAACTTATCAATTCTACGCCCAATAAATATTATCTTCCTATTTATTTGCACTTCACCTTGAATAACCCGGGCAAGACCTTCGACTACTCAAGGATTCATGTGATATCTACTAGTTAAGAATTCATCTCCTTTTAGGTCTCAAAACTCTTCAACAAATTTTAACAATTTAAATGGCCAATTTAAATAGTAAATTAAGATCCGATATTAATATCATCACAATGTTTAAAATATATATATAGTTTTTAATTCTCCAACAAATGTTATATTATCTTATTTATCTTTTCATAATTGATAGGAGAAAGTAAAGTAACTACTCAGAACACATTGAATTTAAACAACAAAACATATAAATAAAACTTTGAATCAAAATACAAATAATTATCTCAAGTGTTTCTCCAACTGAACCTCTGAATCCTTCTGACTCCAAAGTAAATAGACTTCAAAAGCAATGACTCTTCAAATACTCTTAATATAAATATGGCCCTTAAAATATTTCTCTAATCTCTCTAAATGGAACTATAGGATCTCTCTCTAATTTTAGGCTATGTGGGGCGTGAGGCTAAGTTGGGTGTTTTTCTCTGAAGGAGTAGCCTTCTATTTATAGGCTTCAAGGGTTGTCTTGAAGCACCTCTTCAAAATGTGTCCAGGTTCAATGAATCTTCTAGAAGGTGTGTCTGGCGTCTAGGCGCCGGAATCTGGATCCTAGGCGCCGGAATCTGGAGCCTAAGTGTCGTGCTCCGCGTCTAGTTCTTTGCACCTCTTGACTTTGGATCGCACCTCTTTGCTATCCTAACCGTTTCCAAGCGTCCAAATACAATGAATCACATGTCATATAATCCAGTAATAACTGCCAATCTTCTAGATGGTCCAATAACCGCTCACACCGTCAAAATAACCATCCAAAAGTCATCAAAAATCTTACAGAATTCTATATCGAACTGGCTCTTAGGCGCCGGATTCTGGCACCTAGGCGCCAGGCCAATTATTTTGACAGTTTTGCATTTTAGCTCCATTTTTGCTCCTTTTTCATATTTTTTTCTTTCTTAAACATTTTTGCATCACCTATATCCAAAACACAAAAATACCTTTCATTAAAGCATAATATCCTTAAGAATTTGATAAAAATCAAGGCATAAAAATAGGTATTTTTTTCATGGATCACTAATCATGGTGAGAAATCAGAGTTTTTCTAAGTTTTTGGGTTTAATTTTTCTAAGATTTGTTTTTTTTGAAATTTATGATGAAAATCATTTTGTTAGAGGCTTTCTTCATTCTTTTTGTTTTTTTTTTCTTTTGAAAACTATGCATTAATTGAAATATGAAGTGACACATGAAATAAAGTAAACAACACATATTTAACCTTATATTATATTTGGGTTAGGATTGAACTGCGGTAAACTTGACTTACTGCTCTGATTAACTCGGCGTCGAACTAAAATGTAATATGGATCAGCTGGTTTAGGGTCTAGTTTGATTTACATTAGTCTTGGGTTAAATCGGTTTGACTTGAATTTACTTAGGTTGTATTGGGTAACATGGGCTAATTTGGGTTAACTTGCGTTAGCTTAGGTTTATGTGTAGTCGAACCTCTGTCGTGACAGGTCAAACTTGGGTTAAGTCAAATAAAACATGGGTTTGGTTAAGTCAAACCTTATTTGGGTTAGTTAATACCTGGGTTTGGATTTGAGTTAAGATGAATTTAGATAAGGGTTATATTAGGTTTGGGTTAGGATTAGCATTAGGTTCCGGTTAGGGTTAGGCTAAGTTCGGGTTAGAGTTAGATCAGGTTTGGTTTAGGTTTGAGTTAGGGTTAGGTTGGGTTTGAGTTAGGGTTATATTGAGTTCGGGTTACGATTAGGTTTGGATTAGCTTAGGTTGGGATTAGTTTTAGGCAGGGTGTGTGTTTCAGTTAGGGTTGAGCCTAAGTGGGTTAGGATTAGGTTAGGTTCAGTTTAACCTGAGTCAAGCCTAAATTCAAGTTTAATTCAAGGATATTAAATGGATTAACCTAGCCTATACTCAGACTCAAAAATAAATGTTTTAATTAACAGGAGCATAAAGAGGAAATTATAAGAGAGGGGGCTGATTAGAGGGGAAGTAGGCTCACCGGAAGACTTCTTCTTCCTTCTCTTCCTTTATTCGAGTAGTCCGAGGTAAGTGCTAGAGTGTATGAAAGATGAAGAGTGTCCAGTACAGATTTGTTGGAGATGCTTATTTATAGGCTAAGAAGGCAATAATAGAGGCTTCCCTGGCCATCGATCTAGGTGGTGAGTCGTTGACCACGATTAGTCTTGTAGTTGGAGGATCCACACATCACCATTGGTAAAACGAAGTGACGATTTGTGCCTAGATCCTTGAATGAAGACCTCAGATCACTGGTGTGGTATCGCGCACTCCATGAATACTTGAGCTTATTCACATCCATGGCTAGGTGTGACCATATTGCAAAGTGTCTGGACATGGTCACGCCTAGACTAGGCCTGACCACGCTGGGGTATTTTTGAGTCTGGTCATGCCTAGGCCTAGCGTGAGTACGCCAGGCTAAAATGGGCATGTACATATTTTATTCAGTGTGGCTACACCAAACTAAAGGGTAATGTTAGTGCAAGTCAAATGTGACAAAAAAATGAGCTCAACAAGGAAGTTAGTAGGCTGCAGAACCCAGAGTTTAGAGCTAAAAAAGACGTGGATGAAGTTTGTAAGCCATAGAGACTTGAGTTGGGGGTTGCATGAGCCGAGGAAATATCTGTATGCCATAGAGGATGTAGGAGTTACGTGAGCTGTGATAATATCTTTAAGCCATATAGACTAGAGTTTGGAGCTACAAGAGTCGAAGAAATATCTGTAGGACATAGAGACTGGAGGAGTTATGTGAGCTGTAATAATCTCTCTAAGCTGGAGACACGGGAGTTGGGATCTACATGAGCAGATATAAAGTTTGCAGGCCATAGAGCCCAGATTTGGGAGCTGCATGAGAGAAAACAATGTCAATAAGCCATAGCGAGTGGAGCCAGGATTTGCACAAGTTATTTTAGAGGCCAAAGTTGGGACCTACACGAGCTGTGATAACGTTTGTAAGCCACAAAAGCTAGAGTTGGGAGCTGCAGGAGCTGTGGACCATGTAGGACATAGTTGGTCACATAGGTCGTAGTAGTGATATACAAGGAAAGAATTTCAGTGGTCCGAAGAAGGTCACTATACATGAGGTGAATTGTTAAACTATCTCCTACATGCAGCGTACACTGTATGTGGGTAGCATTGTTACACCGTCATCAGTGTGTGTTATTGCGCCATATTTGATGTGCATTGTTACACCTTTTATTAGGTGCATCATTGCATGGTGTACTTAATGACATATTGTTCCATCGAGTGCTTTACTACTCTGCAACGTACACTAAGATTTCGTAATGCACGTTATGACTCTACAAGGAAATTCACTGTAATGAGAAAGTGGCAGCTGATGGTAGTCTATTTTAGGGGTTGGCCAATCATGGTAGAAGTTGGCCAAGAGTTCATGTTTGGTGGCTAGAAAGATGGAGAAATTTTTCGTATCTTAGGTGCGAAAATGATGCTGAGTTTCAGCTTCTTTCTTTCCAACCTTCGATCCTTTTTTGACTCCTGGTCTTGGTATCCTCTCAAGAAGTGCAAATGCTTTATTTATAGAGTATGGGACTCTCTTAAAATAAAGAGTTCAGACCACTATCAAATGACATGGAGAGATTCTCATGATCAGAAGGCGTTCGATGAAAATTCAATGCCTTAATGATCTCATAATTGAACGATCTTGGGCTCGTTAGCATCTCATCCAGACGCTTGATTTGATTATAAGTGTGACAGATTTGGATTTCATTTCACATTTCAATTATGTGTGGAAAGCTTTCAAATATGGTTTAGCACTTGATCTGTTCATGATTTGGCTCTGATTGGGTCAATTTTATTATCATTGAGTTTGCCTCGTTGGGTTGGTCAGCTTGACTATATGTTTATCGAAATTGATGTTTTTCTTTATGTTTCTTAATCGTAGTTTGAATAAATCTTTCTAAAAAAGTTACCTCGAGATTCATGCAATGCTCGAGATTCATGTAGAATGATGGAAATTTGTTGATGGTGTATCATATGTGTATTTGAAAACATTTCAAAAACTTCTCAAAAATAGATTTATGAAATTTTGGTAAGTTTCTATGAACAAATGTTTGGAGGAAATATTCAAAATTTGAAATTTGAATTATGTGCATAATTGAAAGCATTTTGAATCATTTGGAAATATTTTGAATATTTTCAAAAATAGTTTTAAAAAATTTTGAATAGTTACTATAAAGAATAATTTCTAGGAAACATTAAAATCTAAATTTCGAATTATGTGCATACTTCAGAAATATTGTGATTTATATACATATTTTGGTAAATTATTATGAAGAAAATATTGAAGGAACAATCCAATTTTTTAATATTTTTGAAGTATATGTGCATGGTTTATAATGTCCACATGACTTAAATTAATTAAATAATTTAAATCAAATCACGCCTATATGGACATGTGAATTTTGGCCCAGCAGCGATTTCCATAACTAAATTATTTTGACATTATTTAGGTGAGAGAAAGTTTAAATTAAAAATATTCCAGAAGAATAATCCATATGTGTTGACGAATTTTTAATGTGGATGGTATATTATTAATACAACTAATTAATGGAACTAACTTAATACGCGTATGGATAATGCATGAATTAGTGTAGTGATGGAAATATTTATCCATAAATAAATCTTATTGTGAGCAATTTTGTTTATCAATTTATGCAAGATAAAGCATCTCACCGAATTTCTGTTATTCTCCCTAAACAAGTTGATGGTGCTGAACTTGCTGATCTAACTAAATTATCTTCAACGTAATCATTAGTACTATCCACACATAAGTTTGGTATCATTAAAAACCCAAAATGTCGTAACATATGCCTCATGAAGCTAACAAAAGTATGATTTTGGTGAATCGACATAATAACAGAACCTAATGAATTTCTTAGGTCTCACCTCTTTTTATTTTTTCATTGCCTAAAAATGATCCATCATTCAACTTAGAAACATCATTAGCATTCGATCGAATTAATACCTTGTTATCAGGGCATAACCAGCCTCTTTTTTGAGGGGGAAACTGCCCCTTAGACACAATGTGGTAGGGGCTAGGGCAACAAACGATAAATGTCATGTTTTAGAAGGGACAAAATTGATATTCTGGGAGAGGCAAAACACCAAGTTGCCCTTCCATATAAGTAATAATCTAAAATTGAGCCAAAATTCAATAAATTTAAAGTTTCTCTCACCTAAAACACCAAGTTGCAAAACACCAAGTTGCCCTTTCCATAAAATCTGAGGGGCTCGCCACTGCTTTTTATTAATGAGAATGATTTTAAATTCTTTCAAAATAGCAAATTAAAACTTCATAACATCTAATTTTTAGTAATAAATGATATTCAAATGAATATAATGAAAGAAAGAATAAAGAACTTTAATGAAATGGTATTGCTTTTAAAGGATGACCTTAATGAAGTATAAGTAATTGCAAAACTACCAATCTTGGATAATTTTCACAGTGATGGGTGTCCATTTGCATGTTGCAAACTTCATGGTTGCTTCTAACATCAAGGTGATGTTGGGGTTTCGAGATGAAGTTAATAATCGATGAGTTATTTTCTATCACGTGTCCTTTGGTTGCATGTGACCCTAGGCAACAAGAGATAGGCAAAGAAGCAAACCCATAACCAAATTAGTTTATCATGATCATTCAAGCTCCAATTTGCATTATCTATTTGTCCAAAAAATCAATGCACCATGCTTAATCATAAAAGAGTAGCCAGTTTTTTCTGAGTTTGTTTCATCTCCAATTTGGCTAGCTAACCAAAATAAAATTATACAAAATGTGTTATAATATTGACACTCATTATTAAACTTGATACTTAGATCTGATAATAATTTGCATGATGAGAACAAATGTGTAGTGAACATTACTTCAATCATACATACCTCCTTCACTGAACCCTCAAAATATTCATTTTTTGTCCCATTGTTGTGGCTTGTCAACTTCAACTGGTGTAGAACATTTATGAGCCATGGCCCACCGTGTTTGTCATATATCGTATTACTTTGCATTGTTAAAAAAAAACTGAAAAAATTTGAACAAAATAAACTATGTGCATGGGAGGGTCAAGAAAAGTCTCTCATTTGAATGAGTTTTGAAAAAACCAATGCGGCATTCTGTTTGTTGCAAGTAAAAAATAATTTTAAAAGGATTGATCATGGGTAGGACTATAATCGAGTCGAGCTTAAGCGAGCGCAGGCTTGGCTCGTGTTCGGCTCGTTTGAAATTGGCTCGTGTTCGAAATAGCTCGAGAATAGTGTGTTCGTGTTAGGCTCGAAAACTATTTCCCTGTTCATTTTTGGCTCGTGTTCAGCTCAAAATTCATCCATAAAAAAAAAAAAAAGGAAAACCAGATCTTGAAGCAATAGTTGAATTACAACAGAATTGCTTATACATGTATGAATAACGCAAAAGTGCACAATGGGCAAACTAAATTTTACAACCAAACCTTTATAGAAGTAGCCAAACAAGAATATCGAGCAACCAAGCAAGAAGAAAGCACCTCGGTAGCCAAACAAGCAACAAAGCAAGAATATCGAGCAACCAAGCAAGAAAACCAAACAATCGACTATCCGAGGAGAAATAGAAGTAGATGTTAGAAGACAAACACAAACGGCTCTTGTGGCCGAAAGCCCTCTGCGATTTTTAGAGGAGAAGAAGATGACTCAGAAGAGGGAAGCCGAACCCGAGAACTTTAGAGAGAAGGGGCTTAGGGGTTTTTTAGTTATATGGTTATATATATTATATTATATTATATTATATTATATTATATTATATAATTTATATTATATAATTTATATTATGTAAATATATAATATTGATATAAGTAATAGTAATATAGTATTATTAATAATTTGTTATATATTATAATTTATAGGATTAAATTTTTTAAATATAATAATTTTTTAAAAAAATTAATTAATTATAATTTATAATTTTTTATTTTATGAATATGTATTATATATATAATTTTATTTTCGAGCCGATTTGAGCCGAACACGAGTGAACAAATTTATGTTCGTGTTCGGCTAGTTTACATTTCGGGCTTAAAAATTTGTTTGTGTTTGGCTCGTCTGGCTTAATGAACGAGCCGAACACGAGCTGCTTAATGAGTTGAACACGAGTTATTCGCGAATGACGACAGCCCTAATCATGGGTTATGTCTCCAAGAAGATGACAAGTTTTATTTTTTATTTTTTGTAAAAATTAAATTATATTGAATTCTTATCTATTGAACGAAATGATAAAATCTAGCTAAATGTATAATTTTATTTGTTTTCCATCTACAACAGTAGCCACGTAATCATTAAGATTCCCAAACTATTTTGATTCATTGGCATTAATTAGGGATTTTGATTCAAGCTTCATTCCGTATAATTTGTTGATGTTGTATTTTAGCACAGAATATTATATGATGGTACCATTTGCTACATCAATCTCACACGCGTCAAATCAAGGAAATGGTGCTGGCACGTATAAAACGATAAATTTTATGAGAATAATAAAATCAAATGACATCTTAATTAGGTCTTGTCCATTAAGATCTACAAGTCTCTCCAGCGTAAAATGCACTTGGAATAAACAACTATTCTATCAAAATTTTAAGGCAATCAAAATTTCTCATAAACTAATAAATTTAAATTAGAGTGTTATTTTATTCTATAAAATAATTCTAATATGTATTTACATAATTTACTTCTTATGATTAAATATCAATTAATTTCAAACGGATCCTATAAATTTTTTTTGTCCTAATTTATTACTAAGTACATCTTTTTTAGTTGAATGCATATATTAACAACTTGACATGAGAATATCTGTAGTGCCATATTCTGACTTATCTATTTGAACTTGGTGCGGTATTACCAATTACATTAAGGAAATAAATTTTTATAATTAGGAGCCTCTCATTCACTCTAATCTTAGAGGATGGGATAAAATTATAAGATGAGAATTAGGCCCACAAAGGACAGAAGCTCACATGGTGTTCACATGAAGAGTTCCTGCAGAATGATAGTGAGACATTCAACAATCCCAAAGAAAATCGAATTACAAGAAGCTCTTCTAAAAACTATACTTATTTTATACTTCATTATTTCTTGAATTTCCAATTACATACATACCACCAATTCCTATGTATTCAAATACTAACAACTAAAACTTAGTTTCTTACATTTATATCACCCAAAATTTTCACATCACATCAAATATATCACATTTAAAAGGTGAAATACATCTTATTAAATTTTATTTTGTTTATATTTGAAATTATCGGTGATGAAATTATTGCTATAAGATATTTGCTACGTTCAATGTCTGTATTCATGAATTTCATGGAATTGAAAGAACTCACATGGCATGTTCTTGTTGAGGACAGAAGCCAATCATGTGATCTCCCTCCAACCATATCGTCTTTCTTTTACTAAATGTATATGCTGAAGCTACTTTTGGTTGGATTCATTTACTGCACCATGGAATTCATTATTTATATACATGGATAAATAGGCTCCATTTTTATTTTACAAAATGTTCTCTCCTCTCTTAGGGATTTTATATAAAAATTTAAATCATTTAGCCTTCATCTATCATATAAAAATCAAAATCAATATAAAAGTAACCCTAAGGATGCCTCTTGTCTATATAATATGAAAATATTATCAGTAAATTCTTTGGTAATTGCATATATTCAGTTCGTCATTATTCCCTGGCAATTTTACTTCTGCCACTGTATCGATATATCCGCTATAAAAGAAGAATCATGTGAGCATCTCCCACACACAATTAACCAGCTCCACTCCAGGAAACCCGAGTGAGAAAATGGTGTGCAAAGTAGAGGACTATGGAAAGCCAAGGAGACAGGAGCCAATGAAGAAGACGAGGAATGAACAGAGAGAAGTGAAGAGTGGGAAGAAAGAGGCAGTGAGCCTCCATTGCAACAAAGGCAGTAGCTGCAAGTTCAAGCGCAGCTGCTTTTGTGAGGAAGACGATGCTATCTCCTCGGCTATTCTTCTCTTAGCTTGCGTTTTCTGTTCTCCCAATTCCATGTAATAATTAATCTTCTTCTGTCAATGGAAACTCATGATGTTTATTATTTTGTTTAAATAATGAACGACATATTATAAAGTAGTTTTATTAAATTCGTCCCTTTCATGATTTTTAATATGTTGATGGAATTTATAAGAATTGTAATAGTTAAGCGTTTTGCAGCGTTAATAATATGAGTCATTGAACGATAACTATAGAATGATAAATTATTTTAGGTACTACAGTATTAATTAAATGAATTATTTATCAAATAAGACTACTAAAATATAGAAAAAGAAGGCTCCCCTTAGATGTGACAATCACTTAAACCGTCCTTCCGAAATATATATTTTTTTATTTACGGAATTTAATTTTTCTTATAGCAATTAACTAAGTGAAAAGCCTACATTATTTTTATTATGAATAATTCAACGTAAAGCATAAAGAATTGGATCCCTATTTGGACAATGTTCTTCAAAATTAATGTTGAGAGTTCAAATTTCACAAATCGTTGCGAACTGTTCTCAATAACTCAATATGATGCTTTCATTTTAAACAAATATATATATATATATATATATATATATATATATATATATATATATATATATATATATATATATATATATATATCTGCATGTGTGTGTGTGTGTATGCAGTAAGTGGCGCTGTTGATTGGTGGTGTTCTGCTGTAAGTTCCCTCGGGTCACAGATTCAATCCTCCGTGACGCGAGTTTTTCGAATAAATAGGCACATAGCGCGCAAGAAATTGGTATTTGGGCCTCAGCCAAATACATATTTCTTTTATAAATAAATAAATAAATAAATAAATCTATATATATATATATATATATATATATATATATATATATATATATGTATGTATGTATGTATGTATGTATGTATGTATATAGATATATGTATGTATGTATGTATGTATTGCAAGCATAGAAGAGCGCCCATAGTCCATTTATGAATCTGAATTTTAAGTATAATTGATGGGTCCAATTCTATAGATATATTGATGCTAAAATATCGAGTTAATAAAATAAGGCATATATTTCCAATTAAGTGCACTATATGATGTACTGTTGGAGACGCTAGAAACAATTAAAACTTGAAATAACGCAAAAAAAATAAATAAATAAAAGAAAATAAGTTGTACTTTAAATTAATTTAATTTAAAATATGAATATGTATTCTATAATCTTTATGTATGAATAAGAGTTTGTAATTGTTGTTAATAATTTGTGTTCTATTTGATAAATAAACTAGTTGAACTTAAATTAAAGAATATGAGTCATTTAATTAATAACCCGATTGGAATAGCATCAAATTGGAATTAGAAATGAGAGATGGAAGAGCCTTAGGGTATGTTTAGGACAATGTACGGCTTATCCAATTTCTATGATAAGCAGTCTTATTCGATAATCTACTGATTCACGAGTGATCCTGGATAATATGTCATCTATTTGGTTTGTCTTATATTAGAACTAAGTCGATCCAGGATAAATGATCAATTCGTTAATGTTTGGAAATTTGAGTTATGGGAATCATAAAAAATATATTTGCATACATTTTAATTTAATTTAGTTTATTTATATAAAATTTAGTCATTCCTAATTAACCTATTCAATTATAGTTCAATAAATTAATTTATAATTATCATATGATACTTTATCAATTAAACATTAATTAATCATGGTTAAAAAATAAGACAAGTTTTTGATAATATAACAGCCCTTATGTTAGATCAAATGCGTCGTATTGAGTTGCAGACACATGAATTGTTTACATCGACTTCAAATTAACTGGTCTTGCCAACTCCCATCTTTTACTGTGCATGATAAAGGCATATATAATTGAGGAAGATGGACATTGGCAACCAATGCATTAGGAGAGTTGTGAAAACGCTCTTTGGGCTTTTCTTAAAATGTACAACGCTTTGATGACTTCTGATCAAAGCTAGAATGACACATTAGCTTGAAATATGTTTAAGAAAAAAAAACAAATCTCATAAAAGCTAGATAATCTATCAATTTACAATTCGTTTGTTTCATAATAATCATCTCAAGAAAAGGAGTTGATTCATACAAAATGACAGAAAATTGCTGATGAAAATGAATATCTCTGTTCATGGTGTGGTGAACATTCTCGAAATTATTATAGGAAATGTTGTTATCAAAATTTCGGTTTGTTTCCAATGATGTGCTTTGTATGATTGTCACTTACGATGTGATGCACACAAATTATTAATTGGAGACATCTTCAATAATGATCGTTGTCCAATTATTGATAGTGATGTAATTGTTTGTTATGAAATTAGCTTGAATATAACAAAACTAACTAGTTTAACCAAGGTTTATATTTTCTGATTAATTTTCTCTTTTTGTTATAAAAAATATGACAATTTATTCTTGATAAACATCACATCATTTCTCATGAATAATATAATTATATCATTATATAATTCATTTAGAAGAATGAAATCCTTGAAAGAACTTGGAATCTTCCACAGCTTTGCATATTTGCTATTATCAATGGACATGTCCCACTTCAAAGAAATATATGCTAATAATCATACCACGTATCAATACTATCCTAGTTGACCATTGAGTGACCGAGTTAAATTACATCATGAGTGAGTTTTACATTAAAATGATAAATATTGTATTGATTAGAAATTAAAGGTATGTTTGGGCCAACTGCAGCTTATTGAATAATCTGCTGATAAGCTAATTAAAAATAATATGCTGATAAGCTAGGTACGGTAGTTATTAAAAATTTTTATTTTTTTTTGAAAATGCCAGACCACAGCAAGAAAGCTGGTGTGAAAACGTTGTTTTCAGCGTTTTGAAAATGCATAAGCTGCCAAAACGCAATTTACCCAAACAGGCCTAGTGGTTTTTCGAAACGCAACCACATAAAAAAAGATGCTCAAAACGGGCCCTAAGTTGTAAACTGCGTTATATAGAATGTTTCTTTAATTTAAATCAATTGAAGTTGATGGATAAAATTACTAGTTAACTTATCATGATTTTTAATTCTGATCCTTGTAAGAATGCCACTCTTCTCATCATATATTTTTTGTGTGGCACGTGCACTCGTGAACATCATTTTAATCAATCAAAATTTTGCATGATTTTTGAGGATCCATGTAAACTTTTGTATAATTCGATATAAATTTACTTATCTTATTTTAACTCAGTAAGTTGTCTATAATTTTCTTATATTTCATTAATTGAATTGCATTATTCAATTTTTTTTGTAGTTAATTATTTACATTTTGGTTGTTTAATAACTGTTGAGAAATTATGGCAAAGAAATAGAAGAATCAATAGAACAATCACAATCAAACATAACGATTTAATGATGTTTGACAAGATGCATACGTCCTCAAGAGCAATGAGTGGCTGTGCCTTTTGATTTCATGAAAAAGAGTACATCTCCCTTAGGGATAAGAATACCACACACACACACACACACACACACACACACACACACACACACACATATATATATATATATATATATATATATATATATATATATATAACCCTAGTGTACAATATGCAATTACAAAATTACTCTTATATCGTATCGCGGAGGCGTTGCCCCCACAACCTCAACCCACTTATACCCAATAGCCTCCTTTCCCTCAGGAAGCAGAACTAACTCCCATGTATGGTTTTTCTACAAAGACTCCATCTTCTCGGCCATTGCACCTATCCATTTCTTTTTCTTTTGGCTAGTTACTCCTTGAAGGGTGGTTAGATCATCACTACTGATGAGAAGTGAATAAGAAAATAAGCCTTCATAACTGAATCTGCCCGGAGTCCTTATATTGGTGTGTCTCTGTTTATTTCTGGCTATATTATAATTCTGCTAATCAGCTATATTAGGATCACCAGATGTTGGATTTAAACTTTCAACTCTTTCAGTTGTTACTGGATGTTTTTCTAAATCCATCTACACTGTATCTGATCTGGAATTATTTTCTGGTACCTTGTCTTGATGTTGTTGTAACATGAAATGCACATAAAAAACATCTCTTTACTGATCACCATTTTTTTGCAATAGAATCCTAAAACTTATGTCCCTTCACACATTTTTTGTAGCCTAGAAAGATGCACTTCTTAGATTTTGGATCAAGTTTTGATTTTTCAACACCAGGTGCATGCACATAAGCAAAAATTTGTAAGTGATCAAAATAAACTGCATTACCTGTCCATACCTCTTCTGCAACCTTGCCACCCAATTATGCCTGAGGTGACCTATTGATGAGGTAGCACACCATACTCTTAGCCACAGCCTAAAAGCTTTTAGGAAGCCTTGTATTTAGTCTCAAGCATCTTGTCATTTTGATTTAAGGACATGTTCATCCTTTCTCCAACGTCATTCTATTGTGGTGTCTTGCGCACTAAAAAATGCCTCTGAATCCCATGCTTCTTACAAAATTTTTGAAATTGTGAATCTATGTACTATGTGTCATTATCAGACTTCAAATACGTGATCTTTCTACTAGTTTGGTTCTCTGATTCACTGAAAATTTGATAGCATTTTAATGTCTATTTCATACTAATTTATGATGATATTGCACTTTAAAGAAAGGTATTTTTCATGATTTCATGCAGGTACAATGATTTTAGCTCTTTGGAGCAAAATGAAGCAAAAAGGAGCAAATTTAGAGCAAAATGAGGCAAAATGCAGATTTTGAACTGGAGCGCTGGACGACTCTGTCGCGAGTGCCGGACCGTGCCAATTTACAGAGAGTTTTGACCAGAAGGCGAAAAATAGCGCCGGATGGCGCCCTATCCTGAGCCGGATGGCGCCCTATCCTGCGCCGGACCGCGCCCTATCGCAATTTAAAACCAGATTCAATGTGTTTGGTCGTATTTTGGAGGAGTGCTTGAGGAAACTCTTGAGAAATCAATTGTAGCCAAATTTAAACTGTTTTGGAGCCAAATATAGAGAAGAGGAGAGAGTCCTGTGAGTGTGTGAGTGAAGAGTGTGAGTATCTTTTCACTATTTTAGTGTAGAGAGTCCATCTAGGGTTTGTGTGTGTTTTCTTCTAAGGAGTGTAGGAGGATAGGAAAAGTGAGAGATTTCTTTTTCCTTACTTATTTAATAAGAGAATTGTGTGTTGTTGTGAAGAAAAAAGAAGAGTCAAAGGAATTCCTTGAGATTTGCTTGGGGAAGAGTTTGAGATAAATTGTCTTTTCTTTACTCTGTTTGTATGACATTGCTTTTATTTATAAAATCCATCTTTTGTCGTCTTTTTCTCATGAGTCTTGAGTAGATTTCTTTGTTTTCCTCCTTTTCATTTGATATGTTGATGTTATGATTTGAAAATGATGTGCTGATTTATTATGAAAAATTTATGATGACCTTTTCACTTCGTACTTCATTTACTTTTTTGATTTGGCTAATTGAATTGTTAAAACTTGTTGGGAACAATATGTTCCAAAAGGATTATGAGTTCCACAATAAAAGTGAATGTCACATTCAATGTCCATGAATGAGTGATGTAGTTCATGGGGGTTGGGTGCAAATAAATAGGGAAATATATTTTGATGGGCATAGAATTGGAGATTTTAGAGTGACAAACTGAAATCCCCAAACCAAAGCTAGAGTTAGCCTTCAGGGGAAGGGAAGTAGGAGCTCTGGAGTGAGAGCCAGTATCCTCCCAGCCTAACCACGGATTTGGGGACTAAACTTAGGATTAGCTAATGTTCTTTATATCGCTCGGAAGAGGGTAAAGAATAGGAATGCTCCTATTTGGCACAATACTATTGCATTACTGGTCTATGTCACTAAATCATCACATTATTATTGGAGAGGAGGAGGATTCTTTCTTACATTTGAAATTTTGTTATAAATTTAGTCTTGTGTTAGTTAAATGTGTTAGGAAGTTAGAACGTACTTTGGTAGAATTAGTAACTGCAATTATTTATTCATCTTTTATTATTAGTAATTACTGCAACTGTGTTGTGATTCGTGTAGTGATTTTTGTGCTCCATTATAGAATTAAATACCTCCTCATGAGATCGATAAGCAGGACTCCATTAGAGCCCTGTATTACTTGAGTGATACGTATACTTGTGTTTAATTGTGTGACTCAATAGAAAACTAAATCAATATATATATATCTGAGTTCAAAAATTTTGGCAATTTAAAAAAGTTGCACCAAGTTTTTTGGCACAATTGCCGGGGAGGTAGCTGTAAAAATTAATTTGGTAGTATTTGAAAGCTTATATTCAAATTACAAGTCATAATTGTGTGTGTTTGTTTATTGTTAGTGTGCTTATTGTGATTGTATGCGTAGTATCGAATCTATAGGTTTAGTGCCTTACGATTCTGAATTAGAGCGTATTATTAGAAAAATTGAAAAAAAAATAATCTGAAAATCATTGAAAAATGACGAACAACTTGAACAATCAAAATAATCAAAATGAAAATATACCAAGACCTTTAAGAGATTATGCTAATTTAACAGCAGATGAAATTCAATTAACTATCCAAAACCCTGATGTTGCTGCTAATTCATTTGAGCTTAAACCTGCTATTATTCAAATGGTACTGAATAATCAATTTTGAGGAACACCTAATGAAGATCCTAACTTACATCTCACTAGTTTTCTAGAACTGTGTGCTACCTTTAAATACGATGGAGTGTCAAACGATGCTGTTAGGCTTAGACTTTTTCCTTTTTCATTAAGGGATAAGGCTAAGGCATGATTAAATTCGTTAGCACTTGGATCTATCAGAACTTGGGGAGAACTTTCACAAAATTTTCTGTTGAAATATTTTCCTCCTTCAAAAACTGCTAAGCTGAGGAATAATATCACATCTTTTAGTCAGTTCGATGGAAAATCTATATATGAAGCTTGGGAAAGATTTAAAGATCTTTTGAGAAAGTGTCCACATCATTGCTTTACCAAACTGGTTAATAATTCTAATATTTTATAATGGATTAGTGAAATCTTTGAGATCGATTAAAGATGCTGCTGCTGGTGGATCATTCATGTCAAAACCTTTTGATGAAGCATATTCGTTAATAGAAGAGATGGCTACTAATAATTTTCAATGGCCCTCTGAGCGGGTAAATCCTAAGAGAGTAGCTAGTATTCGTGATTTTGATGCGATAACTATGATAGTCTCTTAAATTGTTGCACTTTCGAAGAAAATAGATCAATATGAAATGCATTATTCTCAAACACCCCTAGTGTTAGAGGCAAATTCATCAGGATAAATGATAGAATCTCAAACACCTTATGAAACCATGAATGCTATAAATTAAACTCAACAATTCTTATTCGAATTATTATTATCCTGGTTGGAAGAATCAGTCAAACTTCAACTGAAATAATAACAATGTTGTTGTTAACCTACAATGGGGAAACAATTCTATGAATCCAGTTGGAGATCTGAACAACTAAGGAAATACCAATTATAGATCTTCTTATCCTCCTGGTTTTAATAATAACCCACAATTTAAAAAAAAGAAGTTGTCTACTGAAGAAATAGTTTTGAATATGGGTAATCAAATTCAAGCTCAAAATGTTGCGATGAATAACATTGTGAATCAATTGGGACATATTTTTATTGCGCTTAATAATAGACATTCTAGAAATCTTCCTAGCAATGTTGAGATCAACCTAAAAGATCAAAATAAGGAGCAAATTAAGCCTATTCAATTAAGGAGTGGAAAGGAATTGGAAACAAGAGTACAAAAAGAAGTTGAAGTTGAGAGAGAGGAAGTGGACATTGAAAAATGTTCTAATAAGATATATCCAGACTTAGAATATCCGATTGAACCAATGAAGATTACTGTTGAAAAATCACCTCCTCCGTTTCCTCAAAGACTAAAAAAACAGAACAGGGATAACAGATTTGAAAAGTTTTAGGAAATCCTTAAGAAATTAATAATTAATATTCTATTTTGTGAAGCATTAGAGCAGATGTCTGATTATGCAAAGTTTATAAATGATATTATTAAAAAAGAAAAGAATGTTCAAAGACCACGAGACTGTTGCACTTAGCGGTGAGTGTAGTGCAATTATTCAGAAAAAGCTTCCTGAAAAACTTAAAGACCCTGGTAGTTTCACTATCTCGTGTGCTATAGGTGAGAAATGTTTCGGAAGAGCTTTATGTGATCTGGGAGCTAGTATTAATCTTATGCCTTTATCAACTTTCAAAAGATTGGGAATAGGAGAAATTTCACCTACATCTGTGACACTTCAATTGGCTGATCGTTCTATTACTTATCATAAAGAAGTTGTGGAAGATGTATTAGTGAAGGTGGATAAACTTATCCTATGGACTTCAATATATTAGATATGGAGAAAGATAAAGAAATTTCAATTATTTTGGGAAGACCATTCCTTGCTACTGGGAGAGCTATGATTGATGTTCAAAAAGGAGAATTAACTATGAGAGTTAAAGATCAAGAGTTGACTTTCAATATTCTGAAATCTATGAGATCCCTTCAACTGAAAAAGATGATGAGTGCTTTCGAATGGAAATCTGCGATTATTTGAGAGAATATCATTTTAAAGAAGTGTTTGAAGAGAATTTGGAATGTAAGGATGAAAGTAAAACTGAAGATGATTTAGATGATATGAAGAATGAAAAGTTAGAATTTGTTAAAGAAAGATTTTTGAGATTGGATACTATGGAAAGTGGAGATAAAAGTTTAATTCCATCTATCATAAAACCCCCTGAACTTGAGTTGAAAATTCTCTCCAATCATTTGAAGTATATGTTTTTAAGATAATCATCTACCTTACCAGTCATTATATCTTTGGATTTCAATTAATATGAAGAACACAAATCATTGGATTCCATAAAAAGATACAAAAAGGCTTTTGGTTGGTCCTTAGCAGATATTAAAGGAATTAGTTCTTCGATCTGTATGCACAGAATTTTGTTGAATGAACAACATCAACCTAGAGTTGATCCGCAAGGGAGACTGAATCCAATGATGAAAAAAGTGGTTAAAAAAGAGATTTTAAAGTGGTTAGATCCTAGAATTATATATCCTATTTCTGATAGTGTTTGGGTAAGCCCAATTTATTGAGTTCTTAAGAAAGGAGGAGTGATTGTTGATGTAAATGAACGAAATGAAATCATACCGACAAGACAAGTCATTGGTTAGCGAACATGTATTGATTATAGAAAATTAAATGCTGCCACCAGAAAAGATCATTTTCCTTTACCTTTTTAGACCAAATGTTAGACAGACTTGTTGGACACAAGTATTATTGCTTTTTGGATGGATATACTGGTTATCACCAAATACCTATTGCTCCCGAGAATCAAGAGAAGAATACATTTACTAGCCCTTAGAAACTTTTGCTTTTAAAAGAATGCCCTTTGGATTATGTAATGCACCTGCAACATTTTAAAGATGTGATGTCCATATTTAACAAATTAATAGATGATAGAATAGAAGTGTTTATGGATGATTTTTCAGTATTTGGAGATTCATTTGATGCATGCCTATGCAACTTAGAAAAAGTTTTAGAGATACGCGAAAGAGCAAATTTAGTCCTAAACTGAGAAAAGTGTCAATTTATGGTTGCAGGAGTAATTTTGCTTGGGCATAAAATATCTAAATATGACATGGAATTAGATCCTGTAAAGATTCAAATTATAGAAAAATTAACACCTCCAATAACTGTGATAGGGGTAAGATGCTTTTTGGGACATGTTTGATTCTACAGGCGATATATTAAAGATTTTTCAAAATTAACTAACTCTCTATGCCAACTTTTGGAAAAATATAAGAAGTTAGATTTTAATGATGAATGCTTAAAAGCTTTCAATTTATTAAAGGAAAAATTAATCGATGCTCCTATAATAGTTTCACCTGACTGGGAGAAACCATTTGAATTAATGTGCGATGCGAGCTATTATGCTATTGGAGTGGTTTTAGGGCAAAGACAGGATAAAATGTTTAAAGTTATATACTACACTAGAAAAACTCTTACTGATGCTCAAATTAATTACACTACTACAGAAAGAGAGTTAATAGCTATCATTTATGCCTTTGAAAAATTTAGATCTTACTTAATTGGAACAAAAAGTATAGTGCATACTGATCATTTTGCTATTAAATATTTAATGCAAAAGAAAAATGCTAAACCAAGACTAATTCGATGGATACTTTCAATGCAATAATTCAATTTTGAGATCGTCAATAGACAAGGGGTTAATAATCAAATAGCTGATCACTTATCTTGACTTGAACAACCTAAATTGGCTGATTTTGAATAGGAAATAATCGAAATTCTCCCTAATGAGCAGCGGTATAATATTACAGAAAGAAATATACCAATGTATTATGATATTATAAACTACATCGTTAGTAACATTTTACAACCGAAATTAACAATGCAACAATGGAAGAAATTCAAACATGATGCTAAATTTTATTTTTGAGACAATCCTTATCTGTATAAGCAATGTAAAGATCTTATTATTAGGTGATGTGTGCCTTATGAAGAAACTAAACAAATCATTCGAGAATGTCATGATTTTGAATTCGGAGGACAATTTGGAATTGATAGAACATCACATAAGATTTTACAATCTGGATTTTATTAGCCTACTATTTTTAGAGATGTTTATAAATTTATCAAAACCTGTGATCGATGTAGAGAATAGGCAATATATCTAGAAGAAATGAAATACCTCTTAATTTTACTTTGGAAGTTGAGATTTTTGATGCTTGGGGATTAGATTTTATGAGACCATTTATACCTTCATTTGGGAATTTATATATATTAATTGTTGTTGATTATGTATCAAAATGGATTGAGGCAATAGCTTTACCTAAGTGTGATGCTAGAAGTGTTTTGAGGTTTTTAATGAAAAATATTTTCACAAGATATGGAATGCCTAGAGTAATCATCACTGATGGAGGATCCTATTTTAAGAATAATCTGATTTAGAGATTAGTAGAATATATAATATTATGTATAGAATTTCTACAGCTTATCATCCCCAAACTAATGGCTTAGCTGAGGTATCTAATTATGAAATTAAATGAATTTTAGAAAAGGTCATAAATCCTGAGAAATTTGATTGGTCTGCTAGATTATACACCGCTTTATGGGCATACAAAACTGCTTATAAAACTCCTATAGGAATGTCCCCTTATAGATTAATTTTTGGAAAGACTTGTCACTTGCCAGTTGAATTAGAATATAAAACATATTGGGTGATGAATAAATTGAATTTTAATTTGAAATATGCTGGTGAGAAAAGACTGTTGCAATTGAATGAGTTGGAAGAAATCAGAAATGAATCATATGATAATGATAGAATATACAATGAGAGAAGAAAAAAATGGCATGATCGGAAAATTATTTAAAAAAAAATTTGAACCTAGACAAAAATTTTTATTAAACAATACAAGATTGGAATTATTTCCTGAGAAAATGAAATCTAGATGGATAAGACCTTTCACAGTCATAAAAATCTAACAATTTAGAGCTGTGATTATTGAAGACCCTAAATCTGGAAGAATATTCAAAGTTAATGGACAAAGATTAAAACCATATTTTGAAGGAAATAGACTTAATGTTAAAGATGTTTTAATGTTAGATCAACGTGAATAACCTGAGGTTATGTCGGGTTGATGATGTTAAACCAAGCACTTTGTTGGAGGCAATCCGCAGTTACTAATTTTTTTGCTTGTTTGATATGTTTTTTTTGTTTGATTATTACTTAATTAAGTCCTACCCATCCTTAAATATCATAAATAACAATAAAAAATAGAATCGAATAGAAGTTTGGTAAGAATTTGGACAAAATGAAAGTTTGGCAAAAAAAATTGAACTAGCGCTGGACAGTGTTGCCATCAGTGTTGAACCGCGCTGCTTTTCAGAAAACAATTTTTCGTTCTTAAAATCATATTTTCGCAGTTCTAGGCAGCATTTCTTCCATTTAAACTCCTAATAACAGCCCCAACACGCCAAAACCACCAGAGAAATGAAAATGAAGATCCTAAATCTCATCCAAATGGATTCCGACTCGATCAAAACTTTAAGATTTCAAGTTTTCAATCGTAGAAAGTTCATCAGTTTCGAAGCACAACATCTATTCAACAAGAATATCTTAAAGAAAAGGCTGATTAAGGAGCGAGGCTTGGTGAATCGAGTTATGAATTCTCCTACTACTCGAATTGAAGAAATCAATTTTCAAAGACGTTGGGATGTGTTATGTTACACTACTGCCGTCGTAATCGTCCCTGCCGTGAATGAATTTTATGCAAACCTTCATGGAATCAACCAAGGATCAGTCTATGTGCGAGGTAGGTTTTTCATATTTACTCCTGCAAAGAATAATGATTTATTTATTATTGAGAATGTGTCGATCTGCCACTATTTAAATTTTGCCCCAATGAAAGACAACATGCAAGATATATACTGATATTTGATGGATGAAAGTGATAGTTGGGAGATAAGAGATAACATGTATGTGAGTTTTTCGACCACTCTCCTAAATCCTGTGTCGAAGCACTTACATTATTTTATATGTGCAAATTACTCCCAACTATGAAAATAAGTAAATTAACCAAGGAATGTGTTATTTAGAACTATTATATTCAAATGGGGATGCCTATTGATGTTGGTTCTATAATTGTGAAATCTGTTTTGGGATTAATTGTACACAGATCAAAATATGGGCTTGGACTTCCTTCCACCATATTTCTCCTCTGCAGTCAATCATAAGTGCCATATGAAAACTAGGAGAGAGTACTTCTACCTTGGAAGCCTATAGACCTAACAGACGAACATAGTAACCAGGCCGTTGGTGATATGAATGACATGAGTATCATTGATGATCAACCATCTCAGAGTTCAACACCTATTCCTCTTTACTTTCCTGAAAGTTCACAGATCATTTTGAAGAAGATTAAGAAATTGGAGAAAGAGATGCAATACCTGATGAATGCAATCAACAATATTGTTGACCTCATTTTTGATGAGGTCTTCTCTTCTTCTCTTTAGTACTTAGGACCTAGCCTTAGGTTTTTCCTTTAACTGTCCTAGAGGATTAGAATTGGGACCCACCACTTAGAAATTCAAAACACTTCTTAACTCCCTGCAAACTCCACAAACTTGATTGTAGACCCCTAATCTCCTAGAGGGTTGAAATCAAATGTGGAAGTTTAAAGGATGAGTTCCTATAGGACTCTTTGGCCTTAGGACCGCCTACAGGTGGCACGGTCCGGTGAAGGGTTGGCTTACACACACACTACACCTATGCACTACACTTTCACACACCTCTTAAAACCACACCCACACCCAATCTGGACCTCCCGACTCATGAAGGTGATTCACATGGATGGTCCTTAACCCCTAAGCCCTTGCGCTAAGAGGGTTAGGAACAACATAGTGGATGCCTCAAATGAGTCCCTTCATGGCTCATGTGGGCTTGATATGGCTTCATGGCTCAACCAAAATGATTTCATTCCACTTACATTTACCTAATCTTCAATTTTGCAAATTTTCAATTTTTGACCCCTAGGACCCTACACCCCGCCTAGCCTACCCAAAACCCTTGAAACCACCCAAAATTTGCAAAATCACCTAAATTACTCAAAATTCCTCAAAATCAATCCTAAACATTCCCATATTACTCAAATTGATCATCCATACCCAAAAATACCAAAATTCCAAAAATACCTCCCAATACCCTCCAAATACCCAAAATGCCCCTCTTAGCCAAAAAATCCAAAAATTTAGAAAATTCCCAGAAAATTCCAGAAAATCCCAAATATTCATAATTTCATTTTGTTCAACTAAACCATGGGCCAATTTTGTCAATTTACCCCACTTTTATCAAAACCCCCAATTTGACCCATTTTAACCCAAAATGAACCCAATGTCAAACCAAACCTACCCAATTGACTCAAATTCTGGTCCAATTCAATTCTAAACTTTAATTCAACATCCCCAACACCAATCTAGACCAAATCCAAGTCCAATTTGATTGACATTTGGATCCAATTTCACTTTTGGCCTTAAAGCCCAATTTGGACCCATGACCCAAACTTAGCCCAAACTCACCCAATTCAACTCCAATTAACCCCAAATCTTTTCTAAACCTTCCTTAACATCCCCATAAACAAAAAACTAACATGATTTGCCCAAATTTTAGACCCAAACCCCACTCAAATTCAACCAAAAGCTAAAAGGCCCAATTTTGACCTAAACCTAAACCTAGCCCAAATAGACCCAAACCCCAAAATCAAAACCCAACCAAAGCCAAAACCTCTTTGAAAACACTCCCATAAACATTTACCAACATTAATTTTACATCAATTTCAACCCTAGCCCAACATTGGCCCAAGTTAGCCCAATTTGACCTAAATTGGCCCACTTACCAAATGAACCCAAATTCAAACCAATTCAATTCCAAATCACACCAAATTGACTCCAAACCATTCATGAAACATCCCTAAACCAATTGTAACATTTATTTGACATGGTCCTTCACAAAATTTTCACCCAAATGCCCATCCTAAAATAAAAAAGCCCACTTCCCTTAAACCTTCCTAAAAGCCCACTTCCTTCAAATTCAAAAGCCCAAATTCATCCAAAGCCCACATGACACTTCCCCTCATCATCCATTTAATCAAAATCACCCCTAAGTTTCAAAATCATCAATTAAACAATTCCAAATCAAGCCCCATAACAATTTCCATTAAAATGCCAAAATCCGAAAAATCTCTTTTATGAAATTGACCCAATCTTTTCCCAAGCCACATGGAGCCATGAAGCCACATGCAAGCCATTGGCAAGCCATGAGGATCTCTAAGTTGTCAACCCTCCTTAAATGGCAAAAGGAGGAGGTCCTTTAAGCACCTCCTAAAAGTCATTAACCTTAAGCATGTTTCACCTTAACCCAAATTTAATCCAAATATATTTGGATAAGGACTTCTCCATGCAAAACTAGCTGATCCTTTTGACTCCCCACAACACCCAAAGCCACCTTGAAGGGTGAACCAAGCTCAAAATGATGGGTTGACCCAAACCAAGCCAAAATGGCCTCTTCCCCATTCCATTCCAAGCCATCCCCTTTACACATGGCAAGGCCCAATTCACTACACTAAACCCCAGCCCTGACCCACCTGGACCTGAGGGTGACCCATGCCTGCCGGCCAGCCGCCTGGGTCGCCGGAAAACTCCATGGCCGAGACATGGGGAGGAGCCAAACTTTGGAATTCCACCTTGCTTAGCTGCCCCATGCCCAATGGCCACCATGGCTGTTCTGCCCTTGACCTAAGCAGCTGATCCCAACCCTTGGCCATCCCTGTGAGGCTCTCCAACCACCTCTATTTAAACACCACCCCTCTCGGCCATGGAAGGTGCTGAAAAAAACCTTAAGGAAACTCTGCCAAAATTGTTCCGTACTACTCCCCACACATAGAGAACTTGATCCCCACCGAAATTCCCCTGCCATTTCCTCTCTGCGAGCTCAATTTCAGAGTTGAAATCCAAGCCCAAAACCAGGAAACTTCTCCACAGTGGATCAATCCTCAAATTGATTGGTCCTACACCTTCACCAGACCAAGGGAAGAAGTCCACCAGCAAAAGCCCCCTCTCCAGGCCACCCAGTTGTTCTAGCCTCCAAGCTTTGTGATCGGCTGTGGTCACTTTCATAGCTAGACAATTCACTGGGCCAAGGGACTTCATCCGAAGCTTACTTGGACCCAATCGAAGGTGACACTAACTCTCGGATCGAAGCTTCACTTCTCTGAGCAAAGGTATGGACTCACTCTTCTTCCCGAGCTTACAGAGATTCTCCATTTAATTTGAGTCAATTTAAGTACATGTTTACCGTATGGATGTGTTTGTCTCCTCAAGAAGAATCCATAGAGCATAAGAACACGAAAATCCGTTGAGAATCGAGTGAGAAATTAGGGTTAGAAGGTTGACGGTCACGGGTGCACACCAGTCGTAGACGATGACCATGAGCCGTCGGATCGAGCGTGTATCGAGTGGACGGTCTGGATTGAGCCGGACAGCGCGATGGTGCATGAACTGCGGACCCCTGGATCGCTGAGTCGGATGGCGGCGTCGAATCAGAAGGCGCCACGCAGCGCTTCGAAACTGCCTAGGATGAGTCAGCACCGCCGTTTTAAATAGAAAATTAGGGATTTTTCTGATTTATTTAATTCCCTGAACTTTGAAAATTCATAACTTTGTGTAGAAAAATTAGAAAAATGAAATAAAAATACCCTCTTGCTCAGTGAAGAGAGGAGAATAATGTGAAAAAGAAATCATTTAATTTCATTAAGTATTTTATTTTTAATGATTTATTTACTGTCTGCATTGTTTTAATTCTCCATGCATATAGGAAATTCACCATGGCATGAGACCATAGGGCTTTTGAAGCCTCCGAATTTGGGAACATTCCCCGAATTTTCCAAAGTCGAGGCCATCCCTATGAGAAGTTATTGATTTTTCAAATTCATGTTACTGTTTTGAGTATTTTAAATCCAATAATTAGCATGTTGTAAAATAAATTCTAGGAAAATTTGGTGATGTTTCTTATGACCAGAGGACCTAGGAAAAATAGGTTTTGAATTAATCCACTTGGAATAACCCTAATTGGCTTAAACACCCTAAATAGGTCTCTAATTAATTAGAGCTAATCATACATCAAATTAACTTGAAATCAATTCTCCACTGACCTTTAGTATCAGAGGAACCCACCATAAAAATTTGAAGTTAATTGGACTTGGTTAGCCCTACTAAATGGGTTGATTAAGCCATTTAGCCAATTTAAACTTCAAAAATTCATAACTTTCAAAATGCTTTTCAAAAATTCACCAAATTGGTTTTGGAGCCTCTCTGATATTAGGGGAATTTAAAAAAATTAAAATTTCAATTTTCTAAAA